>CM040241.1:17777814-19220674 GCA_022545495.1 Chrysanthemum lavandulifolium
GGTGGCTCGGCCTCCGTGGTGGGGGTTTTTCTTTTGTCGGAGTGAAAACGGTTTCCGGCCTGTTACAAAAGTTTTTCATCCTTTAGTTTTCCTCGCATGATTAAAGTCCCGGTCTTTTGTTTTTTATTCTATCATTATAATTGTTATGTACTTATAAGTTTCTAGCTCCTTGCTAGTCTCTTTTTATTTATATATATAGAAGACCATGAACGCGGCTTGATGGCACCATGACTATTTTGTAGCGAACAAATGTTTTTCAATTTTACGTCTAATTCAAGTAAGTTTCTCTTTTCAACTCCGCTTCTTCCCGACTACTAAAGAAAACTCATAAAAATATATCAAAATGGATGTTGAATTAAAGAGCACAAAATTTTAAAAATATGGTGAAATTAGTTCATAAAAAATTAAGCGGATTAAAAGATATTTAAAATTAAAATAAAGATGATTAATTAGTTAGAATAGCGTATGTCACCCCATTATTGGAGCTCTTTATTTTAGTTGTTATTTCCTCCTTTTGTTATTTTTTAGTTAAAGTGACACATGTCATCAACGATGATGAGCTCCTTATCTTATTTTTTTAATTTTTCCATAATAAAAGTAAAAAAGTCGAATTTTTAAGTCTTCTAATTTTAGCCTAAGGCTAAATCATTATTTTTATTTATATATTATGAGCCGTTCAAAAAACTAATGTTGTTGTCACAATCCTCATTTATTTTCGAAAATGTATGTTTTCTTCAAGAAATGCATAGTTAAAATGTTATGCTACTAAATATACATGATCTAATTTAAAATAAAGATTTTACCTTCATCCAATGGTTTTCTCCAACTTAAATGGCGGAGACCCTTTATAAAACTTTGTGTTACACAACATTTTTTTTCATCTTTTTCTCCTTCATTTTTGGCATTAACTAATTTAGGGAATAAACTTGAGCGTTTTTCGTCGAAAGGAACAACTTATAAAATACTTATTTCGAAGAGGCGATATATACAACACTTGAAATTTTGTATTAAAAAGACTAAAACTAAAATAAAAAATATAAAATGTATATAAATTTAAGTGAGGCCACACCCTACTCGGTTTTTTTATATTCCATCCATGCACTAATTAGGGAATATTTAACTTTTGATTAAGCTAGGTTGCAACTTGTGAGCGGTCCAACCAATATTAATAGTTATTGATTAGTGACATTAATAATTTTTTAGTTAAAGATAGTACTATGAATATATTTTTTTATGAATATTATTTTTTTAATTAAAGATAATACGATAACTTTTAAGCTCAAAATATTCAAAATTATATAAGCCTATGTAAGTTGTCCAAGCAAATTTCCACATCCAATCGACATAAACTTCATCGTTCCGGGATCTCCAACATGATTTGACAAACCTAGATCATTAATGGGATTCTAGACATGATTTGACATTAACTAGAGCTTAAATCACTTCTAATGGAGTTACGAAACGTACTTACCCTAGTGTCGAATACTTTTTTCAGAAAAATTCAGTTTGAGCAAGTGAACTTTTGAAGCACAAAATGTGATTTCTTTTGTTTAGTTTATAGCTAGTTATTATTCTAGTTACCATACCAAAAAATCATATAATGTACCTAATTGTGGGATTCACTCTCATGCGTTTGTTGGCCGGTAACAGGCTGAGATGTGAAATTCACTTTCATCTTACATACTTAATTATTTTTTGGAGTAATATATTTTACTGAGAAACCCTTTAAAAAAAAAAAAAAAATCATATAATGTGCTTACCATTTTGAGTTTATTTACCTTTTGCAAACCATGCTATCTTTCATCTAACTTAAGGTACTTTTTTATAAAATGAGTCAAAATCAAATAAAAAAAAAATAAAAATAAAATGAAAATGATGAAAAAAAATTATAACCATAAATTTCAGATGCACTCATAAAATAAATGCTATCACTTTTAAAATTCTCTCTCTTATTTGAGATGTGATATATGGACCTAAATAAATAAGCCTAAAAGAGATCTAACGCATACAAGTCATCAATGAGTTAGGTCTTTTTTAAGCCTATTTATTTAGGTCCATGTATCATTTACCTATTTAAAATATGTAGCTATAAATCCTTTTTATTCCGGATCCATATTTGTCATCTGATGATTCACAAATCATTTCCACAACAAAATGGAACCACTTTCCCACTCCCCAAATGCAATGGCTTTTCTTCAAAAGGGCTTTCATCTATTATGTGTAAATTGGCCAACATTAGTCACATTTTTTATTTATTTATTTTTATTTTTTATTATTATTATTTTTTTTTAAAGTATCATGACGACTCATAAAATTTTATAATCCATTATTGTGAACAAATATCAATTGTAGTTGGTAACTCTTTTAGTTTTGTCTTAACTTATATTTAGGTTGAGTGAGCGTTTAAAAGAAGTGCAGATTAGGGTTTCTCGCCAACTAAAACTATGCTTTTTTATATTCTAAATATATTTTATAGATTTCCTAATTGTGCTAAATGATGTGATTTCAGAATTGTTGTATTCGATTAAAAAGGTCTTTGTACTTGGTATCTTTAAATTTTGGCAAAAAACAATTCACCCAATCGAATAAAATTGATTTATTATTCTTTTGGTAATAATATATACATTTTCAAACAAATAGAAGAAGGGATTTAAGGGGATTTTACTTTATAGAGTGGGACATAGAGAATGGGACTTTCAAAAGACACTTAAATTGGCTTGAAAAGACACCCACTAACAAAAAGGTCTTTATTTGCCAGAATAGTATTTTTTCATTCGTCTTAAAATTATTATCTCTTGATAAAAAAATACAGTTTAAAAGAAGCGAGACTACTGAATTCTTTAACCAATCAAATATCATCCTCATTTCACTTAACTGTATTTTGATTGACTGGCAAAAAAGATTATTAATTTGAGATACCCTAAAATAAAAACGAGGACTATAGTTTTAAAACGGATATAGTATCATAAAAAAGGATGTGAGGTGAATAATTAATGTCATGTTAACAAATTGAGAGGATGAACACAATGCAACTTCAATGAAGTGGAATTCCTTTTAATTAATATAATAAAAAGTTGGAATTTCAACTTTTCAACATGGTTTGTCAATTGTGTCTACATGTGTTTCTTCTTTATCTATCAATAAATTAAAGCTATATTTTTGGAAGCAATAATGCATAATCATTAATCTTATAAAAGTTTACATATTTGTGTTTGTTATGGTAATTGGTATTAGTATTATCATTAGATGGTAATAATGCGAAAAGGAAAATCCTTTTATCGGTCTTGTTCAGTTTCATGATTGTGTTCATTTCAATGATATAGTTGAATCATGGACCGAATTTCGTCTATTTATTCTTGTACATGTTTATAGCATCTTATGCTGAATGTTTTAAAAATGTGCAAGTTGCTGGTAAAAGAATATGCTAAAGCTTATGTTGAAATAAATAAGAACCACTACTAGAATAAGGTTAAAGTGTCACAGTAAGTATCTTTTTCTATCTCAATTTTATTTATTTATTTTGTGTGGCCATTGAACTTTGAATAAAAAGGATATGAATTAAATGGAGAGCAAGCTTTCATATCATGGGCTCATGGCAATAGCAGTAAAGAAAAATATATAGTGTTAGTTACCTTTTAACCAATTTGATCAAGCCCACTATGGGAATATAGGCCCATAACTTTTTAAAAATCAGCCCACCTGTGACCTGATCAAAGTAGGGGTGTTCATGGGTTGGGTAATATCCGAATAAATCGAAAATCGAAACCGAACCGAACCGAAAATAACCGAACCGAACTCGTAACCGAACCGAAATTGCCAAAACCGAACCGAACCGAAATAAAAGTTCGGTTTATGAGACCAACCAAACCGAACCAAAAGCAGAAATTAAATAAATATATATATATATATATATTTTATATATTTATATTAAAAAATATATTAAAACTCTTTTATAATATATATATATAATATTTTTAAGCTTGAAAATTATTTTTTTTCAAAAATACATATAAATAAATGAAAAAATTATAAAAATATAAAATAAAAAAAATCGGTTTTCGGTTCGGTTATTCGGTTTTCGGTTCGGTTGGGGGTTTGGTTTTCGGTTTTCGGTTATACCCAAAAAAAGAATTAACCGAACAAACCGAACCGAACAAACCGAACAAACCGATAACCGAACCGATGAACACCCCTAAGTCAGTGTAGCAAGCCATTGCCATACATACTTTGTAGTCTTTGAACAAGCTTCAAATCTTGTGTGCATCATGAGGTGTAAAACGGGTAAACGGGTAAACGATTATACATATTATGTTTTTTATCTGCAGGTTATCTGAGGGCGGCGATTTTGACTTACATATACGCGATCAAACTTACGTATTCTCGTGACTATTTCCGACTCTTTTTCTGACCACCCCAAAATATGTATCTAGTGAGGTTTGTTAATGTTCATGTTAGGGGCATTATGTAGTGCAAGTGTTTTACATAGGTAACTGTCTAAAAGAAAAGTAACTTTTAAATTGGCCGGTTAGAAATTATTTGAAATAAAAAACAAAAAGATAGATATATGTTTTAGTGGGTATATATGCAATTGACCCTATTAATAATTACAAGGTTGGAAACCATGGTTATCAAAAAAGAAAAACTGCTAGATTTTTTTATTAGATTTAATAATAAATTTCAATAATCATAATACATTAGCTATTTAGCTCCCATTTCTTAAGTCTAAATGTCCAATGTCCAAAGATATAAAGCGGACAAAAGTTGACCCAAATATTATGATAGAAATTAGGGCCAAAATAAAATGACAAATGGGCCTAATAGTCCTTATTTGACCCATGAGTGAATCAAGTAATGCAGTATTGTGCATCATGACAGATGCAGTATTTTACAATCCAATGACATACTCTGAGGTTCCTCATGCCCAAATAAACAGGCATAACGATTACCAAGTGACGATGTTTGCTCTTACAGTATCAACATGCAGGGACGAAACTTGAAAATTGTTGGTGGATGGCCAACTGAAAAATATTTATATTTAGGGGAGCGATATCGCTACGCCGAATATTTGTATTACAAATTACTAAAACCATATATAAAATAAAATGTACATATGGTCACAAAATTGGGGGTGGCACAACCCCTCGGTCATGATTTTAAACTATGTAGGGCTGGAGAGGCCCCCCCAAAATCATGCAAGCACCTAATGTAAATATTATAGGTTTTAGGGGTAATTTAGTTGAGGTTACAAACAAATCTCCGATTCGGCCATCCCAAAACAAATTCGGCCCCCCAAAAAAAAATGTTCAAGTTCCGTCAATGCCCACGGTCCCTTCTAAGTTCTGTCCCTGTCAACATGTTCTATGATCCTTAACTGATAAAGTCGAGTCTTTTAGAAACAGTCTATGTACACAAAAAATGAAACTACCAAATCAATTTCTACAACCAACATAAAGAAGTACTGTATGCTTTCGTAAAATACAGCAAATGTAAGAGCTTAGATAGATACATGAACCATATACAAAAGCCAAAGGAGAAACGATAAATAAAGACCTTCAAAAAGATGAGTCGCGACACATTCTACTACAAGACAGGTCTTTACCGATGGAAATTTCTGTAGGAAATCATCGGTATTAGCTGTTTCCGACAGATTTGCGACACAAATAGGTTGTCGGATAATCTATAGTCGGTAATTACTATATGTCGAAGTTCTGTCGGAAACACCGACAGATAACATGTTTCAGAATACTGTTGGTAATTTTCCTGTTAGAAGTCTATCGATATAATGTCTGTCGGGAAAGTCGTCTGTAACAATTCGTCAGAAACCCGTCGGTAAACTGTTCTCGGTCATTTCTGTCGGAAATTTGTTAGTTGGAATATAATAAAAAAAACCAAATACCTGCACATATTAAAGCTCATATTTATGTGACTATGTAAGCTATATTTACAACCTTCAAAGAAGCCAATAAATAAAAAAAGAAGAAGAAGATAATTTTAGTGTTAAACATATCAATTATGAAAAGTCATTTTTCCCATCAGAAAAGCTACAATTAATTCACAATCCATATCGAGTCATTCAAGGCATTCAAGATGAAATGGGAGTATGTATTCCAAATATTCAAATATATAATGAAAATATCCGCTACCTAAGGGGTGGACGGTTAAACTTCTTAAAATCGAGTTACTGCCATTCATGTTTCGTTGCCACTCCATCTCTCGAGCTTTTCATGAGCATTCGCTTCCGACTCCGGCTGTTGCACGTGTTCTTGCACTTGACATTCCACTTGTCGTTGTAACTGCAATTGCATCTCTATTTCCAGTCGTGGTCTCATTTGTGTGTTGTCCTCGTGCAATTTTCTTATTGTCTCTTTTAAAATTTGTACCTGCATTATACCAAGTCCCATTAAAAAGCTTAAAATATGTGGAATATCTTTTTCACACACATTATTGGAACATAAATATCAAGAACTTTTATAGCATTTGCTGCAGATTCTGTAAAAACTTTGACTATCGATGCCCAGGTTTGCTACAAGTCCAAGCCACAAACTCTAGAAGCCTCAACAAAGCAGCATGATATACAGCGCAACAGTCTATCCCTATATCTTTCTCAATAGCAATTTAATTGTGTCGTCGTAATGGACAAGGAGTTAGAACTACTGCCATACACTTCATATACATGTCAGCAATGCTTTTCTACACAGAAAGCATTCTATATTGTAACTGTTATCTTTATCATCAACAAGAAACACACGCTACTCTAAAACCACAACTCTAAAGGTGAAAGATTCAAAATATTGTTCGACTAACGGAGTATAGCTAGGACTGTTGTTAATTAAAAAAAAAAAAAAAAATCCTGGGTGTTTCAAAGTGTTTACTTGTTACTACTTTATGAAACTATATATCCATGTTTTGGACACCTGATAATTGCGTTTGAAATTTAATAAGTAAATGGTGTTTGGCGGCGCTTTTGAAAATAATGTTTGACAATGAGCATTTAGCTTTTGAATTATGTTTAAACGCTTCTATTTGATTCGTACGCTGCTAAATTAAAATATGTGTTTATCTTTTACATCATTTTACATTTTATAATTATACTTGCAACTAAGATATATGCAATGTATGTGCAGTTTTCCATATTCCAAGTCTTCTAAGAAGTCTCCTGTGATTGATTATACATGGAAAATAGTTATTATCAATCATATTGTCTTGGTCAAGCTGAGAAGGAATGTGTGGATGATAGACCATAGGTGATGCTTGTCGTGCTAGTTGGGTTGCATGAAATCTAAATGTCGTCTTCCCAATCCCAAGTCTTCCTTATAGTCTTCCCTGAGTATACATACAAAATCGTTACCATCAATCTAAAATATTGTTTTGCTCAAGCTGATAAGGAATTTGTGGATAGCATTCTCTTCAAAATTTACGTGTCGCGAACGTTAAACATTAAAATTAGAAAATATCATAATCTCTTTGAGTTCGAAGCTTGTGTACTAGATATCGGTCTGAACAATAACATATATAGTTAAGGAATTTATGATGATTTAGTTATTGCTTATACTAAAATTTTCGTTATTATAGTGCCTTAAGTTTTATTTGTTAATATTGGTTCGTCTTATATATACTGCAAAGTGTAAACGATTGTAGACGTATATTATCACCAATAATTGCTATAAAAACTTTGACTAGCTAGTATATTCTCAATGAAAAGTCTTGGTCAAGATGATAAGATATTTATGGAAGCCATTCATTTCGTGAGTTGCATGTCACACACGTTAACATGCAAAACTAAGTATAAAAAGCCAATACTTGTTCTTATAACTTTAAGTAAATTTTCAAAAATGAAGTCACCACAAGCAATAAATTACTTATCATCTTCCTCTCTTATTTCTTTTCTTTTCTACAGTCTCGCGATAACATGTCTCACTTCCGCCACTGTCTCTGCTTCCCATGGCGGTAATGAGACTGATTATCTCGCGCTGTTGTCATTTAAGTCAATGATCACCCGTGATCCAAACAAAGTACTAACCTCATGGAACCATTCCTTTCATTTCTGTGACTGGAGTGGTATTTCATGTGGAAAGCGGCACAAACGAGTGACTTCTTTACAACTGGATTCACAAGGCTTAGAAGGCTCGTTGTCTCCTCATGTAGGAAACCTCAGCTTCCTCCGTGAGCTTTCTCTCCCGAACAACAACTTTCAAGGCATCATTCCTCATGAACTTGGTCGTCTTTCTAGGCTACGTGGTCTTTATCTTTATGGAAACAAGTTCAGTGGAGTCATTCCCACAAACTTGTCTGGTTGTTCTAACCTTGAAAAGCTTTCGCTCGGTCGAAATAAGCTAACTGGAAGCATACCCAAGGAGATGAGTTTACTCTCGAAACTTTCTGGTCTTGCAATTCACGTAAATAACTTAACAGGTGGAATCCCACCTTTCTTGGGGAATATTACATCAATGGAAGGGTTCTCTGCTGCAGTAAACCCGCTTGGTGGGAGCATTCCAGATACCTTGGGTAATTGGAAAAGCTTGACGGTATTTTACTCTGGTGAGTGCAACTTATATGGAAGCATCCCTCATTCCATTTTCAACCTCTCACTCCTAGTGAAATTTTCCTTATCTGAAAATCACCTCACCGGTAGTCTTCCTTCAGAAATTGGTAATCAGCTACCAAATCTTGAGTTTCTTCAGTTAAGGAATAACAAACTCACAGGAGTTCTTCCACCTTCTCTTTCTAATTGTTCTAAATTAGGATTTCTTGAAATGGCTTACAACAATTTTAGTGGGAAGTTGACAATCGACTTTTCAAAACTAAGAGATCTTAATTCAATTAGATTACAGAATAACAACTTCCATGGACGCGGAGAAGCCAATGACATGAGGTTTATTGATTCTTTGAAAAACTGCACCAACTTAGTGAAATTGATTCTTGCAAATTGCAACTTAGTAGGAGTGCTTCCGATATCAATAGGTAATCTTTCTGATCAACTCAACCATCTAGGTTTAGGAGACAATCAGTTATTTGGAAGCCTCCCTTCAAGTATAGGTAGTCTAGTTGGTTTGACCTATTTAGATTTAGGACCTAATTTATTCAATGGGAAAATCCCCACTACCATTGCTAAACTAAACAAGCTACAAATGCTTGATCTAAATAGCAATCAATTTTCAGGGCCTATCCCTCACGCCATTGGGAACTTATCATTGTTGAATGAACTTTATTTAGATGTAAACAAATTAGAAGGCCATATTCCATCAAGCCTTGGTAATTGTAAAAAACTTAATGAGTTAGGACTTACATACAATAGACTGAGTGGTAAAATACCCAAGCAACTTCTTCAACTTCCATCACTAACTATTGCTTTAGATCTTTCTCAAAATAGCCTGTCCGGTTCAGTTCCATCAGAGATTAAAGACCTCAAGATGTTGAGCAAGCTCGATTTATCTCATAATAAATTATCAGGTACGATTACTAGTAGCCTTGGTGAGTGTATTAGCCTTACAATGTTAGACCTAAGTGACAACATATTTCAAGGCATAATACCGTCCTCATTAAGTTCCTTAAGAGGATTGGAGGTACTCGACATTTCTCAAAATAATTTATCAGGTAAAATTCCTCAATTCTTAGGCAAATGGAATTCTTTAGAATTTTTGAACCTATCCTTTAATGATTTTGAGGGTGAAGTACCAGTTGTAGGAGTGTTTCAAAATGCAAGTAAATTTTCAGTTTTGGGGAACAATAGGCTTTGTGGTGGTTTGGTTACACTTGAGTTACCCAAATGCAAGGTGAAGGGTAGACAGAAAAAAAGATTTCCATTCTTCATATTAGTCATTGTGATTGCACCGACGTTGCTCATCG
This sequence comes from Chrysanthemum lavandulifolium, assembly GCA_022545495.1. Taxonomy (NCBI): domain Eukaryota; kingdom Viridiplantae; phylum Streptophyta; class Magnoliopsida; order Asterales; family Asteraceae; genus Chrysanthemum; species Chrysanthemum lavandulifolium. The sequence continues at coordinate 17,787,661 of CM040241.1, forward strand.
TAGTATGTTGTGTGTATCTTTTGTGGAAGAAGAAACGCAACAGTCAACCATCTCAATCTTCAGATAATGAACGGTTCTTGAAAGTTTCATACAATCAACTTCTCAAGGCTACTGATGGCTTCTCTGCAGCAAATTTGATAGGCGAGGGTGGGTTTAGCTCAGTTTATAAAGGAATCCTCAATTCCAATCATAATAAACGTGTTGCAGTCAAAGTTCTGCATCTTCAAACTAAAGGAGCTCACAAAAGTTTCTTAGCAGAATGTGAAGTATGGCGGAATATTCGCCACCGTAATTTGTTGAAGATAATAACTTCATGTTCAAGTGTTGATTTCCAGGGCAATGATTTTAAAGCTTTGGTGTATGAGTTTATGCCCAATGGAAGTGTACACGATTGGCTTTATTCAAGTGCATATACATCTAAACTCGGCCTTATTCAAAGAATAAATATTCTTAGAGATGTTGCAACAGCACTTGATTATCTTCATAATCGCTGCCAAACAACGATTGTTCACGGTGACTTGAAGCCTAGCAACATTCTACTTGACAATGATATGGTGGCTCATGTTGGAGACTTTGGTTTAGCTAGACTACTTGGTGCAGACTTAAACAAAAATAGCTCAACTGGGGTTAAAGGAACAATTGGTTATGCACCTCCAGGTAATATATGATTCTTGTATTCCATGATGCTTATATTGATACTTGCAGATTACAATTTTGTAAATTAACTGATCATTTTAATTTGTAGAGTATGGTATCGGGACCGAAATGTCAAGTAGTGGGGACGTCTACAGTTTTGGAATATTATTACTAGAGGTGATGACTGCAAAAAGGCCGACAGACGATATGTTTAAGGAAGGTCTTAGCCTTCATAAATTTGCTTACATGGCATTACCAGATCATGTGATCGATATTATTGATGGTGATGCAATTGTGTTGCAAAGTAAGGAACCTAATGCAAAGAAAGTGGAAGAATGTTTGGCTGCAACTATGAAGATCGGAGTATCATGCTCTGTGGATTTCCCACCACAACGTATGAAAATAGAAATTGTTGTCAATGAGTTGCAGCGCATTCTAGATGTGCTTCAAAATATACAAGGTACTATGTTATCTCTTTTTGTAGAATGTGATTTTACATAAGTTTTCAATAGATCATTACAAACATGGTTTTATTTTTGAACTCTTTCAGGTCTATCATCAAGCTTGTATGGTGAAGTTGAGAGTAACTGCAACAAGGAGCGGTGCATGTCGTAGTTAAGTAAATGTTAAGTTGTTAATGACGTTTGTAAGTGTGGCTAAATTTTGTTGTTGCATAAGTGTACGAGACATAACAGTACTGTATGTTTACTCTCCTGATGACGTATCATATGTATCAAGCATGTTTGTAAGTGTGGTTTAATTTCCATCAATCCAAATTGTGGTATTAAATTCTACTAAAGTTTTACTTGGTGTTTGTTTTTTGAATGAACAACCTAATGTTATTCTTGTTCTTTGACTTTTAATTTCATAAATTGTGACGTGTTGTACATTTTTCTATAAAAATTGTGCTGACTTTGATTGTACTTCGTGTTTGGTTAGGAGTTCATGTGTAAACTGTTTTTATAAACAAAGTTAAAGCGAATTTCATCACTGTTTGTATGTAAATTAATCAATGACTTACTTAGCTATATTTAGCGACTCGTAGGTTTAGAGTTGCTTTACAAGGAACTTTGACATCGGTAGTACAAATAATTACAGTGTGTACGTCACATAGTTTCAATGCCTAAATCTCAAATACACATTATATAAACAACACAAGATTAGTAAAATGAGATATCAATACATACATTTTAGAGGAGATTGACTATTTTTTGTTGAACGATTTATACTACTTTCGACAGTGTAGTTTAGTCTATGATTTTCTATGTATTAGTTGGGGCTTTCGGTTAGATCTATTCTTTGTTACTACTGTCCAAAGACTGCTACTTTTTAGCTTACTACCAAGTCCAAAGACTGCTACTTTTTTTACTACTGTTTTATTGGTTTTTGCTGTCTACAAGGGGTGTTTGGCTACTTCTGTCTAAAGGGGGGTTCGTTACTACTGTCCAAAGGGGTGTCTGGTTGCTGCTGTCTATGGTTAATCATGTCTGAAGGGGTTTTTGGCTACTGGTGTTTAGGGGTGTATGGTTGCTGCTGTTTAAAGGGGTGTTTGATTGCTGTAAATATCAAAGGTGGTAACTATGTTTGTGATTTGTAACAATCTGCTATAAATTAAAAGGTAGATACCGAAAGATACTATATCTGTATTTGGAATTTCTTTTTTAGAAGGTGTTCAAGATTTCTTATATTATTACGCTTATAAGTAGAAGAGACGGTTATAGGAAAGATTTTGGATTTTTCTTACGCCGTAAAAAAGGTCAATTAATAGATGATTTTTCTTGGAAAAAGTTTAAACACTGAGATCTAATTTCTACCTAATGTTTCAGATGTGAGGTTTTGCTTCTTCCATTGGGTTCGGCTCATTGAATTGTCAAATTATGGGATGTAAGCTCAGGTGCAAAACCAACAAAATCTGAAGAAACGTAAATGCCTGCACATACTTATTAATATCCTACAAAATATTTGCTTTTATTTATACAAGATGTATTTTTATTTAAGACTTTGTTATGTTACTTTTGACAACCTTTTTTTTTTGTTTTTTTTTTTGAAAGGCGTTACTTTTGACAAATACTTGAACATAATTCAATCTATAAATGCCTGCATAGACATATTAGTATGCTACGAGTTATTAAGCAACAGAGCAAAAGCGTTAAATCACCTAATATCTTTTTGTTTTGAAGTATTTGAGTATTGTTGTAGGAATATAAGTTTTACTATATTACACCCACAAAGAATAAATAGGAAATTAAACGCGTTTGGACAAGAAATTTCGGGTCAACCCAATACTATCCATTTTGACCCATTAACTGACCAACCCCTTTTGACACCTACAATTCGTTTTATGAAAATTTCAAACTCATCTAAGTATAAAGATAAAACTGGGCTGTTTTACGTAGAAAGATGGAAGACTTCACGTAATAATATAATATATTGCTTCTAGTATAGAACCAAATGCATGATTGCATGTTTACAAGCTGCATCCTAAAGCCAAAAGGAAGGTTTCAAGTTGCTTACATCTTGGACCATAATGCAATATAAGTCTAGTGGTGCTATTTGGATGGCATGATTAAAGTTATAATGCAATATAAGTCTAGTCTTCCCACTCCCAAGTCATCTTAGAGTCTTATAATGCAATATAAGTCTAGTCTTCTCACTCCCAAGTTTTCTTTAAGTGTACACTCATTAAATTGATTGACACACTCCATTTTAGAGTGTATTGACAATTATACCCTCACATAATAAAAATGTATAAAAGTGATGTGAGGGTTTAAATGTCAAAGAACTTTTAAATAGAGTGTACCAATCAATTTGGTGAGTGTACGAATCAAATAAATTAACAGTGATGATACTTTGTTTTGTCAATGACTTGTAGACTTAATTATGTTACCTTTTCTAAATAGATCATGTCTCTGAAATACGTCTTTATCCTGAGTTCTGGACTTTAAACCGTGTTTCCTCCTAACTCTGCTAACAACTAACCATAATAACGACTAACGATTCCTCCTAAGACCTAACAACTCTATTTGACCAATTTACACTCATTCAACATTTTCACTACAACATTCGTCGCTTTCGCATGCGACGTTAAGGGCTTTCGCCGGGGACATGTTGTTGGAATTATATAACATGACTAATCATAAATATAAACAATAAACATCAAAGTAAGTGCGAGCGTATAGGAACATATAATGAATAATTAATTAACTAAAAATAAAGTATCGTGCCTTACTTGATTCTAGCGAACAAGAATCAAATCCACAAACTAGCAATTAGGATGAACCCTAATTAGGGTTTATAGGATTATAAAATTACCCTCACCGTTTGTAATTCAATCCAAGATACAATCAATAGTGTGATTGTACTGCGTTCTTATACACACGTACTATAACAAATTAAAGTAATGCTAGTTTTAATTAAACAAAATAACTTTGTTTTGGAAAAGATGTGGATCGACACCCATAAGGGTTGTCTGATCGGATTATGCAAAAACACACACAAAACTATTTAGGTCTTAGCATAATGAGTACAAGAGATAAATTACAAACACCTTTGGTTTTGTATTTATACCCAAACTAACTTGGTGAACAAGTTTGAGTTGTAGAGATTGGGTTTCCTTTTATTGTGGCGATCGGTTCTAACCATCCCACAAGGATTCCGAACCTTCCCAATATTTACAACATAGTCCTTTTCCAAATACATTTAACTCCGTTAATCCATTACATTAATTACTTAACGTTCGTTATAGTTATTTCGTTTAATTAATAAATAAATATAACTATTACATTTAATTATTAACTTTAATTCTCATACGTAAAGTGTGCAATCCCGTGGTCTCAAGTTCGATCCTAACACACGTCTATTAATTTATAGTCCATAAAACCAACACATGTCCCCTACGAAACCTTTTCTCGGGGACATGTCCCCGGCAAAAAGACCCCGGCAATACCTTCTCGGGAATACTTTCCCCGGGGACTGTTTGTCACTTTTATCGGGGACATGTGGGACCCCCAGTCGATTGTCACCAGTCAAATTTGTCAGACGTGTCATCCATTTTCGCGGGGGACGAGTCCCCGGGGAAACTATTTTTACACTTTACTTGAAGTATCCTAATTACGTCATTAGTTCATTTTTCCTGGAGACCCGTCCCCGGGGAAACTATTTTCAAACTTTAATTACAGTATCCTAATCACGTCATTAGCTCATGTTTTTCCCGGGCATGTGTCCCCGGCAAAACTAACTGACCCAATATGCAGAAAAATGCAGCAAAATGGGTAATTTCCAGATTTTTTCCGGAAAAAATCTACAACCTGTTTGCAAACATAGTTATCCTTTTCCAAAATCATGCAAATCATAACACAAATTCGCTAAACATAATATCATTTATACCCATCAATCGCTAACATAGTTATCCTTTTCCAAAATCGCCAAAGCGGTTCCTAAACCGTTAAGCATGATCATCTACAAAACTATCCAAAACCACATCCATAAATGGTCCAAAACTATCGTATAATCTATTTACGGGAATCCTAGCACATAATGCACATAAACGACATAATAATCCATGTTATTCAGCACAAGCGTATCCAAAATGTGTTAAAGTAACATAAATCGGCATCTCAAACCCCACTACCCCATTACCGTCCTGGTATCTCTAGACTCGCGGATGGGTAGCACGAGATCGACCCACCCTCTCCGGATCCTAACCCACGGTGGGTAACACTTGACCCACTGGTGGGTAGCACTCAACCCACTGGTGGGTAGCACTTGATCCGGGCGGTGTGATTCGCTCTGCCAAGCCGGAATGACCTCACAAAATCCATGACTGCTCCATCCGAGTCCTCTGTGAAGCCGGCTCCTTGGTCTGCATTTGCGCCTTTGTTTCCGCGGTGAGGACACATCCATTGCATCACGAGGTCGGGAGGTGCTAAAGGTCTTCTTCACTCCACCGCATAGGGTAAGACCGACCTACACGGGGAATATGACCGGTGCTACCACCAATCACGATGCGCAAAATCGGACGGTCGGTCATGCGAGTCCCATCGGAGGTGCTCTCTTCCCGCATCCGCAACATCTCGTTCTATTTAGTTAAAAAAACAAGAAAAGTAATATATAAGTCGTGATGCATTATATATCATCAAAATGGGTGACTTTGAAAATAAATTATACTTACATATCTAGCCTCGGATAACGAGGACTCAAAGACATCGCCCTCGTATGGTTCGACGATAAAAGCTCTATCAAGTCTTCTCCAGGCCGCGTCATCCCGCTGGTCAAGCTGTTTAGAAATAAAATCAATAACGACACACCAAACACCATGTATATATATAAATAAAATGATTAAATAGTTTCTTACGGTTATGGCGAATAGCGACATCTGTTGAGATCCGTGAAGGCTAGAGCTCGTGTTAGCCATTCGCTTTGTCGATTCACCTCACGAGATCTACCTTCTTGGGGTCTGTCTAAAGCTTAACTGCGTATTTTAAATTATAAAACTATTATATAAATGAATTATTATTATTATTATAAAGTGTCGATCCATAAATTTACCAACGCATCCCAATCTTCTGGCGTCTTGTTCTCGGATGCTTTCTTTTGATCTCTCAATTTTCTCACCCACTTCTGCCGTAAAGTTATATTTTTGTACCGATATTTGTTGTCTTCGTATCGTTTTTGGAGATAATAATCGATCATCAACAATCTTTTCTCCATTCGGACGACAAGGTGTGTGTCGAGATCAAAGTAGTCTTTGCAATAAAATATAAATAAAAAATATACAAGTTTTAAATAAACAAACAAGTTTGAATAAATATACAAATTTAAATAAAGGTTAAAAAAACTTACGTGTAGATACTCATGGATGTGGGCCTTGGCGTTTGAGAACCTTAGCCCATGAATCGCAATACATGGGAATCGAGTCCGTAACACCTCCCAACATAGTTGGAGAACCAAGAAGAGTGAGGGCCACGTGTGTCCAAAACCCCTCGGGTTGGGCGAAATCGATCGACACGGGGCGACCATCCAGTTCCTCTTCGCCTTGATGCCGTGTTCTTCGTGGGACCACGCACCACCCACCGCCTTCCCAATTTTGGCGTTTGGGTGCGACTTTTGATTTAGAGCCTACAAGTAATCAAATTCAAGTGATGATGACATAAAATAACATTTTATCAATTTAAAATAAAATGTAATCAAATCTGATTTAGTGAAAAATAATTCGAAATTCTTCTGTTGTTAATTCGCCTATCCTCCTCGAGGACCACGGTGGCGAATTACCTCCGTCGCCACCATGAGACCTAGCTACAACATCGCCATCATTAAGCGAACATAGAAATTAGTGAAGAAACATATATATAATTAAATAAATAATTAAATAAATAAATAAACAAACAAACAATGCCGGTGGTCTTTTTCTTTCTTTTTATTAAACCATATCAATTTTCACGGAAGAGTTGCACAGAGAGTTCTCGAATAAAGTGATAACAATACTAGTATACTAGTAAAAGCATCTGACATAAGCGGGTAGCCTACAATCCTACATATGCCCAATCAATATCTTAAAGTGACACATATAAATGAGCATTAACTACATACACCTTTTATTATCAACTATCAACACATATACCATCATAATTGCATTAACTTAAGTAGTTATAGAGGTAAAGAGAACAATTTGAAACAAACCAGAACCAAATAAGTTCGATTCCATCAACACAGCAATAACCATATAACCAAACTAGCTTTCATTTTCTGTTTGTAAAACTTCAACAATGATGTCACTCTGTTCGTACAAGTTTTGTACTATTTCATTCTTGGTGCAGGAAATAAACAAGCAAAAGCACCCTTTGGGGATGTATTGCGCAGAAAAACAACCTGTTGAAACGTATTACAATGACAAACACCCCTTTGGGTGGGTGCGTTGCTGATGAAGCCTTATACTTTTAGTGGAACTCGATTACCCTTGTGCCAAATTTCACAAGCTCGAGAAATGGAAGCAGTGTTATGCTAAGCTATAAATTTGTCATTTAACAACAATAACTATAAATTTTGCATACCTACTCATATTAACGAAGCTAAAAAATACATATATATTCAAAAATAGGAGCTATAAACTTTCGCGGTGACATGTCCCGCTAAAAAATAAACAAAAAATAATAAACATACCTTTTGGTCTCGGCTCACGGTTGTGGTCTCGGCTCGGTCTCGGCTCACGATTATTGTTGGTCACACCACTCATGTACCAAAAAAATAGACAAAAAAAAATTATAAATTAACAAAAAATTAACAATTAACAATTAACAATTAACAAATAACAACAATTATAAGAAAAATAAAAAAAAAGAAAATAAAAAAATAGTAAAATTAAAAAAAATGTGTACCTGGTCTCGGATGTTGTGAGAGTATAGGGGAAGAGAAAGAATTAAACAATGAGAGGGTTTGAGAAAAGAATTAAACAATTAGAGGGTTGAGAGTAGCAATGGAGGTGGTACACGATGAGTGCAGTGTGGGGAAGTAGGCTGTGGTGGTGGTGGTGGTGTGAGTAGCAGTGGTGGTGGTGGTTGTGTGAGAGTAGCGGGGTTTGTGTTCGGAGGAGGAAGAAGAAGGGTTTTGTTTTTGTTTTTCCACGAGTGAGACCGGATCGCTAATAATTGAGGTTAATTTTCTTTTCACCTTTTGCGGGGACAACTCCCGGAGAAAGTTTTATTGTCTTATTGTGAAACTTTTCTTTGAGACGGTCCCGGGAAACTTATGGCGGGATAAAGCAAAAGTGCGGAGGGAAAATGAAAATTTATTTCCAAAACTTTCCCAGGGGACATGTCCCTGGGAAAAGGTTTATTTATAAAATTAAAACTATCATTTCTCCTCGCCCGTCCGTTCGATTGTTGTAGTGGTAAGCATTCTCTTCCTCAGAGCCTTCAAAATAAACCAAGTACTTCGACCCGATTTTGGCCCTAATCTTCCCGAACCACCACCCGTCGTTGTCGAATGCATCAAGCAACTAGCGAGTATATGTGCTATGGTACACATATCATGTTAAACGAGCGAGTATATGTGCTATGGTACACGTATCATGTTAAACGAGCGAGTATATGTGCTATTGGTATACGTATCATGTTAAGCGGCGAGTATATGTGCTATTGATATCGTATCATGTTAAGCAGTGAGTATAGGTGCTATGGTACACGTATCATGGTAAGCAGCGATATATGTGCTATGGTACACGTATCATGTTAAGCGGCGAGTATATGTGCTATTGGTATATGTATCATGTTAAGCGAGCGAGTATATGTGCTATTGGTATGCGTATCATGTTAAACGACCGAGTATAGGTGCTATGGTACACGTATCATGTTAAGCAGCGAGTATATGTGCTATTGGTATACGTATCATGTTAAGCGGCGGTATATGTGCTATTGGTATCGTATCATGTTAAGCGACCAAGTATCATGTTAAGCGGCGGTATATGTGCTATGGTACACGTATCATGTTAAACGGCGGTATATGTGCTATTGGTATCGTATCATGTTAAGCAAGCGAGTATATGTGCTATTGGTATCGTATCATGTTAAGCGACCGAATATAGGTGCTATGGTACACGTATCATGTTAAGCGGCGAGTATATGTGCTATTGGTATCACGTATCATGTTAAGCGGCGAGTATATGTGCTATTGGTAAGCGTATCATGTTAAGCGGCGAGTATATATGCTATTGGTATCGTATCATGTTAAGCGACCAAGTATAGGTGCTATGGTATCGTATCATGTTAAGCGACCGAGTATAGGTGCTATGGTACACGTATCATGTTATCTGACGAGTATATGTGCTATTGGTATCGTATCATGTTAAACGACCGAGTATATGTGCTATGGTATCGTATCATGTTAAGCGGCGAGTATATATACTCTTGGTGTCGTATCATGTTAAACGACCGAGTATAGGTGCTATGGTATCGTATCATGTTAAGCGAGCGAGTATATGTACTCTTGGTATACGTATCATGTTAAGCAGTATATATGCTATTGGTATACGTATCATGTTAAGCGACCAAGTATAGGTTTTATGGTATCGTATCATGTTAAGCGACCGAGTATAGGTGCTATGGTACATGTATCATGTTACGGCAGTATATGTGCTATTGGTATCGTATCATGTTAAACGACCGAGTATAGGTGCTATGGTATCGTATCATGTTAAGCGGAGTATATGTGCTCTTGGTATCGTATCATGTTACAGTGAGTATATGTGCTATTGGTATCGTATCATGTTAAGCGACCGAGTATAGGTGCTATGGTATCGTATCATATTAAGCGGTGTATATGTGCTCTTGGTATATGTATCATGTTAAGCGACCAAGTATAGGTGTATTGGCATACGTATCATGTTAAGCGACCAAGTATAGCAACAACAAGAACAAGAACAACAACAAAAACAACATCAACAGCAACTACAAGAACAACTACTACTTTGATTAGCAACAACAAGAACAACAACAAGAACAACAACAACAACAACAACAACAACAACAACAACACAACAACAACAACAACAACAACAACAACAACAACAACAACTACTACTACTACTACAACTACTACTACTACTACTACTACTACTACTGCTACTACTACTACTACTACTACTATTACTACATACGAAGATTTTCCATGTCACTAACGACTCACAGTAATGCATCGACGACATGCGTGGTCGTGGGAATCATTGCCATTTCAAGTTTAGCCTCAAGCACCCTTATTCTTGTCTCTAGCACATGTTTTGTGTTTCCGGCAAGCTTATCCTAAAATCTTTTCATGGCACTCGAGCACTCTGTTGGTGTAGATTGTTCTTAAGTACTATCCTTCTACATAAAATATCCGCATCCATTATCTTTTTCGGGTGTTACATAATAAGAAAATTTTAAGATATTACAACCCAATTATTTGTATATTTACATAAATAGGAAATGTATGATTGTTCACCTTTGATGAGAGGACATGAATAATATTGTCGTCCGGATGAATAATTTTTATGTGATGTTCTTAATTTTATAGTTAAGTGAATTAAATTGCTCCATCTCAGGTTTTGAAATTTGTGTGAAGATCAGATATGGTAGAAATTTGTGAAGATAAGATATGGTGGTTTGAGGATATGTGAAGATAAGAAATTTTAGGATAAGATATGGTATATAAAGTGTAATTAATCTGGATAAAGGTTTCTTGGGACATGTCCCCGGCAAAGTTTGAGGAACTTTCCATGAACAATTAACACGCTTTTGACTTTGGCCATTATTGGTGAAAGATGAAAATACTTTCTGGGGACGGGTCCCCGAGAAACCTACGTTGAATTTTGACTATCCGGTCAAAGTTTCATAAAATCGAGTCCCTTTCCCGGAGGCGTGTCCCTTGGAAAGTCTGCTTTGAAAATTTTATAACAAGTCAGCGAATTCATGTGCCACGTCAGATTCAATTTTGTCGTTTAGTGAATTTCGCCGGGGACTTTGTGTCCCCGGCAAAAGCCTCCTCGCCCGTCCATCCGATTGTTGTAGTGTTTGACCAAAAGTATATCAAACATGAACCTACATAGATAGGACTCAACAAAGTGAGTAAGTGACAACAAAAGACTTTACCTTCTAAAACCCAAGGTATTAGCAGTTCATAGATGCAACATGTATGTGATCACTGTTGAGTTTAAGATATATAATAACAAATAAAACCATATAGACATCACAGAGTACACAGCGGAAGACTTAGAATCATAACAAATAAATAATTAACTGAAAGATGCGTAACGTACCTTTTGCAATTGGTAGATCTCTTCAATGGATGTGACAAAGTAGTTTAACGAGTTGTCCCTTACCGTTTATAACTCAAACCAATTGGTGTAAGAATAGTGTCTTACTACCACAGTTTTGTACACACGAATTAAGCAACGAATCAAGCGGATTGCTAGATCTAACACAAGTCCTTGTTTTATGAAAAAACAAAACCAAAACACCCTATGGAGGTGTGTTCGGCCGAAGTAAGCAAGAGAAAATAAGAGGCAAGATCTAGGGTTAATTCAATGCACAAAATTATGAGAAACCCTAAACCCTAGCCTCTGTATATATATAGTGATCAAATATCTTTGGGAACAAGTTAGGGTTTGGGCTTGGAGAAGCCTCCCTTGGCCAGCCACTCTAAGAGAAGAAAAGAGGATTCGAAATCTTTTCCATTTTCAAGATATTCACCATATATTCTCCCATTTAACATTTAACGGTCGTTAGTCATTTCCGTTAAATACTTAACGATCATTAGACGGACTTTATGTGCAATAATTAATCGTAAACATTAACATTAATTACTTAACTATAATTCTCATTCGCTAATATGTGCAATCTCGTGGTCACGAGTTCGAATCCGGACATTCACGTATTTATAAATATATACATTTCCAACAGCTCCCACTTGGTTATGTTTACAAAACGTTAAATGACATTGGTTAGCGTCTAGAAACACGCCAATGCCCACGGTACAAATCGTGTATGGTTTTATGGAGAAAAACCAAGTTTCGATGATTCATCATCATATTCATCCTTTTGTTTCTAATACCATGTTAATAAGAATATGGATCTCACTCATTTCTTAATTAACTATTACATTTCTCGCTTTATGTGATTGATCAAGATTACCAATTCTTACGAACATATTCTAGAAGACCTTGGGCATGGCCATGCAAACATCTTGACAACCCTACGAGGGGCAAGAGATTATACTTCAAAATAAATTTGAAGAAACAAATCCCATTTGACTACGAGAATTCATAAATTTTAACACTTCATAAAACAACCCTTATAACTACCATTTCATTATAGCGTTAGATTGCTTCACGAAATGCACTACATCCATGAGGTTCTCTAGTATCTCAAGTCGGAGGATAAATATTCATGATGTACTTAATGACTAAGATCCATAAAGTATCATCATGTGGGTGGGATAAGTCCTATACTCAATTCATTGAATATAATCTGAAATTAGTCATGCTACGCATCAATATACTTTCAAGTATATTCTAACTAATACTCAAATTTGTCTTAATTCAATATCATTCCCATGTTATTGATTGACAATGGACTATTTAGAATAACTTAATTTATTCAAGGATTTAAACATGCAAATACAAGACACAAAAATATTATAAATGAAATTAAACGTATACCGTACTTTAATTCATTATAAATAATAATTGTTTAACATCCTTTATCCAAATACTAAATAGATCAATGAATGATAATACTAGTTAATGAATTTTTCCACAAGTCATGAGAATCATACTTGTTGACAAGGCATAATTTCAATTAAATTTGATCTATAGGAATTTTGAGAATACTTATTTCAAGAATTCAATAAGTGAATTTCTTGTATGTGTTTACACATATCTTGATATTGTCATAACATTCCATAAGATGCGTGACAACCTGAACCACCTTTTATGACAAACATCTTTCAAAACTTTAAAGTTTAAAGTATTCTTTATTATTTAATGTATAATGCAACTATGCTCTTAGTTGAGCATAACTAGTCAACAAGGTCATCACCAACGATACCATGACTAGAATTGAGTGTCATCTCAATTATACTAGCATCATTGTGTACAACAATATGCTCTTTAAACATCCGTAAAATTTGAATAGTTATATTGTAATGTTGGTGCCTACCAAAACTCAAGTTTGTTGGCAATGACAATTATGAAACAATTGCCATATTTTCATCTATAGAATCTAGGAGCATCTCCAGACTGTGAAATGTGATTCTAAATCCAAACATATTTCCTTTTAAAATATTTATTACACTAACAACTTTCAATGTTGTCAAATCATCTTGTAATCAAGCATGATACAACAATCTTATACATAACATGATGTACATGATGAATCTTGAAGTTAAACTTTAAGATCTCATTCATATTCTATCTTGTCAAAGATATGTATCCATCATGTTCTTTTAGACTCATTTATTTACCGCATATGTTTATAGTAATAAACATATATTCCAAGGTTGTATGTCTTATTTCCAAATCTTACAAACGAAGTTTTATTCCCAATTAAAACTTAATTTAGGTGGAATGTAGTTGTCCATACAACATATAAGATTTAAGGAAATAATACTCCCACTAGCTTTCAGGAATACTTATGAGCTATCTTATTTTAATTTTTAAATCAAACATGGATTTAATATTAAACATAAGAATCATCTCATAGATGCATGCATATATCAATTCATGGATTCTTGCAGTTTGTACATATTCAAAGATTATTTGAATTCATAAAACTACTTTGTATTACTTATCGTCCTCGCAAAAGTAATTCCACAACAAAGAGTTTTGATATTCATTGTCAAAATTTCATATCAATGAAACTAAGTATGAAAATTATAATCTTTATACTTCTATTTAATGTATCTAGAAAAGAATATTCAATCATAGTTAATTGCTTAAATATGATTAATATTATTATCACTAGACATGCATTAAATATGTGTACAATATTGTCCATATGATTTCTACACAAAGATTTAAACCACTAGGGTTTCCATCCTTTGAACAAACTCATTTTCATTATTAAGATAAACCAAGTGTCTAAAATTGATTATCTTTATGGACAGCATCTCAACATTCATAGTATGATTGATTTACCACAATTCAACATTTGGTAAATTCATCATCATGATTAACAGGCTTACCATGATCCTGTAACTCATAATCCTCAGCATATTAAATATCTGAAATATCCTTACGGATCTATGAATGACAATTCCATCATATTGAGGTCTATCATTTACATTTTTAACCTCATCATGATATTTGCTAGTATATTTTAGAAGATTATGTATTTTGTAATTTAATCTTTCAAGATCTAAGAAAAACTCCCACTTGCCTTTAACAACTTAAAGATTACCTTTAAATAGTTTAGCAAGTAGAGCAACAATACATTGTTCTCTTACGGGATATTACAAAAACATTTGAGTTCGACAATGGTTTGTTACAACCCACTTTACAAGTAGTTTAACAAATTCGAACTTCATTATAAGACTTAATGTGATTCATCACTTTTCATAAAAATGGTGTCTTATTAATCTCTAGGTTGGAGTCTTATTGAGTATATTCAATCTATACTCAATCTACTAACCTTGATAAGTTTTGGAAGAAACTATAGTTATCTTGAATCAAACAATGCCAATAAATTTTGATTCTTCTAAGCTGAACATACCATAAAACTATGGTATTTCCTTAGAATTAATATTGTAAGATAATCTAACAATATTTAAGATAACAATCTACCTTTGGCCTATCTATTTACCAACAAAGTAAAACTTAATGGTACAATAGAATTACCAAGTAATTGCATGTATTATAACACAAGTATTCTTGACCAAGTCAAAAGACATATCGATTATAATCCCACTATCGTTGTAAGTCATTGATTTACCATTGACTTCATGCATATGTCTTAAAACATAGCAAGTTAACGTCTTACTTTATATTGTAAGTCTTGTATTAATGAGACTTCATGTTTGTGACTTTACAAAATCATAATAATTTATAATTAAAGTAATTATGAACACCACCTTGGGTTTCAATTAATATTTCAAGTTAATATTTACTACATATATTTAAGTCATTCAACGAATACTTAAATCCAAAGTAGTATTAGATTACTTCATTTAATTATGTTATTCCATGAAATGTTCAACGTAAGAAACTGCAAAATCATCTATGCTTGTTCTCACGACACATGGATATTTTAGCTTGGGCTACAATCTAGTTCACGTTTTCACATAACATAAATTGTAACTACAAGTGTTTCTTAAATATTGAATGACATAAATATTTAAAGTAGTATTTGTTATCATCTTGACACATGTTCTTAATGGGGCAATCATACACATTTAAATGTATAATTCCTATTGGAACATTACTCTCTTACCTTGCGGTCAAGAGAATCCATTTAAATCAGATTTATATGTGTTGTACCTTGCACACAATCAAGATTTCTCCCACTTGTGCATGGAACAACATCATGTAGCAGATAAACAACACGATACACGTTCGTTTATTTGATTAATATGATTTGTGTCATAGATATAATCAAGTAGATGTAGAACTATATTGTTTAGTAAGGAAACACATGACTCTCCTTAAAACATGAGTGCCTACGGTTGGAAAATAATTATCTTTGAAGATAATCGGGTTACTACGTGAAATAAGGCTTGTAGCTCCATCGAATTAGAAATCATTATAACAACTTCTTATTCATTAATGCAACACAATGCTCTCATTGAATTTGACAACATTTTAAATGTTTCATAACCAGTGAAAACAACTTCCTTGCTTTTAACTTTCCTACACCTTTAAGAACCATACGTAATCATTACTAAGGTACTAAAAGGTTTATTATACTATGTGAATGATAGGTTATCCATCAATGTTATTAACTTGAAAAATTAGGTATGCAATTTCTTCCTTAATAGGTCTACCATCCCCATACTGGTATGTAGCACCTTTAAAGGCTAAAGCAAAACAACTAGATAAAATATGCTAGTTTGCCTTTTACCAATTTTTTGCGGTAATTAGTCTAGCTTATAATTTAGTAACTCATATACATATTTTCCGGTTAACCAACATTCATGTTTGTTATAAAGAATTCATTCACCAAATGAGGGTAATGAAATCTTTATGGAAAATATGATGTGCAATTCATTTCTATGAGTTACATTAGAATTTAGACAATTCAAACGTTCCTATTATCGTTTCTCATTCATGAAAAGGAATAGGATTGAGTCTCATGCTTCTCCCATGGAAAAGAGACTTCGTTTGTCTTTTGGTAAATTATTTTCGATCAAACATTTGTTTGAAAGCGAGAATGGATCAATTCTTGATCAAAGACTAAACCTCGTTTACGGTTAAATGTTGCATTTATACATTCAAAAGAATTACAAAATTCAATTTTAGTATTTTCGATAATTAACCTTTTCAAGAAAATTAATTACCCATGGTTCATAAGCATATAACCATTTAATTTTCACTAAAAACTAGGATCTAAATTGACATAGTTTCATCACATCGATCGATCGCTAGTAATGTAATTATTCAATATAGTGCAGTCGAACCTCAATTGCCAATTTTCAAATAGCAATTCCTAGATTTATGGGATTTACATCTAGCCGATTTCAATTGCCATGTAAACATGTTTTATCCCCATCTTATGCCTTGAGTTGTCGATTCTCACTACAAAGCTCAATTAAGTTGTCCAACTTAAGAAACTGCAAAATCATCCATGCCCGTTCTCACGTCACGTGGATATTTTACCCTTTGATTACGATCTAAATCACGTTCTCACGCAAATAAAAGGTAATCTCAGGTGTTTCCGTTTCATTGGATGGCATACAATTTAAATTAAGGGTTATAAATTGGATTTTGGTGTCAAATCAAATATGTACAAAGATGTCATGCATTTATCTTCGTAGCATAAGGTTTTATTAAAGCAGTCATATCCTTGTTTTAATGTTTAAGCTTTTCATCATCAAACTTTAATCGAGGTATTGGTAAACCAATTAAAGAATTACCTTTAATTACCACTATATCCTCTTCTTTGCATGAGTCATAAGACCCAAGTTATTCGGATAATTACCACAAAAGTGGTAGCGTTGAATTTAGGTCAATTCACCCTTAAGATTTTATGCACATTCATAGGAATACTTGGTAGCTCCATTAAGACGCACAAACAAGCGGAGAATCAGGTCAGTGCGAAGCATATTGAAAACCCTCATCTTTAAGGTCACAATTTAATGCGTACCCTCCTTGTACCCATCACATAGTTTGTCATTAATGGGTGAGCCATTCTAACTATTTTGTGCAAAAATCAATCAATTAAACGATTATGATTATTATGCTTAAAATACATGTTTCACCATTGTTTAGGTCGGTTTATTTTCTTATAAAATACCCTTGTTACACATAACAAACAATCAAGTATTTAAAAATAAACAAATAAACAATGAATGCATAACATAATAATAAGTAATGCACATCAAATAGCCACATGCAAACCTTTTGATAAATCCTATTAATAATTATTTCTAGATCATCAACATGTATATGTTTAATTAAGACTTTCACCCGTTTGACATAAAGTACAAGGTGAGCCACATGCATCGATTCATGTAAGTCAAAATTAAACACAAACCACATAGCACATAATTGATTAAATAATAATGATTGAGGTCTTCCTCAATTTTAGATCTATAAAAATTAGTGTATATCACTTAACCAAGTAAACATACAATAAGCGGATCCATGATAAAACATGTATGTATTTATCATGGATATAAATTACACTTAACAATTAATGCAATTAGACGAGTTACGTAATACACATAAAATTGCATGCGACCTAGGGTTTCTAATCCAATTAAAGCGAAGTTTAGAAAACCTAATTAGGGCACCAAAAATGCCCAAAAAAAAAAAATTAAGGTTTAGGTTTTGCAAACCCTATATCTATGCATAAAAATAATAACACAATCATGTTTATTTTATTTATGTGTTTGATGATTAATTACTTGTTATACAAGGCTCGTGATGCCATTGTTGAGTTTAAGATATATGATAACAAATAAAACCATATAGACATCACAGAGTACACGTGGAAGACTTAGAATCATAACAAATCAGTAAATAATTAAGCGAAAGATGTAACGCACCTCTTGCAATTGGTAGATCTCTTCAATGGATGTGACAAAGTGGTTTAACGAGTTATCCTTACCGTTTTATAACTCAAACCAATTGGTGTAAGAATAGTGTTACTACCACAGTTTTGTACACACGAATTAACCAACGAATCAAGCGATTGCTAGATCTAACACAAGTCCTTGTTTTATGAAAAAACAAAACCAAAACACTCTATGGAGGTGTGTTCGGCCAAAGTAAGCAAGAGAAAAGAAGAGGCAAGATCTAGGGTTAATTCAATGCACAAAATTATGAGAAACCCTAAACCCTAGCCTCTGTATATATAGTGATCAATTATCTTTGGGAACAAGTTAGGGTTTGGGCTTGAGAAGCCTCCTTGGCGGCCACTCTAAGAGAAGAAAAGAGGATTCAAATCCTTTCCATTTTCAAGATATTCACCATATATTCTCCCATTTAATATTTAAATCGTTAGTCATTTCCGTTAAATACTTAACGATCGTTAGACGGACTTTATGTGCAATAATTAATCGTAAACATTAACATTAATTATTTAACTATAATTCTCATTCGCTAATGTGTGCAATCCCGTGGTTACGAGTTCGAATCCGGACATTCGCGTATTTATAAATATATACATTTCCAACAACCACAAATCTAAAATATTAGTCAGATATACCTGATTGGTTTCAGCCATTGGTTTCATCAATATACATAGGATCAAAAGTTGGCCTATTCGTATATTCTCGAATCTGTCAAAAATAAGAATACAGAAATATGTAAGCCAAAGATCAAGTGAGCATTTTAAGATCACACAAACCACATTTATACATACATTCTCATATGAGATAATGAGAATAACCATCTCAAATAATTTGTTAAATCATATATTGCACGATTATGTTAACTCCTTGGCCGATTACAAACTCATTTTTCTGGATTTTTACATACTTTTGAGGCAAAAGCTGAAAACATACAAGCATACATTCAAAACAACGCTCCAAATCATATGTAGCAACGTTATTAATTATGTTAAACATTTCATCTAACACCTTTGGTGCAGCCAATTTAATGTTGAAAATTGTAACAAAACCTAAGGCTATTCATTAACAGAGCGTCTTCCACACGATAAAAGTTACAATGCAATATAAGTCTAGTCTTCCCACTCCGAAGTTTAGTGGAGGATAGACAATAGGTGTTGCTATTCTTCCCATATAAGTGCAGTCTCCCCTATCCCAATTCTTCATAAAGTCATTCGTGATATGATTATAAATAGAAATTAGTTACTGTCAACCAAATTGTCTTGCTCAACCCATCTATAAAAAGCCAATACTTGTTCTTATGATTTTATGCAAATTTTCAAAAATGAAGTCATCACAAGCAATAGTTCACTTATCAACTTCCCCTTTTATTTCTTTTCTCTTTTATGGCCTCGCAATAATATGTCTTACTTCCGCCATTGTCTCCGCTTCCTATGGCGGCAATGAGACTGATTATCATGGGTTGTTGTCATTTAAGTCAAAGATCACCCATGATCCGTACAAAGTTCTAACCTCGTGGAACCATTCCTTTCATTTTTGTGACTGGAGTGGTATTTCATGTGGAAAGCGGCACAAACGTGTGACGGCTTTAAAACTGAATTCGCAAGGCTTAGAAGGCTCGTTGTCTCCTCATGTAGGAAACCTGACCTTCCTCCGTGAGCTTTATCTCAGGAACAACAGCTTTCAAGGAACCATTCCTCATGAACTTGGTCGTCTATCTAGGCTACGCCGTCTTTATCTTCATGAAAACAAGTTCAGTGGAGTCATTCCCACAAACTTGACTGGTTGTTCTAACCTCGAAGAGCTTCTGCTCGGTCGAAATAAGCTAGCTGGAAGCATACCCAAGGAGATGAGTTTACTCTCGAAACTTATGGAACTTGCAATTCACTACAATAATTTAACAGGTGAAATCCCACCTTTCTTGGGGAATATCACATCAATGGAATTGTTCTCTGCTGCCGTGAACCCGCTTGGTGGGAGCATTCCAGATACCTTAGGTCTTTGGAAAAGCTTGATGGATTTTCACTCAGGTGGCTGCAACTTATATGGAAGCATCCCTCATTCCATTTTCAACCTCTCACTCCTAGTCAATTTTTCCTTAGCTGAAAATCACCTCACTGGTAGTCTTCCTTCAGAAATTGGTAAGCTCCCCAATCTTGTGTGGCTTCAGTTAAGGGATAACGAACTGATCGGAGTTCTTCCACCTTCTATTTCTAATTGTTCTAAACTAAGACCTCTTGAAATGAGTCGAAACAATTTTAGTGGGAAGTTGACAGTTGATTTTTCAAAACTAAGAGATATTAATGATATTGCCTTAAATAGTAACAACTTCCATGGACGGGGAGAAGCTGATGACATGAGGTTTATTGATTCTTTGAAAAACTGCACACAATTATTAACTTTACAGCTTTATAGATGCAACCTTATAGGAGTGCTTCCGATATAAATAGGTAATCTTTCTGATCAATTCAGCAAACTAAGTTTAGTGGGCAATCAATTATTTGGAAGCCTCCCTTCAAGTATAGGTAATCTAGTTGGCTTCAAAAGCTAAAATATCTTGGTCTAAATAGCAATCAATTTTCATGGCCTATCCCTAATGCCATCGGGAACTTATCATTGTTGACTGTACTTATTTATATTCCAACAAATTAGAAGGCCACATTCTATCAAGCCTTGGGAATTGTAAAGAACTTAATGGGTTGAACATTGCAGACAATAGACTTAGTGGCAAAATACCCAAGCAACTTCTTCAACTTCAATCGCTAACTAATTTTTTAGTTCTTTCTCAAAACAAGCAGTCTGGTTCTATTCCATCAGAGATTAAAGACCTCAAGATGTTGAGCTATCTTGATTTATCTAACAATAATTTATCAGGAAACATTACTAGTAGCCTTGGTGAGTGTATTAGCCTTACAATGTCAAACCTAAGTGGCAACATATTTCAAGGCATAATACCGTCTTCATTAATTTCCTTAAGAGGATTGGAGGTACTCGACATTTCTCAAAATAATTTATCTCGTAAAATTCCTCAATTCTTGGGCAAATGGAATTCTTTAGAATTTTTGAACCTATCCTTTAATGATTTTGAGGGTGAAGTACCAGTTGTAGGAGTGTTTCGAAATGCAAGTTTATTTTCGGTTTTGGGGAACAATAGGCTTTGTGGTGGTTTGGTTACACTTGATTTACCCAAATGCAAGGAGAGGGGTAGACAGAAAAATAGGTTTCCATTCTTCATATTAGTCATTGTGATTGCACCGACGTTGCTCATCGTATTATGTTGTGTGTATCTTTTGTGGAAGAAGAAAGCATAACAGTCAACCATCTCAATCTTCAGAGAATGAACGGTTCTTGAAAGTTTCATACAATCAACTTCTCAAGGCTACTGATGGCTTCTCTGCAGCAAATTTGATTGGCGAGGGTGGGTTTAGCTCTGTTTATAAAGGAATCCTCAATTCCAATCATAATAAATGTGTTGCAGTAAAAGTTCTGCATCTTCAAAATAAAGGAGCTCACAAAAGTTTCTTAGCAGAATGTGAAGCATGGGGAAATATTCGACACCGTAATCTATTGAAGATAATAACTTCATGTTCAAGTACTGATTTCCAAGGCAATGACTTTAAAGCTCTAGTTTACGAATTTATGCCTAATGGAAGTGTAAATGATTGGCTTCATTCAAGTGCATATGCATCGAAACTCAGCCTTCTTCAAAGAATAAATATTCTGAAAGATATTTCAACCGCGCTTGATTATCTTCACAATCGTTGCCAGAAAACGATTGTTCACGGTGACTTGAAGCCTAACAACATTCTACTTGATGATGATATGGTGGCTCATGTCGGAGACTTTGGTTTAGCTCGACTACTTGGTGCAGACTTAAGCCAAAATAGCTCAACTGGGGTTAAAGGAACAATTGGTTATGCACCTCCAGGTAATATATGATTCTTGTATTCCATGATGCTTATATTTGCACTTGCAGATTACAGTTTGTAAATTAACTGATCATTTTAATTTGCAGAGTATGGTATCGGGAGCGAGATGACAAGTTGTGGGGACGTCTACAGTTTTGGAATATTATTGCTAGAGGTGATGACTGTTGGCCCAATGTTACGGATCTTTAATCAACGATATACCAAAGTATGAAATAATCTCTATTTTCTATAAATATGTCATGAATGTAATCGTTACATGTTCTACTCTATTTATACAAAGTGAAAAGGTACTTGTTGAACCGTTGTGATGGTTCATGATATGGGAGTTATTTTGTAAGCTGTCATATAACCGTTTTATACTGCTATTTGGTAGTTATTCAGTGAGTTGACTTTTCCATGTTGACTTTGGCATTTGTTGACCGGGTCGTTTGTGGGTATTGACTGGATCGTTTGGGTATTGTGATGGGTAGATTGGGATTAACCCAATATTCTCCCACTTAATCACAATCGCTGTGACGTAGCTATTTAAGTCTTTTGTAGTCGTAGTCGTCTCACATAACTCCATTTTGCTTCATTCTGCATTCTCTGCGGTTTCTGCATTCTCTGTGGTTTCTGCAATCTATGTGGTTTCTGCAATCTCTAATGTTTCGCATTCTCTGCATTTTACGCACTCTGCTTTCGCATTCTCTGCGTTTCGCACTCTCTGTTGTTTCGCAATCACTCGGTTTCTCATTGTATCATTTCTCTTGATTATACCGCCATAAGTAATGTTGGCTCTAAGTCTTCTTCAATAAAATTTGAGTGTTCTCTGACTTGATTCTTGCGTTTATTTTGACATTCATATGCATAATGTCCAAGTTTGTGACATCGGTAGCATGTGACTTGAGATTTGTCTCTTGTATCTTCTTCAAAAGACGCTCGTTCTTCCGTTTTAGATTGATAATTGTTCTTGTCTTGTTATCGGCCTTGAGACTGGTTAAATCTTCCCTGACCATATTCTCTAAAAGGTTTTCCTTGTCCTTTATGTCGTGTGAACATCAAAGTCTCTTGATTGTTCACTTGTTTATCCTTCTTAAACTTAATCCTTTCTTCATAGGTCTTAAGTCTTCCTATTGCTTCTTCCATAGTCATTTCACTTAGGTCGGAATATTGTTCTATAGATCGACTATTTGCGAGATACCTATCGGTACGGCATTTAGTAGTTTCGTACTAAGGTTTAATCTTCTATGGTGTGTCCTAGACTAAGCGGCTTTGTTTACGAGAGTTGTAAGTTTTGTAGCAAAGGTGTCGATTGTCTCATATTCCTTCATTTGTAACATCTCAAAATTAGATTTGAGTGTTTGTAGTCTTGCTTGTTGAACTCTTTCTTCGCCAAGCGTGTCTAGTTTTGAGCATTCCAAATGTCCTTCGCGGTTTTGTGCTTTGTTATTTGAAGTAATTGTTCCTCGGGTAAGGCTTGATAAAGGAAAGCAATAGCGGTTTTCTCTTTTGTCTTATTGGGTTGAGTCGATTTAGTCGGCTCTATTGTTTCCCATAAACCACTCGCTTGAGAATGATTTGTATTGAATTGCCCATAATGAGTAATTCGCGGGCTTTTGGATTGGGCATTGAAATTGGGGTGTACTATTTGTAAAATTAGTACTAGGTTCCTTATTTCCACTTCCTTTCGTCATATTTTAAATTTATTGACAATAAAAATATCTCCAAAATCTAACACGATGTGTGTTGAAAATGTTTTATTTTTCCTTGTAGGGTATAAAACTTTATAGGACTGGTTTTAAATCCAAAACTATCGTCGGAGATTATTATATTTTAAAAGCGAATAACCTAAAGTTAATTCCACTTTAAATGTTATTCCTAATTATAATAAGCAGCGTAAAAATACTAGATTATTATAACATCAATATGATAAGTATACTTAAGGTATTATATAGCAACTTATCAAACATAAAAAATAAACTTATACTATATAAGCAAAGTTTAAAAGTAAAGTGTGGATTTGTAAGAATTCCGAAACCTGGGGGGTTAAAGTACCCGGTGCCCTTTGATGTTGGTTCGGTGTTCCTAGGCGTTATTTAGTCGCCTCCTTTTTCTTTGTTATCTCTTTTGAGAGACAAAATATGTCCACCTCTTTCTTTCGGTGTGACCGTTGCCTTTGCTATGCTTCTGGTGGTTGACCGCCGAATATTTTGGCTCTGGTTAACCTCCTTCTTCACGGGTAGTCGGTGTTCTCGTTAATCCAAGCGCCTGTTAATCCTTGTTTTGGATTTGTTCGTCCGTGAAAAATTTTAATCAAGATGATTCAAAAATGAAAAGGGTATTGATTCTCGATGCAACAGCGTGTTTGTTCCTTTTGTTGAATCAATCTATTTTATTTTTCGATGACTATCGTGTTTTATTGATTCTTTGAAAAGCGCACAAAATTATTAACTTTAAAGCTTTATAGATGCAACCTTATAGGAGTGCTTCCGATATCAATAGGTAATCTTTCGATCAATTCAGCAAACTAAGTTTAGTGGGCAATCAATTATTTGGAAGCCTCCCTTCAAGTATAGGTAATCTAGTTAGCTTCAAAAGCTACAATATCTTGGTCTAAATAGCAATCAATTTTGGGGCCTATCCCTAATGCCATCGGAACTTATCATTGTTGGTTGTACTTATTTATATTCCAACAAATTAGAAGGCCACATTCCATCAAGCCTTGGGAATTGTAAAGAACTTAATGGGTTGAACTTTGTAGATAATAGAGTTAGTGGCAAAATACCCAAGCAACTTCTTCAACTTCAATCACTAACTATTTTTTTAGTTCTTTCTCCAAACA
Organism: Chrysanthemum lavandulifolium; assembly: GCA_022545495.1. Classification (NCBI taxonomy): domain Eukaryota; kingdom Viridiplantae; phylum Streptophyta; class Magnoliopsida; order Asterales; family Asteraceae; genus Chrysanthemum; species Chrysanthemum lavandulifolium. The sequence goes on from CM040241.1 coordinate 17,812,798, forward strand.
AGCTGTCTGGTTCTATTCCATCAGAGATTAAAGACCTCAAGATGTTGAGCTATCTTGATTTATCTAACAATAATTTATCAAGAAACATTACTAGTAGCCTTGGTGAGTGTATTAGCCTTACAATGTTAAACCTAAGTGGCAACATATTTCAAAGCATAATACCGTCTTCATTAATTTCCTTAAGAGGATTGGAGGTACTCGAAATTTCTCAAAATAATTTATCTCGTAAAATTCCTCAATTCTTAGGCAAATGGAATTTTTTAGAATTTTTGAACCTATCCTTTAATGATTTTGACGGTGAAGTACCAGTTGTAGGAGTGTTTTGAAATGCAAGTTTATTTTCGGTTTTGGGGAACAATAGGCTTTGTGGTGGTTTGGTTACACTTGATTTACCCAAATGCAAGGAGAGGGTAGACATAAAAAGGTTTCCATTCTTCATATTAGTCATTGTGATTGCAAGCGTTGCTCATCGTATTATGTTGTGTGTATCTTTTGTGGAAGAAGAAGCATGACGATCGACCATCTCAATCTTGAGAGAATGAGCGGTTCTTGAAAGTTTAATACAATCAACTTTTCAAGGCTCTTGATGGCTTCTCTGCACAAATTTGATTGGCAAGGGTGGGTTTAGCTCGGTTTATAAAGGAATCCTCAATTCCAATCATAATAAATGTGTTGCGATAAAAGTTACGCATCTTCATAATAAAGGAGCTCACAAAAGTTTCTTAGCGAATGTGAAGCATGGGAAATATTCGACACGTAATCTATTGAAGATAATAACTTCATGTTCAATCTTGATTTCAAGGCAATGACTTTAAAGCTCTAGTTTACGAATTTATGCCTAATGGAAGTGTAAATGATTGGCTTCATTCAAGTGCATATGCATCGAAACTCAGCCTTCTTCAAAGAATAAATATTATGAGAGATGTTTCAACCGCGCTTGATTATCTTCACAATCGTTGCCAGACAACGATTGTTCACGGTGACTTGAAGCCTAACAACATTCTACTTGATGATGATATGGTGGCTCATGTCGGAGACTTTGGTTTAGCTCGACTACTTGGTGCAGACTTAAACCAAAATAGCTCAACTGGGGTTAAAGGAACAATTGGTTATGCACCTCCGGGTAATATATGATTCTTGAATTCCATGATGCTTATATTTGCACTTGCGATTCTGGTTTGTAAATTAAGCGATCATTTTAATTTGCAGTATGGTATCGGGGCGAGATGACAAGTTGTGGGGCGTCTGATTTTGGAATATTATTGCTAGAGGTGATATTTGTTGGCCCAATGTTACGGATCTTTAATCAACGATATACCAAAGTATGAAATAATCTCTATTTTCTATAAATATGTCATGAATGTAATCGTTACATGTTCTACTCTATTTATACAAAGTGAAAAGGTACATGTTGAACCGTTGTGATGGTTCATGATATGGCGATTATGTTTATGCTTGTCATATATAACCGTTTTGTAACTGCTATTTGGTAGTTATTCCAGCGAGTTGACTTTTCTATGTTGACTTTGGCATTTGTTAACCGGGTCGTTTGTGGGTACTGACTGGGTCGATTGGGTATTGTGATGGGTAGATTGGGATTAACCCAATATTCTCCCCCTTAATCACAATCGCTGTGACGTAGCTCTTTAAGTCTTTTGTAGTCGTAGTCGTCTCACATAACTTCATTTTGCTACATTCTGCATTCTCTGTTGTTACATTCTCTGTTGTTTCTGCGTTCTCTGTGGTTTCTGCATTCTCTGCAGTTTCTACAATCTCTACTGTTTCTGCATTCTCTGCATTTTCTGCACTCTCTGCTGTTTCTGCATTCTCTGCGTTTTCTGCACTCTCTGCTGTTTCTGCAAACACTCTGGTTTCTCATTGTATCATTTCTCTTCAGTTATAGCCGCCATAAGTAATGTTGGCTCTAAGTCTTCTTCAATAAAATTTGAGTGTTCTCTGACTTGATTCTTGCGTTTATTTTGACATTCATATGCATAATGTCCAAGTTTGTGACATCGGTAGCATGTGACTTGAGATTTGTCTCTTGTATCTTCTTCAAAAGACGCTCGTTCTTCCTTTTTAGATTGATAATTGTTCTTGTCTTGTTATCAGCCTTGAGACTATTTAAATCTTCCCTGACCATATTCTCTAAAAGGTTTTCCTTGTCCTTTATGTCGTGTGAACATCAAAGTCTCTTGATTGTTCACTTGTTTATCCTTCTTAAACTTAATCCTTTCTTCATGGGTCTTAAGTCTTCCAATTGCTTCTTCCATAGTCATTTCACTTAGGTCGGAATATTGTTCTATAGATGCGACTATTTGTAGATACCTATCGGGTACAACATTTAGTAGTTTCCGTACTAAGGTTTAATCTTCTATGGTGTGTCCTAGACTAGCGGCTTTGTTTACGAGAGTTGTAAGTTTTGTAGCAAAGGTGTCGATTGTCTCATATTCCTTCATTTGTAACATCTCAAAATTAGATTTGAGTGTTTGTAGTCTTGCTTGTGGAACTCTGTCTTCGCCAACGTGTCTAGTTTTCAGAGCATTCCAAATGTCCTTCGCGGTTTTGTGCTTTGTTATTTGAAGTAATTGTTCCTCGGGTAAGGCTTGATAAAGGAAAGCAATAGCGGTTTTCTCTTTTGTCTTATTGGGTTGAGTCGATTTAGTCGGCTCTATTGTTTCCCATAAACCACTCGCTTCGAGAATGATTTGTATTCGAATTGCCCATAATGAGTAATTCGCGGGCTTTAGGATTGGGCAATGAAATTGGGGTGTACTATTTGTAAAATTAGTACTAGGTTCCTTATTTCCACTTCCTTTCGTCATATTTTAAATTTATTGACAATAAAAAAATCTCCAAAAATCTAACACGATGTGTGTTGAAAAATGTTTTATTTTTCCTTGTAGGGTATAAAATTTATAGGACTTGTTTTTAAATCCAAAACTATCCTCGGAGATTATTATATTTTAAAAGCGAATAACCTAAAGTTAATTCCACTTTAAATGTTATTCCTAATTATAATAAGCAGCGTAAAAATACTAGATTATTATAATATCAATATGATAAGTATACTTAAGGTATTATATAGCAACTTATCAAACATAAAAAATAAACTTATACTATATAAGCAAAGTTTGAAAGTAAAGTGTGGATATGTAAGAATTCCGAAACCTGGGGGGTTAAAGTACCCGGTGCCCTTTGATGTTGGTTCGGTGTTCCCTAGGCGTTATTTAGTACGCCTCCTTTTTTTTCTTTGTTATCTCTTTTGAGAGATAAAATATGTCCCTGCCTCTTTCTTTCGGGTGTGACCGTTGCACTGCTATGCTTCTGGTGGTTGACCGCCGAATATTTTGGCTCTGGTTAACCTCATTCTTCACGGGTATTCGGTGTTCTCGTTAATCCGAGCGCCTGTTAATCCTTGTTTTGGATTTGTTCGTCCGTGAAAAATTTGAATCAAGATGATTCAAAAAAATGAAAAAGGGTATTGATTCTGGATGCAACAGGCGTGTTTGTTCCTTTTGTTGAATCAATCTATTTTTCTTTTTCTGATGACTATCGTGTTTTATTGATTCTTTGAAAAACTGCACACAATTATTAACTTTACAGCTTTATAGATGCAACCTTATAGGAGTGCTTCCGATATCAATAGGTAATCTTTCTGATCAATTCAGCAAACTAAGTTTAGTGGGCAATCAATTATTTGGAAGCCTCCCTTCAAGTATAGGTAATCTAGTTTGCTTCAAAAGCTACAATATCTTGGTCTAAATAGCAATCAATTTTCAGGGCCTATCCCTATTGCCATCGGGAACTTATCATTGTTGACTGTACTTATTTATATTTCAACAAATTAGAAGGCCACATTCCATCAAGCCTTGGGAATTGTAAAGAACTTAATGGGTTGAACTTTGCAGATAATAGAGTTAGTGGCAAAATACCCAAGCAACTTCTTCAACTTCAATCACTAACTATTTTTTTAGTTCTTTCTCCAAACAAGCTGTCTGGTTCAATTCCATCAGAGATTAAAGACCTCAAGATGTTGAGCTATCTTGATTTATCTAACAATAATTTATCAAGAAACATTACTAGTAGCCTTGGTGAGTGTATTAGCCTTACAATGTTAAACCTAAGTGGCAACATATTTCAAGGCATAATACCGTCTTCATTAATTTCCTTAAGAGGATTGGAGGTACTCGAAATTTCTCAAAATAATTTATCTCGTAAAATTCCTCAATTCTTAGGCAAGTGGAATTCTTTAGAATTTTTGAACATATCCTTTAATGATTTTGAGGGTGAAGTACCAGTTATTGGAGTGTTTTGAAATGCAAGTTTATTTTCGGTTTTGGGGAACAATAGGCTTTGTGGTGGTTTGGTTACATTTGATTTACCCAAATGCAAGGGAGGGTAGCGAGAAAAAAGGTTTCCATTCATCATATTAGTCATTGTGATTGCAAGCGTTGCTCATCGTATTATGTTGTGTGTATCTTTTGTGGAAGAAGAAAGCGCAGCGATCAACCATCTCAATCTTGAGAGAATGAGCGGTTCTTGAAAGTTTCATACAATCAACTTTTCAAGGCTCTTGATGGCTTCTCTGCAGCAAATTTGATTGGCAAAGGTGGGTTTAGCTCTATTTATAAAGGAATCCTCAATTCAATCATAATAAATGTGTTGCGGTAAAGTTACGCATCTTCATAATAAAGGAGCTCACAAAAGTTTCTTAGCGAATGTGAAGCATGGGGAAATATTCGACACCGTAATCTATTGAAGATAATAACTTCATGTTCAATCTTGATTTCCAAGGCAATGACTTTAATGCTCTAGTTTACAATTTATGCCTAATGGAAGTGTAAATGATTGGCTTCATTCAAGTGCATATGCATCAAAACTCGGCCTTCTTCAAAGAATAAATATTCGAGAGATGTTTCAACGCGCTTGATTATCTTCACAATCGTTGCGGACAACGATTGTTCACGATGACTTGAAGCCTAACAACATTCTACTTGATGATGATATGGTGGCTCATGTCGGAGACTTTGGTTTAGCTCGACTACTTGGTGCGAAATTAAACCAAAATAGCTCAAGCTGAGGTTAAAGGAACAATTGGTTATGCACCTCCAGGTAATATATGATTCTTGTATTCCATGATGCTTATATTTGCACTTGCAGATTACAGTTTGTAAATTAACTGATCATTTTAATTTGCAGAGTATGGTATCGGGAGCGAGATGACAAGTTGTGAGGACGTCTATAGTTTTGGAATATTATTGCTAGAGGTGATGACTGTTGGCCCAATGTTACGGATCTTTAATCAACGATATACCAAAGTATGAAATAATCTTTATTTTCTATAAATATGTCATGAATGTAATCGTTACATGTTCTACTCTATTTATACAAAGTGAAAAGGTACTTGTTGAACCGTTGTGATGGTTCATGATATGGGAGTCATGTTTGTAACTGTCATATAACCGTTTTGTAACTGCTATTTGGTAGTTATTCCAGCGAGTTGACTTTTCCATGTTGACTTTGGCATTTGTTGACTGGGTCGTTTGTGGGTATTGACTGGGTCGATTGGGTATTGTGATGGGTAGATTGGGATTAACCCAATATTCTCCCCCTTAATCACAATCGCTGTGACGTAGCTCTTTAAGTCTTTTGTAGTCGTAGTCGTCTCACATAACTCCATTTTGCTTCATTCTGCATTCTTTGTTGTTTTTGCATTCTCTGCAGTTTTTGCATTCTCTGCGGTTTCTGCAATCTCTACTGTTTCTGCATTCTCTGCATTTTCTGCACTCTCTGCTGTTTCTGCATTCTCTGCGTTTTCTGCACTCTCTGTTGTTTCTGCAATCACTCTGGTTTCTCATTGTATCATTTCTCTTCAGTTATAGCCGCCATAAGTAATGTTGGCTCTAAGTCTTCTTCAATAAAATTTGAGTGTTCTCTGACTTGATTCTTGCGTTTATTTTGACATTCATATGCATAATGTCCAATTTTGTGACATCGGTAGCATGTGACTTGAGATTTGCCTCTTGTATCTTCTTCAAAAGACGCTCGTTCTTCCTTTTTAGATTGATAATTGTTCTTGTCTTGTTCTCGGCCTTGAGACTGGTTAAATCTTCCATGACCATATTCTCTAAAAGGTTTTCCTTGTCCTTTATGTCGTGTGAACATCAAAGTCTCTTGATTGTTCACTTGTTTATCCTTCTTAAACTTAATCCTTTCTTCATAGGTCTTAAGTCTTCCAATTGCTTCTTCCATAGTCATTTCACTTAGGTGGAATATTGTTCTATAGATCGACTATTTGCGAGATACCTATCGAATACGACATTTAGTAGTTTCCGTACTAAGGTTTCATCTTCTATGGTGTGTCCTAGACTAGCGGCTTTGTTTACGAGAGTTGTAAGTTTTGTAGCAAGGGTGTCGATTGTCTCGTCTTCCTTCATTTGTAACATCTCAAAATTAGATTTGAGTGTTTGTAGTCTTGCTTGTTGAACTCTGTCTTCGCCAACGTGTCTAGTTTTCAGAGCATTCCAAATGTCCTTCGCGGTTTTGTGCGTTGTTATTTGAAGTAATTGTTCCTCGGGTAAGGCTTGATAAAGGAAAGCAATAGCGGTTTTCTCTTTTGTCTTATTGGGTTGAGTCGATTTAGTCGGCTCTATTGTTTCCCATAAACCACTCGCTTCGAGAATGATTTGTATTCGAATTGCCCATAATGAGTAATTCGCGGGATTTAGGATTGGGCATTGAAATTGGAGTGTACTATTTGTAAAATTAGTACTAGGTTCCTTATTTCCACTTCCTTTCGTCATATTTTAAATTTATTGACAATAAAAATATCTCCAAAAATCTAACACGATGTGTGTTGAAAAATGTTTATTTTTCCTTGTAGAATTATAAAACTTTATAGAAGCGGTTTTAAATCTAAAACTATCCTCGGAGATTATTATATTTTAAAAGCGAATAACCTAAAGTTAATTCCACTTTAAATGTTATTCCTAATTATAATAAGCGGTAAAATACTAGATTATTATAATATCAATATGATAAGTATACTTAAGGTATTATATAGCAACTTATCAAACATAAAAATAAACTTATACTATATAAGCAAAGTTTAAAAGTAAAGTGTGGTTGTAAGAATTACGAAACACAGGGGGGTTAAAGTACCCGGTGCCCTTTGATGTTGGTTCGGTGTGCCCTAGGCATTATTTAGTACGCCTCATTTTTTTTCTTTGTTATCTCTTTTGAGAGATAAAATATGTCCCTGCCTCTTTCTTTCGGGTGAGACCGTTGCACTGCTATGCTTCTGGTGGTTGACTGCCGAATATTTTGGCTCTGGTTAACCTCCTTCTTCACGGGTATTCGGTGTTCTCATTAATCAGAGCGCCGGTTAATCCTTGTTTTGGATTTGTTCGTCCGTGAAAAATTTGAATCAAGATGATTCAAAAAAATGAAAAAGGGTATTGATTCTGGATGCAACATGTGTGTTTGTTCCTTTTGTTGAATCAATCTATTTTCCTTTTTCTGATGACTATCGTGTTTTAATCGATGGTAATGGGTTCTTGTTTCTGAATCGATGTATGGTTTTGTTTGATTTAAAAGTCAAAACCTTTGTTCCCTTTGTTCTACTTCGGTAAAAAAAATCCGAATGAAAAGATTTGCAAGATGATTGAAAAATTGCCTATTCTTAGTTGCCGGTAATTAATTACGAGGCGGCTATGAATTATCGACGGTTTTCAGAATCACAAAAATGATTACTAGTTTGATTTGTGGTTCGGATATAGTTTTGCAAAATTTTTTTACCGTTTTTGGGAATATTGTTTCTTCTTCGATTCAGGGTAAAATAAAACCCCTGGTATATGATGATTTGGCTCTGATACCAATTGTTGGCCCAATGTTATGGATCTTTAATCAACAATATACCAAAGTATGAAATAATCTCTATTTTCTATAAATATGTCATGAATGTAATCGTTACATATTCTACTCTATTTATACAAAGTGAAAAGGTACATGTTGAACCGTTGTGATGGTTCATTCTATGGCAGTTATGTTTTAACTGTCATATAACCGTTTTGTAACTGCTATTTGGTAGTTATTCCAGTGAGTTGACTTTTCCATGTTGACTTTGACTTTCGTTGACCGGGTCGTTTGTGGGTATTGACTGGGTCGATTGGGTATTGTGATGGGTAGATTGGGATTAACCCAATAATGACTGGGAAAAGGCCGACAGACGACATGTTTAAGGAAGGTCTTAGCCTTCATAAATTTGTTTACATGGCATTGCCAGATCATGCAGTCGATGTTACTAATGATGATGCAATTGAGTTGCAAAGCACAGAAGCAAATGCAAAGAAAGTGGAAGAATGTTTGGATGCAACCATGAAGATTGGAGTATCATGCTCGGTGGATTCCCCACCACAACGGATGAAAATAGATATTGTTGTCAATGAGTTGCAGCGTATTCTCGACGTGCTTCAAAATATATAAGGTATTATGTTCTCTCCTTTTGTAGAATCTGATTTCACATGAGTTTGTTAATAAATGATCACTACCATGGTTTTATTTTTGAACTCTTTCAGGTCTAATACCAAGCTTGTATGGTGAAGTTGAGATCGAGTAACTGCAACAAGGAGCGGTGCATGTCGTAGTTAAATAAATGTTAAGTTGCTAAAGATGTTTGTAATTGTGGTTTAATTTTTGTTGTTGCGCAAGAGTACGAGACATAACCTAATAAATTTTACACTATGTATCATATGTATCAAGCATGTTTGTAAGTCTGGTTTAGTTTCCATCAACCCAATTTGTGGTATTGACTTCTACTTAATTGTGGTTTAATTTTCTTGTTATTCCTGTTCTTTGACTTTTCTTGAATATGTAAATAAGAAATTAGCCGAAGCATTTAGTCCTTTACCCACGTCTGGTTGGAATCAAAATGTGTTGCCATCAAATATTGTATGAACACCAAGTGTTCGATAATTATCCTGAATGAAATTCAATTTTCATTAGTTTTGCAATATATGTTTATATTTTGTTGTTGCAGTTTCGTCACTCCTCCTCCTAAACGTCCTTTTAAGAGACCACTGCAGAATGTATCTTTTATTCTTTATTTTTCTTGACCATCTTTCATTATATAGTCTCCTAATAAGGTTCTTTATTAGAAGCTTGGTACTTTGTGGTATATTCAGCTATACGATATGCTTTTGCACCTTGTATTGTTGTAGGTAAATAAAAGTTTCTGAGTAACTATTATAGTACCATGATCTGGCTTATGAGTGTAATGTTTTACATTTGCAGCTCGGCTGAATCCTATTCCGATGCTAATGGCTAACTGGCATCCAACGGGGTAAGCTATAAAGGTATGAAATTTATTGTTATAACGAGTTGGGAACACCATGCCCCAAGCACCAACTTAGGTACTTTTCGTAAATCCTCTCAGATATTTTGATACTTTTCGTTGCTACTACAAATAGCATTTATTACAATGACCAATTTAAAACGGTTCATACATTCAACCACTTTAAAAAACATAAAAGCAATATTTAAAATGGTTATATAACAAATAGCTGTAAATAATTAGTTGTTTAGAATGGTTCTTACTATCTTCACATTATTTAGAACGCTTTGTTTCAAAAAATTTCACGTCAAAGAAGCGGGAACTTTCCCTCCTGTTTTTCATCCTTCCTTCCCTCTTATATATTAACTTCATACTTTTTTCTTTCACTTTGTTAAATCTAGATAGTGTATTTTTTTTTCTCTCTTTCTTCATACTTAAAATAACTATCTAATGCTTTTTATATGTTTTATCTTTTGCAGATCCTGAAGAACACATCTTTCATTGCCTAAATACACTCATGATTTTACATAACAACTATCTAATGCTTTTCATATTATTATTTTTTTCCGATCTAGAACAACACATCTTTCATTCGCTAAATATATACACTCATGATTTTACATGTGTTCATCATTCATGTATATCGAAGGTACTAATTTTTTTATTTTATTTTTATTTAATATTTGTGGGTTTCTTTATTGTGTTTCGTGTGCTTTAAATTTGTTTTTTCAGTTATGTTTGTTTTAGTCTTCTTTTGACTCTTCTTTAATGTGGGATGTTTGATATACTCATACACAATTTACATTTGAGGTAATAAATCTACTCAAAATGTCATCCAATGTCATCATGTTGACCGCATAAATTTGTACCACTAGAAGATCAACAGAAGATCAATTGGTCTCGGATGGCAAAATTCTCAAAATCCATAAAGATCAATGACGAACAACAATAACACCTATTAAAACTTGTATTGTGAATGCCTTAAAAATACACAATCAAACTTTATCAAATATACATATATTTTTTTAATTATTGACACCCTTTTAGAACGGTTCTATATAAAAGCTGTAAAAAATGAAATTATTTAAAATGGCTGAAAACCGTTGTAAAAAACAACCCCATTGTTTATTACCGTTCTAAAATGTAGTTTGTGTACTAGTGAGTATTCCTTATACAGTTAGTACAACTCTATCTTCATCGGATAAAGCGTTTGGATAAGCAATCCCAAACTCAAAACTGCATATTGCTGTTTAGTCTAAGCAAGCCCAAACAGCCCTTTAGCAGTTATTGTGCAGTTTTACGGTCATTGTTGTTTTAACCATAATAAACGTTGTCCTAGGATAATAAACGGAGACTTTTGCTTTTACGTCAGTTTCCACTAATACTTACAGTAGCTATTATGGTACCAAACGCTTTGAAAAAAAAAACAACCACTGCTAATAACTATTAAAAATTGGTACTACAGCTACCGCTAGTTTTGCAAACAATAACCTTAGTAGTTTTGAAAAGTAGGCTTGAGACATGCTTCTTACATAACATGTAACCTATTTTGAAATGCAGTCCCAAACATCTCTTTATAATCTATATGGATGTTATTTATCCTTTATGGGTAAAAGCCATAAAATAACAACATACTTTCTATAATTTGCCGAGTTGAAACACTTAATTTTTTATTACCTTACTTCACCAACGTACTTTCAATTTTGATCCGACTTCACCCATATGACTAAAATAAACTTGCATCGTTAGTCCTTTGTACTAACGGCCATTAGCAAATAGCTTAAAATTTGGTTTTCTTACATTTTCGTCGGTTTTTACACGTTTTCGTCCGATTTTACACATTTTCGTCCGTTTTTGCACGAATGAAAACCGTTTTTACACGTTTTCTTCGTTTTTGAACGTTTTTGGCTGTTTCTACAAGTTTTTGTCCGTTTTTGCACGTTTTCATCCGTTTTTACACATTTTCGTCTGTTTTTGCACGTTTTCGTCTGTTTTTGCACGTTTTCATCTTTTTTAACACGTTTTTATCCGTTTTGCACGTTTTCGTCTGTCTTTACACGTTTTTGTTCGTTTTTGCTCGTTTTTACATGGTTTTTCATGTATAAAAACCATTTTTACACGTTTTCGTCCGTTTTCATATGTTTTTACACGTTTTCGTCTGCTTTTGCATGTATCGAAACCGTTTTAACACATTTTCGTTCATTTTTACACGTATAAAAGCCGTTTTTGCGTGTATAAAATGGATGAAAACGTATGAAAACGGTTTTTATGCGTGTAAAAACAAAGAAAATTTGTAAAAACAGACGAAAATGTACAAATACGGACTAAAACGTTTAAAAACAGATGAAAACATGCGAAAATGAAGAAAAACATGAAAAAAGAATGAAAACGTGTTAGAAGGACGAAATCATGCAAAAACGGACGGCGTGTAAATAGGACGGCGTGCAAAACACGAGACGGCGTGTAAAACAAGCGAAACAAGTAAACAAAGTAAAACGTGCAAAAAGGACGAAATCGTGCAAAAACGGACGAAAACGTGTAAAAACTGACGAAAACATAAGAGAACCAAATTTTAAGTTATTTGCTAATGGTCGTTAGTATAAAGGACTAACGATGCAAGTTTATTTTAGTCATATGGGTGAAGTCATATGAAAATTGAAAGTACGTTGGTGAAGTAAGATAATAAAAAAGTAAGTGTTTCAACTCGGAAAATTAGAGAATGTAGGTTGTTATTTTATGCCTTTTACCCTAAAAAAATACGCTAAAGCTTATGTTGAAACAAATAAGAACCACTAGAATAAGGTTAAAGTGTCACTGTAACTATCTTGTTTCTATCTCAATGTGTGACCATTGAACTTTGAACTAAAAGGATATGAATTAATGAGAAAAGTTCCATACGGAACAAGTTTTATCTAAAGAACAAATGGTTAGATCTCAACCATTCATCCATTTGAATCCAACGGATTAGATTAATTTACATTTGAAACTAAAATTATACTAAGGGGTCATTTTTGTAATTTCACATTCTCATTATACGAAAACACAAAGCGTGAAATTACACACACGATTCACTCACACTCTCACCCTCTCGATATTCGGATCCCCAAATACCACGAAACCCTAAACCGCCACCAAACCACCAAATCCACCCCAAACCGCCATCAAACCACCTCCAAAACCACCGTGAAACCGTAATTACTCATTTTAAATGGATATTCGAGATGAAATAGCCCTATCTAAAGGCGATTCGGTGTCAAAACCTCGTTCATCTAACGTTTCGATAAAAGTAAGTTTGAAATTCATTTTTAATTATTTTTGCTTAATTAACATCGGTAGCTTATTTTGTGATTGAAATTTGTGATGGATTATAGTTTGTGTTATAGGTTTGATAACTAGGTTAATTTGCTTTTTCTTGTTGTTAGGATGACCATAATAATCAGATTAGATTGCTTATTTTAGAGCTTAATTTGTGATTGAAGAGTTGTGATTGAAGAGTTGAAATTTGTGATTTGAAGAGTTGTGGTGAAATTTTGTGATTAGATTGCTTATTTTGGTAGCGTAGTTTTAGCTTTTTGATTGAATGTGCGAAATGACATAAAAGTAGCGTTAGAAAAATCAACATAACGTTAGTGCCTTCGTTTAACCAAATTAAACAAATGAATTATTTAGTTTTCTTGGAAACAAAAATTGGAATTTAAAAATGTATTTTGTAGATTCGTGTGGTTGAAAATCAACATAACAATTGTTAAAGTGATTTGGTCTTGGGTCGCTCACGACCTGACAAGAGTTTCAGGTCAGATTTATTTAGCCACGGGATATGTTAGATTTGATTACTTCTTGTTTGGTCTTGGTAAAGATTTGAGTATACATAGTTATTGGTTTGAGCGTTTAAGCTGTTTGGTCGTGTTCGAGTTTAGTAGACAACACCACAAGGGTGGTTTGTCTTGGGTTGCGGCTCATAGCAATGACACCACCGGGGTGTTTGTTGCTCTCGGTTAAACACCAACCCAAGTGGCTCGTGTTTGTTTGTTCACTGTCTCAGCCAACACCAGGGGGTGTGTTTGTGGCGTGGGTTGACCTCGGCTAAAAACTACCCATAAGGGTAGGGTTTGTATGCGTATAACAGCAGCCCAGTGCGTTTGGATTGTCTTGGTTCAATTTAAACGAAATCGGAGGGCATTTGTTTGCGTGTTCTGACCACCCACAAGGGTGTGCGTGGTTGTTCTGCTCTACCCACCATCGAGAGCTACCAAGGGTACACTTGGTTTGTTTGTTTCGAGTTTATAATTTGGCTTACATACATGTTCTCATTTCATTGTTTTTGTAAATTTGTATAACTGATGTTGGTATGCATATTTTGTTACTTGAAATATGGCTTGTTGTTGTGTTGTTAGTCTTGACTAAACCATAACAATGTTATTGTATGTTTCGAGTTTATAATTTGGCTTACATATATGTGCTCATTTCATTGTTATTGTTTCGAGTTTATAATTTGGCTTACATACATATGCTCATTTCATTGTTATTGTAAATTTGTATAACTGATGTTGGGATTCAGTATGAATCTCATGGGATTCTTAATGCATAGTTATTGTATATCTATTTTTTTTTTATTTTTTTTTATGTTAGGTGTTGTCACAGTTTCCCCACGGAAGAAGTGGCTACCAAAATCTGATATCCTAAATCTTTGAAAAGAGACGTCACGGCTAAAAAGACAAGGTGTTGGAGAAGGCACTGTTCTTGGTGAAAAGTGCCATCTAAGAAGGTGATGTCGAAGACTGATCAAAAGGAGAAGTGTCTGGGGATAAGGTGAGGACCAAGAAGCCAAGGATTCAGAGGCTAAGAAGGATAAGGCCAAGGACCGAAAAGTGCCATCTAAGAAGGTGTCGAGAGGCTAAGAAAGGAGAAGGTGCGGATAAGGTGATGTCGAAGAAGGATGCCAGAGGATAAGTCGGCTAAGGTTGATAAGTCGGATAAGGTTAAGCCGGTTGAGGCGTTGAGATCGAAGATCTTGGAAAGATTTTAAAGGTCTATCGGAAAAACTTAAAAAGGTATATTTTTATCTCATGGGATTTATTAAGAGGATTTTGCATGCTCCTTTTTTTAGTTTGTTAAACTGTTCTAAATCAGCTAATGAATCCCATGGGATTCCATACAATCCATGGGATTGTATCATGGTATTTTTGATCAATATATTTATATCATGTCTTTTTTATGTGATTCTCTTTGTTAAGTTGGATAAAGCGGAGTCGATTGAACCGATTCGGTCAAAGATGAAGTGAAGCGTAAAAGGATTTTGTCTTTATCGAATTAGAAAGAGAAAAAAAGCGAAGGTCAAGCAACAAAAGGTATAGTTTTAATCTGTTTTTAATGTTGAGATTTATGTTAATTATCGGTTTTGAATCGAGTTTAAGACGAAGTTCTTCTAATTTTAGTAGTGCATTTTAGAAGTAGTTTTACTTGGTTTTGATAAACAGTTTTAGTCCAATTCAGTTGTTACAAAAAATTTTAAAAATCAAAAATAGTTTTTTCATTAGCTTGTTTCAGTAGTCCCAAAAGGAAAAAAATAATAAATATCATTTACTTATGTCTTCAAGATAAAGAGAAAGTGCTGGCTGAAAAAGACACGGTGGCTAAAAAAGACAAGGTGCCAGCTAAGAAGGTGTCGGAGAAGGCACCTGTTCAAAAGGAGAAGGTGTCGGAGAAGGATGAAGAGGCCAAGGAGCAAAAGGGTAAGAAGGGTAAGAAGGCTGTTGGTAAGGAGCGAGGGGATAAGAATGTAAAGGAACAGGCAAAAGGTAATGCCATGCACCACAGTATGCTACTGTTTCAATTTTTTTTTACATTATATGTACTTGAGTTTATTGTTGCACATCTAGCATCCCTAAGTAGTTATTAGTAGCAGGATATAATTGTTAGGATCTGATCTGATCTGCAAGTACCCTTTTTCACCTTATCTGCTCTGCACATTAGTTCTCCATATATCCAAATAGCTTATAGTTTTGATTTTTAATTTTCCTCATAGCATATCCAAATTAGTTGAAATTCTGGAAATAAGCTATTTGGTTGGTTGTGGTTAGCATGCCTATTTTAGTATAAATTTAGGAATTTTCTAAGCTGGCTTAATCAGGGCTTAAAGTAGGTAGTTGAGGGCTTAATCAGGGTTATTTGGTTGATTGTATGTAAATCCCATGGGATTCATTGTGAATCCATGGGATTCTACCTGAATCCCATGGGATTCATTGTGAATCCAATGGGATTCATTGTGAATCCATGGGATTCATTGTGATGCGAGTTATGCATACAAGTTTTGAAATATAATATTAGTATGGGATTTTGTTGACCAACATATTTATAATGTCTTTTTTTACGTAGATTGTGATGATATTGAAGATACAAAAAGGTTTTGAAGGAAAGGGTTTGGCTAAGAGAAGAGGAGAATTCGATGATGTTGATGATAAGAAGCTTGTAAAGAAGGAAGATTATGATGAAGAGGGAAGTCGAAGAAGAAAGGTAAGAAGGTGTTAACGGAAGAGGAAGCACATGAAAAGTATGTTTCCATGTTTCGATTCTTCATTCACGGACAACACCTCTGACTCTTTTTACGCCATCCGTGACGCTAAGGTTGATATGAGGCGGTTTTGGCGACATCGGTTTAGTTAGTTACACAATTGTAACATAGATCACATTCCTTCAAGGTTGGGAAGGTATGTAGTTTCTAGATTTCGTTCGAGAAAGTTGTGAGTTGGTTTTGGAGAATGGCGAGTCAATCAAGGTCACTAGTTCAAAAATTCATGAGATATTAGGTGTTCCGTTTGGTGGTCAATCTCTTTTTTCTCTAGATGCTAGATCAGAAAATGATGACTTTGTGAGGAATTGGATCGGTCAGTTTCATCCTAAAAAACTCAAGGATGTCCGTGTTAATGACATTGCTAATAAATTGATCGAGTCTCGGGAAGCTGACTTCCTTTTTAAAGTCAACTTCTGTACCCTTTTTGCAAACTTGATGGGTGAGGTTGATGGGTTAAAGGGGAAGATATGTTTGGATGTTGTGTTAAGATTGCGTGAAGATACCGATGTTAAGGCTATTGATTGGTGTGACTTTATTTTTTCGTGCCTTAAAAGCCATAAAGTCCCAACAACGACATCTAATCATTATACTGGTCCATATACCTTCCTTGTTGTAAGTTTCTAAGTTTTGAACTCTATTTTTTTGATTATTAAACGTGTTTGTGTGACAGATTTGTTATAACCTTCTTTACACTTTTTTGTTTTTCAGCTTTTGTATCTGGATTCCACAAAGCATGAAAAGATTCCTGTTGTCCGGACACGTCCTGCAATCAAAAGCTGGTCTTCATATTTAATGTCCCAACGACAGGATCTAGAACTTAAAGAAGAATGTTTTGGTTTGCTACCACTTCAACCAGAATGGACTGAATCCGAGGTTCAAGAGGCTGAAGGGTTTATTTGTGGCGGTTCGGAAGATTCTTTTTTGAAAGAGGTTCCTTTTAAAATTTTGTTATTTGTTTTACATTTATTGTTATTAAATGATATCAGTGTGAATCCCATGGGATTGAATACAGAATCCCATGGGATTCAATACAGAATCCCATGGGATTCACTACAAATCTTATTGAATTCATTATGAATCCCATGAGATTTGAAGTGAATCCCATGAGATTCATAATGAATCCATGGGATTCATACAAACTCAATGTTTTTACGAAATGATGTTTTCTTTTCTTGTTTACAACCACGGAGAATCCCATGGGATTCACATGCAATCGATTAGAAATGAAATCCCATGGGATTCATTGCAATGAGCTTTATTATGACTATTACAATGTTTCTTATTTGAGATTTGTTTAATAAACTTGAAAAAAGTTAGAGTTGATTTGTGATGAAAGACTTGTTGTAGAAGATTATTTCATGAAAGCAATGTCGATTACCCGGTGATGCAAAGTTGCATGAGCTACATCAAAAGTATGCTCGGATTTTCAAGCAATCGAAGCTATTAATTGAGGATGTCAATGAAAGGAAGGATAACGATGATAAGGATGATGATCTTGATGGTAATGGGAAGGATGATGAGGATAACGATGATGAAGAGGATGGCGATGATGATGGTAATGAGGAGGATGGCGATGATGATGGTAATGGGAAGGATGGCGATGGTGATGAGGAGGATGATGATGACGATGATAAGAATGGGAAGAAGGTAACTTTAGAAGATTTGGCCGGCGAGAAACGATTTGGTTGAGAAGGATGAGGTGAGAAGGAACAAGATGATGAGAATGATGTGGATAAGAAGGATGAGGTGAGAAGGAAGTTGATGAGGTGAGAAGGATGAATCGTAAAAAGTTGATGAGGTGAGAAGGAAGTTGATGCTAAGAAGGATGAGGCTGAGAAGGAAGTTGATGAGGCTGAGAAGGATGAGGATGAGCCTGAGATCACGTGCACACCGGAGGGGTTAACGTAATGGATAGAAAATAATTTAGATAATGTTGATGAGATTATCATGTGTATAGCTGCTGAGCACGCATATGTAATATTCTTGAATCTCTTTCTTTTTTACGAAAATTTTGTTTCTTTTTAATTAAATCTTTTTATTGTTTTTAGCAAGAATCGCTCAATGGAGGTCCGGATCCAATGATGCCGGATCCAATGACTCCTGAAAGAATCGCTACTCGTCTTTGGAAAGCGTGAGGTGAAACCTTCTTTGTACTGTTATCTCCGTATATGAATAAGAAGACAAAGGTTGTATCCAAAATCACAAAGCTGGAGTTTATTCTAGGAAATAGTTTGTTTGCAATGCAAGGCGACAAGTTGTAAGTTTACATGTGTATTTTTAATATAGTTAATAAAAAAAAAACATCTAATCCCATGGGATTCAATAGAGAATCCCATGGGATTCAATACAGAATCTCATGGGATTTGAAGTGAATCCCATGTGATTCTATATTGAATCTCATGGGATTGATTTGAATCCATGGGATTCATCTAAACTCAATGTGATTACGAAGATGATTTTTTTTCTTTTTCTTGTTTACTCATATAGTGAGAAATTTTTGAATCCCATTCTCGGGAGTTCACGGTGTTTTCCATTCGTTTGCAAATGGAAACGTTAGCGCCCGGTTTGTGGATTGATTCAAATGTTGTTGTTGTTGGAGTGTATTTTAAACTATGAAGAAAGATTTAAAGAACATGGTTCTCCATCACGACACTTTTTCCAACCGGATGTATTGTAAGTATTTATTTTGATTTGCTTTAGTAAATTTCTTATTTGTTTAATAAAGTGCTTATCATCTTATCGACTTACAAACACCCCAAAGCAATACAAATCATAACATGATCTTTTAAATTGCATATACAGATAAAATCTATGTTTGATGGGACTTTGGCGTCGAGGACAATAAATTTGAAAGTTTTGAAGATGAAATTTTAGCTCGGTTTGCGAGATAATGTTCTTGGCTTGGCTCTTGACGGCATTGACTTGGTTTTTTTTTTATTATTTTTTTTGTTATAAATTGATGTTTGTGTTTTACTTTGGATTCATTTTATTATTTTGTTTTGTTAAAAGCAGGCTTTCTTTCAATTTGCAATGGTGGCCACTTTTATGTCATCGTCATCGACCTTACCAAAACAATATCGATAACGATACTAGATAACAGTGATTCGGGAGCAACTTATGATTCGAAATATAAAAAAACATGTGAACTACTTGTAAGTATTTTTTTCAACTTAGTACTTGTAAGTATTTACTTTTCTTTTCTGCTTTTAAAGAGATTCATTAGAAATCCCATGGGATTCATTAGAAATCACATGGGATTTGATGAATACTTTATGATTTAAACATAATCCCATGGGATACATCTTGAATCACATGGGATTCTTTGATGAATACTTTATGATTTAAACATAATCCCATGGGATTCATCTGATTTCCATTTGAATCGCTATTGACATTTTCCTAGAATTCTAGTAATTTATGATCTTTTTTAAATAATTTTGTAGATAAAGTTGTTTTCCGACATTTGAAGCTCTATGGTCACAAAAAACATGCTAACATTCTTAAAGCTAAACCAAAAGTCCCAAAGCTAAAATGGAGAACAAAGAAAATTTTAGTGATTGTGGTATTTTCACCATGGTACATATGGAATGTTACCATGGTGAACCGCTACAAAATGGGATTGTGGGTGATTTTCGAGTCTAGGTCTTTGTGAAATGGATGGTTACAAGATGACGAGGTCGACATGTTGAGGCAACTAAGATTTAAGTTTGCTACCAAGATCTTGTTACATGAGATTAATATGCATCTTTGGTAAGCTTAGTGATCTAGCCAAAGAGTTTGATAAACTTCCTCGTCTAGAAAAGATGAACATAATTGTTGAAGCTATTAAGAATAGGGAAAAGCGAAGTGATTAAAGTTAGCCGTTGATCCAGTTGAAGTTATCAATAGTTGATCGATTGATTGTAGAATGTTAGAAAACATGTTAATTGATGTTAGATCGGTTTGAGAATGTTCTTTTGAAAACATGTGCATTGATGGTGATGGTAGATCATTTTGAGAATGTTAGAATAGTTTATGATGGAGTTTTATAATGTTAGCTGTTGTTTATCTTTTTGTTTATCTTTTATGTGAATTATCAGAATCCATGGGATTCATTGTGAATCCATGGGATCCATGCATGATAATTTTTAAATAGAATATAAGTATAGGATTTATTGTGAATCCCATGGGATTTGAATCAATGGGATCCATACTGATTATGTTAGCTGTTGTTTGAATCTCATGGGATTCATTGTGATCCATTGATTATCCACACAAGTTTTTAAGCAGAATATAAATAACAAAGAAAAATAAATTTTCTTTTGGAAATCATCTAAAAACATCCGAATATTCAATCTATATATTCAAGAAAATAATAAAAAGAACTAACAAAAATATAAGTAAATTAATTTTTTCAAACATCGAGTTGGTTTCGCCTTCGCCTTGCCTTTGGGTTCATCGGACAAGTTGTTTTCGTATGCAAGTTCGTCTTCTCTCCACAATGTCCACAAGGCTTCATTTGTTTCTTTTTAACTTGAGCGCTTTTCTCTTTCACTCTTTCGCCTTTCATTTCGTCGCTTACGAAATATTCCCTTTATTTCTTGCTTTTGTTGGATTGTTAACTATTTTCTTCTCGGGGTTAGAAATAGCAAAATGATCACCAATTACATCTCTGTATTTCTTGAAGGAGGATTTGGCACCTCGGCCTCCATACATTTTCAATGTCTTTAACTTTTCTACAAAAGCACCCATCTTCACTTTGTCTTTGCTCAACCGAAACAAACATTCATCCACGAAACGTTGCCTCATTTGTAAGTCTTTGAATTTCTTCATTTGTTTCACCATATCATTTCTTTTCCTTCTCAAATCGGGTGGTATTATATCTCTTGTCCAACGCCTCAAAATATATTGTTTTGGAATGAAGTTAATATCACGATTCTTGAAAACACGAATATGTGTCGGCATAGGAAACCGAATCGTACAAAATGTGCGCAACTACACACCACCGACCCATCTTACGTATTCACGCGGTACCTTTTTAAAACACAATAATTATTAGCCAATCCCATTAGACAATCCCATGGGATTTTAAGAGAATCCCATGGGATTCACAAAATCCCATGGGATTCCCGGTGAATCCTATAATTATTAGCCAATCCTATTAGACAATCCCATGAGATTCATCTTGAATCCCATGGGATTACTATGGATTGATTATGAATCCATGGGATTACTTGATTAATCCTAGTTTATACTATAAAGTAATATACCTTATAGTCTACAAATATTTACATTGCTCTTTGTTTAGCCTTCATCGCTAGTTCTTTTGCAACTTCCTTATTAAGGATTCTATAAGCTACCGGATTTTGTCTCTAACAATGACAATCTCGAACGTTCTTCTATTTTTAGTTCTGTATCGCACAAGTCCAGCATGCCTCTTTTATTTCCGTTTGAACAAGTAGAAATATTGTCCTAGTATAAACTTTCTTTGCATGACGTTCAATTGCTAACTTTGTTTCACATTTTGGAGCCGCATCTAGTGTTTTAAAGTCCAAATGTTCTTGAATATAACGTTGTCTCTCCATTCTTGATTCATAGGACATCATGAAACTAACTAGTGTCGCTCCTGGGCTTGTGAAACTTTTGAAGAACGAGTTTTCACTCTCAGACCTTGATGTCGTTCTCATCAATCCAAACAAAGGCGAGGTGATAAAATATGTTGGAATCCACATTTCTCGTAGTTTAAACATTTTGGTCATCCATTTGTGGTTTTGCAAACCAAAATCTTCAATCAACTTAGCCCATTTCTCTTCAAATTCCATCGGTTCCATGAACATATTCCAAATTATCTTGTTTAAACGCTTTTTGAAATCAGTTTCATTGTATATTTCCTTACAAATCTGTAAATAAAATGATAAACACATGTAAACCATCGTCGTATTCGGATGAATCCCATGAGATTGAGAGAAGAATCCCATGAGATTGAGAGAATCCATGGGAGAAGAATCCCATGGGATTGAGAAAAGAATCCATGAGATTGAAGAAAAGAATCCCATGAAGATTCATAGATTCTTTACGAATCCCATCCCATTCGAATGAATCTCATTGATTGAATCCCATGGGATTCGAGAAAGAATCCCATAAGAAGAATCCCATGAGATTGATAAAAACATTCAATAAATTACCTTTCTTTGGAATTTTTGGTGAATATGCCACATGCAAAGTCTATGTTTTGATTTAGTGAAAGCGGCTTCAATGGCTCTTTTCATTGCCCGTCTTGATCCGTCACCACCATCGTTGGTTCTTTAGAAAAGATCATGAATGCCTTTAGTAGCCATGTGTAGGATTCAGTGTCTTCTTTTAAAAGCATTCCCGAACCAAGCGTGACACACTTTTTATGATTATCGACACCGGTAAATGGTACAAACACCATGTTGTATCTAAAAATAACATAAGTTTTAGTGACAGAATCAAATGTGATTACTGAATCCCATGGGATTCTCTATGATCCATGTCTTTTAATAATTTTACTTGCCAAGTATCTTTATGTGATTTAAAAACAATCCATGGGATTCACGAGAGAATCCATGGGATTCTCTAGGATCCTTGTGATCCATCAGATTACCATGTGATCCCTTGTATAATCCCATGGGATTCACATATAAATCCCATGGGATTTATAATGAGAATCTTATGTGATTTTCATCAAAATAAATTATATTAAGAACAAACACTTACTTATTACTCACGAATGTTGCATCAAAAGATACTATGTCTCCAAACTCCTTAAAATTGCATTTTGCAACTTCATCACCCAAAACATTGCGACTAACTCACTTTCTTCTACCTTATCTTGAAATGTAAAGTTTGGCACATACAACTTCTCATTTTCCATTTTATTTATAAGCATTTGTGCGTCACTTTCGCCTATGAAAATATTAATATTCCGCTGATGATTCTTAAAATCAGAAGATGTCCCATGTACATATTCATATCCACCTTTCATACTCGTTAACAAGTTGTGAGCCCGTGTTGCACCTATTTTGTTTGTTCTTTGCTTTAACAACAAACATTTTTCTCGCTTGGTCATTTTCTTTGATTTTTGTAAAATGTTTATACTCTTTTGGTATAAGCATATGATTGTGTTTTGCAATAAACTTAATTAGCTTGTATTTTCGAAGCGATATCCAATTCTAACCTTATACGTCCGGACCCAAACCGACGAAACCAAAATTTAGCCTTGTGGACGGACCGACCGACAAAACCGGCCGGACGGACGGACCGAACCGGACCGGACCGACCTCAGCTTGACAACAACTGTTACATGTAGAGTTGTATTTCTTTTTGTTTCTCGTTGTGCTTAGGATCCAAAGTGTCTACATTAATATGTCTCGGAGCTCCTTCTTTGTTACACATGATGTATTTGGCTTGTACAATTCAGTTTTGTTAATCGTTGTCTGCTTTTTTAATTTGAAACCCTCCCGCTTCAGCATAGGTACTATACATATCTATAGCTTCCTCTATAGTATCATAGTATTTCCCCTCTTTTGGTACAACAATTCCTTCCACATGAGGCTCCTAATATATCGATCCACCCGGTGTCTCGGTGTGTTCATATAAAGTTGGTCTTGGTGATCTCATAGAATCGCATATAAAAGAAAAATATTAAGGATTGATTTTAAAAATGTGAATCCCATGGGATTTATATGTGAATCCCATGGGATTTATATAGGACTCCAATGAAGACCTTTATATTTTCATCTTTGGATCCCATGTGATTTATCTGAATCCCATGGGATTTTGAATTTTTTCAACAAGAATCGAATCTAAACACATATAAACCACTGGAATCCCATGGGATTTTGCATTTTTACAACAACAATTGAATCTAAACACATATAAATCACTTGAATCCCATGGGATTTGCTTTTTTCAAAAAGAATTGAATCTAATCACATGTAAACCACTGGAATCCCATGAGATTTTGCATTTTTACAACAACAATTGAATCTAAAAACATATAAACCACTTGAATCCCATGGGATTTTGCATTTTACAACAACAATTGAATCTAAACACTAAACCTTTGGAATCCCATGGGATTTGGCATTTTACAAAAGAATTGAATCTAAAACATGTAAACCTTTGGAATCCCATGGGATTTGCATTTTACAACAACTATTGAATCTACAAAACATGAATCTAAAACATGTAAACACTTTGGAATCCCATGGGATTTGGCATTTTACAACAACTTTTGAATCTAAAAACATGTAAACACTTTGGAATCCCATGGGATTTGGCATTTTACAACAACAATTGAATCTAAAACATGTAAACCTTTGGAATCCCATGGGATTTGGCATTTTACAACAAGAATTGAATCTAAAACATGTAAACACTTTGGAATCCCATGGGATTTGGGATTTTACAACAAGAATTGAATCAAGGAATTTGAATGATTCACACCATCATCTTTATCTTGACTTTCATCACTGGAACTTCAATTAAATAGTTTCGTCTCTTGGCGGCATTATTTCCGGTTAATCGGTGGTGGTTCAATGGTGATTCATACGGTTTGATGTGATGGTGGCGGTTTTAATAGATTTGATTCGGCGGTTTGATTCCGCGGCTTCAATGAATCGCGGTGGTTTCTATTATTCCGCGGTTTGATTCGACGGTTTGATGGTGGTTTCAATGAATTCGGCGGTGCTTCAATGAATCCGTGGTGGTTTCATTATTCGGCGTGTTTTCAATTGATTATGGCGAGATGAAATCAATGAATTCAGTGAGAGGATTTGATGAGATCTGGAATTGGGTTTTTGATGAGAGAAAGTGGTATGTTGAATGAGTGGATTTGGGATTATTTTTGCTTTTATTGTAACATGTGATTTTACTAATATGCCCTCCTTGTTATTTTCGGATGGAATGTGGACCATTGGATGAAAGAAGATTGGATGGTTGAGATCTTCTCATTTGTTCTTTGGATCAACAAGAATCAAGAAACACACGCTACCCTAAAGGTAAAGATTCAAAATATTGTTCTACTAACTTTCTTTGAATTTTCATTTAGTGTTTAATGGTATCGGAGTATAGGACTGATGTTTAAAAAAAAAAAAAAAAAAAATCCGGAAGTCTCAAATTGTTTACTTGTTACTATTTTGTGAAACTATATATCCATGTTTCGGACATCTGATAATTCCGTTTCGCAAATTTAATAAGTAAATAGTGTTAGGCGAACGCTTTTGAAAAATAGTACTATTTGACAACGAGCATTTAGCTTTTGAATTCTGTTCAAACGCTTCTATCTGATACGCTACCAAGTTAAAAGATGTTTATCTTTTACGTCATTTTACATTTTATAATTATACTTGCAACTACTTATATGCAAGATAAGTGTACTCTTCCATATCCCAAGTCTTCTTAAAAGTCTTTTGTGATTACACATAAAAAATTGTTATTATCAATCAATTTGTCTTGGCCAAGCTTAGAAGTAATATGTGGGTAATAGAGCATAGGTTGCATAATTAGTGTTATATGTCTTCCCTATCCCAAGTCTCCTTAAAAGTCTTCGGTGATTATAGACCATATGTGATGCTAGTCGTGCAACTTGGGTTGCATGGTTAATTAATGTTACAATGATATATAAATGTCGTCTTCCCAATGCCAAGTCTTCCTTATAGTCTTCTCTGAGTATACATACAAAATAGTTACCATCAATATAAAATATTATTTTGCTCAAGCTGATAAGGAATTTGCGGATAGCATTCTCTTCACAATTTACGTGTCACGAACGTTAAACATTAAAATTAGAAAATATCATAGTCTCTTTGAGTTCGAAGCTTGTACTAGATATCGGTCTCAAAAACAATATATACAGTTAAGGAATTAATGATGATTTAGTTATTGCTTATACTGAAATTTTCGTTATTATAATGCCATCAATTTTCTTTGTTAATATTGGTTCGTCTTATATATATACTGTCAATGATTGTCTTGTTAATATACTCTCTCAATGAAAAGTCTTGAAGATGACAAGGAATTTGTGGAAGCCATTCATTTCACCTGTTGCATGTCACGAACGTTAACATGCAAAACTAAGTATAAAAAGCCAATCCTTGTTCTTATAATTTTAAGTAAATTTTCAAAAATGAAGTCACCACAAGCAATGATTTCCTTATCAGCTTCCTCTCGTATTTCTTTTCTCTTTTATGTTCTCGTGATAACATGTCTTACTTCCGCCACCGTCTATGCTTCATATGGCGGTAATGAGACTGATTATCACACGTTGATGTCATTTAAGTCGATGATCACCCACGATCCATACAAAGTTCGAACCTCGTGGAATCAGTCCTTCAATTTCTGTGAATGGAGTGGTATTTCATGTGGAAAGCGACACAAACGAGTGACTGTTTTATGGCTGGGTTCGAAAGGCTTAGAAGGCTCGTTGTCTACTCATGTAGGAAACCTCAGCTTCCTCCGTAAGCTTGGTCTCTGGAACAACAGCTTGCAAGGAACCATTCCTCATGAACTTGGTCGGCTATCTAGGCTACGTCGTCTTGGTCTTCATCAAAACAAATTCAGTGGAGTCATTCCAACAAACTTGTCTCATTGTTCTAACCTCGAAGACCTTTGGCTCAGCGAAAATAAGCTATCTGGAACCATACTTAAGGAGGTGTGTTTACTCTCGAAACTTGCTCATCTTGCAATTGACAAAAATAAGTTAACAGGTGGAATCCTACCTTTCTTGGGGAATATCACATCAATGGAGGCGTTTTCTGCTTCCGGGAACCCATTTGGCGGGAGTATTCCAGATACCTTGGGTCACTGAAAAGGCATGAAGGAATTTTACTGTGGTGAGTGCAACTTATATGGAAGCATCCCTCCTTCCATTTTCAACCTCTCACTCCTAGTTAAATTTTTCTTACCTGATAATCACCTAACTGGTAGTCTTCCTTCAGAAATTGGTAATCTGCTCCCAAATCTTGAGCGGCTTCAGTTATGGGGTAATGAACTGACCGGAGGTCTTACACCTTCTATTTCTAATTGTTCTAAATTAAGACATCTTGATATGAGTTACAACAATTTTAGTGGGAAGTTGACAATCGAGTTTTCAAAACTAGGAGATATCAATAATATTCAATTAAGTGAGAACAACTTCCATGGACGCGGAGAAGTTGCTGACATGAGGTTTGTTCATTCTTTGAAAAACTGCACCAGATTAATAAGTTTGGAACTTTATAGTTGCAACCTCATAGGAGTGCTTCCCATATCAATAGGTAATCTTTCTGATCAACTCAGCTTTCTAGATTTAGGAGACAATCAATTGTTTGAAAACCTCCCTTCAAGTATAGGTAGTCTAGTTGGCTTGACCTATTTAGATTTAAGAGCTAATTTATTCAAAGGAAAAATCCCTACTACCATCGGTAAACTTCAAAAGCTACAACGTCTTAGTCTAAACAACAATCAATTTTCAGGGTCTATCCCTGATACCATCGGGAACCTATCATTGTTGGCTGAACTTTATTTATATTCCAACAAATTAGAAGGCCTTATTCCACCAAGTCTTGGGAATTGTAAAGAACTTTATGGGTTAGAACTTGAAGACAATAGATTCAGTGGAAAAATACCCAAGCAACTTCTTCAACTTCCATCACTAACTTACTTTTTAGATCTTTCTCAAAACAGCCTCTCTGGTTCAATTCCATTAGAGATTCAAGATCTCAAGATGTTGAGAGAGCTCTATTTATCTCATAATAATTTATCAGGTACAATTCCTAGTAGCATTAGTGAGTGTGTTGGCCTTACGGTGTTAAACCTAAGTGGCAACATATTTCAGGGCATAATACCGTCCTCATTAAATTCCTTGAGAGGATTGGAGGTACTCGACATTTCTCAAAATAACTTATCAGGTAGAATTCCTCAATTCTTAGGAAAATGGAATTCCTTAGAATTTTTGAACCTATCCTTTAATGATTTTGAGGGTGAAGTACCCGTTGTAGGAGTGTTTGCCAATGCAAATGCATTTTCGGTTTTCGGGAACAATAAGCTCTGTGGTGGTTTGGTTACACTTGAGTTACCCAAATGCAAGGAAAAGGGTAGTAAGAAAAAAAGGTTTCCTTTCTTCATATTTGTCATTGTGATTGCACCCATGTTGCTCATCGTATTATGTTGTGTGTATCTTTTGTGTAAGAAGAAACACAACAGTCAACCATCTCAATCTTCAGGAATGAACGGTTCTTGAAAGTTTCAAACAATCAACTTCTCAAGGCTACTGATGGCTTCTTTGCAGCAAATTTGATTGGTGAGGGTGGGTTTAGCTCTGTTTATAAAGGGATCCTCAATTCCTATCATAATAAACGTGTTGCAGTCAAAGTTCTGCATCTTCAAAATAAAGGAGCTCACAAAAGTTTCTTAGCAGAATGTGAAGCATGGCGTAATCTTCGACACCGTAATCTATTGAAGATAATAACTTCATGTTTAAGTACTTATTTCCAAGGAAATGATTTTAAAGCTCTGATTTACGAATTTATGCCTAATGGAAGTGTACATGATTGGCTTCATTCAAGTGCATATGCATCGAAACTCAGCCTTCTTCAAAGAATAAATATTCTGAGAGATGTTGCAACCGCGCTTGATTATCTTCACAACCGGTGCCAATCAACGATTGTTCATGGTGACTTGAAGCCTAGTAACATTCTACTTGATGATGATATGGTGGCTCATGTCGGAGACTTTGGTTTAGCTCGACTACTTGGTGCAGACTTAAACCAAAATAGCTCAACTGGGATTAAAGGAACAATTGGTTATGCACCTCCAGGTAATATATGATTCTTATATTCCATGATTCTTATATTTGTACTTGCAGATTAGAGTTTTGTAAATTAACTAATCATTTTAATTTGCTGAGTATGGTATCGGGAGCGAGATGACAAGTTGTGGGGACGTCTATAGTTTTGGAATATTATTACTAGAGGTGATGACTGGAAAAAGGCCCACAGACGACATGTTTAAGGAAGGTCTTAGCCTTCATAAATTTGTTTACATGGCATTGCCAGATCATGTAGTCGATGTTATTGATGATGATGCAATTGTGTTGCAAAGTACGGAAGCAAATGCAAAGAAAGTGGAAGAATGTTTGGCTGCAACTATGAAGA
Source organism: Chrysanthemum lavandulifolium (assembly GCA_022545495.1). Taxonomy (NCBI): domain Eukaryota; kingdom Viridiplantae; phylum Streptophyta; class Magnoliopsida; order Asterales; family Asteraceae; genus Chrysanthemum; species Chrysanthemum lavandulifolium. Next base: position 17,841,839 of record CM040241.1, read on the forward strand.
TCGGAGTATCATGCTCTGTGGATTCCCCACAGCAACGAATGAAAATGGAAATCGTTGTCACTGAATTGCAGCGTATTCTCGATGTGCTTAAAAAAATGTGAGATACTCTTATCTCCCTTTTTGTAGAATGTGATTTCACATGAGCTGGTCAATAAATTATCACTAAAATGGTTTTATTCTTGTCTTTTGGAAATCTTTCAGGTCTAATACCAAGCTTGCATTGTGAAGATGAAAATAACTGCAACTAGGAGCAGTGCATGTAGTAGATAAATAAACGTTACGTTTTCAAGCATGTTTTAAAGTGTGGTTTAAATTTCTTGCTACATAAGTACTGTAAGAGGTGTAAGAGTACGTTTAGTGACGCATCATATGTGTCACACATGTTTATGATTATGTGTGGTTTGAATTCCTCAATCCATTTTTTGGTATTGAATTCTAGTTAAGTTTTACTTGCCACAATATTGTCTCATGATAGCAATTAGAGCCAAAACAAACTGTCCTACCTGACCCATGAGTGAGTCAAGTCATGCAGTATTGTACATGTAAAGAATATAACATATTCAAAATGTTGTACATTGTATGAATCTAACGTGCATTACGATAATGTATATACTACTTTGTAGTTTCTACAAGTTCAAATCTTGTGTGCATTATGAGCTGCAAATGTGTTGCTCAAATTGCTGCACATTGGACAACTCGAACTTACACTATGACAACCTAACGTCGCAGGTAAGGCTTCTTCATTACAACACCCGGGTCCATAAAAAACCATAACTATAACCAAGCAACATTGGCGTCAATAATGATAATTTCTTTTAGTTAATTGAGTCTGTCTAAAAACATCAATGTAAGAAAAAACAAGAAAGTACTAAGAAATTGCACTACTGGATCATCAAAACAAGTGGTAAAGATAATAACAGTGTTGCAAAAAAAAGGTCTACAAGGCCGATTAATCACCGATTAGGTGCTACTGGGTCATCGACCTTTCCGATTTGTGTAAATCTTTTAAACAAATCGGTCAACCATGGTCAACGGCGGTTAACAATGGTCAAACTTGCCGAAAACATGAAAATCTTACCGGAAATACCCTAAACTTACCATAAATTAGTTTTAATCACTTATAGTCACTATTTATATCTATTACAAGATGTTTGTCAAGGAAAATCTTGCCAAAAATACCAACATTTGCCGTAAATACCCAAAACTTGCCAAAAATGCCAATACGATTAATCACCGATTCACTATTTTTGCAACCCTGAACAAATGTAATCACTTATAGTCGCTGTTTATATCTATTACAAGATATTTTTAAGGAAAATCTTTCCGGGAATACTCAAAACTACCCGGAAATACCCAAAACTTGCCAAAAATGCCAATCCGATTAATCACCGATTAATCCCGCCTAGACCGATTACAAGGTACAGGGGGGTCGACCGCCTCACTACCGATTCGCGATTTTTGCAACCTTGGATAATAATGATCATTTCTTTTAGTTAATAAATGATACCAAGAAAAATCTACAAGCTTTCGCCATTTCCATTACAACACCCGGATCCCAAAAAAAGGCCGGGATGAATGACACTTCACTTGCATACATGATCACTATATACACATGCTCTACATATGGAAGGTAAAAACCCGGCCATTTTCTTAACCCGTTTAGCTTATTTACTGATTGATTCAAACAAGATACTCATACAACAATAAATGGGTGTCCGGAACAACAAACGGCAAGCTCTCAATGTAAAGAAAGAAGCACCTTAGATTCTCTTTTGCTAGCGTTAATAAATCTACTGAATCACTTTCACTCGTCAATGTTGGAGCATTAATGTTAAAGAATCAGAGTTAAGGGTAGTTAAATGTACATATATTATGGTTATCTGTAAATAACCGAACTTAATATGGGTTGGGTTAGAAAAATCAAATATAACCGTTTTGTTATATGGTTATAACGTTTAGAATTGAAGTAACGATTACTTTTTGTGAATCGGTTTTCCTCTCTTCCAAAGGTACCGATTCAAAGTGTATAAATAGATGTTAGAATCATTAATCAATCATTAGTTGTTCATTTAATTGATCAATTCAATACATACAACATAATCTTTATTATGTTGTGATTATCAATGAATCATGCTTGTTAATCTTGTCTTTTTTATTCAATCCTGGAAACCAATTAAGGAACCTGTGAACATGAACCTGATATGTCGTTAAGAGGCATCTCAGATTCGCTACATTGGTATCATAGCCAAGTGGCAAGATAACAAGAATTGATTCAAGGTTTTGAAAGAATATAAAAGGATCAGGGAAGAACCCTAATAAAAGAATTCAACCCAGAAAATCCCCAAAATCAGTTAGAACCATAATCAAAGGTTTCAACCCAGAAAAAGGGAAAGTGCAAGGCACACACCCATATCACCGGAGAAGAAAAGCTTCATCGGAACCACCATCACCGACGCTCAATTAGGATTAGGGGAAGAACCCTAATCGGAGCCACTCAACCCAGTAAGAGACGCCTTAAAGGAAAAGAAGTGGAAGATGTTCAGGAAGATTACAAGGCCAAAAGATGTGAAGAATCATCATTGTTCCGGGGTACTTCTCAAAGGCAGAAAGGCAAGGAGAAGAGTGTTTATGATCAGGGTGATAATCAGAGGAACTATGGCAAGAAGATGTGTAATCAAAACATCCATCCGATCAAAGGCAGTGTGTTTCAAAGGAACCCAGATAGTATGATGGCACACAACAACAATTATGATACGGATGGTGATCAAAGGGCTGATCGAGATCAAAGGGCGAGCACATTAGGAAGTTTGAAGAAACCTGCTGAAGCTGAAAAAGATTCTATAACATTAGGGGGTGAATGTTGGAGCATTAATGTTAAATAATCAGAGTTAAAGGTAGTTAAATGTACATAAATTATGGTTATCTGTAAATAACCGAACTTAATGAGGGCTGGGTTAGAAACATCAAATATAACCATTTTGTTATATGGTTATAACGTTTAGAATTGAAGTAACGATTACTTTTTGTGAATCGGTTTTCCTTTCTTCCAAAGGTACCGATTCAAAGTGTATAAATAGATGTTAGAATTTGTAATCAATCATCACTTGTTCATTCAATTGATCAATTCAATACATATACCATAATCTTTATTATGTTGTGATTATTAATGAATCATGCTTGTTAATCTTGTCTTTTATATTCGATCCTGGAAACCAATTAAGGAACCTGTGAACATGAACCTGATATGTCGTTTAGAGGCATCTCAGATTCGCTACAGTCAAAACCCATAAATCTCCTGAGTGCACTTTTTTAAACTTCCTCGACAAAATGGGCATGATTTGGACCTCGTGTTCTTGTTATCATGATTTTATTTAAGTAATTAGAGTTGGGCCTGATTGGTGTACACGTGTGTTTTAGTGTCCATGTGAAATGCATGAGCATGAAATTCTTACCAGTCGCGGAAGCGCCCAATGCACATCGAGTGGCCACAATTCGGCAGCGCCATTTTATCACTAGTTTCCATACATATACCACATTCATCATCTCTACCGACATTGTAGAATACTTGCACAGGTCTGATTTCCACTGTTGTTAAATGGCCTTCGATATCTCTTGTTTCTTTATTCTGCAATTTTTTTGATTCGGTCTAGATGAACAAGTGTTTGGGACAGAAACTTGCAGGAGAGTAAACACAAAGTAACAATAATAAAGACTAATAAGAACTTGTATCTGAAAACTCAGAATTAACAATAATGAATCATTCTTGGATTGATTATAATGATCGATTGATTTGAATGATTTACAATTGATTGAATTATATAACTACTGATATGAATTACAAATTCCTAAGACCTATTTATACTATATGAATCGGTGCCAATGAACAAGAGGCATACAGATTCATATAAAGTAATCGACATAATATTTTCTAAACATTACAACCTTTAACACCTAAACGGTTATATTTGATATCTATGACCCAAGCCATATAAAGTTTTTGTATATACCGAAACTTAACAAATACATAACATATTGTAAAAACATATAAACCAAAGCCAATTTCAATCACAAAACGGTTTTAGAATGAACCCAGCCAACCTCCCCTTGGCTCACTCTTTTATTATATGAATCGATTGCTAAGATAGCAAGTTATTGTTTACAATACATAAAACAAATGATACAAAACAACTGAAGGGTTTCCCTCAAATTCACAATCACAAAAGAACTTAAGAGAGATACACGCTCTAAAATACACAGAAATATTGGATATAATGAAGAGAGATGAGATGACTTTGGCTTATATAGTCTTGAGAATCCAAAGAACCCTTAACTCCCTTGAAGTATCAACAGGGGAACACCTTTAACCCTTAAACTTTGGAGAAATAATACTTTAGGACCTTCAACTTGATAAAGCTTATCTTCAACACTCCCCCATAAGCTTTAGCCAGTCTGCACTCCCCCATAAGCTTTTAGCTTTCCTGCACCTCATCACTTGTCTTAGAACCAGCAAACACATTCAACAAACCAAGACTTTTGCAAAACTTGTTATGGTCAGGAATACCAATCCCCTTGGTAAACATATCTGCAATGTTATCTTCAGACTTGATTTTCTTTGGCTTCAAAAAACCAGAAGCAACTTTTTCCCTTAGAAAGTAAAGATTAATTTCAAAATGTTTACTTCTTTCATGAAGCACAGGATTAACAGCTATTTGCATAGCTGAACTATTATCACACCACATCTCAATAGGCAACTCAACATCAACATGCAGATTTGCTAACACTTTAGCAATCCACATAACTTCACAACACACATTACACATGGCTCTAAACTCAGCCTTAGTAGAGGATCTAGCCACTACAGCTTGTTTCTTACTTTTCCAAGAAACCAAGTTGTTAACGAGCTCTTGAGTAACCGATGGCGATCTTCTAGTAACTTTACATTTAGCCCAATCAGAATCAACAAAAATTTTCAACCCAAGATCACAACTGTTTCCAAAAGTTAACCCAAGACCAGGCTCATTTTTAAGATACCTTAAGACTCTGAAAGCAAGTCTTAGATGAGATTTCATATGCTTATGCATTACCTGACTTAAACAATGCACATCATATGAAATGTCTGGCCTAGTTAAAGTCAAATATATCAATTTTCCAACCAATTTTTGAAAATGAGTAATACCTGATGAAGGTTCATTATCACAAAAGTTAGAAACTTGTTTCTTATTACTAGGATTAACTTCTATAGGATACCTACAAGGTTTACAACCCAACATACCAAACTCTGTAAGAAGTTCAGTATATTATTTCCTCTGTGTTAAGCATAACCCATTTTCAATATCCAAAACTTCAATTCCCAAGAAATATTTAAGTTTACCCAAATCTTTTATTAAAAATTTAGAACTCAAAAACTTTTTGAACTTTTCAATTTCATCAATGTTATTCCCAGTAATGATTATATCATCCACATATACCATAAGAACTAACATAACATCTTTCTTATGCTTAACAAACATAGAAAAATCATTAGCACTTTGAACAAACTCATTTTCTTTAAGAACAGATGTAAGTTTTTCATTCTCGGTTTCGGGTCAAATAGGAAGAACTAGAAGATCCACCTCTGAAAGCGCTACACCTAATGGCTTAAGCCATTGTTCCCATTTCCTCGTGACCCATCATGCAAAAGGTGCGCCGTTAGAGTGAGTGCGCTTGACTAATATAGAAAGTCAAGGCTCTCCGCTCCTTCGACGATTGTTCGCATCGGATCTCGGGTTCTCTATTGCACTCCCTAAATAGGGTTCTTTTCACCTTTCCCTCACGGTACTTATGCGCTATCGGTCATTGAGGAATACTTAGGCTTAGAGGGTGGTCCCCTTCTCGCGTAAGCGATCGAATCGAACACGCCGCGTTTCTTGGGAAGGATCAAACCATGGGAGCGAATCTACGAGGCTATCACCTTCTTTGGCGGATCTTCCAACCTTTTCACAATTCAGTTCACGCCCTTGACTAAACTAATCTAATAGAAAGTCAAGGGCTTGAAAGCTACGATTATTAGAAAGGTTTGGAACCCTAGTTTTGGAGTTTTCGCCCAACCTAGGTTAGCCACGGAGGCAAGCGTTAGGCCGTAGCTAACTCTTGAAAAAGCGTAATAGGCTAGCACGGCTCGCCGCTCTTCAAGCTCCGCCCCCTTACTAGAAATATAACACAGGGATTTCACGATCGATGTCAGTGTCTTTACCTGGAATAAATAAGTACTATCTTTAGACTATACACTGACTATGAGAGGTTAAAGGAAACACTAATCCTAGTAACATACAGTGAGACCGGCATAGAATAGAGCTTCACAAATGATCGTACTCCTCCCGAGAAGCACTCTGCTATGATGAATATCTTTATAATACTCTATTCCTTGGGATTTACTAAAGTGCCATTACCCCAGTCTAAAGAAGACTTAAGAATCCCCTCTAGCATACTAACTAGAGACAGACATATGTTATTATCTCTAAAGGTTTCTAGGAGCTTGTTTTAATCCATATAAGGACTTGACCAACTTGCAAACCCTTTTATCATCCTTATCAGAAAACCCTTCTGGTAAGGACATATATACATCCTCTTCTAAATCACCATATAAAAAAGCATTATTAATGTCAAGTTGAAACAAAGGCCAATTATTTTTAACAACGATACTAAGAACACATCTGATAGTTACAATTTTCACAACAGGTGAAAAAGTCTCATCATAATCTATGCCCTCTCTCTGATTATACCCTTTAGCAACTAGCCTAGCTTTAAATCTTTCAACCTCACCATTAGCTTTGTACTTTACTTTAAAAATACACTTATACCCTATGGCTTTCCTGCCAACAGGATTCAACAATTTCCCAAGTACCATTTCTATTTAAAGCTTCAATTTCTTTATTCATAGATTCTACCCATCTACTATCCTTAACAGCTTCATCATAAGTAGCAGGCTCATGAATTTTATTCAAACATGATATAAACACAAAATTATCTATACTCAGATTATAATAATTGACAAATTTATCTATACTGTACTTATGTTTCTTATCCAACACAGAGTCTTTATATTTAGATGGTAAAGCAGTCATACTACTAGTTCTTCTAATAGTTTGACCTACGGCTAGTTCAGGAGACTCAAACATTTGCCCAAACAAATTTAAATCCTCACCCTCAGAATCATAACTTTCATCAAGATCAATAACACTCAGATACCATCGAAACAAGAGTTTACATTGCATATAGACTTAGTGTCCTTCCTACTAGATGTACTACCTAAGATATTCTCATTCTACTGTATCGTGATTCCTGTGATTTAGCGACTTATCTTTGTATCGAGACTTAAGTATTATCTAGAGTAGTTTCATCTACAGTGCTGACACAAGGAGCACTATTATCTGACACAGGTTTATTACTATTGTCTGCACTATCTTTATTTTCATCATAGGGCTCATCAAATTCAAGATTACTTTGGCTGCTCAGATTATTCAAGTTTTGTTCTTCAAACACAAAATCTTTAGTACAAGAATTATTCTTAAAAGGAAACACAGTTTCATAAAACTTCACATCCCTAGAAAAAAATAAACTTCTTTTGTTCAAGATTAAACAATTTATACCCTTTTTTTTTATCAAAAGCATATCTAACAAACACACATTTGTCAGACCTAGAACTAAATTTATCAGACTCATTCAACACAGTTGAAAAACATAAGCAACCAAAGCACCTTAAATTTGACAAATTGGGCACAATTTTATAAATCATTTCATAAGGACTTTTTCTAGACAACACAACAGTAGGCAACCTGTTAATCAAATATGTAGCAGTTAGAATAGACTCAGACCACATGTTCAAAGGTAACCCCCGAAACATGAGGGCTCTAGCAGTGTTCAATAAATGTCTATGTTTTCTTTCAACTACACCATTTTGTTGGGGTGTGTAAGGACAAGAAGTTTGGTGAAGTATCCCATTACTAAGAAAAAAACTCTCAAGTTTTTTGTTTACAAATTTTGTACCATTATCACTTCTAAAAACTTTAATAGTTTTTTCAAATTGATTTTTAATGAGATGAGCAAAGTTAACAATATTATCATATACTTCACCTTTATTTTTCATAAGAAACACCCAAACATCCCTGGTGTAATCATCAACAACAGTCAAGAAATATTTAAAACCATCCCTACTAGTCACTCTATAAGGACCCCAAACATCTAGATGAACAACATCACCCAGAGACTTAGTCTTATGATCACTCAATGGAAAAAATTCTCTAACTTGTTTAGCTTTATGACATATTTCACAAAGACTAGAACTGGTAGTTTTAATATCAATTATTCTATTTTTAAGCACAGTTAAGACTTGATCAGAGGGATGTCCAGGTCTGCTGTGCCAAATACAATTTGACAAAACACAACTCTTAATGTTACTATTATTAACTCTCTTACCTTCATCAAGAAAGTAAAGACCACCTTTCTCACTACCGGTCCCATCGAGAACTTTTGAGTTAAATCACGAATTTTACATATAGAGTTATTAAAGCTAACAATCACATTATTATCCTTAGACAACTTATGAGCAGGACAACAAACCGACATGGTAACCGGGAACAACCAACACATCTTTAAGAATCAAATTGTTACCAAATTTAAAAGCGCCAATTTGTTTGACTAAAACACTTGATCCCATTGGGATGTGCAGCAGATTAACTTTAAGTGAGAAACATCAATTATGTCAAAAGATATGTACTAGAAAAGTTATGTGTTGGCTAGCTCACGAGTCAATAATCCACCCAACATAAGTACTATATGTACTTATATTATAGTTGAAGTTAAAAAATTTATAAGAGAAGAAACTGATAACACAATTAGAGGTAATGACAGTACCTGCAACACTAGCATGAGCCTTGCTAGCATCACCTGTACTACTCAGTAAGGACATTAAACTTTGATACTGATCACTAGTAAGAGTATGAGTAGTACTCTTACTAGAATCAATCACATTAGAGGTAATGACAGTACCTGCAACACTACCATGATGTCAAGAAAAGAACCCACAAAGAACAGTAAGCAACCAGAAATAAACCAGCAAGAAATAAAACAGCACAAACACCTTGTATCTCCTCAAGCACAAGTAACCACCAATATCCACAATCAACTCCAATCAACAAATCCCTTAAACTACTCAACCTCCGAACAATCCTAACCCAAAAACCTAATAAAAAACTAAAGCAAGAGCATGAGAGGTGTTACAACCACGCAAGCTTCCAACCAGATCAAGAAGATCCAACAGAGAAACAAATGCAGCGGAAACCAACACCTGAAATAACAAATAAAGAATCAAGAATAAGTGAAACTGAAAGAATCACAAACAATATAAACAAAAACAATCAAGAACCACTATTCTTAAACCCAATAACAACCAATTGATTCAACCTGCATTAGGGTTTGATACAGAAAACCCTAATTAAACCAAGAACCAATAACCAGTTCTCCGAGACTCAATTGATCAACAAGATCACAAGATCTATTATCAATTGAATCAATAACCACCAGAATCGTAAAACCCCCAAAAATTAGAAAACCCTAATTTTTGGAAAATAAAATTACTATTGAGATCTGAACTATCTAAACCCAAAACCACAGGAACAATCCCCAAAAAAACCAGATCTAAATAATAGATCAAGAACCCCCAAAATATAAAGGAAACCCTAGTTTTTAAAAACCTTTTAAAGCTTCGGTATAGAGCCCTGCTCTGATACCATGTAAAAACATATAAACCAAAGCCAATTTCAATCACAAAACGCTTTTAGAATGAACCCAACCAACCTCCCATTGGCTCACTCTTTTATTATATGAATCGATTGCTAAGATAGCAAGTTATTGTTTACAATACAGAAAACAAATGATACAAAACAACTAAAGGGTTTCCCTCAAACTCACAATCACAACAGAACTTAAGAGAGATACACGCTCTAAAACACATAGAAATATTTGATATAATGAAGAGAGATGAGACGACTTTGGCTTATATAGTCTTGAGAATGCAAATAACCCTTAACTCACTTGAAGTATCAACACGGGAACACCTTTAGCCCTTCAACTTTGGAGAAATAATACTTTAGGACCTTCAACTTGATAAAGCTTAGCTTCAACACATATAAAACACTAAACTACGCTAACTTTGCTTCTATAACATTAAGGTCCAACATTCACCCCCTAATGTTATAGATGGAAATCATGTCTTCTTTACTTGACTTTACAACAATGTGGGTTCATCGTCAATTTCATAAATGAGATGTGCTTGTTTCTCCTTGTCTTTCTTCTTCCATTTGGTGCATTCGCTTGCAAAATGACCGAAGTCACCATATTCATAGCATCTCATTTTTTTCTTGCTTTGTTCTCCTTTCCTTGTATCTCCTTCTCGTCCTTTTCCTACTTTGTTAAAGTTTCTTTCTCTTCCTTGATTGCTTGAACTTGCCATCAAAAGTTTGTCTTGATAATTTTCTAGTTCATCTTGACTTTTGAGTCGTTCTTCGAACGCAGTTAATCTTCCAACGGCTTCTTCAAACAACATTTTGTGTAAATCTTGACATTGTTCAATAGACGCCACGACAGGTAGAAAATTCTTTGGAACATAGTTAAGTAGCTTCCTTACTAGCACCTTATCTTCCAAAGTTTCACCAAGGCCTTTAAACTTGGCCTTTATACTACTTAACTTTCCTCCATAGTCACTTACTTTTTCATTTGGTTTCATCCTTAGCGTCTCTAGTTCACTTCTCAAGGTTTGTAGTCGTGCCTTTTGAACAAGATCGGCTCCCAAATACTTGACTTTGATCGAGTCCCATACTTTCTTTGTAGTCGGGTATTGTGCAACTTGCATTAAAACATCTGGTGGCAATGTTTGAAAGATCATTGCCATTGACGTGTTTTCCTTCTCATTTGTTGCTTCTCCTTCTTTTGCAACTATCGTCCCCCAAATACCATATGCCTTCAATATTGTCTCCATCATAATTGCCCATGTTGTGTAGTTTGTTTTTGTTAGTTTTGAACATTGAAGTGCTATGTTTTGGTCACGTGTAGTTGTGGATGGTTTCCATTTGTCATCCTCTTGCTTTCTTACTTGCTTCCTTTCTTTCTTACTTGTGATCGATCGGTTCGTACTTGCTTTCAAACACAAATGTTTCTTTTTTTTTTTTATCAAGATTGGTCTTGCTTACTTGCTATGAAACAATAAAGTGTCTCTTTGACCAAAAAATGATCTTTTTACTTACTTTGAAACACTAGCATTTTTTTCTTACTTACTTACTTTGAAAACACTAGAGTTTGCACTTACTTACTTTGAAATGCTAACGTTTTCCTTACTTACTAGAGTTTTCTTACTTACTTTGAAACACCAAGGTTTCGTTAAACACTACGTTCTTTAAAAACGATAGGTTTCTTTCTTACTTCTTACTTTGTGAACCACAAGGGTTCGGATTCTTACTTCTAGTTTTGTAGTTTATTAATCTAAAAAAATGTTTTTTTTGTTTCTTTTAAATAAAAAAATACAAGACTTAATCGTACTTTCTTACTTTCTAACCTATTTATATAATTCTAATTCTAATATTAAAATATATAAAGTGAAAGCGAGAAGCACTTATTCAAAACGATCACTTACAATCACTTTCTTCCAGTGGTCGCTAAAAAAGGTTGTACAACAACCAATCGCCTTTTATTCTTGCTTTTGAATCGATGGCCACTTGCATACGTTCTTCCTGGGAATTGATTAACTCGTTCTCTGATACCACTGTAAAATACTTGCACAGGTCTAATTTCCACTGTTGTTAAATGGCCTTCGATATCTCTTGTTTCTTTATTCTGCAACTTCTTTGATTCGGTCTGGATGAACAAGTGTTTGGGACAGAAACTTGCCGGAGAGTAAACACAAAGTAACAATAATAAACACTTCAGAATTAACAGTAATGAATCGTTCTTGGATTGATTATAATGATCGATTGAATTGAATGATTTACAATTGATTGAATTATATAACTACTGATATGAATGACAGATTCCTAAGACCCATTTATACTATATGAATTGGTGCCAATGAACAAGATGCATACCGATTCATATAAAGTAAGAGATGCGATACTTTGCAAAGTAAGGAAAATTAAAAAGGCTAGAAAGCCACTCACCATGTGACAAGTGTCACCCATTCACTCCCTCATTTTTTTCTTATTAAATTCGGTTAGATGGTATTTTTGTCATTTTAACCTGTTTTTTATATTCCAATTTCAAATGCAAATAACTTTCAAACGACAAACTTTTACGAAAAACCGATTTCAGCATAATTTTTAAAATTCGATTCTCTTTAATTTGGTATAAATCTTGATAAATATTTCAAAATTTTTTTTTACATATCAAATAGTTTTTGATTTTCTTGATTATTTTGGCATTTTCGGCCCCATTTTTTACCTTCATAAATGTCGAATCGTAAAAAACTTAAAACATGAAAGTTATTGATTTTTGTTCACTCTTTACCCAGAAATTTAAATCACTCAAATTCGATGTCATATGGGTAACATATCACACGTTAAAGATGGTGTTTTACTCATATTTGTTGCATACAAGGCGTTTGATGAAATGTCTAGCTTAGATTTTTAGTGTTAAAGTTGAGCTAAATGCACTAATTTTTGTCCCACAACGCATAATTAATCATTTTATTAATGTAAGATTCAAAAAACTGATGTTTTTAACTATGATGAACCAAACTGATGAACTGATGAACCAAACCAAAACTGATGAACTAAACCAAACTGTTTCAAAAAAACATAAAACCAAAACTGATGAACCTAACCAAACTGATGAACCAAACCAAAAGCGATGAACAAAACCAAAAGCGATGAACCAAACCAAAAGCGATGAACCAAACCAAAAGCGAAACTATGATTGATGAACCAAACCAAACCGATGAACCAAACCAAAAGCGATGAACCAAACCAAAAGCGATGAACTAAACCAAAGCGAAACTATGATTGATAAACCAAAATAAAGCGATGAATAAAGCAGAACAAACACCAACATGTTAAGTTGAAACTATGATTGATGAACCAAAATAAAGCGATGAACTATGTTTGATTTGGTTCATCGATTTTAATTTAGTTCATCGATTCATCGATTTGTTCATCGATTTAATATTTAAAAACTTTAACTATTAAAAACATCACTTTTTGAGTTTTACATTAATAAAATGATTAATGATGCGTTGTGAGACAAAAATTAGTTCAGTTAGATCAATTTTAACACTAAAAATCTAAGCTAGACATTTCATCAAACATCTTGTGTGCAACAAATATGATTAAAACGTCATATTTAACGTGCGATATCTCACTCATATCATATCGGATTTGAGTGATTCAAATTCATGGGTAAAGAGTGAATCAAATTCTAAAACTTTTGTGCTTTAAGTATTTTATGATTCGGCAATTTTTACGGTAAAAAATAGGATCGAAAATAGCAAAAACATCAAGAAAATCATGACCCAATGAATATGTCAAAAAAAAGTTTCGAAATAATTAAAAAGATTTATACCAAATTAAAGAGAATCGAATTTTAAAAGTTATGGTGAAATCGGTTTTTTCTAAAAGATTGTGGTTTAAAAGATATGTGCGTTTGAAATTTGAGGTGGAAATGAAAAAATGGGTCAAAAGACCATAGTACCCCTGGACAGATTTTATGAATAATTTAGAGTAAGGGACACGTGTCACACTATGAATGGCTTTCTACACTTATAATTTTAGCCACTTTGCAATAGATCCCCAACCTATATAGTAATCGACACAATATTTTCTAAACGTTACAACCTTTAACACCTAAACGGTTATATTTGATATTTATGACCCAGCCCATATAAAGTTTCTGTATATACCGAAACTTAACAAATACATAACATATAAAACACTAAACTACCCTAACTTTGCTTCTATAACATTAAGGTCCAACAGACATCTTTACAATATGTTTTCTTGTTATCATTAACATCTTTCAACTCGATCAAATGACCATCGAGTTGTTTTAGTGACAGGTATATAACAGCTGCAAGAATCATCGAGTTGATTCTCTCAGGGTAGCTCTTCGTTCTTGAGACGACATTGTTTGAATGCCATCCATGTAAACCTGTTATTAAGTTAAACAGATTTCAAAACCGGGATCTTTTAAAGAAAAAACAAGAACTGACCTTATATACGTGTATATGAAGAAGGCCAAGATAACTTGGAATTGTATCAGTACAGCTATAGTCCATCCAGTCAATCAAGTAGAGTAAAAATGGAGCGAAAGTGCTGCATGATAATTTCATTTGGACAGAATCCCCCTTATCGTCTGGAGATAAAGCAGCTGCCCTGCGACATAAAATGAAAGCTTTATTGCACGCCAGAAAAAGCTGAACAATCATCCATACACAGAGAGAACACAAGTAAATTACGAAATTACCAAATGTTATTCTTAATTGCAAGAAATCCAAACCATATTACCAAATGTCTATCATTAGCTTCTAGCATTCAAACATACTACTCTTGTGTTAAGGGTGAGCTGGAATTGTTGGCGACGCTAATGGGTACTGACTGGTCCACACGCTAGGTAGCACGGCATGAAGTCGAATTTTAAGGGACAAGTGTTTCATGTGATGTAGCCGTCTAGGTTCCATGATCATCCAAACCAATTTTAAGGGACAAGTGTTTCGAATGCAAAACTTACAATTCATGTTTTTAGAGTGATTTCTCATAATAAACTAATCCTGGTTACCAAGCATCCCTCAATAATCAACACCAATTAAGCTAAAACTAAAAGTCAACAGCCTATTCTTTGACCTTAAAAAGTCAAACTTTTCACAATCAAACATGAACTTATAAACAGTTAAACACACAAAACAAATAGTCAAACAATACTATCATCAAGCTGTAAAAAACATAAAAATCCAAACTTTATCATGATCAACATAAAAGAACCCATTTCGGGAACATGGGTTTATCAAATTACAACCAAAAATAACATAAATTAAAAAAAATAATAGATCAATAAATTACATACTGAACTTTTAAGCACTGAAAATACACAGTCAAACATGCTAATCAACACACATTCAGCATAAAAATCCAAACTTTATTACAATAAACTTTAAAAAGAAAAATGCTCATTTCACAACATGGGTATGCTAAATCATAACCAAAAACAACAAATATCCAAAAATTCAAGGAATAGTTACAGGTTATCAGCATCAACTAGTCCTTTGACTTAAAAGAAGTCAAACTTAACACAATAAACATAAAAATGACACATTTCACAACAAGGGTATGTTAAATCATAACCGAAAAACATCAACTTTCTAAAAATAGAAAGAAAAATTACAGGGTATTAGCATCAACATTCAACAACTAGTCCTTTGATTTTAAAAAGTCAAAATTTACACAGTAAACATAAAAAGTCAAACATTCAACAAATGTGTGTAATTTGCTGGTAAAAGAATATGCTAAAGCTTATGTTGAAACAAATAAGAACCAATCTATACTAAAGTGTCACAGTATCTATCTTGTTTCTATCTAAAGTTTTTTATTTTTTTATATGACCATTGAACTTTGAAAAAAACGGATATGATGGAGAGAAAGCTTTCATATCATGGGCTCATGGCATACAGCAGCTAAGAAAAATATATAGTGTTAGTTACCTTTTTAACCAATTTGATCATCATAGTCCACAACTAGAATATAGGCCCATAACTTAATACAAACCGGCCCACCTGTTCAAAGTCTAAATCGACCCGTGAGTGAACCAAGCCATACATACTTTGTAGTTCTTGACAAGCTTCAAATCTTGTGTGCATCATGAGGTGTAAAACGGGTAAACGAGCATACATATTATGTTTTCAATAACAATCCAATGGGCCAAAATAAACTGACAAATAAGCCTAACTGTCCATACCTGACCTGTGAGTGAATCAAGACATGCAGTATTTTGCATCATGACACATGAGATACATGTAAGAATGTAACATGTACAGATTTAACGTGCATTACGATAATGTATATACAATCCAATGACATACTCTGAGTTTCTTCGTCATGCCCAAATAAGCAGGCATAACAATTACCAAGTGACGGCGTTTTCCCTTATAGTATCAACATGTTTCTATGATCCTTAACTGATAAACTCGAGTCTTTTAGAAACAGTTGATGTACACAAAAAAATGAAACTACCAAATCAATTTCTATAACCAACATAAAGAAGTACTGTATGCTTTTGCAAAATACAGAAAATGTAAGAACATAGATAGATACATGAACCATATACAAAAGCCAAAGGAGAAAAGATAAATATAGACCAACAAAAAGATGAGTCGCGACACATACTACTATGAGACAGGTCTTTACCGATGGACGTTTCTGTCGGAAATCCATCAGTATTAGCTGTTTCCGACAGATTTGTGATAGAAATAGGTTGTCGGATAATCTATGGTCGATAATTACTATCTGTCGGTAATTCTTCCTGTCGGAAGTCTATCGGTATAATTTCTGTTGGTAAACTTCTTAAAATCGAGTTATTGTCGTTCATCTTTCGTTGCCACTCCCTCTCTCGAGCTTTTTCATGAGCATCCGCTTCCAATTCCGGTTGTTGCATGTGTTCTTGCACTTGACATTCCACTTGTCGTTGCAATTGTAATTGCATCTCTATTTCCAGTCGTGGTCTCATTTGTGTGTTGTCCTATTGCAAGTTTCTTATTGTCTCTTTTGAAATTTGTACCTGCATTATACCAAGTCCAATCAAAAAGCTTAAAATATGTAGAATATCTTTTCAGACACATTATTGGAACATAAATATCAAGGACTTTGGTATCTGCAGTTCTGTAAAAATTTTGACTATCGATGCCCAGGTTAATTTGCTACAAGTCCAAGCCACAAACTCTAGAAGCCTCAACAAAACAGCATGATATATATATATACAGAGCAACAATCTATCCCTATATCTTTTTCAATAGCAATTTAATTGTGTCGTTGTAATGGACAAGGAGTTAGAACTAATGCCAAACACTTCATATACATGTCAGCAATGCTTTTCTACACATAAAGCATTCTATATTGTAACTGTTATCGTCATCATCAACAAGAAATTAACACACGCTACTCTAAAACCACAACTCTAAAGGTAAAAGATTCAAAATATTGTTCAACTAACTTTCTTTGAATTTTCTACACATAAAGCATTCTATATTGTAACTGTTATCTTTATAATTATACTTGCAACTACGATATATGCAATGTATGTGTAGTCTTCCATATTCCAGGTCTTCTAAGAAGTCTCCTGTGATCGATTATACATGGAAAATATAGTTATTATCAATCAAATTTTCTTGGTGATGCTAGTTGTGCTAGTTGGGTTGCATGATTACTATCCCAAGTCTTCGGTGATTATAGACCATAGGTGATGCTAGTGGCGCTAGTTGGGTTGCATGATTACTGTTATAAGTCTTCTGTATCCCAAGTCTTCAGTGATTATAGACCATAGGTGATGCTAGTCGTGCTAGTTGGGTTGCATGATTACTGTTATAAGTCTTCCATATCCCAAGTCTTCAGTGATTATAGACCATAGGTGATGCTAGTCGTGCTAGTTGGGTTGCATGATTACTGTTATAAGTCTTCCCTATCCCAAGTCTGCAGTGATTATAGACCATAGGTGATGCTGGTCGTGCTAGTTGGGTTGCATGATTACTGTTATAAGTCTTCCATATCCCAAGTCTTTAGTGATTATAGACCATAGGTGATGCTAGTCGTGCTAGTTGGGTTGCATGATTACTGTTATAAGTCTTCCGTATCCCAAGTCTTCAGTGATTATAGACCATAGGTGATGCTAGTCGTGCTAGTTGCGTTGCATGATTACTGTTATAAGTCTTCCTTATCCCAAGTCTTCAGTGATTATAGACCATAGGTGATGCTAGTCGTGCAACTTGGGTTGCATGATTATGTTGAGTTTATGATATATAAAATACAAGAATACATAAAGACATCAAGAGTACACAGCGGAAGACTTAAGATCATAACAAATAAATCAATTAACTGAAAGTATGCGTAACGTACCTCTTGCGAATGTCAAATCCCTCGAGCAAAGCAAAACAACCCTCGAGCAAAGCAAAACAAAGAAGTACTTATTGGTGTAAGAATAATGTCTTACAACCACGTTCTTGTACTGCGAATTAACCAAACGAATCAAGCGATTGCTAGATCTAACACAAGTCCTCGTTTAAGAAAAACGAAACCAAACTCCCTTACTTGGGGTGTTCGGCCGAATATTAGACTAGAGAGAGAGAGAGATCTAGGGTTAATTCAATGCACAAGTGTATGAAACCCTAGAACCTAACCTCCTTATATACTAGTAGGTAAACTTAGGAACAAGTTAGGAATTAGGCCTTGAGAGGCCCTATGGCCGGCCACTATGAAAGCCCAAAACCAAACCCATAAATTTTCCAAGTTTTCCATTTCTAGTCCTTCTCTTTTTCATTTAATGGTCGTTAGTCATTTTCTCGTTAAATACTTAACGATCGTTAACCGGACTTAATGTGTAATAATTAATCGTAAACATAAACATTAATTATTAACTTTAATTCTCATTCGCTAATGTGTGCAATCCGTGGTCACGAGTTCGAATCCGGACATTCACATGTTTGTAAATATATACATTTCCAACGACTCCCACTTGGATATGTTTACAAAACGTGAAATGACATTGGTTAGCGTCTAGCAACACGCCAATGCCCCGGTACAACTCGTGTATGGTTTTCGGAGAAAACCAAGTTTGATGATTCATCATCATATTCATCCTTTGTTTCTAATACACATTAACAAGAATATGGATCTCACTCATTTCTTAATTAACTATTCATTTCTTGCTTTATATGATTTATTAAGATTACCAATTCATCCGAGCGAAGACCTTGGGTATGGCCATACAAACATCTTAAAAATCCTACGAGGGCCCAAGGTATTATACTTCAAAATAAATTTGAAGGAAACAAATCCCATTTTGACTACAAGCGGATTCATAAATTTCATAACACTTCGAAAACAACCCTTATAACTACCGATTCACGTATAGCGTTAGATTGCTTCACAAAATGCACTACATCCATGACATATCTCTTGTATCTCAAGTCGGAGGATAAATGTCCATGATATACTTAATGACAAAGATCCATAAAGTATTATCATGCGGGTGGGATAAGTCCTATATTCAAGTCATTGAATATCATCTGAAATTAGTCATGCTACGCATCAATATACTTTCAAGTATATTCTAACTAATACTCAGATTTGTCTTAATTCAATATCATTCCCATGTTATTGATTGACAACGGACTATTTAGAATAACTTAAGTTATTCAAGGATTTAAACATGCAAATACAGGACAACATCATAATAAATGAATAATAAACATAACAAAATACTTTATTTCATTTCAATAATAATGTTTACAATATCCTTTATCTAAAATACTTAGTCACAGATGGGCATGAAACTACTAGCTAAACGAAGTCCAAACTTATCAGACAAATGATTAAGTTTTTCACCGAGCAAGGCCTTAGTTAACGGATCTCGCTAGGTTATCATCGTGTGAACTTTGAGCAACTCAATTTCACCTATCTCGACTTGCTCTCGAACATAGTGATATTGTCTAGGATAGTGTCCGGTGCCCTTCATGACTCGGGTTCATGGGCAAAAGTAATTGCGTTGAATTGTCACAATATACTTTAATAGGATTTTCAATCGACGGCATAACACCAAGCCTCGAAACAAATTTCCTTATCCAAACGACTTCCATGGCACCTCGAGACAACGCTATGTACTCACTTTTCAGAGCGACATCGCAAGTGTTATCATTTCTTACTCTTCCAATCCACAACACCTCCATTGATGACAAAATGTAACCCGTTTGAGACTTCGTATCATCTTTGTCACACTTCTAGGATGCATCGCAAGAATCGTAATGAGCGATTACGCTACGGATTTCCTCCATACACTATGAACATATCTCTTGTAGCCCTAAGGTATTTGAGAATATGCTTAACAATGATCCGGTGAATTTCACCCGGATTTCGTTGATACTGGTGGTCAAGTTTTGAGCAAACGCCACATCGGGCCTTGTGCATCGCATCGCGTGCATGATAGATCCCACACCAAGCATAAGGAACTTTCTTCATACGCCACCTCTGCAGTGTTGAAGCACACTGGGTGCTCAAACCATGATTTACTTGCATTGGCAAAATCCTTCTTGGAATTTTGCATATTGAATCTCTTCAATATTTTGTCAATGTAAGCACTTTGGCTTAAACCAATTAGCCGCCTTGATCTATCCGGTAGATCTTGATTCCAGTATATATTTGCTTCCCTAGGTCTTTCATCGAAAAACATTTACTAAGATAGGCTTTCACCTCATTTAGACTTGGTATATGATTTCCATGATTAATATGTCATCGACATACGAGAATAAGGAAAGTAACACGACTCCCACTAGCTTTGTGATATACACACGGCTCATCAAGATTATGAGTAAATCCAAAACCTTTGATTTCTCCATCGAATCTTTTATTCCATTGCCTTGATCCTTGCTTGATCCATAAATGGACCTCTTAAGCTTGCATACGGTTAGAAATAATGGATTCACAAACCCTCCTTTGTGCCATATAGATGTCTTCGTCTAGACGGCCATTCGTAAAAGCGGTTTTGACATCCATTTGCCAAATCTCATAGTCATAGTGTGCGACTATAGCTATGAGAATCCTAATAGCTCTTATGTCCGCTTCTGAGAGAAAATGTCTCCTTGTAGTCAACGCTATAGGTTTGAGTAAAACCTTTAGCCACCAAACGAGCCTTGTAGGTGTGTACATTGCCATCCATGTCGTTTTCTTTTGAAGATCCACTTACTCCCAACGACTTTAGCCTTGGGAGGAAGGTCAACTTCAATCCGACATCATTATCTTTCATGGATTGCATTTCCCCATTCATAGCAATCGCCATTTATCCTTTTCGGGATCACCATGGCGGCCTTATAGTTAAGCGTGTTCATTAAGATCCCAACTATATTTTCCTCCACCCCACGTTAAGACATAGACGGTGCGGTGCACGTATAGTCCTTTCGAGACCTACGAATGGGAACAACCGGGAGGAGCACCTAAGCTTTCGTGTTCTTCTTGAAGTTGGCTAGTATTTTCGAAGGTGTTGTATCTTCTTGATCATATTCCGGATCATATACTCTCTCGAGTTCTTGAGATATGAGATTCCTTTCAAGGAAATCTCCATACCTAGCCACGATGACTTTGTTCTCATTGGGTAGTAAAAGTAGTAACCAATAGTTTCCTTAGGGTATCCTACAAAGATACACTTAACGGATCCGCTTGGAGCTTATCGGTGTGTCACGTTTAACAAACGCTTCACATCCCAGACCTTTAAGTAAGAAAAGTTGGGAGCTTTTCCGTCCATATTTCATATGGAGTTTTAACAACCTTCTTTGTTGGAACCATATTCAAAATGCGAATAGCGTTTCAAGGGCATAATCCCAAAAGTAAAAGGAAGAGTCGTAAGTTCAAACATTGATCGTACCATGTCAAGTAAGGTACGATTTCTCCTTTCGAGATACACCATTTTTTGTGGAGTATAAGGAGATGTGAGTCATTGGATAATTCCACACTCACTAAGTAATCTTTGAACTCTTGACTTATATACTCACCACCTCTGTCGGATCAAGAGCTTTAATCTTCTTCCAAGTTGTAATTCTACTTCACTTTTGAAAACCTTAAATGTTTCAAAGACTTCATGTTTATGTTTAAGTAAATAAACATAACCATAACGATGAAATCATCCGTAAAGGTTAAGAAGACAGACATCACGTTTTGACACATGTCTAAGTGGACCACACACATCGGTGTGTATTAATCCAAGTAGATCGAAGCCCTTTCCACTTGTGGTGAAAAAGGTTTCCTTGTCATCTTCCAAGAATGCAAGACTCGCATTTGTCAAATGATTCATCATTGACCGTTTGTAAAAGGCCATCGTGTTGCGACTTTTCCATGTGTTTCTTGCCAATATGGGCAAGGCGACAATGCCAAAGATAAGAAGAGTCACAGATTCGACTTGCTCTTCTTATTGCTAATGCTATACAACAATTATTTTCATTGGATATACAACCATCCATATCAATTTCAAACACACCAAGCATAGGAATTGCATTAAAGTAAAAACATTATTTAAATAAAGCGAAATTCCATAACGGTAAAGTGTGCACAAAACCAATATCTTTTAACAAAGAAACTGAAATGACACCCCTAACAATGGAGGGTGCATAATGACAATTATTTAGTTCTAAAATTAAGCCGAAGGCAACACTAAATCAAAGTCCCTATGGCTTCGACAATTGACGCTTTCCATTTCCAACGTACAAGTATCTCTCTCCACAGTCGACTTCTTCGCCTCTAAGTCCCTGCGATGTATTACGGATGTGAGTACCACATCCCGTATCATATATCCGAGAATTTAACTTATGAGGAAAAGAAAATAATTCAAACATAAAAATACCGATGAGCTAGGCACCATCTTATTTTTATTTCAAGGCACTTATTCGAGATAAAGCCGGCAGTTCCGCTTCCGGTGACCGGTGAGTTGCGATGGTGGCAAGACAAATCCTTCTTAGGATTCTCCTTTTCTTTCGAGGTTCTTCTTAGGAGCTGGTGGGATGACAACTTGTTTCCCTTTCCTTTCTTTTCCCTTTCTTATCGCTTGCGGCTTAGGCTTATTCACCCTACCACCCTTTATTGCGAAACAGCAGTGTAGGAGCCTTCTTTGGCAATCTCTTCTCATAGTCTACAAGCATTGCATGTAACTCATTCTTTGTCTTCCCGTGCAATGCATGTTAAAATTGCGGACAAAATCAAAAATCGTTCTCGATTAAGGAATGATTGATGAGTCCGACACATACATCGTTTGAGTAACCACATCCGAGCTTCTCCAATTGGTCCAAGTGATGTTTCATCTCAAGGGCGTGGTCGGAGACAAATTTGCCAACCTCACGCCTGCACTGTGAACCTTTTCAATTAGTTCATACAGTTCACCGCCGATGGCTTCTCAAACATACGTTTGAGTTCATCTAGCATGCTCATAGGCGGATAGTGCTCAAATTGTTTTGCAATTGAGCGGACATCCCGAAAGCATTAGACACGCCACATCATTATGCTTCTCATATTCAACACGATATGCCTCTTGTTCAAGAGCGGTTCCGTGTCGAGAGGAGCATTAGGCAGAGGTGTAGTCAAAATTTCAACCCTTTGGCAACACGAAGGATGATCCTAAGTGAACGATGCCAATCATTGAAATTAGGGCGGTCACTTGTCCCTTCCAATCATATCTTTGAAAGCGGCACTCAAGAAGCTCATAGTGTTATCAGTTGAGCCATCTACGTAAAAAGTTCAAAAACTATAATTAGTATTTTGATAATTTTCCTTTTCAATAAACAATTAAATACCCAAGGTTCATATTCATATAACCATTTAATATTTATTGAAAACTAGGATCCAAATTGTCATAATCTCATCACATCAGTTGATCTGTTAGTGATGAACCTTATACATAATGGTAGAGCTTTTGCTCAATTGCCAATTTCAATTGCAATTCCTAGATTTATGGGATTTACATATAGCCAATTTCAATTGCTATGTAAACATGTTTTATCCCATCTTATGCCTTGAGTTTTCAGTTTTCACCGCCTAACTCAATTAAGTTGTCCAACTTAAGAAACTGCAAAATCGTCCATGCCCGTTCTCACGACACGTGGACATTTTACCCTTTGATTAAGATCTAAGTCACGTTCTCACGCAAATAGAAAGTAATCTTAGGTGTTTCCGTTTCGTTGGATGGCATATAACTTAAATTAAAGGGTAATATTTTTTGATGTAAAATCAAATATGTACAAAGATGTCATGCATTCATCTTTGCAAAGATAGTTTTATTAAAACATTTATATCTTGTTTTAATGTATAAGTTTTCATCATCAAACTTTAATTGAGGTATTGGGTTCACCAATCAAGGAATTAGTGTTAATTATCATCCATTATACCGTACTTTTGCATAAGTGTAAACACTTAGTGTTTCGGATAATTACCACCTAAGTGGCGCATGGAATCAACACTAATTCACCCTTAAGATGAGCTTGCACATTTAATGACTTACTAAGTAGCTCCACCGAACTTACTGGGGCAGAGGACAGTGCGTGCTAAAGCACAACCTTAGACATCCATTCGGATGTGTGCATGCGCACTTCTTTAAACCCCTTTATTAGTTCATTCTCATGGGTGAGCCGTTCGGTCATTTGTACCAAAATCATCAATCAATTAAACGATTATGATTACTATTCTTAAAATACATGTTTCACCATTGTTTAGGTCAGTTTATTTTTCTTGTAAAAATACCCTTGTTACACATAACAAACAAGCAAGTATTTGAAAAAATAAACAAATAAACAATGAATGCATAACAAATAAAAGTCATGCATATCAAATAGCCACATGCAAACGGTATAGATAAATCCTAATAATTAACCAATTAATATATATTTATTGAGGTCTTCCCCAATTTTAGATTTATCAAAATTAGTGTATATCACTTAAACAAGAAAGACATACAATAAAAGCATATCCATGATAAAACATGCATGTAATTATCATGGACATAAAATTACACTTAACAATTAATGCAATTAAATCAAAGTTACGCATATACACATAAAGTTGCATGCATCTAAGGGTTTCTAATCCAATTAAAACAATAGTTTACAAAACTCTAATGATCTAAGCATACAAAAAATAACACGTTCATGTTTATTTTAATTATGTGTTTCAGTAATTAATTACTTGTTATACAAGGCTCGTGATGCCACAGTAGAGTTTATGATATATAAAATACAATAAAACATAAAGACATCAAGAGTACACAGCGGAAGACTTAAGATCATAACAAATAAATCAATTAATTGAAAGTATGCGTAACGTACCTCTTGTGAATGTCAAATCCCTCGAGCAAAGCAAAACAACCCTCGAGCAAAGCAAAACAAAGAAGTACTTATTGGTGTAAGAATAATGTCTTACAACCACGTTCTTGTACACACGAATTAACCAAACGAATCAAGCGATTGCTAGATCTAACACAAGTCCTCGTTTAAGAAAAACGAAACCAAACTCCCTTACTTGGGGTGTTCGGCCGAATATCAGACTAGAGAGAGAAGATGAGAGATCTAGGGTTAATTCAATGCACAAGTGTATGAAACCCTAGAACCTAACCCTCCTTATATACTAGTAGGTAAACTTAGGGAACAAGTTAGGGAATTAGGCCTTGGAGAGGCCCTATGGCCGGCCACTATGAAAGCCCAAAACCAAACCCTACTTTTCCAAGTTTTCCATTTCTAGTCCTTCTCTTTTTCATTTAACGGTCGTTAGTCATTTTCCCGTTAAATACTTAACGATCGTTAACCGGACTTAATGTGTAATAATTAATCGTAAACATAAACATTAATTATTAACTTTAATTCTCATTCGCTAATGTGTGCAATCCCGTGGTCACGAGTTCGAATCCGGACATTCACATGTTTGTAAATATATACATTTCCAACAGATTAATGTTACAGTGAAATCTAAATGTCATCTTCCCGGTCCCAGATCTTCTTAAAAGTCTTATCTGAGTATACATACAAACTAGTTATTATCAATTAAATATTGTTTTGCAAAAGCTGACAAGGAATTTGTGGATGGCAGGCATTCTCTTCACAATTTGCGTGTCGCGAACCTTAAACATTAAAATTAGAAAATATTATAATCTTTTTTGAGTTTGATGCTTGCACTAGATATGTGTCTCAACAACAAATATATTATAAAGGAATTTATGATTTTCTTATTATAGTTTATACTAAACTTTTCGTTATTATAATATGTTCATCTTATTTGCTAATATTGGTTTACACTACAAGAAAATAGACTTATAGACCTTTTAATGACACTTTTTAAATAATGTGAGTAAAAGCTTAAATTTTTGATATTTAATGAAACTTTTTATGTGCTTAATTAAAAGGCAAAAATATGTATCCTCACACTTTTTTTGTGTCACTAATCACTATAAATAAACTTTTATCTTCTTAACTTCTACCTATACTTTTTAAATAACGGAGAAACATATAAAAGTTTTAGTGACACTTTTTCTATACTTTTATTGACACTTTTACTTTTAGTAACACCTTTTAACTTTTAGTGACACTTTTTTTAACTGTCACTAAAAGACAATATTTTTATAGTGGTAGACGTATTTTTTTGGCCATATATTGACTTACATATACGCGATCAAACTTAGGTATTCTCGTGACTACTTTCGAATCTTTTTCAGACGACCCAAAATATGTACCTACTGAGGTTTGTTCATGTTCTTATTAGGTGCATCATGAGGTGCAAGTGTTTTTTACATATAGGTACCCTAACCAAAAGGCAAGTATATGTGTGAAGATAGACAACTTTTTCGAGCCAACCTTCTCGAAAGAAAGGGATGGTTTTACCCAGTTGTGTCTATATATAGCAATGACTTTTAAGTCGGCAAATTTTTAGAAATTATTAAAAAAAACCAAAATTAAAAATAAAAGTAAAGTGAACAAACTAACAAATGGGCATGTAAAGAATCAAGTCATGCATTATTGTGCATCATGACACATGAGGCACATGTAAAGAATGTAACATATTCAAAATGTTGTACATTGTACAAATTTAACGTGCATATAATGTAGGGTAAATGATAAATTTAGGCATCAAAGTTGCCACGTTTTCCTTTTCGGGCATCGAATTTTTTCTTTCTATTGTAGCTTGAACTTGCCTAATTTTCCTTTTGTGACACTTAAAGTGTGATTTTGTGTCACAAAAGGAAAATTAGGCAAGTTCAATGCAACAATAAAAAAAAGTTGATGCCCGTAAAAGGAAAAATAGTTCGATGCCCGAAAAAAAAAATTCGACCGTTAATTTTTTATTGCACCGTTAGTCCTTTTCGTCTGCTTTTAACGACCGTTATTATATTATTGCACCGTTAGTCCTTTTCGCTTTCTTACGTTTCCCCGTTCTTACGGTTTTCGTCCGTTTTTACGTTTTCGTCCGTTTTACACTTTTTCGTCCGTTTTGCCGTTGTCCGCTTTTGACGTTTCGTCCGCTTGACGCGTTTTCGTCCGCTTTACGTTTAAATCTGTTTTGCGTTTTCGTCCGTTTGCAGTTTCTTTTGTTTACACGCTTTGTTCATTTCTACGTTTTCGTTCGTTTTACATGTTTTCATTTGTTTTGCATGTTTTCTTCGTTTTACATGTTTTCGTTTGTCGGGTTAGAAACCGTGCAAAAATAGACGAAACGTGCAAAAGCGTAGACGAAACATGCAAAAGCGACGAACACGTGCAAAACGGACTAAACAGCTGCAAAACGGAAGAAAATGTAAAACGGACAAAACTGCAAAAAAGACGAAAACGTAAAAGCGGATGAAAACGCAAAACGGACGAAATCAGGTAAAAAGCGACAAAACTGCAAAACCGGACGAAATGTGCAAAACGAACGAAAACATGTAAAACGGACGAAACGGTGCAAAAGCGGACAAAACGTGTAAAACCGGACAAAAACGTGCAAAACGGACGAAACGTAAAAGCGGACGAAATGCGGTAAAGCGGACGAAACGCAAAACCGGACGAAAACGCAAAAGCGGACGAAAACGTAAAGCGACGAATCTGCGCAAAAGCGGACG
This sequence comes from Chrysanthemum lavandulifolium, assembly GCA_022545495.1. Lineage (NCBI taxonomy): Eukaryota > Viridiplantae > Streptophyta > Magnoliopsida > Asterales > Asteraceae > Chrysanthemum > Chrysanthemum lavandulifolium. The sequence continues at coordinate 17,869,670 of CM040241.1, forward strand.
AAAACGTGCAAAACCGGACTAAAACGTGCAAAACGGACTAAAACGTAAAACGGACGAAACCGTGTAAAAGGACAAAACCGTGTAAAAGCAGGCGAAAAGGACTAACGGTGCAATAAAAAAATTAACGGTCGAACTTTTTTTTCGGGCATCGAACTTTTTTTTTTTCGGGCATCGAACTTTTTTTTTCTATTGTATTGAACTTGCCTAATTTTCCTTTTGTGACACAAAAGTGTGATTTTGTGTCACAAAAGGAAAATTAGGCAAGTTCAGTGCTACAATAGGAAAAAAAAAAAGTTCGATGCCCAGAAAAGGAAAACGTGGCAACTTTGATGCCTAAATTTATCATTTTCCCTATAATGTATATACAATCCTATGACATATTCTGAGGTTCCTCGTCATGCCCAAATAAACAGGCAACGATTACCTAGTGGCGTCGTTTGCCCAAAGAAACAGTCGATGTATACAAAAAAAATAAGAAAATAAATGATCAAATCATTTTCTACAACCAACAAAAACAGTCTTTTGATACACTTGGCCATCTTGTCGAGGCGTATCGTTAGTCCCTAGAGGAAAGCCACCTTGTCCTTGAGATGGAATTCGGAAATTGTTATTGAATGGTATGAAGTCGCTCCCAAGTCAATTCATAGTCCATTAAAATCTTCCTACGAATGAGCACTTCGCGATCATGGCTCAAGCTCGATAGTCAAAGACGATTCCTTCCACTTTTTCGGTTTCAACAATACCTCTATTTCCCGATGTAAGCGTCACGGGCAAGGTTTCTAATGCATGTTGGGCAATAGGGCAGTTTTCATTTCATCCGAAACATGGTCAATAATAAATCAATAATGAAATCCCCTACACCTAACTCTTTCAAAAAGAACCCGACTATTCACGCTTACGGATTTTTGGGTGCCTTTGTTACCCCCACCTCAACTCACCTCACAAACTTGCCCCACGCGCCACTCCATGTATTTTCTTGGGCTATCCCGCCTATCACTGTGGCTACCGCTGCCTAAACCTCGAAACAAATAAAATTATTCTCTCTCGACATGTCACGTTTGACAAAACACAATTTCCATACCGATCCATGACCCCCAGCTCCCCACCCTCATATAAATTTCTAGAACCACCCCTTCCACTAACTCGGTCCCGCAACCCGAACCCACTACACAAACCCTACCTCGGTCCAGCAACATCATCCTCCAACACTGACCACTCGAACACCACCCTCACAAGCCCATTCACTACCTAACTCACCACAACCGCATCCAAGCCCACCTACTGACCCCTCCCCACCACTTCATACCGAACCCCTTCGCACTCACTGCAAGGTCACTCGGTCTCAATTAGGCATTGTCAAACCCGTCGATCATCTTTCTCTACATACATCCTCACTCTCCCCTATCCCTAAATCACCTTTCCTTGCCCTCAAAGACATTCACTGGCGTAATGCTATGCACGATGAGTATAATGCGTTAATTAAAAATGGTAATTGGGTTCTCCCCTATCCCTCAAAGACATTCACTGGCGTAATGCTATGCACGATGTGATCACTCTATTAAGATATATCCAAGTGGGAGCTGTTGGTTTTATGGATATAAATTAGTAGACGTGAGTTAGGATTGAACTCGAGACCACGGGGATTGCACACTTTACGTATGATAATTAAAGTTAATAATTAAATATAAATGTTGTATTTATTTTTTAACTAAACGAAATAACTAACGGACGTTAAGTAATTAGTTGTAATGGACTAATGGTCGTTAAATGTAGTTGGAAAAGGACTAGATTGTAAATATTGGGAAGGTTCCGGAAATCCTTGTGGGATAACACCACCGATTGGCCAAGGGTCCCCAACCCAACCTAACTACAACTCAAACTTGTTCACCAAATTAGTTTGGGTATAAATACAAAACCAAGGGTGTTTGAAATTTATCTCTTGTACTCATTAGCTAAACCTAAAACTTGTTTTGTGTGTGTTTTGCTAAAACCGGTCGACTAACACCATAAGGGTGTCGATCCTCAAACTTTTCCAACTCAAGTTATTTGGTTTGATTAAAACTAGCATTGCTTTAATTCGGTATAGTACGTGTGTACAAGAAAGTGGTACTCACACAATATTGTTAGTATTCTTGGATTGAATTACAAAACGGTAAGAGGTAATTCACATAATCCTAATTAAATCAAATTAGGGTTCTTCCTAATTGCTAGTTTGTGGATTTGATTCTTGTTCGGCTAGAATCAAGTAAGGTACGCATATTCTTGTTTATGTTAATTAATTATTCGTTAATAAATCCTATACGCTTCCGCATGTATACTTTGATGTTTTGTGATTATTTATTAATTGTCATGTTATATAATTCCAACACTGGGCACCGTTTTTTCCTCCAAGTTACTTTTTTATTTACCACTCATAAGTAAAATCGGTCGAAATAGCCATATGTACTAGTGTTGGTGAGTTGTTGTACTGACTGTTGTTGGAACCTGTTAACACTAACAGATGATTCTCACTGGCTCAATCCGACCCCTTTAATTACCACCCAAAATATATCCATCTGGACCAGCTAGAGCTTCAAAGTCAACATCTGCTACGGAAGTAGGTGACACAGTGTTCGATCCCAACAGCTCATCATTTTATCTAGGGGGTTAAGAGGCTTCCATCAAGATAAAAGAACCACAAGTGAAAAAATGACTGGTACGTGTAATGTGCACAAAACATTATGGCTCTATCATAGTTATATGCTTTTCTGCTTTGTGGAACATTATCAATTCATCATCACAGGTCGAAAGATAGGCAAGTGTTTGGCGATTTAGGGTGGTTCGCTAAATAAAGCTTCATTTTGATATAAACTTTTGAAAGTTGGGTACATTTTTATTAGGTTCCATATCACACGGTTCAAATTGGTAATTTTCCGTTTTTTGGTATTTATGGTTTAAGAAACAGCTGCTGAATTTTAGACATTTTAATTTAGATACAATGCCTCCATTTCTAGCGGGAGGATTGTGTTTACAAAACAAGCATAATCCGTAATGCTTTTAAAGGATGACTTGACCGATATGGCTAAGATTTCAAGAAAGGTTCCAACCTTGTTCGTGAAGTTCATGAAAGACGAAGTATGAGTAAATCACGTCAGTGTTTTTGGGAACTTTCTGGTTCAAAGCTTCGTAATGTCCTTGGTCATTTATGCTATTCGTTTTGAAGATGTCACCGGACATAACACTAAGTCAGACTTAAAAACGCTAACTTTATATTTGCAGAATATTATTAATAGTTGAAGGTATAAAAGTGTTACTTTACGCCGAGTATATGACAGATGATGTCCTTCTGCGTGAAATGTAGAAAGATGCAAATCTTGACAGCTGTAGGTAAGCTTTTCTTTAAAGCTGCTAACCTATGGGCAGGTCGAGCAGGTAGGACTGGGCCCGGTACCTGTTACCTTCTTTTTACAGAAGACGCGTACAAGGAAAAATTGGTTCAACAACCCGCCTCGTAAATCCAGAGGGCTAATCTCGAAAACGTACTTTTGCTTCTAAAGTCATAAAAAATCGACTCCATGTATCAACTATGGATATCCGGAGCATTGAACAACACAGGGAATCTGACTGATATTGGACCCTATGTAGTACTGAAACGGGAACGGCAAAGGGATACGGGAACGGGAAACGACAAAAATCAAAAATTTAAGATACGGGAACGACATAGATACGACAATAAAAAAAATTATAAATATATTAAAGAAAATCTAAAATAGATATATGTTGATGTAAATTGTAAACTCCAAAAATACTACATCTTCAAAAGGTAATTAACTATGAATAATAAAATCATTTTCAAATTCCGGTTCATCTAGTGAGAGATCGGCAAACTCCAAAAACCCTACATCTTCCATTGAATCAAAAGCATCCCCACCCACATCCCACATCTTTACATCCTCATTCGGATTCCTTGACAAAAGTCGAAGATTATTATGGATGTAAACCAAGTCTTGAGCATGGCTTGCAGTCAACTTGTTCCTCCTTAGCGAGTGAATAAATCCATAAGTACTCCAATTACGCTCAGCACAAGAAGACGAACTAGGTTGTCCAAGTAATCTAAAAGCCAAAGTCTAGAGAAAAGGAGTTTGAGCACCAAAGTTAACCTACCAACTCTTAGGTTCCGTAGTACCCATCATTAAAACCCAAAGGAAACGACTTGGAAACTTCTTGGAAATCCATAAACGGCTAGGAAACTTCATAGGAAAGTTTTAAACGCTAGGGAAACGGTTTGGAAACGTTTGGGCGATCCGTTCCACCCGTTTCAGACGGAACGCCTGCCTGTAGTGCGTTTGATGCTCACGAGTTGGACCCACATCTGGCTAAAATGCTGTTAATGGGTGAAGAATTTAATTGTGTAAATGAAGTTCTGGCGATTGTATCTATGCATTCAGTCATGTCTGTATTCTTTAGTCCAAAAGACTATTGGGTTAATCACCATCGACCCACTTTGACCCATCACAACCCACTACGACCTGGTCAACGAAAGTCAACCAAACAAGTCAGACTTTAAAAAGTCAATGAGCGATTATATAAAAGCGGTTATATGCGCTTATGAAGTAATCGCCATATCCCTGAACCAACACAATGGTTCGTTTGTATCTTTCGGTATGTATAAATAGATAGGAATTATGTATGAACAAGCATGGCAGATTTTATATATGAAAAAGTAGTTTACGTTTATAAAGTTTAATCTTTTTTTGTATTTCGGTATATTTTGATTATAGATCCACAAACACGGCCAATAATTGGTATCAGAGCTACAAATCATCATATACCAAGGTTCTGAATCGAAACACCACTGAGTATCGGCAAATCATTTTTGCAAAACCCAGTCGAATCAAATCAAGAACAAAAAGAAATAAAACTATATACCAAAGTCATCAAAGAGGGCATAAAAATACGATTCACAATAAAGAACAAAACACACCTGTTCGATAAGGAATCAACCCCAGAACATCACTTGAGTCGCCAATCGACTCAATCTTATCTCCAAACAACCAAATCTCTCACGGATAGAAAAACCCCCAAATCATTCGAAACCCTAGGTTTCAATTAAAGGGTTATTAGTGCTCGCGAAGAACACACAACACCGGATAAGAAGAAGAGACGGTCAAACACAGCCATTAACAGGCGGTTAACCATCTATATTGGAGAGGGAGAAGACGGGATCATCCCCAAAAGAAGAGAAACACAAAATATAAGTCTCACTAAAAAGAAACGCTCTCTTTTTTTATCTCAGGAAAAGATATACTCCGTACCAAACTAAATAAAGAGGCGTACAAAAAAATAGGGCAACACCTATCAGGTTTCATATTTTTCAAAATCACACCCTCTATTTTATTTTTTTTGTATTTATATATATAGTTTTGTATTTTGAAAAGTTTAGTTTAAGTTTTAAAGTATTTTTAGATTTAAGTTTATAAAGTAGTTTTAGATTTAAGTGTTTTTAAGTTTTTAAGGAAAAGTTTTTAATAGTTTTAAAAGTTTAAGTTTTTAAAGTTTTTTTTGTTTGGTTTATGACAAGAAAATTCCAAGATTATTAAAGTTTTTAAATTTTCTTATTTGGTTTATGATAAGAAACAGGTTTTAAGTTTTTCTTATTAAGTTTAAGATAAGAAATATATAAATTTTAAGGTTTACAAGTTTTAAAGATTAAAGTTTTTAAGTTTTTTATATAGTTATAAAGGTTTAAAAGTTTTAGGTTTTTATTGTTAAGTTTTTTTTAGGAATTATAAAGTTATTAACAAAGTTTTATAAGAGTATTTTTATTAGATTTAAGACTTTTAAAAATTAATTATGGGAAAAGACGACGATAATAGTAATAGTTCAAACAACGATAAAACTAAGGGGATGGGATCGACAACCTATTTCCAATGCCCCTTGTTAAAGGCAACAAACTATATGATATGGTTGATAAGAATGAAGATCATTTTACAAGAAAATGGTCTATGGGAAACGATTGAGCCTACCATTACAACTCAAATGGATGAAAAGCAAGACAAGACTGCAATGGCATACCCATTCCAAGGACTATCGGAAGAAATGACATTACAAGTAGCAAATAGCAAAAGCGCAAAAGAAGTTTGGGATACATTGAAGACTAGAAATATTGGAGTGGAACAAGTGCAAAAGGCAAAACTATAAACACTCAAATCTGAATTTGAGATATTGCAAATGGAGAATGATGACACTATCGATTCATTCACCGCAAAGATGACAAGTATTACTTCAAAGATGACAACTCTTGGATCAACACTTGATGAATCAACTCACGTACGAATATTGCTGAATTATGTACCTGAAAGATTCATTCACATGGTCACATCCATAGAGCAATACTCCGATCTAGATAAAATGACTCTAGACGAAGCTATTGGTAGATTGAAAACCTTCGAAGAAAGAGTAAAGGCAAAGAAAGGAAGAACATTCCAAGATCAAGATAAACTATTGTTTACAAAACACAACAACAATGCTCAAAGACATAATCAAGGAACAGGAAGATACATTCCACCACATAGTCAAAATCATGACAAAGAAGGAAATTTCTCACAAGATTATAATGAAGCAACGCAAAAGCCTAGAGATTTCAGCAAAGTAAAGTGTTATAATTGCAATGAATATGGACACTATGCCTCACATTGCCATAAAAGAGATGAAGATATCAAAGACAAGAAGACACAAACCTCATCGAAGAAGATTTAGAACCAACCCTCTTAGTGGCAGTTTCAAGCACTACTGAAGATCTACGGCAAGACGATTGTGATTAAGGGGGAGAATATTGGGTTAATCACCATCGACCCACTCGACCCATCACAACCCACTACGACCCGGTCAACGAAAGTCAACTAAACAAGTCCGACTTTAAAAAGTCAATGTAGCGATTATATAAAAGCAGTTATATGGCGGTTATGAAGTAAGCGCCATATCCCTGAACCAACACAATGGTTCATTTGTATCTTTTCAGTATGTATAAATAGATAGGAATTATGTACGAACAAGCATGACAGATTTTATATATGAAAAAGTAGTTTACGTTTATAAAGTTTAATCTTTTCTTGTATTTCGGTATATTTTGATTAGAGATCCACAAACACGGCCAACAAAGACCTGGCAGAAGAAAGCGATGCTGCACATACAAGGTTTTTCGTGCCTGAATCCGATCATTTGTCCTTACTCAACATCTACAAACAATGGGATGCTAACAAATACCCTGGTGACTAGTGTAACACTCATTACTTAAAAGTGAAAGCTCTACGAAAGTCTTGGGAAGTTAGATCTCAGTTGCTCGACATATTGAAAAGGCTTAAGATCTGGCTCACATGATCATGTGGGTCTAATTGGGACGTCATCAGAAAGCAATTTGCTCAGTATACTTCCATAACGCTGCAAAACCTAAAGGAATTAGGGAATACATAAACGCTAATGTTATTCATATTCTTTGACCTTTAGTCAGTATGTTAGCATGTTTGGACCCAATATTGAAACATTTATGAGTAAAAATGGGGACAAATAGCTATCTGTACTATTGTTGGTTATTTGTTGTACTGACTGCTTCTGGAACCTGTTAACAATGAAAGAGGATTCTCGCTGGGTAAATCCAGCCCCTTTACCACCACGGGTCTATCATAGCTATATGTGTTTCTTATCTGTGGATCATCACGACTATTGAGTCTTTGGTAAGTTTCATCCATTGTTTAAGAAGCAAGAGTTAATGGATATTAAATAATTGACAGGGTATTAAAAGGAAGGTGTCAAGTTGTCTTATGTGTTTTAATTCTCAGTCAGGCATTTTATAACTAAAAATATGCATCGCCGACAAAAAAATAAAACAGCTTTATGTTAGTGGTAGAAGACGGTACTGCTAGGTGCTTTGGGTCCTTATTGTCGGACTAATAAGTCTTTGGTAAGTTTCTCCCATTATCACTTAAAGTAAAGTTATAATGTAATATAAGTCTAGTCTTCCCACTCCCAAGTTTTCTTCAGTCTTTTATAAATGGAAAATAGCTATTATTAGTCAAGGAATTAGTGGATGATGGACAAAATGTGTTACTAGTCATGCTATTTGGATGGCATGATTAAATTATACTGCAGCAATATAAGTCTAGTCTTCCCACTCCCAAGTTTTCTTCAACAAAGAAACGCAAATCCTTGAGTTAATAAATTGATGAGTTATATTGTAAAGCATTCCATTGAGACATTTTATCAAACGGTTTTATGTGCATATTACAACTGACCCGTTTGAACAAGAGAAAATAAGACTCGCATAGATTGTTTTAATAATATTAATAGATAGATTTGACATAAAATGCAACAAGGACAACAGTACTCACCCCATAAAAAACATGAACACAAACCAAAAAACGTAACCCACCTTTCAGTCACACATTTAATCAAACAGCTTAGTTACGTTTAGAAATTAGTAACACTTATGTGTTTTTTAAACTGCATGGGACATTAGTTTTGTGATGGATGGAGTAATAAATTAACACGAAAAATCTTGAAATATATATGGTTTTAATTTGATGTATTTTTAGGTAATTTTATAATAACAAGATTCAGCTCAAACTAATTCGTCAAACAACTTTATGAAGAAAAAAAAAACTTAAACTCCTAACTTATAATATAAGCTATAGCTACAGCTACAGCCTCAGCCCCGCTACAAATGTAACGAGTTGAGCTTGGTGTATAGATGTAAATGAGTTGAGCATGGTCACTCTTGAGCTCGACTGGCTTAACTTAAAGAAGCCAAAGGCACAGCTCGACTCATCTTAAACTTATTTTCTAAAAAGCTCGGTGCAATAGTTATGTACAACGCTCACACTCGGCTTATTTATAAACTTTTTTATGTTTTGGTAGAAAAGCTAAAAACAAAAAACATAACAAAAGTGAGATTAATCGATCTTTAGTTACATGCATATGTTTAAATTTATTAAGATTCTTATAGCTAATTAAGGCTAGTGACTATAATCAATTCTTTGATATGAAGCCCTAGCTTGTACTTGTTCATTAAATATCCTCCAAACGCTTGAGCGCATGCTCGACACATTTCAAGCTTTCACTCATTTTAGCTAAAGTATCATACGAGCATGTTGGCTCATTTACATCCCTCGAACAACTAGATATCTTAATCATTCATCGAAAAAGTAAATACCATGATGGAAGGTATTAGTATCCCGATTCTTTAAACTTAAACAGGGCTCAACTTTTTTTCTCGAGAAATCTGTGTGGCGGATGATTACATACCCATTGTAGCTATACCGGTGTGTAATTCCTGAGAAATGTTTTAATGACACTACAGTTTCCACAAAATACACACAAAATAAAATTGTGTGGGTAATCCCGTTGCCAAATACGTGTGAATTTTATGGGTAAGTTTCGTTTTAATCATAATAAAACCTCAAATGAATAAGTGTCCTAAAAGATCTAATATAATAGGACCCACATACAATGTGTCCTATAAAGATTCGTTTTAATAAAACCACGACGAATAAGCGTCCGGTAAAATTTAATATAATAGGACATTTATTCAAGTGTCCTATTATGTTTCATCATAATAAGACCCTACTAAAAAAGTGTCGTATAAATTAGTTTATCAGGATTCACCTAAAAGTGTCCTATTAAAAACAACTTAATGGGACTTAAAGTTTAATTGGTCCTTTAAATTGTTTGTTAGGACGCTGTTTAAAAAGGTGTCCTACAAAAGGGTCCTAAAAGCCCCTTTTCGTGTAGTGCTTCCATTGTTATATTGTTTAACGTTAACTAACAGACATGTTGGAGCATTGTCCCTCAAATTAAAGTTAATAATGCAATATAAGTCTAGTCTTCCCACTCCCAAGTTTTCTTCAAAGTATTTTATACATAGAATATAGTTATTATTAGTCAAGGAATTAATGGATGATCGACAAAAGGTGTTACTAGTCTTCCCACTCCCAAGTTTTCTTAAATTATTTGGTCCTTTAAATTATTTGGATGGATTTAAGTTATAATGCAGCAATGTAAGTCTAATCTTCCCACTCCCAAGTTTTCTTAAAACAAAGAAACGCAAATCCTTGAGTTAATAAATTGATGAGTTATATTGTAAAGTATTTCATTGAGACATTTTATCAAAAAGGTTATGCGCATATTACAACTGACCTGTTTGAACCAGAGAAAGACTGACTTGCATAGATTTGACATAAAACGCAACAAGAACAACAATACTCACTCCATAACGTAACCCACCTTTCAGTCACGCATTTAATCAAACAGCGTAGTTACGTTTAGAAGCTACTGCTGCTTTGGGTCCTTATAATTTCTTCCATTGTTTAATAAAATGCAGCATTTTTAACGCATTTAATCAAAAGGAAGGTGTCAAGTTGCTAACATCTTGGACCATTATCCCTTAAATTATATTATAGGTGTTTGATGGCATGAATAAAGTTATAATGCAGCAATATAAGTCTAGTCTTCCCACTCCCAAGTTTTCTTCAAAGTCTTTTATGATATGATTATACCCCAAATATTCTTGCTCAACCCGATTATAAAAAGCCAATACTTACTCTCATGAGTTTAAGTAAATTTCCAAAAATGAAGTCACCACAAGAAATGATTTGCTTATCAACTTCCTCTCGTATTTCTTTTCTCTTTTGTGGTCTCGCGATAATATGTCTTACTTCCGCCACCGTGTCCGCTTCCTATGGCGGTAATGAGACTGATTATCAAGCGTTGTTATCCTTTAAGTCAATGGTCACCCATGATCCATACAAAGTTCTAACCTCGTGGAACCATTCCTTTCATTTCTGTGACTGGAGTGGTATTTCATGCGGAAAGCGGCACAAACGTGTGACTGCTTTACGATTGGATTCGCAAGGCTTGGAAGGCTCGTTGTCTCCTCATGTAGGAAACCTCAGCTTCCTCCGTAAGCTTGGTCTCTGGAACAACAGCTTTCAAAGAACCATTCCTCATGAACTTGGTCGCCTATCTAGGCTACGTGGCCTTTATCTTGAGAGAAACAAATTCAGTGGAGGCATTCCAACAAACTTGTCTGGTTGTTCTAACCTCGAAGAGCTTTGGCTAGCTCGAAATAATCTAGTTGGAAGCATGCCCAAGGAGATGAGTTTACTCTCGAAACTTGCTAGACTTGCAATTAATGACAATAAGTTGACAGGTGGAATCCCACCTTTCTTGGGGAATATTACATCAATGAAATTGTTCTTTGTTGACAGGAACCCGTTTGGTGGGAGCATTCCAGATACCTTGGGTCTTTGGAAAAGCTTGACTGGATTTTACTCTGCTGAGTGCAACTTATATGGAAGCATCCCTCGTTCCCTTTTCAACCTCTCACTCCTAGTTAATTTTTCCTTATATGGCAATCACCTAACTGGTAGTCTTCCTTTAGAAATTGGTAATCAGCTCCCAAATCTTGAGCTCCTTCAGTTATGGGGTAACGAACTAACCGGAGTTCTTCCACCTTCTCTTTCTAATAGTTCTAAATTAAGATTTATTGACATAGGTGACAACAATTTTAGTGGGAAGTTGACAATCAATTTTTCAAAACTAAGAGATATTAGTTATATATTGTTAAGTAATAACAACCTCCATGGACGCGGAGAAGCTGATGACATGGGGTTTATTGATTCTTTGAAAAACAGCAGCAAATTAGTAGGTTTGGAACTTTCTAATTGCAGCCTTATAGGAGTGCTTCCAATATCAATAGGCAATCTTTCTGATCAACTCAGCTTTCTTAGATTAGAAGATAATCAATTATTTGGAAACCTCCCTTCAAGTATAGGTAGTCTGGTTGGTTTGACCGTTTTAGATTTAGGACCTAACCGATTCAAAGGAAAAATCCCCACCACTATTGGTAAGCTTCAAAAGCTACAAATTCTTGATCTAAGTAGCAATCAATTTTCAGGGTCTATCCCTCATGCCATCGGGAACTTATCATTATTGATTGCCCTTGATTTAGATTCCAACAAATTAGAAGGCCATATTCCATCAAGCCTTGGGAATTGTAAACAACTTAATCTGTTAAACCTTTCAGACAACAGACTGAGTGGAAACATACCCAAACAAGTTCTTCAACTTCCATCACTAACTATTGCTTTAGATCTTTCTCAAAATAGCCTGTCAGGTTCAGTTCCATTAGAAATTAAAGATCTCAAGTTGTTGAGCGAGCTCGATTTATCTCATAATAAATTATCAGGTACTATTACTAGTAGCCTTGGTGAGTGTATTAGCCTTACAAAGTTAAACCTAAGTGGCAACATATTTCAAGGCATAGTACCGCCCTCATTAAGTTCCCTAAGAGGATTGGAGGTACTAGACATTTCTCAAAATAATTTATCTGGTAAAATCCCTCAATTCTTAGGCAAATGGAATTCTTTAGAATTTTTGAACCTATCCTTTAATAATTTTGAGGGTGAAGTACCAGTTGTAGGAGTGTTTCGAAAGGCAAGTTTATTTTCGGTTTTGGGGAACAATAGGCTTTGTGGTGGTTTGGTTACACTTGATTTACCCAAATGCAAGGAGAGGGGTAGACCGAAAAAAAGGTTTCCATTCTTCATATTAGTCATTGTGATTGCATCGACGTTGCTCATCGTATTATGTTGTGTGTATCTTTTGTGGAAGAAGAAACGCAACAATCAACCATCTCAATCTTCAGAGAATGAACGGTTCTTGAATGTTTCATACAATCAACTTCTCAAGGCTACTGATGGCTTCTCTGCAGCAAATTTGGTTGGCGAAGGTGGGTTCAGCTCTGTTTATAAAGGAATCCTCGATTCTAATCATAATAAACCTGTTGCAGTCAAAGTTCTGCATCTTCAAAATAAAGGAGCTCACAAAAGTTTCTTAGCAGAATGTGAAGCATGGCGGAATATTCGACACCGTAATCTGTTGAAGATAATAACTTCATGTTCAAGTACTGATTTCCAAGGAAATGATTTTAAAGCTCTGGTGAATTCATGCCTAATGGAAGTGTACATGATTGGCTTCATTCAAGTGCATATGCATCGAAACTCAGCCTTCTTCAAAGAATAAATATTCTGAGAGACGTTGCAACCGCGCTTGATTATCTTCACAACCGATGCCAAACAAAGATTGTTCACGGTGACTTGAAGCCTAGTAACATTCTACTTGATGATGATATGGTGACTCATGTCGGAGACTTTGGTTTTGCTCGACTACTTGGTGCAGACTTAAACCAAAACAGCTCAACTGGGGTTAAAGGAACCATTGGTTATGCACCTCCAGGTAATATATGATTCATGTATTCCATGATGCTTATATTTATACTTGCAAATTATAGGGTTGTAAATTTACTGATCATTTTAATTTGCAGAGTATGACATCGGGAGTGAGATGACAAGTAGTGGGGACGTCTACAGTTTTGGAATATTATTTCTAGAGGTGATGACCGGAAAAAAGCCGATAGACGACATGTTTAACGATGGTCTTAGCCTTCATAAATTTGCTTACATGGCATTACCAGATCATGTAATCGATGTAATAGATGATGATGCAATTGTGTTGCAAAGTACGGAAGAGAATGCAAAGAAAGTGGAAGAATGTTTGGCTGCAACTATCAAGATTGGAGTATCTTGCTCTGTGGATTCCCCACACCAACGAATGAATATTGAAATCGTTGTCAATGAGTTGCAGCGTATTCTCGATGTACTTCAAAATATATAATCCAATTTTGTAAAATCTGATTTTGCATGAGTTTGTTAATAAATCATCACTATCATGGTTTTATTTTTGTACTCTTCCAGGTTTATCATCAAGCTTGTATGGTGAAGTTGAGAGTAAATGCAACAAGGAGCAGTGCATGTCGTAGTTAAATAAATGTTAAGTTACTAAAGATGCTTGAAATTGTGGCTTAATTTTGTTGTTGCATAAGTGTACGAGACATAAAAGTACTATACGTTTACTTTCCTGGTGACCTATCATATGTATGAAGCATGTTTGTAAGTGTGGTTTTATTTCCATCAATCCAATTTGTGGTATCGAATTCTACTTAAGTTCTACCGGGTGTTTGATTTTTAAATGAACAGCCTAATGTTATTCCAGTTCTTTGACTTTTAATTTCTTAAATTGTGAAGTGTCGTAAATTTTTCTATACAAATTGAGCTGTCTTTGACTGTACTTCTTGTGGGAGTTCATTGTAAATTGTTTTTATAAACAAACTTAAAGAGAATTTCATCACTGTTTGTATGTGAATTAATCAATGACTTACTTAGCTCTATTTAGCGACTCGTAGGTTTAGTAGTTGGTTTACAAGGAAGTTTGACATCGGTAGTACACATAGTTACAGTGTTTGGTTAGGAGTTCATGTGTAAACTGTTTTTATAAACAAAGCTAAAAGAATTTCATCACTGTTTGTATGTAAATTAATCAATGACTTACTTAGCTATATTTAGTGATGACTCGTAGGTTTAGTAGTTGGTTTACAAGGAACTTTGACATCGGTGGTACACATAGTTTCAATGCCTATATCTCAAATACACTTATATAAGCACCATAAGATTAGTAAAATGAGATATCAATACATACATTTTAGAGGAGATTGACTATTTTTTGTTGAACGATTTATACTACTTTCGACGGTGCATTTTAGTCTATGAAATATAGTGAGAATCAACTCTCTGAACAGTTCAACTTTATGGGAGGGTGATCAAAAGAACCCAAACTTTACATCTATTCTTTGTTACTACCGTCCAAAGACTGCTACTTTTTAGCTTACTACCAAGTCCAAAGACCGCTACTTCTTTTTGCTACTCCCTCCGTCCCTAAATAAATGTCCACTATTGACTTTTAAAGTCTTTTGTTTTCAACTTTGACCTTAAATTATTTCATTTGTGTTATTTAATACTTAGATAAAAATTATACCAATGAAAATACATTTAAAACCCAATCCATCCATATATTTTGCATCAAGTATTACATAACACAAATAAAAGAGGTGTTTGGCTACTGCTGTCTAAAGGGAGGTTTAGTTACTATTGTACAAAGGGTGTTTGGCGTTAATCATGTCTGAAGGGGTGTTTGGATACTGGTGTCTAGGGGTGTATGGTTGCTGCTGTTTAAAGGGGTGTTTGATAGCTGTAAATACCAAAGGTGGTAACTATGTTTGTGATTTGTAACAATCTGCTATAAAATAAAAGGTAGATATTGAAAGATACTACATTCGTATTTGGAATTGCTTATTCAGATGGTGTTCAAGATTTGTTATATTAAAGGGGTGTTTGGTTGCTGTAAATATCAAAGGTGGATACAATGTTTGTAATTTGTAACAATCAGCTATAAATTAAAAGGTAGATATCAAAAGATACTATTTGTATTTGGAATTGCTTATTTAGAAGATGTTTAAGATTGCTTATATTATTATGCTTATAAGTAGAAGAGACGGATTTATGGAAGTGTTTGGATTTTCTTACGCTGTAAAGAAATTCAATTAATAGATGATTTTTCTTGGAAAAAGTTTAAACGCCGAGATCTAATTTCTATCTAATGTTTCAGATGTGAGGTTTCGTTTCTTGCACTGGTTTCGGCTAATTGAATTGTCAATTTAGGGGATGTAAGCACAAGTGCAAAACCAACAAAATCTGAAGAAAGGTAAATGCCTGCTTATTAGTATCCTACAAAATATTTGGTTTTATTTATACAAGATGTATTATTATTTAAGACTTTATTATGTTACTTTTGACAAATACTTTAACATAATTCAATCTGTAAATGCCTGCACAGACTTATTAGTATGCTACGAATTGTTAAGCAACAGAGCAAGAGCCACATGAAGTATTTTTTTAAGCATTAAACCACCTAATTTTTTTTGTTTGAAGTATTTGAGTATTGTTGTAGGAATATAAGTTTTACTATATTACACCCACAAAGAATAAATAGGAAATTAAACGCGTTTGGACAAGAAATTTCAGGTCAACCCAACCCGTACCCAAAACTATCCATTTTGATCCATTAACCGACCAACCCCTTTTGACACCTACAATTCATCTTATGAAAATTTCAAACTCATCTAAGTATAAAGATGAAACTGGGCTGTTTTACGTAGAAAGATGGAAGACTTCACGTAATAATATATTGCTTCTAGTATAGAACAAAATGCATGATTGCATGTTTACAAGCTGCATCCTAAAGCCAAAAGGAAGGTTTCAAGTTGCTTACATCTTGGACCATTATCCCTTACATTATAGGTGATGCTAGTGGTGCTCGTTGTCTCCTCATGTAGGAAACCTCAGCTTCCTCCGTATGCTTTCACTCGGGAACAACAGCTTTCAAGGAACCATTCCTCATGAACTTGGTCATCTATCTAGGCTACGTAGTCTTTTTCTTTATGATAACATATTCAGTGGAGTCATTCCAACAAACTTGTCTGGTTGTTCTAACCTCAAAGTGCTTTCGATCGGTAAAAATAAGCTAGGTGGAAGCATACCCAAGGAGATTAGTTTACTCTCGAAACTTGCTGATCTTGTAATTCACAAAAATAAGTTAACAGGTGGAATCCCACCTTTCTTGGGGAATATTACATCAATGGAAGAGTTCTATGCTGGTGGGAACCCGTTTGGTGGGAGAATTCCAGATACCTTGGGTCTTTGGAAAAGCTTGACGACATTTGTCTGTAGTGAGTGCAACTTATATGGAAGCATCCCTCATTCCATTTTCAACCTCTCACTCCTAGTTAATTTTTCCTTACCTGGAAATCACCTCACTGGTAGTCTTCCTTCAGAAATTGGTAATCAACTCCCAAATCTTGAGTGGCTTCAGTTAAGAAATAACGAAGTGACTGGAGTTCTTCCACCTTCTATTTCTAATTTTTCTAAATTAGGATTGCTTGAAATGAGTGGCAACAAATTTAGTGGGAAGTTGACAATCGATTTTTCAACACTAAGAGATATTAGCTCTATAGTGTTAGAAGTTAACAACTTCCATGGTCGTGGAGAAGCTGATGACATGAGGTTTATTGATTCTTTGAAAAACTGCACCAGATTAGTAGTTTTGGGTCTTTCTAATTGCAACTTTGTAGGAATGCTTCCGATATCCATAGGTAATCTTTCTGATCAACTCAGATATCTAGATTTAGGAGCCAATCAATTATTTGGAAACCTCCCTTCAAGTATAGGTAGTCTAGTTGGCTTGACCTATTTAGATTTAAGAGCTAATTTATTCAAAGGAAAAATCCCCACTACCATTGGTAAACTTCAAAAGATACAACATCTTAGTCTAAATAGCAATCAATTTTCAGGGCCTATCCCTGATGCCATCGGGAACTTATCATTGTTGACTAAGCTTTATTTAGAGTCCAACAAGTTAGAAGGCCATATTCCATCAAGCCTTGGAAATTGTACAAAACTTAATGGTTTAAGCCTTGAAGATAATAGACTCGGTGGTAAAATACCCATGCAACTTCTTCAACTTCCATCACTAACTAACTTTTTAGATCTTTCATACAACAGCCTCTCAGGTTCCATTCCATTAGAGATTAAAGGCCTCAAAATGTTGAGCTATCTGGATTTATCTTATAATAATTTATCAGGCCCCATTACTAGTAGCCTCGGTGAGTGTATTAGCCTTACAGAGTTATACCTTAGTGATAACATATTTGAAGGCATAATACCATCTTCATTAAGTTCCTTGAGAGGATTGGAGGTACTCGACATTTCTCAAAATAATTTATCTGGTAAAATTCCTCAATTCTTAGGAAAATGGAATTCTTTAGAATTTTTGAACCTATCCTTTAATGATTTTGAAGGTGAAGTACCAGTTGTAGGAGTGTTTCGAAATGCAAGTTTATTTTCGGTTTTGGGGAACAATAGGCTTTGTGGTGGTTTGGTTACACTTGATTTACCCAAGTGCAATGAGAGGGTAGACAGAAAAAGGTTTCCATTCTTCATATTAGTCATTGTGATTGCACCGACCTTGTTCATCGTATTATGTTGTGTGTATCTTTTGTGGAAGAAGAAACGCAACAGTCAACCATCTCAATCTTCAGAGAATGAACGGTTCTTGAAAATTTCATACAATCAACTTCTCAAGGCTACTGATGGCTTCTCTGCAGCAAATTTGATTGGCGAGGGTGGGTTTAGCTCTGTTTATAAAGGAATCCTCAATTCTAATCATAATAAACTTGTTGCAGTCAAAGTTCTGCATCTTCAAAATAAAGGAGCTCACAAAAGTTTCTTAGCAGAATGTGAAGCATGGCGAAATATTCGACACCGTAATCTATTGAAGATAATAACCGTGTTCAAGTACTGATTTCAAGGAAATGATTTTAAAGCTCTGGTTTACAATTTATGCCTAATGGAAGTGTACATGATTGGCTTCATTCAAGTGCATATGCATCGAAACTCAGCCTTCTTCAAAGAATAATTATTCTGAGAGATGTTGCAACCGCGCTTGATTATCTTCACAACCGGTGCCAAACAACGATTGTACACGGTGACTTGAAGCCTAGTAACATTCTACTTGATGATGATATGGTGGCTCATGTCGGAGACTTTGGTTTAGCTCGACTACTTGGTGGAGACTTAAACCAAAATATATATAGCTCAACTGGGGTTAAAGGAACAATTGGTTATGCACCTCCAGGTAATATATGATTCTTATATTCCATGATTCTTATATTTGTACTTGCAGATTAGAGTTTTGTAAATTAACTAATCATTTTAATTTGCAGAGTATGGTATCGGGAGCGAGATGACAAGTTGTGGGGACGTCTACAGTTTTGGAATATTATTACTAGAGGTGATGACTGGCAAAAGGCCGACAGAGGACATGTTTAAGGAAGGTCTTAGCCTTCATAAATTTGTTTACATGGCCTTGCCAGATCATGCGGTCGATGTTACTGATGATGATGCAATTGTGTTGCAAAGCACAGAAGCAAATGCAAAGAAAGTGGAAGAATGTTTGGTTGCAACTATGAAGATTGGAGTATCATGCTCAATGGATTCTCCACCGCAACGAATGAAAATAGAAATCGTTGTCATTGAATTGCAGCGTATTCTCGATGTGCTTCAAAATATATGAGGTACTCTCTTCTCCCTTTTTGTAGAATGTGATTTTACCTGAGTCTGCCAATAAATTATGACTAAAATGGCTTTATTCTTGTCTTGTTGAACTCTTTCAGGTCAAATACCAAGCTTGCATTGTGAAGATGAAAGTAACTACAACTGGGAGCAGCATGTAGTAGATATAAATTAACGTTACATTGTCAAGCATGTTTGTTAGTGTGGTTTAAATTTCTTGCTGCATAAGTATTGTAAGAGACGTAAGAGTACGTTTAGTGACGCATCATATGTGTCAAACATGTTTATGATTATGTGTGGTTTGAATTCCTCAATCCAATTTTTGATAGAATTCTACTTAAGTTTTACTTGCCACAATATATTCTCAATCATATTGTCTCATGATAGCAATTAGAACCAAAATGAACTGACAAATGGGCCTGTCACCCATGAGTGAAGTAATGCAGTATTGTGCATCATGACATACTTTATTGGCACAAATTAAATAAACAGGCATACGACTACCAAGTGACGGTGTTTCCCCTTATAGTATCAACAGGTTTCTATGATCCTTAACTCATACACTTGAGTCATTTAGAAACAGTCGATGTACACACTCACACACACACACACACACACACACACAAACTATTACTACGTAAATCATTTTCTATGACCAATAAAAAGAATTAAAGTGTGTTTTCACAAAATAGTACAAACGAAAGAACTTACATTGTTACTTGAACCATGTGTCGGTTCAACTATCGGTTGAGACATTGGGTTCAAGTATCGGTTGAGACATTTCTGTCATTCTAAGAAAACATATAGTTCACTTAATCAGCATAATGTCCTTTATTTTTGGACATTAAGTAACTAGCTTGCTCCCCAACGAGACTAATCAATAACTAGCCAAGTAGCCAACACCCCTTTAAATTCGGCTTCGATACACTTGGCCATAATGTTGAGGCGTATCATTAGTCCCACGAAGGAAGCTACCTTGTCCTTGAGATGAAATTCTGGAAATTTTGTTGAATCATATTAAACGGCTCCCAAGTCAATTTATAGACTGGTAAAATCTTCCAACGAATGAGCACCTCCCGATCATGGCACAAGCCTGATGGTCCTAGACGTAGTCCTTCCACTTTGTCCGGTTTTAACAACACCTCTATTTCCCCAGTAAGCATCACGGGCAAGGTTTCTAATGCAGGTTGGGCTGCTAATAGGTTGGTTTTCATTTCATCCAAAACATGGTCACGCACTTGTGGATAATTATCTTCTTCATGCACATATGACACCGCGTTTATCTTCTTCTTGTAAACATGTTGTCATATGTTTCTTAGTTCCTTCATTCAAATCGGCTTCAGAAGATAGTCACAAGCCCCGTGTTGGACACCTCTCATAACTCTGCTTGTTTCTCCAACAACAGACATCACTGCGCTAAGTTCATTGAATGGGATAAGATATTATTACTAGGATTCTGTGTATATATTAAGCATATAAAGCTGAAAATATAGAAAGCTGACTTAAAGATCCATCTCAAGTCCAACATGCTCAAGAAGCTTGAAACCATCCATGTCAGGCATGTTAACATCACTATTAAGAATGTCCGAGTAACAGTTAACAATCAGTTAACTATGATCTACACACCTAATAGGCTAATATTTCACATATGTCTATACCGAGACTTGAACCTACAACCTCTAGCTTGATTGGCCGCTTACATACAGCTAGGCCAAAAACCATTTGGTGACACACACACTTAAACAAATGAACTAAAATGAATCAAACTAGTGATCCTAAGCCACGTAGGATCATCATCCACAACGAGCACACGTAGACCAGCTGGAAAAACATTCATCGGATGAGAGTTCGCCAGTTGAAAGGAGTTTTCA
The DNA here is from genome assembly GCA_022545495.1 of Chrysanthemum lavandulifolium. Lineage (NCBI taxonomy): Eukaryota > Viridiplantae > Streptophyta > Magnoliopsida > Asterales > Asteraceae > Chrysanthemum > Chrysanthemum lavandulifolium. Next base: position 17,890,596 of record CM040241.1, read on the forward strand.
CTTGGTTTTGAGTTTAGTTATCATTCTTTAAACTTTGTCTAACACTAACATTGTTTGTATTTTTATTTTTTTTATCTACATCACTTATCATCTTCCACTAATTAGGGAATAATTAACTTTTTATTAACTAAGATTTCAAAACATTAATGAGTCCAATCAAATATAAGTACTCCTTGATTATTGCTTTTTTAAGGATTTGAATCAAAAACTTTATGCTCAATATCTTTGATTTTATATCAAAACAATTAAACAAAATTGATCAAATATTCTTGGTTACAATATAGGTTTCCACTTTTTGATTTTGTGATGTACTAAAATAAATGTCCACTTTGTGTATTAACTAATTAAAAGTGATTTTAGTACGTATTGATATTTGATTGGTGGAAATTCCTAAAACTTTATGCAATATGAAAGTGAATATTTAATTTGAAGCGCAGATATGATGCATAATGTTCATATATGATGCATAATGTTCAGCTCAAAGTTGCATTATGACAGACTAACGACGTAGGTAAGGCTTCTCATCATGCCCAAAACAAAAACCACAACTATAACAAATCGACATCTGCGTCAATACTATTAATGTGTTTTTATGACCCAAAAGATATAAATTTGAGTCTGCGTAAAAACATCAATGTAAGAAAAAACAAGAAGTACCAAGAACTTGCACTACTTGATCCTCAAAATAACGGGTAAAGATACTAATGATCATTTTTTTGGGTTAATATAATGATACCAAGAAAAGCTACAAGCTTTCGCCATTTCCATTACAACACCCTGGTGCCTAAAAATGGCCGAGATGAATGATACTTCACTTGCATACATGATCACTATATACATATGCTCTACATATGGAAGGTTAAAACCCAACCTTTTTAACCGGTTTAGCTTATTTACTGCGTGATTTAAACAAGATATTCATACAGCAAGAAATGGGTGTCCGGAACAACAAATGGCAAGCTTTCAATGTAAAGATAGAAGCACCTTAGGTTCTCTTTTGCTAGCGTTAATAAGTCTACTGAATCACTTTCACTCGTCAAAACCCATAAATCTCCTGAGTGCACTTTCTTTAAACTTCCTCGACAAAATGGGCATGATTTGGACCTCGTGTTCCTGTTATCATGATTTTCTTTAAGAAATTAGAGTTGGGCCCGATAGGAGTTCACATGTGTGTTTTAGTGTCCGTGCGAATGCATGAGCATGAAATTCTTACCAGTCGCGGAAGCACCCAATGCACATCGAGTGGCCACAATTCGGCAGCGCCATTTTATCACTAGTTTCCATACATATACCACATTCATCATCTCTACCGACATCTTTACAATAATTTTTCTTGTTATCATTAACATCTTTCAACTCAATCAAATGACCATCGAGTTGTTTTAGTGACGGGTATATAACAGCTGCAAGAATCATTTTAAATTTACCGAGTCAAAATAGCGAAATTGAATAAATGACTGCAATAAAGATTATATCAAGAAATCGAGAAAAACCATAGAATTCTCTCAGGGTAGCTCTTCGTTCTTGAGATGACATTGTTTGAATGCCATCCATGTAAACCTGCACATTAAAAGATTGACTCATTTCGATAACTCGGGTTTTTGTAATTAAGTTAAACAGAGTTCAAAGTCGGGATCTTTTTTTAAAAAAATAACGAGACTTGACCTTGTATACGAGTATATGAAGAAGGCCAAGATAGCTTGGAATTGTATCAGTACAGCTATAGTCCATCCAGTCAATCAAGTAGAGTAAAAATGGAGCGAAAGTGCTGTACGATAATTTCATTTGGACAGAATCCCCCTCATCATCTGGAGGTAAAGCAGCTGCCCTGAGACATAAAACGACAGCTTTATTGCACGCCGAAAAAAGCTGAACAATCATCCATACACAGAGAGAACACAAGCAAATTACGATTTTTGGGATTTTTCTATTGTTAATTGCAAGAAATCGAGGACAAAAAAGGACTTCCTGAAAATAACTGTTCCATATAACCAAATGTCTATTATTGGCTTCTAGCATTCAAACGTACTACTCTTGTGTTAAGGGTGAGCTGGAATTGTTGACGATCTTAATGGATAATGACTGGTCCACACACTAGGTAGCACGGCATGAAGTCGAATTTTAAAGGGATAAGTGTTTCATGTAATGTAGCCGTCTAGGTTCCATGATCATCCAAACCAATTTTAAGGGACAAGTGTTTCGAATACAAAACTTACAATTCAAGTTTTTAGAGTGAATTCTCATTATAAACTACTGTAAAACTAAAACTAAAAGTCAACAGCCTATTCTTTGACCTTAAAAAAGCCAAACTTTACACAATCAACAAGACTACCAAGCTGTAAAAAACATAAAAATCCAAACTTTATCATGATCAACATAAAAAGAACCCATTTCAGAACATGGGTTCATCAAATTACAACCAGAGAAACAACAGAAATTTAAAAAAATTAGAGCAATAAATTACATAATGAACTTTTAAACACTCAAAATACAAGTCAAACATGCTAATCAACACACATTCAGCATAAAAATCAAAACTTTATTACAATAAACATAAAAAAGACTCTTTTCGCAACATGGGTATGCTAAATCATAACCAAAAAACATCAAATATAAAAAATTTAGAAGAAATAATTACATGGTATTAGCAACAACTAGTCCTTTGACTTTCAAAAAGTCAAACTTAACACGATAAACATATATAAACACAAAAAAATTACATTTCACAACATGGGTATACTAAATAATAACCAAAAAACATAAAATTTCTAAAAATAGAAAGAAAAATTACAGAGTATTAGCATCAACATTCAACAGCTAGTCCTTTGACTTTAAAGAGTCAAACTTAACACAATAAACATATATAAACATAAAAAAGACACATTTCACAACATGGGTATGTTAAATCATAACCAGAAAACATCAAATTTCTTAAAATAGAAAGAACAATTACAGAGTATTAGCATCAACAACAACAAATCCTTTGACTTTCAAAAAATCAAACTTAACACATTAAACATATATAGCACAAAAATGACCCATTTCAGAACATGGGTATACTAAATCATTGCCAAATAACATCAAATTTCTAAAAATATAAAGAACAATTACAGGGTATTAGCATCAACTAGTACTTTGACCTTTAAAAAAGTCAAACTTAACACATTAAACATATATAAACACATAAAAAAGATACATTTCACAACATGGGTATACTAAATCATTGCCAAATAACATCAAGTTTCAAAAAACAGAAACTATAATTACAGGTTATTAGCATCAACATTCAACAACTAGTCCTTTGACTTTTTTAAAAGTCAAACTTCACACATTAAACATATATAGCACAAAAATGACCCATTTCAGAACATGGGTATACTAAATCATTGCCAAATAACATCAAATTTCTAAAAATAGAAAGAATAATTACAGGGTATTAGCATCAACTAGTACTTTGACCTTTAAAGAACTCAAACTTCACTCATTAAACATATATAAACACAAAAGATACATTTCACAACATGGGTATGTTAAATCATAACCAAAAACAACAAATTTCTAAAAATAGAAAGAACAGTTACAGAGTATTAGCATCAACATTCAACAGCTAGTCCTTTGACTTTAAAAAGTCAAACTTAACACATTGAACATATATAAACACAAAAAGATACATTTCACAACATGGGTATACTAAATAATAACCAAAAACATCAAATTTCTAAAAATAGAAAGAAAGATTACAGGGTATTAGCATGGCGAATATGAGCTTCAAGAGCTTCAATTGATTCTCTAAAAGAGAGTTGTTTGTGTGTGTTGATGCATAATGCATGGCAGGATTCAACGACTCTCCCTACTGCTACTGCCTTCTCGGCCCAAGTAGACTGTCAACAAAGAGAACCCGTTAGAGTGGACCCAAGCCGAGCCCCGGGTCCACCTCCGACAATCCAAGTTAGTATCTTGCAAGATGTAGAAAAGATGTTAGGTTTAGAGATAACTGCGTGTGTATATATAGGCATGCATTAGGGTTTAGGCGTAGAGTGGGCAGATCGCCGGCCCGACCCATTTCGCCCGGTCCGGACCATACGTCTAAGCCCCCAAGTCTAGTATGAGATAGACATAGCTATGTTATGCTAGACTTAAGTTCATGGTAGCAGGGTGAAAGTGAACCGCGTCTTGCATCCCGGGTAAGGCGCACTTTTGTACCAATGGACGCAACATGGTGCGACGTAAGACGCGCTCGTAGCGAAGTCGCGTAACAAAGAGATGCGATGTAAGACGCGTCACAAGATAAGTGGCGCGCCAGGCGCGATAAAGAGGTGCGACGGAAGACATGCTTCGCAAGATAAGTGCACGCCAGGCGCGTCTTACAACCGACGGAGGACGCCCCTACGGCAAGTTGGTGCGAATATTCGCCTTCGATCCGCTTCCAAATACACCTGCATTTAAAACGGTGGTAACAGATACCCGGTAGCCCCCAAGTTTGATGGTGCTACTCATGTAGAGCATTAAACTTATTTAACTCGAAAAACACTCAACGCAAAGATTAAAGTATATGCCGCGAATCGCAAAGATATAAAACCTAATGAAGTTAAACAATAGACATCACATAGCATGAATAATATATTGCGCATAGCATAAAAAAAAATATAAAACCTATCGTGAGGTGGCGGCGCACCCGTCGTGGGATGCGTATCGACGAAATAATTAATTGTATGTTTTTTGTAATGTATAAAATAAAAACTCGGATAGATGTACCGTGACCGCGACTAATAGACGCAGATGGATTTATCTTAACCGCATAGACTCGAACGCTTCGGATGATCGCAGATGTTTATACCACGGCCTTTGGTCCGGCGCATCATGGCGATTGACTAGCATCGTGGTTTTCGCGCACGCGCGCCTCGCGAAAATGTCCGAACGCACGGTCGCACGCGGGTAGATTTATCATGACCGCGCCGGTCAAGCGCGAACAGCGTATCAACCGTAAAATAAGATTCGCGCGAATTTATCGCGGCTAAAAAATAAAATAGCTCCGATCGTGCGGATATTTTCTTAGGTCCGATTGTGCGGACTAAAAGATAAAATAGATCCGATCGTGCGGATTAAAAGATAAAATAGAACCGATCGTGCGGATGATTTAAAATAGGTCCGATCGTGCGGACGTTTCTTTTCTTGTATCTCATGTAAAAGAATAGACATCATAATATGATTGACGCATCTGAATATTATTTTAGTAAATTCACATGCGCCGTTATTAAATTAACATCATAATATTGACGCATCTAAAAATATCTTATGTAAAGAATTAAAGCAACTTTTACGTGTGCTAGAATGTAAAGATTTAGGGTTACCGACTTTAGGAATTTATCTCTGTTTTTCGGTAATCGGAGAACACGAAACATATTTATTCGTGGTCCCACGGATGGCGCCACTTTGTTGATGCATAATCTGGCGGGCAGGATTCAATGACTCTCCTTGGCCGTTAGTCGCCTTCTCGAGCCCAGTAGACCTGTCAACAAAGAGAACTCGTTAGAGTGGACCAAGCCGTAGCCCCGGGTCCACCTCCGACGGTCAAGTTAGTATGCGCAAGATAAAGAAAGATGTTAGGTTTAGAGATAACTCGTGTGTATATATAGGCATGCATTAGGGTTTAGGCGTAGAATGGCAAGATCTGCGGGGCCGACCCATTCTGCCCATCCCGACCATACATCTACAGTGTGGGACTGTTTTTGATACATTTTTCTGAATACCCTTTTGTTTTCTTGAGCTGATTATTATGAAAAGTGAGGTTTTTTCAATGGTGAAATTTTGGGGTTTTAGAGATGGAGAAATTGGTGTGGAAATGAAAAGAGATGCCTTTGAAGTTTTTTTCAAACTCTTTTGCTTTAATTTAATTTAAAAATAAGCTTAAAGTTTGTGATTTAAATATAGTAAAGTATTTGTTTTAGTTTAATTTTGAGTTTATAAGTTAATTTTAGGCTCCTTTTTAGTTATGAGTTTAGTTTTAGTTTAGAACAAGAATGTTGTGCATTGCATTGCAATGGTTTTGGTAGTCATTTTTTTTGCAAAGTTTATATTTCTAGTCTTCAAATGTTGTATTATGAGGGAGAGGAACCCGTCGCGTTACGGCGCAGGTGTTCGACATTTTTTTTAAATGTTTCAGAAGTTGCTAATTTCTTGTTGTTGGTCACCATCTTTTGTACCAAGTCTTTTGAAATGGGAAGCAGTAACAATTTTTTCTAAAAAGAATATATGCTAAACTTAAACATTTTTTATAAAATTGCACGTATGTCAAAATTATATCAATATTGGATCGTTTTATTTGTAACGCAGTGGCCTTTCTGGCCGTATATTTTTTGTTAATAAAATAGCCAGATATTTGTCAGATATTCGATAAATAAATTTTGTTATATATATAAAAAAGAATTATATATAAACTTTTAAAAATATTTGTACGTATTTGGCCCTTGTATTTTAAAAAACGTTAGAAAATTTTTTAAAGTAGTTGATAGGTTAAAGGTTTATTTTGAAAGTTTCTATTATTTAAAAACTATATATGTATTAAACTTCAACAATTTTTATAAAATCGTATTTATGTCAAAAGGATATCAATATTAGGCTTGTTTTGTTCGTTATCGAAGATCTTTTGTCAAGATTTTTTATTCAAAAATTTTAATATATCTTAGATAATTGATAAATAAAGTTTGGTGTATAAAAAAGTCGTTAATAGTTAAATGTTCGGGTGTATTTTGAAATTTAATTTCTTTTATCACTTTCTTTATTGTCCCATGTATTTTTATTGTAAATTGTCATGCATACCAAAACAACTTTAGTCGAGATACATAATAAAATATGTCTATCCCCTAATATAATATGTAACAAAATATGGAATAATATTTTTGAGTAACCAATTAGAGGCATTACTTTTCGGCTGCTTTAGTATATATAGTAATAGGGTGATCAACGGTCCAAAATTAAACCGGATCAAATCGAGATCGAACTAGTCCAAAATCTTAGATCGAGATTGGACCAAATGTGTTTAATCTGGTCGGTCCAGTACAAGAAAGTATAATAGTCGGGTTTACGTAAAATCGGACCGGACCAAACTAGACCGAGACCGAATAAGAAAAAAATTTGTACCAAGACCGGATCACTGGTCCTTCGGTTCATCGTTTCGGTCCTCACGTCTCGGTCGGTTTTGGATCTGCGATGATCAGCCCTAGAAGATATATATTAGCGTAAAATAAATGAGAGCGAAAAATATTAGCGATTTAAAATTATTTAACTATTTAATCAATTGTATTATCTTTTATAAATATAAGCACCTTAGTCTATCAAAATTACTCATTTATTTAATTTTTAAATTTTAGTTAACTATGTTTTTACTTTTTATATGTATTATAGATAAGTTTATCAAATTAATATACGTATAAGTGTTTCTGTTATCGAGAAAGTTGATCATTTTTTGTTATAATCTACGCAGCTTTACGTAATACATGTGGCCGGTTACAGACTTTTACGAACTATCACATAATATTCATCCAGCAAATTTAGCCGTTGGCTAACTATGAGACTTTTAGAATACTTAGAGCACTAGATACGGTGCGTTATAGAGCACGTTTTGGCTCATGGCGTGAACCATGCCGTTCAAGAAAAAAAAACATTTATGTAATTGTAGTCATAATATAAGTAAATATATAAAATAATTCCTATGAACAAAATGTGAGATAAAAAGTATAAATCTCACAAATTTTGAACCTTTAAAGTAAATTGAAATTCTTATATAATTAAACAAAAAAAGCATGCCACATAATAAATTATGTTTGGTTATGTTTGTTTGATTGCTTAAAGGTATAAACATCGTTATCAAAAAGAAAAGGATATCTTTGATCTTCCTTTGCCTCTTCTCTTTCTTATCGTAGTATCTTTTGTCACCTTCTAAGTATATATTTGTTCTAGGTCATTGTTTGTGATGTTAACATAACGCTAGCTATTATTTCTGGCTTCACATTTTAATTATCTTATATGGATTAGGTATATATGAAACAAAATAATGCATCATCTCACTTGTGGAAATATCACATGGCTTATATTCAAAAATATGCAAAAGTGTAAAGTAAAGTTATAATCGACCCAAAATATTATAATCGATAGCATTTATATCTTCTTTGTCGAAGGTCTATCTGAAAGTAGACTTTTACTCTTGGGTAAGGATGTGATTTTTACATCTTACATCCCTCATATATCGCTTCGCAGGAATTTCTATAAAACTCTTTTAGTTATTGGTTGTTTTATGAAAATAGAAGTATCATTAGCTAGTTAACTATTTATAGTTGAGATCTCAAAGTTTATGAACTTGGAACAATAGCATGAATGCTACTAAACATCTCGATCTTTTGGTTATGTTTGTTTTGATATTGAAACTTTTTTTTTTTTTTTTTTTTTTTGCATTCATTTATATCGATGTCATCTATTTATTTGCCGTTTGAATAAATCAAGACAACACACCCATTTAAATAGGAAAAAAAACATTATACTATAGCCTGAAATATTTTACATTTATTTCATGTGGCAACATCTTAAAAGGCATGGTTATGAGCTTTCTTATTTATGAATTGATTTGTAGTTATTTTATTTCCTCTATGTCACATTAAAATTCGTTTAATTACTTGTGGTCCATTTTTAACATACGAAACTTTATGGAATTCAAGTTTAATACTTGCAATAAAGATAAGTTGGTATAGTAACTGGCACATTGAAGAAAAGTTTAAGTCTAACTCATGATAATCGATTAAATATTAGATAAAAAAATTCGTTAAAATTTACGAAAACGTACGATGTCTTCTCATACAACAAACATATCCATAGCTTGTCGGTAACATTTTTTTTATAAACTAGCTCAATTATTTACTTGTTAAAATTATTGAAACTTTATAACCCAACTAAAAAGTTGTCTTTCTATATCATACTAGACAAAAAAATAATTGAGTGTAAATAATTTAAGCCTTTGAAATTGATCTAGATGGTTGTTAGGTTTTTAGTAAGTGCCAAACTCTTTTGAGTTTTGTAGGTAAGGTTATTGCACATTGACTTGGTGGATATCAAAATTATTATTTTTGTTACTATAAAAAGGATGGACATAATTGAAGTTAGGTTAAAAGTTGTGATGGAAATTGAGGAATGATCCAACCCATGGCCAAACATATCAATGTGGGCCATATATTGTATCGAGATACATTTTTAGTAAGTAGGGTTTGGTGTTGGGGTGTTATTCAGTTGGCCGGTAAGCAGTCGGGTTAAATCGGTCAAACTTTAAAAACAATCACCAGACCGACATTGTTTAACCCGGTCGGTCAATTCGATTGGGTCAACTCGGGTCGGGTCAATTCGGTTCGAGTCAACCCGAGTATTTTACATGGTAAAATGTTGTTGAACCGGGTTAGTAGGGTTCGGCCGGGTCAAGGCTAAAAAATATACCCGAACCCGAACTTGTTTAAACTCGGGTCAATTCGGGTTGACCGATTGACCGAATATATTTTTGAACCCGATTGACCGAATTCGAATCGACTCGGTCGTTCAGTCGGTCGGTCACCGAATGACACCCCTAGTTTGGTGTACAGAATATAGTAATGAACGAAATCAAATGAAAATGCTTATTTTCATAAAAATAATTCGTTTGCATAAAGTATTTGAAAATTTTGAAATAAGCATTAACTAAAAACAGAAAATGTCACTTTTTATAATTTTGTGAAGTTTATTACTATTTTTTTCTAAATTTAAGTAGCATAACTTTAAGTTTTATGTAATATATATATATATTTTTTTGAACATGGATTATTATTAAAAAGTAGCAGTAAGCGAAAAGAAATTACATAGAAATTACATAGAAATAGCAAGAAGCCATGCTACCCGATTAACATTAAGCTTCCTACACCTATAATTCACCCAAATGAAAGTTTGGGAAACAAAGTTGTCAAAATCATACTTTTAAGAGGCTTCTTGAGGAGAATAAAGTTGCATTTCTAAACGTCCAAATATGCCACCACATGGAGAAAAGAGGCTTCCAAGATACGTTTTGAAGACTATCGATGTTTAAAGTGTTAAACCACATCTCCCACCGAACTTGGATCGCCAGAGAAGGATTTGGAGATTCCACCAACGGCCAAACTTCCTAAGCAACTCCGATGGCGTGAACATCCAAAAATAAATTATCACGAGATTCCACATCAGAATCACAAAACGGGCACAACGAACATGGAATGTCTAGACCTATATTGGAGAGGTTTTCTCTAGTAGGAAGTTTGTCAAGAAACATGCGCCACACAAAAACATTAAATTTAATTGGAAGAACCTTACACCATCTCGTAGGGGAGGACGAAGGAGCGAGCACATGATTGTCGATCAACTCTCTAGCCGATTTCACAGAGAATTCACCAAGGCCATTTAAAGTCCAAGACCAGCGATCATTAGCAGATGATAAGACCACCTAAGATAGTAACTGCAAAAGCTCTAAATACTTACTTTCTTCGACACCTGATCTAGGATGCCTTCTAAAAGAGAATGCGAAATCAGAACTTTGGAATTTGTAGGCTACAGTTGCATCTTTATGGGTCTCCAAATTGTATATCCTTGGGAATTTTTCTTTAAAACAAACATCACCATACCATTTATCAATCCAGAATTTTGAGATATTCCCATTACTGGTCACAAGCTTGCAGAAATCCATAAGATCAACACCTTTAGCTTTAAGCTCGACAATGACTTTAACCACCCCAATCCAAACCGAGCCACTAAAGCGAGACGAAAGGGTCGATCAATGGAACCGTTGTTGCCGTGAATAGCCTTAATGACGTTAATCCAAAGACCGATTGGGATGATAAGAATCTCGGATCCACTGAACAACATAGCAAGATTAAGAGCAAGTAAACTACTAATCCCAAGCCTCCGTGTTGCTTTTGCGCCATCACTTTTCGCCAACAAACCCATGTAATTTTACTTTCATCCGTATCGCTCCTAAGAAAAGGCATTGCGAAACCATTACAATTGAGATAAAATACCTTCCGAACTTTAAACAATGACATAAAGTACGCCGGGATGGCACTTAAACCGATTTAATAAGAGTAACTCTACCCCTATAGATAACGTTTAGCTTTCCAAGAGGAGAGTTTGTTCTTTACCTTAAGTACGACCTCACACCAAGCATTAATCCGCGACATATTGGAACCAACTTTGATACCAAGATAAGTGAAAGGGAGAGTGTTAGCTAAACAACCATAACGAGAGGCCATATGCTGAATATCAGAGGAACGAACTCCCACACATAAAGGCTGCTTTTGTGCACATTAAGTTTCAAACCCGAGGCCAAGAAAAAGCAATGAAGCATCATCATCAGGACGCTAACATTTGAACAAGACCACTTTCCAATAAAAATAGCGTCATCAGCGTAGAATAGGTTTGAGATAGGCACTAAATTATCTTTACCGACCATAATAGGGACGAACATACCTCTATCAATAAGTCTCTGAAAAGAGACATAAAGGCTTTCCATGACGAGAATGAAAAGGAAAGGGGATAGAGGTCTCTCGCCTAAGTCCTCTATGAAAGGAGAACTCATCCGTTGGAGAACCATTAACCAAGACCGATGCTTTAGAGGAAACAAGGCACCGCGAATCCATCCACGCCATTTAGAGCCAAACCAAACTTACCAAGGATGTCATCAAGATGATCCCATCTAATGTAATCAAATGCCTTTTGAAATCAACTTTGAACATCAAGGATTGTTCGCTTCTTGACTTACACCGGAGATTAGCTCATTAAGAATAAGAGGTCCGTCCATAATTTGACGACCCTTGATAAACGCCGACCGCTCTTGGCTAACAATTTCACTTATCACAAAGCTAAATTAGCTAGAACTTTTCCAATAATTTTATATTGGCAACCAATAAGATCGATAGGTCGGAAATCATTAAGGTGTTTGGCATCAAGCACCTTAGGGATTAAAGCAATAAACGAGGGGTTACATCCGTTAGGAAAATTACTAGAACCGAAAAATTCCTTAATGGCATTGGTCACGCCACTACCAACAATAAGCCAAAATTTCTTAAAAATCAAACGCGAGTCCATCGTGACCGGTGATTTGTCAGAGCCGCAATCCCAAACAGCCTTTTTTAATTTCCTCGGTAGTAACCTCACTTTCTAAGTCGGAAGATTGTGCATTATTGAGGAAATTAGGGAATTGATTCTCAAGAGGAGCACGAGTCCAATCCGGGGCAGAAAACCTATTCGCGAAGTGATTATAAAACTCCGATTTTACCCGAGACGGGTTGTCAACCCACTCACCATCGATCAGAACACCTTTTATAGCGAGATGCCTTCTTTTTTTGTTCACAATTCCATGAAAGAATTTGGAATTTTCGTCTCCCTCGATGGCCCATTTAATCTTTGCCTTTTGAGCCAGATCAGAAGAAACTTTTTTGTCTATGAGCTGCAAATCATGAACAAGCTGAGTACGTGTTGACAAGTCGTCAGTTGTCCTCTCCTTTATCAAGACGCAGATCCGGATCAATAAGAGAATCAAGGAGAGCTTTATGGTCATGTTCCATGGTGGTCTTCTTATCTTTAGTCCACGTTTTCAATCTTTGTTTCAAGCATTTTAGTTTATTTTAAGCAAAACCATAGCGTTGGAGTCATAAATGCCATCATTATTCCAAGAGTCTTCAACGACAAGAGAGAAGTCCCGCCCAAGAACCGTGAATGAAACAAGTTAAACGGAGTTGGACCATAATCCACATGAGATTCTTTGAGGAGAATTGGTCTATGATCCGAGATATAGCGATGAAGAATCACCGACAAGTTAGGAAAAGGTCTAGGGTACCTTGAGAAACAAGAAATCTATCTAGTTTGCTCATCTTACTCGCATGTTTATCCGACCAAGTAAAGAATAACCACCTAAAAGAATATCAATTAGATGGGAGTTGGCAATGAATCTATTGAATTCACTAGCATTTAAAGAGTGGAAAGAAGAGCCATGGCGTTCCAAGCGTTTCGCACCTCATTAAAATCCCCATAACAATTACCTCGCCATGCCAACAATTAATAATTCCAGTCAAATAGTTCCACAATTCCTTTTAAGGGACAACTCTTGAGGAGAGTAAACCGACATAAACAACAAATCCGAATTAGTGAGGAAAAATACGATGTAACATTACAATTGATAAACATGTACGTAAAAATGTGATGAACAAAAATATGACATACACATAAAAGAAAAATATTAACAATAAAGTTTACGCTTTTTTCATAAAAAGTTATTCGCTTCAATAAACCTCGTTAGTCCATCGTTGTAAAAAAAATTAAAATCTTGTCGACAACTTTGTTTGCTTTTTTCATAAAAAATTTATTCATTTCAGCGAAACCTATTGGTCCTTTCGTTGTGAAAAGTTTTAAAATCTTGTCGACAACTTTTTCTAGACTTTTTAGTGAAGTTGTTAGATACTTTTAAAAGAATTGTAACCTATGTAATAATAATACGTTGTTTACATGCATACTATTAAATAATATCAACAATATTAGGTTTTTCGTTTATGTAGTAATATTCAAGGCTCTAGTTCTTACCTTGAAAGAGTCCGATTTATAGGTCATGTGAAACATGTCGTGGTTGATTCACAGTTCATGTAAAGAATGATACGCCTTTGGATAACTATCTTTCATTTAGTCATATTCGAGTCATGTTAGGATTGTGTTATGTTAGTCATTATCTGAAAAGTATCTTTATTTTAAGAGTTTATCTTGTATTCAACTCATGATGACAAGTTAGGGTTTATTCGGTATAAATACCGAATCATTCATTAAGGAAAAGCATAGTTATGTCAAACAAATAGTTCTTTTTCTTCTCTAATATTCTTAAGAGCTCGCTACCATTGAAGTGGTCTGCTATCTCGATACAACCTCAACGGGTCGTATCAATTGGTGCTTTCATTGAGAGTCCTTGTTGAGAGGGCTACTAAATTAGGGTTCCAATTTATTTAAAAAAAGAAAAAAAAAAAAGTTATCGTTCATCGATACTATTCACGTGTAATCGCTCATCGCCGAAAATTACTATTCATCGTGAAATTATCGCTCACGAAGTATTGTTCTTCGAGTTACTATTCATGGCATCGGGCAACAACGTCGGACGCACTATCTAAGCTCTTGCAAATGGGTACGGTGGTCGAATATCAAAGTGAGTTTGAGATACTTATAAATCGAATAACGGGATATCCGAAACTTACTTAAATCGCTTTATATCTCTCGGACTTAAACCGCTCTACAATGTGCACTCTAAGGTCAAACCTACAAGTTTAGACGAAGCTTTTTCATTTGCTCGCTTAATGGAAGCACATTTTAAGGATCAGTGGTCGTCTTCTTCCAGCAACAAAGTGAGTAGCAACAACAGTGGATCGAAAAACCAAATACTTACAACCGTCGTTAAACCACCTTTGTTGACAACGCCACCTAGAACTATTGTTGAACCACCTCCACTGGAAACCACTAAGAGAAAGAAAAGAGATGAGGTGCCTCTTGTGTGGATGAAATCAAAGTTTTATGTTGTCATTCAAGTCAGGCAGAATAAAGTTGTATATGGTGGGCTGAATTTGGACACCAATCATGCAAATTGTGGACAGCCTTGGCAACGCTTTTTGATGCACTTTATGACGTTTTCTTATAATCCAAAAGAGGTGAACTACAAGTGAAGGTGTGGGATCCCGGAACTACATGAGGCGAGATTTGAAGCAACACCTCGAGGACAAGGTGATTTCAGAAAGAGTGGGGAGTGATACTTTGGATAACTATCTTTCATTTAGTCATATTCGAGTCATGTTAGGATTGTGTTATGTTAGTCATTATCTAGAAAAGTATCTTTATTTTAAGAGTTTATCTTGTATTCAACTTGTGATACAAGTTAGGGTTTATTCGGTATAAATACCGAATCATTCATTAAGGAAAAGCATAGTTATGTCAAACAAATAGTTCTTTTTCTCTCTAATATTCTTAAGGAGCTCACCGCTTGAAGTGGTGCCCTATCTCGACACAACCTCAACGGGTCGTATCAAAGAACCTCCCAATTAAAATGCCAAAATAGATGCACATTATGCTTCTTGATCTACCCTATTGCATGTATAAGAAGAAAGAAACATGATTAAAAGATTTGTATGAGATACTTTGTTATACAAAAAAGAAAAAAGAAAAAAAAGACTTGTATGAATGATACACGAGCAGACCTAACATTATTAGTCATCAGGTGCACAATTATGTTTTTACGAAAGTAAAGGAAATAAAAATGGAGAAAACATGCATTTTTTTGACATATTTGTTGACTAACTAAACAAGACATGTATTTGTGTGACACAAAATTTCGAACTATGTTCATTTATGAGAAATCAGTGTGAAGTAAAATTAAAATGAAAATAGTGTGAAAAAATCACAACTGTACGTTTTCATATGCATTAACAAAATTAAATACATCTTCTTTTAACTTTTTTAATTTTTTTTAAAATATGTGACTTAAAGTTTTCCTCACTCATCTCATTTTAATTTTTTTTCCCCACCGAATTTATTGCCTGGTAGATAAAACTCAAAAGATCGAGTTGTTATATAAGTGTCAAAATTTAACCAATTTCTTTGTTCTTCGAAGTGCGAATTTTAATGTAATTTGTCAAAACAAATTCCTACCGTACAATTTACATATCTTTACCAAACAACTTTAACCGATTTATTTGCTTTTCGAGTGTAAAAGTTTAAATGTAATGTGTGATCACGAGCGACTAGCTCAAACTCTAAGTCATCAGTCTTGCAATTTTTACCGAGTATAAAAGAAATAAAGTGAACAAAAGTTACGATCTCATTAAAACTAATAAATAAAATAAGAAGACAAGACATTATTAATGGACTAACTAGACAATACATATATTTACGTGACACAAAATTTAAAGACCATGTTCATTTCGGATAAATAAAGATTTTGGCAAACACTTACACTATGCGACAAATATTCATCAGGTTCCCGTGAACCTCTAGTTCCAGCCCGAGTGAAGCGCGCAACATATTATTCTTTAAAGTACAATCCACATATGTAGTATAGATATTTTAAACTCATAATTATGTATTATGTAAAATCAATTGATTGTGTTACAACGAGTTCATGTGTTTAAATAGTTAGGCACCTACCCATAACAATATTAGACACTCCTTTAATGATGAATTAAAACCATTAAATATCACCTACATTAGGACAGCGCAACCCTTCTAGTTGTGAAGATAATTTGGTATGATTCTAGTTTCTAAATTATGAACATTGTAATATTGTATCGATTGAATATCAAGATATGATCGAGATATTTGGTGTTGATTCTGTCCCTGACCATATACATGTAGCTTTACATATAAACACGCCATATAAATGATGGTGAATGTATACCGTATGGAAACCAGACCGAAACTTATCAAATCAGAACGACAAACCAAAAATGTTTAGAACCAAACTAATATATATCAGTTCCAATTTGGTTATGTTTTTGCTCTTTGAGCTAGTTTGGCTTACAATTAATATGCTTTCATAATGTCCTATCTAAACAATTAAAAAAGTTTATATGTCTACACAAATATGACATCAAAATAATACATATGTTTATGTGCATGTACATGCATATACTCGAGACGGACGATACGTGGGTGTCCGGTGCAAGACGGCTAAACCTAATTTTGGATCACGAAATGCAAAAATTTCAACACTGTCCTTTTGTAATAAGTGTAACTATCAATTTTTATTATTTATTTCTATTTTTATATTATTAATTTTTTCTGTTTTGTTTCTTACTGCGTAATTTTAGTTAGGCTAACAATGCTTTTATACAACACTTATTTGAAAATCCTAAGTCCATCCGTTCATGCATGAACATTCATTCATAAACCTTAAAAAGATATGAAATTTAAAAATGAATTTAATTTTTTATAGTACATTCATTTTAGTTTTAGTATAAGCGTGCAAAAAGATCATAAATGATTATACTTTATGATAAAAAGAAATATTATATTTTCGTTCGGTGTAGAAAAGTTCAAAGAGTGACAAAAGCACTCTACGTTTTAAATTATTATATTTGCTCAACTTTTCTCGGAATAAAACTTATTAAAAAATAATAATAAATAATAATATTGGTGGTGTATAGCACTCCAAGAACCTATGGATGACATATTCTTCAATAATCAATTAGTCTTAAGTTGAATTCTTTATGACCAATTAATATAAAACTTCTTTTTCTTTGTTTCGTTCAATATATTCATTGCATTTTTAAAGGTGGTAGTCGGAAATGGTCATGCAGATATCTCGATTAAAAAGCGTACATCTTAATCAAAAATTTGACCTGTCCATGTTATCTTAACAGAAAAGCCTCGTCCGTTTACCCGTTTAAATAATACATTTATCTACCAGCGAATTATTAATTAGATTTTTGCTAAAATCGCTATATTAGATGTGATATTACAAGGTTCGATTGTGGAGTTAGGGCTTTATGTTGTTTTGTAAGAAAAGATTCAAGCACGCGTGGTTTCATAAACTCAATCGATCGCATTCAAAGATCAAAATAACATAAGGAAGATTTGTTTGTGATATCAAATCAAAATTGTAATATCTTATAAAGAAAAGTAAAGATTAGTATAAAATAAGAACTAATTCTTTGACTTCTTCAACAAGAGTTGTTAGAAATAAACAACATTATTAGTAGACATCATATATAACATTTTTCATTATAAGTTTGATGCATAGCTTGCATTATATAAAGATGAATCGACATTAAAACACCTTTGTTACTGTAAATGTGATCTTACATTTTGAGGTCTAGGCATGACAAAGTTGAAGGTCGACGTTATGGTTATTATATTGGTGTTGTCACGCGACACCAAGCGTCACTTTAACACAAAGTTACCCTCCAACGTTACCCTATCAACACTAAATAATGTTCATATGTTGTTTTTCTTTTTCTATAACTGTATGCGTTTGTGTTGTACCGGATTAAGATTTTAGCTACAACAATAAAAATGAGATAAATGTTACGCTGATATGACAACAACTTTAACAACTGCGTCACTGTAAATCACATTTTCATTGAAACTTTTGTGAAAAAACTTGGCGAAAAAAGTTAGCAAAGCATCATTTAAAACTAATAGTAATGGTGACCACCAAGAGACGAACATCTTCACTGTCACATCAGCTTTCTCTCTCCAGAACAACTTCGTGACGAGCTTAATGCAACAATCTTTTTCTTCACCAAATTTTTATAAGCTACATTCATTGCCATCAAGAAACTATCCACTCAAAGCCGCCCATTTCAAGAAAGATACAACAAAAGACAATTTTTCCTCCTCTTTCTCCTCCCATTTTTTGTATTTTCCTTTCTAAATTATTTCATATTATTATTTTTATATCTTAATTCCTAAGTCTATGTAACTTTATACTATGTCAAAAAGAAGTGGTCTAAGTAACATTTAAAAGCTTCTGAGAAAACAAAGACATATAACACACATGTAGGTGTACTTTATGTGTATATAGTGTTGTGTGCTTTGTGCTAAGGTGGTGGTCATATGTTAAGGAAAATGGATATGGTGTATTTCCCACTTGGGAGATGCTCTTATGAAGAGTCTTTGAAGGTTCTTGAAGCTGATATACAACATGCTAATGCTTTGTAAGCTAGCTTCTTATAAGTAATTTTTTTTTTCATGTGTTATTGTTTTGTAAGTGTGTTTTAGACCTTCGGGCCGAGGTCTTTTGGAAGCAGTCTCCGTACCTTCGGGTTTATCCCGAGGTAGAGGTAGGATCTCATATATTCTACCTCCCCATACCCCGACCCGGCAGGATTGGGTATGTTGTTGTGTTTTTAGACCTTTCGCCGACTAATCAAACGGGCTTGGGATTACTGCCACAGACTCAAACCGGGTAAAGCAGACTGCATGGCTGTTTGCTCTGAACATGATACAAACTTGAGACCTCTCACATTTTGTGTTAATGTCACTATTTGTTACCATTAGTCATATTGCTAGCAAAAAGTTTGCTAATTTAGAGAGGAGTTGAAGAATCTTGAAATTTCTTAATGTGATTCTTGATGTTTGAAAGTTGTTAAAGGTAACATATTTTTACGATTTTGAGTAGAAGCGCAGTAATGGGTTAGCGCTTCTATCATGAAATCATCAAAAGATGTTACCTTTGTATGGGTTGCAAAAACATTTATCTGTTTTTCTCTCTCTGTGGCATCAAACTATAATAGATAAAAAAAAATGTGTTAGTTCTTACTGAATTTGTGTCTGTTTGTCTTGGTTTTGCAGGGCAGCTGCGATTCCCAGAGCCAAAGATGGTGCGAGATTTCAAATGAAATTAGTTCACACTGAATTAGCACCTCTCGTAATGTTCTTGCTTCAGTGGATTGATTCCTCTTGCACTTGCTTATTGCCTAGATACTTGAACCTTGTTCATGTTCTTGTCTACAAGGTTGGTACTAAATAATTTGTAATTTTATTAGGCACCATATATAAAATTAAATGTAAATTGACGCCTAAGTGTGATATAGTATAGCCAGAGAACACGTGTTTCATAAATTTAGTACGTGGATGTTAATCAGCATACGAAAATCTTACGTTGCAGGTATATACAGATGGAAGACCAAAAATTTCTAGGCATGGAAGGAAGGCAACGATAAGCAACTTTTATGGTTTGTCACGTGAAACCTTTATTACCCATTTAGCATTTTGATCCATTGTACGTGGTATTTCGGTTTAAATTAAACTAATATACCTCTAAACAGTGAAAAGTAACAACCATCATCAATAGAAATTGACCCATTTACTTATAAATGTCATAATTTAGTTATGTTGGTCAGATGGGTAAAACTTTAACCATTAGATCACCCGTTATCCTACCCGCTCTTTTGTCACCTCTAATTTTGATGAAAACGAAGTCCTAAGGTTCCAAATGTTTGTGTTTTCTTTTTCTGATCAAGACCGATGTTTGCAGCTGTTATACTGCCATCTCTAAGAAGGCTACACTATGACTTGGTGGAGCTCGATTATCGAATGATTGGTGGTTCTAGTGGAGAGACCTCGAGGATGGACAAACCTGAAAAAAAGAAACCAGAAAATGAAATTAGTGTCACGAATCTTGATTTGGAAAGAGAAAATGAGTGCGGGATTTGCTTAGAACCTTGTACAAAGGTTGTTTTGCCTAATTGCTGCCATGCGATGTGCATCAACTGCTATCGAGAGTGGTATGTCCCCAATATCTTTAAACATAGGCGGTCAGACGGATTGTGTGATGGGGTTAGGTCAAAACTAGTGGTATGTGAACGGGTCAAAATGGGTCGGGTTGTGCTGACATGAAACACTCTTTGTCAATTTTTTATAATTTATACTCCGTAATAGGTAATTATTTTATCAGACATTATTTGAAAAATGTGTCATTTCAAAATAACATCAAGTAAAATGATATAGGAGGTTTTATACCATCAAAAAACAAGGCCTGTCGTGTAACGGTTTTGGGTCAAAACAGCTCTTTTTTATGGGTCATGTTGTTTCTGACATAAAACACTTTTTCACCAAATATTGATTCAAAATATATTTCTGGCTGAAATGCAACAGGAACACAAGGTCTGCATCTTGTCCGTTTTGTCGAGGCAACTTAAAGAGAGTAAAATCACGTGATCTATGGGTTTTGACGGGTGACAATGAAGTCATGGATGCGGATCTTGTTGCTGATGAGGATTTAGTCCGTTTTTATCTCTACCTCAACAATCTTCCGAAAGATCATCCTGATGCGCTTTTCTTTATGTACTATGAATATCTAATGTAATGTAACAAAACTACTCTAGAGAATCCGGCTTATAACATGTAATGAAATGAGAACACACAATCTTTAAATTGTATATAGAGCTCTGATTTAAGGTGATGGAGGTATTTTAAATTCTGGCTTATTTACAATGTCAGTAAGGCGCAATGTGTAGTGTTTAATGGGTAATAGATCACCCTAACAAGGGTCGAATGTGAAGCACTGACGATTCTTTGGTTAAAGACTAGTTTGATAGCCCGTGATGTATTTTGTAGGTCAACAATCACCTCGCTGCCAATACCTAGGAATAATTCAACGAATATATAGAAAAAAGTAGATTGATACAAGCGAGCCTGTTTGCTAGTCGGCCTAAATGTGATAGGAACTCGTACATGAAACTCTACAAATGCGAAAAACACACGAAAAAAATCTACACTTCATATGACCATAACATTTTTAGACACTTAGCATAAGTTAGCCAGTGTCTACATTTTACTGCGTGATTCTTTTGGCCGGATGTAATAATCACTAGTCATATCATTGCCACATCAACATTTACTTCCTGCACCAATCAACTACCAAACACCTGTAGTAGCGAACAACAAACCAGGCACACAAACATACTCAACTTAAATATAAACATACCTCACAATACACATACGTAAAAAAGAATAAATCTAATTTGTTGGTAGTAAATTAGTGATGACCAAACCACCCAAAAAAAACTCTGGTTACCACACGTTATCTTGTGCGAGTGTAACAAGGACGACGCGTCCTTTCCCCTTCACGCGTTATGTAATGGCCTATTACTTATAAGCCATATGTCTTTCTAAAAAGAGTTTCTACACGTTTGTGTAAAGGTACAAGTGTCTACATTATACATCCTTCGTATTAAGTGATAAATTGATTAGTTGGCTCAAACCGGATCACAGGCTTAAGGTCCATTAAGGTTAACTCAATGCTAAAAGTCCGTTTAATTGGTGAAAAATACCTCACTTTCTCACTTTTTCAAAAGACTTGATTAGTCACAACTTTTCATTTTTTTATTTTTATTTTTGTAAAACAATTCACACTTCATTACATTTTCCTTTTCAAAGTTTTTTAATAGGGTTGATCATCACATCATTTTTTTATACTTTACACCATACAACACCGTAATAGATAATCGATAAGACAAGAATGCACAATCAGTGTAGGTATAAAAAAATGGTGTAAGTATCAACGCCCTTTTTCATATCTCTTCCGATTGTCACTTTTCAAAGTATGAGCTGTTTTGACGCAACTTTTTGGACCAGATGCTTTTGTTGCAAAAATAATTTCTTCCAAAACAAGTAATCTGTTTGGACATCAACTTCAAGCTTTTATTTTTAACAAGTAGCTCAAAACGAAAGTTGATTCATAAAGTTTTTAAATATTTTGGGAACATAAAACATAAAATTACTATTAACGAATTTTATAGTTACATTTAACAACTAATTTAACAAACTATTTTATTTAAAAAGACACTGTTTGAAATTTCATGTTAACAGTTAGTAGTTACAACTTACGCCTTACTAGATATAACTTAAAAGTTTTTTTGACAAACATACCCTTTTCTTTTTTCTAGAAAAATCAAAATAAAAAATTAATTATCTTTAAAACACACCCTGAATTTCTTGTTGCTTTTGACAATAAACCAGTTCAATGCCACACAGTATAAATTACTTATCGACTTGAAAATAAGCTAATAAGCACTCTCCAAACAGTCTCTAGAATATCAGCAGATGAGTGATGGGTTATGTAGCCATGGATTGTTGGTGTAGAATCAAACCCATTTCTTCACCTTATCCACACTTTGGTAAATTTTCATCATTTCTTATTATAAAAAGTTTTCATTTTTATTGCTGTATATCCATAAAGATTGTTACTTTATGTCAAATTCCATGTGGGTTTTCAATCTTTAGTTAGCTTCCACTAAATCTTGATGAAATGTTAGGGGGTGCTTGGATTAGCTTATTTTTCGGGCTTATGAGCTTACTTGATTTTGGAAAAGCTCATAAGCTTGTTTTTTTCAGCTTATGAGCTTATTGCTTATGGCTTATGGAAGTCCATAAGCTTTACTTGATAAGCTCATAAGCTAGAAAAAATGAGCTTATGAGCTTTTCCAAAATCAAATAAGCTCATAATCCCGAAAAATAAGCTAATCCAAACACCCCCTTAGTGTGTGAATTTAGGCTAGTAATGTGTAGGATATAGTTTTATTTGTTAGCTTCCACAGAATTTTGTTGAAATATTAAAGAAAACACACACACCAAGGAGGTGCTTGGATTAGCTTATTTTTTGAGTTTATGAGCTTATTTGATTTTAGAATAGCTCATAAGCTCATTTTTTCCAGCTTATTGCTTATGGGTTATGGTCTTATGGAAGTCCATAAGCTAAACTTGATAAGCTCATAAGCTAGAAAAAATGAGCTTATGAGCTTTTCCAAAATTAAATAAGCTCATAAGCCCGAAAAATAAGCTAATCCAAACACCCCACTTAGTGTGAATTTAAGGCTAGAAAGGAGGGTGTGTTGTTGACCTTATCATCAAGTTATTGACCAACAAAAAAAAAAAAAAAAAAAGTTTTTGACCATGAATAGCATTTGACCGTTCACTTAGATATGGGTCGATTTGAAGCTGTGTTTTACAACAAGCTTTCTGGAGCGTTTAGCTTTTAGGATTGTATGCTTGTTTAGCAACAAGCTTTTAGCTTTTATCTTTTTTAGGTTCCCCTGATTCTTGATATAATATTAAAGAAAAGTAAAAACACACACATACACACACAACAGTTATTTGTTTTTGCCCACAAGCTAAACTTAATAAGCTCATAAGCTAGAAAAATGTATCCATGTGTCTGTGTCAGTGTTTACAGTTTTGTATATATCATTGATAATATCACAAGCCAAGAAGTTGTTTTGTGCTTGGATTAGCTTATTTTTCGGGCTTATTAGCTTATTTGTTTTTGGAAAAGCTAGTAAGCTCATGTTTTCAGCTTATGAGCTTATTTCTTATGGCTTATGGAGCTCCATAAGCTTTACTTGATAAGCTCATAAGCTATAAAAAATGGGCTTATGAGCTTTTCCAAAATCAAGTAAGCCCATAAGCTTGAAAAATAAGCTAATCCAAACACCCCCTTAGTGTGAATTTAGGGCTAGAAATGTGTGGAATATAGTTTTTTTGGTGAAGGAGGGTGTGTGTGTTGTTGACCTTACCATCATATTATTGACTATGGAATATGGATAGAATTCTAACCATTTGCTTATGTTCGGGTCGATTTTAGCTGTATTTTATCTCCAACGGGTCAAAATAGGTCGATTTTTCGCCAAGCAGCAAAAATATATCTTAATAGTGTAGTCTGTGTATCATATTTAAGACAATAACTGTTTAAGTATTAGATTTAGAACTTGGACTAAAAGTGTTAACAGGTCAACCCGTCCGATCATTTTTACCTGTTATAGCCTTTTAGGGGTGAACGGTTACTGATACCAATTAAGCTTAAGAATTTGATGCTTAAATCACCATTTTTTAGTGTAGCAAAAGATATTCAAGAAAATTGTTAACTTATTTATTTCTCGTGTTCTTTAGTAGCTTTGAAGTATGAACGGCGATACTATCAGAATACTCTACCCTCCAAATTCTTTACGGTATGTTTTTGTTTCAGTATTCGCTAATCCTTATATCCGTGATACGTGTGATGCTTGTCTGGTCTCTGGACACAGTTTTATGCAAATGTTTAACTGCTTGACACATGTCTCTATTTGCTTAATCTTAGACTAATAAGCTGTAATAATGGAAAGATGCTAGAGTAGCAAAACCGGTCGGTTGGGTATCGGGTCAAAACGGGTAATTTTCGTATGGGTTGAAGGAGAACGGTTAGGTTGACTTAAAATACACTTTGTCCAATTTTATAATAATAAATGGTGTGTTAAATATGACTACAAATACTGTGAGCAACCTTTAACCCGTTCGACAAGTTTGACTCGTTTCGTTATAATTAAGTTTGTGATTTGGCTCATTTGACCCGTTATCTGTTAATGGGTCGAAATTTCCACTTCTAAAAATGGAAATATCCAGCTATTTGTTTCTTATTAAACACACTCCATTTCACAGAAATTTCAAGCTGATACGAGAGTTTATGCAAGTAAAAGTTCATCAAAAAAGTTAAGGAAAGCAAAAGAAGCGCAGAAAACTTTGAATCCACAACTTGTCGAAGGTTTACCAGATGAACCTAATGGAATTGAGGATAAATCAGCTGCAACTGATTCTAATGATAATGTGGAGTCACGGGCTTCGGTTGCTATTGCTTCTAGAAGTTCTGTTCTACAAGCATGCACTGTGACTTCTGGATTCATAGCTCTTGCTGGTGTAGTAATTCGACAGGTGAAATCTTGATTTGGACTCTTTTTAGTAATATGAAGCATATAGATCACTTTACGGGTCTTTGCAGGGTTCTCATTTCGCATCATCACAAGGATGGCCTATTTCTGATTGCTCTTCCGAAATATCATGTAATGTTTACAAACTAACTATATGTTTAAAGGTGTTCGTATAATATCATACCATGTACTAAAGAAGCTGAGTGGGACCCACAAAACCGACTATAGTAATATACATTTTTTTAACCAAACGCATTTTTTTGCATGTAGTTGACTTTGAGATATGGCATCTGCAATTGATAGCGGGATTAGTCATACTCATATCGTCTTCTCGGTTCTTATTACTAAAGACATGGTCTGATTTTGCTGAGTCTAGTGAGGCATCCAATCAACAGGTAATTTATCCAACCAGTCTGATCGACATTTTTTCGTCAGTTGGTCTAAATGACGGTTTTCTATTTATTGAAGTTTGCTTCTAATCATGCAGGTCCTAACATCACTAGAGCCATTGGATTATGCATTTGTGGCATTTCTTCCCGGTATTAGCGAGGTTAGAGTAAAGAAACTTTGGACGTTATTCGTTTACACCATTTACCTCCATTCACCATATTGTGCGACCCATCTCATCTCTTCTTACTCTGTGTAAGTGGGATCCGCAATCACATCTTCGTTTATCCTAGCAAGTCGCACCTTATAATACAAAAATGAAAATTAAGAAACTCAGATGCTTTTTTATGTGTGTGTTTCAATGGATAGGAACTCCTATTTCGCGGTGCATTGATTCCACTTTTTGGAGCTAACTTGATAAGTGCTACCGCAGTTGCTGCCTTATTTGGAATTTTGCATTTGGGCAGTGGTCGCAAGTTTTCATTTGCAATATGGTATGCATTCGCCTTTTTAATAGCATAGTTGTAATCATTTTTTTGCGTTGTATATATAGAAGGGCAAAAAGGTATTGGTAGGTCAAGATTAGTAAACCTGCACTTTTTAACGTATCCACTTTTATCATTTCTAGACGTGAAAATGGTTGATATGTTTGTTTAGCACTTAAACTTTGTAATGTGATTTTAAGACTATGCTTTATGGCTGTGTTTGTAGGGCCACGTTTGTTGGGCTTGCGTATGGTTATGCTACCATATTGACCTCTAGCCTTATCGTGCCCATGGCTTCTCATGCAATCAACAACTTAATAGGAGGCATTATATGGCGCGTTACACACACTAATGATCAAAAGACGGAGGTACGTGTAATGACTTGGTTTTTAATTTTTTGGTCCCAAAATGAGTTGTTATAGGGTCCTCCCTTTCTCATGTAATGCATACCAGCCACGAGATTTATGGTAGTTTATTTGCAGGTTTAGTCCCAAGTCTCTATAGAATGGACGGTCTTAGGATCAAGAACCGTGGGAGATTCTTGATACAAGCGTCGGGATCTCTGAAAATCATATGAAAAAGGTACAAGCTTTAAGCTCCAATTTTTTCCGGTCATTTTTTTGATGAAATTCGTACAAACCAAGTGGTCAGTTATTATATGTAAGCGAGTACTATTATTTACAAGAAGCACATTAACTAATAACGACAAATCATGTATACTGAAGCAAATGTTATCTTGTACTGAAGTTAACCAAAGGTAAAACTTTTTCATTTGCAGTACATATACCAGGAAGGCGCGCTGATGATAGATCTGTCAATAGCCTCTTAGTCATTCACACCCTTGTTTATATTGGTACTTGAAACCAAAGCCTCTTACTCAGGCATTTGTCATAGGAATATATGTATATCACACATTTTCAAGCACAGGAAAACATTTCATGCATCATTAAATACAATTTTTTATTTTTTTTAGGGGAACCATAGTTTTCAGACATTTTTGGCTGACTAATTCACACATTAAACCTTTGACCTACACACTTTTTTTTTTCTTTCCCTCTAGGGGTTTCTCCGGTAAATGTATTACTCCAAAAAAAGTTAAATTATAACGGATATGGGTGAAATCCCAAATCTCAGCGTGTTACATAGGCGGTAAAGCTAACATAACAAGCAAACCTACTTCTATGAATGAAGTAACGATAATAACTAGATTACATTTGACTTAAACAGCTCCAAACATAACCTACGATTTCTTCCGACCGCAAATCTTGATATCTCAAGCGTCACATAAAGCCAATTAATCTTCGGTTAAATCTTGAGCATCGTACTCATCATTATCATCATATGGATCATATGAATCATCATCCTTTGTTTTTCCTTTTAGCGTTCGTACAAACTCTTGGTCCCGTATCCACTCCCATTTGACTTATTTGAAGCCATGAAAGTCCTAGTTTCATCATATACATTTTTCACATCACAATCTCTATCCTCATTAGCAAACAAACTCAAAGAAGCCGGTTGTGTACTTGTTGCCAGTGGTTTCAGACTAATAGGGGGAGTATTCTCATTAATCTTTTGCACCTCATTCACTTTATGTCCCAAGTCCATTGATGTAGCCACATTAATTGTAGTACACGACTGAAGAATAGGCTCGTCTTTCTTTCCTTCGTCCAAACTGTTAAGCACTTCAGAAGTGTTAGAAGTATTTACCACATTTACATCCTTGTTTTATTGTCTAGATGTTGACCCACCATTTAAGTTAGCCTTTGATGTAGACGCCTCGTTTTTCTTTCCTTGTTTAGCTACTTGCCGATAGGCCATCTTCTTGGTTACATGTACACGGTAAAACTTCTTAGAATTAGGACCTCTTCGTTTAACTTTCGTAAACCCATCATTTTGGTCACGATTCACTATAACGTTAGGCTTTGGTACATCAATATTCTTTGAACATTCAACATCGGTGTGACCAAAAATCTTACATGAACCACATCTAGGAGGGGTCCACTCATATTCCACTTGAATGGAATATCGAGTGTACCCTGGTTTGTCTAGCAACGAGACAATAACAACTAACCGATCTTTCAATACATTGTCCACATTTAGTTCGATAAGTGCCCTAACATAGTTGTTCCAACCCCACGATTCCTCACACATTGTAGTTGTATAAGAATCGAGGAGCATAGGAGTGCCCAAATTCGAAGCAATTATACTTAAACCATCATCGGTAAAAACGGGCATAGGGACGTCATGAAATTTGACCCACACCAGTATTTTCCTCAAATCTTCTGACAAACACAAGTCGAACACGTGTTGAGAATAATGGGCAACGTTTGAATCATCCAAAGACCATTAATAAGAACAACCTCCAAGTTTTCTTTCGATGATAATTTAAAGAAAAAGAACCTTTTAACCCTTTTACCAAAAAAAATAAAAGAAAAAGAACCTTTGCGAGTTCATCATAACCCTTTAAAGACCATATTTTGTCCACATAGTTCGAGCAAAATTGTACCATGGGAAACGCCACCCTCTTGCCCATGAAATAGGCATACAATGTTGGAATTATATAATCATAACAATTATATTATTAATATGTAATAATATAGAGCACGCAACGGAAGACTTAAACAAATATTCATAATTAATTAACCTAAAATTAAATCGCAAGCGTACCTTTTAGCAATCCAAGCAAACAACGATCAAATCAAGTTATAAACCATAATTAAGGTTTATGTATGTCGACTATAAACACAAGTCGATTAGTAACTAACCAAAAATCCGAGTAGGATTTATCTATGGTCTTATACACACGTATTGGTAACGATTCGATGCGAATGCTAGTTTCTTGAATCACAATAACTAACCAAAACACTTTTGTTTGATCAAACAAATTGTATCCCTAAGAATATAGGGGTGTACGACCGATTAGAGCAAGAGAAGGGAAAGAGGAGAAGTTAGGGTTACCTAATGAAACACAAGATTAACAAACAATGAATACAAAGCCTTGTATTTATAGTTTGTCAAACTTAGAGTCCAAGTTAGGGTAGGAATACCCCATAACACCCTTTGGCAGATCGACCCTTATCCCTAAGGGATTCTAGAACCTTCTTGTGGCCTATTTTAACTTCTCGTCATTCCATTTGATATTTAACGACCGTTTAGACAAAACTCCGTTTAGTACCAACGACCGTTAGACGTAATTGTGAATTAATAATTAAAAAATAACTATTATATCAATTATTAAACATCGACTCTCATACGCAATGTGTGCAATCCCATAGTCTCGTGTTCGAATCCAGTCATATACATATAAAATGTGTCCGTAAACTATCAGCTCCCACTTGGACAGATCTTAATATGTGTAATGACATTGGTTAGCGTCTAGCAACATGCCAATGCCCCCCAGAACGACCCTGAGTGTGGTTTCCTGGAAAACCTTTTAATGATTTATCATTGTACTTATCCCTTTGTTACTAATACCGTGTTAAGTATGGATATGAATCTTAGTCATTCCATTATTTAACTATTATGTTTCTCGTTATATCTGATTGAACAAGATTACCAAATCATCTGAACGTATTCCAGATAAATCTTGGGTATGGCTATACAAACATCTTGTCAACCCTACGAGGGGCCTAATAGTATTAAACTTCAAAACAAATTTGAAAGAATAAATTTTATCTTGACTACGAGCAAAACCCATGAATTTCATAACACTTCTGAAAATAACCCTTATTACTACCAGTTACGGATAGTGTTAAACCCATGAATTTCACAAGAACTACTTGATGACAAAGATCCATAAAGTATAATCATACAATTGGGAGATAGCCACGTTTTTCCTAGCACGATCAGAACTCGACGCAAATGTCAAAAAATTGTCTTTTTTCTTTTTCTTCTTCTCCCATCTTCCATCCGAATCTAAAAATCCACTCAATGCTTATACCATGTAATCAGTTAGAACGACACACCCCAATACAACATCAACGCCACAAACCAAACCAGAACATTAATTAAAGTCCTAACAGAATTAGGGTTTCGACATAGAAGCACGAAAATCCAACAGCAAGCAAGCAACAGGGTAAGGACAATATTAAAGCAGCAACCAACCCAAAAACAAAGAAAATATGTTCGTCAAAAAGTGGTTAACATAAACCCTAAATATGTCACATGTAAAGTGACCCGACCAAAACCCTGACCAAAGAATTATTTAAGGCTTGTTAGAGCCAATTTAAGCAAGACGAAACAGAGAATGCTTTTACCACTAGGCCACCATTAAGTGGTTTACATACAAGTATTTTATAGTAGGGATAAGTGTTTCTAAATGTATCAAAGTTACCCTGTTTTACTAAGTTGTGTATCAAAAAATTAATCCTCCTAAACAATGTAATATTTTTACTAATCATACTAACATGTGTATCAATTAAGAGTCCCGTCTATTTTAGCTGACGTGGCCAAGTGGAGCCGTTATCTTTCTTTTTTCCTTGTTGACTCATGCCCAAGTGGCAGTCAAAGTATACCCAAAGTATACAAAACAAGATTATCACCCCCAAAACAAAAACCACCACTTGAACGACGACAACCACCACCACCATGTCTTATGCAAAAGACACTCCTCGTGTAATAGGGCAATACGTTCGACCTTTTTGTGATTGTGGCCATCGAGTGACAGTGAAAACGGCGTGGACACCCGAAAATCCAGGGAAAAGGTTTATTGCTTGCCCCATTTATGTAAGCCCTAATTTTATAATTGGGTATTTTTTGAATTTGTTGTTTTGTTTACATCTGATTTTGTTTTTGTTTTAATTATAGGATAAGAAAAGAAAGTGTGGTGTGTATGAGTTCTTTGATGAAGATTTACCAAGTGATTACTATAGGCAATGCTATTGGATTTGCATGCTAGTAGGCGAGGAGAGGTAGTGAAAAAGAGAGATGCAAGAGCATATTGGTGTGCTAACTATGGAGAAAGCAAGGCTTGTGCAAGAGTTGACAAATGACAAAGTCAAAACTACAATTGTATGACGTAATCTTTGTCATTTTGGTGGGTGTTTTGTTGGTTTTGTGTCTTGTATTAGGTATGAGGATTGGGTAGGATAGTGTAGGATTGTGGTAGTATAGTGTAGGATTGTGGTAGTTTCGTTGTAATGGTATTTGACTCAAGTTATTAGCAATGAAACAATTTGCGCATTTCTTATATTGATGTTGCGCTTTGTTATGTTTTCGCTAGCATGTCACATTTGTATGCACTTTAGAAAGTAAAATTAGTAGCTTAAAATTGACTTTAGAAAGTCAATCTACATTATTCGGTTCCTAGATTACAAGAGTGATATGATTGGGCATTAGATCCATACATAAACCACCTAGTACAAGTAGTTCAAGAGCTTTTGCCTTTGCCTTTTGAACCACCGCATTTGCCCTTGCCTTTTGAAGCACTAGCGCACTCATCTGTTGGAATTTTGGGTTCAAATGGCTTGATACCAAAAGATTACAAGTTTCTTTGTTTGGCGGACCTAGAACCTTTTCCTAGCATCATAAGCTTGCCTTGCAAGCTGTTTTGGGGTTAAGTCTTCAGGTTCAATATGGATTGAGCTTGCAGCTTCATGATTTGGATAGCCCTTTGGAAAATAGCTAAACCATGTTCCTCCTGAAGTGTCACTACTATCACTAGAAATAACAATGATGTCTGCAAAAAAAAAGGGTTAATAATAAAAATTATAATTAACTAAATAAAAGTGAAGTTCTGCTCACCATTGCAGGTTTCTTTCCCCTTGTTGGAGCTCATTGCAGTTTCACTTTTAATGTGTTTTGGATTATTTGTTTAAATGTTCTAGTTATGGATGAAGAGTGCCTGATACTTGGTCTTTATAATGGTTGGAATTGTCTCAATAGTTCAGTGAAAGTGGTTGATAGGTTGAAAAAAACAGTGCATTTGCAGGAAAGATGCTAATAGTGGATTTGCAGGATGATATGTTGAATACAATAGTGCATTTGCAGGAAAAGATTCTAAAAGTGCATTCAAACATGTGAGAAAATAGTGCATTCAAATAATAGAACATACAGACAACACAACCATAGCTTGAAAATTTGACTTTATCAAGTCATATAACTTCATACACAACCACAAAAGAGGGCATCTAGTTCAGTAGGCTTAATACATATTGCAAGTTTGTCAATGCCCAAGTTACTTTAATACACAAAGAGGGCATGTTAAGTTACTTACTACCTTAATACATCTAGTTCAAGAGCTTAATACATATTACATAATTAGTGACTAGTCTATGTTCATTGGAGTGTTTTGTGAGCTTCCTTGTCCCGCAGCTTTCGCCAACTTGCTTTTAATGATTCTTTCACTTGGACCCTTTTTCTCACCGCAATTTTAAGTCTTGGTTGCTGGACTGGCTTAACTTGTGCTTGCACCTCAGCTTCATTAGGGACTTCTGTTTGGCTAGCAGCATTGTCTTCATCCTTTTTTGTTATGACCAACCTGATAACAGTTTTGACAAGTTACAATACCACCTACCCTTGATTTCTACATTGACAACAGCCCAAGCTATAGGGTAAATATGGTTGTTCCCATCTCTTCCTATGGCAGTTAAAATCTCACCTTGATTAGGTCTCTTTAAGAAACAACCATCCAATGCAACCACCCTTCTACACCCAATTTTGAAACCTTCTTTTAATGCAGCTAAACAGACATAAAACCTATCAAAATAAGTCTTGTCATCTGTTACAGAAACACCTACTTTGACTGTGGACCCTGGGTTACTATCCAGTAATTCTTTCCCATATGATCTAAGCAGCAGATAATGTTGTTCTATAGTTTTCTCATACTCACTTAATGCCCAAATCTTTGCGACTTTACATCGATTAGGACCTGACACTACATTTATACTTTTTCATAACAAGATCAGCTATATCTACTAGCTTTATATCTGGATTCTTTCTAATTTTATCACCAAACTGTTTTCCTATCCACTTATAGTCCACTAGTGACCCAAACTTGAAATTTCTCACACAATTATGTTCAGAATTTAAAGATATAATCTGAAATGTTTTTTCAGAGTTGATCCTAGCATATAATCTGAAACTACATTTTGGTACATCTTCAGGTATTTCACAAGGATACCTGAATTGCTTCCTTTGTTTGCCTAAATCAGGATCCTTAAGGTTTGGTGGTCTTTGGCCACAAACAGCAATTACCTTATCTGATGCACTCCTCTCATACCAAATTGAATATCCATTGGCCAAAGCATAGTATGTTAAGCATTCCTTCAATTGTGCTGCACTCTCAAACTTTTGCCCAAGCTGTTACATGAAAACAATTCAAATCAATGAATATATTAGCCAAACTTTTGACCAAACTATTAGAAGAACATAAAAAATAAGATTCATTACCTCGGAAGTCATGACCTCCAATGTGTGCTAGGATCATATGTAGGATATTTCACCACATCTTCAAAGACCAACAAATGGGTCTTGCAAATCGAATCATCACCATCACCCTTCAACTTTCTCAATAAATCTCCTATGAACTCATCATGCTCAATCAATACTTCATTTTTGTTTGAAACTGCAGCCCTACTACTCCTTGCAGAACCAGAACCATCTGCAATTGGTGTTGCTTTTCTCTTACTTTTGTTTGCTTTCCTGGTTCTAAGCTCTATGACCTCTTCTTCACCAGCACTTAGATAATCAATGGACTTCTGAGAGTAATCACTATCATCAGTGTCACTATCACTATTTCTATCACTATCTCCATCACTATCTCCATCACTATCTCCATCACTACCTTTATCTTTATCACTTTCAACCACCATTATGCCTTTACCCTTATGAACCACACTCCCTTGTTCAGCATCCTCCTCAGCCCACCTCTCCATTTCTTCAACTGTAAACACATTGCATTGCCTCTTAACGGGTGTTCCTATTTTCTTAGAGGTTCCATCACTAATTGCACTAGGGTCAGGTTTAGCTAAATACTGTGACAAATCAATGGCACAATGTTCCAAGTATATACCTATTCCACCATGCAACTTTGAGAGGTCATACATGTGACTCAGGTCATCGTCATTACCTACTTTCACTAAACCCTTCTCTAGATCATGTTCTGGGATTCTATAGTATACACCAAATATGTGGGCACAATTTGTTCTCTCAACTACCATGCTCTTAAATTCTTCATATTTAAGCCTAGCAACATATATGCTAACCATTGTTCCACCATCATACCTTAGTGGTTCGTGGCAGAAAATCCCATCAAACCAAACCTCCAACTCTACACCATCGTGCCCGTGAATAGTCATTCTAAAAGAAACAACATACAAAATTGGGGTTAAACCCTAAACTGTAGTTGTAATAAATTAACAATTTGTAAATTGGAATTAAAAAAACACATACCTTAATACTTTAATTGCATTCAAATTATGATTCTGGAAAAGTTGTGTGTGTAATGTGTTAAGAATTAGGGTTCATTCATGATCTGGAAAAGTGGTATGTGATTTGGGGATTGTTGTGCTAGTATGTGTTTTTTGGCGGGTTAATATGCCGCCCTTTTGACTGCCACTTGGGCATGAGTCAACAAGGAAAAAAGAAAGATAACGGCTCCACTTGGCCACGTCAGCTAAAATAGACGGGACTCTTAATTGATACACATGTTAGTATGATTAGTAAAAATATTACATTGTTTAGGAGGATTAATTTTTTGATACACAACTTAGTAAAACAGGGTAACTTTGATACATTTAGAAACACTTATCCCTTTATAGTAAACTAATATAGTTATAAGGTTAGGACATGCTTAGATTTTTGTACTTTAGCAACTAACAAATATTTATAATCTCCATCTTTTAACCGCCATCAAAGTGGCCTAGCAGTAAGAGACCTTGATGTCGTTACAAGAAGTATTAGATGCACACCTCACTATATATACATCTTGGGGTAGCTGGGAATGAGTCCATAAACGATCACGGGATATTCGGGTTACGTTTTGTACATTTGAGTGAAATACTCGCTCAGGTAACACGAACAATGAAAACCTCGTATGTTTACCCTTTGAGTGATTGTTTTCTCAATTTATATGAACGTAAACACATCTTCATAAAATACTATATAAAGGACGAGGTTAAAGATGCGAAGACACACGTTTAATGCCTTTCTCAACTAGGTTTGTTAAAGTGCATTAAGATTTTTTATAACAATTATCAAACTCTAGGTATGAAATGAAAATATTTGCGAAATTATTAGCCATAAAGTTGATATATCGTAGTGCCAAATTTATGGCGATAGTTGGCTTAAAATTTATGAGTTTGTACTTTGTACTTGTTACAACATAATAATGTATAGGTAAATAATAAATGTAGCATGTTAGGTTTTAATCAAAGGACAAGAACTTTGGGAAAGTGTTAATAATCAATAGGCGATAAGGCTACTAAAGATATAAATTTGAGTACAACATTTATTTACTTTGAAAGTGTATTTGCAAAATGCATATAAGTGTTGGAATTATATATCATGACAATCAAATAAATAATTACAAAACATCAAAGTATTCAAGTGGAAGCGTATAATATTTATTAACAAATAATTAATTAACATAAAAGAATATGCGTACATTTTCTTGATTCTAGCTGAACAAGAATCAAATCCACAAACTAGCAATAGAAGAACCCTAATTTGATTTAATTAGGATTATATGAATTACCCCTTACCTTTTTGTAATTCAATCCAAGAATAATAACAATATTGTGTTATTACCACGTTCTTGTACACACGTACTAAAATATATTAAAGTAATGCTAGTTTATCAAACCAAATAACTTGGTGTTTGGAAAATATGAGGATCGACACCTATGGAGGTGGCCGATCGGTTTGAGTACAAAAACACACACAAAAGTTTTAGGGTTTTAGCTTATGAGTACAAGAGATAATTTACAAACACCCTAGATTTTGTATATATACTCAAGCAAACTTGGTGAACAAGTTAGAGTTGTAATTGGGTTGGGTTGGGATCCCTTGGCCGATCGGTTCTATGTATCCCAAGGGGATTTCGGAACCTTCCCGTTATTTACAACTTGGTCCTTTTCCAAATACATTTAACGCCCGTTAGAAAAGTTATTTCGTTTAATAAATAAATAAATACAACATTTATATTTAATTATTTAACTTTAATTCTCATACGTAAAGTGTGCAATCCTCGTGGTCTCGAGTTCGATCCTAACTACCGTCTACTAATTTATATCCATAAAACTAACAGCTCCCACTTGGATATATCTTAATAGAGTGATCACATCGGTTAGCGTCTAGCAACACTTCGATGCCTCTAGTACGACTCGAGTAAGGCTCCTGGAAAAACCTTTTAATGATTTCTCATTATTATTATCCTTTGTTTCTAATACCACGTTAAATAAAGATATGGAATTAAGTCATTCTTTATAAAACTATTCTGCTTTCGTTGTAAGTGATTGACCAAGATTACCGAATCATCTAAACATATTTAGGGAGATTTGGGTGCGGCCGCACATAACATCTTGTCAACCCTACGAGGGCCCATCAAGATAAACTCTAAATAAATTTGAAGGAACAAATTCTATTTTGACTACAAGAATAACCCATAAACTTCGTGAACATTTCGAAAACAACCCTTACGACTACCCGCCACGATAGCGTTAAGTTGCTTCACGTAAATGCACTATATTCATGACACTTATCTGGTATCTCAAGTCTGAGGATAACTATCCATAATTTACTTATAACAATATCCACAAAGTAAATTATGTAGTTGGGATAAGTCCTATATTCAATTCATTGAATATCATCCGAAATTGGTATGCATTCTCATCAATATACTTTCAAGTATATTCTACCACATCTCTCAGATTTGTCTTAATTTAATGATACTCCCATATCATTAATTGACAACGGACATTTAAAATAACTTAGTTATTTACGGATTAAACATGCAAATATAGGACAACAATATTATAAATAAAATAAACATAATCCAAACTTTATTTCATCAAAATAATAAATGTTTTACAATATCCTTTATCCAAATACTAATCACAGTTATGCATGAAACTATTAGCTAAACGAAGTCCAATTCCATTGGCAAGTCCAATAAGCTTTGTCTTTAGCTAAAGCCTTAGTGAAAGGATCAGCTAAGTTATCATCTGCGTAAACTTTTAGTAGATTTATTTCACCTTCGGACTTGTTCCCAAGATAGTGATACTCCGTAGAAAATGTCCGTACCCTTCATGACCTGTGTTCATTGGCAAATATGATTGCGCAGAATTGTCACAATACATATCAATAGGTGATTCAATGAAGGCATAACACCAAGCCCCGAAATGAATTTCCTAATCCAACGACCTCCATTGCGACTTCCAAGCGCCTATGTATTTGGCTTCACAGATATCACAATCGTATTTTTACTTCTTGCTCTTCAATCAATTGCTCCTCCATTGATGACAAAGACATAACCCGTCTCGAGACTTCAGATCATCTTTATCACACTGCCAGGACGCATCATAGTAACCTGTAACACCAAGCTCTGTGTCTGGATTTCCACCATACACTAAAAACATATCTTTAGTATTTCTAAGATACTTTAGAATATGCTTAACAACAATCCAGTGAAGTTCACCCGGATTCTGTTGATATCGACTGGTCATGTTTTGAGCGAACGCCACATCCGACCTTGTGCATCTCACAACATACATAATAGATCCCACTGCTAAATCATAAGAAACTTTCTGCATGCGTGCCACCTCAGCAGGTGTTGAAGCACACATCTCGCTACATAAGCCATGCTTTACATCCATCGGCAAATATCCTTTCTTGGAATTTTGCATATTGAATCTCTTCAATATTTTATCAATGTAAGCACTTTGACTTAAACCAATTAACCACTTTGACCTATCTCGGTAGATCTTGATTCCCGAATGTATGCGACTTTCTAAATCTTTCATGGAAAAACACTTCCCAAGATATGCCTTAACATTTTGCAAACTTGGAATGTCTTTTCCCATAATTAATATGTCATCGACATAAAGAATTAGGAAAGTTACATCACTCTCACTAACTTTGTGATATACACATGGCTCATCAAGATTTTGAATACATCCATACCTTTTGATTTCTTCATCAAATCTTTTATTCCATTGCCTTGATGCTTGCTTCAATCCATAAATGGACCTTTGAAGTTTGCATACACGGTTTGGAAATTGTGGATTCACGAACCCCTCAGGTTACTTCATATAGATGTCTTCATCTAAGCGACCATTCAAGAAGGCGGTTTTGACATCCATTTGCCATATCTCATAGTCATAGTATGCTGCTATAGCTATGAGAATTTTAATAGCTCTAATGTCCGCTACAGGAGAAAAGGTCTCCTCGTAATCAATGCCATAAGTTTGAGTAAAACCTTGCACAACTAGACGAGCTTTATAGACGTGTATATTGCCATCCATGTCAGTCTTAATTTTATAGAGCCACTTACTTCCAACCACCGTGGCATTTGGAGGTAAGTCAACCTCTTCCTGCACTTCATTTTCTCTCATGGATTGAATTTCCCATTCATTGCAACCCGCCATTTTTTCTTATCGGGACTTGCCATGGCGACTTTATAACTAGTAGGCTCTCCAAGATCTCCTAACATAGTTTCCTCAACCTCTACGTTAAGACATAGACGTCAGTGCACGTGTAGACCTTACGGATCTTTAACGGGAATCACTTTAACTTCGGTGGAGGACCCAGACTATTAGGTTCTACCGAAAATACGTTAGTGTTTTCGTATGTAATGCATCTTCTTTGTGGGAACCATATTTAGAATGCTAACAAATGATTCCAAAGCATAATCCCAAAATGATAAAGGTAGAGTGGTAAGATTAAACATAGATCATATCATGTCCAACAATGTACGATTTCTTCTCTCGATACACCATTTTGTTGTGGAGTATATGGAGAAGTGAGATTCTGGACAATTCCATTCTCGCCTAAGTAATCTTTAAACTCTTGGCTTAGATACTCTCCTCCTCTATCGGATCGAAGAGCTTTAATCTTCTTTTCCAATTGCGCTTCTACTTCACTTTGAAAACCTTAAATGTTTCAAACACCTCATGTTTATGCTTAAGTAAATAAACATAACCATAACAATGAAATCATCAATAAAGGTTAAGTAGCTAGCACCTCTCTTTGACACATGTCTAAGTGGTCCACACACATCAAGATGAATAAGACCAAGTAGATCGAAGCCCTCCATATTGCTATGAAAAGGTTTCTTCGTCATCTTCCCGATATGCATGACTTACATTTATCAAATGATTCATCATTGATATTTTGCAAAAGCCCTTCTTGTTGCAAATTATGCATGCGAGCCTTGCCTATATGAGCAAGTCTACAATGCCAAAGATAAAAAGAATTCAAGTCTAACTTTATTCTCTTGTTAATGCTAAACATCGAATTATTATTATTGTTAGATTCATTTCCAATCACATCAATTTCAAACACACCATTCACAAAGAATTGCTTTAAAATAAAATACACCATTTAAAGAAAGAAATTCCATTACGTGAAATAGTATGAGTAAACCCATCATCCAACAATACCGAAAAGGAAACAACACCTCTAATTATAGAAGGTACGTAATGACATTTGTTCAATAATAAAGACTAAGCCCGAAGGCAATACTAAACTAAACGTTCCTATGGTTTCAACAAATGCATGTGCGCCATTTCCCACGCAAGAGATATTGCTCCCCATAGGCAAGCTTCCTCTCCACTCTAAACCCCGTAGTGTATTACAAATGTGAATACCACAACTAGTATCATATACCTAGGAATTTTATGATTTAGAGTAAATAATTCAATGACAAATAAATTACTCAAGGACCGCGCCGAGGACCCGTCGTACTTCATCTTATTTGCCCGCAATTCATCGTGATAGAGCACAATTTCTCTTCCAATGCCCAACTATCTTGCAATGGTGGCATGCTTGATCCTTTTAGGATTTTCCTTCCTAGGAGTAGGGTTCTTCTTGGGTTGAGGTTGATAGGCCATAACCCCGTTTGCCTTTGTCAACCTTTCCTTACCCTTCCCTTTCTTGTTGTTTGCACGTTGCGGTTTTGGCATATTAATCCTTCCACCCGAATAGCAAGTACCGGGAGGTAGGAACCTTTGAGGTAACCCTTTCTCATAGTCAATTAGCAATGCGTGTAGGTCAAGAATCGCCTTCCCCCACAAGGCATATTGAAGTTTCGACAAAACCATTAAAATCCTTGTTAAGGATCTATTAATCGATTCACGCCCATGTCATCATCATAAGTTTTGCCAAGTGCCTTTAGTTGATCCATGTATCCTTTCATTTCCAATACATGAGCACTTACGGGTTTACCCTCTCCCCGCCATATTGTGTAATGCGTCGGTCAAGTCATAAATCTCGACGGCAATTGGTTTCTCAAACATAGTTCAAGTTCATTTAGCATATTATATGGGAAATAATGTTCGAATCGCTTTTGAAGAGCGATTCCATCGCTCCCAACATAATACAAGCCACATCATTATGACGCTTATACTCCGGTTTCCACTTGTCATTTTCGACTGAGTAGTTGTAGGACCGCTTGGTTCAAGAGGCAAGGTTCATAAAGATATTTCAACCGGTCAAGAACTCTAGACAATTCTCAAAGAGCGGTGTCAATCATTGAAATTCTTACAGCCAGTCAACTTTTCTCGATCAAAAAAGTTTTTGAACGCATAATTTAGAGCAGTGTTAGTGTTATTGTTGTTCTGAGCCATTTCTACAGGAAAAAGGTTCAAGTATTAGTATTTTCAATAATACACTTTTCAAGAAAATAAATATACCCAACGGTAATGTAAACATATAACCATATAATTTTCTCAAAAAACTAGGATCCAAATTATCATAGATTCATTACATCAGTTGATCTGATAGTAACGAAAGCACATAATAAGGTAATATGTCGAACATTAATTGGCAAACAATTTCCAACTCCTAGATCATTATGGGATTTATATTTTCCAACGCTATTGCAAATATAAACATGTTTCATCCCATCTTATGCCATTGAGTCCAGTTCTCACTTCCTACTCAACTTAAATATCTAACTTAAAGAACTGCAAATATGTCTATGTAAGGTCTGACTTTACATAGAGATTTACCTCTCCATCACAATCTAGCCAAGTACTGTCATGACGTAAATTGCAACTTCAAGTGTTCCTTTTAATTATATGGCATATAGCTTAATTTAAAAGGGTACTAGTTTTGATTTTATGTGGTCAAATCAAATATGTACAAAGATGTCATGCCTTCATCTTGTAGCATAAATTTAATAAAAAACTTTTTATTACCGATTCATAAAGATCAAATTATCAAAGTTTTGATTGAGGTATTGGGTTCACCAATCAAGGAATTTAGTATTAATTATCGTCCATTATACCGTACTTTTGCATAAGTGTAAACTCTTAGTGTTTCGGGTAATTACCACCAAAGTGGCGCATGGAATTAAAACTAATTCGCCCTTAAGATGAGTTTGCACATTTTATGGCTTACTAAGTAGCTCCATTCGAACTTACAGGGGAGAGGACCGGTGAGCGCAAAGCGTAACCTTAGACATCCTTTCAATGTGATCATGCGCTTCTTTATTAACCTATTTACAGCTCATTCTAGTGGGTGAGCCGTTGCACCATTTGTACCAAAATCACCAATCAATTAAACTATTGAAAACTTAACTCTTCCAAAACAAATCAAATTTCACCATTCTTTAGTCCGTATTATTTTTCTATTCAAAATTACTCTTTGCTTAAAACTCATACATAATAAACAAACAAGTAACAAATAAAAATAAACTACTAAAAACAATGCGCACATAATAAACAATTTATACGTGTAAACAAGTAGCCACATGCAACTTATTCGATAAAACCTATTAATAATCAATATCTAGGTTAAATTAATGTATATATTAATTAGGGTTTTCACCCAATGATAGAAAGTGAGCCACATACATCGATGAATCGATTAAGTAAACCCATAATTAAAATATACCAATTAGCACATAATTAATTCATTAATATATAATTGAGTCTTCCCAATTCAAGATTTATCGTAAATAAACATGTGATAAATATTCTTAATAATTAAACAATATCAAACCAATTTATCCATGACTAACATGCATGTATAATCATGGATATATCATAACAATTATACAAATAGTCACAAATTCGCATATCAAAATTCCATGACACATAACAAATTATTCATGAATTAATCACGTAACCAATATATTAATTCTAGGTTTCGATAAGGTTAGCAAACAATTTCCAAAACCCTAAAAAACATTATGAGTCGAATTAAAAAAAATAATGGGGTACGCCCCTAATTAAAAATCGACCCAAAAAAAATAAACATAAACCCTAGAAAAACATATCAAACAACATACAAGTATTTGTTTTATTACGCGTTTATGTAATTAATTACTCATTAAAAACCAATGACTCGTGATGCCACTATTGGAATTATATATCATGACAATCAAATAAATAACTACAAAACATCAAAGTATTCAAGTGGAAGCGTATAGGGTTTATTAACAAAAAATTAATTAACATAAAAGAATATGCGTACATTTTCTTGATTCTAGCCGAACCAGAATCAAATCTACAAACTAGCAATGGAAGAACCCTAATTTGATTTAATTAGGATTATATGAATTACCCCTTACCTTTTTGTAATTCAATCCAAGAATAATAACAATATTGTGTTATTACCAAGTTCTTGTACACACATACTAAAATAAATTAAAGTAATGCTAGTTTTATCAAACCAAATAACTTGGTGTTTGGAAAATATGAGGATCGACACCTATGGAGGTGGCCGATCGGTTTGAGTACAAAAACACACACAAACGTTTTAGGGTTTTAGCTTATGAGTACAAGAGATAATTTACAAACATCCTAGGTTTTGTATATATACTCAAGCAAACTTGGTGAATAAGTTGGAGTTGTAATTGGGTTGGGTTGGGATCCCTTGGCCGATCGGTTCTATGTATCCCAGGGGGATTCCGGAACCTTCCCGTTATTTACAACTTGGTCATTTTCCAAATATATTTAACGCCCGTTAGTCCATTACATTAATTACTTAACGTCCGTTAGTTATTCGTTTAATAAATAAATAAATACAACATTTATATTTAATTATTTAACTTTAATTCTCATACGTAAAGTGTGCAATCCCGTGGTCTCGAGTTCGATCCTAACTCACGCCTACTAATTTATATCCATAAAACTAACTAAGACCAAAAGATTTTTTGGACAAAAGAATGCTAAAAGGTAAATTACCATAACTATCCTATTGCTAGACCTACTATAAAACTATAAATAATGTAGAATGTATGGAACATAAGGGGTAACAATAATGTTACACAGTTTTTGTACTCTTTATTACAAGTAATTGCTTATAGCAATTATATAGCCTTTAAAGTCTATTATTATGTTCCGTCAAAACCTGAGCATAATAAATAAATTTTAAATACTTACTATACAAGTTTAACAATAATTATTTTCACAGTTATATGAACACTTTATTCATATTTGAAAATAAATAAATAATTCAAATGACTAAAAACATAATGTCTAAACTTAAGTGTTAGCATTTGTTAGTTACAATAAATTAGTAAACTATTGTCACAAACTTTTAAATATACAATTAAACATGTTTATAGTTATACATCTAAAATATTTCTCATGAAAATATGATATATACTGTGCAATTTGACTATTATTTTGTAGTTTAAACATAAAGACAAATGGTACACATATGTACCTAAATAGTTGATGTTCA
This sequence comes from Chrysanthemum lavandulifolium, assembly GCA_022545495.1. Taxonomy (NCBI): domain Eukaryota; kingdom Viridiplantae; phylum Streptophyta; class Magnoliopsida; order Asterales; family Asteraceae; genus Chrysanthemum; species Chrysanthemum lavandulifolium. The sequence continues at coordinate 17,934,559 of CM040241.1, forward strand.
TTTACTGTATGCAGTAACAATAATGTCTCAACACTGTCCATTTACAAAACCATAAAAATGAAATTTTGACCTTTATTTATTTATTTATTTATTTATTTATTTATTTATTCTGATCATGTTTTGCATAAAAACGATAACCTAGTTTAAAAAATGTGAAAAGTGGTAATGGTAAAATATATAAATTTAGCCAGTGGTAATAGTAATATAAATGTACAAGTGACATGCATGACATATTTTGTGTACTTATTTACCAACAAAAATTAGCCGGTGGTAATAATATAAGACCAGGCGTAATAAGGGTGCCAAGACTCGGTCTTGATTATAGGTTTAAGTCTCGACGAAAACACGTGTGAAATGTATATAGCGAATGTGTAAAGTTTAGTTACAAGCCATTATTAAAAGGTGTTATAAACCTAATTAAAGCATAAGTCATGCATAAATTTATGACTTTGCAAAAACCAAATCTTTGTCTGAAAGTATAATAGGGCCCTTGTTTGGTTATAGTTAAATCATGTGACATAAACCTTTCCTCTCATAACATGCAACTTTCATGGTTCATCTTCATTTCATTACTTGGTTTTCTTTCAGTTTTGAAACTCATCTTCAATCTCCTAAAATGGATTTTCGTAAACTTTATACGACCACCGAAGAATCTCAAGAACTACGGTTCATGGGCTCTCATAACCGGTGCAACCGATGGCATAGGTAAAGCCTTTGCTTTTCAATTAGCTCAAAAGGGTCTTGACCTAATCTTGGTTAGTAGAAACCTAGCAAAACTTAAGCAAGTTTCTAACGAGATTACATCGGTCCATCCCACGACTAAGATCAAGGTTTTTGAAGTTGATTTTGCGGGTGAAAATGTTGTGGCAAGAGTTAAGGCGATGCAAGAGGTGATACGTGATGAGAAACTTGATGTTGGTGTTTTGATAAATAATGTAGGTGTGACTTATCCTGTGGCTAGGTTTTTTCATGAGGTTGATGAAGAGATTTGGATGAAAGTGGTGAAAGTGAATGTAGAAGGTACAAGTTTGGTTACTAAAGCTGTGATTGGAGGAATGATTAAGAGAAAGAATGGTGCTATTGTGAACATTGGTTCGGGTGCTGCGAATTTAGGGATGGCAAAAAAACCCGAACCCGACGGGGAAACCCGAAACCCGAACTTATTGGGGCGGGCGGGCATGCTTATCGGCTTCGGGCGGGTTTGGGGCCTTAACGGGATTCTTATCGGGTTTAGGGGGACGGGCACACCATCCCCGCCCGCCCGCCCAAATATATACATATACATATACATAAAATATTGTGTTAGTATTTACGTACTAAATATAATTCTCTATTTGTTAGTTTTTATCTTTATGATTTATTCTCTAGTTTTTATCTTGTTTTGTGTCATATTATTCTATAAAGTTGTGATTTATTCCAACGATTAATATATTACTAATGGTTTCTCGATTATTCAAGCTATTCCATAAAATAATATTGTTAATAGTGTAGAAATAAGAATAAACGGGAGCGACACGAGTATGATAGAGTATCGCTCAAAAAGACAACCCGATAAGACCCCAATGGGAATGGGGCGGTTTGGGAGTATCTCTCCCAATGGGGCGCCTGATAAGATCCCAATGGGGATTGGGGCGGGTTTGGGATGGTTTTGTTATCGGGTTTGGGGATGGGGATTGCCAAACCCGCCTAAACCCGCCCCATTGCCATTCCTAGCTGCGATTGTTGTTCCTTCTCATCCTCTATATGCAATCTATGCCGCTAGCAAAGCGTAAGTTCGTCCTTTTCTCTATTTATTTTTGTGTCTCACCCATTAATCAGGAAAGTGTACTTTGTAACTAGTGATCACAAGATCACTAGCTTAATTGATACTTCCTCATCAGGGAAAAGTTTGTAACTAGGATTATATTGCGAGAGGGAGAGACAAAAGCCAGTAAAACATGAATTTCTCGAAACCAGTTTCATTGCTAAAATATAGATTTTAGCAGATTTTAGGAGATTGTGCGAGAGATGTGAGAAAAGAGGGTTGACGAATCGTGATATTTTTTGTAACCATGGTTCATGACAAAGCTTAAGCACACTAACACACAGACTCAAACCGCTTAGATCTCTCCATTTGGGGAAGGTTAATTTAATTTGGCCATTTTGAATCGTTTGAACCAAGCTTGGTTCAATTCGAGATTCGTGACATTTTAGTAATGATAGTTACGGTTAACTTATGTGGTTATGATTGAGTCGATATATTTTGGCCTAAATTGACACGTTGCTTGTACTTATTATTGCATTTTGCTTTGTATGTATTAGTGTTATATGTGACATTGAGTTTAGCAAGTGTTCTTAACGCGACGAGTGAATGAGTCGAAAAACATAAACTAAGGATGTTTTTACAACCAAAAATGCTAGTTTTATAGAAGCAAAAATCATGTGTCCGAGTCTTGAAAATAAGTCTTATACTTTGAGTAAAATTGTGTAAGAACCTTACTCAAAGTAACAGTACTGCATTAGAGAGGAAGGTCACTATCTCAAGAAAAAAAACATTCTAGGTATATACAACTAAGAATGCCCGTATACAAAGGGTGATCCATTGATGGAGTTCACGTCAACTAATAAATGTTAGACGGTAAATGCGGGCGCATGATATTAAAAATACGCAGCCTGGTTGGTGTAGAGCCATCTACTTGTGGGTCACTTTAATGTGGTTGAGGCTCACTTTTTGAGTTACGGTTAGTTGTGGTTAAGTCACATTGATGATGAGTAAATGAGTTCACTGATATTTGCACACTTAACTTTTTGATTGGCACACTCCAGCTTATGCATTGACATGTTGTAATGTGTATACATTCTGCTTTAACTGATTGTATACTAGAGTGTGCAAATCAAAGACTAATGTGTGCAAATCATCTCCCTTTTAAGTGTGACGATTAACTAAAACTCCATTGATTAATCAGCCAAAAACTCTGTTTACTCACAAACAAAATACACTTCTCTGCATTTTGTAAAGATCAAATATAACACATTATCAGTTTGGATAACATGTTAATGGGGTATACATGCACATAATGGATGTTAAAAGATAGCAAGTGGTTTAGACTTTAGACAGCAAAAAGGTTATTCTGTATTCATCTTTATAATTTCCAAACCCCATGTGGCTTGCAAGTGTTATTTTGCCTTTTAAACAAGGATTTTTGGTAAAATGTAAGAGAAGAATTGGATTGAACTTTTTTATATAAAGAGTTAGTCCATTTAATTAACTACCATATAAAAATTAAAGCAAAAATGCATATATATTTTTCTATTTTTTGAGAAAAGGGGTTTTTATACCCGGTATATATTATTACTCCAAAAAATATTTCATAAATAGGATGTGAGTGAATCCCACACCTGCTTATTACAGGCAAAAAACAAACTCACTATTTGTGCTTCAAACCAAAACCTATTATAACAATGACAAATCAAACTTATGAAAAACTATTCTAAAAAATCTACTAACGTCTAGCATGTCCACGAAGCCTTATATCCCAATCAGAACATATTGTTAATTGTTCTTTAATTAAATGTTTGCACTCGTTATTATCATATGGGTTATCATCATAATCATCTTTCCAACGCTCATATAGGCTCTTCCTCTCGGTTCCATTTCCATTCTTTGATGCCATAAAATCTTCAGTTTCGACAAAAAGCATCCTCTACTTCATTATCACTATCCTCATTATCCACATTATTAACCTTGATCTTTTCAGTATTTGAACCAACCACATTAGACAAGGTAGGAGATGGCTGCTCATTGGTCAATTGAACTTCATTCACAGGTGTAGCATCATTAGGTGTGTTAGTCATGATTTGAATAGGCTCCACATATATTTTTTGACATTGTCTGTATGTTTGTCACACAAAATTACAATAAAGTTATGCTTGTCATTTAAAACATAAGCTACTTTAATTAAGTAAGCTTTGTTTGGCTGAAATTATCAAAGATTTTGGAAAAATAAATTTTCATAATTTCTTAAATCAAATGCATGTAGCTCATAGATATAACCTCTATGTTTTAGCTTCAGCTCCATCTAGAGTTTTAATAACAGTTACTTTTGTCAAACAAATCTTTGAACGAAAAAAGATATCAATATATCATAACGTACGTATTTATAAAAATGTTACTCCGTATCGATACATATCAACTGAATCTATGAAACTGAGACAAAACTCGAAGATACATGTGATATATTGGTAACTTTTTGGTTTCGGTAATGATACATTTGAAAGAGTACGTTAATAAACTTAAAAGAGGAACCTCCTTAAGTTTGATTTTACATCGCATTTGACAAATTATTTTGTGATAACAGGTACGTTGATCAACTTTCAAGATCTTTATACGTGGAATACAAGCATCTTGGCATAGATTTTCAGTGTCAGGTATTCGTTTATGTTTCTTCGATATCTTTTTAAGCTCACAAGTCACAAAAGTCTTTTGTTTTGGCACAATAAAACATTAAAAATGGTGACATCTCAGGTTTTCTTTCAGTTGTTTCAATATCAAAAATTTGTTATTAGGTGCCATTATATGTGTATACGAACATGACATCACAATCCATGGTCAAGAAAGCATCATTGTTCACGCCAACACCCGATGAGTACGTGAAATCTGCAATTCGACACATAGGATATGAATCTCGTTGTACACCATATTGGGCTCACTCAATTCAATGGTTCTTCGCTTCGTTAGCTCCTGATTTTCTTTTAGACGCATGGCGTCTTTCCATTGGCCTTAAACGTGGAGGTTATAAGGCATTTTAATTATATAGATGCGAATGAAGTATTCTTTGAAGTCATGGTGTAACTAATTATTTAGAGCTTGTGATTCGTGAGTATTGACATGTTAAGATTTCGTGGAATTACGCATTGTAAGATTGAATAGACTTGCTGATATTAATTATTCAGATATGTAATATATTGTTATTAACTTGGTCGATCTTGTCGACTAGTTTTCCATAAGAACTACTTGTTAAATCTTAAACAGACGAATGAAAATGCATAATATTCATCATCCATAGGAGAGCCGAGATTACACAATAAGGTGGCTATATATATTATCAATCTTCATAAAGCATGCATCCAGACGAACTAAGATCACCAAATATCCAAAGAGCGAGTTGACCACGCGCGCAATTCAACCGTTCTTGAACAAACGAATGAAAATGCATAATATCCATGTTAGCCACGAGTTGAGATTAAACCCACGACTTATTTGAATTGAGTTTTTTAGTATCTCTTTTGTAAAGAAAGTCAATTAATAACTTGTACGTCCTATTGTAAATGCTCTCGAGATCAAGTTTTTGTTTGAGGTTAATGCGGTATTTCAGCCACATTTCATTTAGGGGGTGTTTGATAGCCTCTTAATGGGCCTATTACTGAATCGGTCAGCAATGGTTCCTGTTTGATAACATCATTTTAGTCTCTTAGTCATTCTACTAGGGGTTGACTGGCACAGCATCCAAGGGATGCAAAATGATTCAGTGGGTTTTCAAGATCTTTTATTATAACCACTTCGATCAAATTTAATAATATTATTATTAACTTTAGCATAATTTAGCACCCGCTTGGCTATTTTGAACAAATTTTTTCGTTTCTGTAAATGATAAAACAACTCATTATTTTCCCAAATAATTGTATTAATCAACTTTTTTTTTCGTCATTTTAACTTTTGCAAGTTTTGTCACTTATATATTATTGTAATATCTAAGGCCGAACACAGTCGATGACCCAGATCACTTGGGTCATCAGCTGTCATATTAGTTTTTTCTCTCCGGTGACCAGACACGACCAAGTTGTCACAGCCGATTACCAAAGTTTTTTATTTTTGTTTTTTTTAATTCAAATTTTTTAAACAACAAAGAAAAGTTAATTAATAATATAAATATTACATAAATCATACAATACAATACGGTTAAAAAAACATACGAACTAAAATAAACTACGATACGAAGTACATAAATCATAAATTTGCATTTCTTCAACGGAATGAGGGAGACGACAAGCCATAATAATTTTGTGTTAAGACAATTATGTTTGAAATTGTGTGTTTAAAAATGTGTTTAAGGTTGGTATTTATAATGTGTTAAAAGTGGCAAAGTTTAATTTTTTTTAATCAAATAGTAATATATAGAATCGGTCACCAAAGTTGACCGACCAACTTTTCCCGATCGACTGTGTCTAGCCTAAAATTATACAACTAAATATTAAAATCAAGAAATGATGTATACATAAAATGTGCAACAGTAAACATTTTAGCTTTTAAGAGTTAGTTTAGAGATACACATAAAAAATGATGATAATTGGTTAAAAAAATCATTTACAAGAAAAAAATAAATAATAAAAAAAAAATAATAAAACTTATTATAGTTTCAAAAGCTAATTTTTTATAGAAAATGTTAAAATAGTACATTAGCCAATAAAGACATGCATTCAGGACCGTTGTCAAACATCATGTTATCATTCAGAAACAATCTGGTTAAGAGTCGTTTAATCATTCAGAGTAAATAAATCATTCAGAGCTAGATCACAAAGTTATATCAAACAGCCCCTTAGTTAACTGTTTTGGTGATTAATATATTTTACCGAGGTAATCTTTTATAAAAAAAATGCTCTCGAGATTAAAATATTTGTTATTTTGTCTGTGAACATGGTTAATTTCTTTTCATTCTCAACATATGCACACAATTCGCCCTTTTTGTCTCCTAATTATTTTCCTTTCTTTTTAAACTCATACATCTATATTGTTTGTTTAGATATTGGTGCAAAAAAATAAAATTATCAAATGATAAAAAAAAAATAATAAAAATAAATAAATAAAAAAAATTGTTTGTTACTTACTTTGCTTTGAAACCTGGCACATTTAAATCTTGCAATGAATTGCAAAACAACCCTATCATATTTTCACCTACCCCATTATATCGTCATTTAATCTCTAGCAATAAATCACACAACAACCCCCCACTTGTCATTTACTTTCCCCCCTTTACAAAAAGTTCATGCCAAATAAATCTAGGCAAAAACTCTTCTTCTTCATAGTTGGAGTTTTGGAATATACAGTTTTCCAACTCATGAATTTTGGCCAGGAAAGGAGGGTGTGGCATGTGCCATGGCGAGTACGTTGTCATGCCTTCATTGTTGAAATAGGTGTTCTTGGAAAACTACGGTAAAATCTTATTTCTTTGTTATATATATTTTTTTCAGTTTATTTCATGAAATAGTTATCTACTCTTGTTGCAATTTTTTTAAGCTTTTTTCTTTACACATGTCAAAATGTTGAAACTAGTATATGAAGATATGAGGAACTTATAAGTTATTATTGCTTAAACACAACATGCTTGATAATCTTAGATAGTACAGTAACACGGTTGTAGGATTCAGGAGAGTTTGATAGATTTTTTTTTTTTTTTTTTTTTTTTTTTTTTTGTTCGTAAATTGTTGACATAAAATGACTTATTAACAATTTATGACACAGTTAACATGTTAGAAAGGTAAGGGCATCGTTGGCGTATCTTACTTGTGGAAGCTCTTTGGCAGCGTCATTTGTCAGAGTCACTTTTCTTCATCTTGAGCGATTGTGCTTGTGCAACATTAAAATCAAAATTTCTATCAATATGTTGCTCCGATCAAGATATACCCCTACTAGTGAACACTAATAGCCAATCAAAACAAGTGGCTGGACCGCTGAGGAGACCGGAACGCAAAAAAATACCTACTAAGAGGTATACCCCTACTAGTGAAGGAAAAACACAATCAAAATTACTAAAGAGTAGTTCTGACATTTGACATGCGGATAAGATCCGTTTAAGACTTTTGAGATTTGTCAGTGTCACTTTTCTTCATCTTGAGCGATTGTGCTTGTGCAACATTAAAATCAAAATTTCTATCAATATGTTGCTCCGATCAAGATATATAACTACTTATTGATTCTGAAGCTAATAATATTTCGCTTGTTCTTAAGATCATCATGGCTAGATCCTCGAATCAACAAGTGGTTATATATGTTGATCGAACTACTGATATCAACATGTTAAGGCAACATATTAAAAGAAATTTTGATATAATTGTTGCATAACCACAGTCGCTCAAGATGAAGAAAAGTGAGTTTTTTTTTACTCTTTGCTTGCATTTAGGCTTCGCAAAACTCGGGTGCTAATAACATTTGTCCCTATCTCTTTTCCTGGTTGTTTTGTCAACTCTGAGTTACTCTTTAATACGAGTATATTGTTATCTAATAATAATGATTTCTATATTTTCTAATTATTATATGCTTACTAATAATGATTTATTTTTAGGTAAATCTAGTGATCTTCTACAAGCTAGTTTAGCTTCCAAAGATTCTTGATGCAACGGACTTCGAGCTTTATTTTCAAAATTTTCAAACTTAGGAAGTTTGCGATCGAGTTTGCGTGTCAGATAAAACTAGAAGATGAACCGAAGAGACAAAGATATGCTAATATATTTTCAAAATATTTTCTTGATCGTATTCTTTGCGGCTAACATATATTAAACTATAAAGTTCGCAAGCTGAAGTTGAACAACCTTGGGAATTTTCACTGATGGAGTTCTTGATCGATGAAGAGGATGTTTCACCATGAAATAATGCAAATCCGTTATTGGGCTCACGGAAGGAGCACTATACGACATCTCGTCCAACTAAGAAAAGGACGAGAGACGACCAGATAAAGACGCATGATCAATGGACGGGCATAAAGAACAATATCGCGAGCAACGTGCCCTGATTTTATAATACCGCCTTTCTTATTTTATTTGATATACACACTATATTTTCGCATAACATTTTCTAATTACCTTCTATAATGTTCAACACAATGCAAAAACTAATCCAAACACCCCTTTAGTGTGTGAATTTAGGGTGTGTTGTTGACCTTATCATCCAGTTATTGACCACGAATAGCATTTGACCATTCACTTACATATGGGTCGATTTGAAGTTGTGTTTTACAACAAGCGTTCTGGAGCGTATAGCTTTTAGGATTGTATGCTTGTTTAGCAACAAGCTTTTATCTTTTTTAGCTTCCCCTGATTCTCGATAAAATATTAAAGAAAAGTAGAAAACACACACATACACGCACACACACATGCAACAGTTATTTGTTTTTGCCCATAAGCTAAACTTGATAAGCTCATAAGCTAGCAAAATGTATTCATGTGTCTGTGTGAGTGTTTACAATTTTGTATATCATTGATTGTATCACAAGCCAAGAAGTTGTTTTGTGTTTGGATTAGCTTATTTGTTTTTGGAAAAGCTAGTAAGCCCATTTTTTTCACCTTTTGAGCTCATTGCTTAAGGCTTATGGAAGTCCATAAGCTTCACTTGATAAGCTCATAAGCTAAAAAATGGGCTTATGAGCTTTTCCAAAATCAAGTAAGCCCATAAGCTTGAAAAATAAGCTAATCCAAACACCCCCTTAGTGTGAATTTAGGGCTAGAAATGTGTGGGATATAGTTTTTTGTTTGGTGAAGGAGGGTGTGTGTGTTGTTGACCTTATCATCATATTATTGACTATGGAGTACGGATAGGAATCTAATCATTCGCTTAAAAACGGGTCGGTTTTAGCTGTATTTTATCTCCAACGGGTAAATATAGGTCGATTTGATCGCCAAGCGGCAAACATATATCTTAATAGTGTAGTCTGCGTATCATATATAAGACAATAACTGTTTGAGTATTAGATTTAGAGCTTGGACAAAAAGTGTTAACAGGTCAACCTGTCCGATCATTTTGACCTGTTTTAGTCTTATAGGGGTGAATGGTTATTGATATTAATTAAGCTTAAGAATTTGGTGTTTCAATCACTTTTTGTTTAGTTTAGCAAAAGATATTCAAGAAAATTGTTAAGTTTTTTTTATTTCTCGTGTTCTTTTGTAGATTTGAAGTATGAACGCCGATACTATCAGAATACTCTACCCTCCAAATTCTTTAAGGTATGTTTTTGTTTCGATATTTGACAATCCTTATGTCTGTGATAAGTGTGATGTTTGACTGTACACAAAGTTTAATGCAAATGTTTGATTACATGTCGAATATCTTTATTAGTTTGATCTTATACTAATAAGTTGTAACAATGACAACATGCTAGAGTACCAAAATCTGTGGGTTGGATAACGGGTCAAAACGGGTAATTTTCCGTATAAGTCGAAGGAGAACGTGCTAGGTTGACGTAACTCATCTTGTTCGGCTTTTGCAATAGTAATTGGTGTGGTAAATATGACTACAAATACCGTGAGCAACTTTTCACCCGTTCGACAAGTTTAACTAATTTCCTTAAAACTAAACCTGTTGATTTGGCTCATTTGACCCGTTATATGTAAATTGGTCGAAATTTCCACTTTTAAAAATTGGAATAGCCAACTATTTGTTTCTTATTTTACACACTCCATTTCACAGAAATTTCAAGCTGATACGAGAGTTTATGCAAGTAGAAGCTCATCAAAAAAGTTAAGGAAAGCAAAAGAAGCACAAAAAACTGTGAATCCACAACTTGTCGAAGGTTTACCAGATGAACCTAATGGAATTGAGGATAAACCAGCTGCAACTGATTCTAATAGTAATTTGGAGTCACGGGCTTCGGTTGCTATTGCTTCTAGAAGTTCTGTTCTACAAGCATGCACAGTGACTTCCGGTTTTATAGCTCTTGCTGGTGTAGTAATTCGACAGGTGAAATCTTGATTTGGACTCTTTTTAGTAATATGAAGCATATAGATCACTTTACGGGTGTTTGCAGGGTTCTCATTTCGCATCATCACAAGGATGGCCTATTGCTGATTGCTCTTCCGAAATATCATGTAACGTTTTGAATCTAACTATATGTTTAAAGGCGTTTGTATAATATCATACCCATTTACTAAAGAAGCTGAGTGGGACCCACAGGACCGACTATCAAAAAATACATACTTATTAACCAAACGCATTTTTGTGCATGTAGTTGACTTTGAGATATGGCATCTGCAATTGATAGCGGGATTAGTCATACTCATATCGTCTTCTCGGTTCTTATTACTAAAGACATGGTCTGATTTTGCTGAGTCTAGTGAGGCATCCAATCAACAGGTAATTTATCCTACCCGTCTGATCGACATTTTTTCATCAGTTGGTCTAAATGACAGGTCGACCCAAAACACTTTTATATCTTTTTCAGTTAGCTTTTAAGAAAACCTCAATTGTGTCAATTGATTTGACCTGTCAGAGATAAAACATAACACACTTATAAATGGGTCGAAATTGTCACTCTTATAATGGCGTTTTTCTTAAAGTGCTAGGGGAGGTCTCAAGTTCAAGTCCCACCGGGACTTTTACCCTTCAAAGCGATAAAGGAGTAGCAGGGGTCTCGTGGTCACATACTGCCCAATTGGATGTCACTGTTGAACCTAAACCACTAACCACTAACAAGCCGTTCAAAAAATAATAATAATAAAAAATGGCGTTTTTCTATTTATTGAAGTTTGCTTCTAACTATGCAGGTCCTAACATCACTAGAGCCGTTGGATTATGCATTTGTGGCATTTCTTCCCGGTATTAGTGAGGTTAGAGTAAAGAAACTTTGGACGTTATTCGTTTACACCATTTACCTCCATTCACCATATTGTGCGACTCATCCCATTTCTTCTTACTCTTCGTAAGTGGGATCCACAATCACATCTTCGTTTATCCTAGCAAGTCGCACCTTATAATACAAAAATGAAAATTAAGAAACTCAGATGCTTTTTTATGTGTGTGTTTCAATGGATAGGAACTCCTATTTCGCGGTGCATTGATTCCACTTTTTGGAGCTCACTTAATAAGTGCTACCGCAGTTGCTGCCTTGTTTGGAATTTTGCATTTGGGCAGTGGTCGCAAGTTTTCATTTGCAATATGGTATACATTCGCCTTTTTAATAGCATAGTTGTTGTAATCAAATTTTTGCGTTGTATATATAAAAAGGCAAAAAGGTGTTGGTAGGTCAAGATTAGTAAACCTGCACTTTTTAACGTATCCACTTTTATCATTTCTAGACGTGAAAATGGTTGATATGTTTGTTTAGCACTTAAACTTTGTAATGTGATTTTAAGACTATGCTTTATGGCTGTGTTTGTAGGGCCACGTTTGTTGGGCTTGTGTATGGTTATGCTACGATATTGACCTCTAGCCTTATCGTGCCCATGGCTTCTCATGCAATCAACAACTTAATAGGAGGCGTTATATGGCGCGTTACACACACTAATCATCAAAAGAGGGAGGTACGTGTAATGACTTGGTTTTTAATTTTTTGGTGCCAAAATGAGTTGTCATAGGGTCCTCCCTTTCTCATGTAATGCATACCAGCCACGAGATTTATGGTAGTTTATTTGCAGGTTTAGTCCCAAGTCTCTATAGAATGGACTGTTTTAGGATCAAGAACCGTGGGAGATTCTTGATACAAGCGTCGGGATCTCTGAAAATCATATGAAAAAGGTACAAGCTTTAAGCTCCAATTTTTACGGTCATTTTTTGATGAAATTGACAAACCAAGTGGTCAGTTATTATATGTGTTTAGTACTACTATTTACAAGAAGCACATTAACTAATAACAACAAATCATGTATACTGAAGCAAATGTTATCTTGTACTGAAGTTGACCAAAGGTAAAACTTTTTCATTTGCAGTACATATACCAGGAAGGCGCGCTGATGATAGATCTGTCAATAACCTCTTAGTCATTCACACCCTTGTTTATATTGGTACTTGAAACCAAAGCCTCTTACTCAGGCATTTGTCATAGGAATATATGTAAATCACACATTTTCAAGCACAGGAAAACATTTCATGCATCATTACATACAATTTTTTATTTTTTTTAGGGGAACCATAGTTTTCAGACATTTTTGGCCGACTAATTCACACATTAAACCTTTGACCTACACACTTTTTTTCTTTTTTTTTTCTAGGGGTTTCCCCGGTAAATGTATTACTAAAAAAAAACGTTTAAGTATAACGGATATGAGTGAAATCCCAAATCTCAGCCTTTTACATAGGCGGTAAAGCCAACATAACAAGCAAACCTACTTCTATGAATGAAGTAAAGATAATAACTAGATTACATTTGACTTAAACAACTCCAAACATAACCTACGATTTCTTCCGACCGTAAATCTTGATATCTCAAGCGTCACATAAAGCCAATTAATCTTCGGTTAAATCATGAGCATCGTACTCATCATTATCATCATATGGATCATCATCCTTTGTTTCCTTTCAGCGTTCGTACAAACTCTTGGTCTCGTATCCACTCCCACTTGACTTATTTGAAGCCATGAAAGTCTCAGTTTCAGCATATACAATTTTTCACATCACAATCTCTATCCTCATTGACATTCTAAAATCCCTAAAGTCGAACTCTCTCTAAGCGAAAAAGCGAATCCCTAAACTTCGATAAACACTTTCTTACGATCCCATCTCAAACCTTTAATTCTTGACTATCCATTCACGTGGGTCGGTTCAATATTACTGGTTTGTTTAATCGTTGGTCGGTGTGTTACATGTATTCGCTTTTTGGTTTCTGTATTGGTAAGATATAAGTTTGAATTATACGATTTGCATGTGCCTTCAATATTTTATTATACAACCAACCAGGGTGCTGCATATAGATTCATTATCTTTGTTTTGTTGTGAGGTCAGTTCCTGAGTTATTTGACTATAGTTTTATAATCGATCTCCAATATATAAAACCCTAGTCCTTGTCGACGCTAAGTTTTGGGTGCACACCTGGCGGTGGTTTGAGGGTCGACTTGCTGTGATTTGTTCTTGATGGGGGTTACGAGAGAGCGGGATAAAGGTGGGGGAACATTGGAACATCCTGTTGGGGATGCGGTGTTTGGTTCGAGCTTTAATGTTGCTTGCAATTCACAAAATTTTGGAACAAGTTCTGATAAAACTCCTGGTAACAGTGGGAGTGAAGCTGAGCTAAGTCGTGATCCGGTTGTTTTGGCTGCGTGCAAGAGTTTTGAAGAGGCTATGCGTGGTGTTAATAAGTCGGTTTCATATGCGGGTGCTACGTCCAATGATGCTATGAAACACAAGCCTAATTTTCGTAGGTTGGAATGTAGTAACAAGTCTACTGAGGTGGATCTATCAGTTCCTATGAGAGTAGTGGAGGAGGTAAACTCTAAATTTGAGAATACCCTTTATGGTTATTTTCTTGGTAAACGTATTGCTTTTCCGGTCGTTGATTATTATGTTCGTAATACGTGGGCCAAGTATGGGATTCAAAAAGTTATGATGAATGCGAAGGGGTTCTTTTTCTTTAAGTTTTCCACTCGTAAAGGTGTGGATGATGTTCTTGAAAACGGGCCGTGGATGATTAGGAATGTGCCAATTATTCTTAAAACTTGGACGTTGAATACTAATCTGCTTAAAGAGGATTTGACTAACATACCGGTGTGGGTTAAATTTCATGATGTTCCTCTTGCTATGTTTTCTGATGATGGTCTCGGCCTCCTTGCTACATTGATTGGTACTCAAAATGCTAGATTCTTACACTAGTCAAATGTGCTTGGATTCACAGGGCCGTAGTAGTTTTGCTAGGTGCTTGATTGAAGTTCGTGCGGATAAGGCTCTTCGAAAGCCTCACTGCTGAGATACCCTTACCGGATGGATCGGGTTCTACTATTGAAAAGATCCGTTGAATATGAATGGAAACCGCCAAGATGTGATACGTGTAAACGGTTTGGTCACACGCTGACTGTCCTAAACTGCTCCACCGTCTACTCAAATTAAACAGATCATATCGATGGTTTCAAGTCGTAAGTAATAAGAATAAGGGTAAGAATGGTGGTATTAATGCTCCTGGTAAGGGAGGTTTTAATAAACCTGGTGTAGGGCCTAAGTTTCGGTATCAACCTAAAGCGTCCCCTAATCCCAAGTAGGTGAATAATTCCAAGATGAAAGCCACTGAAATGGCTAGTATGAGTGGGAAGACGATTGCTACATCGAACCCGTTTGATGCACTTAATATGATCGATACTGATGAATGTGGTACTCTACTGATGTAGTGGATTCTGGTTGTTCAATGGAAGCTAAGGAGCCGCTTGTGTGTGATTCAATGGAAGCTAACGAGGGTGGCACTACCCCTATTGTTGAGAAAATTGGAGAGCTTGAAAAGCTTCTTATGGATGGGAAAGCTACTCTTGTTGATGATGCTGGTAATCCTATTAAAAAGGTTGATTAAGAGGGTCAACCCATTCTCTAAGGTGGGAGAGATTGTGGTATCCGACAGTGATGATGAGGAGGTTGTAAAAACCTTTGATGAGTCGAGTAACTTATTTGGTGGTGGTAATGATCGTGAAGATGACTTTGATGACTATGGTTATGATAACTATGCGGATCAGGTTTACGATCTTCCAGGTAATTTGGATGCCTACTACGACACTTATGGTATCAAGCTCCAAGGCCTTGGTAGGAAGTAAATGTTATCTTCATAAATCTGATGTTATATTTTGAGTAGTGGTTTATTTTCTTCTTTAGAAAATAGGAAGTATCTTGTTATGTAAGCTTTTCGCCTATGTAACGGGCTGAGATATGGGATTCAGCCATATCCTTTGTACTTAAACGTTTTTTGGAGTAATATTTACCGGGTCATTGACCTTTTACCCAAAAAAAATCTCTATCCTCATTAGCAAACAAACTCAAAGAAGCCGGTTGTGTACTTGTTGCTAGTGGTTTCAGACTAATAGGGGGAGTATTCTCATTAATCTTTTGCACCTCATTCACTTTATGTCCCAAGTCCATTGATGTAGCCACATTAATTGTAGTACACGACTGAAGAATAGGCTCGTCTTTCTTTCCTTCGTCCAAACTGTTAAGCACTTCAGAAGTGTTAGAAGTATTTACCAGAGTTACATCCTTGTTTTGTTGTCTAGATGTTGACGCACCATTTAAGTTAGTCTTTGATGTAGACGCCTCGTTTTTCTTTCCTTGTTTAGCTACATGCCGATAGGCCATCTTCTTGGTTACATGTACACGGTAAAACTTCTTTGAATTAGGACCTCTTCGTTAACTTTCGTAAACCCATCATTTTGGTCACAATTCATTATAACGTTAGGCTTTGGTACATCAAAATTCTTTGAACATTCAACATCGGTGTGACAAAAAAACTTATATGAACCACATCTAGGAGGGTCCACTCATATTCCACTTGAATGGAATATCGAGTGTACCTTGGTTTGTCTAGCAACGAGACAACAACAACTAACCGATCTTTCAATACATTGTCAACATTTAGTTCGATAAGTGCCCTAGCATAGTTGTTCCTACCGCACGATTCCTCACACATTGTAGTTGTATAATAGTCGATGAGCATATGAGTACCTAATTTCTAAGCAATTATACTTAAACCATCACCGGTAAAAGCAGGCATATGGACGTCCTCAAATTTGACCCACACAGGTATCTTCCTCAAATGTTCTTTTGATTGATAAACAGAAGTCGAACACGTGTTGAGAATAATGGGCACCGTTCGAATCATCCAAAGACCATTAATAAGAACAACCTCCAAGTTTTCTTTCGATGAGAATTTAAAGAAAAGAACCCTTGCGAGTTCATCATAACCCTTTAAAGACCATATTTAGTCCACATAGTTCGAGCAAAATTTTGTACCACGGGAAACGCCACCCTCTTTCCAATGAAATAGGCATACAATACGTTCGCACATCTATTGTTAACCCCCTCAACCGACGATTTGGGAATGATAGAAATAACATCATTGATGGTATCGTTAGTTTCAATAAAACGAAAGTTAACTTTGTTCGTAGAAGTCTCAGTAACAACCAAAGACGAGTTCAACAAAGGATTAAGCTTGGTTGCATACGAGCTAGATTTATCATTCACAAGGTCAAAATCTATGCTATTCTCAATAGTTTTAGCTTGTTCGACATTATCAACATATAGAATAGTACTAGGCTCTTTAGGTACACTCAGAATTATCTCCACCAAACGACTTATCTTTACTAGGTTTTAATGGTAGACCATCATCACTCAATAACACAAGTTTCCCCTCTAACATTTGCTTTTCAATGTCACGAATTTTACCAGTCAAAAAAGCAAGATTAGGACTACCGTATGCATCAGACAGACATGGAAACGGTTCAGTTCCAGCAGCATTTATCTCAGCAGTAGCCACGTTTTCCCTAGCACTATCAAAACTCGACGCAAATGTCGAAAAATTGTCTTTTTTCTTTTTCTTCTCCCATCTCCCATCCGAATCTAAAAATCCACTCTTCATGCTTATACCATGTAATCAGTTAGAACGAACGACAAACTCCAATACAACATCAACGCCACAAACCAAACCAGAACATTAATTAAAATCCTAACATAATTAGGGTTTCGACATAGAAGCACGAAATCCAACAGCGAGCAACAGGGTAAGGACAATATTAAAGCTGCAACCAACCCAAAAACGACAAAGAAAAGATGTTCGTTAAAAAGTGGTTAACATAAACCTAAATATATATCATGTAAAGTGTCCCGACCAAAACCCTAACCAAAGAATTATTTAAGGCTTGTTAGAGTCAATTTAAACAAGACGAAACAGGAAATGCTTTTATCACTAGGCCACCATTGAGTGGTTGACATACAAGTATTTTATAGTAAACTAATATAGTTATAAGGTTAGGACATGCTTAGATTTTTGTACTTTAGCAACTAACAAATATTTATAATCTCCATCTTTTAACCGCCATCAAAGTGGCCTAGCAGTAAGAGACCTTGATGTCGTTACAAGAAGTATTAGATGCACACCTCACTATATATACATCTTGGGGTAGCTGGGAATGAGTCCATAAACGAATTTTTATAACAATTATCAAACTCTAGGTATGAAATGAAAATATTTATAAATTATTAGCCATAAAGTTGATATATCGTAGTGCCGACAAGGGTAAAGATATACAACATAATAATGTATAGGTTTCATATCGAACTTTAACTAATGTACAATAGCGGAAGCCTTTACAAAAACTTACAAAAGATAATATGTTTCAATAACTTATACTTCAAAATAAATCTAAGATCTCTATGGTCAAAGTCTTGCTCTCACTCTACTCTCAACCCGGATCGCCTATCCCATAAGCTTATCTTGAACGCTTAATACACCGCATGAAAAGAAAAGTGCGGTGAGCTTACAAAGCCCAAGTGAACGGATATAACGAAACAAAAGCAAAACAAATATACGAATAACAAAATAAAATGAAATAATAACGAAGGATCTTTTGGGATTCTGCGGAAGCACAAATATACAGAAATCCAAACAACCACATAACAGTTAAACCATTTACTTATAAACCAAACGAAGGGTCTAATGACTAACAAAACAGTTACCAACAAATAAACATGGCATTCAACAAATTAATTAACCTTCACTTAACACATTTAAAACATTAAAGCAACAGCGGAAATAGCAGTCCAAAACATGGCAGTCTCACAAACAAATAGAAACATAGTAGACAAACTATAACTAAATAAGCAAAAGACATAGCATAGCAATTATCAAGTTAACAGACTGTGCATCATAAATTGAATCATTTCCCGGATCAAATATTAGCATAAGCGTAACTTAACATGGCAGTCACATAGGCAATAAAACACTAACGTATAAACAAAGTTCCCAAAATTAAGCGATCGACTATCTGATTAAACTTATAGAATACTAATTATCATACTAACATAATCATCCCACAGTTCAACGAATTCACATAACGAGAAACTAACATAACATCGATGACAAGATGCGAATCATATTTAAACATATTAATCATATCTTAGCATAGCAAGCGTAGTCACATAAACATACAAAAGCATAAACACATATAATAGCATATAATAAACCAAGACATAATCATAAGCATTTGAACATACCAAATCATAATCGAAACTTAACATAGAAATAACAAATACTGATTTAGTTAACTACCTCGAGCCCGAACATATCATATCAAAACATCATTCTTATTCAAAAATAATCTTATAAAATAATTTGGAGTAGCTAGCTCCGGAAGTTGTGAAGACGCGATTGCACACGACATCATTCACCGACAAATCATATCGGATAATGATCGATCTAGGATGCATCCATACGCCCACAGACAAATATAGGTAATATAATACCAACCGAGCTCATAACAAATAACGAGATAAGGGACGTGGCGAACATCACTCATCGCCCTAGAGTCATATCGAGGTGCATCACCGATACGGACATGGAACCCCATGACTAGTTAAATTTGGCTCGGTGTCAAACTAACTTAGGTCAAACAAATTGTCATAAATGACACAGATCATACTTCATCTTAAAATTTCATATAACTTATCGATAACATCTTATCATAAGGTTCATATTCAGACATAATAAGGTTCATCAGTTACACATATCAAAGTCTTCCTAACATAAAGTTCAAATCAGATCTTGCATGGTTCAATAAAACATAACTTCAGATAAGCAACAGGTCAAACAAACAGAAAAGGGTTCATAGCAATGGCATTGGAAATCCTAATATGGAAACGAAAAGAAACTTCATACGAAACCTTTACTGAAAAGGTCAGAATATATGTACGATAACATAAGTGTCTTAAAATAAGACAGAATATCCGTACCTTAAAGCAATTGAGAGAAAAGCAACAAATGAACGAATACGAAGATGTAATGTTGCGTCTCCTTCAACGAATCTACACGGATTATGATTATTTAATACTTATTAGTATAACGGATTAATCTCATTAATACTTTTAGGGTTGTCGATTATTCCCATTTTAGTGATGATTTAAATTACAACATTTTAGGGTATTCCTCATTAATTCACCAACTTCCTATTTAGGTTCTAGGGTTTCCTACTCTTTAAATATTACTAAATACACATTAAATTCACATATTACTTCTTTTAATGATTTCCACTTTGACCTAGAACGAAATGAAAACTCAAACGAAATTAACTTAAACTCACGCATGTCCTTACGAAATTCATTTACACATGTTTACCCATAGTTACCCAAAATTACGTGTTGCACCTTTAACATCTTTAATTATACAATCTAACCCTATATTATCGATTTTACACTTTTAGCCCAAAAGTTTTAGAGTTTACAAAACATACCCTTTTAGTTAAATAAAATTCGAATAGCCCTCTAAATATCCAAAATCACACGTTTAACCCCCACACTTATTTTTATACGTTTAGTACAAGTATTTTACTGTTTACAAAAATAACCTTTAAGTTTCAATATTTACAAAACCAACCCAAACCTTTTAATTAAGAACCGAATAATGTAAAATTTAAGTACAAGCCCTAAACCTAGGTTACACCAATCATTAGCTTATCATTACTACTTCATTAATTACCTTCCATGATTATAAGGAAACCCTAGTTTATACAAAACCCTAATCGCCCCTTTTAAATCTTTTCCTTTTATGCTTTGAATCAAGAAAACCCAAGACAATTCACACAAGCTTCAATTCATGATTATGCATTTTATTCAGGTCTTATAACATGTAATAGCTTCTGGAAAAATAGATTCATGATCTCTAAAATATTATAAGCTCATTCGTTAGTTATATACGCTTTTAGGGTTTTAGGTTTCAAATAATTTCATACGACATATAAATCATGCATGGCTAATTTTATGTGTTATATACGACTTATAGGACTGAATTCAACATTAGAAACATACCCTTGATGAGCTTGAATCGTTGGAACAAAAGAAGCACAAAACACTCTTTGTCGAAACCCTAATTCTCTCAAAACTCACAACGATCACCACAGCAACTCGAACTCAAACACTATTTTTCCCACCTTCTATACCTTGAATCTCGTCCAAGAAAAATAGTCTCAAGCTCTGGAAACTAGAAGTCGAATTGTTTAGGGTTTTAGGTCGGTTTGGAGATAATCGGTATTTAGGGATTTTTAGGAACCGAATATTTGTATATATACTTGAGCTATTATTTTTCTTGTGGGCTTTATAATGCATTGGACTTAAATTAAATGGTCTTTTAATAATATAAATTATATTGGGCTTTTATTTAGTTTTATTTCTTTTATAAAGTTAATTAAATATTATTCGGTAATTACAAAAATACAAAACTAATTTTTATAAAGTTGTAAACTATAAAATTACCTTTACAAAGTGTTTAATATTTATTTAGGTCATGTGGGATATTTCTTAAAATTCTCTGAATTTACATAGCTTACTTGGTACTCTTTTGAATTAATTTTTCATACTTTTAATTGTAGGGTTATTTTGGTCTTTTTGTGAATTTTAGAAATTCAGGTATTACAATTCTTCCCCTCTAAAAGAAAATTTCGTCCTCAAAATTGGACAAGACGGAATAGAACAGAAAACGAATCGGATTTCAGAATTTCTAGGAATATATCGAACATTAATCTTATCTCGAATCAAATGGATTTCTTATCGGAATATTTAAACTCAAACTTATTCAGAAATCAAATAAATAGTCAAATACTTATAATAGATAATTATATACGTATTAGAATAATGGCGGAGAACAGATGAGACGCAGAAAATCAAACGACAAATTCTAACTTATTCAGATATCTAATGATGAGGACATCATATGCATAGATGAAATAAATCCTATCGGCCTCAATAGTCGCAGAAATATGGGGAGACATATAAGGTTAAGGTGATCATAGCAATCTAGAGGTTCTTACGGATCATAACAACTTCGGATTCTAAGCGTACAAAACTTATACGAAACAGATATCGACGAAAATCTCACCAATAGGTACAAAATTCAAACGAATGTGAGAAACACCAAATAACAGACACAAGTTAAAGTCCATACACACATCAATCACAGGCATTTCCCAGACGTCGTATACCTTCAATAAGTTCGATTATGTGATCTCGGTATTATTACGTTGATCAAAGCGCCATAATACTTGCATCACATAACAAGTTCTTATTGTCATTATATTCGGTCTCGTGTCATGACAAAACACATAGCGAATATCATAGCAAAACAAACCATATAGAGATAATACACGGATAACAAATAATCCTACTATAACAAACCAAAACCACATGAGTATACCATCATAATGGTCATACCTAATCAAACAATAATAAAAACAACATCATATAGAAAATAAATAGCAGACGAAACCGATGAGGACTAATGGAAACTCAACGAATCTATCAGAAAGAAATCAACGAACAGGAACTATATTATCAAATTTTGTTTATTCCATTAATCAAACAAACCTTCAAAATCGTCAAAAGATGTACTCAAAAAATAAAACTCAATATCCTAAGATTCAATTGTCGAATGAAACAAAAGGGACCTAACCCAAAATCAATGTCAAAACTTCTCATAACGAGGGCAACTACTCAGGAGTACAATTCCTATTCTTGTGTCGGATTGAACCTACTAGTAGTCAGAGACTCCTTCCGACTCCACCTCGTACTCTTCCTCGGGTTCCTCTTCTTCTTCTTCCTCTTCGCTTATCCATCCGCTCTTGTTTCCTTCAGCCGTGGTAGTAAGCCACCAGCAAAGCCACCTTTACGCTTCCTCCCTTCCTCCTCCGCACACGATCCACGAAGGCATACAGATCGCGACTCTCACCGTCCTACTCCTTCATCCTCAACGAACTTGGGGCACCTATCATGATATGTAGTAGTGAAACCTTCGTTGTCAACCACCTTAGTTTCATAATCCTCTACCATTTTCCCGTCCACTTCCTTCAGGGTCAGCTTCTCCTCGATCGTGCATGGCCACATATAGGCCGGAACTTTTATCCTCTTGTTAGTCCTCTTCACTTTACCATACCTCGTGCAGCCCTTAGCAATGATAACGGCCCACTTCGTCTTCTCCTTATGTTGCCTAGCCGGTCCTCGATTATTCCTATCAGATGAACTAGCGCGACGGGGAATAACCATCTAAAAGAAATTCCAACTATCAGCAAAACTTAAATACGATAGGGTACGCAAAGAAGTACGCAGAAAGGAAAATCCTAAATCTACCCACTTCTCACAGGTCATAGCCTAAGCTCTAAGGGTCCTAAAACCTAGAGCTCTGATACCATAAATTGTAACACCCCAACCCGACAAGGGTAAAGATATCACAACACGGTTTCATATCGAACTTTAACTAACTGTACAATAGCGGAAGCCTTTACAAAACTTACAAAAGATAACATAAATAACTTATATTCAAAATAAATCTAAGATCTCTATGGTCAAAGTCTTGCTCTCACTCTACTCTCAACCCGGATCGCCTATCCCATAAGCTCATCTTGAATGCTAAATACCTGCCGCATGAAAAGAAAAGTGCGGCTGAGCTTACAAAGCC
This sequence comes from Chrysanthemum lavandulifolium, assembly GCA_022545495.1. NCBI lineage: Eukaryota > Viridiplantae > Streptophyta > Magnoliopsida > Asterales > Asteraceae > Chrysanthemum > Chrysanthemum lavandulifolium. Next base: position 17,957,919 of record CM040241.1, read on the forward strand.
CAGTGAACGGATATAACGAAACAAAAGCAAAACAAATATACGAATAACAAAATAAAATGAAATAATAACGAAGGATCTTTTGGGATTCTGCGGAAGCACAAATATACAGAAATCCAAACAACCACATAACAGTTAAACCATTTACTTATAAACCAAACGAAGGGTCTAATGACTAACAAAACATATTACCAACAAATAAACATGGCATTCAACAAATTAATTAACCTTCTTCACTTAACACATTTAAAACATTAAAGCAACAATGAAATAGCAAGTTCAAAACATGGCAATCTCACAAACAAATAGAAACATAGTAGACAAACTATAACTAAATAAGCAAAAGACATAGCATAGCAATTATCAAGTTAATGCACTGCATCATAAATTGAATCATTTCCCAGATCAAATATTAGCATAAGCAGAACTTAACATGGCAGGTCACATAGGCAATAAAACACTAACGTATAAACAAAGTTCCCAAAATTAACTGATCAGACTATACAGATTAAACTTATAGAATACTAATTATCATACTAACATAATCATCCCACAGTTCAACGAATTCACATAACGAGAAACTAACATAACATCGATGACAAAGATGCGAATCATATTTAAACATATTAATCATATCTTAGCATAGCAAGCGGTAGTCACATAAACATACAAAAGCATAAACACATATAATAGCATATAATAAGTCAAGACATAATCATAAGCATTTGAACATACCAAATCATAATCGAAACTTAACATAGAAATAACAAATACTGATTTAGTTAACTACCTCGAGCCCGTAACATATCATATCGTAAACATCATTCTTATTCAAAAATAATCTTATAAAATAATTTGGAGTAGCTAGCTCCCGAAGTTGTGAAGACGCGTATTGCACACGACATCATTCACCGCACAAATCATATCGGATAATGATCGGATCTAGGATGCATCCATCGCCTACGACAAATATAGGTAATATAATACCAACCGAGCTCATAACAAATAATGATAAGGACGTGGCGTAACATCACTCTATCGCCCTAGAGTCATATCGAGGTGCATCAACGACACGGACATGGAACCCCATGACTAGTTAAATTTGGCTCGGTGTCAAACTAACTTAGGTCAAACAAATTGTCATAAATGACACAGATCATAATCAAACTTAAAGTTTTCAGATAACTTATCGATAACTCTTATCATAAGGTTCATATTCAAATATAGTAAGGTTCATCATTACACATATCAAAGTCTTCCTAACATAAAGTTCAAATCGATCTTGCATGGTTCAATAAAACATAACTTCAGATAAGCAACAGGTCAAACAAACAGAAAAGGGTTCATAGCAATGGCATTGGAAATCCTAATATGGAAACGAAAAGAAACTTCATACGAAACCTTTACTGAAAAGGTCAGAATATATGTACGATAACATAAGTGTCTTAAAATAAGACAGAATATCCGTACCTTAAAGCAATTGAGAGAAAAGCAACAAATGAACGAATACGAAGATGTAATGTTGCGTCTCCTTCAACGAATCTACACGGATTATGATTATTTAATACTTATTAGTATAACGGATTAATCTCATTAATACTTTTAGGGTTGTCGATTATTCCCATTTTTAGTGATGATTTAAATTACAACATTTTAGGGTATTCCTCATTAATTCACCAACTTCCTATTTAGGTTCTAGGGTTTCCTTACTCTTTAAATATTACTAAATACACATTAAATTCACATATTACTTCTTTTAATGATTTCCACTTTGACCTAGAACAAATGAAAACTCAAACGAAATTAACTCAAACTCATGTGTCCTTACGTAATTTATTTACACATGTTTACCCATAGTTACCCAAAATTACGTGTTGCACCTTTAACATCTTTAATTTCACAATCTAACCTTATATTATCGATTTTACACTTCTAGCCCAAAGGTTTTAGAATTTACAAAACATACCCTTTTAGTTAAATAAAATTCGAATAGCCCTCTAAATATCCAAAATCACACGTTTAACCCCCACACTTATTTTTATACGTTTAGTACAAGTATTTTACTGTTTACAAAATAACCTTTAAGTTTCAATATTTACAAAACCAACCCAAACCTTTTAATTAAGAACCGAATAATGTAAAATTTAAGTACAAGCCCTAAACCTAGGTTACACCAATCATTAGCTTATCATTACTACTTCATTAATTACCTTCCATGATTATAAGGAAACCCTAGTTTATACAAAACCCTAATCGCCTTTTAAATCTTTTCCTTTTTATGTTTGAATCAAGAAAACCCAAGACAATTCACACAAGCTTCGAATTCATGATTATGCATTTTATTCAGGTCTTATAACATGTAATAGCTTCTGGAAAAATAGATTCATGATCTCTAAAAATATTATAAGCTCATTCGTTAATTATATACGCTTTTTAGGGTTTTAGATTCTAAATAATTTCATACGACATATAAATCATGCATGGCTAATTTTTATGTGTTATATACGACTTATAGGACTGAATTCAACATTAGAAACATACCCTTGATGAGCTTGAATCGTTAGAACAAAAGAAGCACAAAACACCACTTGTCGAAACCCTAATTTTCTCAAAAACTCACAACGATCACCACAGCAACTCTGGAACTCACACACTATTTTTCCCACCTTCTATACCTTGAATCTCGTCCAAGAAAAATAGTCTCAAGCTCTGGAAACTAGAAGTCGAATTGTTTAGGGTTTTAGGTCGGTTTGGAGATAATCGGTATTTAGGGATTTTTAGGAACCGAATATTTGTATATATACTTGAGCTATTATTTTTCTTGTGTGCTTTATAATGCATTGGACTTAAATTAAATGGTCTTTTAATAATATAAATTATATTGGGCTTTTATTTAGTTTTATTTCTTTTATAAAGTTAATTAAATATATTCGTAATTACAAAAATTACTAATTTTTAAAATACAAAACTAATTTTTATAAAATCATAAACTATAAAATTACCTTTACAAAGTGTTTAATATTTGCAAATTTAGAATTATATATCATGACAATCAAATAAATAATTACAAAACAACAAAGTATTGTGGGATATTTCTTAAAACCTTTTCTTGATTCTAGTCGAACAAGAATTTACATAGAACCCTTACGATTATATGAATTGGTACCTTTTGTAATTTCCAAGAATTAATTTATTCATACTTTTAATTAGTACTTGGGTTATTTTGGTCTTTTGTGAATTTTAGAAATTACAAACACCATAAAACTAACAGCCCCACTGGATATATCTTAATAGAGTGATCACATCGGTTAGGCCTAGCAACACTTCGATGCCTCTAGTACGACTCGAGTAAGGCTCCGGAAAACCTTTAATGATTTCTCATTATTATTATCCTTTTGTTTTAATACCACGTTAAATAAAGATATGGAATTAAGTCATTCTTTATAAAACTATTCTTTCTTGTTGTAAATGATTGACCAAGATTACCGAATCATCTAAACATATTTAGGGAGATTTGGGTGCGTGCAAGACATAACATCTTGTCAACCCTACGAGGGCCCATCAAGATTAAACTCTAAATAAATTTGAATGAACAAATTCTATTTTGACTACAAGAATAACCCATAAACTTCGTAACATTTCGAAAACAACCCTTATGACTACCGCCACGATAACGTTAAGTTGGTTCACGAAATGCACTACATTCATGACACTTATCCGGTATCTCAAGTCCGAGGATAACTATCCATAATTTACTTATAACAATATCCACAAAGTAAATTATGTAGTTGGGATAAGTCCTATATTCAATTCATTGAATATCATCCAAATTGGCATGCATTCTCATCAATATACTTTCAAGTATATTCTACCACATCTCTCGATTTGTCTTAATTTAATGATACCCAATATCATTAATTGACAACGGACATTTTAAATAACTTAGTTATTTACGGATTAAACATGAAAATATAGGACAATAATATTATAAATAAAATAAACATAATCCAAACTTTATTTCATCAAAATAATAAATGTTTTACAATATCCTTTATCCAAATACTAATCACAGTTATGCATGAAACTATTAGCTAAACGAAGTCCAATTCCATTGCACTAGTACAAAAACGGGATTTGGTCACGCATGGTCGAAATGGAACAGCCACACATTCGCATATTTGTGTGGCTGAAGGTACTAAAATTGACAACATGTACTAATTAGTCACACATAAAATTTTAATTGTGTGACCATTAGAATCAGACGCCACACAATTGAACGTTGTGTGGCTAAAGGTATCCGTGATTTTGTTTCGCATCATTTAGCCACATATGAATTTGGAACGATGACAAATACAAGTAACCTTGATGCTAGTCACATAAAGTAATTTTTGTGTGTCTAAATCATAGAGTCAAGTTTTGTCACACATTATTTAAGGGTGACCGATATGTTTTGCCAACTCTTTAGCCACATCCGAAATTGGAACAAGTGACAAATGAAAAGTAAGGTTGAAGCATTAGTCACGATATACATATAAACAAAGGACAAATATATGTCACACACTTGAACACCGTGACCAAAAGCCATATATGGTCACACTAAATGTTTTGTCACACATTCGTTAAGTGTAGCCAAAATCCAAGACATATGTTAACGTATGTTAATATGTGTGTTTAAAGTTTAGTTTGTGTTAGCTTGCCGAAAGCTAATCTATAAAGTCACATTTGCTACTAACACCGTGACCAAATGCCATATATGGTCACACTAAACGCTTTGTCACACATATTATTCAAGTGTAGCCAAAATCCAAGACATATGGTCACGTAACTTAATATGTGGCCATTGGAGGATGAGTAGTCAATCAAAATACACGTTTCCTCACTTTAAACACCATATGGTCACACTTATTAACACTTTTAGCCACTTTATGGTTAATTGTATGTGACTAAATACCCAAAACAAACATGCTTTGTGTGACTAAATGTTAGAAAAGGCCACACAAACATAAAATTCATGTGGCCATTGGATGATCAATAGTCACACAAAACACACATTTCTTCACTTAAAACACCATATGGTCACACTTATTAACACTTTTAGCTACTTTATGATTAATTGTATGTGACTAAATACCCAAAACAAACATGCTTTGTGTGACTAAATGTTACAAAAGGCCACACAAACATAAAATCCAAGTGGCCATTGGATGATCAATAGTCACACAAAAGACATATTTCTTCACCTTAAACACCATATGGTCACACTTATTAACACTTTTTGCCACTTTATGCTTAATTGTATGTGACTAAATAACCAAAAGAAACATGCTTTGTGTGACTAAATGTTAGAAATGGCCACACAAAAGAAATTTGATGTGGCCATTGGATTATCAATAGTCACACAAAAACTATTATGTTTTTCATAAATGTAACTAACTACTTAATACTAAACAGACTTATCTTATTTCGCCAGACTTAACCTTGTACCGGCAGCCTTAACCACTAAAACTAACCTACCGACTTAACTTTGTAATCGAAGCTTTAACCACTAAAGTTTTCGCTTATAAGTATACCACAACACAAAATATATATTTTTTTGGTGCAAAGATGAACTTGTATTAATCAAGGAAACTTTGTAAAATGAAAAATCAACACACACCGATATGGACAAGTCCCATATCAAGTTGCATACTAGGCAACTCTATTCAATATCCGATATATCCGTCTTATAAGTCCGATAACAAAAACAAACCGCCCATATCATACAACCATGGATGATGACAACCAAAGACAAAACCATCACAAAGAACACCTTTAAATGCACCAAGATGAACCATACACTTCGTGATAGGGGCTATACCAAGTAGTTTACATTCCATCTCATGAATGGCTTCAACTACTTGGGAACACACACCCTAAATGAAGCCAACCAAATCCTACACAATCCTAAAACTGCTTATAAACGTGTCTATCAATAACAACCGATAACGCTCGAATTACGCTTTTAGCACATGCTAACATCGAATTATAATCGGATTACGGAAGACACCGAAGCTTGGTCGCCGATGACAAAGTCAACAAGATTGAATCGACCATTTTGTTTTGTTCCCACCGACACTCCTCAACAATCTCTCCATATGGCGTTTATGGTAACGTGGTTCTTGCTTCTAGGCCTATCACGTGGTGTTGCGATTCACGCTCACATAAAACCCATGTCTTCCGTATCTCAAGAATGCGTTATGGTACTTCCACATGTGATTTCGTCAGAAACTTATGTGGTATGTTCTGCATTAAAAGAACAATGTAGTATGCTAATCAAAAGTATGTCCATGTGTTGAAGCATATATTAGTTTTTATAAATCGATAATGACCGAAATGGTCCGATTTGTATCATTACTTACCAAACGACTCGTCCGTGACATATGCAAGGATGGGCGCGTAAAAACAATCCTTTCTTTCATGCTCGTACATTCGCTCCATGCACATATGTGTTTCATACGCTCATCCGCAATTGGAATTTAATAAAATGGTAATTAATAATTTAAAAGCTATTATATGGAAAGGTTTATTTTAAAATAAAGTCATAGATTATGTCTACACTTTGATTAACATACCTTCATCTACGGGTTTCTCATGAACGGTCTTGTACGATTCAGCTCCATACGCTGCACAAGTTCGTAACGCATCATCACCCATTTTCAAAGAAAGGGCATCGTGGAAAGAGTATTGTTTAGGAGATTTGTGAAACAACTCTTGTGCCAAAGAAACAGTTTTCATCGTGAACCAATACATTCCATCCGTGCCCACCAAACTCGTGCACGTGTCTGTTTTCCTCCAAAGATTTCAATTTGACGGTGAGTGATAGTGCTACGGCACGCCAAAGAACAAGAACGCCAAATTGGTTATTGTCAAGATTGTCCGGAAATTGCAAGGAATGACCTACGTAATGTTTTAGTTTAAAGAAAATATTAGCGGTCAAACAATTAAAATAATCCCCATTTTCAACAAACTTATACAATGTATTGATTAACATTTTTTCTTACGGAGGTTGTGCGGGATATTCATCCAACGTAACCAGCACCCACGTTGTCTCGTAACCCAGAAGAGCCGATCGTATCCGTGGCATTCGTGGCTCGCATCGTTGTACTGTTACATAATAATGTCTTCTTCCCGACGAATGAAATGGAATGTGGCCACATTGATGTATTGGCTTTGATCAATAAAAGCTTGCCACTGGGACCCTTGCAAAGTAATGCGACCACGAACCAATTTCCAAGAAACCTTATTTTGGTTCCCTATTGTGGATTAGGTATATCCAGCGCTTGTTGGGGTACAAGTGTTTCAAGAACAAAGCAGAAGCATCTTAAATTTAAAAGTAAGCACGTATATCAATTTGATGGTTACATCGATAAATTTATAACCTTAAGTAAGCATTTTAAGTACAACTTACCTGCAATGTCCTAATGTTTGTGCGGTTTGCCTCCACCAACAATTGGATGCTCATTCTATTTTAAAACCACGATCGTCTTAATGGTCAATAAGGTTATCTCATATGCATAACATTCAACTAATACAAGTCTTAGATTGTGACAACTCGTACTTTCAGGTCATTTCTCAAAACAATTCATGCTTCACAATTTTATCATTTATCGTAAACTAGGTTTATGTGTTCCAAATTGCAGAACCTTAATGGTTTAGCGGCGAATTCATGATCATATCATCACGACATTTCTTATAGACTAAGTTTAGTCTACACTTCATTAGCATCATTTGCATCATGTTAGTTCATTCATGACTTTGCATTTCACCTTAAACGCGTAAATTTCATATTAAATAAACGTTATCGCGTAAGTTATTATTTTGAACATTTAATCCGATACTTCCAAAAATGATCCCGATATATTTTATACTTACTTTTAGTTTATAAAAACAATATTTTAAGTTTACCTAGTGTTTTAAATTTATTTTGTATATAAATCGTTAAATTTATATTATTACGACACTTTTCTTAAAACTACACGATAATTATTATATCACTCAAATTTTACAAGGAATGTATTTTACAATTTTATGATCTCATTATACTTTACTTTGATCTATTAAAAATTACTTTTACCTAAAACTACCTTAAAAACACTAATGTATATACAATCTTACAAGTTATTATTAACTATACATTTTACTTACACTTTTAACAATTATATACATTATGAAAGAAAAAATATATATATATTTTTTTACAAATGCATTCCCCCTTGGCCGACCAAGGGGGGTAGTGCATTAAATAGTTGGTAAAATTTTTCTTAGTAGTATAGATTTATACTTCACCTAAATATCACACTTCATTCATCTCAAATAATTCAAAGTTAGAAAAGTTACTTTCTCTCTTGGTTCTTCCTCTTCAAAACCGGCAACCATAAGGTGTTAAGAAGAAATCATCAAAATTTTCAAGATCAAGTTTAAAACAATCTAGTTACACTCTTATTAAAGGTTTTGAAATAAAAACCTAGGGTGTTTAGGTTTAATCCTTGTTCTAATCACCTCATCAAAGTAACTAGTAAGCATATCACTTTCATTTTACATCTTTCACTTTCATTTCATATGTATTTCTTCATTTTGAGCAAGCATGCAAGACTTATGGTTATTTATACCATTTTTAACATTGTTTTAGAGTTTTATATATATAAGTCATCCTATAATTTATCCCTTGTTATATATTAGTCTTGATGATGTTTAGGAACCCATGACACCCTAAGAAGGTGTATGGTAGGATTAGAATAGCTTTGGAGTTGTTTTGAAGGGATTGGAATAGGTTTAGTACGAGAAAACTCTTTTCGACAAGTCTAAAAGTGGTCTGATCTTATTTTGTATTTCTGGAAAATCCGACAGTAGACATGAAATTTTGGCCTAGATATTTAGAAAATATACTTTAAAACGAATCCGTGGCGCTTGAACGGATTAAACGGAGCTATAACGAAGAAGTTATGAATTTTCAAGTTTGACGACGAAATATATATATTCGAAAATTTCAAGAACTTTGTTTTTGTTTTGTACGAGTAAAAACGAGTCTTAAGCTTTATAAATTATTTCGACTTATCAAAATATATTAGTATACTTTGATACGAAGCTAAGGACGTATAATACGTAGAAAACGGATTTGTAACGACTAAAATATACACGTTTTTACAAAATTGCCGTAACTTTATTAGTTAAGAAAAACTATATTATTTTCATTAGACAAGTGTTACGGTAAACAAAACGACCATATTGAAGACTATTTTTAACGTTGACGTAGAACTTTTTGTAACGAGATGTCTTCTAATAAAATCGAGATCACCAAGCATATTTTCCAAAATGACCAACCGTTTGTATAGCGGAATTGTAATAAATTATTTACGGTTGCTTAAACTTTGCTGAAACTTACTTTTAAACAACATTTTGGACAAAATCACCCTACTTAACCTATATTTTTCTCTATGAACGAGACCTCTAGGATAAAAACTTAAATGCCAAAACTTTGAGATTATGTTACGAGCTTTTCAAAACCATTGAGTTCGTTTCCTAACGTTCAACGTGCACCATTTTACGACTAGCTTTTCGAGGCCATTTTAGTCACTTTCATGGAATTTCCAACGACATTATTTACTACTAAAAGTTATAATTTCGTAATAAATCATTAAGAAACTATTGTAGGATGACATTTTGACGTAAATACTTGCAAAGTAATTTAAGAATGGTCAAGACGCCAAAAGAGTATTTTCGATTTAAGAGTATTATTTTCAAAACTCACAAATGGTATAAATAACATACTAAATGCATGCATAACATTACATCATGACTTATTACATATCATATCATTCATAATAGGTCGATTCGAGATTCACGTTACATTTCAAAGGTATCCACTTTTGTCATCATAATCATTGCAACATGTGAGTTTTCATAGCCCCGATTTATTCAAGTTTTACGTTATTTCAAACCCACGCTGGGGAATACATTGCACACCATTTTATTACGCTACCAAGTATGTCAAATTCATTGTATTGCTTAAGTTACCGCATTGCCGCTTAAATGTCCCCATTTCATAAGCATGAACCGTTAATTTCCTAGAAGCGTGGGTGAGTGGATAGATCTATCGAGGTGACGCCCATCCGGGTTGGTGGATCCAACTAGTCATACGGATGCATTTCATTTCATAAACATTATTTGAGTTGTTTTGGCAAGACACTCTGTTGGGGCGAACATCATGAACAATGAGCTTCGTGTCATGCGCTTAAGCAATTGTAACAACATTTTGTGACAGCATTGTCATACATAATTTATACTTGTGGTAGTCGTATTAACATTTACATGAAACCTATGAACTCACCAAACTTGTGTTGACACTTTTAGCAATGTATTTTCGTAACTAAGGCATTCACTTCATGGCATGCATGTGGATATATCATAGAGTCGCGGTGACAACGCTCTCACATGGGATTGTTACACTTTAAAACATCGTTGACTTGTACTAAACTTATTTTCCGTGCATAGTAACTTTCATTTGGGACCTATCTTTGTAACTCGAATGTTTTTATTAAATCAAGCGATGTATTTTCCAAACGACACTTTAGGTAGTTCAATATAATCGTGATTGTGATGCTATGACAATCAATCCCTCAGAATTCCATTCCACGCAAAAATGTAATTTGGGGTGTGACAGATTGGCATCAGAGCTTCGGTTATAGAGAACTAGGTTGCATCATTGACCCTAGACTATAACTACATCATCATAGCATCTCATCATTTCATCATAAATACATAGTCACTATACATGCGGTTTTATACGCACATTTTACGAGTTATTTACTTTCATTTCGAAATCGATTGTCACATAGATGCCTTCAAATACCCATCCCATCATGCTCACATCACTTTGACATGGAGAATGCCCTGTCATTCCATATCACAATTTTAACATCAGTTGACTCAACACCGACAACATTAGATGAGGAGACTGAACTCTTTTTGGAGGACGAAGTTACACCTACACCTTCACGATCACCATTGATTCACTGTACTGTAGGATCAGGACAATTTTTATCATTCAGTTGAGACAGATCATACCATTTGGTAGAACGTATAGGCTTAGTCCTAATGAACCTATTTTCTTAACTCACCACAAGGATTTCCATTATCATCATTGTTATCATTTTTATCATTATCATTTTGAGTATCATCCGTACCATCACATCTCATACACGATACTCATACATCTGACTTGCAGCTTGGGAAGCATGCATGATTTAGCACACCATTACCATCTACCACTAAGACTATAGACACTACACCATTTCATAGGTTTGAGGTCTATGAAAGTTCTAGGGCTGTTGCTGCTAGACAACCTAATACTCCTACACTTGAAACATGATTATACCATCAACAGGAACATATAATAACTACATTTCTATTTAGTGTAATCTTTATCCTTTATTATCTCCACGATAATCACAACCTTTGTTCATTCCATTCTTTACTCCAATTGCCCAATTTTCCATCATTTCACGACGATACATCACTATCTTACTAGGGGTTAGGCCAACTTTATTCTTGACCAATTAGTAGACTATTACTACCCGATAAGGTTCTCCCATGTATACTACAAACCATTCAACAAATTTTATTCCAAGTTATTCTGCTACTATTTCATGAAATTATTTCACTTGATTTTATTTCGAGCTATTTTATCACCATCTTAGAAACGTTGTTTCATAAAGTTTTAACGAAGTTGTTTTATTACCAACTTATCAATTGGTTTCATCATTTTATCAACTATTTAATATCCTCATACTAAACGATTTTCATGTTACTCGAAAAATCATTGAGCCATTATCTTACAAAACAAAACGTTGAATACCATCTAAAACTTCGAGGAACATAATACCATTTCAACAAAAACAAGCATCACATCATTTGTCCTTGATTATACATGGCTCGATCACCTATGTATAATTCAGAAGAATTATGTCATGAAAGAAACAAGTATCATTTCAAATTTCCTAAGACAATCTTCATTCAAAAGCAAAACTTTGAAATCAAATAAATTGTTCAGAACATTTATTTTGTTAACACTCTATAGATACCTACGCTATTCGTCACCACTCAACCGATAAGTTGAAATTTTTACTAGTGACCTTTCTAGGAAGGCTTTTATACCATCTACGAGGAGGATTCCTCGATACAAGAAAACAATGAAAGGATTTTGGGATTACCAACAAGGGCTAGAAGTAAGTAGCGAGATCTTTCACAACTCAATAAAAATCTTAAGACATCGCGAGACAATCCGAATCACTATCCTTGAATTAGAAGCCAAATTACATCATTTCAAAAGTACTAGCTAGACGGAGTCACGAAATTTAGTATGAAGCGAATACACACTAAGCGACACTATAGAAATAAACCAATCCTCCTAATTGAGACTACAGAACATTTCATTAAACAAGGCTTCAACAATATGTGAACTTCCCTACAATGAGTTTCCCTTAAAGGAAAATTTAGTTAAATTAAGGTTATCGATATAAACTTCCCCTAAGGCATTGTGTTCTCTAGAAATTCCAAGTAACCTCACTTCCATAAAGAGATGCAACATGTTTGAACATATCGGACAATCAATGACTCTCCATCTACAAGTGAAATTAGAACAAACATTCTTCGACATAGTATGAGCTGATATCTATTTTTCTTGCTAGCATGATAGCAATATAAGAGATGAATTATTTTAGAAGTACTCAATATTGAAACAAGTCTTGAAAATCAACCATCACACCACCTCACTTGAATATTTAAGGTTTTGTGACTTTACAACATGGAGCATGGAAACACTTCGATAATCAAACAATAAACATTTTAGTCATAGAGACTAAGCACCGTAGGCAAGTAAGACTCAAGTCATGACATTTGCTAGGACTAGAAACGCGAGGAATCATAATCATACCTATAATCTATTCTTTTCAATAAGGTCCTTTCCGACAGATTTAACATTTTGAAATCTAACACGAGACACGTGATATCAATTTCGCTTGTACCTATTATAAGCTATTCGATTCACCTTAGACTCACGACGGTCATCTCAGATTTCCATGGAACCTACTAGGACATGATTACCGCCTACTATCCTCACTCAATGGTTAGAGCGAGAGAGCAATTCCCACATTAGATAATATGCTCAAGCCAGTGTGACTTTCTAGAAATGGTTAGGCAAATCAATCTCCATCGACAAGCTTCTTTACAACTATAGTTATTACATGAACATATTGACTACACCAATTGAGGCACTCTATGGTTGAGGTGTCAATCACTTAATTACGCGCCGAAATCAGGAAAGTCCAACTCACTAGTCAATGAGTTATTTATGAAACAACAAAGAAATCATACAAATCAAAAATCAGTTACAAATAACAACATATAGTTAGATAAGCTACATCGTTATACGATGCAAATTTTGGAAATATGTCCCATAAGCCGCAAACCATTAGAATTTCAAATTGGCAACAGAATTTATGTCCGAAATCTTGCCTTGAAAGGCGTGGTGCGATTCGAAAAACACCGGACGAACCAATACGACCCGTATATCCTCACCTTTCACCGATAACACCGTAGGACCTAACAACGATCAATTCGTGGATCGAATTCCTTTTTGATGGGTGAATGTGACAACTCGTACTTTCAGGTCATTTCTCAAAACAATTCATGCTTCACAATTTCATCATTTATCGTAAACTAGGTTTGCGTGTTCCAAATTCGCGTAACCTTAATGGTTTAGCGGCGAATTCATGATCATATCATCACGGACATTTCTTATAGACTAAGTTTAGTCTACACTTCATTAGCATCATTTGCATCATGTTAGTTCATTCATGACTTTGCATTTCACCTTAAACGCGTAAATTTCATATTAAATAAACGTTATCGCGTAAGTTATTATTTTGAACATTTAATCCGATACTTCCAAAAATGATCCCGATATATTTTTATACTTACTTTTAGTTTATAAAAACAATATTTTAAGTTTACCTAGTGTTTTAAATTTATTTTGTATATAAATCGTTAAATTTATATTATTACGACACTTTTCTTAAAAACTACACGATAATTATTATATCACTCAAATTTTACAAGGAATGTATTTTTACAATTTTTATGATCTCATTATACTTTACTTTGATCTATTAAAAATTACTTTTACCTAAAACTACCTTAAAAACACTAATGTATATACAATCTTACAAGTTATTATTAACTATACATTTTACTTACACTTTTAACAATTATATACATTATGAAAGAAAAAAATATATATATTTTTTATTAATGCATTCCCCTGGCGACCAAGGGGTAGTGCATTAAATAGTTGGTAAAATTTTTCTTAGTAGTATAGATTTATACTTCACCTAAATATCACACTTCATTCATCTCAAATAATTCAAAGTTAGAAAAGTTACTTTCTCTCTTGGTTCTTCCTCTTCAAAACTGGCAACCATAAGGTGTTAAGAAGAAATCATCAAAATTTTCAAGATCAAGTTTAAAACAATCTAGTTACACTCTTATTAAAGGTTTTGAAATAAAAACCTAGGGTGTTTAGGTTTAATCCTTGTTCTAATCACCTCATCAAAGTAACTAGTAAGCATATCACTTTTATTTTACATCTTTCACTTTCATTTCATATGTATTTCTTCATTTTTGAGCAAGCATGCAAGACTTATGGTTATTTATACCATTTTTAACATTGTTTTTAGAGTTTTATATATATAAGTCATCCTATAATTTATCCTGTGAAACTTACTTTTAAACAACATTTTGGACAAAATCACCCTACTTAACCTATATTTTCTCTATGAACGAGACCTCTAGGATAAAAACTTAAATGCCAAAACTTTGAATGGAATTCACGGGATTGCCATTTTAGTGTCATAGCATCACATCATCATCAGTTATATTGAACGACCTAAAGTGTCGTTTGGAAAATACATCGTTTGATTTAATAAAAATAATCAGAGTTTACAAAGTAGGTCCCAAATGTAAATCAACTTGTATGAAAATAAGTTTGTTACAATTCAAACGATGTTTTAAAGTACGTAAAACCCAAGTGAGACGCGTCGTCATCGCGACTCCATGATGTGTCCAAATGCATGCCATGAAGTGAATGCCTTAGATACCTGAGATAAAAACATGCTAAAAGTGTCAACACAAAGGTTGAGTGAGTTCATAGAGTTTGTTTTGAAATGAAAAGCCTTTCAAAATCGTTTATGCAAAGAAAGGCATTGAAAATCCACTCGGGCCCAAGTTCCGCCCATACAAAACTTGCAACCTGTGTGTTCACAACCCACTGCCAAAATGTGTATAGTTTATGATCAAGTGCATGATGTCAAATGAATTCACCAAATAGTGCATAACTTAATGTATCCATAGTGACTTAATAATACACATAATTCGTACGGTTTCAAATTGTTCCATGACCATTAGTGCAATGATTATACCAAGACCATCAGTTCAATGAATGTACCAAGACCATCAGTCCAATGAATGTACCAAGACCATCAGTCCAATGAATATACCAAGACCATCATCAAATGAATATACCATATGGAATGAATATACTACTACGTATGGCAAAAGCATTATTACGCATGACTAAGCATTTTAGTTCGGCTAAACATGTAATTTGCAAATAGTCATGAATGCAATAAACATTATTGAGCATGCATCTCCCCAAAAGCAGTTATGAAAACAAGTAAAAGCGAGGGAGTAATCCTTAAATGTAAAGTACTTGTGAAAGTAAATGAAAGCAGTTTGAGCATGTATCTCCCCAAAGAGTTTAATAACATTAAAACAAGAAAAGTGGGGCTATGGAACTCACTTGGTAAATTGAGTGATGACAAGAGTGAGTACACCGAGGTATAATGTGATGCGTCAATCGGGACCTATTACGAATGATATGATATGTCATGTGTTGCAATGTAATGTTATGCATGCATTTCGTATGTTATTTATACCATTTGCGGGTTTGAAAAAATATTACTTGTCGTCGAAAAAATACTCTTTTGACGTCTTGACCCTTCAAAAGTGACTTTACATGTTTTTACGTCAAAATGTCATCCTACAATGGTTTTATAATGATTTATGGTGAAATTTCCACTTTTCGTCGCAAAACAATGTCGTCGGAATTTTCATGAAATTAACAAAAAATGGCTTTGGAAAACTAGCCGTAAAACGGTGTACGTCGATCGTTAGAGAACGAACTCGACTGTTTTGGAAAGTTTGTATCGATATCTAAAAGTTTCAGTTCAGGAGTTTTCGTCCAAAAGGTCTCGATCATAAAGATATCAAGGGCTAAAGATGGTGGTTTTTGCTAATTGTGTGCCAGAAAATGAGTTTCGCCAAGTTTGAACATCCGTAATTAATTTACCATAACTCCGCTTGACAAACGGCTTTTTGTTTTGAAAAATATGGCCGATGAACTTGATTTTACTAGAAGACATTTCGTTCTAAAAGTTTCACAACCTTGTTAAAAGCGCCGCAAACATAGCCTTTCTGACTAATGAAATACTTGAATCGTAAAAATAATATAGTTTTTCGAAAATAATATTTACGGCAACTTTATAAAACGTGCATATCTTTGTCGTTTTAAATCCGTTTCACGTATAATATGTCCTTAGCTTCGTATCAAGTAAACTAATATATTTTTGACTAGTCGAAATAATTTGTGAAGCTTAAGGCTCGTTTTGACCCGAATAGAGTAAAAGCGCATGCTGAATTTTACGAAAATAATACGTTTCGTCGTCAAACTTTAAAAATCCATAACTTCTTCGTTATAAGTCCGTTTTATCCGTTCAAGCGGCCACGGATTCGTTTTAAAGTATATTTTCTAAATATCAAGGCCAAAGTTTCGTACCAACAGTAGGGTTTTCCGAAATTCGAATTAAGGACAGAACATAAAATATAGTTATCGAAAATAGTTTTTCTCGGACAAAACCTATTCTAATCCCTTCAAATCAACTCCAAAGCTAATCTAATCCTACCATACACCTTCTTAGGGTGTCATGGGTTCCTAATCACCATCAAGACCAAAGAATACCATGGGAATATTTATAGGATGACCAATATGTATATATAACTCTAAAATCATGAAATAAATGGTATAAATCACATATCATGCATATAAGCTCCAAAATGAAAAGAAACATATGAAATGACAAGGAAACATGAAAATGATAAAACATGCTTACAAGTGATAGTGATGAGGTGAAAGTAACAAGGATTAAACTTAAATATCCTTGGTTTTATTTCAAAACCATATAAAGGATATAACTAGGTTGTAATAACACTTGAACTTGCAAAATTTTGATCCCTTGACCTCTTGAGGTGTGACCGGTTTTGAAGACCAAAGAAAGAGAGAAAAGTTTTATTAAACACTTGTAAAAATGAAAGAAAATGAGATGAAATAATAATAAGACTTTAGTATTAGAGTAGAAACATCAATAAAAGCCATGAACCATACCAATCATTTAACTACACCCTCCTTAGGCCGGATTTTGGGGTTTATGTCTCCTCATATATATATATTTTTTTTTTTCAACTTATATACTTGTATATTATTTGTGTAAAATTTAACAAAAGTGTAAGAAATGTGTAAGTTAAAGTGTTAAGTTAAGGTAAATGTAAATTTTGGTACAAGTAAGTTTTAATAGGTCAAAATAGAATGTAATGAGATAATAAAAATTGTAAAATACATTCCTTGTGAAAATTGAGTGATAAAATAATTATCGAACAATTTTTAAGAAAACGACGTAATAATTAAACTTTAACGATTAAAGTACCAAATAAATTTGAAACACTAGGAAAACTAAAATATAGTTTTATAAACTAAATGTAAGTTTAAAAATACCTCGGGATCATTTTTGAAAGTAATGGATTAAATATTTAAAATAATAACTCACGCGATAAAGATTATTAAATATAAAAATTACGCGTTGAAGGTGAAATGAAATGTCGTGAATGTACTAATGAGATGCACATGATGTCAATGAAATGTAGACTAATCATAGTCCATATGAAATGTACGTGATGTCATGATCATGAATTCGCCGCTAAACCTCCAAGGTTACTGAATTTGAAACAAGTAAACCAAGTTTACTATAAATGTTGAAATAATGAGACATGAATTGTGTCGAGAAATGACCCGAAGTACGGGTTGTCACATTCGCCCATCCAAAAGGAATTCGGTCCACGAATTCGGTTCGTGTTGGTCTCTCAGAGTTAGGGTTTGATGAGGTAAGCCTTCCCATTCTCGAGCAAAACCCTCAAAAGACTTTTTGGTAACCGATTTTTACTTAATCTCACAACTCATCAAACAAGAACTGTCATGAGATTAGGCTAAATCGGTTTAGGTAACGACTTGTTTCTAGCTCGATCTTTGCAACTCATCAAACAAGAACTGTCACTCGGATCAAACTGGAAACAAGTGGTTGGAAGAAAATCTTTTGAAAATTTGGCTTAATTACGGAATTGCTTACACATATGAGACTACTACCCCCTTCATTGCATGATTCTTCCTGAATTAGACATAGGTGATCAGGCTATGTATAATTTAGGAGTAACTATGCAATGCTTGGACTAATCGACTCATATGATGTTTGGTGTTGAGTCAACTGATGTTAAAATTGTGATGAACATCGAGGAGAGAAGACATGGAGAAGTGTCGTTAAAATGATAGTTAAAGTAAAAAGAATTAAAATCCTCGTAAATGATAACAAATCGGAAAGAAAATAAAGTACGATAGATGAGAATATTTTACAACGAGTGGTTTAGCAAAAGTAGTACATCGTTAAGTTATAAAGATTCGGCACGATGGAAAACATAAACTTAGTACAACATAGCACATAAGAAGAAATAAGACCGTTAGTTCCCGAACTTCTTCATCATCCGTCGTTGATACCTTGACGAGCTCCTCCTCCTCCTAACATATATACATTCCCATGAGCACCTTCGACTTGTTGACCTTGGTTTTGAGGACATTGACTTGATAGTGTCCTTGTTCCCGTGATCTGTAACATGTAACCATGGCCTTGCCTCTACAATTCTCGGCAAGGTGTCCCGATTGTTGACACTTGTAGCACTTAGCGTGACAAAGACCCGTGTGATGATACTTACATCGATTACATAGTGGGTAGGTTCCAAGATAACCTCTCGCCTTCTATTGGTGCAAACAACATATACCATTGCGGTCTCTTGCCCTCTATTCGTTGTTGATGATGGTTATTGTTACGGTTTTGGTTGTTGTTGTTATAATCTCCTTGGTCGTCTTCCCATTTTCTTTTGTTGTGGTTGATTTGGTTATATCGTTGTTGTTGTTGTTGTTTTGGTTATTGTAGTAGTTGGTGCGGTTGTTGGGGTTGTTGTTGTTTTGGTTGGTGTTGGTGTACTTGCTCTCTTCACTACCGGGCCATGAGCTTTTGAGTCAATCGAATAGCTTCCTCAATCGTTATGGGTCGAAGAAGTCACATCTCCTTGAATAATCTCGGGAGTCCCCGATAAAAGCCTCTAGCAACTTCTCATTATCCGATACCATCGATGGGCATAACGCGCCAATTCTTGAAACCTTCGAATGTAAGTGTCAATATCATACCCAATAGTCCTTAGTTCATAGAATTCGTCTCCAACTTTTTCACTTCGTGCGAGGACAAAACTTCTTAGTTACCAAACCCTTGAATTGCTCCCAAGTAAGCTTGAAAGCATTTTCCATTCCCATCGGTTGAGCATATGAGTTCCACCACGACAATGCTCCATCGAGTAGTGTACTTGTAGCAAACTTGACCTTACTATCATCCGGCAATTACACAAAGAAAACACGGACTCCAATTTCTCGAACCATCGCACCATAGCAGTGGCTCCTTCATCCCTTTAAACTTGGTGGGATCTCCACTCTTGAAATCCTTGTAAGAACGACTCTTAACTCCAGATCCTCCTGCATTTCCGAGAGTGAGAGAAAGCCTTTTGATTCTGAAGATCATGACCTCGGCAGCAGCAGCACCACCGCTTCCTTACAGTTCTTAAAGCATCGGCTATGCTATCATTCACCAACTTTTGAATAGCCGCTTGGGTCATTTCATTTGTGGCTTTCTTGATGCCATATCTTCTTCAAAACAAGAGGAAATGTGAGACGTAGCCAAAATCCGATGTTAATAATAAACGCTCCAAAGAATTGTGATAAGTAATGATAAATTTGAGATTATGTTTCAAAATGATCGACGGGTTCGAAAAGATGGGTTATGAGGTGTTGTAAGTGCTTCAATGTATGATGGTTTAGTGACTTAATGTGTGAATAAAGTGTAACTCGACATGTTAGCGGTGAAACAAAGGAGTGAGAGTGACTTCGCCCTATTTAAAGGTTTATCTCGGTATTCGACGTTATCGGTGATGAGTCAATTGATATAAAAATTGTGATAGGGAATGACAAGGAATTCTCCACATTAGAGTATGAGAAAAGGATAATGGGATGGGAATTTAAAGGCATCCATGTGACAATCGATATGGAATGAAAGTAAATAACTCGAAAATGTACGTAAAAACCGCATGTAAAGTGAACATTCACTTATGATGAAATGATGAGATGCTATGATAATGTAGTTATAGTCTAGGGTCAATGATGCAACCTAGTTCTCTATAATCAAGCTCGATGCCAATCATCACACCCCCAATTACATTGTTTTGCGTGAATGGAATTCACGGGATTGACCGTCATAGCATCACAATCACAGTTATATTGAGCGACCTAAAGTGTCGTTTGGAAAATACATCGTTTGATTTAATAAAATAATCAGAGTTTACAAAGTAGGTCCCAAATGTAAATCAACTTGTATAAAAATAAGTTTGTTACAATTCAAACGATGTTTTAAAGTACGTAAAACCCAAGTGAGACGCGTCGTCATCGCGACTCCATGATGTGTCCAAATGCATGCCATGAAGTGAATGCCTAAGATACCTGAGATAAAAACATGCTAAAAGTGTCAACACAAAGGTTGAGTGAGTTCATAGAGTTTGTTTTGAAATGAAAAGCCTTTCAAAATCGTTTATGCAAGAAAGGCATTGTAAATCCACTCGGGCCCAAGTTCGCCCATACAAAACTTGCAACTGTGTGTTCACAACCCATTGCCAAAATGTGTATAGTTTATGATCAAGTGCATGATGTCAAATGAATTCACCAAATAGTGCATAACTTAATGTATCCATAGTGACTTAATAATACACATAATTAAAGACGGTTTCAAATTGTTCCATGACCATTAGTGCAATGATTATACCAAGACCATCAATGAATGTACCAAGACCATCAATGAATGTACCAAGACCATCGGTCCAATGAATGTACCAAGACCATCGGTCCAATGAATATACCAAGACCATCATCCAATGAATATACTATGGAAATACTACGTATGGCAAACTGTTATTACGCATGACTAAGCATTTTAGTTCGGCTAAACATGTAATTTGCAAATAGTCATGAATGCAATAAACATTATTGAGCATGCATCTCCCCAAAAACAGTTATGAAAACAAGTAAAAGCAGGGCTCTGAAACTCAGTAATCCTTAAATGTAAAGTACTTGTGAAAGTAAATGAAAGCAGTTTGAGCATGTATCTCCCCAAAGAGTTTAATAATGACATTAAAACAAGAAAAGTGGGGCTATGGAACTCACTTGGTAAAGCGATGTGATGACAAGAGTGAGTACACTGAGGTATAATGAGATGCGTCAATCGGGACCTATTACGAATGATATGATATGTCATGTGTTGCAATGTAATGTTATGCATGCATTTCGTATGTTATTTATACCATTTGCGGGTTTTGAAAATATTACTTGTCGTCGAAAAATACTCTTTTGACGTCTTGACCCTTCAAAAGTGACTTTACATGTTTTTACGTCAAAATGTCATCCTACAATGGTTTTATAATGATTTATGGTGAAATTTCCACTTTTCGTCGCAAAACAATGTCGTCGGAATTTTCATGAAATTAACAAAAATGGCTTTGGAAAACTAGCCGTAAAACGGTGTACGTCGATCGTTAGAGAACGAACTCGACTGTTTTGGAAAGTTTGTATCGATATCTAAAAGTTTCAGTTCAGGAGTTTTCGTCCAAAAGGTCTCGATCATAAAGATATCAAGGGCTAAAGATGGTGGTTTTGGCTAATTGTGTGCAAGAAAATAAGTTCGGCCAAGTTTGAACATCCGTAATTAATTTACCATAACTCCGCTTGACAAACGGCTTTTGTTTTGAAAATATGGCCGATGAACTTGATTTTACTAGAAGACATTTCGTTCTAAAAGTTTCACAACCTTGTTAAAATCGCCGCAAACATAGCCTTTGACTAATGAAATACTTGAATCGTAAAAATAATATAGTTTTTCGAAAATAATATTTACGGCAACTTTATAAAACGTGCATATCTTTGTCGTTTTAAATCCGCTTTCACGTATAATATGTCCTTAGCTTCGTATCAAGTAAACTAATATATTTTTGACTAGTCGAAATAATTTGTGAAGCTTAAGGCTCGTTTTGACCCGAATAGAGTAAAAACGCATGCTGAATTTTTCGAAAATAATACGTTTAGTCGTCAAACTTTAAAATCCATAACTTCTTCGTTATAAGTCCGTTTTATCCGTTCAAGCGCCACGGATTCGTTTTAAAGTATATTTTCTAAATATCAAGGCCAAAGTTTCGTACCAACAGTAGGTTTTCCAGAAATTGAATTAAGGACAGAACATAAAATATAGTTATCGAAAATAGTTTTCTCGGACAAAACCTATTCTAATCCCTTCAAATCAACTCCAAAGCTAATCTAATCCTACCATACACCTTCTTAGGGTGTCATGGGTTCCTAATCACCATCAAGACCAAAGAATACCATGGGAATATTTATAGGATGACCAATATGTATATATAACTCTAAAATCATGAAATAAATGGTATAAATCACATATCATGCATATAAGCTCCAAAATGAAAAGAAACATATGAAATGACAAGGAAACATGAAAATGATAAAACATGCTTACAAGTGATAGTGATGAGGTGAAAGTAACAAGGATTAAACTTAAATATCCTTGGTTTTTATTTCAAAACCATATAAAGAGTATAACTAGGTTGTAAATAACACTTGAACTTGCAAAATTCTTGATCCCTTGATGATCTTGAGGTGTGACCGGTTTTTGAAGACCCAAGAAAAGAGAGAAAAGTTTTTTTAAACACTTGTAAAATGAGAAAATGAAGATGATAAAAGAGGTTATAAGACTTATAGTATTATTGAGTATAAACATCAATAAATGAACCATACCAATAAATTTACTGACACCACCCCCAAGGGCGGATTTTGTGGGTTTGTGTCTCAATTATATATATTTTTTTTTTTTCAAACTATTACTTGTATATATTTGTGTAAAATTTAACAAAAGTGTAAGAAATGTGTAAGTTAAAGGAAAGTTAAGTTAAGGTAAATGAAAGTTTTTGGTACAAGTAAGTTTTAATAGGTCAAAATAGAATGTAATGAGGTAATAAAATTGTAAAAATACATTCCTTGTGAAAATTGAGTGATAAAATAATTATCGAATAATTTTTAAGAAAACGACGTAATAATTAAACTTTAACGATTAAAATACCAAATAAATTTGAAACACTAGGAAAACTAAAAATATAGTTTTTATAAACTAAATGTAAGTTTAAAAATACCTCGGGATCATTTTTGAAAGTAATGGATTAAATATTTAAAATAATAACTCACGCGATAAAGATTATTAAATATAAAAATTTACGCGTTGAAGGTGAAATGAAATGTCGTGAATGTACTAATGAGATGCACATGATGTCAATGAAATGTAGACTAATCATAGTCCATATGAAATGTACGTGATGTCATGATCATGAATTCGCCGCTAAACCTCCAAGGTTACGCGAATTTGAAACAAGTAAACCAAGTTTACTATAAATGTTGAAATAATGAGACATGAATACGCTACCAAGTATGTCAAATTCATTGTATTGCCTAAGTTACCGCGATTGCCGATTAAATGTCCCCATTTCATAAGCATGAACCGTTAATTTCCTAGAAGCGTGGGTGAGTGGATAGATCTATCGAGGGTGACGCCTCCATCCGGGTTGGTGGATCCAACTAGTCATACGGATGCATTTCATTTCATAAACATTATTTGAGTTGTTTTGGCAAGACACTCTGTGTAACACCCCAACCCGACAAGGGTAAAGATATCACAATACGGTTTCATATCAGAACTTTAACTAATGTACAATAGCGGAAGCCTTTACAAAAACTTACAAAAGATAATATAAATAACTTATATTCAAAATAAATCTAAGATCTCTATGGTCAAAATCTTGCTCTCAGCTCTACTCTCAACCCAGATCAGCTATCCCATAAGCTTATCTTGAACGCTTAATACCTGCCGCAGGAAAAGAAAATGCGGTGAGCTTACAAAGCCCAAGGAATGATATAACGAAACAAAAGCAAAACAAATATACGAATAACAAAATAAAATGAAATAATGAAGGATCTTTCCGGATTCTCATGGAAGCACAAATATACGTAAATCCAAACAACCACATAATGTTTAGACATCACATAGCACATCAAAGACACATACACAAACACATCGTGACAACCAAACATACAACATATCAAGAGCAATTAGGTTTCATATAAACCAAACGAAAGTCTAAAGCTAACGAAAACACTTTCTAGCAAATAAACATGGCATTCATACAAATCAATTAATCAACATTTAATGCACTTAATTCAATATTGCAAAGAATGAAATAGCAGTTCAAATCATGGCGATCCACACAAACAAATAGAAACATAGCGTATAAACTATAATTAGAAAGACCAAACAAAACATAGCATAACCATTAGCAATTATCCACACGAGATATCATAAGCTAAACCAGTTCTTAGATCAAATCTTAACATCGCAGAGTTCGTATATGGCTGGTCACATAGGCAATAAAACACTAACATATACGCAAAGTTACCAAAATTAATCGATCAAACTATACATATTAAACTTATAAAATACTAACTATCACACTAACACATTCATCCGCAGTTCAATGAATTCACATAACGAGAATTAACATAACACCAGATAACAGCATACAAACCCCATTTAAACATATTAATCATATCTTAGCATAGCAGACGGTAGTCACACAAACATACAAAAGCATAAACACATATAATAGCATATAATAAACCGAGCACATAATCATAAGCATTTAACATACCAAATCATAATCAGAACTTAACATAGAAATAACAAATACAGATTTAGTTAACTACCTCGAGCCCAGAACATATCATATCCAAACATCATACTTATACGTAAATAATCTCGTAAAATAATTTGGAGTAGCTAGCTCCCGAAGTTGTGAAGACGCGATTGCATACGACATCATTCACTGACAAATCATATCGGATAATGGATCGATCTAGGATGCATCCATACGCCCCAATGCATAAATAGTGGCCATATTCCATAATTCGAGCTCATAAACAGATAATGAAGGGACGTGGCGAACATCACTCATCGCCCTAGAGTCATATCGAGGTGCATCATCGATACGGACATGGAACCCCATGACTAGTTATTATTTGGCTCGGTGTCAAACTAACTTAGGTCAAACAAATTGTCATAAATGACACAGATCATAATTCATCATAAAGGTTACATATAACTTATCAGATAACATTATATCATAAGGTTCATATTCAGATATAACAACGTTCATCACTTACACATATCAAAGTCTTCCTAACATAATGTTCCAAATCAGATAACGCATGGTTCAATAAAACATAAGTCCAGATAAACAACAAATCACACAATCAGGAAAGGGTTCATAGCAATGGCATTGGAAACCCTAATAAGTAAAACGGGAAAAACTAACGAAAGAACATCATAAGGAACCTTTACTAAGAAGGTCAGAATATATGTACGATAACGTAAGTGTCTTAAAGTAAGACAGAATATCCGTACCTTAAAGCAATTGAGAGAAAAGTAACGAATGTAGGAATATGAAGATGTAACGTCGCGTCTCCTCCAACGAATCTACACGGATTATGATTTATTCAATACTTATTAGAATCATTAATATTATAACGGATTTATCGCATTAATACTTTTAGAGTTGTCGAATATTCTCATATTAGCGATGTATTTAAATTACAACATTTTAGGTATTCTTCATTAATTCACCAACTTTCTATTTAAATTTAGGGTTTCCCTACTCTTTAAATATTACTAAATACGCATTAAATTCACATATTACTTCTTTTAATGATTTCCCATTTAACCTAGAACGTAAATGATAACAAACCGAAATTAACTCAAACTCATGCGTGTCTCTACAAAATCAACTTACACTTGTTGAACCCATAATTACTCGTAATTACTAATTACACCCTTGACATCTTTAAGTTCACAATCTCACCTTATTTTATCGATTTACACTTTTAACCCAAAGGTTTTAGAATTTACAAACGCACCTAATAAATTAAATACAATTCGAATAGCCTTTAATTATCCAAAATTACATGTTTAACCCCACACTTATTTTTATACGTTTAGGACCTTTATTCTACTGTTCCCAAAAATGACCCTTAAGTTTCATAATTTACAAAACCAACCCAAAACTTTTATTTAAGGCCGAATAGACATAATTCAAATATAAGCCCTAAACCTAAGTTTAACCAATCATTAACTCATCATTACTACTTCATTAATTACCTTCAATGATTACAAGGAAACCCTAGTCCATGCAAAACCCTAATCGCACCTTTTAAAACCTTCCTCTTTTCATGTTTAATCGACCCATAAAACTCAAAACAATTCATACAAGCTTCGAATTCACCAATATGTATTTTATTCAGGTCTTATAACATGTAACAACTTCTGGAAAAATCAATTCATGATCTCTAAAAATATTATAAGCTCATTCGTTAATTATATACGCTTTTTAGGGTTTTAGATTCTAAATAATTTCATACGACATCTTAAACATGCATGGCCAATTTTTATGTGTTATATACGACTTATAGGACTGAAATCAACATTAGAAACATACCCTTGATAAGCTTGAATCGTTGGAACAAAAGAAGCACAAAACACCCCTCGCCGAAACCCTAATCCACTCAAAAACTCACCACGCTTAAACTAGCAGCTTAGGAACTCGATCACTATTTTTCCCACCTTGTTTACCTTCAAACTTGTCCAAGAAAATTGGTCTCAAGCTCTGGAAACTGGAAGTCGAATTATTTAGGGTTTTGGGGTCGGTTTGGGAATAATCGGTTATTAGGGATGATTTAGAACCGAATAATATGTATATATATACTTTTCAAATTTTTCTTGTGGGCTTAATAGTGTATTGGACTTAAAATAAATGGTCTCTTAATAATATAAATTTATATTGGGCTTTTACTAATTAATTTCTTTTATAAAACTATTTAATATATTCGGTTATTTAAGTAAAAATACAAAATGAATTTTATAAAATCATAAACTATAAAATTAACTTTCATAGTCATTCAAGATTTATTTGGATCATATATGATTTTCTTATAAGTTTTCCGAATTTACGTAGCTCATTTGGTATTGTGTTTATTTAATTATCCTTGCTTTTGATCATAAGGGTATTTTGGTCTTTTGTGAATTTTAGAAATTTGTATTACACTGCTGGGGCGAACATCATGAACAGTGAGCTTCGGTGTCATGCGCTTAAGCAATTGTAACAACATTTTGTGACAGCATTGTCATACATAATTTATACTTGTGGTAGTCGTATTAACATTTACATGAAACCTATGAACTCACCAACCTTGTGTTGACACTTTTAGCAATGTATTTTCAGGTAACTAAGGCATTCACTTCATGGCATGCATGTGGATATATCATAGAGTCGCGGTGACAACGCGTCTCACATGGGATTGTTACACTTTAAAAACATCGTTTGACTTGTACTAAACTTATTTTCCGTGCATAGTAACTTTCATTTGGGACCTATCTTTGTAACTCTGAATGTTTTTATTAAATCAAGCGATGTATTTTCCAAACGACACTTTAGGTAGTTCAATATAACTGTGATTGTGATGCTATGACAGTCAATCCCTGTGAATTCCATTCTACCGCAAAAATGTAATTGAGGGTGTGACATAGATGATCAATACATCTTTATCATTAAGGTGTCAAACAAAATATGATTGAAGATGTACTACTACATATTTAACTATGTTTCAAAACCAATAATCATATAGTCCGCTTAAAGTAAAAATCAGATTTTTACGCTTATTCATCTTACCCCACACGCTTGTTAAAATCTAGTAAGAAATCCATAATATACCCAACATACCATACGCCATTGCTTCATCCAATGTTTAAACCTAAGCTCGATAATTAATTACATAAGGTGTAGTGCTTTACCAAATCATATAAAAGCTATACTAACCTAGATTACACATATGTTTACAAGTTGTCTAATTAGCTATTTAACAAATAGTCGCTACGTTTTCCACAATCCACATATATTTACATGTCACACAATATTCTAAAGAATCAAATCGCATATAGTTCTAATAAAGCGGTACCGTTACATTATGATCAAAGGATACTATATTCTTTAGGATATGTTAAACATTGTTGAAAAATTACCAAACATGCATTTGTATCCATCAACATATCGTAAACATGCGTGCATATCAATCACTTTACATTTGCGCTCATGGTTAAAAACAAAAGAAAAAAAAAAAAACAATGTGTAACATTACCCGATGATGCGGTTGTTGTGTTGAAGAAGATAGACTTGAATATTTTGCTTTGACTATGTGATTAAGTGTAGCCGTAATATGTCACGGTTCTCAAACCGCAATGATTACTATTAATTAAGGGAAGGATTTTTGTTTTATTTTTTAGCTTGTATTATGGGGCATTGCATATATACCCACTAAAACTCAAAAGTTTCATATTTCTCCATAATACAATTTTTAATGCATGATGTACAATGCAACGTAAGCATGTTTTGGGTATATATGCAAATATGTAAATTTTACACAACAATTACGCATCAAAACGGTACATTTGAAAAGTACGCAACTATTTTATGACCTAAACCCTTGATTAAATACATACAAAATATTTGGTAGAATCACCTTAAAATTAAGTACCTTAACATACAAATAAATAATATTACATTAACATACACGATATCGTAACTTCTCGCAAATAAATACATATGTCGAATACAATATTGGTTAATCGAATATACAATGTAGCTATTGAATCATCGCTGCATCAACGCTTGCAATGTTTTTGTACGATGTTTCCGCCCTGAATGTCACGCTCATCGTGATAATAAAAACCCGTGGAATCCAAGTAACAAAAAAGTTATACGTTGTAATAAAGTATATAATTGTAGGTACTTTTAAATAAGAAACATACTATTCAATAACTTAGCACTACCAAGATTAACTTAGCATCGACAAGATTAACTTAGCACCGCCAAGATTAACTTCTTCCACCCATTCTTATTCGATGTCAAATTCCACCCCATTCTACTACGACTATATACACAGATGCTTAACATCTTCGAGCCAATCATGATTCATTGGGACGGTGTATGATAGGACCAATGATTATATATAGCTTCTAATAGAAACTATATATACACGTGACGCCAACGGACGCCACCACAATGAAACATGATTGACCAAGAAATTTACCAACTTCATTAAAGTACAAGGTTGTGATAATATTATGCATATAAAATAAAACGGTCACAAACATGCGACATAATCGTCTATACATTGCTATAAACCAGTCAAGATATGGGCAATCTCAAGTTTAAAACTACCCGCCATAATTGATCAAAGCGTTGATGGTCATGGTAAGCTTAACACAACCTCTATCAAAGTAAGACACCTATGTTATAAGCAAGCAAGTGGAGATACTTAGTACTTTGAGCGCCCACCAAATCCCATTGCCATGTCTATGAAATGGTCTGCAAAGATTTGCACCAAACCTATTGCTATGACAAAGGACATAGGAATGGGTTTTCGAGGAAGCTCAAAGTACCAAAGGTGTGCCCAATAAATAATTATCGATTCTACAAAAGTTAATTTTACAGAGATGAAAAGACAAAAAGCCTATCCAATGATGAAAAGACTTTTAAGTGCAATGGTTAAAATTTTAATGTTGAAACTAGGGAATAAGATCTTGTATACAGCAACCCATCTACCATACAACAAAAAAAATTGACTCATTTTTTGCACATAATAGTGAGCCTCAGATCAGATAAATAAATAGTTTCAAAACATCGATGATCACATCATTTGCATGATTTAATAAGATACTTGTCATCACAGCCTCATACACACCGACACCTCATAATTATGGTTTGCTAGATTGTTAAAAAAGTTAAGGAACAATATGATATAGTTATGATTCAAACGGAAGTTGAACATATTAATGTGGTCGTTACTTTGTAGATGTGTATGGAATTTCAACTTAGTGAACCCTTCGATCTCTACAAGACTTTTGTCGCTTCAACTCCCTTTGAGCAAAGGCCCGCACTCAAGCGATTTGCTAGATTGTTGAAAAACAAAAGGCACTATTTGGGAATTTAGAATGGGTAACTATGCCGAAATTCCCTACTCATCTACAAAGTAACGCGCCACCTTGGTACGCTCAACTTCCTTTGAATCAGAACTATATCATATTGATCCTTAACTTTTTAACAATCTAGCAAAAGTCTATAACAAGTATATCGACTCATATAAACTTCCAAACCGAGTGTGCAGCAGATATGCATTAGCAAGGCTCGATCCGTGAAAAGGTTGGATAAACACCGAACATCGTGATATAACCGCCATGGTCGCAAAATAATGTAATAAAATTGCCATGCCAACATACGGTAAATCACATCATTTGCATATCAAATAAGATAATCGTCATCACACCTTTTGCATATCACAAATAAACACATGTGGCCCAAAATAAACCAACTCCCTTTGAGCAAAGGCTCGCACAAGCGATTTGCTAGATTGTTGAAAAACAAAAGGAACGTATGGAAACGAGAAGGGTTAATTATGTTTTTGAAATCATAATTATAGTTTTGCTAGATTGTTAAAAAAGTTAAGGAACAATATGATATAGTCATGATTCAAAAGGAAGTTGAACATACCTCTATCACATCATCTCGATTGATTTATTAAGATATATCATCACGCCTCTATCAAAGTAAGACACTTATGAACAAAATAGAGTTTATACATGCAAAGGAAATGGTCAAAAAGTTAAATGTCAATATGTTATAAGCAAGCAAGTGGAGATACTTAGTACTTTGAACGTCCACTGAAATCCCATTGCCATGTTCACGAAATGGTCGCAAAGATTTGCACCAAACCTGTTGCTATGACAAAGGACATAGGAATGGGTTTTCGAGGGAAGCTCAAAGTACCAAGTGTAAATAATTATCGATTCTACGAAAGTGTATGTGTTGAATGGGATAATGAAGGAGTGTGGCCCGCCATGAACAATACACACTATATCATTATCGCAATCAACACACCTCATAAAGAACACATCAACCCTTTTCGAGATCCTCATCGTCCTTTTGTCGCTTCAACTCCCTTTGTGCAATTGCTCGCACTGTGCAAATTGCTAGATTGTTGAAAAACAAAAGGAACAAGATGGGAACTCGTAAAGGGTTTGATTGTGTATTTAAGATCATAAAAAAAGTGTTTTCCTAAAAAAGAAGCATAGTTAACCCTTCTGAGTCCCCATACATTAACATTTAACTATGCTTTTTATATTTACTAAACTGCATACCTTATTGACTATTATGCGATCACAACAACAACAACAACAACAACAAACAAAAGGCAATAGCGTAGTGCGAAAGGATAGAGAAAGCATACGACAAAACCAAAAGGCAATAGCGTAGTAAAAAGAAAGCAAGCAAACAAGCAAACAGGGCATACAGGAAAAAGAAACACGCACAAGCAGCCAGAATACGCCAATAGCAAAGCGCAATGTACATAAAACCAAAAGCCCAGCACACCAAAAGCAAAGCCAACCTAAGGAGCAACAACAGAGCAACGCAAACCACGACGGGCCTAAGACTACGGCAAAACAAAACACGCAAGGAGGCAAAAGGGACACCTAAAAGCCAACCTAGCACCACTACCCGCAAATCTCATTCTTCGGCTCTACTAATCTCATTCTTCGTGTCTCATTCTTCACGCATCCATACCGCATGTATAACACGTAATCGTTATTACCTCAACTAATGATCCATAAATCATCAAACAACTACTTTTCCTATGCAAATGACTAATACCCCGACTAACATCCTAAACTAACATAACACAATATCATCTATAAATCAATAAACATCCTAAACTAACAAACTAGCATTAAATTATAACATTTATACCGAGATATTAGGCTCAATAGGAAGAGAATCAAGCCCTTTATAATAGCCCTCAAGAGTATTTCATTGACTAACATTTATTTTCATTGATTTTATGTTTGATTGAAAACCCCCGCTATTAATTATAATCTAACTGTGTGTTTTGACCGAGTGTAAGAGAGATAAATGTGTGAAATATCGAAAGTCAAACACACACTACTTGACCATTTTCTAATAAAAGTAAATAAATAAATAAAACTAACTTATTTCTTCAAGTTAATAAAGCATTAAAACCTAAAATTAACCATTGTATCGATCATTGATCATTGATCATTTACATATAATTACTTATATAAACAAAGTAGCGCTTAATAGCAAGCATCCATACAACCATCAACTATACATCATCAAAACACAAAAAACTTCCAAAGCTTCCTATGCTCCATCTTCGACTCATCAACTTCATCCAAATCTTCCAAGAACTCCTCCTTCTCCGGATGACTCGACGACATAGCACCAAAAGTCGAGCCAAGAAATCAATCTTCCTTCGATCCTTCAACCGATCTCACGGCGGCATACTCACCGCTTGTCGCAACAAAGATTGAAACGAGTAAACAATCTACCACCTCATCGATTGTCTCGTTTTTTGGCAACAGCTTCCTCGTATCGTCGCTTCTTCTCCCATCCGCCGATCAACTTTTTCTCCTCTCGCTATGTCTTGCAATATCAACAACTCGAAGCATCACGAGCTTGTCGGATTCGGCGGCTTTCATTTCATCGATATTAGTGTGGAAGACATTTTGTGTGTTTAGGGTAAAATTATTGATAGTTGTGTGTTTAGAGTAAAATGATTGATACTTGTGTGTTGATTTTATGGTTAGGTAAGTATACATAATTACAATGTACCTCACAATTTGCACAAATAATCACAAAAACACTTAAGAGGCATCGGAAAATTTATTTTGGGTGTTATCAGAGCCCTTCATATTCTTCCATGCATAAATGTGATATGAAATAGTTCAAGAAAAAGAAAAGAAAAAGTGATATGCAGGAGGAGTATTTAGGAAGATATCTAATATTGCAATTTAAACCCTTCATTTTTTCATTGGATCTAAACCACCCCTATATACTAGGGGTGTTCACGGGCGGTTCGGCTCGATTCGCTTAGAGATTTTAACTATCCATCACGGGCGGTAGTTCATTCTACTATCCAAAACCGAACCGCATTAGGCGGGTAACCGGACATGCGGTATCCGAATGAGCGGTTACCCGCGGTTCGGGTCACGGTTAACCATTCAAAAAATTAATCGAATCGAATCGGGCGAACAATAACATAAATTATAACGTAATATGTCATTTTAGTAAAATTAAATAACACTAAAGATATTAGAATAATAGTAATGTTGTTGTGTCGCAATAGCAACATTCAAATTACCATATCTAACAAAATAAGTAATACTACTTATTTGACGTTTATAGATTACGATCACATTAATGATATGTAATCCATGGACGTTAGTAAATGATCAAATTAGATAAGTAAAATGCATTATGAACCGTGATAAGCGGGTTTTTGGTTTCGGTTTTTCGATTTCGCTTTTCTTGTTATCGGTTTTAGCGGTTATCGGATTTGCTCAAATTCTTAAAATTTATGTCAACTCGCAATACATCGACCAAAATCAAAGTTAGTCATCTTTACAATGTAGCACATTGACAAAAATCAAAGTTAGTCATCACTACAACTTTGGCAAACAATGAATTCGGTGGTTATTAATTTGCGAACCATGCAAATTTGCATAACAAAACCCACGTAAACATTACCCGACAAGGTTACAACAACATTACGCAACAAGAATTGCCGACACAATAGGATGTCGACACATGATAACATCAATTGCAATACCTTACATGTAACTACTTGCATACAATATTACGTAAATTGTCGACACAATAGGATGCTCACATATGTTTAGCCATACTATATGAGTTAGGGGTTGTTTACTTTTTGAAAACTTTTTCGCCTGTATACACGCTTATACACACATTCATACGCTTATACACGCTTTTGTCTGCTTTAATACGCTGCACGCCTTTGTCCCCTTTAACTGCTTTTATACGCTTCCGGTTTTGTTTACGCTTTTCGTCCGTGTTTACACGCCGCTAGTTTTTCATGTTTCCGTCCGCTTGAATAAGTTTTAGTCTGCTTTACATACTAACGCACATTTTCAAACGTTTATACATTTTCATATGTTTTACATATGTTTTCGTTTTCGTCCGATTTACCCCGCTTCTCATCCGCTTTTACCCATTTTCGTATGTTTATAAGAATTTTTCAACCGCTTTCAAAGGTTTTCTTACACTTTTTACACGATTCGCACGCTTATACAAGTTTTCGTCTGCTTTAATACGCTTTGGTCCGCTTTTCACGCCTTTGTCCTTTTAATCGCTTTTATATCGCCTCGCTTTTGTTTACCGGTTTTCGTCCGTGTTTGCACTTTAGCCGGTTTTTTCATCTTTTAATCCGCTTGTATAACTTTTACACACATTCGCCGATTGCAAATTGCTTTTGCGCTTTCATCCCATTTACCCTGCTTTCATTCGCTTTTACCCATTTTCGTATGTTTTAAGAATTTTTCAACCGCTTTCAAAGGTTTTCTTACACTTTACACAAATTCGCACGCTTATACACTTTTTCTCGCTTTAATACGTTATGGTCCGCTTTCACGCCTTTGTCCCTTTTAATCGGTTTTATACGCCCCGCTTTTGTTTACGTGTTTTCGTCCGTGTTTGCACGCTTTAGCCGGTTTTTCATCTTTTAGTCCGTTTGTATAACTTTTACACACATTCGGCCGATTGCAAATTGTTTTGCACGTCGTCCCATTTACCCGCTTTCATTCGCTTTTACCCATTTTCGTATGTTTTAAGAATTTTTCAACCGCTTTCAAAGGTTTTCTTACACTTTACACGTATTCGCACGCTTATACAAGTTTTCGTCTGCTTTTAATACGCTTTGGTCCGCTTTTTCACGCCTTTGTCCCTTTTAATCGCTTTTATACGCCCCGCTTTTGTTCTTGGTTTTCGTCCGTGTTTGCACGCTTTACCGGTTTTTTCATCTTTTAGTCCGCTTGTATAACTTTTACACACATTCGGCCGATTGCAAATTGTTTTGCACGTCGTCCCATTTACCCTGCTTTCATTCGCTTTTACCCATTTTCGTATGTTTTAAGAATTTTTCAACCGCTTTCAAAGGTTTTCTTACACTTTTACACGTATTCGCACGCTTAAACACGCTTTTCTATTTTAATACGTTATGGTCCGCTTTTCACGCCTTTGTCCCTTTTAATCGGTTTTATATCGCCCCGCTTTTGTTTACGTGTTTTCATCCGTGTTTGCACGCTTTAGCCGGTTTTTTCATCTTTTAGTCCGTTTGTATAACTTTTACACACATTCGGCCGATTCAAATTGCTTTTGCACATTTTTGTCCCATTTACTCCATTATGTTTCATTGCTAATTACCCATTTTCGTATGATTTTAAGAATTTTGTGTCAACTCAAGAAGCGAACTTAATTATCCATTTTCGGTTTAAAACCATATGTGTCAACCCAATAATCAAGCTTAATTTCGGTCAACCCAAGAAGCGAACTTAATTCATAATCGGTTTTCGGTTCGCTTTGGTTTAATTATAGTTCGGTTCGTTTCGGTTTTCGTGTTGACAAAATAAAAATATAATGATTTAACGAAACAAAACCCGATAACCGAACGGATCAACACCCCTAATTTATAGTCATAGTTTAAAGAAGGAGGACTTAGTTTGCCGCTTTTAAACATTAGGTCCTTAGAGATTGGTGGATCTTAGGGATGACAGGAGGTCATGAGGTCTAAGTCGTAGGGTTGAATGATCTCATTACTCAATCTTAGGAGGAAATCGATACCAAGGAAGAACAAATTCAAAGCGATGAATGGTGAAGGGTTTTCGCTATGGAATGGGATGTTTTCTTTGCTCTAGTGTCATCTGCTTATGTCTAATGTCTAATGTCTAATGTCTTGGTTTAATGGGATGGTATGTAGATATATTAACAATGGAATATGTATGGATCTTTTGATGGTTTATCCATACGAATGCTAATTATGTTTGTTAATATAAGTAATGTGTTTGCTAGTTTGTTTCATCTTTTTTTCATGTTGTTTTGAATTTAGGAATTGGTTGTGGTGTTAAAGTTCATATTCGCACTAGTATAATGTATTATTGTAGGATTAGGATGTTCAATTTTAGATTGTTGTCAATTTTTTATGACCGATTATGAAGTTTAGAATCGAGGCGTTTGTTCATGACAATTATTTTGATTGAACCACTATATTGGGTGTTTTTGTTGTTGTTTCGCTTTAAGTTAATTGCATTTACATGTTTTCTTGATTTTTTGACTACTTGAGGATGTTAGAGCTTATCTAATTGCTTATAAATAGCTTATTTATAGCCTTAAAGTAAGGTCTTAGGGTCGCTTTGATGTATCGCCAGCTCTTGGTTTGATTTGCCTATTTTTGTGCTTAATTGTTTATCCGAACCGCTTATTAGTTATAGTTGCTTAATTAGTTGCTTTAAGTCCATTTTAGCTTTTGATTGTTCATTTGTATGCGCCATGTGGTGATTTTAGTGTATCCGCAGCTATATGTGTTTTGACACACCGGTTTGAAGTAATATGAGTGTTTGGGACCTGGTAAGCACCATTTCGCTGTGGGTGTTTTTGGTTTCAAAATTGTTTGATTTGGAGCCACATTTTAAAATTATCAAATTTGGAGCCAAATTTTAGCCAAAATTTTAAAATTACTTTGAAATTATGGTTTCCTTAATTGAAAATCGCCCATCATTAGCCCTATTTTTACTCCAATAAATCAAAGCTTCAAGCAAAACAACCGAACTTCAATTTTACACCATTATTTACCAATTAAGTTTACTAATTTTCTTTAACACATTACTTCGACGAATCATGTCAACGCAAATCACTTATCCGGATGATTTGGTTTATTTCGATCGTGAAATTGAAAACACTTTAGAATATGAATCGAGACGATTCGATGAGGGTGAGGATGTCGGAAACAACCATTCAAATGCGAATGTTGTTAAGAGGGCATAACTAGGTTAGCTAAGTTTCGCAGGAATATGGAAAACAGACGGAATAAAGGTCGGTGTAACCTTCGATGCAATCGGATAGGTTATCGTGAAAAACAGAGCATTGTTTTCAAGTTTTTGGGTGATTTGGTTCGTGAGCATATAGGTGTCGGATTCTAACCGGAGGAAGGTTGATTCGTAAGCAAGAGATAAAATGTGGGACTAAATCACGTACACATATACTTTTTTAACTAGTAGTGGCTTGGTCGTCGAGATACAAGGTGTTAATAAGTTTATCTCAGATTTACAAGATGTGCAACTAATTAACAACAATTTGTTAATCTTTGCAATGATATTTTGATGTTGACTTGACGGTCGAAGTCGATAATGAATCGCCTTGGTCAACTTCTAAGGAATTTCGTAATGAAATTGATACAAAACTACATATTGCCCAACCAAAATACCCTTTCAAAACTAAATGAAGTCCCGCAAAGTATAGTGCAATTATAAAAGTCAAGATTGGGTTAATTTTGTAAACTACACACCAATGAGGAATACAAGGTGTTAATTATTCATTTTATTCAAGTTCAAATATCTTTCACCTTTTCATATGTTTCCATATGTATTAGTTGTATACTATCAAGATTACTACATCTAAACGCCGTATGATTTTGTGTTGCAAGGTGAGATCAAGAAAAGCTAAAGTGTCGCGTTCCAAGTCTGCTTATGATCATACAATGGGACGAGGTGGATACGCCTGTGTGATAGAAAAAATGGTAACAAGAAACATTTGCACATTTACATTTGCATTTAATAGCATCATAGTTTCGTTTATATTCGTTTATCTTACATTTGTATGTATTTGATGTTTATAAGATCGAGAGTAAAGAAATTGAACAGATGAAGAACCACCGCGTGGTACGCGTGGTTGAAAGGAAGGTGAAAA
Organism: Chrysanthemum lavandulifolium; assembly: GCA_022545495.1. Taxonomy (NCBI): domain Eukaryota; kingdom Viridiplantae; phylum Streptophyta; class Magnoliopsida; order Asterales; family Asteraceae; genus Chrysanthemum; species Chrysanthemum lavandulifolium. The sequence goes on from CM040241.1 coordinate 17,996,475, forward strand.
GACGGAGAATATCACGATGATGATATCGATCATGGGAGAAAAATTTGTAAGTTTGATCGCAAATTTTATTATTATGTTTGTTTAGTTATAAGTTAATATCACATCAGACATTTAAACCGTTAGTTATAAGTTAATACATGTAGTGTTTTAGTTAATACTTTTAGTTAATATCGCCATCAGACACTTAAAACCGTTATTTATAAGTTAATACATGTAGTGTTTTAGTTAATACTTTTAGTTACAAGTTAATACTTGGTAGAATTAAATAACCTATTTCCCATATTGTGTGTGCAGTAAAGAAACGGACGACAAGATCAAACAAGGAATCTTGAAGCTTGATCATGGCAATCGATGCCATGACAGCTTGTATTAGGTAAGGAAAAGGGAGGATATGCGAGAGAGTGGGAGGTGGAGTAACCTACAAGAGGTATTTTGATCGCCTCGAATCGACAAGCATCCGATGAAAGAGTGGTGTTACTTCAAAGTGAACTTGATGATGAGAGGCGCCAACGCCAAGAAAAAGAGGCGTAATACGTGATTTGATGAAACAATTGGTCGCACAAAGGGGGCTTGCAATCAACTTCAACTCCATTGATGTAAACGGAAGTAAGACATAAGAAAGTAACATTCCATCTTTTTTACCCTTTAAATATCGTCAGCCTTCTTAAACAATTTATATTTCGTGTGTCTCCGTGAACATTAATCTTTAAATAGCAAAGGTTGATGAGGATGCCGGAACACGTGTTGTCGGACGTGAGAAAGTTATGAGCATTGAGAAGTCTAATGGACTTGCAACTTTGAAAAGGAAATTCAAATAAGTGTAAGTAATAAATCACCCCCGGGATTTTTGAATTCTACATACATTATTTATTTACCGTGTATTATACATATAGGAAATCTGTTAAACTGTCGATCTAAGAAATCGACTAGATCAAAACGAAAGGATTCTTCACGCCAACTTTCTCGGATCACAAGAACAGAGTCTCCATTAACAAGACTACCACAAGTATGTATTTAAACATTTTCATATGTTCTTTAGTTTAATTAATTATCGATACATATATACATGCAACAAATTATCTTTTAGGTAATTATGTGCATCGTGGCACTTAAAGAAATCAACTATTATTGCGGAGGGTACCGTGTACAAAACCGATGGAAAACAAATGCTTCATAACAAACCACTCCCAAAGGATTGCTACAGAGTATCTATTGAAAATCTTTAGTGGATGCAGGCATACCGGATGTAGGAAGTAACGGTCTCAAAACAGCTTAAGGATGCAGAGGTGGTTTTATGCATGGCCAAAGGATCAAGTGGTTTTCGATGAAAAGGTACATAGATGCATGTGTTTTATAAACCTACATATATCATTCTTCATATTTAATTCGGTGTTTGATACCCGCTTTTGTTTCCTATGTGTAACACCACCAAGTACCATAAAACCGATTGGTGAGAACAGAATCGCACCTAAATTAAATACTAAGCGCCACGCCTCTAGTCATACCATGCAAAAGGAAGCTAAGAAGATCAAGAGTCAAGTCGTTAAATTATTGAGAATTTTATTATGTACGACATTACAATTTTATATACATTCCAATTTTATTGTATTTGAATATATTTTGAATATATTTTTATATATTAGAATTTGTTTTGATATATATTGATTTCTTATATGTGACTAAAAGATTCATATAGTCACAATTATTAACACTTTTGGTCACAGCTTGCTTAATTCGATGCGTGACTAAATGTTAGAAAGCGCCACACAAACATAAAATTAATGTGGCCATTGGATGAGCAATAGTCACACAAAACACACATTTCTTCACTTAAAACACCATATGGTCACACTTATTAACACTTTTGGCCACTTTATGCTTAATTTGTATGTGACTAAATACCAAAAGAAACATGCTTTGTGTGACTAAATGTTAGAAAAGGCCACACAAACATAAAATTCATGTGGCCATTGGATGATCAATAGTCACACAAAACACACATTTCTTCACTTAAAACACCATATGGTCACACTTATTAACACTTTTAGCCACTTTATGGTTAATTGCATGTGACTAAATACCCAAAAGAAACATGCTTTGCGTGACTAAATGTTAGAAAAGGCCACACAAACATAAAATTCATGTGGCCATTGGATGAGCAATAGTCACACAAAACACACATTTCTTCACTTAAAACACCATATGGTCACACTTATTAACACTTTTGGCCACTTTATGATTAATTGGATGTGACTAAATACCCAAAAGAAACGTGCTTTGTGTGACTAAATGTTAGAAAAGGCCACACAAACATAAAATTCATGTGGCCATTGGATGATCAATAGTCACACAAAACACACATTTCTTCACTTGAAACACCATATGGTCACACTTATTAACACTTTTGGCCACTTTATGATTAATTGAATGTGACTAAATACCCAAAAGAAACATGCTTTGTGTGACTAAATGTTAGAAAAGGCCACACAAACATAAAATTCAAGTGGCCATTGGATGATCAATAGTCACACAAAACACACATTTCTTCACTTAAAACACCATATGGTCACACTTATTAACACTTTTAGCCACTTTATGGTTAATTGCATGTGACTAAATACCCAAAAGAAACATGCTTTGTGTGACTAAATGTTAGAAAAGGCCACACAAACATAAAATTCATGTGGCCATTGGATGAGCAATAGTCACACAAAACACACATTTCTTCACTTAAAACACCATATGGTCACACTTATTAACACTTTTGGCCACTTTATGATTAATTGGATGTGACTAAATACCCAAAAGAAACGTGCTTTGTGTGACTAAATGTTAGAAAAGGCCACACAAACATAAAATTCAAGTGGCCATTGGATGATCAATAGTCACACAAAACACACATTTCTTCACTTAAAACACCATATGGTCACACTTATTAACACTTTTAGCCACTTTATGGTTAATTGTATGTGACTAAATACCCAAAACAAACATGATTTGTGTGACTAAATGTTAGAAAAGGCCACACAAACATAAAATTCATGTGGCCATTGGATGATCAATAGTCACACAAAAGACACCTTTCTTCACTTGAAACACCATATGGTCACACTTATTAACACTTTTAGCCACTTTATGATTAATTGTATGTGACTAAATACCCAAAACAAACATGCTTTGTGTGACTAAATGTTAGAAAAGGCCACACAAACATAAAATTCAAGTGGCCATTAGATGATCAATAGTCACACAAAAGACATATTTCTTCACCTTAAACAACATATGGTCACACTTATTAACACTTTTGCCACTTTATGCTTAATTGTATGTGACTAAATACCCAAAACAAACATGCTTTGTGTGACTATACGTGTTTATGGTCACTAATACGGATTAATCCAACAAAATTTGTACCTAATTAGTCACACATGTTACGGTTTTGGTTACTCTTTTGCAATAGAGACTAAAAAGTCAAACACGTGACCATAGGGTACCTATGGTGTGACGCACGACCTTTAGTCACACACGGTCGAAAAACATGTGTGACTATATGTATATCGTCACACATATTCGTGTGGCCAAATCCACTTTTTGTTCTAGTGATTATTTACTTCTTGCTCTTAACGTATCATCTTTATCACACCGCCGGGACGCATCATAGTAAACAGTAACACCAAGCTCGTGTCCGGATTTCCACCATACACTAAAACATATATTTAGTATTTCTAAGATACTTTAGAATATGCTTAACAACAATCCATTGAAGTTCACCGGATTTCATTGATATCGATTGGTCATGTTTTGAGCGAACGCCACATCCGGCCTTGTGCATCTCACAACATACATAATAGATCCCACTGCTGAAGCATAAGAAACTTTCTGCATGCGTGCCACCTCAGCAGGTGTTGAAGCACACATCTCGCTACATAAGCCATGCTTTACATCCATCGGCAAATATCCTTTCTTGGAATTTTGCATATTGAATCTCTTCAATATTTTATCAATGTAAGCACTTTGACTTAAACCAATTAACCGCTTTGACCTATCTCGGTAGATCTTGATTCCCATAATGTATGCAGCTTCTCCTAAATCTTTCATGGAAAAACACTTCCCAAGATATGCCTTAACATTTTGCAAACTTGGAATGTCTTTTCCCATAATTAATATGTCATCGACATAAAGAATTAGGAAAGTTACATCACTCTCACTAACTTTGTGATATACACATGGCTCATCAAGATTTTGAATAAGTCCATACCTTTTGATTTCTTCATCAAATCTTTTATTCCATTGCCTTGATGCTTGCTTCAATCCATAAATGGACCTTTGAAGTTTGCATACACGGTTTGGAAATTGTGGATTCACGAACCCCTCAGGTTAATTCATATAGATGTCTTCATCTAAGCGACCATTCAAGAAGGCGGTTTTGACATCCATTTACCATATCTCATAGTCATAGTATGCTGCTATAGCTATGAGAATTCTAATAGCTCTAATGTCCGCTACAGGAGAAAAGGTCTCCTCGTAATCAATGCCATAAGTTTGAGTAAAACCTTGCACAACTAGACGAGCTTTATAGACGTGTATATTGCCATCCATGTCAGTCTTAATTTTATAGAGCCACTTACTTCCAACCACCGTGGCATTTGGAGGTAAGTCAACCTCTTCCCAGACTTCATTTTCTCTCATGGATTGAATTTCCCCTTTCATTGCAACCGGCCATTTTTTCTTATCAGGACTTGCCATGGCAGCTTTATAACTAGTAGGCTCTCCAAGATCTCCTAACATAGTTTCCTCAACCTCTACGTTAAGACATAGACGTTCAGATGCACGTGTAGACCTTACGGATCTACGAACGGGAATCACTTCAACTTCTGGTGGAGGACCCAGACTATTAGGTTCTACCGAAAGTACGTTAGTGTTTTCAGAAGGTAATGCATCTTCTTTGTGGGAACCATATTTAGAATGCGAACAGCTGATTCCAAAGCATAATCCCAAAATGATAAAGGTAGAGTGGTAAGATTAAACATAGATCATATCATGTCCAACAATGTACGATTTCTTCTCTCAGATACACCATTTTGTTGTGGAGTATATGGAGAAGTGAGATCTCGACAATTCCATTCTCGCCTAAGTAATCTTTAAACTCTTGGCTTAGATACTCGCTTCCTCTATCGGATCGAAGAGCTTTAATCTTCTTTCCCAATTGCAGTTCTACTTCACTTTGAAAACCTTAAATGTTTCAAACACCTCATGTTTATGCTTAAGTAAATAAACATAACCATAACAACTAAAATCATCAATAAAGGTTAAGTAGCTAGCACCTCTTTTGACACATGTCTAAGTGGTCCACACACATCGGTATGAATAAGACCAAGTAGATCGAAGCCCTCTCCATATTGCTATGAAAAGGTTTCTTCGTCATCTTCCCGATATGCATGACTTACATTTATCAAATGATTCATCATTGATATTTTGCAAAAGCCCTTCTTGTTGCGACTTATGCATGCGAGCCTTGCCTATATGAGCTACAATGCCAAAGATAAAAAGAATTCAAGTCTAACTTTATTCTCTTGTTAATGCTAAACATCGAATTATTATTATTGTTAGATTCATTTCCAATCACATCAATTTCAAACACACCATTCACAAGAATTACTTTAAAATAAAATACACCATTTAAAGAAAAGAAATTCCATTACGTGAAATAGTATGAGTAAAACCATCATCCAACAAAGCGAAAGGAAAAACACCTCTAATTATAGAAGGTGCGTAATGACATTTGTTCAATAACGTACTAAGCTCAAGGCAATACTAAACTAAACGTTCCTATGGTTTCAACAAATGCATGTGCGCCATTTCCACGTGCAAATATTGCTCCCCATAGGCAAGCTTCCTCTCCACTCTAAACCCCCAGAGTGTATTACAAATGTGAATCCCACAACCAAGATCTTATACCCGTGAATTTTATGATTTAGAGTAAATAATTCAATGACAAATAAATTACTCAAGGACCCGCCGAGGACCCGTCGTACTTCATCTTATTTGCCCGCAATTCATTAGGATAGAGCACAATTTCTCTTCCAACGCCCAACTGCCTTGCAATGGTGGCATGCTTGATCCTTTTTAGGATTTTCCTTCCTAGGAGTAGGGTTCTTCTTGGGTTGAGGTTGATATGCCATAACCTGTTTGCCTTTGTCAACCTTTCCCTTACCCTTCCCCTTCTTGTTGTTTGCACGTTGCGGTTTTGGATTATTAATCCTTCCACCCTGAATAGCAAGTACCTGGGAGGTAGGAACCTTTTGAGGTAACCCTTTCTCATAGTCAATTAGCAATGCGTGTAGGTCAAGAATCGTCTTCCCCACGCAAAGTGCATATTGAAGTTTCGACAAAACCATTAAAATCCTTGTTAAGGGATCTATTAATCGATTCACACCATGTCATCATCATAAGTTTTGCCAAGTGCCTTTAGTTGATCCATGTATCCTTTCATTTCCAATACATGAGCACTTACGGGTTTACCCTCTCCCCGCCCATTTGTGTAATGCGTCGGTCAAGTCATAAATCTCGACGGCGGTGGTTTCTCAAACATAGTTCAAGTTCATTTAGCATATTATATGGGAAATAATGTTCGAATCGCTTTTGAAAGCGATTCCATCGCTCCCAACATAATACAAGCCACATCATTATGACGCTTATACTCCGTTTCCACTTGTCATTTTCGACGAGTAGTCAGAGGACCGATTGGTTCAAGCAGGCAAGGTTCATAAAGATATTTCAACCGTCAAGAACTCTACGTACAATTCTCAAAGAGCGGTGTCAATCATTGAAATTGTTACTGACCGAATAACTTTTCTCGATCAAAAAGTTTTTGAACGCATAATTTAGAGCAGTGTTAGTGTTATTGTTGTTCTGAGCCATTTCTACAGGAAAAAGGTTCAAGTATTAGTATTTTCGATAATACACTTTTCAAGAGAATAAATATACCCAACGGTAATATAAACATATAACCATATAATTTTCTCGAAAAACTAGGATCCAAATTATCATAGATTCATTACATCAGTTGATCTGATAGTAACGAATGCACATAATAAGGTAATATGTCGAACATTAATTGGCAAACAATTTCCAACTCCTAGATCGTTATAGGATTTATATTTTCCAACGCTATTGCAAATATAAACATGTTTCATCCCATCTTATGCCATTGAGTCCAGTTCTCACTTCCTACTCAACTTAAGTATCTAACTTAAAGGCGAAAATATGTCCATGTAAGGTCGACTTTACATAGAGATTTACCTCTCCATCACAATCTAGCCAAGCATCGTCATGACGTAAATTGCAACTTCAAGTGTTCCTTTTAATTAGATGGCATATAGCTTAATTTAAAAGGGTACTAGTTTTGATTTTATGTGGTCAAATCAAATATGTACAAAGATGTCATGCCTTCATCTTGTAGCATAAATTTAATAAAAAACTTTTTATTACCGATTCATAAAGATCAAATTATCAAAGTTTTGATTGAGGTATTGGGTTCACCAATCAAGGAATTTAGTATTAATTATCGTCCATTATACCGTACTTTTGCATAAGTGTAAACTCTTAGTGTTTCGGGTAATTATCACCAAAGTGGCGCATGGAATTAAAACTAATTCACCCTTAAGATGAGTTTGCACATTTTATGGCTTACTAAGTAGCTCCATTCGAACTTACAGGGGGCAGAGGACCAGGTGAGCGCAAAGCATAACCTTAGACATCCTTTCAATGTGACTGTGCGCACTTCTTTATTAACCCCTTTACAGTTCATTCTAGTGGGTGAGCCGTTCAGACCATTTGTACCAAAATCACCAATCAACTAAACTATTGAAAACTTAACTCTTCCAAAACAAATCAAATTTCACCATTCTTTAGTCCGTATTATTTTTCTATTCAAAATTACTCTTTGCTTAAAACTGTCATACATAATAAACAAACAAGTAACAAATAAAAAATAAACTACTAAAAAACAATGCGCACATAATAAACAATTTATACGTGTAAACAAGTAGCCACATGCAACTTATTCGATAAAACCTATTAATAATCAATATCTAGGTTAAATTAATGTATATATTAATTAGGGTTTTCACTCCAGCGATAGAAAGTGAGCCACATACATCGATGAATCGATTGCGTAAACCCATAATTAAAATATACCAATTAGCACATAATTAATTCATTAATATATAATTGGAGTCTTCCCCAATTCAAGATTTATCGTAAATAAACATGTGATAAATATTCTTAATAATTAAACAATATCAAACCAATTTATCCATGACTAACATGCATGTATAATCATGGATATATCATAACAATTATACAAATAGTCACAAATTCGCATATCAAAATTCCATGACACATAACAAATTATTCATGAATTAATCACGTAACCAATATATTAATTCTAGGTTTCGATAAGGTTAGCAAACAATTTCCAAATCCCTAAAAAAAATTATGAGTCGAATTAAAAAAAATAATGGGGTACGCCCCTAACTAAAAATCGACCCAAAAAAAATAAACATAAACCCTAGAAAAACATATCAAACAACATACAAATATTTGTTTTATTACGCGTTTATGTAATTAATTACTCATTAAAAACCAATGACTCGTGATGCCACTGTTGGAATTATATATCATGACAATCAAATAAATAACTACAAAACATCAAAGTATTCAAACAGGCGTATAGGATTTATTAACAAAAATTAATTAACATAAAAGAATATACGACTTTTCTTGATTCTAGCGAACGAATCAAATCCACAAACTAGCAATGGAAGAACCCTAATTTGATTTAATTAGGATTATATGAATTACCCCTTACCTTTTTGTAATTCAATCCAAGAATAATAACAATATTGTGTTATTACCAAGTTCTTGTACACACATACTAAAACAAATTCAAGTAATGCTAGTTTTATCAAACCAAATAACTTGGTGTTTGGAAAATATGAGGATCGACACCTATGGAGGTGGCCGATCGGTTTAAGTACAAAAACACACACAAACGTTTTAGGGTTTTAGCTTATGAGTACAAGAGATAATTTACAAACACCCTAGGTTTTGTATATATACTCAAGCAAACTTGGTGAATAAGTTGGAGTTGTAATTGGGTTGGGTTGGGATCCCTTGGCCGATCGGTTCTATGTATCCCAAGGGGATTCCGGAACCTTCCCGTTATTTACAACTTGGTCCTTTTCCAAGTATATTTAACGCCCGTTAGTCCATTACATTAATTACTTAACGTCCGTTAGTTATTTCGTTTAATAAATAAATAAATACAACATTTATATTTAATTATTTAACTTTAATTCTCATACGTAAAGTGTGCAATCCCGTGGTCTCGAGTTCGATCTTAACTCACGTCTACTAATTTATATCCATAAAACTAACACTAAGACCAAAAGATTTTTTGGACAAAAGAATGTTAAAAGGTAAATTACCAAAACTATCCTATTAATTGCTAGACCTACTATAAAACTATAAATAATGTAGAATATATGGAACATAAGGGGTAACAATAATGTTACGCAGTTTTTGTACTCTTTATTACAAGTAATTGCTATTATTGCAATTATAGACTTTAAAGTCTATTATTATGTTGTGTCAAAAGCTGAGCATAATAAATAAATTTTAAATACTTACTATACAAGTTTAACAATAATTATTTTCACAGTTATATGAACACTTTATTCATATTTGAAAATAAAAAAATAATTCAAATGACTAAAAACATAATGTCTAAACTTAAGTGTTGGCATTTATTCGTTACAATAAATTAGTAGATTATTGTCACACACTTTTAAATATACAATTAAATATGTTTATAGTCATACATCTAAAATATTTCTCATGAAAATATATATATATATATATATATATATATATATATATATATATATATATATAGGAAGGGATCGGGTGGGTTTTAGCCTTTTAAGTAGGGATGGTGCGGAAATATCACAGTAGCTTTTTAAAAAAAAAAATTCAAAAAATCGAAAAAATTAAAAAATAAAGAGGATGAAAAATATTTAAGAATCATTGAAAAATTTTCAAAAAAAAATCGTTTTCATGATTAAAGGTATTTTGATATTAAATTCGATTTTGACTTTTTACAAAAGTCAAGATTTGATCTTAATATCACGTAAAGTTTTTTTTTTAAAATACAAATTGTTAATATCACACTAACTTTTCTTTGATATCACGTTACTTTTTGTTTTTTTACTAATATTATTAATATCACCGTTCCTTTTTAATAAAAAATGTTACTATCACGGTTTCTTTTTACTATCACAGGAACTTTTTTTCTTTTTTAATATAATTGTTAATATCACCGTAACTATCATATGTTTTTTTTAATAAAATTCTTAATATCATAGTAACTATCATATGTTTCTTAATATCAAAGTTTATTTTTACATGTAAAAAACTTAATATCACAGTTGGTTTTATAATATCATCATTTTATAATATCACAGTTTCATAATATCACACTAGAACTCATAAATATCGTTAATATCACGGTAGGACTCATAATCAAGAAAACAAAAAGTGGTCGGAAAAATCGAAAAATAAAAAATGAAAGAAGATAACAATAGTAAGAATCGCTCAAAAGGAAAAAATTAAAAAATCGTTTACATGGTCAATTGTGCAAGTGAAGTTAGCCTTGCAGATCTTGACTTTTTACAAAAGTCAAGATCGATCTGAATAAATTTGTCCGGATCGTCCGTACGTCCGCACTAAAATAAATATCCGCACATGATCTCACTCTATATATATATATATATATATATATATATATATATATATATATATATATATATATATATATATATACTATGAAATTCAACTATATATTTTTAATGTAAACATAAAGACAAATGGTACACATATGTATATGTACCTAAATAGTTGATGTTCATTTACTGCAGTAACAATAATGTCTCAACACTGTCCATTTACAAAACCATAAAAATGAAATTTTGACCTTTATTTATTTATTCTGATCATGTTTTGCATAAAAACGATAACCTAGTTTAAACTGAAAATGTGAAAAGTGGTAATGGTAAAATATACAAATTTAGCCAGTGGTAATAATATAAATGTACAAGTGACATGCATGACATATTTTGTGTACTTATTTACCAACAAAAATTAGCCGGTGGTAATAATATAAGACCAGGCGTAATAAGGGTGCCAAGACTCGGTCTTGATTATAGGCTTAAGTCTCGACGAAAACACGTGTGAAATGTATATAGCGAATGTGTAAAATTTAGTTACAAGCCATTATAAAAAGGTGTTATAAACCTAATTAAAGCATAAGTCATGCATAAATTTATGACTTTGCAAAAACCAAATCTTTGTCTGAAAGTATAATAGGGCCCTTGTTTGGTTATAGTTAAATCATGTGACATAAACCTTTCCTCTCATAACATGCAACTTTCATGGTTCATCTTCATTTCATTACTTGGTTTTCTTTCAGTTTTGAAACTCATCTTCAATCTCCTAAAATGGATTTTCGTAAACTTTATACGACCACCGAAGAATCTCAAGAACTACGGTTCATGGGCTCTCATAACCGGTGCAACCGATGGCATAGGTAAAGCCTTTGCTTTTCAATTAGCTCAAAAGGGTCTTGACCTAATCTTGGTTAGTAGAAACCTAGCAAAACTTAAGCAAGTTTCTAACGAGATTACATCGGTCCATCCACGACTAAGATCAAGGTTTTGAAGTTGATTTTGCGGGTGAAAATGTTGTGGCAAGAGTTAAGGCGATGCAAGAGGTGATACGTGATGAGAAACTTGATGTTGGTGTTTTGATAAATAATGTAGGTGTGACTTATCCTGTGGCTAGGTTTTTTCATGAGGTGGATGAAGAGATTTGGATGAAAGTGGTGAAAGTGAATGTAGAAGGTACAAGTTTGGTTACTAAAGTTGTGATTGAGGGAATGATTGAGAGAAAGAATGGTGCTATTGTGAACATTGGTTCGGGTGCTGCGATTGTGGTTCCTTCTCATCCTCTATATGCAATCTATGCCGCTAGCAAAGCGTAAGTTCGTCCTTTTCTCTATTTATTTTTGTGTCTCACCCATTAATCAGGAAAGTGTACTTTGTAACTAGTGATCACAAGATCAGTAGCTTGATACTTAAAGTGTTGGAATTATATAACATGACATTCAAATAAATAACTACAAAACATCAAAGTATTCAAGCGAAGCGTATAGGATTTATTAATGAACAATTAATTAACATAAAAGAATATGCGTACCTTTTCTTGATTCTAGCCGAACAAGAATCAAATCCACAAACTAGCAATTAGGATGAACCCTAATTAGGGTTTATAGGATTATGTGAATTACCCTCACCGCTTTGTAATTCAATCCAAGATAATAACAAAAGTATGTTATTACTATGTTCTTGTACACACGTACTAAACCGAATTAAAGTAATGCTAGTTTTATAAAACAAATAACTTGATGTATTTGAAAAGAGTAGATCGACACCCTAAAGGGTTATACGATCGGTTTGTATTAAGAAAACACACAAACAAAGTTTTAGGTTTAGCTTAATGAATACAAGAGATGCAAAATCAAGACCCTAAGCCTTGTATATATACCCAACTAACTTGGTGAACAAGTTTGGCTTTGTTTCCTTTTCTCCTTGGCCGATCTTTGGTAGGCATCCCCAAGGATTCCGGAAACTTCCCAAACTTTGCAATCTAGTCCTTTTCCAAATACATTTAACGCCCGTTAATCCATTACATTAATTACTTAACGTTCGTTAGTTATTTTGTTTAATAAATAAATAAATATAACATTTATATTTAATTATTAACTTTAAATTCTCATACGTAAAGTGTGCAATCCCATAGTCTCGAGTTCGATCCTAACACACGTCTATTAATTTATTGTCCATAAAACCAACAACTCCCACTTGGACATATCTTAATAGAGTGATCACATTCGGTTAGCGTCTAGCAACACTTCGATGCCTCTAGTACAACTCGAGCAAGGCTCCTGGAAAACCTTTAATGATTTCTCATTATTATTATCCTTTGTTTCTAATACCATGTTAAATAAAGATATGGAATTAAGTCATTCTTTATCCAACTATTCATTTCTCGTTATAAGTGATTGAGCAAGATTACCAAATCTTTCGAACATATTCGGGGAGATCTTTGGGCGTGGCCACGCAAACATCTTGTCAACCCTACGAGGGCCCAAGAAGATTAAACTCCAAAATAAATTTGAAGGAACAAATTCTATCTTGACTACGAGAATAACCCATGAACTTTGCAACACTTCGTGAAACAACCCTTATGACTACCGATTCGATAGCGTTAAGTTGTTCCACGTAGTGCACTACATTCATGACACTTATCCGGTATCTCAAGTCCGAGGATAACTATTCATAATTTACTTATAACAATATCCACAAAGTAAATTATGTAGTTGGGATAAGTCCTATATTCAATTCATTGAATATCATCCGAAATTGGTATGCATTCTCATCAATATACTTTCAAGTATATTCTACCATATCTCTCGATTTGTCTTAGTTTAATGATACTCCCATATCATTAATTGACAACGGACGATTTAGAATAAATAAATTTATTCACGGATTAAACATGCAAATATAGGATACAATATATTATAAAATCAAACATACCAAGTATTTGATTTATTATAACAATTGTTTAACATCCCTTATCCAAATACCAAATAGATCAATGCATGAAAATTCCGGTTGATGAATTATGCCTCAAGTAATGACAATCATACTTGTTGACAAGGCATAAATCAACCAACTTGATCTATCATAATTTTGAGAATACTTATTTCAAGAATTCAATTAATGAAGTCCTTGTATGTGTGCATTCAACAATCCACATAATAATTCATAAAGTGTGTGACATCCTCTATCACCAATTTATGACAATTTAAACTTTCAAACATTTTAAAGTTTAAAGTATTCTTATTCTTTTAATGTATAATGCAACTGTGCTCTTAGTAGCACAACTAGTTCACATGGCCATTAACAAGGATGAAATCCTACCATGACTAGTATTGAGTGTCATCTCAATTAAACCAAAGATCATTGTATACAAACAACAATGTGCTCATTAAAACTCCGTAAACTTTAATATCTTATTGTGTAATGTTTGATGCTTTCCTAACTTTCAAGTTTAAAGTCGATGACAATTTGCACAACATTTGACATATTGTTCATCCATAGAATCTAGGAGCAATTCCAGGCTGAGGATGTAATTCTTTTAGAATATTCATTACACAAGTTATCTAATAACTTTTAGTTAGATATCAATGTTGTCAAATCACTTCTTATTCAAGAATGATACAACAATTTTAATACACAACATGATGTACATGATGAATCTACTGGTCAACCTTAGAATTCATTCACGTTCTATCTTGTCAAAAGATATTTATCAATTTCCCAAATGATATATCATGTTTTATTAGAATCATTTATTTTATCGCACATGTTTATTAACAATAAACATATATTTCAAGGTTGTATGTTTTAATTTTAAATCTTACAAGTGAAGTTTCATTCCAATCTAAGACTTAACATTTAGCTTACAAGGAATGTTACTTACTATATGTTATACAACATATAAGATTTAAGAAACTTAACATAATACTCCCACTAGCTTTCAGGAATACTTAAAATTTATCTTATTTTAATTATAAATCGAAAATGGGATTTAATAATTAAACATAAGAATAATTTCATAGATGCATGCATTTATCCATTCATGAATTATTTGCACTTCGTACACTTTCAAAGATTATATGAATTCAAAAAACCTTTCAATTACTTACCGTCCTCGCTCAAGTAATTTCTCAAGAAAGAGTTTTGATATTCCATTGTCATATTTCATATTAATGAAAACAAGTATGACAATTATCATCTTTATATATTTAATGTGTCTAGAAAAGAATATTCAATCATAATTAATTGCTTAAGTGTGATCAATAATCTTGTCATAAAACATGCATTAAATATGTGTACAATATTGTCCATATGATTTCTACATAGAAATTCAAACCACTAGGGTTTTTCATCTCTTTGAAGAAACTCATTTCCATTCTCTAGTCTAACTATTAAGATAAACCAAATTTCCAAAATTGATTATCTTTATGGACAGCATCTTTAACATTCATAGTATGAGTAATTTACCCAATTCAATATTTGGTAATCCATCATAATGATTATCGGGTTTACTATAATCCCATAACTCATATTTCTCAAAGATATAAGTCAAATATCCGAGATATCCTTGCAGATCTATGAATGAAAATTCCATCATCATGAGGTCTATCAATTACATGTCTAACCTCATCATGATATTTACTAGTGTGTTTTAGAAGATTATGTATCTTGTAATTTTATCTTTCAAGATAAAAAACTCCCACTTGCCTTTTGTAATATATAGACTATCTATATATACTTAGCAATTAGAGCAAAACTACATTGTTCTCTTTTGGGACATTACAAATACACATTGATAATTCCTGACTTAAGTTTGTTAACAACCTATTCATAAGTAGTTTAACAAATTCAGAATCTTCAATTTTAAAACTTAATGTGATTCATCACATTCCATAATGAAATGGTGTTTTAACAATCTTCTAGGTTGGAGTCATATTGAGTATATTCAATCCATACTCAATTTTCTAACCTTGTTACTTTTTAAGAAAGAAGTTATGGTTATCATGAATCAAACAAATCAAATAGAGTTTGATTCTCCTAACTGAACATACCATCAACTTGTGGTATTCATTAGAATTTAATATTGTAAGACAATCTAACAATATATAAGATAAACATATTCCTTTTGGCTTACCTATTTACCAACTAAGTCAACTTAATGGTATAATAGACTTTCCAAGCCAATTACATGCTTTATAACACAAGTACCTTTTAACCAAGTCACTTCATATCCATGTCTCAACAAGAAACATAAACTGTTATAATCCCATTATACGTTATAAATCATTGATCAACTCAATGACTTCTTGTATATGTCTTAATTAAAAACATAACAAGTTAACGTCTTACTTTATTATAAGTCTTAAAAGACTTTATGTTTATGTCTTTACAATGAATCATAAACATGTTTAACTAAAGTAATTATGAACACAACTCTTGGTTTCAATAGTAATTTCAAGTTAATTTATTTTACTTCACAATAATGTAGGACTACATTATTTTTCATTTATGTCATTCCAAAATACATAAATAAACAAATTGAAGTAGGATTAGATTACTTTATTTAATTTTATGTCATTCTAATAATACATAAATATTTAATTTGAAGTAGTCTTATATATCATTTTGACACATGTTCTAAATACTTGTCTAATTTAGAAAGCGCAAATATGTCCATGCAAGGTCTGACTTCACATAGAGATTTACTTTGTTGTTGCAATCTCGCCAAGTTCTCACATGACGTAAATTGCAACACCAAGTGTTTCTTGAATTAGATATGTACAAGTTATATTAGAATGTTAGTCTCTTACCTTGCGTCAAGAGAATCCTTTAAATCATATACTTATATGTTGTACCTTGCACACAATATAGATTTCTCCCACTTGTGCATGGAACAACATCATGTAGCGTATAAACAACACGACATATGTTTGTTTATGTGACTAATATGATTGTGTCATTGATATTAGCATAACTAGTAGATGTAGAACCACTTCATTGTCTAATAAGGAAACGTACATGACTATCCTTGAAAACATAAGTGTCTACAAGTGGAAAGTAATTATCTTAAGACATTCTAGAGATAATCTGGGTTACTACCAAGATGACAAAGCTTGTAACTCCCATCGAATAAGAGATCATTACATTAATTCCTTATTCAAGAATAAGAACACAACACTCCCAATGGATTTGACAACATTGTAAGTGTTTCATTAACCAAATGAAAGAAAATAGTGTATTATTTACTTCCTACACCTTTGAGAAAGTCCATACATAACAATTACAAATGTACTTAAAAGAATGTATTCTACTATGTAGATGATGAATTTATCCATCAATGCTATTAACTTGAAAAATTGGGCATGCAATTTCTTTCTTAATAGTTCTACTATTCCAACAATTGTAAGTAGTACTTTTAAATGGTCAAAGCACAACAACTAGATAAAATATGCTAGTTTGTCTTTTACCAATTATACAAGAATTAGTCTAGCTTCTAATTTAATAACTCAGAAATATGCAATTTTCTTAACTATTAAAATTTGCTTACGAGTTATGTATTTAGAATTTAGACAATTCTAATTGTCCTATCATACCTTTCTTCATTCATGAAAAGGAATAGGGTTGAATCTCACTCTTTCGCGTGAAAAGAGGACTAGGTTTATTCTTTTAGTAACGTTGACTCTACTAAAACCCTTACAGGTGTAGATCAATTTTACCAATACAGAATAACCTACGTTTACGGTTTAATGTTGCATTAATACATTTAAAGAATTAGCAAAATTCAATTTTAGTATTTTCGATAATTAAACTTTTCAAGAAAATAAAATACCCAAGGTAATATTCATATAACCATAGAATTTTCTCGAAAACTAGGATCCAAATTATCATAGGTTCATTACATCGCTTGATCCGCTAGTAACGAAAGCATATAATAAGGTAATCTGTCGAACATTAATTGGCAAACAATTTCCAACTCCTAGATCATTATGGGATTTATATTTTCCAACGCTATTGCAAATATAAACATGTTTCATCCCATCTTATGCCATTGAGTCCGTGTCTCACTTCCTACTCAACTTAAGTGTCTAACTTAAAGAAGCGCAAATATGTCCATGTAAGGTCCGACTTTACATAGAGATTTACCTCTCCATCACAATCTAGCCAAGTACTGTCATGACGTAAATTGCAACTTCAAGTGTTCCTTTTAATTAGATGGCATATTCTTAATTTAAAAGGGTACTAGTTTTGATTTTATGTGGTCAAATCAAATATGTACAAAGATGTCATGCATTCATCTTGTAGCATAATTTTAATAAAAACTTTTATTACCAATTCATAAAGATCAAATTATCAAAGTTTTGATTGAGGTATTGGGTTCACCAATCAAGGAATTTAGTGTTAATTATCATCCATTATACCGTACTTTTGCATAAGTGTAAACACTTAGTGTTTGGATAATTACCACCAAGTGGCGCATGGAATTAAAACTAATTCGCCTTAAGATGAGCTTGTACTTTTATGGCTTACTAAGTAGCTCCATTCGAACTTACAGAGGGCGAGGACCGTAAGCGCAAAAGCATAACCTTAGACATCCTTTCGGTGTATTGTATGCACTTCTTAAATAACCCTTTATAGTTCATTCTAATGGGTGAGCCGTTCAGTCATTGTACCAAAGTCACCAATCAATTAAACTATAGAAAACTTAACTCTTCCAAAACAAATCAAATTTCGCCATTGTTTAGTCCGTATTATTTTTCTATTCAAAATTACCCTTTGCTTAAAACTGTCTAACATAATAAACAAACAAGTAATAAATAAAAATAAACTACTAAAAACCAATGCGCACATAATAAACAATTTATACGTGTAAACAAGTAGCCACATGCAACTTATTCGATAAAACCCTATTAATAATCAATATCTAGGTTAAATTAATGTATATATTAATTAGGGCTTTCACTCTCTCAATTGAGAGTGAGCCACATACATCGATGAATCGATTGCGTAAACCCATAATTAATGATATACCAAATTGCACATAATTGATTCATTAATATATATAATTGGAGTCATCCCCAATTCAAGATTTATCGTAAATAAATATATCTTAACAATTAAACAATATCAAAGCAACTTATCCATGACTAACATGCATGTATAATCATGGATATATCATAACAATTATACAAATAAGTCACAAGATCGCATATAAAAATTCCATGACACATAACAAATTATTCATGAATTAATCACGTAATAATATATTAATTCTAGGTTTTAATAAGGTTAGCAAACAATTTTCAAAACCCTAAAAATTTATGTATGTGTCGACTTAAAAAAATAGGGTACGCCCAATTAACAAAAAAATCGACCAAACAAAAATTAAACATAAACCCTAGATAAACATATCAAACAACATACAATTATTTGTTTTATTACGCGTTTATGTAATTAATTACTCATTAAAAACCAATGACTCGTGATGCCACTGTTGGAATTATATAACATGACATTCAAATAAATAACTACAAAACATCAAAGTATTCAAGCGGAAGCGTATAGGATTTATTAATGAACAATTAATTAACATAAAAGAATATGCGTACCTTTTCTTGATTCTAGCCGAACAAGAATCAAATCCACAAACTAGCAATTAGGATGAACCCTAATTAGGGTTTATAGGATTATGTGAATTACCCTCACCGCTTTGTAATTCAATCCAAGATAATAACAAAAGTATGTTATTACTATGTTCTTGTACACACGCACTAAACCGAATTAAAGTAATGCTAGTTTTATAAAACAAATAACTTGATGTATTTGAAAAGAGTAGATCGACACCCTAAAGGGTTATACGATCGGTTTGTATTAAGAAAACACACAAACAAAGTTTTAGGTTTAGCTTAATGAATACAAGAGATGCAAAATCAAGACCCTAAGCCTTGTATATATACCCAACTAACTTGGTGAACAAGTTTGGCTTTGTTTCCTTTTCTCCTTGGCGATCTTTGGTAGGCATCCCCAAGGATTCCGGAAACTTCCCAAACTTTGCAATCTAGTCCTTTTCCAATACATTTAACGCCTGTTAATCCATTACATTAATTACTTAACGTTCGTTAGTTATTTTGTTTAATAAATAAATAAATATAACATTTATATTTAATTATTAACTTTAAATTCTCATACGTAAAGTGTGCAATCCCATAGTCTCGAGTTCGATCCTAACACACGCCTATTAATTTATTGTCCATAAAACCAACATCATAGATATAACCTCTATGTTTTAGCTTCACTCCATCTAGAGTTTTAATAACAGATTACTTTTGTCAAACAAATCTTTGAACGAAAAAAGATATCAATATATCATAACGTACGTATTTATGAAAATGTTACTCCGTATCGATACATATCAACAAAATCTATGAAACTGAGACAAAACTCGAAGATACGTGTGATATATTGGTAACTTTTTGGTTTCGGTAATGATACGTTTGAAAGAGTACGTTAATAAACTTAAAAGAGGAACCTCCTTAAGTTTGATTTTACATCTCATTTGACAAATTATTTTGTGATAACAGGTACGTTGATCAACTTTCAAGATCTTTATACGTGGAATACAAGCATCTTGGCATAGATTTTCAGTGTCAGGTATTCGTTTATGTTTCTTCGATATCTTTTTAAGCTCACAAGTCACAAAAGTCTTTTGTTTTGGCACAATAAAACATTAAAAATGGTGACATCTTAGGTTTTCTTTCAGTTGTTTCAATAACAAAAAATTGTTATTAGGTACCATTATATGTATATACGAACATGACATCACAATCGATGGTGAAGAAATCATCTTTGTTCACGCCAACACCCGATGAGTACGTGAAATATGCAATTCGACACGTAGGATATGAATCTCGTTGTACACCATATTGGGCTCACTCGATTCAATGGTTCTTCGCTTCGTTAGCTCCTGATTTTCTTTTAGATGCATGGCGTCTTTCCATTGGCCTTAAACGTGGAGGGTATAAGGCATTTTAATTATATAGATGCGAATGAAGTATTCTTTGAAGTCATGGTGTAACTAATTATTTAGAGCTTGTGATTCGTGAGTATTGACATGTTAAGATTTCGTGGAATTACGCATTGTAGAATTGAATAGACTTGCTGATATTAATTATTCAAATATGTAATATATTGTTATTAACGTGGTCGATCTTGTCGACTAGTTTTCCATAAGAACTACTTGTTAAATCTTAAACAGACGAATGAAAATGCATAATATTCATCATCCATAGGAGAGCCGAGATTACACAATAAGGTGGCTATATATATTATCAATCTTCATAAAGCATGCATCCAGACGAACTAAGATCACCAAATATCCAAAGAGCGAGTTGACCACGCAATTCAACCGTTCTTGAACAAACGAATAAAAATGCATAATATCCATGTTAGCCACGAGTTGAGATTAAACCCACGACTTATTTGAGTTGAGTTTTTTAGTATCTCTTTTGTAAAGAAAGTCAATTAATAACTTGTCCTATTGTAAATGCTCTCGAGATCAATGAGGTTAATGCGCTATTTCAGCCACATTTCATTTAGTTAACTGTTTTGGTGATTAATATATTTTACCGGGGTAACCTTTTATAAAAAAAATGCTCTCGAGATTAAAATATTTGTTATTTTGTCTGTGAACATGGTTAATTTCTTTTCATTCTCAACATATGCACACAAATCTATTTGTTAATATTCGCCCTTTTTGTCTCCTACTACCTCCGTCTCAAAATTATAATCCTTTATTGACTTTTTCGATCTTTCTTTTTTAATTTTGACCTTAAATATTTTTATTTTTGTTATACAATAATTAATAAAAGATATACTAATGAGAATACATTTAAAACCTAATCCATTCATATATTTTTTTCATCAAGTATTATATAACACAAACAAAAATATTTAAAGTCAAAGTTGTAGAAGAAGGACCGAAAAAGTCAATAGGGGACTATAATTTTGAGACGGAGGGAGTAATTATTTTCCATTTTTTTCCTTTCTTTTTAAACTCATACATCTATATTGTTTGTTTAGATATTGGTGCAAAAAAATAAAATTATCAAATGAAAAAAAAAGAAAAAGAAAAATTGTTTGTTACTGTAGTACTTTGCTTTGAAACCTGACACATTTAAATCTTGCAATGAATTGCAAAACAACCCTATCATATTTAATTTTCACCTACCCCATTATATTGTCATTAAATCTCTAGCAATAATAAATCACACAACAACCCCTCACTTGTCATTTACTTTCTCCTCTTTACAGAAAGTTCATGCCAAATAAATCTAGGCAAAAACTCTTCTTCTTCATAGTTGGAGTGTTGGAATATACAGTTTTCCAACTCATGAATTTTGGCCAGGAAAGGAGGGTGTGGCATGTGCCATGGCGAGTACGTTGTCAAGCATTCGTTGTTGAAATAGGTGTTCTTGGAAAACTACGGTAAAATCTTATTTCTTTGATATATATATTTTTTTCAGTTTATTTCATGAAATAGTTATCTACTCTTGTTGCACTTTTTTTAAGCTTTTTTCTTTACACAAATCAAAATTTCTATCAATATGTTGCTCCGATCAAGATATATAACTACTTATTGATTCTGAAGCTAATAATATTTCGCTTGTTCTTAAGATCATCATGGCTAGATCCTCGAATCAACAAGTGGTTATATATGTTGATTGAACTACTGATATCAACATGTTAAGGCAACATATTAAAAGAAATTTTGATATAATTGTTGCATAACCACAGTCGCTCAAGATGAAGAAAAGTGAGTTTTTTTTTTACTCTTTGCTTGCATTTAGGCTTCGCAAAACTCGGGTGCTAATAACATTTGTCCCTATCTCTTTTCCTGGTTGTTTTGTCAACTTTGAGTTACTCTTTAATACGAGTATATTGTTATCTAATAATAATGATTTCTATATTTTCTAATTATTATATGCTTACTAATAATGATTTATTTTTAGGTAAATCTAGTGATCTTCAACAAGCTAATTAAGCTTCCAAAGATTCTTGATGCAACGGACTTCGCGCTTTACTAGTAATGATTTATTATCAAAATTTTCAAACTTAGGAAGTTTGCGATCCAGTTTGCGTGTCGTATAAACTAGAAGATGAACCGAAGAGACAAAGATATGCTAATATATTTTCAAAATATTTTCTTAATCGTATTCTTTGCGGCTAACATATATTAAACTATAAAGTTCACAAGCTGAAGTTGAACAACCTTGGGAATTTTCACTGATGGAGTTCTTGATCGATGAAGAGGATGCTTCACCATGAAATAATGCAAATCCGTTATTGGGCTCACGGAAGGAGCATTATACGACATCTCGTCCAACTAAGAAAAGTACGAGAGACGACCAGATAAAGACGCATGATCAATGGACGGGCATAAAGAACAATATCGCGAGCAACGTGCCCTGATTTTATAATACCGCCTTTCTTATTTTATTTGATATACACACTATTTCCGCATAACATTTTCTTACCTTCTATAATGTTCAACACAATGCAAAAACTAAATACCAATTGTTACTCACATTTCAATACTGCTATATATATTCTGGGCTGTACAAAACCTAGTGAATTGTTTGTACCGGTTACAACTATTTATACAAGAAGCACGTACGTCTTAACATACAAACAACAAATCATGAATACTGATGCAACTCTTCTCATGTACTGAAGTTAACCAAATGTTACAACTTTGTCATTAGCAGTACATATAACAAGAAGGTGCCTTCAATGATATATTTATCAAAAAGGTCACATTTTTCTTTGAAATGTAATTCACACCCTTGTTCGTGTTGGTACCTGGACGCCTGAACCCACAACCTCTTAGTCCGTTGTTTCTTATAAAAATATATGTAATTCGCATCAAGCAATGTTCAGCTTCTAATGCACATTTTATAAATTTTCTATTACTTTTATATTTTTTACAGAAACTATATCAAACTTGTATGTATGATTTGAACTATTAAGTTTCTACTTTGTACCGGTTATCACATAAAAATCTGTATATGTAGGTGTCAATTACAATAACTATGTAATTTTGACTCTTTTCTTTCTTTACAAGTTTGGCATAAAAATTCTTTCTTTACAAGTGGTCAAGATTCTTGCTGGAGAATTTAACTTTCCAATGAACAAAATGATTCGGTTTCAGCTTGTTGGAACCACACTTGATCCTTATTTTGAAGTCGAGCTGTTTAATGGTCCTATTCCGTTGGTTCCTATATTTGATGTTTGTTGAGATGATGTGAGGTTCGTTCTTGATGTTGTGATGTGTTTAAGAACATGCTTTGTTTGGTATATGTGATAGATGTGTCGTGAAATAGAACTTGGTAGTTAATAGTTTGTTGTGGTTGATGTTGTTTCTTTTGGCATGTTTATGATGGATATTGGTACTAATGTTATGTGTAGGGTAATAGCGTAGGAATTAATGAATGTATTTCGTAACTCTTTTTTTTACTATGTAAAATGCCGATGTGGTTATGCATTAGGTTTCATGGTATGTGAAATGTTACTATGTTTTATGTGTAGATATGTTGTTTATATATTTTCATCGTTGTGATTTGTAACTTCAAATCATTAATTTAAAAGCCACCAAATTAGTTGTTCCAGTATAGATTTTATTCACTTTGTTGAGACTCATGTAGTCTCAACAAACACAATTAAAATGACAATATCTATCTCTCCAATGTTGCCTAGAATAATGGTTCCAAAATGACTTGCAAACAGAACTTTCAAACTAAAACACAATATTCAAAGATAAATAAATAATCCAAACAAAAACAATTTTAAAAATATACAAAACATTGTATTTACATTCCAACTAAAACTATCTACTAAAGTGTTTCAGATAATTTTTTTTGTGAGTTGTTTTGACCATCCAAATCTTGTATTCCGTTTTAATTATTCATCCGCATCACGTGCTATTTTTCACACTTCTTGATTGATTCTCACTTGTTGAAAGAAAAATAATCAATGACTTATAAACAAAGTATAGATCATATAATCAAAACATACTTTCCGAATATCATAAACTTTTACAATGATTGTTTATTAATGAAATAAAATCAATACATTTAAACAATATACAATAACTTAAAAAACAATCATATATAAATTAATCATCAACAACATACCTTATGAATATCGTATACAAAATAAAAAATATGGATCATATATATATATATTAATAAAAAAAATAACTTCTGCATCTCCTAAACGTCTTTGTGGCTGCATAACAATACAAACAATATAAACAATATGGATTATATACATAATAATAAAACACATAACTTCTGAACCTCCTAAACTTTTACCATGATTATTTACTAATGGAATATAATCAATACAAATAAACATTATACAATAACTTACAAAAACAATCATATATAAATTAATCAATTAACAATATGGATCATATATATATAATAATCAGAAACATACCTTCTAAATCTCCTAAATGTCTTTGTGGCTGCAACATACCTTCTGAATATATAAATTAATCAATAAACAATATGGGAAAAAATAATCAATGACTTATAAACACAATATAAATCATATAATCAAAACATACCTTCGAATATCATAAACTCGAATCTCCTAAACGTCTTTGTGGTCGCAACATACCTTTTGAATGTATAAATTAATCAATAACAATATGAGAAAAATTAATCAATGACTTATAAACACAATATAGATCATATAATCAAAACATACCTTCGAATATCATAAACTCCGAATCTCCTAAACGTCTTTGTGGTGCATAACAATACAAACAATATGGATCATATATATATAATAATCAAAACATAACTCGAATCTCCTAAACTTTTAACTTGATTATTTACTAATGGAATTGAATCAATACAAATAAACATAGATCATATAATAAAAACATACCTTCGAATATCATAAACTCGAATCTCTAAACGCCTTTGTGGTTGCATAACAATACAAACAATATGGATCATATATATATATATATATATATATATATATATATATATATATATATATATATATATATATATATATATATATATATATATATATATATATATATATATATATATATATATATATATATATATATATATATATATATATATATATATATAAATAATCAAAAACATTTATACAATAACTTACAAAACAATCATATATAAATTAATCAATAAACAATATGGATCATATATATATAATAATCAGAAACATACCTTCTAAATCTCCTAAACGTCTTTGTGGCTGCAACATACATTTTGAATATATAAATTAATCAATAACAATATGGGAAAAAATAATCAATGACTTATAAACACAATATAGATCATATAATAAAAAACATACCTTCTGAATATCATAAACTCCGAATCTCTTAAACGTCTTTGTGGATGCATAACAATACAAACAATATAAACAATATGGAATATATATATATAAGAGTAAATTACACCGTTGGTCCTTGTGGTTTGCGTTGACCGCAGGGTTTAGTCCTTTGACCAAAAAAATTGCACCGTACGTCCTTAAGTGTGAAACGTTATGCACCGTTCGTCCCTCCGTCCATCTGGGCCCACCAATTCCCACTAACGTCAGTTAAGTAAGGTTTTTAAAAGGGTATTTCCGTCATTTCCTAAGTACATACCATTTATTAAATACAAAATAAAAATACCACAAGGACACGGTGTAATTTACTCTAGCATAGTAATAGAGCTCGTGTGGATAGAAGCATTTATTAAATACAATATGTCTTTATGGAGTACTTGGACCAATATGCTTCTCTGTCTTCCCTTTTCTCGCTCTATCCAAAACCAGTAAAACAAAAAGGAGTTTCACCTCCTTCTTCTTCAATCTTTAACCTTGAGCCATCACATTCATACTCAGTCTATGCGCCCCTATTCTCCCTAAACAAAGTCATGTGCTTGTGTTGAAAAAGAAGGATGAAAGCGACGATAGTCAAGAATGGACTTCATCCAACTCGAGGTCAAGAGAGCTATGGTCAAAGCTTCCACTTATGTTCTTATTTGAGTCACGAAAATCTCACAGGACTCACCCACATATCACACAAATCTGAGTTTTATAAAAGTTAGGGTTTCATAATTTAGGGGTTCTTGAAATTGATAGAGGGGTTTTGTAAATTGAAGTATTAGAAGTGTAATTCGAGTTTCAATCTCATCAATTTCAAGAGATTCGAGTCCAATTTGGATTTCTCATTGTTCGGTTCATCTCACCTCACTCGACATCATCATCACCAATATATACAAAATCCCAAAACTATACACACCCAAGTATATGGAGCAACGGTGGTGGATCGGTGGCGGGTGTTGGTTGAGGTTGCGTGTGTCGGTGGAGGTGACGGGTGTAACTGTGTAAGTGTGGTGATGATTGTGGTTTTGAATTAGAAATATTGTTCTTTGAACTAAAAACATGGATCATGTGCTAACTAGTTGGATTCGGGTGATTTTATCCATAACTTACCCACTCACTGAGTTGACTCACTGAGTCGACTCTGTGAGTTGACACAGCCAACGAATCAAAGGTCTATCCACACGAGTGCTCCTTTTTTGTCCAAGTACTCCGTAAATACTCGCTCTCTTGATCTAAGCGTCGATATCAAAACTACATCGCGAATTTTGGTAGGAAAGCGGTGTGGCCGTAAATTAGAAATCCGTGAGTGTGTGTGATATTGAGGGAAACCCTAAAAATCTTTTATATGCCAAAAGAAAAGACTTAAATTACTATTTTACCCTCATGGTTAAGTGACTTAACTGACGTTAGTGGGAATTGGTGGGCCCAGATGGACGGAGGGACGAACGGTGCATAACGTTTCACACTTAAGGACGTACGGTGCAATTTTTTTGGTCAAAGGACTAAACCATGCGGTCAACGAATACCTTCTAAATCTCCTAAACGTCTTTGTGGCTGCAACATACCTTTTGAATATATAAACTAATCAATAACAATATGGGAAAAAATAATCAATGACTTATAAACACAATATAGATCATATAATCAAAAACATACATTTTGAATATCATAAACTCTGAATCTCTTAAACGTCTTTGTGGCTGCATAACAATACAAACAATATAAACAATATGGATCATATATATATAATAATAAAAAACATAACTTCTGAATCTCCTAAACTTTTAACATGATTATTTGTGTTTCTCATAGAGGATAACTATTAAATATTATTTGTTTCATTTAAGTCGTTAATCTTTGTTAAGAAGTGTCCAACATATGGAATTTTTTAACATTCAATATTCTCTTTTTTAAGGGAAAAGAAAAACATAATTCTTAGTCATGGCCGGTTTTTGCAGTTACAAACTCTTTAAAAATATTTCGATTTATAAGTAGTGTAGAAAATAAAATCCTGTAGAGAAATAAAATGTTGTCACTTATAACCATGGAAAGAAAATGGAAATATATTGATGCACACTTCAAAATATATACGTACATGATCAGTTTATGAGAATAGCTGTGAAATTTATGAGTACCTTTGCTGCATCAATGGCATTAGCAACCGTCATGAATTGTTGGGTTAAATTCAACATATAATAATTTTCAATGAACACATTAATGAACACATTACAAAACTATAATTAATCCACAACCTAGAAACATCTAATGAACACATTACAACAGAAGACCAAGTGGAACAATAATGAACGGATGATAGGTATTATGAGATGGAATAAAAGTCTTATATATGGTTGAGAGGCCCTTTCATAATCAGTAATATATAGTCTCTAAATATTCATAATCTATTTATCCGAATATCGAAAACTGATTATGACTAACCCTTGCATCATCCTCCTAATAGATAAATGAGACTGCATCTGTTGCAAGACATAAATTGTAACAAAGAAAACACTTATAGAGCAACTATTAAAATATATTCACATGTGTGATATCACAATATTCTTCGCCCAATGTCTGTACAAATCACATGTACTCAGATCAGAGCCGATACTTATGGATAAAAATGACTGCTAACTCTGGAAATTGAAAAGCCAAGTGGAAAATATTGGCATTTTTCTTCAAGGTTCGTGTTGTCTTCCATGTGTATTATCAGTTCCAAGCTATAACTGAAACCACGTAATACATACTTACCTCTGTACAATTCTATTTGCAGATTCTTTTTATGGAGACACAATAACCTGTGATAAATGGTTCGCTTACAGTGATCAATAAAAGAAATTGGTTGATGATTTTGATGCTTATTTAAGGTACTGACTTTTTCGTGATTGTACCAGTGAGAACAGCAGTTCAGTACTTGGGACCAAGGTGGCGTGAACTGAACCTACAAATATGGAAACCAAGATAAGGCTTAACATTAGTTATCTTTACTAACAATGACTGAGTAGATACTCTTACTTAATTCATGAAATCTACAAAAAAACAAAGCAAAACAATAATCATCGGATGATAGGTATTAGGAGATGTAATAAAAGTAACTCACCCATCCGCCACTGGAAACACTCAAAAACAAGTTTCATGAATTTTATCATCACGGGGATATTCAATTGAGTCATGTAATTAGTAAATTGCTAATATAATTATATCAATTAGTGAATTCTGCTATGACTGTAAAAATCAATCTATAAAATAAAGTTATTGCAGTAATGAACAACATATATCTGTAGAATTATGGTGATCACTCATGCTTTAGAATGAGCTTGTAAAAGGATCCTAAAACTCAAAAGAATAACATATATAAAGCAAGTTTAGGGTTTGATCTATGTAGTGGAATCTGAGCAGCTTAATCTTGGGCTGTGAAACTTCCCCGCATAGACGAAACCAAAAACTAAAAACATGATACAAAGATTCATATTTATATGCAAAATATTAATACACCGCAATAACACATTATTTTTTTTGATACACCGCAATAACACATTAATACACTGCAAAAATATTAATACACTGCAATAACACATTATTCAGTGATACATATTCATACAAACCAAATATAATACGTACCTGTGATTTGAAATAGAATACGTATTTGTAATTGAATACATAAATGAATTAATAATGTATTTAGGATATCTGCTTAGAGTTTAAAACTAAAAAATAAAACCTGTTAAACACATAAGTCGAAAAAAAAATTACGGATTATAAACCTGTATAATTAAATTGTCCAACAAACTTGTTAGGGATTGTTATGATTAATATAATATAATAGGGTGTATTTATAAAAAAAAAAATAGGTTAAAAATATATAAGGAATAATTATCTTGTAAGTAATATATATCATATTTTTTTTTAATTGTTATCTTCATAAGATAGATTCCTAAAATACAAATTGCAAGATTTTTTTAGCATCTCCTTATTTATATTGATTTGAAAGATATAAATCAAAAAACAATTTACTCTAGTAGTAAGTTGTTTACAAAACTCATGAATGACCTAAGTTCAAATCCAATACATGACTTATTTTTAATTAACGAATTTTAAAATTAAAATTAAAAATTAACAAATCAAAAACGGATTTTAAAATTAAAAAAAATGTACATATATTAAATAAAATGCCACATGTCATTAAAAAAATTAAAAATGCCACATAAAATCAATGATGACATGGCATTATGGGATGCCAAGTGGCATTATGATGTGGCATGCCTCCTCTTATATATAATGTATAGATATATAGGGTAAAGTTAAAATAAAAAAACAAATATCCGTAAAAAGAATAAAAATATTTGATTTTTTTTTTTAAAAAAATTCTCCAAAAATTCCGAAAAAATTCCACAAGATCGGGTATATTGGTGCATAAAACTTTTGTGAAAACATTTTTTATAATTTTGAGTTTTGATACATTTGTTTTAATGCACAAAACACTAATTTTGATGCAAAAAAATTTTGATGCACAAAATTTTCAACTTGTTTTAGTTAGATGCTAATGTTATTTTGATGAAAAAGTCAAAGAAGTTGGGTGCAAAAACCAATTTTGATGCACAAAAACGATTTAATGCTAAACGTATTTTTAATATTTTTTTCGGAAAAATATCCACTTTTAGAAAAAGTTTTCACAACTTTTCATGCACCATCATACCGATCTTGTGAATTTTTTGAAATTTTTCGAGAACTTTTTGGAAAAAAAAAATCTTTTTATCTTTTTACGGATATATATACACACACACATATATATAAAACTAGAAAAGAAAATTATTAATAAGTTCTTATATTATGTATTAAATAACAAGACATAACTTGTTATTCAATATTTAAAAGGGAATTAACGACTTAAAACGGAAAAGTTTTATAATAACGAGTTATTAAATTTTTCGAGGGCACGTTTATCTAAATATGTCATCATTGAGCATTTAATGATCATTTTGGATTTTGCGTGGGTTACAGATGATTTGACATTAATATATTTAACCCACGTAGATAACGGATTTATCGGGTTAACAAATTCAATAAGACCCCGTTATGTACGTCGGACGAACTTATTAATGGACAATTTATCCTTATGACTCGTTAGGATTAATGTGATATGCTTTTGGAATAATAAGTGCGATGAGTAAATGGTTGTATTTATCGAGTTGACAAATTCAAGAAGTTCTAATGATTTAATTTGAAAACTTATTAAGCTATAAAGCTTATCACATAGAGGTCGCATTGAGTTGTGTTTATGCATTGGATTTTAGAAAAGTGCGTTCACTTGAGTCACGTTGAGTCGACACCACACACTATGATACCAAACGCTCATAACTAAACTGATAACGAGATATTTTTGGAAATAAGAAATGAAATATATTCGGCGATAGAAAATATTGATTTGGAAATATATTAAAGACAAAACTATATTCTAGGTTGTGTCGAGTACGTGGTTGTCATTACTTGTTAACTGTTATTCTGATTTCTTCTATTGGTTATTTGTGCTTTGCTAGAATCAAGGTGAGTTTCATAACCCAAGTTTTAACTATATTTTATTTAAATTGGGGTGAGAAAGCATGCAAACTATTTTCTTGGACCTGTCACTACTTTTTTATTTGCTTATGTGTTGACTAGTGAAGGATAGATATGTGGTAGATGTTGACTTAGGCTAGGGTAGAAATCTTTTGCTATAGCGTCGGTGCCTAGCTAAGAATAGATATCTACTTTCGACCTAGACCAGGGTAGCTTTGCTTTATGCTTTGCTATGGCCGTGGTACCTGGCTTGAGTATTTTGGGGCCCTGCTGAGATCTCGTTGCGCTATTGGAAGGAATATTGTTGGAATGTTTGATGTATATATGCCTTAGTCTCGCATAGCAAATAAACACTATCGGGTCCACTACTGAATTTATGAATAAACCTATGAACTCACCAGCGTTAGCTGAACTTTTTAGCATGTTTTCTTAGGTAACTAAGATGATGTTCGGATTGCTTGTTTCTTGGAGGCTTGGCAAAGGGCATGGTTGGAGGATCATTCTAAAACTCGATAATAATTGTGGACCTACCTTATGTTTTCTTTTGCCTTACTTTTCAAAGATCTTGAATAAATGTAACCAAATGACTAAATATCGATTGGTTTATGTAACGCTTATGCTATTTTGTTTTCCTATGCTTGTGTTGTGTGCCAATCCAGTAGCACCCCGAAAGCTTGATTAAGTCTTCCGTTGTACCAAATTTTGGGGTGTTACATATACCCTCATCTTCCCAACTTTTAGGGACATAATTTTCAATTTACGCTATTCTGTTTTTGGATAGGAAGCCACCACACCACAAACACAACTACCACAACCACCACAACCACCACACAACCAACACTACGACCCTCTACCACCACAACCACCACCCTTACCACCACCACTATTCATGATATTGCAATTTACCCTAAATGAAATAAATAACATCACACTCTTTAATCCCATCAATACTGTTTTGTTTATTGAGCTTTCGGAATCATTGTCTTCCTTAATATCCACCTTGGTATCACCCTTCACTATAATGCTATCATCTTTTGTCAACTCAGTAACAGTAGCATTCAAAACCATCAAGGCTCCAAAAATAGAATCCGTTTGTTTCAACAAATCTTGCGTGGCTTTCTTTATATCAGGTAATGACGATTGAATTGTGCTTTGTTGGAATCGCTCCTAACACGTAAATGGAACGACATTTACGGGATTACATTATCTATCTTATTTAGCCAAACACAAGGACTAGTTATGTCATAGTTTAATAGTTATGTATGTGCTTGGCTATATATACCCCTCCATACTTCCATGGAGGGGTGAGACTCTTGTGTAAACTTTCACCTTTCATCAATAATAAACACACTAGTTGTCCCTTCTCTCTCTAGCTTCTCTCTCTAACTTGAAGATGGTGTTCTTCCATCTTCCAAGACCTCCCGATTCACCATTTCAACCATAAATACGATCCTAACATTGGTATCAAGAGCAAGGTCGGTTTGTTATTTTTTGGTTGATTTTGGTGATATTTTTCTTGTCAAAAACTCTTGTGTAAATCTGTTTTGTTACCAAGTTTTAACCTTTTTCATTAACTTTTTGGGTTTCATCAGATTTTTACAAGTTTGTATTTTTTTTTTGGTCAAATGTGTCTCATGCTCTATAGAAAGTCTTTAATACTGTTGTGTAAATTTTTTTGTCCAAACAGTTGA
This sequence comes from Chrysanthemum lavandulifolium, assembly GCA_022545495.1. Taxonomy (NCBI): domain Eukaryota; kingdom Viridiplantae; phylum Streptophyta; class Magnoliopsida; order Asterales; family Asteraceae; genus Chrysanthemum; species Chrysanthemum lavandulifolium. The sequence continues at coordinate 18,029,920 of CM040241.1, forward strand.
ATATCATCTTTATGACATTTTTGTACCAAATCTCTGTGAAACATTTCAAGTCAATAGGTCAGACTATTCATCTTGTCATTTTCTCGTGGTCAAAGTGGGTAACTAAAGGTCCTTTGATATCCTTTTTCTGGGTTTATAAGTTTGAACGGAAAAATGGTCGGAAAAGTACGCCGGAAAAATGGTCAAAGGGTCAAAACCCTATTCTTACGCCTAAGGAGCCATCTTCAGAGATATTTACGCATAACTGTGAAGTTATGCGTAAGAACTGTTACGCGTAAGCCTTACGCATAAGGTCTTACGCATAAGCTTTATGCGTATGCTTTACGCGTAAGACCTAGTTTACGCCTAAGGGATTCTTGTTTTACGCATAAGATTTTTAAAAAACATCTTTACGCATAAGCTTATGCGTAAAACAGACTTTGACTTAGATATTCAGAAGAAGAAGTGAGCATGACACTATGACCTGACCACAACCAAAAACCCCAAAACCATATCCTAATTACCAACCAATTCCAACACTGTCTAACATCATCTACTTCAATCACAAGACAACTTATCAAAACCAAATCCAAACAACTCCACTAAAAGATTACAACACGATCTCAGATTTACTTCGTGGGATTCAGTGAAGACCATTCAAGGTCCTCACCACGAAAACTTCATCATCACAGAATATTCATAACAATAACAACTACTTCTCAACGCGTTCTTGATTCAGACGTAATTAGAAAATGATGACAAAGGTGACGGAACAGTTGTTTTTTGTGGTCATGTTATTCGATCTGTAGAATAACTATATGTGTATGGTGGAAGCATGATGAGGTGATGAGATTAGAGGAGTTGGGTGATTAGTTTGTGTGTAGCAGTTTTGGTGAGAGGAGTGGTCTTGGTTATGGGGGCGGATATGTTTTTTAAGATTAGGGTTAATCTAAATGGGGAATATTAGGTTATGGTGATTATATATCCCAAAGGGTGAGTGTTTGTTGAGCTTGTGATATATTGGGCTAGGTATATAATGGATCCGAAATTTGTTTAAGAAATGGGCTGTGTGCTGCAAAATGTTAGTCACTCAATAAGTCAATTTTAACTTACAAAATGTTATCCGTATTTTTTTGTTTAAGAAAATACTGGATACAAATTTTGTAACATTGGAAGTGAGTGGTAATATTTTATGGTAAATTTTTACGGCGATACAATTTTTGATAAGATCGGGAAAAAACCATTATCAAAGTTCATCTTAACCGTTAATGAAGGCTAGTTTTGAGCGTTTAACCGCAAGATGTGACTACGGCGTGAATTCTTTATTATTTATTTGAGGTTGAAGTGTGATATCACGGGTGCGTGCACTTAGTATCTTGAAGATATCGGGGTTAGTTGGATGCATGATTCTTCGAGATCCTTGTTCGAGCTTTAACCGTTTTGAATGACAAAGACTTGAGTTATCTAGTTGAACCTGATGTAAGGAGTTACGTTGTTGTGCTCACGACTTATAACTATCACTTTTAAGGAGTTACGTTGTTGTGCTCAAGTGTCACACTAAGGTGTGGATAATTTGAGAAAATTTTAGTTTGCCTTTTTCGATGGAGTTAAGAAAAGGGTTCTTCGTCTCGACAATAGTGCAAGTTTAAGTCACAAGTTCGGGTTATACTACTTCGGCCTCAAGTTCATCATATTGGGTTTTCCATCGCAGCCACTACAAAAACCGTCGTAATGATAATGGGGTCGGTAAAGAGTTAATGAAGAGTATACACGAGTAGAGAAGTTTTATCGCAGTTGATTCTCACGAGATATTTACGGTGACTTCACACTTGTTCGATTAATTGAACATACATGGTTTCGATGTCTCCAATTCATCATCAACATACGTGGTGTATGATTCGATTCATTGAAAACATCGGGGAAGAGAGTATAGGTGGTGTCTCTGCCTTTGTTGTTTTGGATTTTTTTCGAAAACCTCTCATTTCATGAATTTCTTCAATCGGGGGAAGAAATGAGACGATCGATGGTTAAAATTTCTCAAGTTGGTGTTATCGTCTCACTTTCACGGAGTTATCGTATGTGAAGTTACCTAAATAGGATGTTATGATGCCTCACACACGGTCATTTTATCGAGTAATTGCAGATTCACCGGTAACTATTATTCCGATGAACCGCAATATCTGTGGGAAGTCGTTTCATTTCGTCTTTCGTGGTTTGTTTGGTGTGAAGCATCTACATATGTGAGAAGATCTTGTTGATTTCTTGCATGTTACCCCGAACGGATTTTCCATAACAAGTCGATTACCTTGTGTGGTTTATCGCTCATCTATAAATTCCGCAGATCGAAAATTTCAAAAGTTAGAGGAATGTTCACTACATCAAAGTTTCGAATCAAGACGGTTGTTAGTTTGGGGGAAGCGATCTTAAACTTCGCCAAAAGGAGGTACGGAGAAGTCTAAAGACATGCGGCATGAATTGGGGAAGTTAATCCAATTCTTGCATATTACATCATTTCCTACAAGTGAAGAAGAGTTCTCAAGTCGAGGTACAAGAAGAATACAAAGAGCGAAACTTTCATCATCCTCTCGCATTTGAAGAGCTTATGAAGATCTTTCTTTATTTGTTTTTATACTTGTAGGAAATGTTGTAAGTAATCCCTTATGTCGTCCCATTGGGGAAGATTGTTGAATCGCTCTAACACGTAAATGGAACGACATTTACGGATTACATTATCTATCTTATTTAGCCAAACACAAGGACTAGTTATGTCATAGTTTAATAGTTATGTATGTGTTGGTTATATATACCCTCCATACTTCCATGGAGGGTGAGACTCTTGTGTAAACTTTCACCTTTCATCAATAATAAACACACTAGTTTTCCCTCTCTCTCCGACTTCTCTCTAACTTGAAGATGGTGTTCTTCCATCTTCCAAGACCTCCCGATTCACCATTTCAACCATAAATACGATCCTAACATGCTTATAGCTGAAGTATCCGTTGTTTCTTTATCTTTAACAGCATCCTATCCGCTTGAAGTTGCAAGCCCGGATTCTATATAACCTGCTTCTGCAATCGTTTGTGATTGAAGTCCTATTATGCTAATAAATCAAATCCTTCCAACTTAATATTTTCAGGAGCAGGAAGACCGAGTCGCTTGACAACATTCTGATTAATGGTACCACCAAACTTCTTCCAAAAATCGTTGTCGGATTGCGAGCTGACGTCTTTTTGGTTGCTTTCAGAATCGAAATTCGTAGATATTTTGGAATCTTCTGAATCGCAATCGTCCCCATTTGAAGATCCATCTTTCTAGATGTATGCATCATTATTTATTGACTTTAACTGGCCATAAGCATACTCAACAAACTGATGTGCTTGTACAAGTTGTGACCCAACAAGTTTTCTTAAATCACAAGACTCAAAATAATTGTTTCGAAGAAATTCTCCTATAAAGGGTAACCTCCACCAGTTCTTTTCTTCCTCAATTGCAATCCAAACTTCAAAATAGGGACTATCATTGCACTTTCAAAGTTTTAGGGACCAAACCTGTAATTTGGCCATACCACAAGGACCAAAAATGCAATTAACTCAAAAAAATATAATTCAACACAAACAATAACAAAAAACCATAAATATTAGAAAAAATTACACGTTTGGTCCCTATGGTTTGCCCAATATAACAACTTTAGTCCCTAAGTCACTTTTATTACACCAGCAGTATCTAATTTTGAAACTATGCACGCTTTTGGTCCCTAAAATAGACGGACGTTTATTTGGCTCGTTATCTCATTAAAATACAAGGGTAAACTTGTCTTTTTCCATTTCTCACCCACTTTCCCTCCCACCCTATTTATTACCACAACCTTCCCCGCCCAAAATAAACCCAGTTAACCAAGAACACCCAAATTAAAAACCCTCCCAAAGTGACATTCCAAATTAAAAAACCCTAGATCTCACATAATCAAATTAAAAATCATAGAACACCTAAAGTCTTCGTCAATCATGGTATTCGCAGATGTGGACGAGTTTGCATAGTCAAGACTTCTTGGACGGTGTCTCACCCAGTCGGCGCTTTCTAGCCGTTGCCCCAAACAGGATCACGATGTGGGTGGATTGATTGGGTTGATCCACCAATGTGTGATCGTGTTGCATAAATTATACATGGATTGTTATATTAGGAATAGGCATGAAACCGCCATTGAAGAATTGACAAGGAACTTAGAAAGACCAAGATGTATTTGATGTTTAGTTGGCTAGGTTTTCTGTATTGTGGTCATTTACCTATTGGGTTAATGAATGTTTTAGATTAGATTTCTAAGATATGTTTTGGGTAAGTATGGTTGTTGTAAGATGGTTGTTGGGTAGGTTTTCTTTGTATTGAATTTTGGGTTAATGTAAGATATGTTTTGTGACATCTATTTGGTATAATTTTTCTACAATGGTGCACTTTTGTTATGTTTTGCCTTTTGTTTGACTTAAAAAGTCAACATTAACTTTGTTGTACTGAAAAGTGATATGTCAAGAAAGAATTGATATCATGAAAAGTCTTACATAGCATAAAGTGATATGTCAATAAAAGTCTTACATAACATTAAGTAAAACAAGTTTGACTAATGCAAGTCAAACTTAATCAGTACATAAGTAGTTGAGTACACAAACAGACACCAAAAGTTACATAGCAAAAACCAAAAGTTGAGTACATAAACAGACACTAAAAGACACATAGCCACACCAGCACTAAACATACATCAGACTAACACCTCTTTTCCATTCTTTTTCTTCTTTTGTGGTCCTTTATCACCACCTGCAGCTTTCTTTTTTGAGCTCCCACTTCCAACATAAGGTTTCTTTTTCTTTGGGGCACTTGCATCAGTAGGTTGTGTTGATGCAGACCTTTTCCTAGCATTTGATGAACCTCAGACAAGATCGAGATGGTGCCTGCTTTTTCATTTTTTGGCCTTTACAAGATCTTCTTGTGGCCAAGGTTTCCACACTTCAAACATGTAACAGCTTTTATATGCCCGGACAGCTTTTCCACCACCACCATTGCCTCTCTTCTTTGTTTTCCTTCTGCTTCTTCTTTGGCCTACCCACTTGTGAATGATGCTTAGGTGGAACTCGCTTTGTAGGAATTTGGGATTTCTTCCACCACTCACCATTGCCTTCTCTTCTTTGTTTTCCTTATGTTCTTCTTTTGACTACAGCCTCATTAGGCCCATCACCTTCTAGTGTGAACACTGTAATTTTGCCCATACACTTTGCCCTAACCCTAGCCTTATCATTCCTTATCAACTGCAACTTTCTCCTAGTTTCAATAGAATGCAGTCTCACTCTCTCTTTCATTTCAGCAGCACTAGAAAAAGTTTGACCATGATAAAAGTAATGCTTATACACAATGTTATCTGCATTTTTATTTGCCTTTTGGATTTCTTTAAACTTCCTTCTCCTAATCTTTTCAATATCATTATGTTCCTCATCTGAAGCACTTTCAAGAATTTCATTATCTACCACCTCAACATCTTCTGCTATTGGTGTACAATCATCTTCTTCTACACTGCCTGTATGTCTCACCCACTCAACATCTTCATCTATATCAAAATGGTAATCATGCATATCAACATTAACTTCTTCTACATTGTTCTCTTCATCATCAAAGTGATCTCTGTCATCTGTACTACTATCATCGTCATGGTCTGAGTCTTCCACATCCAGTGTTTCACAAGGTTCATCATGCTCAACCAATGTTTCTAAAGGTTCAAAACTCTCATTATAATTCACCCTTTCATTCACATGAACACTTGACCCTTCATTCACCCTTTCATTCACATGAACACTTGACCCTTCATTCACCCTTTCATTATACCTTTCAGTTAAATTATCATAAAAGGGATCAAAATCATAATCATTCATGTTCAAAAGTTCTTCAACAATAGAGTCCACAGTTTCATGTACACTATCATTGGGAGTAGGAATACTGTGACTGGTAGTGGCATTGGTGGGAGTGGGAGTGGGGGTGGGAGTTGGAATGGCAGTGGTTGTAGCAATGGTGGGGGTGGGAGTGGGAATGGCATTAGTAGTAGCAGGGGTAGAGGGTTTATGGTATTCTAACAACATGATTTTTTTTTATGGGGACTTTTTTTTGGCTGGGGAGGGAATGGGAGTTTCAGAGGGTAGCTCTTCAATAACAATAGTGCTTCTAACTGTGGGGATCAAATGAATGAGCAGTTTTGATACATCATGTTCACAATAAACCTTAATCAACTTATTGTCCTTTGTATACCTAGCTAAACCTTGTACATCAACATCATTTCCTAAAGCTCTTAGTCCAAATTCTAAATCAGCATCAGAATCGATAATGATAGTAAATAACTCTTCCTCATTGAACCATAAATATTATACATTTTCAACTAATTAACCCCTTTTCTTTATTATCACTTTTGAATAGACTCGACCTCCCCTGCCGCCCTCCGAGGACTGCACCACCGGTAAGAAACATAATTTTCTTTGGTTTTTTTTAGCATTTTCAGACTCTTTAACCTTAATCTTGAAATGGGTATATGTTAATTTCATCAGAAAATTAAAAGATTTTAAAAAGTATGGATCTTGGCCACTTGTTAAGAATCTTTAACTCACAAATAAGGGGGTGTTTGTTTGAGCCTATGAGCCTATCTATGGGCTTACAAGCTTATATGTTCGCCGCTTATTTCATAGCTTGTGGGCTTATTAAGTTTGTTATGACATAATAAACATATATAAGCTCCTAAGTCCCAAAATAAGCTACAAAAATGAGGCTTATGAAGTATAAGCCGAAAGATATAAGCTCATAAATAAGCTTAAACAAACACCCCCTTACATGTTGGTGGACTATAGTTATGATTTGGGAATATGATATTTACGCCTTGTGGTTCTATTCTACTTGTTCAGTTTGCTAGTTTGTTTTGGTACCTTTTCATAGCGTTGATTATTCTGATGTATGTTCTCATACCATTTGTGTTATGAGGTTTTAAATTTGTATGTTGTAATGGTTACTAGACCGTACATTCATTAACTTGATAAAATTAGGTGGGCTTATCAGTTAAAGACACTGTGCATTATTGGTAACGATTTTGTGATAGTTATAATAAACTAAAATAATTTTGCAGGCCCTTCCGCTTTTTGTATGCCAGTAAAGTTCATGATTAGGTGACTTAGCTGAGAGTGCTGCAGCTAGTGATAGCCAGGCGAATCCAGTTTCTGGTTCTAGCAGCAGAGGTACTGCGGTTCTAGCAAAATCTTTATGTTGGAGGGGTACAGTGTCATTTGCTGCCATGGCTAGGCTATATGGCAGAGATGTTAGGGGTGGTAGAGACTGCCACGGCGCTAATGGTCCTCCCAGGCTGATATGTTCTTGACGAGGACGATGATAAGAGGTATGATGAAAGCGATCCCATCTAAATACAATAAAGCCGGATCCTCAATTCCAATAGTGATTCTCAAATCCATCTTATGTCTCCTCTAGATAGCCTTTTGCAAAGAAATCTTTCTTGTGATTTGGAAAGGAACTTATTGGCTCGTACATTGCATCGGCTTCAATACTTGGGCATCTTTGTGTTATCACATGAACTTGGGGGGTTTGGAAACTCGTAGCCGGAAGAGGGCGGAGGCCACCTCTTCTGCCCTTCATTCAGCATCGTCCGACAGACAAACAACCTGTATGAGTAAAAGCTCTCGTCTCTCTGCTACCACCACTAGCTCAGCAGGCACCTCTCTTGTTCACACGTTTCTAATATGCATAACAATCAATCCTTTGGGACTAGGTTGGGTGGAGGTCGTCATGGCACTATGAAGAATACCAATTCGGATAATAAACACAACGAAAAAGATCTTGAAGTTAGGGTCAGGGATAAAGATAGAGATACTCTTAATAGAGACAGTATTTGGGCCGAATATTAATGAAGGAGCTGGTGATGATGATAGTGAGGGCGGAGGGGTTGGGATTTTGCATCCGAATTTGACTTTTGTAAGTAGTGCGCTACAGGCTTTGCTACGGATGTTAGGTGCATGGTTGGATGACACGTTTCCTTAATCAGCAAAGGCATCCGCTTTGTTGTCTCATCACAGCAGTCGGTTAAAGAAGGTTCTTTGGGTTTGAGGGAGGACAGGGAACAAGGGAAGCATGTTTGAGGGTTTGACACAGTTGTGTGATAAGCTTTCTATCGGGACTGGGCATTTGTTCCTTTGCTTGTTGGGTTACTCAATCTTGACAGGAATTTGGATGTTATGTTGCTTGCGGAAAGGGCACATTCACATCTTTGTGTGTGCTTTTATCTGCTGCTGCAAACTTGTGCAATCTGATGATGCCAAGGTGAGTTCTACAAACTCTTAAATTTAGTTATGGAAGGCTGGATAACTAGCTTCTTTCTCGGAGATGGGTTGCTTTGGATAAAGAAACACACATGAAATCTGTGGACGGCGTGTCTACTATTATGGTACGCTCTATTGTCTCAATGTATAAATTTGGTGTCTTTTAATTTTCTTGCACATTTATTGTTTACTAAATCTTTTGGTTAATTCTTGTTGAAATACCACCAGCTGATATAAATCGCTTATCAGTTATCATTCGTAAGGGTCTTGTGGTTTCTTTTACTTTGAACCATACTAATATGTGCCATCACATCATTTCATCTTCACAAGTTCACATCATAGATTATAGTTCAAGTATCATATATATTGCATGAAACCATAATAATGTTGAAGAGTAGTATAATCTGTAGGTATAGTCATGCAGTTAAAGTAAGTTTTGAAAGATGTTATTTATAATTTAACTAAAAAAGAATCTCTTATTATATAAGTTTCTTATTTTTTCTCAATCACACACCCATTTCCGGTCCCATTTACAAACCAAACGTACCTTTATTTTTTGCTCAAACAGAGAGTGTGGATGACAGAAAAAGGTACCTTAAGTGTTTCCTTGGCATCTCACTTATGTAGAACAGCGTAGTGTGGAAAACGGAACGAGGTACATGGAATTTATACATCGTTTTGCTTAGTGTAATAGGGACGCCATTAGACCACCAACCTATTATTTTAAGACATCCTTAATTATATCCCCTATCAAGCACTTTAAAAGACATTCTAAAAACACCACTTATGAGTGAAACCCACTAGGCCACTGCAATTTTCCTCGGTGTAATATGGATGCCTTTAGACCACTGGCATGTTAATTTTTTGGACCTGGCTCTTTGTTCGATACTTTTCCAGCAAAGGAAAATCTTAAGTTGCTGCGTTTTGGTCTTAAAAAAATTGGTCACATAATGTTAGGTGGCGGTGGCGAATAGGCCACGATGACTGTTTAATGACCGATAGTTAGGTACACGTGTAGTATAGCATGCTGTTCCACTTCTGTACTAGGAGATTTCCTGGTGGTCAAAGGCCACCGTAGGTAATAGGGATGCCATTAGGCAGAGTGTGGACGGACGACAGAGAGGTAATAAGGATGCCACTAGACCACCGACAAAAATTTCGACCATCCTTAATTATATCCTCATTGAAGCACTTTAGAAGACATTTGAGAGACACACAACTATATGTGTGAAATCCACCAGGCTACCACTATATTGTTCAGTGTAATAGCCAATAGGGAATGCCATTAGACTACTGGCCTTTATTTTTCAACCTTGGCTAAGTATTTTTAATATCCCGATCAAGCACTTTGAAAGGCATTCTAAAGACACACCACTATATGCGTGTAACCCACCAGGCCACCACCCTTAGACCACCGATCTATTAATTTGGACATCTATAATTATAGAGTGAGGTCAAACTTCAGTGTAGACTGTAGGTTTCATCATGTCAATTTACGTAGTTTGATATCCCAGTTAAAAAAAAAGTCGCTACTGAGTGTCATATGCAGGATATTGGGGGCTTGCCCTCTCAATTTCTTATACACGTCATGATACACGAGAATATACTTACGTGGTTCTATGTTCACTTTACGTAGTTTGAATCGATATCAACCGAGACAAGGAAGTTGTCCCCATACTGCAGGATTTACCAAGTTGTACACATTTAGTGAGTGAATGCCCTTAGCTCACTTCTCTCCTTTATAAACTGTTTGCACAAATTTCGAGACCGCAGCACTAAATGCTCCTGCTAGTATAAACACTCCAAGAGGTTTTTCTGGAATTATAAAAAGAAAACATAAAAAATAGTTAGAAACTCTAAGAAGTCCATATAAAAGACGGGAAAACTAACCGTTCTGTAAGTAGTAGGGAAGCTAGGCGCTGCAAGGGTAATTTTGTACTTCCTAGCTTATTTCTTATCTCTTATTTGTTTCTTTGATTGTTTCCCTAATTTTCTGGTATCTTAAACTTTTATGACGCAATCCCACATGTAACAAGTGAAGAATAACATAAACAGATTATACTAAGAGATTAAACATACAAATATAAAATTCATTTTTAGTTTTACTTTCAGTTTTTTATTAATTTGACCCAAATCAATCCGTGATAGAGAAATTGGATTGTTACAATTTGTGATGTGTATATGAAGAAACTTCAACAGTACCGATGATATCCCCATAAAAAACAAACAAAAATAACAAGCTCCTCAATATTTGAATTGTAATAAATGCATATACAACTTATACCTCTATTAAACCTTTTCCCCAATGATTCTCCAACCTTCGCCGCTTCTATCCATTCTGGAATAAGCTGTTACGCATAAAAGAGATGGACATAGAAACCGGTTTAGTACATATTTTGGCTATTTTATTTGGTAAAACAGAGATGGACATAGAAACCTTTTGCCACTCTTGTGCAAGGAGCATTGTGAATGCTGAAGCACCGATGATTCCAAGTAATGTCAGTCCCGTGTAGGTCACTGCATCAGCAACCGTAAGGCCATTCTCCTCTAAATAATTGAATTCAAATGTTAAGTATTAAGATACCTTATTATTCGAATGTATATTACATGTAAAAAGGATCAGTAACATTACCACTCTTGATCTTGTTCAATGCCAAGTTTAGTAGATCACTGGCTTTGATGAAGTTCAAGTCCAACTGAGCTAAAAAATAACATGTGAGCTTTGGCCTCTATATTCAAACAAAGCATATTATCGCACCTCTAGACATTTCTTGAGGTTATCAACGGCTTCATGGTAGTTTCCATTACGAATCTGAGAGTACCCAAGCATATATAGCAATTCTCTACGTTCGAAAACTTGAGTTTCAGCGTCTAAGAGCATTTATGTAATATAAGAATTGTAAAGTTAATATAAGTACATCCAAATGTTATTTAGATATAAAATATCCAAATGTTATTTATATAAAATATCATATCACCTGTAATCTTTGTAATCCCTTTGTTGACATCCTCTGGCCTCACTGACTGTGAATATGCTGATAACAGAGGTAACATATTCTCTTTAGTTTTCGAGGCTTCATATCTTTTAACGAGTTCCTGAAATGTAGTAATATTCTTTCATAGTTCCGCCACTGAGTATAACAATGGTATAGCAGACTTTCTAGGCATTTTAATGGTAATTTCACAGAGGTGTATGAGTTTCTTGATTTAAAGATATGTTTCAGGGGAAAAGTAGTAGTTATTAGAGTTTAAAGGGCCTAAAGGTGACCCGGTAAGCTTGAAATGCTGACACCAACAAGCTCGATAATGGGAGCAGGCCTTGAAAAGGTACTTTCTTATCTTTGAAAAAGTGGCATAAAATTATGAACTATAGTCTATGTTTGTAACTTATCAAACAACGTTTATAATTTTGGAATTTAATCTTATTGCAGGAAGGTGGCCCAGTTGGGCAGTTGGGACTAAATGAAAATGAAGATATGATTACGATAAGCATTAGCAAGAAAAGAATGAACGTTCAGTTAACGTACGAAGAGAGAGTTAGACGAGTATACAAGGTCAATTTTTATTTCTCCATGCCAAGTTTCAAAGTTGTGGCATAATCTTGACAATGCGCAGAAAAGTAAGACAACTAGATTGTTGTATCTCAGTGTTATGCTAGACTTGTAATGAACGCAGGAACTAAATAAATGGTTTATTAACCTAAAAGCATGGCATTGCTGCTGGTAACTAGTTATTTGGCCGAGTCTCTATGGTTTGTGTTATATATGATTCAAAATGTTTACTGGAGCATCTTGGACCCTTGTTGTTGTCTTATGTTATTCTAGTTTCACAGACTATTAAGGAGTTATTCTACGCTAAATTTTGTTATCGCATAAGTTGACACCTTAATTCTACCTTTGCATGAACTCGTGTTAGTTGAAGAGGTTGATTAGTACATAGATAGATAATAGAAATTTAGCATATCTTAATCATCGACTCACTTAATCATCATATGATACGTGACAGATTCATTTTGTCACTCGTCATCATTTTCATCAATCGTGTCACATGTTGTTATTACACGACTCACCTTTTAGGCATCATGTTTCTTAATAAAAGGTAGTCAGGTAAGGATTCAGATGAGATAATTTGCTGTTAATCGGTATACTAATTGCAAGGTTAAAAACGACATTCAGTAAACAAAATTCTGCATTAATCACACTTATCATAAACTATGAACAATTTGTTAAGTTTAGAGTCCTATGTACTAATAACAGCAACGTTAAACGACAAATAACACTTGTATAAGAAATGAACTTACGTCAACGATAGCTCCTCGGACGAAAGCATGCGACTCGCCTTTGAAGGTCCGTGCAATCCACTGCAATAGCTCAATCCGGCGCAACAGAGACGACATTCTGAATCTGAAATAACACAATTACGACCTAATTTAGCATTTCATTTTCAACTACAGAGCTTAAATTAACACATAAATCAATGACAATTCGTAAATTAACGTTACAGTTACGCTAACGAAACCTAAAAACACGAACATCATCGGTCAATTGTAGTAATCGTATGTACCTGAGAGAGAGTAATTGTGATCATGAGTAGCAAGTGAGTGAGTGTTGGTTTGTTTTGATCAAATTTTATTATTTCCCGCTCATTTTATGTTTTTTCTGGGCTTTTTATGGGCCCAAAAACACAGCCCAAGTTTTTATGTTACGTTTGTGTTGCTCACTCTATCATAGGATGCTTCTTATGTAACCAATAGGTTTTTTGTTTTTGTTTTTTTTAGTGAAAAGTACTTTAATAAAAAAAAATTAATATTAGGTTTATTTTAGAAAAAAATTGGTAAATTTGACATAATTTTACGCTAAGCAAGAAAAATTCATGTGGTACGGTGCACATCCGGAAACCACCTCAGTCCGTCCCTATATTGATATATGCCAATAAAAATTTGAAATGTACGAATCACCTCTTATTTAGTATTGTTTTTTTTAGTAAATTGCAAAAAATGTCCTTAAACTTTGCGATGTTGCGAGAAATGTCTTTTCTTTTTTTTCTTTTTTTTTTGAAAATTTGCGAGAAATGTCCCTAATGCCATTGAAGAGTTACTGTAGTTGCAAAATCTCGTTTTTTGCTCACGCTCGTTAAATTCTCCCGTTAGTAGCCATATGAAATGACTAATTTACCCTCGCCTACTACATAAACATTTTTTTTGCAGTTTACTCTTTATTTTATTTTGATTTCCCAATAACCCATCCACTATCACTAACCCAGATTTTATCAATCACCACCACCTTCTACAACCACACACCCATCACCACCGCCTTCCACCACCACCATTAAAATAATGTCGGTTCGGTTTACAAATTTAGTTAGTTGTATAGCAGCAAGTAAATAACCAAAATGAAATCAATCTCCAATAATTTCAACCCCAAATCCATATCCTCTACTTTTAGTCTTGCATTTCGAACATCATCAATCCCCAACCAACTTATAACAATAATCAAGTCCTAAATGAATTCACACCCTCATGCTACCAAAGAGACCTCCCATATGCATTGAAAGCCTTAACCTTTATGCAATCCCACAACATCTGGGCAGAATAATGATAGAGATGAAGACTAGAATATGCAGAACGTGTTACTTAGGAACAAAAGGCCTCAAGTATGTGCAATGACTTTTGCTTGGTATATTAATTATGTATAATTTACTTTTGCTCGTCTGTTCCTATTAATTGCTTGCAAGGATGTTAATTAGGCTTCAGTATACTTTTGATTTTGATCTTTTTCGTTTCACTTGTACACTTAGAAAATAGTTGACATACTACCCTGCTTGCAAACATGAAATGAAAAAAAACACACCCTCAATATATTCATAATACTGCTGATACTTTTCTTGATGATGCTTTCAATGATAGACTATTATATATCCAGAACTTAGACGTCAAACATGTGGATGTTGTAACACGTTTTGCACATTCTAGCCCTCAATATAGAAGTATAGCAAACCTGGAAGAAGTTGAGCAACATTATATGTTCTTGAGAAATTTAGATAGCCCTTTAACACCGTATGATGAGACTGTCAATCATTCTCATCATGATTACAATGGCAAAGAAATATTAATAAATGAAAGTCAACAGATTGTTCACATGTCAATAACTCGAACTTCAAAATTAGAGGAGCAAACATGAATAATCAATTGAGCCAAGAATTCCTTACACCTCATATGAGCAATGATAGTGTGTTAGCAGAAAAGAGAAAATATTGTAGAGAATCCTCTTTAAGATGGAAAAACAAAAGATGCAAGACTGATAGTCACTGTGCTTTTAGAGAAAGTAGCACAACATTTACGATCAATGATATTCCGAACAAACCAACCCTTCAAATTTGTCTACATTTGTAGTTAGCGAAATAACAAGTATATACAATGATATAGGTTTATGGTATGCTAAAAAGATTTTGCAAAATAAAACTGGGTGTGTGGTTGTTGTAACATCCCGTAAAATCCCGATTATTAATAAACGTTAATCAAGGATTAATTACGCATTACTATTCACACCTCATTTTAGGCAAAATTTAAAACTTTTGCTTACATTGTGCAACAACGAATCAATATATGTTATGCGATTCCCATTTTCCTTGGAACGAGCTCACACATACCACAATGTTTTAAATCATGTACAAATCAAACACTGGTATGCTTTGATTCGCCACAACAACATAACACACTCACAACCCCCCTGGTTCCCACATTTCTCATACTAGGCCTAAAATGCCAAAATGGATCTAATAACACTTAGTGGGCCTTGTTAACACCTAAGCCCAATCATTAAACCCATTAAACACCAAACGGAACCTTAATTCTTTACAATTGGGCCTAACCAACTCCTAAGCCCAACCCAAGCCCAAAATTCGCATAATTAACATTTCAAGACAACGCAAGTCGCGTTTACTTTGAGCCGTTTACTTAAAATCCATGTACACAACCTACGTAATAAATTACACCATTCGAATCACCACATTACATAGAATCAAGATCAATCAAACACTTAATATATACGCACATATGAACGGAAAATAAACACCAAAGCTAATCGTTGCCGCTCCTTTCTCAAACGTACCAATTTATATCAAAACATTTCAAACTTATTCCTAAGTGCTTCTAATCACTCACAATGGTTTCCTAACCATGTTATTTGATCTCAAAAATCTTACTCGACTCCCATGTGTCTAACTAACACAATTTGGCACGTTATAATTCATTTTGGACCCTTTGATATTTCTAACACCAAACGAGCCCTTGTGCAAACTTCCCTAGACCTAAAACACAACTTATAACACATTACCATGTTTCCTAAGCTCCTAGTACACAACACCAATAGAAGGGTCGGTTTCTAGAAACTCTTGCTTAGTCACATATACCCGATCGAGACAATAGAACCATATATATGTGTGTATCCTATTTGCAAGACTCTCAAGTACCCCTAGGACCTAGAATACCCCCCTCATCCATTATCCGCTTCCATATTCCTTTTGTCTCACCCAACTTTTCTCTTCTTCGAAATATATACTCCCATGCAAACTCGCATTCACGTATAACTCGAAAAGTCACTCACAAAACACTTTTGTTCCTTTTTTCAGTCGAGAAGAACCAAACCAAACTCCAAGTGATCCCAAGCGTGTTCAAGCCTTCCCAAGGTCTCACTCAAGTCATAGGAGTACCAACTAACGAGTCACAACCTCCTTGTGCCCTCTCCTAGTCCCAACAAAAGTATACGCCCCACCTTTTAAAAGTGTTGTAAGTTATTTCAACACTTAGTAATTTTTTTGACTCATTAATATGTCTCATGAAATGCTTGGTCATGTTAAGCTTTCCATTTTATTTCCTAATTTCTCGTTAAGCTTAAATTGTACAAACAAGCTCACTTGATTCTCAACATAACTAAAAATGGAGTTGTACACTTATAATTGACTTAACACCACGTATGATCACTTATTTTCACTCATTTTGAAGTGCACTTGAATATTCATGGAAACTGCCCAAGTATTATAACCCCCAACAGGACAGTTTTGACATATAAAATGGCCTTGTAAAATCATATCCAAACGTACACCATACCAAATAAATTATGTAACTCAGTTATTTATACACTTAAAAAATAGGCTACGCCATTAAGCCACTCACACAAGCTCGTTTACTACGTTTCACAAGCCTAAAGCTTTGTTCACTCGTTCAGATTCCAAAAACCTTATAAACCCATAACGAGCCTTAAAGCCCAAAAGCTAATAATAAGTTGTTTTCAAATCAACCACATATAAGCTGTTTTGAGAATTGAATCTGATCTATAATAAGCCTATGAATAATCCCACAACACTCCAAGTCCATTGGGCCCACATAAATACCAATGGGCCGTGTGTATTTGCTTAAAGCCCATTAAGCTCAAAAATAAGCTTTCACCCTAAATAAGCTGCCATATAAGCTTACCTAATCTTGAATAAGCTTCTGGAAGTATAATAAGCTAAAATAAATGGAATCATAAGCTAAACATGTATTTTGGACTAAAAATGCAAATTATGTAAACTTGAAGGGTCAAAAATGTCACTTTTGAAACGTAAGGGTTGAAACTGTCAAATCAGTAATTTAAGGGCATAAAAAGAATCTATAAATGATTTTGAGTCAAATGTGTAAATTTGGAAGTAAATGGACTTGAAATGTACACTTTAAATGAAAAAGGACTATTTTTGCAAAACTATGTAAATGCAAGGACTAAAACTGTCAACTCTATAAAAATGAGGATATAAAAGTATTTTATGTAAAATAAGGGTATTTATTGAATATTTGTATACTATGAGTACTAAAATATTACATTTTGTTAACTAAGGACTAAAAATGTAATTATGTAAAGTTAAAGGTCTAATTGTGTAAATATACATACAAGGGTGTCAAAACTGCCATAATTGTAATATAAGGTTGGAAATAGAATATTTAATAACCAAGAATGGTAAAAAGTCATTTTGGAAAGGTATAAGTCAAAAGTGTAAAAACATAAAGTTAAAGGACTAAAATTGTAATATTTTAAAAACATATATCAAAACTGTAATTTTGATAACTAGAAGCTAAAAAGGTGAATAATTGAAAATCATTAATAATAATGAACATATTTAAATACTTGAGCCAAAAGTGTAATTTTACCAAAGTACAAGGACTAAAAATGTAAATATTCCCCGTAAATGTCAAATATGTGAATTTCTCGTAACTTGAAGGTACACCCAATAATATTATGAATTTACATACCCACACTGATGGGCAACAAGGGTTGTATAATCGTTAACATTAAACTCGTCAACCTGAGGCATAGGATCCTACAGAAGATTTCTGTTGGCATTCCAGGGAAACAAAGAAGGACAGGCAAAATCATCAACCCATAAGAAGTGATCATTCCAGCTCTTCAAAGAGTCAAGGGGTTTAGAATAAACTACCGGAGCACCATCGCGCTTACTAAAAGAAAACCACCCTTTGTTCTTTGAGTTCACATAAAAGCAATAAATAAACCAACAGTTGGAGAAATACCATGGGCACGACACAAAATCTCAAAATAAGAAACCTTGGGCTGCGCTTATGACCGAAACTGGGTAATATTAATACGATAATACCTAATAATATCAACAAGTAAAACCGATTGCGGAAGATGAAAGTTCGCATAATCAAAGAACCTAGTGTACAAACCAATTTTATTTTGGGAAGCTCGTGCATAGTGTGATTAGGTAAAGGATGCTCTGGGTGGACCTCAGGACGAATGTGAAACTTACAAAGGAAAGTCCCAAGCATATCTGGGATAGTGTGGCATTTTATATCTGTAATAGTACTCATGGCGGACGGATAAAGTCAAGATCAAACCTGGTAAGCGGATGAATCTCTTTTGTGGAAAACTAGAAGGGGGGAGGGGTTGAATAGTTTACCGATTAAAACTTTATTTTAAACTATTTAGATAGACTTATGTCAATATATTAAATGTGTATGTTAGATGTTGATAGATTAGCATATAAATAAACAAAGACAAAGAGTAAGAAGCACAAAACCACGACGCGAGTATTTATAGTGGTTCGGCTACAAGGACAACTTCATTGCCCTACCCCACTCCCTGAGTCACCTACTCGAGAGTTCGTAATCACTACACAACACAAGCTCCTTGTGGAGGAGAAGCCTTCAACGCCGCCTACTCTTTATTCGCTACAAGGCTAGACTTTGGGTTCTTCCACGAGGTAAAACCAAACCTATCACAACGTTGCCTACGCTTTATCCGGTACAAGGCTAGATACCGAGTTCCATTACTAAGGAGGAACTACTACCCAACACTACACAACTTCTATCCCAAAAGGAGACACACTCCTTATTACAACATCAACAAGGATATCAATATCCTTGGACACAACCTATCTATGTTATACATCGATGCACCATATTGATTGTACACCCTTGGCATCCTTCACTAATGCCTTTGACACGCTCCTTCAGCACCCTTCACTAATGCATTCGACACGGACCTTTGACACCCTTCACTAATGCCTTTGACACGGACCTTCAGCACCTTTTACTAATGCCTTCGACTTGACCCTTTTGGCATCTTTCACTAATGCCTTCAACACAACACTTCTACGAATGAAGAAAAAACTATCAACAAGAGAACTTCTGTAAGAACTCGTGAATTTCCCTACCGATTTTCGCGGCCATTTTTTTTTTCTTCTTCATTTCGAACTTTAAACACGACAAGTCACGGGATATTTTCACCTCGACCTTGATAATAAAAATTATATAAAATAAACTTTTATATTTTTATATCTCACCGGGCCTCTTAACCCGATCCGATCCAATTCATTTCATGTTGTTGGGCTCGAGTACTAAGCGTCCAAACCAACCCAACCGCACCCTAAAAACTATACAAGCTTAATTCAAAATTTATAAGACAAGTTATATATAGTTTTCTCTTCCTACACATTCCAAGCTACAAGCCATGCAACAACTTTAAATATATATATATATATATATATATATATATATATATATATATATATATATATATATATATATATATATATATATATATATATATACATTATATAAGAGGAGGCATGCCACGATAATGCCACTTTCAACCAATGGAACAAGCGGAAGTTGTGATACACATTCCAAAATCAAAATATAATATCTTAGTCATACCACACTAAATAAAACCCTACAATATAAATCCCCTGTTATATTCTCTATTACGGTTTGTTACAAGCATTACGATATTTTATTTATTTGTTACTGGCAAACCCTAATATCATCTGATCATCATCATCATCATATTCATTCATATCAATGATACATTTTTATTGTTTAGGTACATCTTCATCATCATCATCATCATCATCAGGTATTTAGCCAAAAACCTACACATATTCTTTTCATTCATTCGACCAATGAGGAGGGAGTATTATATTCGGTTAATATTACTTCAATAATTATAATTTGTGATTGCAGTTTGAATGTTAAAACTCTGATATTATATGTGGAGGCAAGCATGTTAGGGATCACAACGATTATATCTACAGACTCCATTCGGCACATTTTGAGGAGCTTTGTTGAAGAAAAGCAAAATCTGCTTCTCTGACCATCAATGAATCAAGGCCGTTGCAGGCTCATGTTGTTTCTGGTGAGTGGTGCGTCATGGTAAACTTTGTGTGTTGTTGTTTTAAAGTCATATCACCACCGATCGCTTGTTCTTTGTGATACTAATTTATGCTTGGTCATTATTGTTATAGCTCAAAGTGATGTTCCTACCTACTGTATTGGCACCGGACTTTCCGAATTTGATCCAGATGATGCCAAAACAATGCTACTATGTGTAAAGATTTTCTATAGTAGAGATATTGCTAAATCATTCTTTTTCTAATATTTGTCATCACCTTTAATTTTTATGTTAAATGTTGAATTTTTGCACCCAAACACACCATATATCGGGCTTCAGTTGTTAATGGTCCCGTAAGAACGACTGGCACCCTCGGTTCAATGCACAATACATATGTGCCCGACACGTGTTCACCGCACGTGAAGCTTAACTACAAGGATTACGCCTATCCGGTATAATGGTTTTCTTTATTTGATTTTATCCTACCTTTGATGCTGTGACACATGCCTTCTGTAGATGTTATTTTTGAGGTCCTTTTAATGAGATATATATCACATCACTACAAATAAAGTTTAGCTCAAAAAAAATGAAACATTAATTTAATCTGGTCTTCTTTTTCTTTGTCATGCACAGTCCCAGGTAATGGATCACTATGTTGAAGATTGTTGGATGGCTGAAATCGAGACTTCTTTCGGTTGGAGTGAGTGTGTTTGGATTGCCAATAAATCTCATGTAAGCTTATTAGTTAATTTACATGTTAAGTTAGTAACATTGAGCATTCTATTGAAGTTTTGGATACATGTTTTGCGTGAGGAAAAATTGGAGTGGCTCTTGAAGTAAAAGTGAAACCGAACAACCCACAAAGTAGTAGAGGTAACTTTTGTACATGTTAAGTTGTTGTTTACGGTTTTAAATTAAGCTAATGCTAATGATGTCATTTGTGAGACAATGGTTATAAGAAACCTTTTATAATCTATAATAAACCATGAAATAAGAAAAATAAATTTATATCTTTAAAAAAGATATTTTCAATTAATAGATAAGAAGTAAATTTGATCATCTAAGCTGACGAGTGATCACTTGAAGAGGTTCGTTTTAAGTTTTTAAATTTATTGAGACTTGTTGGTGGCTGGAGGCCCGAGAACAGAAGTTTAGAATTTTGTTATACATTATTTTTTTTTCACAAAATTTGAATCAAGATTTAATGTTGATGGTTTGTATATTGTTTGCACAATTGGCATCATCAGGAATATCAAATATGTACAAGTTTTGAATGTTTGGGACATATTACCTTTTGAAGAAATTCCAAACCGATGAACGACTCGAGAACATGTTTTCTCAATACGTAAAGTTATGTTAAACGTTGCATATCAAAACGCCCGTAATGCTCATATTCCGCTTACTAATCTTAAAGTAGTTATTTTATAATTTATACATGCTTATACTCATTTCTTTATAATGTTCTTTGGTTTCATATTGTTCGAAACCGGTAGTTCATACGTGATAGCTATCATCGGCTATCATCCGTGAAATAATCCAGTTCATTAATGATGCAAAGGAGTATGATTTCTCTTGGTGGTAGAATATTTTATGTCAAAAATCTAAAAGTGGGTGAAAGCTTATGGTGATGAAGTCCTACTAATTGTCGTTTGAAGTGGTGTGCCATTGCTGTTTTATCTTTTGAAGGGAGTACACGTCGTGCACCAAGTCGACAAAAGGGGGGTAGACGATCCGATGCATTTGCTCAAGCATTACAAGATCCCACACGACTCATTGCTGCAACAACAACGGTGGGTTGTCGTCCCAATATAAAGAAGATCACGACCTAAGGACAAAATAACCTGAATCTGCATTATTCCATATGTTGGCAGCATGCGTTTCTCTTCAGTGGTTCCTCTTATGAAACATAATTGGATTATTAAGGTATGTGATGCGATATCTTTTTATCATTTATTTGAAATATTGTGGGTTTACTTGAGTTTAGTTAATTTTATCTTTCAACTTTGCATAGATAAATGAGAATGAACCGGTTTTGCAAACATTTACAAATTACAACCATGGATGGTGTCAAAAATAAGTGTCAACAATGATCACTAAAACTCTAGAACCTCATTCTAAAATTGCTCACACTGTATTCCATCTCTTACAAGAAGAGAAACAGAGAAATTAGATAGATGAAGATTCCATGAAATATGACAATGACTTAAGTTTCTTAATATACACATTGCTACTGATCGTTTTACCTACTACTAAAATGATATTTGAACTTCTAAAATGAAACATAGGATCATGAAAAAGCAAGCCTCAAGTAGGACAGATAGAAGGACCTAGAAATGCAGTTCAAATATAACACACCAAAAGTAGACGCGTTGCTACTTAGTCCAGTCAAATGCGTGAGGTTAAATGGGTAATTTTTTGGTGTGGGTGTTAATGTGATATATAATAATCTCAAATGCCGATCATTACAAAATATAAAACTTCTAAAATAAGTGATTTATGAATTTGAATTCTAGGTAATTACCTTATAATTAGTTTTTCTTTATATCGACTTTAACATGAGAAGCTTGAAAAGATTCTTCACCGACACATGACTCCTCCGGCATTACATTTTGTAGCATCGCTACTATGGTCGAGTGATTATTCAAGCTAGACTCAATTATGTTTCCGCCCATAAATTAAAGTAAACAAATTATTAGCCATTGTCATCTTATGAACAGAACAGCCAGGTTTAGAGGATTGTTCATTGAACTTCAAAATTATATTTAGATGATTCTTTTATTTTTAACCCGCAAAAATTCGTATTCTCTTCACGTTTACACATTTTTCTTTATCATAATCTTAGGAATTTTACAGATAGGTTACTAAAGAAGCAGCAACGGTGACCTTCTCCTTCAAAGGACCGAACATTATAGCCCTGAATATAAGAAAGGTCAGTCTCTTTTTCCACCTTTATTAATTCCATTTTTGTTAGCAAGTGAAACTTGAATTGTAATAGGTTGTAGCTGCTCATCAACTTTTCCGTCAGATCAGATATTTGTTTAATTAAAAATCACAGCAGGAACATTATATTTCTGTTATCATTGGTCATTCAGATAAAACACTACTCTAAAAACACAAACTATATTACATATGGTGCAGGTGCCGCCAAACAGCCATGAAACGCTGGGCTGCTCGATTAAAACAAGTGAGTGATTCTAACTGTGTATTCAAAATATCTTGTCTTCTTAAAATAGATAGATGAGCTGACAAGCACTTAAATGGGCAACAAAGAACGTACATTTTGAGTAACATGCTTATGCGTAACGAATGAAGTTTTGTGATTTGGGAATCACGGGCAAAATGGAGTCCTACATTGATTATTCTTGAATTGGAAACTTTTTCCAGGTGTTCATTGTTTTACTAATATGTAATCTTGCATGTGTTTTCAACACTTTCCAAATCCAGATTGTTTAAAAACGTCACTTAACATGACAAAAACTAATACTTATTTTTTACTGTTCAGGAACTATGACAAGTCTGACTAACGAGTGCACCACCACGAAATCGCAGTATTTTATCGCACATCATAGAGATTCATCATTGATTTATTGATCAAGAGCCGAGAAGCTTGCGGCCCCATTGCTTGCAGACATGTATGTGACATTTTTTAGTAGGCGTAATGCACGTCGTGGTCCAATCACAAATGAACGCCCAAGGTACAATTGAGGCTTCATATGGGTGGCAACATCAGTGGCGAGGGAATCATCCAGTAATCGAATCGACCGCCACCAAGATCAAAACAGTGATACATCATAGGCTCTGCAATTTAAAAACGGATTGTTTTGTTCCAAGCAGACTACTAATGAAGAGTAAATTATCTTAAAACTTTAACTTTTGCTTAATCACTTTATTTTAAGTATTCGTTATGTTTGAGATATGGTGTATGCATATGTTTGGCAGCCAATCAAGAAAAATATGATATAGAACTCCGTAATGCATTGTCCATAGTGTATTCCTACAGAGCACCTTATAGAGAAAAAGCATCTTTATCATCTATACAGTTCAATTTAGGCAGGGAATTTCATCGCCAGATCATTGTACTGTACATTTGTACATGATATTTCATGAAACGTTATTGTTTTAATTTTCCTATAACTGCTTATAAATGAAGCTATGATATTGTGCCTTGATTATCTTTCACTTTTTCTTAAACACATGACCGATCCGCTAAAGATGCTATCAAAGATTGGTATACACTACACCTAATTGTTGTAACTAAATTGGATTCTAAAATCGACATTCTTTTCCGTGTTGGATGATTGGCAGAATGAAAGTGTTGAAAAGGTTGTGAAGTTTATGGATTCATACACCATTAGCCGTGAAGACTTGCTTTTGATGATGGCGATGTTTAAATTTCAGGTATCACTTTGTCTAACGATGCTATCATATTCTCCATTTGAACCCAATTTAACTGTGTAAATATGTGTTGTTTAGGGGTGTCCAAATCCGCTTGATGGAGCCAGATGTGAAAGTTGCACTAACAAAGGCATACAACAAAGATAGCAAGTCACGTGTTCATTCAGCAGACATGATCACACTTCAAGGCATTAAAAGGCTCCAAAGAAAAGGGTTGCAGCAATGCTGGAACCTGTAGATGGTGGTACAGTAGAGGATGGTGACGGTGTGGCACACAATAAATAAAAACACTCGGATGCAGAGGATTTGGGTATCACATTTCTCTCTAAAAACCTCTCCTCAAAATTAGTCTCAAAGTTGCATTATCGTATTTCATCATTTTAGTAAGTTTGGCAAACGGCTTCAGGTACAAATAGTTAAATTTTGGGCATGTTTGTTGCATTTATAGTGAGTAATGAGAGGTTTAATCTGATATATTAGCAGTTGCAATTTAAAAATATGTAATTGCTTGATTCATTCACACAAGGCATTGTTGAGCCTGCCAAATTCTTTTTTATAATGTCTTTTTTGATTAATTGTTTGAATGTTCAAATATATGATAATAAATCCATAATTGAAAATGTTTGTTAATGTTAATTAACAAAACCCTTCGGTCTATTAGGTCGTGGAATGGGTTTTGAGCAAAAAATTATGATAACGAAGACATACCTTAGGCTTCTAAATGGTTTTATAGTGAGACCATTTCGCAGTTAAATGATATTCATATTTCAATGGTGTTCAGTGTTTGTTGATTATTGTAGATTCGGGAGAACGTCACCTAATACATTTAAGTCGCGTTTGTGATGATAATGTACAAACACGTGATAAAACTGAAGGTGGGTTAAAAGGCTTATATATTTTATTGGTTCTTTTATGATATTGCTTTTTATTTTTTCTTTATTGTTGATTTATTTACAGCAGCCGCGCTTGCTAATGTAGGAACAGGAGCGTTACTCGATATTAGGCTTATGATGATCTTTCGAACAATGGTTGTCGCAAGAAGTCTGTACTAAATATTCCGACAACTGATTGATATGAACTGGACCGATAATAGAATAAAGAAGAAAGTAAGCAAGATAGATGGTTTATATTGATGGGATAAACCGACCCCCCGATGGTTTATATTAGTGAGATAAACCGGCTCCCCAATTGATTAACAAATCAATACTTCATATTCATTCAACATAATAAGAATTACAATCCTAATACTCTATTTATAATTGACTTAACCTAATGCCCTAACTTTCTCACCAAGAAATATAATAAAAGGAAACTAAATAAACTAAATAATTAATAATAGTAATAATAATAATAATAATAATAACAATAATAATAACGCAGAATCGTATCAATACTTCCGCCCCCAAAAACACCTTGTCCTCAAGGTGTTGCTTCAAAACGTCATATTGAGTAATTCCGGGATCCCATGTTCTTCTTTGAGCAGAACCGGTTCTTGTTTCAACCGAGCATTAGCCCAAAGATGTCTAAGATGATTTCACATCCCGACTTAAATTTTATAATCGCCATATGCACATCTTATGATTTTCTCTCGATTTTCTTTCCAAGAGAACTTTGCTTAATAGGTACAATAGAGAACTTGTTCTTGTTAATCTTCCCATCCGATTCGAGCACTATAAGAGGCTCATCCAAGTCATCATCGACAACTCGCCTAACTCTTTATTTGCTGCCAAAATTGGCCCCGCAAAATCAGTTTTCTCCACAACCTGCTTTTCCTCACGAGCTGCCAAATCATCGTAGCAGGGTGCTTTTGTGACTGCTTGAGGCATTTTTACCGCCGATATGGGATTCCGAATGAAAGACTGAATTAGAGTCTTCAGTTCTTCAATCTTTTGATTCACTTCTTCACGCCTACGCCTCTGATCCTCTTCCACTTGGTAAGCTCTAATGGCCATTTGTTCCCGTCTCTGCGCAAGTTTTTCTTTGATCTCCCATATATCCATCTCCATAGTTTGCTGCACAATTGCCATCCTTAGTTCAGATCTCACCGTCTCCTTATGGGCGTTTGTGTAATCTTGCATATTTGCTCGATGCTCTTCCATTATAGCCCGCCATATGTGCGGCATTAATCCAAGAAATCGGGATACAATAGAAAAAAAACTGGATAAAATTGTTTTTTGATGAACACTACCACAATGAACAAAGTGGCTTTTGATGAACAAGAATTGAGTTTTTTTTTTTTTTTTTTTTTTTTTTTTTTTGAACCCTAAAATCGAACGGCTCGATACCAATTGATATGAACCGGACCGATAATAGAATAAAGAAGAAAGTAAGCAAGATAGATGGTTTATATTGATGGGATAAACCGACCCCCCGATGGTTTATATTAGTGAGATAAACCGGCTCCCCAATTGATTAACAAATCAATACTTCATATTCATTCAACATAATAAGAATTACAATCCTAATACTCTATTTATAATTGACTTAACCTAATGCCCTAACTTTCTCACCAAGAAATATAATAAAGGAAACTAAATAAACTAAATAATTAATAATAATAATAATAATAATAATAATAATAATAATAATAATAATAATAATAACAATAATAATAAGGTCGTATTAAAGGAGAAGAAAGATAAATGATCTTAATGAATGCATTCTCAATGTGTCCGATTTTGTTTTGTCTTACTAGATTCTGTAAGTTTGGTCGTTTTTTATAAGTGTTCCATAAACTAAATTTCGTGAGCCAATATGCTTATAACTTATGATCATTGGTTTGGCTTTCGGAATATCGTCGGCAATGTCTAGCTATCAACACCTAAACAACGCAAACATAGCGCATATGATGTTTCACAAGTTGAACGAGAAATTTCTCAGACTATTCATCTTCGTGACTGCTCACTTATACTTGTCGTTATCGCGCTTGATAAGGTTTTAAAAGGTACCTTTTAAGGTCAT
This sequence comes from Chrysanthemum lavandulifolium, assembly GCA_022545495.1. Lineage (NCBI taxonomy): Eukaryota > Viridiplantae > Streptophyta > Magnoliopsida > Asterales > Asteraceae > Chrysanthemum > Chrysanthemum lavandulifolium. The sequence goes on from CM040241.1 coordinate 18,057,260, forward strand.
TTAAGCCCTTATTCGATCGTATCCGTTATTGCTTAATATCGTTCCTTTTCACTTTTAGGTCTCTTGAAGGCAAAATGGAATGATGCTTATTTGGACGAAAAGGCGCGAATATACGAAGAAAATGGCCAAAGTCGAATCGAGACACTCAAAGTCATTGAAACATAAGGCGACGGCGGCCATCAAGATATCTCGCGACGCCGCCGGAAGGAATTTTATGACGGGTCGGGTTTAAATTGCATGTTTTTTCGCGGACGACGCCAGTTCTAAAGGAGTAGGCCGTCGTTACTCGACGGCCAGATGCAGCCAAGACGCGCCGAGTCAAGGGATACACACAATATATAGGTGACGCCGCCGCAAGGTTTACGCCAAGACGAAACCCTAATGACGGCGACACACGACGGCCACTTAAACATAAGGTGACGCCGTCGCAGATGTAATCTTATATAGAATCCGAATTTTTCGCTTTGGTGTGTAGTCTTTTGGAGTAAAACCTAAAACCGAACCAAGGCTTTCTTGTGCAAGATTTTAGGTTCTAAACCCTATTATACATCAAGATAAGTATTTACTTCATTAATTTAATTATGTCTTTGATTATTTGTGTGTATGCTTGCATGTTCTCCATGTCCCGCTAATTTATTTGTGTGTTTGCTTAGGAATATGAAACTTAATTATTGAATATTGATTGGTTGATACTTATTTTAGTTGACTAATGATCTAGAGTGCGCTAGATTATTCGTTGTGTACTTAATGCTTGACTTTTCTTTGTGAACTTTAGAATATAATTATCTAGGTAATTGTAGGATAAAGTATTCAAGGACAACCGTAGAGTAGGCGCCTATAAATCACTAGAGGATTTGTAAACAAGACCCTTTGGTAATTTCAAAGAGTTAGGAAGCAAGCACGCCTATAGCCTTAGAATCACAACGCAACTAGGAATAAGGACGTGACAAATCAACCATCAATAGGAGATAATTAAGGAGTAGTAAAACCTAAGTAAACACATCTTTAAACTATCATACGAGTACACATCAATTAGACATAGACTATCACAACCTTAGCTTAGATAATTAGATAATAGTAGAGTAATCGGTAGCAATACCAACCCCCAAATCCAATACCCGAGATTCGTACTTTTCCATTTCTACAAAAATATAAAAATACAAAAATAATCTTCCTCAACCTCAACCTTAGCGTAGTAACTTCTCACTAGCATTCCTATTCCCCAGAGAACGATATCAATACCCGTGGCTTACCCTAATTACTACACTACAACGATTAGGTTCATCGCTTAGGTGTTATAAAACTTGCTCAAGAAAAGGAAGTTTCTTGACCCGAACGACGCGTGTAGCGTTATCAAGTTTTGGCGCCACGCCGGGAATAGAATAGCTAGTTAGTAGTCCACCTCGCTTAGGTTTCTTTGCTTGATTCCTATCAAGTAAATTTTTCTCATTTTTTAGCTTTCTTAGTCTATCCCCTTCTTCGTGACCTTTGTTCGTAACACCCATCACTTTTCACCATGGAAGGTGACAACCAACCACCACTCATCAACCCACCACCAAACGACCGCCAAGAGCCCGTGACTCTTGGTGAGTACTGAGACCAAACCACCTAGGTTATAGGAACACCATTGAGCTTCCGACCAAGCCCAAACTACGGCCCATGATCCGACACCATCCGTTGGTGCAAAACGGATGTGTATTCCATGGACTTCGCTCAAGATCCAAATTGGCATCCGAGGGATTTCTCAAAATTGTCGATTCCATCGACCTTGATGCTACTACTCGGGAGACCACGCGCCAAGGCCTCTTCCATTCTCTACGGGACCAAGCTAGTAATTGGCTTGAGCGACTTCCCCGGCTCCATCTCAAGTCGATGATCTTACTTCTCGCTTCCTTGCTCAATTTTTCCCACCGGGAGAACCACTAAGCTTAGGAATGACATCTTGATGTTCCAACAACGCCAAGGTGAATCTCTACGAAGCATGGACCCGATTCAAGGACTTACTTCATAAAGTCCTCATCACGGCATTGATCTTTGGCTCCAAGTCCAAATCTTTATGATCATGTCAACTTTCCCACTAAGCGATCCATTGACCAAGCGGCCGGTGGAAAACTTAGTGATCTCACCGCTGAAGAATCATGGAAATAATAGAGGACCTTGCCCTCTATGACAACGAAAGTTGGGATGACCCCGTGAACTTCCCAAACCGCCAAGGCAATCTCCTTGCCTCCTCCCGACCGTAGGATGATCGAACTTGAAGATCAAGTCAAATTCCTCATGAGTTCCTATGAGAATCCTAAGTCCTCGCGCCATATAAACAAAGTTTCCTCTTCATGAGCCGCTTTGTGATCCTCATAACACGCAAGACTAGCACCCTATCCCCCGAACATGCTTCCGCTGAATACGCATCCTCGTAATAATGGAACGGAGGAAGATTCCTACAACGCCGGACCTAGGAATTTCAATGAAACCCGGAGGCATGGAAAACAAGCCCGACTTTTACCGGGACAAACCAAAGAATTCACCTCCAATGATTTCGTGGCCCCACCTAACGGTCCTAACCAATGAGTATTGAAGGATGTTGCAAAACATAGTTAAGGCCCCAAGAAACCCAAATGGCTAAGCTCTGACCACTTTAACCATCAACAAGCCGAGATGGATAGGAAGATAGACAACCCGTTGAAAGCCATAAATAGTGATAGGAAGGTTAGTGCTATCTCGACTCCCGAGCCTGTGTAGAAATTAAGGATCCAAGCAAGCTTATTAAGCACGCCCAATTCGCCAATGCCATCGCCTTAGTGGAACCGGATGAAACAGATGACTAAGAAGACCAAACATTTGTTGAAGATGAAACACCCGAGGAAGAAGATGAAGTAGACAATGACTATTTCAACAAATTTCCTACGGAAGAGGAATTATCCCGCCACCCTCACTTAGTGCGTGACCTCCGTCACATGTATGTTAGAAAAGCCCTAGAATCAAGTTTGGGAACCCTTGGAATCTTAACATACCATGTTGCATAGGACACCTTTTGTGGCAAAGGCTTACATTGATCGTAAATCTCCAATTAACATAATGACTAGCACCTATTACAATTGGATAATGAAGAAGCCTATCCCAACTAGGCAAGACCTCGATAATCCTAGTGATAAGTGTAATTTTCTTGGTAGAGTTAAGGGATTGCCTGCTCATGTAGGTAGTTTCACATTCCCTACGGACTTCATAATTGTGGAAGATATTAGCACGCCATAGACCCTAGCTTGTCCCACGTTATTCTAGGAAAACCTTTCAGAAAGCACCGGATGACCTATGACCCATCATTAGAGTAGTGCGATTCAAGGATGAGACCGACGACGTAGCCTACCAAATGCCGCTTAAGATTGAGAAGTTTTCATCACTCTCCAATGATGAAAAGGAACTTAAACCGCCGGTCTATTAAGGTGAATGATGAGGATAGGGAAAAGGAGTAGATTATGTTATGGCTAAGCTTTTCGGGTTCTATAAAGATTGTTTGAATTTAGGACCCAAATATAGGACCGAGTGGGGAGAGGTGAACTCTTAGAAAGGAGTATCATGGGACACTTCTACAACATGGAACCCCCGATAGAGACCGCCAAGAGGGCGGTGATGCAAAACATAGGAGTAGGACTACGAGTCTAGCTACAAGACTCTTTAATAAAGAAAAGCGCCTCGGGAGGCAACCCATGCTTAATTGTTTGCTTGTTAGTGTCATATATCTTTTATTAATTGTTTGTCCTCATGTTTGAATTTGTAAAATGCTTTATTTTGTTTTTAACCTCGCCTTAATTACATATAAAGGTATTTTACATAAAGGATAAGTGTAGGAGGATTACACACGCTTTCATAAGAAACGTGAACATGAGAATAACAATTAACTAAAAGATATATATGTTTGTTTGTTCGAGTCAAATGCTTGTATCGAGTCATAATGGATGTTTTTGCGTAAGTTTTCCAGATTCTAAAGATGCAAATTTTCCGAATTTTTCCGTAAAATCGCACCGCTTTTTGTCGATAACTGACGGCGTCAGATTGCAACCGACGCCGTGAAGGAATAAAACATCACTTACTTTTTCTCGCTTTTTCGAGCTACTTGTAAAATTTTGGAATTTTCCAGATCTTAACTTTCAAAACAAATTCGTAAACATCCATTCCACAAGCATTATATCCTAGTTTAAATCGAGTCTTATGTATATTATTACCACGATTTTACGCGAAGGTTTCGCTTTGTTTTCTTCTAGTGTGTGTGTTTAGTTTGTCAAGAAGAAGTTACACAAGTTTGGAAGGAGCCTTTCACGCAAAAACTCTTCTTGGAAAAGATTTAACCACCACTTTTACGGATCCTACCGAGCTAATCGGGAGTATTAGTTTTTCGCTTTTAATTACCTTCTATTATCATAACTTTGATATTTTCGGGAACATTGGGGACAATGTTCGCTTTAAGTGTAGGAGGAAAATAAACGGAACTTTGAAACTATGCTTATCCTTGACTATTTGCTTTGTCCAAGTGTATTTGTGTAATAAACCATGAGAAATGTAGGTTAGGTAATTTTAGCCAAATTTAAAATTTTTCATGACGATAAGAGTGGGCCATTAGTCTTAACAAAAGCTGCCTCATGGATAGGAAGTTGCATGACTAGCACAAAAAAAACCTTACCACCTAAATTCCACCCAAAATGTGAGGATCGCCTTAGATTAGTAGGAATTAAAGCATTCATCTTTAATGCTTAGAGTGTGAACCGTAGTATATTAGATTCTAGAACTTGTTTTGTGATGCATTCCGAGATCGCTAGTGAGACTACACTTGTGTAGTTAGGAATAACTAAATGATAAGAGGCATTAGGATAAACCCTTGTTTGATACCGTAATATAATTACTTCTTCCATATCGGTTGAGTAATTCCCACACCCTTTGCGTCTGACTCATCTTTAGTACACGATACCCTAGTTAACCCTCGAGCCTATCCTTTTCGCGGTTCTCGTGATGTTTCGGTTTTTCCGGATATCAATGAAGAGCATTGTTTACACCCCACCCCAAATATACACCCAAATCGCTTTAGCCTACCTTTATTGCACTCACTTTTAGTGCAAATTTATGTTATCACCCAAAACCCTTAGTTCAATTATCCGTTGCTTGCATGAGTTGCTAAGTTGAGTCATATCCTTTGTATACGCTTTGGGATGATTGGGATTCATGGGAAAAGTTAAAGTTTATGAAATATAGGAAGAGAACGTTAAACTCAAATTCCCTTTGTTTGCATAATAATGTACTCCAAGTGTTTTGATCTTTTCAATTCGGGTCAAATTAGTGTTAGAGTAATAAAACTCAAGTGTAGGGATGTGTCTATAAATCCCTATCATTTTGATGTACCGTAGAGGATGGTAGTAAAAGTGTAAAAAAAAAAAAAAAAAAAAAAAAAAAAAAAAAAAAAAAAAATACGGCTACCATCCTACATCTATCTTTTAAATTATGTTTGTTTATTTTCGTTGCCTAGAGTTTTAGAGTGTCGAGTCTTGGCTTAGCAACGCCATTCTTCAGATACTTGCAACATAGAGATTTTTGACTATCCACCACTAAATAGCCTATCCCACCAAACCCTTCATTTCCTACCGTAAGCCTAACATTACAACCCTTTAAAAGACCTCTTTGATAGTCTTTCCTAGGTGCTTACGCCAAAGCGACGGAGGTTTGATCTATTCTCAAGCCTATGGTAATCTATGTACTAGGACCGTTAATGAGTGTTTATCTTCCATTTCGATTTGTTATATTTCATATATACACCCGAGAGAGATGTGAGTATCCAAACACCCCATGTGAGGTGCTAGTATGTAATTTCCGTGCTTGTTATGACTTTTATGGGCTTATATGTGTTGTGGACCGCTTTGAATGAATGCTTCATGACCCTAACTTATAAATTAATTCTAAAAGCACATTTGCTTGAGGACAAGCAAATACCAAGTGTAGGGATATTTGATAAGGTTTTAAAAGGTACCTTTTAAGGGTCATTTAAGCCCTTATTCGATCACTTCAGATCCGTTATTGCTTAATATCGCTCCTTTTCACTTTTTAGGTCTCTTGAAGGCAAAATGTCGGAATGATGCTTATTTGGACTAAAAGGCGAATATACGAAGAAAATGGCCAAAGTCGAATCGAGACACTCAAAGTCATTGAAACATAAGGCGACGGCGCCATCAGATATCCGCGACGCCGGAAGGAATTTTATGACGGGTCAAGTTAAATTGCATGTTTTCGCGGACGACGCTGTTCTAAAGGAGTAGGCCGTCGTTACTCGGGACGGCCTAGATGCGCCAAGACGGCGCCGAGTTGAAGGGACTACACACAAATAAGGTGACGCCGCCGCAAGGTTTACGTGCCAAGACGAAACCCTAATGACGGCGACACGACGCGCCACTAAACATAAGGTGACGTCGCAGATGTAATCTTATATATAGAATCCGAATTTTTCGGTTTTGGTGTGTAGTCTTTTGGAGTAAAACCTAAAACCGAACCAAGGCTTTCTTGTGCGAGATTTTAGGTTCTAAACCCTATTATACATCAAGATAAGTATTTACTTCATTAATTTAATTATGTCTTTGATTATTTGTGTGTATGCTTGCATGTTCTCCATGTCCGCTAATTTATTTGTGTGTTTGCTTAGGAATATGAAACTTAATTATTGAATATTGATTGGTTGATACTTATTTTAGTTGACTAATGATCTAGAGTGCGCTAGATTATTCGTTGTGTACTTAATGCTTGACTTTTCTTTGTGAACTTTAGAATATAATTATCTAGGTAATTGTAGGATAAAGTATTCAAGGACAACCAGAGTAGGCGCCTATAAATCACTAGAGGATTTGTAAACAAGACCCTTTGGTAATTTCAAAGAGTTAGGGAAGCAAGCACGCCTATAGCCTTAGAATCACAACGCAACTAGGAATAAGGACGTGACAAATCAACCATCAATAGGAGATAATTAAGGAGTAGTAAAACCTAAGTAAACACATCTTTAAACTATCATACGAGTACACATCAATTAGACATAGACTATCACAACCTTAGCTTAGATAATTAGATAATAGTAGAGTAATCGGTAGCAATACCAACCCCCAAATCCAATACCCGAGATTCGTACTTTTCCATTTCTACAAAAATATAAAAATACAAAAATAATCTTCCTCAACCTCAACCTTAGCGTAGTAACTTCTCACTAGCATTCCTATTCCCCAGAGAACGATATCAATACCCGTGGCTTACCCTAATTACTACACTACAACGAGGTTCATCGCCTGGGTGTTCGAAGAAAGGAAGTTTCCTTGACCCGCCTAGGGTGCTCATTACTTTTGTAATAACTCACGTTAATGCATATTCTTATTGCTATAGTTGAAATGTTCAACAAGAAGGAAGACTTATTTTTAATTTAGCTTACCATGCCCATATTACTTTATCCTAAGTCACTAATTTTTAATACAGGTTACTTTTTAACAACGCAGGAACGCACACTGAAGACCAAATGCACATACGAACGGTTGCCGTGAATAGTAAATGAGCAAGAACCACCCTGACAGGTGACTTATCTATTTCCACGTTTTTTATTCTCATTATTGTTGTAATAACTAACGTTAACATTATGGTAATTTTTATTCCTATAGTAACGTTTGAATGGTGAAGCAGATAAGAGTAGCAATGGCAACCAAGCATCGATAAGTAAAGCTTCTTCACCATATATGCAGCGTGGACGTAAACAGCTAAGGCCTTTGTCTCCTTGGATCACTGATATGTTTCTCGCTGCTCCTTTAGGTGTCATAAGTTACTACTTTTACTGGTAAGTGGGTGTTTAATTATGGATTATGTGTGATTGAATTGAAGCATTAGCTATTGTGGATAATGTGTAGTGATTTAGTTACAATAAATGTAGCATAATGATTTTAGGATACAATTTATAAGTGATTAAATCAGCAGATATGATCGAGTTATATGTAGAATATGCAGTAAATTTGGATAGGATTTTTAAGTGTTTTAGCAGAAGTGATTTAGTTTGTTCACGGACACAATATGTAGAAATTAACTAATGAAAAGCATACAATGATGATGGTAGGATAAGATATGATTTATACGTGATTTAACGGATGTGATTAAGTAAGTTCATGGTCGCATACTGCGATATCTATTCGGAGGATTGGCGTTAGATATGATTTATAAGTAGGCATGATTTTAACATGAGAAGAACCCTTATTGCAACTTTTAGTTACACATGATTACAGCGATGACAATAACAAAAAACATACAGTGATGACGATAGGATAGGATATGATTTATACGTGATTAGTTCATGGTTGCAGACTCGCAATAGCTATTGTGGACAATCATTTACAAAAAAATGTATAGGATTGACGTTAGGATTTATGTTATTTAGCGGATGTGACGAGTTACTAGGATGGAAACATCATTCTTTTAGTATTACTATTTTATTACCGTCTTTGTGTCTTTGGTGGCTCATTGTAACTGCTACTACACACTTAACAATAAGATATGAAAACTCCAAAATAAATTTTAAGACATAATTAAAACAAAAGCAGAGGTGGGCTTAAATCAAGGTATGTAAGGGCTATTTTTATATTCATGGTCGTGTTGTAGGGTACACCGATTTCTTTCCCTTGAGCAAGGATGCTAGGACCATATGTCATGGTTGTAGTTGAAATACATGTTTAAGGTGGATACTACTTAACGAAAGACGAGTTTGAGGTAGGATTCGTAAGCCATTAGGTATCGACAATAGGTCAGTCTAGAGAATCTCCCTCAAATTACTTAACATAGTTACTTTAAACATGTTTGACTAAAGTTAGAAACAATGGACGAAGATGAAGCAAAATAAGATGAGTATGAAGAAGGTGAGACTCCTTCATTATCGATTTCTCGTGGGTTTGACAACGGTAAATAGCCAATCGAAGTTCGAGCATGGGGCATTAGGTTGGTGGATTAATTATAGTTTTGTAAGGTGTTCATTAGATGTTTGACAAATGGGTTGTTGGCGATTTTTAAGGGTCATAATTGTGTCAGAGGTGCGGTGGTAATATGGACATGTATATGTTTTGTCCTTTCACGACCTCTAATTTAGTATATGGGTCGAGTCACTTAAATGCCCCCCTCGGTGCTCGAGTCAATCTTCAATTGCTTTCGGTTTAGTCGTGTTAGCTCGCAGTGGTTGGAACCACGCTCACCATTTCACAGCCTTCCTTCGAACTACGTAGCATTTGCCACACCATCACCTTTGTTGACTTCAAGTCCGCTAGAATTACATTTGTAAGATAATTTCCTTAATTACCATAAACCTTGGGTTCTGATAAGTGACCAACTATTCATTTTGTTTCATGAAAGCAGTATTGTATGCCACATTCAAGTCTTTGCATTATCTGGATGGATAGTAGTTCCTTTGCCTACAAGTATAGTGAATTTGCCAAGGGTTTAAGATGGAGTATCCCATACTTTAGACTCCCGTGGAAAACTGGTTATGTGAAGCATGTTTGGCCTATGAATCCACATTCATATGGTTCTAGAATTGTTGATCCGTTAAACTTACTTGCTATGAGAAGTTATGTGAAACTGGTTATATGATACACATTACCAGGTAGCCACAACCAAGTTTAATTGTTTGTATGCTTGAAATTCGGTTTAATCATATCTTCACTAATAAATTGTCGTAACTTTATCCTTTGTAATTCATATGTCTAATAATTAATAGATAACTAATAGTTAAAAGCTTAGTTGCAATTAAGTTTATGACATGGTGTTGCCAATTACATGATTCGCATCGACCCCACGAACCATAACGAGACCAAAACCAATCGATAAGCGATGAAAAGTCATGGCATACATAAGTGCATTATACCAAAGATGAACAAAAAGGAATCGCATAGATTGCGGCCGATTATGCTATAAATTGTGTCAATGGTTTTATATGATAATTGAACAAATGATCCACTGGCTAACTTTGGTCAATGTTGGCTCGGATCCAATACATTAAGTTGGCACAAATAGACTTGCAAATGGAATCATCGTTTGGCCTCCACTTTCTGTACTTCCCACCTTAGTGACGATGTCTTTCTTTGTATTCTTTGAACCATCAAAGCAGAGCCCTAACACTCACCACGTAAGCGAGTTGTTTAGCTCATGTCCCAACCATTGTGAGAGATTACAAATTCTAGCCACAATGTTTTAGCTAACTTTGAATGCTTACATAGTCACCCTCCTAAATTATAAAACTCATCTTTCAATTTGTTGATTTATTGCTTCTTTCTATCTTTCTCTCTTATGTATAAAACAACTGATCTTTCTAAAATGATTTTATTCAATAATCTTTGTTTACAAGATGTTATCCCTTCACCGATAGGGACCCTTTCTTCATAAAGAGCATTCGCATGTCTACTTACGTTGGCAATAAGGACAAATATGCAACTCGAATACTAAAGGTTCCTATCAAGAACATTACGAGTTGTGTATTTACACCTTTAAAATGTACTGGTGTTCATCTTTATAATAAACTTAAAAAATCAATGCAGATCGATGGCGATTAGTGAGACTCATTTGTGTTCCTAAGTTTAGTGAGACAGGCGTCTTTGTTATGGTAAGCATTATCTCTAAGCTTGATACACTTAAAAAGATCATCATTACATAATTATGTCAACTAGCTCTCTGATTGCGGATCAAATAAGTAACCCATCATTGGCATATGGGTAGTCTTCAATGAGGAGTCTTACTCCATACGGCTTTGTCTCATCGGGTACTACCATTCCTCTGCAACGAAGTCAATTAAATGCTTACAACATGTCGTTTCTTTGACTTTCATAGTTGCTTCAGCTTATTAGATTGCAAGTGATCATCTACCATGTTTGAAGACCTTTTGTTTAAACCATAAAGTATTTGGTTTTAGTAGATTCTCCATTTCGATTATTGAAATAAAATGCTTGGATCGCCTTACAATGAGAAATTTTTGTCGAATAACATGCTGCATAGATCAATTATCTTTTTAAATCTTTGTGATTTTTTCACTATCATTAGTCAAATATTTCCTCATTTATCAAGAACTAATAAGGTAGCAATGTAGCATTTCTATATATTGAAAGATGCTTTATGATTACTTCCTCATATATGCTGACCATACTAATCTCTATTTTCTACTTTTGTTTATATATAGGGACGTCAAATTCCAATAGTACATTGAACCATCAAGGTACATGTTTCCAGAAGGCTTTTATATCTGAGGATGCAAATTCCAATAGTACCTTGAATGATAAAGGACATGTTTCGTAAGACTTCTATGTTCTTTCCTTTTTCCCACATCAACTTGATGTGTCAAGCCCAATGTTTACCCATTTTCATAAATGTTGTGAAGTTATATAAACCTTGAGCGTCGACAGGGTCTTGGCAGCATTCGGACCCGGCATGTGGTTTCGCCGGTGGGTGAGAAACAAATTCGGAATCCAGCAATTCTTGGTTAGATCTCAAATTCGAGTATCAATTTTCCGATGTTTTAGTTTTCAATTTGATAGGTTTTGTTAGATGAACTTTGTTGTTTAGTAGCGTCAACTATGCATATGTCAATATGTGTGTATATGCATGATGCAAATGTAAGGTCGTTGGCCTTGGATAATTTATACATGTTCTTGCTTTCTGAGCTGGGCTAAATGCTATTTGGCATACATTAATGTATTTTTTAAGGTTCTATCATCGTTATTTTTTATGCACAACGTATATACCTAATACTTTTTACACACCATTCTATTAAAAGATTCATAGACATACTTATATACGAGAATTAAACATAGATTAGCACATTCTTTTGATGTCCGCAATTTTCTTTGTTCATTCTGGACTTACCTTAGAAACGACTACGAAACTTGTGGTGTTACGTCCATAGTATTTAGCCACTCTTTGGTAGCAATGTTTTTGGTACTTATTGGAGTGTCCGAGTGGTTAAAGCTACGAATGTCGCCAAGAATTACATCCCATAGCTACATGATCACCTACATGACTAGCAAATAACATTTTCTTTCTGGGCATGTATTTGAAAACATAAACTTTGTAATGACGGATAATTTATTGAGTTTTATTTACTCTTATTTGATTACCATTCATTTTTTTGTTCTTTATTCACTGTATAAATATTATACGATGTTCGTAATTCATAAACCGTTACTTAATTAATTCATTAGACACTCAGGAATTTTTAACCCGTCTTCTTTCGCTATAGTAAAATATCTCAACGGCTTGTAAGTCATAAACCGTTACTTAATATATACACACACATTAGGCATGACTTATAAAGACATGGCTTTTAAGCATGATTACATAGAAATTTCCCTGTTTGAGTTTACATATATGACAACGTAGCCAACCCCCTGTTGAGGTGTCTTCAACAACGACTATTAATATAATTCAACGTCTAAAATTGTCGAAAGAAAGGTTGTTTCTTCAGTGGTTAGTTCTCTCCCATGACCAACTATATATGGTTGTCTCAAAAGTAAAGAAAATAAACGCATTTAAAATTGTCTTTTGTACTACAAGCGCTAATTCCGCAAAAGCAACAACAAAAGCTTCCTATAAACAAGTTTAATTTAAGATATAAATTACAATCATAAGCTTTCTTTTTAAGAATAAATTGGTACCTTTTATCTGTTCAATAATTAAAAACGGTTAATTAATTTCCATTGTTAACGCAAAAAAGAAAAAAAAAAACCCACTCTTCAATATCTTATTATTCGTTAACTAATACCTTCAAACGATATTTATAAGTCATGTCTGCTCATCGAATATAGTAACTATAACCATAAATCAAAATACTTACCTTCTTTTAGGTAACATCAATTATAGATCTTAACCTTTTCAATTAACTTTAATTACTTTTAGTATATATATTTGTTCTACTAAATCCTAAAATAAAATCACAACTCATACCCGTCCATCGGACGGTTTTGACACTAATATATATATATATATATATATATATATATATATATATATATATATATATATATATATATATATATATATATATATATATATATATATATATATATATATATATATATATATATATATATATATATATATATATATTTCTCTATTAGAATAAACCCAAAAGCAACAAAGACCAACATTGTTAAATTTTCCTTCTTCTTTTTGTTGGTGCTATCCCACGACAGGACCACAAAACAAACATAACATTATACTTTTCTTTCTTTCTTGCGTGTAGACATAATCAAAGGAAGACAAAGAGCCTCCTAGCCACCCTATAACCTTAAACTAATTCCCTAGCCTTGCCTTGACTTCTTTGACTTGGTTACCCTTTGTGTAACATGTCTCCCCAACAAAACATGAAGTGATATTTGCCTTCCTCTTCTCCTAGTTGTCGAACACCAAACACATGTGCACAATTATTTTAATGCCTATCCTATTAGAGTTTATTTTAAAAAGGTAAAGACTAAATGCTAATATTTTACCTTATGGTTCCATGTAATATCTAGTAAATTAAAACACTTCTTTTGTTACCTCTTCACACTACAACAAGACAAGACACCATGTTTCTTCTTTATATACCATGCATCAAAAGGATAGCCCTTGACACTTTAAACTTTCTTTTCCATTCTTTTCTGTCACGAGTAGTAAACCAAGCACAACATCATTGACTTTTCTTGTTTCTTGTTAGCAAGAACTCAGACACGACACAACCCTATATTGCGTGTAGATTTGACAAAAACCACAAGACAAGACTAGTTTTCTAGTGGTCACCCATGAGACGCATGCTCTTTTTCTCTTATTCTTCTCCTTGTGTCTATGTCTTGCCAACAAAAGCCATAGCACATGCCATGCTAAGTTTTCTCTATAAAAACCACCCTCCCTTTGCATCACTCCTCACAACTCACTCTCAAACACAAACGCATGCACTCTCACTCACTCACAATCATCTCTCAACATTCACGTCCACTGTGGAGACGGGCCAAGAAGGAAACCAAGTCGCAAGGATCCTAAGCCATTCCGTTGGGTATAAGGAGAACGAGGAGTTAGCTTGGTCACATTCAAAGGTCCTTTCGGTCACGTTCATTCGTTTTCTTTCGACCTCGTCGCCACCTCTAGGGTGTTGTAAGTCCGCCTGACTCTTCTAATATTTCATCCCCTCGTTATGTTATTAAAATGCACAATGAACCAAATGTCTGAAACCGTCTTGAACTAATTTTTATGTCTCGTTAAAATTCATAGCGTGATAATGATTTTAAAACCTCACCCGAAACTTGTTTTGAGAGTCGAACCCATAATGACATATTATACCAAATTTATAAGCTAATAATAAGCTAGTCATAAGCTTTCGTAAAAGTTGAATAAGCTAACCAAGTCAAAATATATTTTCGGGACTAAACTTGCAAAATATTTGGTTTTCGGGTAGAAAGTGAACATTATAGAAAATTACGGGTTGTTTTGTACATTGTACGTATGCATGTAAAAGCCTAGGGTAGAGATGGTAATTATGGAAAACTTATTTTAAAAGGGTAATTAAAAGTTTTGGTAAAAATTGTAAACTTTGAAACTTGGGGACTAAAAGTGAAAATATAACTTTTTGGATAAACTTTGTAAAAACAGATTTTTGAAGGACCAAAACTGTAATTTCTGAGTGAGAAATATACTTGGGTATAAATTGTCATTTTTCCAAAGTATAAGGGCCAAACTCGTATATTTTCAAACTTGAGGGTAAAAAGTGTAAATTAAAAAAAAAAGATTTAGAAAACTAGTAAACTTATAACAACTTTATAAAAAAGGCAAGTGTTTTGACAACCTAGTGTTCATATATGAAAATTATTAAGTCGATAATTAATTAAACTTGTATATATTTATAAGTATATAAATATATGAAAACACTATTCGATCTAGGCACAACTTAAAGTAAATAAACAAAACTCTGTGAACAGTGTCATATTTATAAACCAACGCTAATAACGCCTATTGAATTATATATTCAATGCTCTATCTTTTCGGTAAGTAAACCAAACGTATATCATTATTCGAGACTTGTCATCTCGTTCTTAGGTTCCGGTAGGAGCCGACGCTATATCACACTCGATCTCTTTGTGATTTATTTATCGAATCGCTAAGGTGAGTTTATAGCCCCACTTTACTCTTATTACTTGTTTTATAAAACCTTGGGGTGAGAAACATGCAAAACGCTTTCGGACCAAACCGAAAACACTATTACGTGAAACAACCTTGAATCCCAACTATGCTCTGTTAGTTCCCTTTGAGGAGGCGATTGTTATGAATAGATCTATTGGGGATGACACCCTCGTTTGAGTTTGACCGAATAGGCAAGCGTCGAACGATACCATATCGTATTGATTGAGTGTCTGGAAATACACTTCTTGGGCTTTATTTATCATGCTTCTAGATGCATGCACACTGTCGTAGTTTCGGTCGTCGCATGAACTTGGTACTAGCGTAATAGACTTTTTTTTGCATATAGTGTCATTCACGGAGATGCTATATGTGCAACTATGGTCCAACTTGATTTCTTAAACTTAAACCTATGAACTCACCAACCTTTGTGTTGACATTTTAGCATGTTTTTCTCAGGTTTACTATTTGGCGTAGGCAATGGCAAGGGCATTCGTTGAAGACTGGCATCCGAAGTGTTTACAATCATATTTAATACAACTTTTAATGGGACAACATATATTTTTATGGGCTTTACTTCTGCACTTTAAAACAATGATGTAAAACTATTTCTTAAATTAATCTATATTTTGAAAATGGAATAGAATTTCTATTCTTCATTACCTTGTATTGTGTATATTGATTTAGTAGCACCCCATGACCCGGACGCTTCCGCTGTGAAATATTGGGGGTGTTACAGATTGGTATCAGAGCCAGGTTATAGAGAATTAGGTATTTTTCAAAACCTAAACTATAACCACATTTCCTTAAAAGCACTTCAACGCCGCCACAACTCGCCAATGTCGCCATGCCTTGCCTCTTGTTACACGATATAGTCGTGCTATGTATTCTTCTTTGTATTTTAGGTTCGTATAAACTCTTATTTGAATTAAATTAATTATTTCTCAAAATCATTAAGTTTTTTAATTAACTCACATTTAAACTTTAAAACGTTCTTGTTTGATTGCGTTATAAGTTTAAATGTGTATAAGCTCATTCTCATTTAAACTTTAAAATTTGTTCTTGTTTGATTGGGTCGCGAAGTTTAAATGAGAATAATGTCGATGTAACAAACTTAATGAGATTAAGGAATAATTAACTTAAGGATAGTGTAGAGTAGACTACGAATGCTTAGACTTGTTACCCCTCTATGTTAAACTGTATAACATGCCCACTATTACAATATCGCACTATGATATGCCTCTAACTGCTTCTATGTTATTTCTTTATGTAACATACAACTACTTGATTATATTATTTTCACACATATATTTAAACCACCTTTGTCACTGGTCACGATCTCTTTTGGCACTCTTATGCTCTATCCTTCGTAACCTCATACGACTCTGTTATTTCTGTTTTGAACTCAACTATCGTACTCTTTTATAAAACCGCGTTGTATAACCGTTTAATGAATCCTTTATCTGTTGTTCACTTATCGCCTCACGTCACCGAATCTTTCTTGAACGACTATCCCTTTTCCATGTCACGTTTTAAGTATATATACTAACATCTCGTCACCGTATCAACCTCGACGATTCTCGCATCTTAAACCACTAGGACGTGGTTTCTTTTAAGGGGTAGGTACTGTAAGAACTCATGAATTTCCCTACCGATTTTCGCGGCCATATTTTTTTTTCTTCTTCGTTTCGAACTTTAAACACGACAAGTCACGGGATATTTTCACCTCGACCTTAATAATAAAAATTATATAAAATAAACTTTTATATTTTATTTCTCACCGAGCCTCTTAACCCGATCCGATCCAATTCATTTCATGTTGTTGGGCTCGAGTACTAAGCGTCAAACCAACCCAACCGCACCCTAAAAACTATACAAGCTTAATTCAAAATTTATAAGACAAGTTATATATAGTTTTCTTCCTACACATTCCAAGCTACAAGCCATGCAACAACTTTAAATATATATATATATATATATATATATATATATATATATATATATATATATATATATATATATATATATATATATATATATATATATATATATATATATATATATATATTTATTCTATTAGACATAAACCCAAAAGCAACAAATGACCAACATTGTTAAATTTTCCTTCTTCTTTTTGTTGGTGCTATCCCACGACAGGACCACAAAACAAACATAACATTATACTTTTCTTTCTTTCTTGCGTGTAGACATAATCAAAGGGAGACAAAGAGCCTCCTAGCCACCCTATAACCTTAAACTAATTCCCTAGCCTTGCCTTAACTTCTTTGACTTGGTTACCCTTTGTGTAACATGTCTCCCCCAACAAAACATGAAGTGATATTTGCCTTCCTCTTCTCCTTGTTGTCGAACACCAAACACATGTGCACAATTATTTTAATGCCTATCCTATTATAGTTTATTTTAAAAAGGTAAAGACTAAATGCTAATATTTTACCTTATGGTTCCATGTAATATCTAGTAAATTAAAACACTTCTTTTGTTACCTCTTCACACTACAACAAGACAAGACACCATGTTTCTTCTTTATATACCATGCATCAAAAGGATAGCCCTTGACACTTTAAACTTTCTTTTCCATTCTTTTGCTGTACGAGTAGTAAACCAAGCACAACATCATTGACTTTTCTTGTTTCTTGTTAGCAAGAACTCAAACACGACACAACCCTATATTGCGTGTAGATTTGACAAAAACCACAAGACAAGACTAGTTTTCTAGTGGTCACCCATGAGACGCATGCTCTTTTTCTCTTATTCTTCTCCTTGTGTCTATGTCTTGCCAACAAAAGCCATAGCACATGCCATGATAAGTTTTCTCTATAAAAACCACCCTCCCTTTGCATCACTCCTCACAACTCACTCTCAAACACAATCGCATGCACTCTCACTCACTCACAATCATCTCTCAACATTCACGTCCACTGTGGAGACGGGCCAAGAAGGAAACCAAGTCGCAAGGATCCTAAGCCATTCCGTTGGGTATAAGGAGAACGAGGAGTTAGCTTGGTCACATTCAAAGGTCCTTTCGGTCACGTTCATTCGTCTTCTTTCGACCTCGTCGCCACCTCTAGGGTGTTGTAAGTCCGCTTCGAATCTTCTAATATTTCATCCCCCTCGTTATGTTATTAAAATGCACAATGAACCAAGTAATACGAAACCCTTCTTGAACTAATTTTTATGTCTCGTTAAAAATTCATAACGCGTATAATGATTTTTAAAACCTCACCCGAAACTTGTTTTGAGAGTCGAACCCATAATGACATATTATACCAAATTTATAAGCTAATAATAAGCTAGTCATAAGCTTTCGTAAAAGTTGAATAAGCTAACCAAGTCAAAATATATTTTCGGGACTAAACTTGCAAAATATTTGGTTTTCGGGTAGAAAGTGAACATTATAGAAAATTACGGGTTGTTTTGTACATTGTACGTATGCATGTAAAAGCCTAGGGTAGAGATGGTAATTATGGAAAACTTATTTTAAAAGGGTAATTAAAAGTTTTGGTAAAAATTGTAAACTTTGAAACTTGGGACTAAAAGTGAAAATATAACTTTTGGATAAACTTTGTAAAACAGATTTTGAAGGACCAAACTGTAATTTCTGAGTGAGAAATATACTTGGGTATAAATTGTCATTTTTCCAAAGTATAAGGGCCAAACTCAGATATTTTCAAACTTGAGGGTAAAAGTGTAAATTAAAAAAAAGATTTAGAAAACTAGTAAACTTATAACAACTTTATAAAAAAAAGCAAGTGTTTTGACAACCTAGTGTTCATATATGAAAATTATTAAGTCGCTAATTAATTAAACTTATATATATTTATAAGTATATAAATATATGAAAACACTATTCGATACCGGCACAACTTAAAGTAAATAAACAAAACTCTCGGTAACAGTGTCATATTTATAAACCAATGCTAATAAAGCTCTATTGAATTATATATTCAATGCTCTATCTTTTCGGTCGTAAACCAAACGTATATCATTATTCTGAGACTTGTCATCTCGTTCTTAGGTTCCGGGTAGGAGCCACTGCTATATCACACTCGATCTCTTTGTGATTTATTCATCAAACTGCTAAGGTGAGTTTATAGCCCCACTTTTACTCTTATTACTTGTTTTATAAAACCTTGGGGTGAGAAACATGCAAAACGCTTTTCGGACCTGAAACTGAAAACACTATTACGTGAAACAACCTTGAATCCCAACTATGCTACCGTTAGTTCCCTTTGAGGAGGCGCGATTGTTATGAATAGATCTATTGGGGATGACACCCCGTTTGAGTTTGACCGGATAGGCAAACGTCGAACGTATACCATATCGTATTGATTGAGTGTACTGGAAATACACTTGCTGGGCTTTATTTATCATGCTTCTAGATGCATGCACACTGTCGTAGTTTCGGTCGCATGAACTTGGTACTAGCGTAATAGACTTTTTTTGCATATAGTGTCATTCACGGAGATGCTATATGTGCAACTATGGTCCAACTTGATTTCTTAAACTTAAACCTATGAACTCACCAACCTTTGTGTTGACATTTTAGCATGTTTTTCTCAGGTTTACTATTTGGCGTAGGCAATGGCAAGGGCATTCGTTGAAGACTGACATCCGAAGTGTTTAAAATCATATTTAATACAACTTTTAATGGGACAACATATATTTTTATGGGCTTTACTTCCGCACTTTGAAACAATGATGTAAAACTATTTCTTAAATTAATCTATATTTTGAAAATGGTATAGAATTTCCATTCTTTATTACCTTGTGTTGTGTATATTGATTTAGTAGCACCCCATGACCCGGACGCTTCCGCTGTGAAATATTGGGGGTGTTACAACTTCAGTAGTCTTGATGATGACGAAGCTTGGCAACTCATGGACTTGAGCTTGCTCGACTTCAAGAGGTGGTGATCTCGCCTTTAAGAGGAACCTAGAGAATCACACAAACACAAAACTACATAGAAAGATCCTTTGGATCTGAGGTTAGAGAGTTTACAATACTAAGAGAAAGTATGTGTGGAAGTGGCAAGTTACAATGAAGAAATGACTCACTATTTATAGGCAAAAACACTCTACTGTTCCCCGAATCCCACGGATCCCTTACATGAGGGATCCGTCCATTGTAATCTGGGAGATCCGTAGGACGCTCCTTCTAAACGGGTTATGGGTCATGGATCATGGGTCATGGGTAATGAACTTTGGATCATGGATATCCAAATAGATACAATGTATCTAGAAGATGCAATGCATCTAGTCAATGGGTCATGGGTTAGCTCCATGGGTTATGGATAATACCCAACATGACTTCATACATGATGTTATGCAATGGGTAATAGGTTATGGATCATGCTCCATGGGTATGGGTCATGGACTTTAGGTTTTACCCAACTACATTCAATGTATCTAGTCAATGGGTAAAATACTTAGACTTCTACCCATTATATTACCCATTACAATATATACTAAGCATATATAAGTACATATCTATATTATGTAAACACTAGTTGTTATACATATGCATTTCTATAAGTTGTAAACAATATTACTTGTTTAGTGTTTTATATGAAAACGTAAGTGTGTTAGTAAACTTTTGGCTCAAACTAGTTACGTATTTTATTTGTTTCGTTAAAATGATTTTACGTTTGTTATCGACAAAACACTAGAAGATCGTAAAATATAAATAAACATTTTTACGGCTTATTTGTATTAACATCTTTTTCAAGAAAAGGGGAAAACAAAGTGGCGATGGCGAAATACAGCAAAGGAAGAAAAGTGAAATAGTAAAAACAGAGGTAGTATTTATACTAAGGTATCTCCAAATTAAGATAACACAAGATGATTACACGTGTCGGTGAAATTCGATTGAACGATCGGGATGAAAAGTAAAAGATAAGGACAACAGCGACGCGTGGCCCACTCAGTCAAATCAACCAGAAAATGAAAAGTCCAAAAGCGTTCACGTCGCACGAAACACCTTCCAATAAAAAGAAGCGTCAGAAAGACGCTTCAAAGGTGCGGAAGAAAAACTGCTTAGTCACCTTAAGTCGCAGTGAATACACTAGAATAGGGGGACTTGATGACGTATAGCAAGTACAACATGCCTAGTGGCTTAGCTAGTGCTATACACACACTGGGCCCGGGCCCAACAACGAAACAACCACGAGTACTGGATCAACAATAAGCCCAATAACAAAATTGGCTACGGTTCAGACTCAAAGACGCAAACAGAATGCCCGGCGGACCAAACCTCTGGCCGCAAAAAGTATTCTGTATCCGCATCCGCGATTATTACGAAACCTTGCCTGACAAGGGTCCCACTCCGGCCACTAACTTTTATATGCGAGTTGTTAGAAAACCCTAACAGTGAGCCTCGCAAAACAAAGGGGATTCTAACCCCCTCACAAGGTACAACTTTCTCTCTCATAATAACACACACACTCTTATTATCTCTGACAAGAATGCGTACTTACTCTCACGCCGAAGCTTAATCATGGGGTTCGTCCCCACGGTAAGGCTAACAGTTTACTCTCACTTTTGCAGGGATTCAATCAATCACTTGGATTAGTACAAAATTAGCCCATCAACAGCTTGTTGGCCTAATCCAACAAGCATCATAAACACTCATTAGAACCCGTCACACTTTTTGTACTAACAAATCCAAAACCATTCCTAACCCGAATCCAAAATCAATCTGAATTCAACTCTAACCTAGGTTTCGGCCTCATCTCTCAACAATCCAAACACTACCTGAATTCAGCACAATTGGGGTAAAAAAGACTCAAATCTAAATCATAAACCAAATCAGACAGATCACACTTCAAAACAAATGGACCGAAATAAATCAAATCTACACAAACCAAATGGACTAGCTATTGTGTGCGTGGGCTACGGTGTGTCAAGGCCCAAAACTGAAAGATGCACTACAACAAAAACCACCTTTTGTGACTACATGTAATCTCAAAAACTACCATCTTTTATACCTCATCGCTATAGGTTTGTAGTGACTACCATCTTTGTTTCTAGCGACTACCATTTGTTGACTTTGACTTTTTGAAGTTTGACCAAAAACCTATAACGACACATTTGTAGCAACTATTTTTGTAGTCACTATATGTTTTTTTCATTTTTTCTTCGTCCTTTCAGCGACTACCTTTCACGACTACTTTTAGCGACTACTTATAACGACACAGATTAGTTGACTCTTTGACCAGACTTTTAGCGACTACTTTTTATGACTACATGTAGTCTCTAGAAGGCTCTGCACAAAATGTAACAACTACCTTTAGCGACTGCATGTAGTCGCTAAAGGTACCTGCTGCACAAGTCAATGCAGGCTGTTCCTAGCTGTTTTACCAGGTCATTCCGACCCATTCCGCAAGCAGTTTTTTCAGAATTTCAACGCAAATCAATTCAACACAAATAATAACTTAACACATACAAATTACATTCACTTAAAGTTCAACGATCACTTGTTCAACGACAACATAGACTTAAATTGTTCAACAACAACATAAACTTAAATTGTTCAACAACAACAACATAAACTTAAATTGTTCAACGACCGACATAAGTTGGTTCGTGTCTAAAGATTTTTGGATTTGGCCAAAAAAATTTCAACCCGGAACCTTTTGCGACTACATGTAGTCTCTAAAGATTTGGCGCCAAAAATTCCCGCAACCAGAAAAGTAACATTTTTTGGCTTTGACTAAAAACTTTTCGACACGAAACTTCCTGCGACTACATCGAGTCTCTATAAGTTTTGAAAATTTGAGATTGACTAAACTTGGTTTGTGTCGAAACCTCTTGCGACTACATGTAGTCACAACAAGAGATAGTCAAAGCAAAATAATTTGCGGACTCGTAATTTGTCTTCTAGTGGATCTGTAGCGACTACACGTAGTCTCTACAGATTAAAATGTAGTCGCTACAAGTTTGGGTCAAAGACGGGACTAAGAAAATGGGATTTTTGTCGTTTTGTGTGCCTATTGCGACTATATCTATAGTCGCTAAAAATTTGGCGTCTCCAAAGCCCAAAATTGGCGTAGTGAGATAGTACAAATGAGCCAAGCAAAAATAAGCTTTAAAGCTGGAAACTTAAGTCGATAAAGAATAAGCTTAAAAAGAAAATAAGTCGACTCACACATGACCAAAAGAAAGTAAGAATTGACGAATAAGCTGTAAAATAAGCTATTCATAAGCTTATTTACAAGTTTATGACACAAGAAGTTTTATAAATCCGAGACAACCATGATTATGATGATACCATTTTTGTTAAAACCGATTTAAACCACTCGATTCACACAACAAACTTGGAGTAGGGTTTGGAGTAGAATGAGTAAATCAAATATATATAAACAGTATTTATACTAATTACAGTACTTATTTGTAAAAGAGTAAATCAAATATATATAAACAGCATTACTTCATCCAACAAACCCAGCAGATCATCTCATTAGACTGCGAGCAACAACAGCCATAAGCAAAAAACCAATACCTAAGCCGAGAGATGTGCCAATGATACAAGCGACTGTGTCATCTGCATATATAATAGCATAAAACAAAATCGTGACAAACCATCCACGTACATTAGAGACTCATTCGCTCCTTTAATGAATAATCAAGTAAAAACGTATAAATAAATTAAATGGTAAAATACCTTTATCACGACTGAGTTCATGTGATTTCTTGAGAATTACTGGATGCACCCATTCAGGTATATTCTGTGAAAATGCCAGTTTTTACAGGTTTAGTGAGTAGATCGAGTATGCAGCAAACAGATGCGTTTGGTATATTAATGAATACGAGAAAACAAAAGACAGCACAACCGAAGACAACTTACTAGAGAGTAGAGACACAAACTAAAAACAAGTCTATAAAAAATTACCTCAATGCCCGGTGTAGATTTTGAAGCTGTTAGTACACGAGACAAAAATTCAACGGATGAGCTAGTAGAATCACCGACTACGGAACTTAATCCATCTGCATACAACAAAACGCTGCAACCAATCAATTTCTCAAAAAAGTATATGTCAAATTTGAGAATCACGTACCCCTTCAGAAATTTCTAATATTGTAAATATATCAACTAATAGGTACAGTAGAACTTACAAAAATATACTTACATTTCTTGCCACAGTATGCAATTACTTCCTTGAGATTAAGTGCCTTCCAACAATTAGGTTTAAGCTGCAAAATCAACGTTATACAGGTGCATTGAGTAAATTGTGTAACAGCAAGGGTGCAATCGTCGAGCAACTCTAGCTCGCTCGAGTTGAACTTAATTGATCTTCTAGCTCGAGTTGAGAATACAAGATTGAAGTATTTAACTAGCCAAGCTCGAGGTTATATAGGCTCACCCCCCGAATTGTTATTGACCTTTTAATGCTTTCAACTCATATCTGTGTTTATATAATATATCATGTATATTTCAGGGGTTATTCTCGAGTTGTTATCGAGTTTTTTGAGCTTTTAAATCAAATATACATTTGTTATGTATTATGTATGTGTTAATAACTCATACTTAAATACGATAAGTAAAAAACGCATCGTATCTTTTATTTAGAGCTTTTCAAGCCGAATTCATATATTTCATACAATTTAATGTTGTGTATTTATTGAACCTAACATGCCAAGTTTGATGAACTTTGCGGGAGGTGTAAAACGAAGGCTAAACACCATTTTCCTTGTCAGAAAGAGGCATTATTGTAACGTAGACTTGTGACATTTAGGTGAAATATGATAACCGGTTTTCTAAACTGATTGATAATAATACTAAGCAATAAGCTTTTTATGGTATTTTGAATTCATAAGATCATACCTCTAAGCACTTATCAACAGTTTCTGCGCTCTTTGTGAAGCACTTGCATCTGAAATACGCAACAGCAAGTAAATACAACTCCTTTTTCTTTTCCCTGAAGTTACTAGTGCTTGCCAATGAATCTGCCACAACCAAGTAAAAATTAAATCAGATACAAGTAACCTACTAGCTAGTTAAGCTAAGCACAAAGTTAATTGAATTACTTAAAGTGACCACATTTAGATATTGATTTTATGTTAAACTTACATAAGTTGAGCGCTGACTGATCTGAACGTATAAAATTTATAAATTAACCTAAATATCGTGTTTAATAAGTTCAGTTATCTAAATGTATAACTTTTCTAAGTTAACCAACCTAAATATCATGTTTGATAAGTCTGGCGACCTGAGTGTAAGAATAAATAGTGCTGTGTATTGACCCATAACAGAAACTAGAAGAATGTCTAAGAAAAGCTTTTCTACTAAAAACAGAAATGATAATCGAGCGTATTAAAATTTATATGCTCACCGCTAAGCATTCCCATCCCACGAATTACGTCAACAGGGTCCCTTGAGTGAACAAGAGACCAAATCAAGGGATAACGGATTTTAATTTTCTGTTCCCCTGAAGAAAAAGCAAACTTGCAGTCCCATAGCTGTAACAAAAATATAAAATAAAAAAAAAAAAAATTGACAATAACATGAGGGAATTTTATTATAAGAACATGGTGAAAATGATGTTGAGGTGAAAGCGTCAATGGGTTCAATAATATGTGAAAATCACAGACTATGGCAAACACAATGATAATATGACCAATGACCCCTAATACTATTACTCGTATTGGCTAGTGTATGAGTTGAGCAAAAGAAACATTAGACATTTAGACTAATCGATAAATTCTTGGTAAAGTTCAATTTTCTGGAAATCCAGGTTCTAGACCAGATCAGAGATCAAACATACATAAAGTCACAACGTCAAAAAATATACAGCTTTTGTTGTATCTTGAAATCATCTTTCACTTTAAATCATGCCATTGCAGTACTCAGGTTATAAAATTAGTGGTGACAAGGCCTTGATCATTGAAAAAAAAATTATTTTGTATTAATATTGAATATTTTGTATTTAAAGTTAATTACATATAATTATATACTTATGCACGACTTTTCCATTATATATTAATATCCATTAAAATTTGTTAAAATAAAATTTTGTAAATTTTTTTTTAGATAACTCAAGATTTAACTATATTTAGCAGACATATATGTTGATGTTGCTATTTAAATTTCACTATTGATATTATGTTGTACACAAGATGCGAGTTTAGTAACACATAATTAGCGTCGATGAAGTTAAAATATATTCCTTAAAGTTAAAAAAAATGTTTTTCTACATATCCTTATATAAATAAATAAGAATTACATGATTCGTTGTTATAAGTACAATCACGTATATATATTTTTTTCATATTACAGTAACCCGTACTTACAATTTGATAATTATATTTTCGTTTTCAAAATTTAGCCGTATTTAATATTCAAATTCGTGTCCACATAATCATACTTTTAAAATAAAATAAATGAGTCCTTCTTGAACTTATATAGTAAAAGAAATATTTTGATATTTATAATCCTATGCATATTTATATGTTGTAATTTTAAAACAACATATATATTGTATTTTAATATATAAAGTATAGGGGTATAAAGTATAAAGGTGAATTTGTTTAATTTCTAAAGTTATTATAAAACATGAAAACTTATAATATTACACTTAACCTTATATAATTTTAAAAATTCAACCACTAAAGTTTTATTAATTACCTCATATTTTTTAAGTTTTGTTTTACAAATATTGTTATAAGTATAATCGCGTATATTTATTTTTATATTAAAGTAACCCGTGCTTACAATTTGATAATTATATTATCGTTTCGATAATTTAGCCGTATTTAAAATGTAAACTCGTGTCCACATAAGTTAAACTTTTAAAAATGAAATAAGTGGGTCCTTATTGAGCGTAAAAAGTAAAAATTGATACTTATAATCTTATGCAAATTTATATGTTGTTATTTTAAAACAACATATACATTGTATTTTTAAGATATAAAGTATAAAGGGTATAAAGTATAAGGGGTATTTGTTTATAATCCAAAGTTATTAAAAACATGGAGGCTTATAATATTACACTTAACTCTATATAATTTTAAAAATTCAACCACTAAAGTTTTATTAATTACCTCCTCTTTTTTAAGTTTTTGTTTTCACAAATTTGACACCTATATTTTTATGTGTTTTTTCTATCAACCAAAAATTTTCACCAAATTTATTAAAGTTTGACCAAAATCAATTTAATTTTGACTTTTATTAACCAATCACATCACACGATTTTGCTTACGTGGCGAAATCGAGCTCTCCTATTGGCCCAATTGTTTTTCAATAAGAATGAATTCTCTCCGATGACCAGACACGACCAAGTTGCCACAGTCGATGACCAAGTTTTAAAAAAAAAAAAAAAAAAAAAATTGAAAGGAAAGTGTGTGTAAATATCGGTTGAAAAAACAACCGATTTTCGTTTTTGGGTTGCCTCGACCGATCCTCGACCTACACCCCACATTGGTCATTTCAAAGTTATTTTGTCGAGAAAGCTGATGTGGCACCCGGTGACCTGGGTCACGACTGTGTCCAGCTTTAAAGGTTGACCAAAATCAATTTAATTTTGACTTTTATTAACCAATCACATCTCACGATTTTGCTTACGTGTGTGCCCCAATAGGCTCACGTATTTCTAACCGTATAACATGCGTATCCGACTCACATATTCGAACATTCCTACCATAAAATTCCCTATATAGGCACTAAAACACATCTTTGGTACATTAAAATACATTCATGTATTATCTAAATCAGCAACTCAACTTAATTATACATTCATACCTTGAGCAGGCGTAGAAAATCCTTCCACGACAATCATGTGTTGATACTTAATCCTCTTCTAAAAAACGTACACAAAAAATTGCATTACACTTTAGTATGTGCGATAAGATCATAAAACTGCAAAAACCACTAACATGTTGCATTATAGTGAGGATAACAACAAAGTTAGTCATAACATCAAATAAGAAAACTTCGGATTAGAACAAAAGGGGTGTTTGGTATGCTTATTAAATGTGCTTATTGGCTTATTCAATTACCATAACACAATAAGTTTATGATAAAGCTATAAGCTTTTTTGTGAAGCTTAGTAAAAAAACCCCGAACTCACAACTAATTCTATCATAGCTTAGTGTGTTTATAGTAAAAACACAAATATTAAGCGTAGAACTTTTCAATAAAAAAAAAAAGTTACTAAAAGTTGGTGTGTATAACAAAAAGTTAAACCATAAAAAGTTACTAAAACTATCACCTAGATAAGGCATAAGCCAAAGTTACATTGAAGTCTCTTCGGATTCTATTCGAAGCAAAAGAGGTTAACACATAAATCATAAGTATAGAAGAATGGTTGTATCTCACATCTATGATTACCAACTCAATAACATTATCGCGATATAGTAACGTAATAACCCGATTAAAACTATATATTCTTGCTTAATAATTCTCATGTACATACTTTTATTTCTTTACAACGGCCAACTATTACGTTCTTTTTTTTTTTGAAACATCACGTCAATGAATAAAGTTAGGTTATCACCTACGTTTTTTTTTAGGAGGTGATTGTTATGAAATAAGGATTGTGATGCGTGCATTTTTTTATAATTTAAGGAAAACACCTTCTAAATTAACCAATATATGACTATCTAACCCATGTGTTTGTTTGTTTTTTAATAATTAGCTTTGTAAAACGTTTTTAACTGACAGACATGTTGAGGTTGAGGTTGATGTTGATGTTTAACTTTAACTATTGATATCATGTTGTACAAAATGTGCGAGTTTAGTAGCACATAATGAGCGTTGATGAAGTTAAAATATGCTCCGTAAAGTTTTTAAAATGTTTTTATGGATATCCATATATAAATTTTAAATAATAATTCACGAGTCGTTGTTATAAGTAGAATCGCGTATATTTATTTTCATATCACGATAACTTCGTGCTTACCATTTGATATTTATATTCCGTTACTAATATTATAAAGTATAGGGGTATAAAGTGTAAGGGGTTATTTGTTTTTTTCTAAAGTTATTAAAAAACATGGAAACTTGTAATTTTACACTTAGCTCTATATAATTTATTTAAAATTCAACCACTAAAGTTTTATTAATTACTCCCTCTTTTTTTAAGTTTATGTTTTCATAAATTTGACACTTATATTTTTATGCATTTTTTTTCTTAACCAAATTTCTCCACCAAAATTATTAAGTTTGACCAAAACCAATTTAATTTTGACTTTCTATTGACCAATCATATTGCTCGATTTTGCCTACGTGGCAAATTCGAGCTCTCCTATTGGTTTAATTTTTTTTCAATAAGAAGGGTTTTGCAAAAACACTACGAAATGATGTAATTCTTTTATTATATAAAGATTCGAATATCAATTTATGATATTCTGAATATCACTTTGTGATATTCTGAATATCACTTGTGATTTTCTGGATATCACTGTGTGATATTTTGAATATTACGTATGATTTTCATGTTACAAAACATTAGTTGAAAATCACTTGTGATATTCAAAAAATCACTTGTTGTATTTAGAATATCACAAGTGATATTCAAAATATCACAAGTGATATTCAAAATATCACAGAATATCACTTGCGATATTCCGAATATCACTTGTGATATTCTGAATATCACATAATATCACTTGTGCTATTTAGAATATCACTTGTGCTATTTAGAATATCACTTGTGATATTTAGAAACGTATGAAAACGTTTAAAAACGGCCGAAAACATTTAATAACGGACAACAACGTAAGGAAACGGATGAATATGTATGAAAACGTAAAACACGATGAAACGGACAAAACGCATTTAATAATGGACAAAACGTAAGAAAACGGCGAAAAGTATGAAAACGGATAAAAGTGTATGAAACGGACAAAACGTATGAAATGTGCGAAACGATGAAACGGATAAAAATAGATGAAAACGATGAAAGCGGACGAAACGTATGAAATGCGATTTAAAACGTATGAAAGGGAAGAAAAACGCGAATTAAAAAACGTAAATAACGTGAATTAAAAAACAAACAAACAAAAGCGTGAATATAAAAAATGTGAATTTAAAAAAGGTGAAAATTAACAAAAAGCGTTTATTTAAAAAAACGTGATTATAAACAAAATTCGTGAATTAAAAAAAAACAAAAAAAAAAACAAAAACAAAAAAAGAAAGAAAGAAAGAAAGAAAAAATGTGAATAAAAAAAATAATAAAGGCAAGAAAAAAACATGGACTTAGGTTTATCTACTAAATATTACGTTAATCCCACCATTAGATCAAACTAGATGGATGGTGAGGATTTGTCCCTTGGTAAGTATCAAAATAAGAGTAAGCGTTTGAAAATTTATCCTTAAAAGAGTTGTGCCATGTATTGTTACGTCATATTATACATTGGGTATTTTTCACGCAAAGTTTACGCGGGAGTTTATAAAAATTCATGAACTTAAGCTTATCAAATAAGCTTTGGTTAATTACAAGCTTCATCGGGATGAGAAGCTCGTAAAAGATTGACCGATAGAGTTGATTACATATACCTGTGTGTGTTTATCAGTGTATGTATGTATGTATGAAGTGTGTATGTTTGGATGCACGCACGAATGCATGTATATATGTGTCTGCGTGCGTGTGGCCGTGTCTGTGCACGTAAGTACATACGTATCCATACATGTATGTGTTGGGAATTCGTGAAGTATGAATTATCTTTGAAAATAATGTGAAGGAATCTCATCAAGTACATGGATTACGCTAAAGGAATCTCTCAAGTATATGGATTCTGAAGAAGGACTTCATCAAGTTATATTATAGTATAGTTGGTTACTACGGATATAGATATTCCGTATATTTATTAGTTTGTTATGATTTGCATGAGCTATTTTAGGTAGTGATATGCATTTATTTTATATTATTGTTTTATTTAGGGTTCCTTGTGTATAAAAGGAACTGATAGCTTTTGTATTAAAGACTCAAACAAAAGAAAAACCTCTGGAGAAAAACATCTCTTGAGAGAGAGTGAAAAAGATCCATAGAGGATCATTGTTTGAATAAGAAAAACCTTGTTGGTAACTTTGATTGTGTTAATTATTATCCGTTGTGCATCTATTCAATCATTGTTATTATACCCTAGTTGAGTCCGGATCTTGGTTTCAACAAGTGGTTTCAGAGCGGGTGGCTCTCGATCTAGGGTTTATAAGGTTTTTGGGTAATTAGGGTTTATACCCTAATCGGTGTATTGGCAGCAAGAAGGAATTCAGATCACGAATTATTTGAAGAAAAGGGAGATTCGTGTTTGAGGAATTAATTTTATTTTGTGCATCACATGACTATCAAGGTTAGAAACTCTTTTATCATCTGCTCGTTTATTCGAATAAATGATATGAATTTGTGATTCATGATAATTAATTACTTGACTATGCACATTATTCTGGTTGTCTTGTACTGATTCACGGTGGTCGCATATTTAAATATAATCAAGTGACTTGGATTTTGTGTTGGCTAATCAAATAACCTGTACGGTGATTTTTGATTATTGTGGGGCTCGAATTAAATTGAAACACAACATTTGATCCAAGACTATCACGTGGCTATCTCACAAGTGTTGTCATCTTATTCATTGGTCCAATGTTTTAGTTAACCAATAGAAGTCGCAGCATGATAATGTTTGTGAATTGCTGATCACGTGTTGGACATTGAATACGCTGGTCCCCACTTGATTGTTCCACTCGAAGAAATTGATTCACATGATATTCAGTTTTGATTGGTCGAAGTATAATATTACGTGATATATATGTGAATATGGGTCCCCACGTTCATTGAGTACTTTTAATGTTTGCCTTGGCTGACTTGTTGCTGCTGAGCACATATTAATTCTACTGAAGTACACGTGGGAGTATTTTATTATTGCTGCTGATAATACTTGATCAAGTGAGGTTGTTGATTGGTAATTGAATCCGTGGTTTATTTTGATCTCATATTAACGTCCCACTATAATATTGTTTGAGTATTTTTATATTCAAGTGGGATAGGATTCTGAGTGGTGCATCATATGAAAGTTGCAGTGGTCTTCTCGTCTCATTGGTCGAATTAAGTGGATCTGTTATTTCTGATTGGTCAAAGTAATTGAAAAGGTCACGTGATTAGTTGTGGTGCATTTAATTGGTCGTGGTTATTGTTCCTACTGATTACATTTTGTTTCTTCTGATCACACGAGGGGTGTTATTACGAGAGGTGTTATTTTATTGGTTTATATCTTGATACCTTTAAAATGGCAGAATTTGATAGGGATGATGTTATGTTTCCTTATTTGATGGATTATGAGTACGAGGTCTGGGCTAAGAAGATGGAACACTGGATCATGAATAATGATATGAATATTTGGAAGGTGATCCAAAATGGCAACAGTTTGAAAAGGACTGGATGTGATCGCGATGGAAACCTCTTTTATCTTCCTCCAACAACTGCAGATGAACACATTGCTGTACAAAGAGAGTCAAAGGCCAGAACTATCTTGCTTAAATCTATTCCTGCTGATCATGTAGCAGATTTTCGTTATATGGATGATGCAAGTCGTATATGGGATGCACTCAAAGAAAGGTATGGTGGAAAGGCTGAATTCAAGAAGATGAGCAAGGAAGGCGATCTTTGCGGGTTATCTTGAAGAACTTGCCATCCACACTTTGCATTCATGGGCATCTCGGTACATAATTGTGTGTTTGGTTGTAATGAAAATATAATGAACTCAAAGAAGCTTATGATATTTTGGAACCTAAATATAATGAATGCTATGTGGAAGTTGAAGCTTATAAACAGGCTTTAAAAACACTAGAAAGACAAAGGTTTGGTTTCGTAAGAATCAAATAGCTTATGATGAAAAGATAGGTGTTTTAGAAAGGGATCTCGAATGTGCTAAAATGAATTAAAATGGTCGCGAAGTTAAGAGCGGATGTAGAGTCGAAAATCTAGAGCTTAAGGAGAAACTTAAGGAGGAAATTGCTAGGCATAAAGAATGGATTATGAATGGAAATAAGTTAGCTGGTTTTATTTATAGTAGTCAAGCTTCTAATTCTACAGTGGCTTTAGGCTTTAAGAAATATGTAGGCTTAGAAGCTAGGGATGACACACGTAAATCTACATCAGCAGGCCTAGCTAATTTTGTCAAAGAAGGTCAATTACATGCTGTCCCTGGACCTATTAGAGGTGAACACATGCCCATTGACCTTTCCCTCACAGTTGACTTTGATGGATCACACCATTTATATGGCAAAAAGTAAAGTGACTTGCTAGACCTCAGTAGCAAAACTAATGACTCTGTCTCTTGTTCTCAAAGTGACAAGTCTTCAGATTTAAAGTCCACTGACTATGCCTCATGTGATTCAAGTGAAAAGTCTGACTCACCTAGGCACACACCCATGACCACACCCCAAGTCCAAAGTTGCTGATGAGCCCAAAACAAAGCCAGTTACTTATTCTATTACACACAATTTTACTGCTAGTTCTGTTTGTGATAAATTTAAATGTAATAAACAAAGTTGTGTTAAGAATAAGTCTCATTAAGAAGAAATCTTGTTTTGTGTGGTAGTAAACTCCATCTTATTAAAGACTGTGATTATCATGAGAAAAGATGTGTGTTTCCTCCGCCATAAGACTTTTAGACCCCATGGACTAATGTTGCTAGTATTCCTCCATTTGTTCCCAAAGTCGCACATGTGAGAGTAGGTAAACCGGTTTCTCTTGGTAAACCAAAGGTGTATGCATCTATTTCACACGACAGCTTAATAGGCCTTTTCCAGTTCCTACGGTGGAGGATATTCTTCACCGATTACTACCGTTGGTGGAACAAGAATGCTAGACTTATGCCCTATAGACCTACAAGTTCTTATTTTCATCATATACACCTTATGTATCTCATATGAATATGGCACATGGTGGAGTAAGAGTGGAAATGTTGTTAAGTCCTCAAAAGGTTATTCTTGGAAAACTCAAAGGAAATGATCATTACGGGTACCCAAGAAAAATAGTCTTTGTCGGTGCATTGATTGAGGGAGGCATAAGCCTAAGGGAGGCTTATTGTTGTATATTTGTCTTCTAACCATTTTGCAGATGTTGGATCCTCATCGCCTAAGGGAGGCTTAGTGTTTCACGACACTACAAGCTGTCTTTGGTTTCTACTAATGCTTGATGGTTTATTTTCCATGTTTTGGTTATATATTTATTTTTCTTTATTTTATATTTCGTTTAATAAAAAAAAAAAAAAAAAAAAAACCTCTAACATGTCCGTGTTTAGTTTCTACTCTATCTTACTTGCAGGTTTAGGTGTTGGTTAATTACCACACCACTCTCGGGTTTTCATCTCACCATGTCTTTCGACACAAGAGTTGACTAGCCCACGGGATTATGGCTTGTGGTAAAGGTCTGAAATCCATAAATGGTAATCAACTCACCATGATCTCGACGGCATTCCATCAAGAGTTGGCTAGTCCAAAAAAAACGGTTTTGGTAAAGACATTTCAATTCCGTTTATAGTCGTAATGGTTTGCTCAAAATCATAGGGTTTGCAACTACCCATGCTTAATTGTCGAGAGTTGTATGCTCATCAATTCACCATGGTTTATTCCTTTTGGAATCCAAGAATTGGCTAGTCCCGAGCAAAGCGGCTGGTAAAGACATCTCAAATCCGTTTATATGGTTTACGGTTTGCTAATAAATCGGATGGTTATCGATGTACCATGGTTTTCGAACTAAAACATTTGGCTACTCCGGTAGTGTTGGCTATTGGTAAGAGACATCAAATCCATTATTTTCAATGATTCACCTCTCGGGAGTTAACACCGGATGTGATGAGAATAGTATGAAACTAATATGTTTTGATGTATCTTTTGTCATTTATTCTTGCAAAGATCGGCGTTTCAAAGTTTTGTCATCATAGAGATGTAATTGTTTTGATTCTTTGTTGCTAATGTTCGGTACAATCCTCAAGTTCGAGCGTTAAAGTACTATCGAGAAGCTGGAACTTAACCATGTCAAATTCCGGTTTAGGGAGGATTGTTGGGAATTTCGTGAAGTATGAATTATCTTTGAAAATAATGAAGGAATCTCTTGAAGTACATGGATTCTCATGAAGGAATCTCTTCAAGTATATGGATTCTTGAAGAAGGACTTCTTTGAAGTTATATTATAGTATAGTTGGTTACTACGGATATAGATATTCCGTATATTTATTAGTTTGTTAGGATTTGCATGAGCTATTTTAGGTAGTGATATGCATTTATTTTATATTATTGTTTTATTTAGGGTTCCTTGTGTATAAAAGGCGATAGCTTTGTATTAAAGACTCAAACAAAAAAAAAAACCTCGGAGAAAAACATCTCTTGAGAGAGAGTGAAAAGATCCATAGAGGATCATTGTTTGAATAAGAAAAACCTTGTTGGTAACTTTGATTGTGTTAATTATTATCCGTTGTGCATCTATTCAATCATTGTTATTATACCCTAGTTGAGTCCGGATCTTGGTTTCAACAGTATGTAATAATCAAGCTGACACAAGGGAAAGAACTTGGGTACGTGTTTGCCACATCATTTGGGAGGTGTTCCGTGCGAGAAAGGAAAAAAAAGGTCCCGTGAGCTTCTCTAGATACACACCTTATGCCTTTAAAATAATTAATACGAACTTCCTCTATACACCAACTTATGATTAATACAAATTACATCTATATTTTTGAGTTTTTGCCCACACTATGCTGAATTTTCTAAATTGAGAAAAGTGTGTGTTGATTTTAATATTGTGAGAAAATATAGATTACATTTATATTTTCGAGCTAGGTGCAGTAAAACCCAATTACATGTTATTGGGTTGTTATCTTACACACACTTAATAACACCTCTATACTTAATACATCATCCTCAACTATAAATGTTATAGGCGTAAGTGAATCCTATAACACATCACCAAAAATACATTAGTCACTCGAAATATAAAATAAAATAAAACAATAAAAATGAAGAGTGTGATGTGAATTGCCCAAGCAAAGAACCAATAACATGATGGGGAGGTGCACTTTGGCATGCCATTGCAGCGCCATAGGTGCAAAAATTGCCCTATAAATATTATTAGTGCACTATACCAGGCCACATTCTTATTAACTTTTATAACCCTCTCTTAGCCCCTTATGTCTCTTACACAATCTTACTCAAAGTAAATTAAAAGACCAATTATTTTTAGGAATCAAACACATGATTTTTGCTTCTATATAACTAACATTTTTGGTTGTAAAAACATCCCTAGCTTGCATGTTTATCGACAAGTCATTAGGGTTTTCTTTTGCGACAAGTTATCGTTGGGACGACGTCAGTTAAGGAAGCGTGACGTCGTCGGCCTTTATAAAGAACGTCGTCTTGGAATGGGTCTTTGTCGTCTGGTGTAAAATAAAGGGCGACGCCCACCTGGAAATAGACGTGACGTCGTCATGTTGTAGAACCAAAAAGTGACCTGTGCCATCGCTTGAGACTTTTTAGAAAACCGTGAGCGACGGCGTCGCCCTATGAGTTGGGACGCCGTCAGGTGCATAAAACAGCCTTGGATTCTTGACTTTGTCGTTTTCTTCATGTTTTCGCTCCTTTTCGTCTAAATATGCTTGATTCCAGTATTTTGCTTTCAAAAGACCTAAAATGTCAAAAGGAACGATTTTAAGTAGTAACGGATATAAAATGTATCGGTTTAGGGCTTAAATGACCCCCTAAAAATGTATGTTTTAAATCCTTATCAACCCTTTCATCTAAATAATTTCTTAATTACTCCTAATATTGTAAATTCTTTTTATTTCTGTTCATCAATTTTTTCATGATAATTATTGTACTGTTGAGTTTGTCCCTTTTGGTTTTTCTGTTAAGGAGTTTCAAACACGTCGGGTGTTGCTCGGCTGTGATAGCACTGAGGATCTTTACCCTGTCACTCAGCCTTCCACTATCCAGCATGCTTTTCTAGTGAGTCGGTTTACGTGGCATCAGCGTCTTGGACATCCAGGTAGTGACGTGTTAAGCCGTGTCCTTTCAAGTAGTTCTATTTCGTGTAATAAAGAAAAGTCTCCTGTTCTTTGTCATGCTTGTCAGCTTGGCAAACACGTCAGACTTTCATTTGTTAGTTCTAATAGTTTGGTTCAGTATTCATTTGATATTGTACACTCGGACTTGTGGACTTTCCCAATTTTGAGTCTTTCTGGTTTCAAATATTATGTCTTATTTTTTGATCATTATTCTCAATATGTCTAGGTTTTTCCTTTAGTTAATAAATCTGATATTTTGTCCAAATATATGTTGTTTCATTCCTTTATTCATACTCAATTTAAGTGTGAAATCAAGTCTTTTCACTATGACCATGGTGGAGAATTTGACAACCACACTTTTCATAAGACATTCGCTGCTAATGGGATTCAATTTCGATTTTCTTGCCCACGTAACTCTCAACAACATGGGAAGTCTAAAAGGATGATTCGAAATATCAATAACCTTATACGTACCTTATTATTGCAGGCTCATCTCCCTCCCAATTATTGGAATGATGCTCTAAATATGGTTGTTTATCTCTTAAATATTTATCCTTACGTGCCATTAACAATGAAATCCCTCTTACTCGCCTTTTTGGTTCAACCTATGACTATACCAATTTACGTACCTTTGGGTGTCTGTGTTGTCGACACCGTGATACTAATAACAACTAGGCGGGCGACATTTTCCATTTTCTTGGGTCATGCCACCACTCATCGTAGTTATCGTTGTTTTGACTTAAACACAAATAAAATTATACTTTCTCGTCATGTTACCTTTGATGAGACTGCTTCCCGTTTGGATCACTAAAACCCATCGCCAGTCCCTCATATTATTTCTTGGATGACTCATTGAACATCATTTTCAACATCATATGATAGTCTCCCACCACTCAATCCCCTTCACCTAATGTTCAAACTGATCCTCAAGTTGTACCTACCATTATAACCTTGACTCCTGCATCCAATGAATCAGTTGAGTCTCCTAGCCCGACGTCCCCACCACCTTCACCACCACAACACCCTCCCAATACTCTTGTTTCCCCACCACAACCTTCTTTCATTTCCGTTTCCCCTGTTCCACCAACCCAACTTGTTAACTCAAACCCTGTTTCTGTTCATCCCATGGTAAGACGTTATCGTGTCGGGACTAATCATCCCACTACGCATTTTAATCTTCATGTGTCTTCTGTTTCTCCTTTGCCTAAGTCATATAATACTGCGTTTAATGATCCAAATTGGCTACATGCTATGTATGATGAGTATAACACACTTATTAAAAACAAAACTTGGAATCTTGTGCCTAGACCCGCGGATGCCAATATTGTTCCGTGTATGTGGTTATTTCGCCATAAGTATTTGGCCGATGGTACCCTTAGTTGCTACAAGGCTCGACTTGTTATGAATGACAGTACTCAGATAGACAGTGTTGATGTTGTTGAGACCTTCAGTGTTATTAAACCTGGCACTATTCGGACAGTTCATAGTTTGGCTATTTCTCGACATTGTCCGGTCCATCAACTAGATGTCAAGAATGCTTTTCTACATGGTGACTTGGCTGAGACAATTTATATGCATCAGCCGCCTGGGTTTCGTGATCCTGCTCATCTTGATTATATATGTTTATTTTAGTGGTCTATCTACGGTTCCAAGCAAACACCTCGGGCTTGGTTTCAGCGGTTTGCCACTTACATTACTCGGGTCGGGTTTAGTCATAGTCAGTGTGACTCATCATTATTTATCTATATGCAGGGGACGAACACTGCTTATTTGTTACTATAAGTTGATTATATTGTTCTCACTGCTTCATTTGAGCTTTTGTTACAATGGATTATTTCTTCACTACATTAGGAATTTGCTATGACGGATCTCAGTTCACTTAATTATTTTTTAGGGATCTTTGTTTCACGTGATTCTACAGGGATGTTCTTATCTCAGCGAAAGTATGCTATTGAGATTTTAGAGCGGGCTTATATGGTTAGTTGTAACTCCAGTCGGAACCTTTCGACACTGAGTCTAAACTGGGTGATGATGGTGATCCGGTTTCGGATCCTATGTTATATCGGAGTCTTGCTGGTTCTCTCCATAATCTTACTTTTACTAGACATGGTATTTCTTATGCAGTGCAGCAAGTGTGTCTTTATACGCATTATCCTTGGGAGCCTCATTTCTCGGCTCTTAAGCGGATTTTGCGGTATGTTCAGGGTACTTTCGATTATGGGTTAAAGTTTTTTTCCTCATCTACTACCTCGTTGGTTGCTTATTCGGATGCTGATTGTGCTGGTTTCCCTGCTACTCGAAGATCAACTTTTGGTTATTGTGTTTTCCTTGGCAACAATCTTCTCTCGCGGTCTTCAAAGCGTCAACCGAAACTTTCTCGTTCTAGTGCAGAGGCAGAATATCGTGGTGTTGCCAATGCTGTTGCTGAGACCTGTTGGTTGCGGAACCTGCTACGTGAGTTGCATACACCTTTGTCGCCTGCTACGCTTGTCTACTGTGATAATGTTAGTGCACCACGTGTCAAGGTACTTATCTTCTAATCCAGTTCAACATGAACATACGAAACATATAGAGATTGATATTCATTTTGTACGAGATTTGGTTGATGCTGGTCAAGTTAGAGTTCTTCATGTACCATCTCATTATCAGTATGCAGATATATTTACCAACAGATTACCTTCAGCTTTGTTTAAGGAGTTTCGTAACAGTTTGAGTGTCCAGTGTCCTCCCGCTCAAACTGCGGAGGGGTGTTAGTAGTATATTTTGCATATCCCGATAGTTGTGTATATGGGCTAAGGCCCGATAGTATTATGAATTAGGGTTGTATCTCTATATATTGCATGGACCAGTTATGAGCAGTACAAGAAACACGTTAACATCCTACAAAATTACCTGTTGATTGGATGCTTCACTAGACTCGGCAAAATCAGACAATGAATTTATTAATAAGAACCGAGAAGACGATATGAGTATTACTAA
The DNA here is from genome assembly GCA_022545495.1 of Chrysanthemum lavandulifolium. NCBI lineage: Eukaryota > Viridiplantae > Streptophyta > Magnoliopsida > Asterales > Asteraceae > Chrysanthemum > Chrysanthemum lavandulifolium. The sequence goes on from CM040241.1 coordinate 18,097,426, forward strand.
TCCCGCTATCAATTGCAGATGCCATATCTCAAAATCAACTACATGCACAAAAATGCGTTTGATTGATAAGCATGTATTTTTATATAGTCGATTTTGTGGGTCCCACTCAGCTTCTTTAGTAAATGGGTACGATATTATACAAACGCCTTTAAACATATAGTTAGATTGAAAACGTTACATGATATTTCGTAAGAGCAATCAGCAATTGGCCATCCTTGTGATGTTGCGAAATGAGAACCCTGCAAACACCTGTAAAGTGACCTGTATGCTTCATATTACTAAAAAGAGTCCAAATCAAGATTTCACCTGTCGAATTACTACACCGGCAAGAGCTATGAATCTAGAAATCACAGTGCATGCTTGTAGAACAGAACTTCTAGAAGCAATAGCAACCGAAGCCTGGGACTCCACATTATTATTAGAATAAGTTGCAGCTGGTTTATATTCAATCCCATTGGGTACATCAGTTATATCTTCTACAAGTTGTGGATTCACAGTTTTTTATGCTTCTTTTGCTTTCCTTAACTTTTTTGATGAGCTTCTACTTGCATAAACGAAGGGGAGACATCGTGCCGGCCCCACAGCAGTGTCATGCCATTGATGCCACATTGACATGCCTGTGATACCTATTCTCCATTCTGATCCTACAAAAGAGTTATGGATGAACATATAAACCAACTTCATACCAGAGTATGTTCACCATGCGTATGAGTCGTAAGCCAAAGAAATCAAAAGCACTCGCGTAAGAGTATTACGAAAAGTTTTCTCCAGGATCATATCTTCATAAAGCTCCAAAATCAAAAGCGCTCGCGTAATCAAAAGTGCTCGCGTAAGAGTATATTTTTAAAGGATTTTCAGAATCCGACAATTATCGAAGTATGTGTCGATGATGTTGGGTAATCTTGATGGGCCAAGTAGGTGGGTCCCAGTTATGTTGAATAAAAGAATTGATATAGTACATGGTTTGATCGAATTTTATGAAGGACCGGTACGTGGGTCAGCAGTTTATTAGTCAACAGAAGACGTTGAATTTAGGATGACATCCGTATCATAATTGATGTCTAACGATGCTCACGCCAAAAATCTTACATTTATCACAATGAGGTGGTTTCCACTCATATTCAACCCGTATCTTCTCAATAGTCGAACCCGACCCATCAAGTAACGGTATCTCAACAAGAGACGTCCCTAAGCATCTCATCCGACTTCACTTCAATCATGCATCTAGCAAAACTACTACTTCCCACGAGTCCTTGCACATTTGGCTAGTGAAAGCATCTAACCTTTTGGGCGTGACTATCAATGTGGCAAGGAGACTAAGGCCATTATCAGAAAACATAGCAAGAGGAACATCATGGAATTTAACCCACACCGGGATGTTGGTCAAATCCTCTTTAAGTAAGTTGGTGTTCAATGTCCATGGTTTAAGAATAATAGGTACATTTCTAATCAACCCAAGGACCGTTTTCAAGAACATCATCAACACCTTTCTTCGAATTGAACTTAAAAAAGAAGAACCCCTTTGCATTCATCATTACCTTTTGTATACCAAACTTAGCCCACGCATTTCGTACAAAGTAATCAACAACAGGAAAAGCAAGTCGTTGACCAAGGAAATACCCATACAAAGTATTCCCAAACCTAGAGTTCACCTCTTCAACCACTTTCATCGGGACAGAAAGATCCACACAATTAGCTTTCTTATTACACTCCAACCTACGAAAGTTTGACGTGTATTTCTTAGGTTCAGTAGAAGTAACACCAGCATATGATGTAGAAGGTTGTTTCAAAGCATACACACCAACCTTCTCAATACCAATAGCCCCATGTGCATTCATATCAACCTTATCATTAACATTAATAGGACTACTAGTAGCATTACCATTAGAAGCCATAGGAACACTCGTATCTTGAGGAGGTTTGAATAATAACCAATAGCGATAAGCATCTCCTCTAGCTCCTTACGTGACTCCGGCACCTTAAGATGCTCAAATAGATTAGCCCCGATAGTAGTAGCATCCATCATCACAGTGGTTTTAATGGTTGCCCATCGTCACCCACAAGAACAAGTTTTCCTCAAATATTTGTTTTTCAATAGCACAATTTTCAATAAAGTATCATGACCTCGCGTGTCATGATTAGGTGCATCATGACTAGGGCTCGAACCAAGTGGAACCGGCTCCACTTGTCCATCAGTTTTGCGGAGAGAAAATGTTATTCGGTTATACGCTTCTTTTAAAAATAATTGTATGAATGAATGAATTGGTGGGTTATACGCTTCTTTTAAAAATAATTGTATGAATGAATGAATTTGTGTGTGCTGTTACAATATTTTGAATTGGTCCTGTTACAATATTGTGTATTTAATTTCTCGAAGATAGCTGAATTTTAAAGCTATGTATTGAATTAATATAAAAATTGATACAATTAACAGCAAAATTAATATATTTTTTTGTAGTCTGACTTATTTTAAAATGTGAGACTTCTTTTTATAGTAAGGTGTGTAGGCTTATATTTTTAAGACTTCCTTTTATAGAAAGTCTTAAATACATTATAAGGTAGTATATACATAGATATAGATAATAATATGGTACCCGCGTAAAGCAGAGGGTTGGGAGACGAAGTTTAGGGCCTAAAGCCTTAGCTTTATTTTCTTTACTCTTGAGGCCGTTTATATTTAATGCTCTATATATGTGTTTTTTTTTTTTTTTTTTTTTTTTTTTTTTCGTGAGGCTTAGAAGAAACAATAAGGTACTCGTGAATAGTGACGACCTCAAATAATTCATGTTGTTCGAGCATGTTCGGTTGCAACAGTTCAAGCAATTTACGCGCTCAGCGCATTCGTTACAACTGTCTGTGTGTCTCTGTGTGTGTGGGGTGGGGGGGTGCTAATAATGAATGCTATTGCACTCTTTCTTAGTAGTCAAATACTTACGGTGCATCTGTTACATCACATCCGTTACAGTAGTAGAGTATGGTATTGTATTTCTGGCTATTACTTCTTTTATGTATGTAGTTATCACATTAAAGTTGCAACAACTGCTCATGTCTACTTCTAGTGACATATGATATAATACTCCGTAAGTAACAATGTAACAATATTAAACTTTTTATTCTATATTGCTTGTAATTGAAACAGGTGAAAGAAAAAAAATGTTTGAGATGTTTTTGTAGAGCTGACATTGTGTAGCAAATATTGCTTTTATATATACACATAATAACACCATATCACAGATCTTAAATAGACACTCACAAATCGAAACCAACATCATAACGCCAAAACCAACTACTAAACCACACAAGAGACAAATAAATCATACGTTTAAGCCTCAAAAAACCAACTTTGAAAACCCAAATTACTTCAAGCGCATTTTTAGACTTATGTAGAGATTTAAGTTGGCTAAAACCATTATCAAATCCACAAAAAGTCATGAGCATAAGGATGCACAAACTATTTAAAAACATAAGCCACATAACATCTAGATAAAGACCTAAGATCAAAGATATAATCATAAGCAAACCTCTTCAAAAAAAAAAAAAAAAAATCAAGAAATTGTTTTTGCAAAGGCTCAAAAACACATATATGTAGTTATTCGCCACCGAAAATAGCCAAAAGTAACAACCAAAATCACCAATCCAAACCACTTTCCCGAAACACCTAAGCTGATAGACAAAACATCAACCGAAGCCACCTAGCCCACTGAAATAACCTGAACCATCAAACGATGGTGGCTATTTGGTAGACGGCCGCGGTGATGGTTGTCAGTGGGTGGTAGTTTATGAGGGCTTGGTATGTGTATTTTATGTGGCGTATGTTTTGTTTGGTTTATATATGTGGAGTGTTGGATGGCTGTTACTGAAGTTTACAAATTGAAATGGGCTCTTCAATGGGCTTTATGAATGAAGGTTAGCTGTTGCAAATAGTTACAATGGCTTTGAACTTTAGCAGTTACAAATATATTTCCATAACAGGTAAGTAAAATTGGCTGAATTTTCAACTTTTCTATTTTGGGAATAGTCCCAAATCCATTATAAATTAGTATAGATAAGAATTAAATGGTTGAAAAAACTTATTCTATTTAACTATTTAAAGTAAAATGTAGGTAAACTTGCTTAGAAGTCATTATACTTATGTTAACTCATTTATAGTTATTCACTACGTATTTGGGAACATCATAATGAGTGGTCCAAGCTTTTGTTTCTTTTCACCTTAATATTTAAATTGCTTAGATCACCTAATTATGTAAGTGTATGATTGTATGTTATCGTCATGTTATGTTATTTAGCCATATGACTCGGTCCTTTTGGGTTACGGTCTTTTTGATCGTCTTGATTAGAGAGGTGGGATGCCTTTTGTTTGTACGGTTAAGAAATACTGTTAAACCAAATCAAAACAAGGAAAAAACACGATACCAAGTTTAAGAAAATAACAAAACACGTATCACAAATATAACAACGTACATCAAACTCAAAAAACCATCTCACGTAAAACATCTCACCAAGATTTCATTTTATTGTTCCAACTTGAAACTAATCCCACCAAACCACACCACAACACTTCATCACGTAAACATTAACACTTTCATAATCAAATCATATCAATCACAAAAATCTATCTTCAAAATCCTTAAAAATTGACACCCATGTTCTTACAACCCTTAAAAACAATAAAAACCCAACCTTTATGGCTCAATTTCATGTTTTTCATAGGTTTCATATCATTTTTCAAATCTTTAACACAAATCTTGAAAAGGGTGTATGTTAATTTCATCATAAAATCAAAAGATTTAAAAAAGTATGGATATTGGGCACTTGTGACAGGTTCAACTGATGGTATTGGTAAAGCATTTGCATATGAATTAGCTAAAAATGGTTTGAGTACGTATCGTATTGGTAGGTTAGGAATCCTGAGAACTTCTCATATGTTTCATCTGAGATTAGATTACAATATGTTGGTACCGAACTTGTGGAAATTGTTTTTTATGTTTGTGGTAAGTTAATTGATGGGATTAGTAGGGTTAAGGTAATGATTAAGGGAAATTGTTTTTAAAATGTATTATACTTGTCATCATTTGTTTTTGTGGGTAGCGAACAAATTTTTTTGCCTTTTTGGGTACTTTTCTTTCAAATTCATCATTTTTAAGGTACTTTGTGATATTTTTGCCCTTCGGAGAAAAAAAAATTTATTAGCTAAAAGGGACAAAAATGTCAAAAATTTTCGCCAAGTACCCAAAAAAGAATGAATTTGAAAAAAAAGTACCCACAAAAGCAAAAAAAATTGTTCGCTGCCCAGAAAATAAACGGTGACAAGTATAAATACATTTTAAAAATATTTGCCCAATGATTAATAATGCGGGTGTTAGTTATCCTTATGATCACCTTTCAAACAAAAAAGAAATGAACCTTACGATCTTATCAACAAAATTCAACCTTCAGGAAATATAACCAACTTGATAACTAAAATAATCAAAGAAAATCTAAAACTGAACTTTGACACAAAATGTGGTTCAAAACTATTCTGCAAATAAAAAACGCACAAGTATTAACAGCTCCTAATCAATTATGCCACAATAAAAACCATACCCGGCCTTTAGACTTAACTTCTTGAAGAGGGAATGAAAGGGCCGCTATTCATTTGGTATATGTTGAAGAGCTGACCTGGACACTTTTTAGCAAACATTAATTCGACAATGATAAAGATCAAAAGGATTCTGCTCTGAAGCTGTTTTCTTTATATATATCCCCATTGATATTATAAAGACAAAAAAGGAGTAATAATAATCCAATTCCTGATATGAGCACTATACAAAGAACGGAATGGCACTAGTCTACCTGACTACTACCTGTGTTGTGTCATGTTTCTGTCTAGATTAAAAAAAGATAGTATTCGGTTATGTTCATAGCTTTTTTATAAACCAAATGGGTTCGATCAAGATTTGTATCCATTAAAAGCCTAGTGCGTCTTTGGTGACATTTACCAGAGAGATGACAAAATATCAAACAATCAAAAAATAAATAAATAAAATTCTTTTCTGTATCCTCAAGTTTAAAAAGTCTGACATTATAACTTCAGAATATTCTTTGGGGAATTAACATCATGCTGTTTTACAACTTCTATATGGTTTAAGAATGAGTTTGATAGACATTTAAGCATACTACCACAAAAAGAATGTAAAAACTTGAGCTTGTCAATTTATATGAGAGATACCGTAGTCATCTTGGAGATGCGTCAAACAATTTCAATCCGACACAAGCCACGATGGAACTTCAGTAACTGCTTACGCCTCATAGGATCAAGTACATGAGAATTTATTCTTAACCTCTCCAAATTCTTTGAAAATTTGAGAAGAAACTGTACAAATGCGAACTCTTCATAGCTTACAGTTTTCCGATTGAGTATTATTATTTCCTTCATCTTCAAGTATAGACAAGCCGGTGGCTCCATTGGTGGGATCCAACTCATGTTATTTTGTGAAATACCCTAGAATAACAAACAAACACAAATAATTTGCAATGATGTGAAACAAATTACGAGTTCACGACAAAGTTACCGAGTACTACCTCCGTCCCATAATAATTGTCTACTTTGACTTTTTTTAGTCTTTCTTATTCAACTTTTATCATAAAAATTTTAGTAGGTGTTATATAATACTTTATGAAAATTATATGAATGAATCGGGTTTTTAATGTATTTCATTGGTATAATTTTCATCAAGTATTATATAACACAAATAAAAATATTAATGGTCAAAGTTGAACTAAAAAGACTCAAAAAAGTCAAAGTGGACAATTATTATGGGACGAGTGAGTATGTGATAACCTCCATTTTTATGGAAAAAAAGCAGATAAAATGAATAACAATGACATACGTTGGAACAAAACCACAAAGTATATACCCTTTAAAGATAAGTGTAGAAGACACTCAAATTAATAAATAAATAAAATACAAAAAAATAAAAAATAAAATCATACAAGCTAGAAAAAATCGGCTTTGTTACAGGTTATAGAAAACTAATTTTCGAAATTATTTTACCCCTGAATCATATTATATAGTAAGGATTTGTTGAATTGTGATACTAAGGTAATGTCCTTTAATTAAAAGGAAAATCGAAACTAAGTTAATCAATGGTACATATAAACTTACATCCGAAAAGGTAATATGCTCAAGATTAGGCACACAATTTAGTAGAACCAATAGAGAACTCCAATTTGAAATATTGTCAATCGTCAATTTAACCACGTTAGGCAATGTGTACTTGTCTAAACCATGAAAGACAAGTGCCTGCGGAAGAACACACGAAAAGTTTTAGGCATTTCTCAATTTTGTTTTGACTACATTTTATAGCCAAATAAATAGACAAAAAGGTTCTTCGATTAATTATGCTTTCTTAAAATTTAACAATAAATTGGTTATAAGCTTTAGATGGAAATTTAAACATACCTCCAAAGATGAGTTAGTCAATGTCAATATATTGGCTTCTGCGATATTAGAAAAGGATGCATAACTAGGTCCACTATGGTAAATTTCAACAACAGACAATGGCTTCACTTTAATGTGGGTTGGGAAGATGCAATAGTCCTTCATGTAACGGTATTCATGAATCACGACATCTAACTTTGACATTCTCCATGAACATATCTTAATTCTCTGTAAAGATTGTGAAGAATGATCCCTAAGTTTTATCAAGTTATCAGTAGGCGGGTATCCCTCCCAGGAAAATTCTTCTAAAACAGGGCAACCCGTAATGAGATTCTTTAATGACTCATCACACAAATAAAGAAAACCGTGTATCAAATTGATTTTCTTTAAACGTGGAAAGATGACAACAGCTTTAGGCACATTGAGCATAAAATCCCCTTCCAAAGTTAAGTCAACGAGCGTGTTACAAGTCTTAAACAAATCCCAACAAAGCTTACTGTTAAATTCAGTTGGAAACTTAAGCACAAGTATCTCAACTTTACACTGAACAACAATGCGAAGCCAATGAAGAACACGATCATAATCACAGCCCTTAGAACAGCAGAGAAGGAAGTTTTGAATCGACATACCATCACGAATAGCAAGGGTTTTATCGACTAAATCGCAAAATTTTTCCAACTTGTTCTTTTGTTTGACAAGGGGGCATTATGACATGGAGATTAGGGAGAAACATCCAAAGGTCTCTTCACTTTTTCGATAGAATGCTGGTTCGACACGCATCGGCATCCGGTAGCATAGATAGGATATATATAAGCAATGTTTAATTTCTGGTAACTTGCTTATGATATCTTGTTTGGTTTCATCGTTAATTGATGATGAATGTTTTGGTCTTACGTATGCTTCATAGCTAACTAGCGTTTTGGGGGTTATGCAGATAAAACTTAGAGTGTTAACAATTTTTTCTTTTCCTTTTATAGCCTACGAAAGATACCAGTAATAAAGAATGATAAACTCCTTGCCTTATTCATTAAACTACAACCCAATATATAAGGCTTAAGTAAACATAATGATGGACTAGGCTTATAGTGGACCGTAACAACGATTAATCACGAGAGATCATTGAATATTAAAGTAGAATGAAAATCAAGAAACGAAAGAACGCCTTATACGAAGATATCCGCATGCTGGAAACTCGAAGGAACATGAAGTACACAAACTTGTCCCAACGCAACAAGGCCACGTAAAAAATGTACGCTAGTGTTGGACAAGGTTGGTAGATAGATAAACAATACTCGCATTATCACAATATATCGAAATAGCTGTAAAAAGAGGAACATGAAGCTCACGAAGAAGATTACGAGCCCAAACCATTTTTGCAACGACATTAGTCACACTTCGATACTTAGCTTCAACATTAGTATGAGACAAATGTGTCATGTCTTCTAGGAGACCAAGTGAGTAAAGCTATCACCCAGAAAATACAGAGTAACCAAATGTAGATTTGTGTGTAAGACGAGAACCCACCCAATCAGCAACAATGTAAGCAATAAGCTAGTAGATGAAACATAAAACTCAAAAGTCCATCGAAGATACACTTCAAAGCATGAAAATGAGACTCTCGATAATCATATAATCATAAAGAAAAAAAAAAAAAAAAAAAAAAAACATTGAACCGCATATAAAATTGTAAACATGTTTGGCAGGAGCTTTTTGGGGAGCTGTTAGCTTTTTGTTACAAAAATAATCTCATTTAAATTAAGTAGCTCCGTTTGGATACATTAACTTCAAGCTTTTATTTCAAACAAATAGCTCATAAATGAAAAGCTGATTTATGAAACTTTTTAAACATCTTGGAGCTGTTAAAACTTTAAATTACTGATATACCCTCCAAACATTTGTTTACAATTATAAATATGTCCTTTTATGTCATTTTACATCTTATAATCACATTTAATGCCTAACTTACCAAACACTTTTATTGAAAAAAGATACGATTTTGTAGCTCATGTTAACAACTTTGCGTTAACGACTTACGACATAAAGACACAATTACAAAGACACGACTTCTACTAGTTTTGCCAAACATACCCAAAATGACTTAAATAAGAACCTTAGTAAGTATTAGCCGATAGATATGAGTATATGACCCAAGTCTGTGTGGTGTCTTTGATCCATTAGGGTTTATTGTTAGTCTTAACCATGTTTCATGTACTATATATATATATATATATATATATATATATATATATATATATATATATATATATATATATATATATATATATATAGGGTGAAGTTAAAATAAAAAGACAAATATCCGTAAAAGAATAAAAGATTTTTTTCAAAAAGTTCACGAAAAATTCCCAAAAATCCCACAAGATCGGGTATGTTGGTGCATAAAACTTTTGTGAAAACATTTTTATAATTTTGAGTTTTGATACGCTTTTTTTAATGCACAAAAACAATTTTGATGCAAAAAATTTTGATGCACAAAATTTTTAACTTGTTTTAGTTTGATGCGCAATGTTATTTTGATGAAAAAGTCAAAAGAAGTTGGGTGCAAAACCAATTTTGATGCACAAAAAAGATTTAATGCGTAAACGTATATATTCATAATTTTTTCGGAAAAATATCCACTTTTAGAAAAAGTTTTTCACAACTTTTTATGCACCATCATACCCGATCTTGTGGGATTTTTGGGATTTTTGTGAACTTTTTGAAAAAAAATCTTTTATCTTTTACGGATATTTGTCTTTTTATTTGATCTTTATCCTATATATATATATATATATATATATATATATATATATATATATATATATATATATATATATATATATATATATATATATATATATATATATATATATATATATATATATATATCACGGCTTGGATCATATCTATTAGCTAATATTATCCAAACTAATAAACACTAACCCTTTGAATGCAAATGCTCATCACTTATATCTGGTGTGTGACGAGGATCATTGAACTGTACTTAATCTCTTCATGGGTTGCGCGTTGGCTTCAACATTTGAGGCCCAGTGTTGACATGGCGGGGCTTTATTAATGTTCTTTAAAGTGTGGATTTCTTAATTAAGTTAGCTAATACGGTCGTCCTAAACACCTTAACCAAAACATTTTGGACATGGTTGTGCATACTATGACATGATTTTTTTGATAAGTTAAGAAAGGTATTTGTTTATGCTCTCTTACATAATATTAACGTTTTCTCACTCTTTAATTACAACTTCTTCTTCTTTTTCTTTATTTTCCTTTTTACCTTCTTGATTGATCAATTAAGAGAAAATTTTATATCTAACTAAATTCTATATTTTTTATTATTATTTTTTTTTTATCTTTTGATATAATATTTTGTATTATTCATAGTAATTTATATATTTTTCAAATTTCTATTAACACTATATTATGTAAAGAATTCACATATATATGTGTCAAATGTAGGGGTCTAGTAGTGTTATATTATGATCTTTATTTCTTCTTTCTTACCTTCTAAGTTATAAAGTCATTATATGAATATAAATTTTGTAAGTTCTGTAAGAAGATATAGGATAATACTGTATGTTGATCATTACACACAAAGTGAGAAGATACATATAGGGATTACACATGAGCTCTTTTAGGTAAATTGCTAATTACCTACTAATCAAGCTAATCACTTGCTAATCACATTTAATAGACAACTAATGTACAACAAACACTCCCCCGCAGTTCAAGCGGCGAAATCGCGAAAGCTTAGACTAGAAGAGAAAACAAAATAAAACATTAAAGCAATAACGAGTTGGTGAAGACAGTCGAAAGCATGCGGAAGCAAATACGCAACAAACTGTATAAAGTATCCGAACCAAACAGGATAAACCAAAGTATCCTGACCAAATGGGATAACCCAAAGTATCCCCTACAACTAAAACAAACGGGATAACTCAAAGTATCCCCTACAACTAAAACAAAGGAAATTGCAAATAAGACTCACGCACTAACATCAAAAGAAAATATGAGAAAGCGAAAGTTGGTTCTAAAACTTCAACCCCCAAAGAACATTCCAAACAAACGAGGCGTTTTTTTCCCTATAAAAACATAAAGATCCACCAATTTTTTCATTGTTGATTGAGGTGGGTTTTCGTTATTACTTGGTATTTGAAGATGAAATATGACAGAGGTTAAGGTTTAAAGGGAGCCCTCCGAACCTCCGGCGTGTAGCCGGCTGCGAAAGAGTTTAGGTTTAGGGTTAGAGATTTAGGATCGTATGGCTGATACAATGTATGAAGATATAGGATAACATTGTTTGTTGATCATTACAAACAAAGTGAAAGGATACATATAGGGATTACACATGAGCTAAAGTAAAAGTACAGTAAAGTAACTCTCAATACCGTCTTCCACGGGTTGTGGGTCCCAATATCGTCTTCCACGGTGTATGGGGGAGGTTAAGATGTAGACAGTCATACCCCTACCTAAGGTAGAGAGGCTACTTCCGGTTCTACCAAAGGTAGAAAAGGACCTCCGGCCTTGCAAGGGGTGGAGATCGAACCCTTGACCTCTGTCTCCTGAGGCAAGGGTGTTAACCACTTGATCCAACCTTGCTTTTTTTTTGGATTACACATGAGCTATTTTGGGTAAATTGTTGATTACCCACTAATCAAGCTAATCACTTGCTAATCACATTTAATAGACAACTAATGTACAACTAACAAGCTCCTTTTGAATGTGGCATTATTTTTAATTAAATACTTACGAAAAATCAAAACACCAAAATTTGATGTATCAAGTTTTATAAAATGACAAAACATATGTCACAAACATAACAACATCAAACTACATAATCAATCACATAAAACATCTAACATATATTTTATTGTTCCAATCAATCCCATCAAACCACAACACAACACTTCATTACACTAACATTAACATATTTATAACCAAATCAAATCATATCAATCACAAAAAGCCATCTTCAAAATCCTTAAAAAATGACACCCATGTTCTTACAACCCTTAAAAACAATAAAAACCCAACCTTTGTGGCTCAATTTCATGTTTTTCATAGGTTTCATATCAATTTTCAAATCTTTAACACAAATCTTGAAACATGTATATGTTAATTTCATCGGAAAATCAAAAGATTTTAAAAAGTATGGATATTGGGCACTTCTGACAAGTTCATCTGATGGTATTGGTAAAGCATATGCATATGAATTAGCTAAAAATGGTTTGAATTTAGTATTAGATTACAATATGTGGGTACAAAACTTAAGAAAGTTGTTTTTGATGTTTGTGGTGAGTTAAGTGATGGGATTAGTAGGAATAAGGAAGTGATTAATAATGTGGGTGTTAGTTATCCTTATGATCTTTTCGACTAAATTCAACCTTCAGGAAATATAACCAACTTGGTAACTAAAATGATCAAAGACTATCCAAAAACTGAACTAAAACACAAAACGTGGTTCAAAAGTTCAAAACTATTATGCAAATAAAAAAGTCGGCTTGTAGACTCGTGCACAAGTTTTAACAGCTCCTAATCAATTATGCCACTGTAAAAAAGATTACCTTTACACTTAAACGAAGAGGGAATGAAAGGGCCACTTTCATTTGGTATATGTCGAAGAGCAAACCTAAACACTTTTTAGCCAACATTAATTCCACAATGGTAAAGATCAAAAGGCTTGTGCTCTGAAGCGGTTTTCTTTAGCTATCTTTATATATTCCCATCGATATTACAAACAAAAAATGTAGGAGTTATAATAATCCAATTTCTGATAATGAGCACAGAACGGAGTGGCACTAATCTATTTGACTACCTGTGTTGTGTCGTGTTTCTGTCTAGATTAAAAAATATATAGTATTCGGTTATGTTCTATAGCTTTTTATAATCCAAATGGGTTCGATAAAGACTTTTTTCCATTAAAAGGCTGGCATACCTTTGATGACATTTACCAGGGAGCTAGATGGCAATATAAAAGTCTGAAATTAATACTTTAGACATTCTTTGGTTTCGAGAGTATTACATATATAATTCATGAGCTAGCTAGTTTGATGGATATTTAAGCATGATTCATTGTCTCAGGATTGAATCAAAAAACCACAAAAGGAATGTAAATACTTGAGCTTGTCCATTTCTATGAGAATTACCACCGTCATCTTGGAAATGCTTCAAACAATTTCAATCCGACACAAGCCACGATGGAAGTTCAGTAACTGCTTACGCCTCATATGATCAAGTACATGAGCATTTAATCTTAACCTCTCCAAATTCTTCGAATGTTTGAGAAGAAACCGTACAAATGCGAACTCTTCATAGCTTACAGTTTTCCGATTAAGTATTATTATTTCCTTCATCTTTAAGTGTAGACAAGCCGGTGGCTCCATTGGTGGGTTCCAACTCATGTTAGTATGTGAAATCCCCTAGGGTAACAAACAAATACCAATAATTAGCAATGAGGTGAAACAAATTATGAGTTCATGACAAAGTAATTCATGAAAAAAGCACATGTGTTGGTGGTTGCTAAACCTCCAGCTTTATGGAAAAAGCAGATAAAATGACCAACGATGACATTATTTGGAACAAAGGATACATGCTTTGTAGATAAGTGTAGAAGACACTCAAATAATAAAAATCATAATACAAGCTATAAAAAATGGGCTTTCTTACAAGTGATATAAAACTAATTATCCAAACCGATTAATTGACCCCAAATATAGTACAATTTGTAGAATGTCGATATTAAGGTAATGTGCTTTAAAACACAAATCCAAACAACCTGAAAATCCAAGTAATGAGGACTCACCTATTTGACTGTTAATTTTGAAAATATTACTTTTTTTCTTCTTCTTCTTCTTCATCTTCAGGTTAAATATATACAAAGTTATTAGTACATATAAACTTACATTCGAAAAGGTAATATGCTCAAGATTAGGCACATTATTTAGCAGAACCAACAGAGAATTCCAATTTGAAATATTGTCAATTGTCACTTTGACCACGTTAAACAATGCGAACTTGTTTAAACCGTTAAAGATGAGAACCTGCAGAAGAACACACGTTAAGTTTTAGGCATTTCTCAAATTTTTTTTACTATGATTTGTCGCCAAATACACAAAAGGTTCTTCGATCAATCATTTCATGTTCTCTTAGAATTTAACAATAGCGTGTTACAATATAAATTTGTTATATGCTTTAGATGGATATTTAAACATACCTCTAAAGATGAGTTAGTCAATGTCAATATTCTCGCTTCTGAGATATTAGGAAAACTACCGGATGCATAATTAGTTTCGCAAAGGTAAACTTCAACAAAAGACAGCGGCTTCGCTGTTAGAAACTCGAAGGCCTTTTAGGCTTATATTTGATGAAGAGGTTGTAAGTGAAATTTAGGAAGAGAGGAATACTTATGAAAGGTTTGGAATATTATTGATTGCTTATGTTTTCCTTGATTTGCTTGATTACAAATGCATCACACCACCCTCTATTTATACTAGTCCATGGAAGAGTCTAGTACCAAGATACTTCCATGGAACTCTAGATATTTCCAACATTATACATATCTATACTCTTGATATTTCTTAGCTACAATATTCTACACAATTCTATGAATATTTTAAGGATCATTCTACATATTTCTTATAGATATAACTCTAGATTTTTCTCCCTTATGGGCTGATTTACCGACTCCAAGCATCATTCGTTGTCTTGAAAAATCTTTCTCGTTGATCGGCTTGGTGAGGATATCTGCAACTTGGTTTTCGGACCTCGTATGTATCACTTGGACATCTTTCCTTGCAATGCACTCTCGAATAAAGTGATAACAAGTGTTGATATGCTTACTCGATCATGGTATCTTGGATTTTTAGCTAAGTCAATGGCCGACTTGTTATCCACATAGATCTCGATCGCATCTTCTTGTTCCATGTGTAGCTCCTTTAGCATACTTCTAAGCCAAATTGCATGACATACACATGATGTTGCGCCACGTGCTCGCTTCACAACTAGACAAAGTAACAATAGGTTGCTTCTTTGAAGACCATGTAAAGCATTGTTACCTAGGAAGTTGCACTTCTTCCATCGTCTTTGTCTCCGCCCATCATCGTCGCTATATCCAACCACTTGAAGTCTTCACTTGTTGAATAAAACATTCCGTAGTCTACGGTACCTTTGATATAACGGAGGATCCTCTTTGCAATCTCCAAATGCTTTGTCGTAGGCTCTTCCATGAAACGACTAATTAAACCAACCGCAAAGAGTATGTCGGTCTTGTACATGTCAAATAGCGCAAACTTCCAACGAGACTCTTGAATTGAGTTGAGTCTACCGCTTCTCCTCCGTCATGCTTAGAAGGCTTTGCCTTATGTTCTATGGGGTTGCCAACGGATTGCACTTATCCATGCCAAACTTCTTTAATATCTCCTTGGCATATCCTTCGACTTATGAAAATTCCATCATCCGTCTGCTTCACCTCAATGCCAAGATAATAAGACATAAGTCCTATGTCCGCTATCTCAAACTCTTTCGTCATTGACTTCTTGAGCTCATCAATCATACCGAGAGTTTCTGTAAAGATCAAATCATCCACGCATGCTGCATGAATGCAAGATACTTCCATTTTCAAATTTCACGTAAGTGCATATTCACTTAGGCATTTAGTAAAACCATGTTCTTGGAAATACTTGTCAATTCTAGTATTCCAAGCACGTGGTGCTCGCTGACCATATAAGGCCTTCTTCAACCTTATCACTTTACCTTCTTGTCCTTTGGCAACATATCCTCTCGGTTGCTCCACATAAACTTCTTCTTCAAGAAGTCCATTTAGAAATGCAGACTTTACATCCATTTGGTGGATTTTCCACCTATATTGAGCAACAATAGCAATAATCATTCTAATAGTTTCTAAGCGAGCAACAGGAGCAAATACCTCTTCGTAGTCGATACCATGCTTCGCTTGTAACCTTTTGCCACAAGTCTTGCCTTGTACTTTTCCATTTCGCTTTGGCTTTTCTTGGTCTTGTATACCCACTTGACTCAATAGCCTTTTGGCCTTTCGGAAGGGTCGTCAACTCCACGTATCATTCTTCACTATTGACTTTATCTCCTCGTCCATGGCTTGTCTCCATTTCTTGCTTTTCATAGCCTCCTCAAAACTAAAGGTTCACAATCAACGATAAACAAGTAAGGGGTATTTCTTCGATTACCTCGTGAGAGCTCCCGCAAACTTCTTGTCTTGGTTCTCCTTCACTTGAACTTGAAGGTGATTCTTGGGTTGGAGTTGGACTTTGAGGTTGTTGGACTTCTTCACTTGATTCACCCGCTCTTCTTCATCACCATAGGAAGAAAGTCATACCTTTGATTTTCCTTGATGCTCCAATCCCATATCTCTTCTTCATCGAAATCCACATCTCTACTCACTACCACCTTCCTTGTGATTGGATTATAGAGCTTATAACCTTCGATCGCTTGTCGAGCCAACAAACACATGCTTCTCACTTCTATCATCAAGCTTTAATCGCTTTGGTGGGAACGTGGACATATGCTATGCTTCCGAATACCCTTAGGTGAGAGACGGTAGGCTTCATCCCATTCCATGCTTCTTGTGGATTCTTGTTATCTAAACTCTTTGACGGACACCGGTTCAATAGATATCTTGCACAATCAACCGCCGGCCCAAAACTCCTTTGGCATCTTCTTAATTTTCAACATGCTTCGGACCATATTGAGAATGGTTATATTCTTTCTCTCAACCACTCCATTTTGTTGTGGGAGTAAGGAGCCGTTAGAAATCTCGGATCCCATTATCCTCACAAATTTTGTTAAATTCTTTTGATAAAATTCTCCACCTCTATCGGATCTCATTGATTTAATTTTAAACCTTTCTTTTTCAACCATAGTTTTAAATGTTTTAAAGTTTCAAAAGCTTGGGATTTTCTTTAGAAAATATACCCAAGTTTTTCTTGAAAAGTCATCAATAAAGAGCATAAAGTAAAATTCTTACTATAAGAGGGTGGAGTAATGGGACCACACAAACCGTGTGAATTAGATGTAAAGGCTCCTTAGCTCTTGATGTCGCTTCTTTCGAACGAACTCCTAGCATGCTTCCCAAGAAGGCATCCTTCACACGCTTGATTGGGATGATCAATTTGATCTAACCCTTTCACCATTCCCTTTGAGGATAATAACTTTAAGTCACCAAAGTTTAAGTGCCCGTATCTCATGTGCCAAAGCCACGAATGATCCTTCAAACAACTCTTTAAGCACTTAGCTTCATCATGTTGAATGTTTAGAAGGAACATTCGCTTTTGGTCATAGGCACTTTGCTATGAGCTTTCCTTCAGATTCCTTATTGTAGCATGCGATCCTTGAAATGAATATCGTAATTTTTCTCTAAAAGTTGTACCACGCTTAAAATATTACTTTTAAGATTGGGCACATTGTATACGTCCGAAATATATTGGTGACTTCCATCTTTAGCTCGGATAAGTATCTTACCTTTTCCTTTCACCGCTGCCTTTGATTTGTCTCCAAATGTGACGTTACCTTTACTTTTCTCCATCTCCACGAACAAGTCTTCTTCACCCGTTATATGGTTACTTGCAGCGGAATCTATATGCCATGGCTCTATCATCTCTTCTTGTTCGTCATGTCTTGCCATTAGCAAGGTAAGCTCATCTCCATCTTCTACCTCCACAAGATTAGCTTTTTCTTCCACTTGTCTTGAGCTAGTACACTTATTGGCATAATGACCATATTTATGACAGTTGTAACATTGTGTTTGGGGCTTACCTCCTCTTTGAGATTGAAAGCCTCTCCCACGACCTCTTTGATATGAAGACCATTGGTTTTCATCTTCTTTGTTGACATCTTCTCTTCCTCTTCCTCGTCCTCGTCCTTGGAAACCACCACGACCTCGAAAAATACCGCGTCCTCGTCCTTGCTCCTTTCCATGTAGAAAGCTCTTTTCTTTCTTTGAAAGATACCTTTGAGTATAAAGCTTGCTCCAAGGGTTCTTTCCCTTCTTTCTTCAACTTTCTTCATGGGCTTGTAAAGATCTCATGAGTTGATCAATGGTCATTGATTCTATGTCTTTTGACTCCTCTATGGCCACGACAATGTAATCAAAGCTTGGGAGCAAAGAACGAAGAATCTTTTCTATCACCCTTGTGTCACTCGAGCTTTCACCATTTCTCTTCATTTCATTTGAAATGGTCAAGACGAGTGAAATAATCCGAAATGGTTTCGGATTCCTCCATTGGAGTTTTCGAACTCTCCTCTAAGAGTTTGAAGACGCACCTTTTCACTTTGTCGATTCCTTTGAAAGCATTTTGAAGGATCTCCCACGCTTCCTTGGAATTAGTTGCATTTGTAACTTTTTCAAACATCGCATCATCAAGACATTGATAGATGAGTGTAAAAGCACTTTGATCCTTCTTTCTTGCCTTATGCAACTCCACCCTTTGGCGGCATTCATGGAACTTTCATCATCTACTTTCTCAACACCTTTCTCTACCATCTCCCATACATCATGTGAACCTAGTAACGCCTTCATTCGAATGCACCAACTACCATAGTTGTCTTTGGTAAGACGAGGAAATTGGAACAAGTTCATCATGCTTGACATCGTGATCTTCTAGCTCGATACCAATTTGTTAGAAACTCGAAGGCCTTTTAGGCTTATATTTGATGAAGAGGTTGTAAGTGAAATTTAGGAAGAGAGGAATACTTATGAAAGGTTTGGAATATTATTGATTGCTTATGTTTTCCTTGATTTGCTTGATTACAAATGCATCACACCACCCTCTATTTATACTAGTCCATGGAAGAGTCTAGTACCAAGATACTTCCATGGAACTCTAGATATTTCCAACATTATACATATCTATACTCTAGATATTTCTTAGCTACAATATTCTACACAATTCTATGGATATTTTAAGGATCATTATACATATTTCTTATAGATAGAGCTCTAGATTTTTCTTCCTTATGGACTTGGGCCTTTGTGGATGTTCTATACTTGATTGGATCAAATCAAGTTTAATGATCCAACATTCGCTACAATGTGAGTTAGGAAAATGCAACAGTCCTTTATTCAACGGTATTCATGAATCACGATCTCAAACTTTGACATTCTCCTTGAACATATCTTAATTCTCTGAAAAGATTGTGGAGAAGGATACCTAAGTTTTCTCAAGTTATCAGTAGGCGCGTATCCCTTCAAAGACAATTCTTCTGCAACAGGGCAGCCGGTAATGAGATTCTCAAATGACTCAGGCCACAAATAAAGAAAACCGTGTATCAAACTGATTTTCTTTAAACGTGGAAAGATGGCGTCACCTTTAGGCACATTAAGCATAAAATCCCCTTCCAAAGTTCAGTCAACGAGCGTGTTACAAGTCTTAAACAAATCCCAACAAAGCTTACTGTTAAATTCAGTTGGAAACTTAAGCACAAGTATCTCAATTTTACAATGAACAACAATGCGAAGCCAATGAAGAACACGATCATAATCACAGCCCTTTGAACAGCAGAGAAGGAAGTTTTGAATCGACATACCATCACGAATAGCAAGGGTTTTATCAACTAAATCGCAAAATTTTCCAACTTGTTCTTTTGTTTGATAAGGGGGCATTACGAGATGGAGATTAGGGAGAAACATCCAAAGGTCTCTCCACCTTTTCGACAGAATGCTCGTTTGATATGCATCAGCATCCGGTAGCAGAGATGTGATATGTGTAAGCAATGTTTCTGGTAACTTGCTTATGATATCTTGTTTGGTTTCATCGTTAATCGATGATGAATGTTTTGGTCTTTTTATCACATATCGCTTCATCGCTAACTAGGGTTTTGGGGTTTCTGTGATAAAACTTAGAGGTTGAATTTGTTTTTTCTTTTCCTTTTGTAGCGTAAGTAGATTATAAAGAATGATAAGATTCCTTGCCTTATTCATTAAACTGCAACCCAATATATAAGGCCATGTAAAAATGATGGACTATGCTTATAGTGGGTCATCTTTTATATAATAAAAGAATTACATCATTTCGGAGTGTTTTTGCAAAACCCTTCTCATTGAAAAAAAAATTAAACTAATAGGAGAGTTTAATTTTGCCACGTAAGCAAAATCGTATGATGTGATTGGTTAATAAAAGTCAAAATTAAATAGATTTTGGTCAACCTTTAATTAATTGAGTGGATAAATTTGGTTAAGAAGAAAAACACATAAAAACATAGGTGTCAAATATGTGAAAACAAAAACTTAAAAAAAATGGGGTAATTAATAAAACTTTAGTGGTTAAATTTTTAAAAATTGTAAAGAGTTAAATGTAATATTGTAAGTTTTCATATTTTTTAATAACTTTGAAAATTAAACAAATACTCCCTTATACTTTATAACTTAAAAATACAGTATATATGTTGTTTTAAAACTCCAACATATAAATATACATAAGATTATAAATATCATTTTTTTACTATATATGTTTACTAAGGACTCATTTATTTCATATTAAAAGTATGACAAATGTGGACACGAATTTGTATATATTAATTATGGCTAAATTGTTGAAAACGGGAATATAATTATCAAACAGTAAGTACGAGCTAATGTAATATGAAGAAAAAAAAACATGATTGTACGTATAACAACTACTCATGTAAATTTATTTATTTATATAAGGATATGTAGAAAAACATTTTTAAAAAACTTTAAGGAGTATATTTTAACATTATCAACGTTTATTATGTGCAACTAAACTCGCATCTTGTGTGTGAAATTTAAATAGGAACATCAACATATATATCAGCTAAATATAGTTGAATCTTGAGTTATCTAACAAATTTTTTTACAAAATTTGATTATACAAAATTCTAATGGATATAATGAAAAACTCGTGCATAAGTATATAATTATATGTAATTACCTTTAAAGACACAATATTCAGCATTGATATAAAATAATTTTTTTTGTCTAAACCATGTGCGTGCACATGTATTATAACTAGTAACTAGAATAAAAATATAGGAAACTCGAAGGAATATGAAATGCACAAACTAGAATAAAAATCAAGAAACAGCAACGAAACAAGGCCTTAGGAAAAGATGTAGGAAACTCGAAGGAATATCAAATGCACAAACTTGTCCCAACGCTACAAAATCACGTACAAAATGGATGTGAGGCTCAATATTTTTAGTACGCAGGTGTTGGACATGGTTAGTAGATAGATAAACAACACTCACAATATCACAAGAGCGTTGCTAGAACCACAAAGAGTCCACAAAATAAAAACCACAAAAAGGACTTGTCCTTGTGTGATTGGTTATAGCAAAGAGAAGAGAGAGAAAAATATTTCAAAATTCATCAATCAAACTATGACAAGTCTTTTTTGTGGATTTTATTTTGCGGACAAAGTTCAAGCAATGCTCTTATCACAATATACCAAGGTTGGTGTAAAAAGAAGAACTTGAAGCTCACGGAGAAGATGAACCCAAGCCAATTTTGCGACATTAGCCACACTTTAATATTGAGCTTCGTGACACTCGAACGAGACAAACGTGTCCTGTCTTTTAGGAGACCAAGTGAGTAAGCTATCACCCAGAAATAGCAATGAGGTGTAGATTTGTGTATAACACGACAACTCACCCAATCAGCAACAGTGTAAGCAGTTAGTATGTTTCATTGCAAATGATTGAAATAAGAACCTTACTATCTATTAGATAATGGATATGGCTCAAGTCCGTGCGGGGTTTGATCCATTAGGGGTTATTGTTAGTGCTAATCATGTTTCACGTACACTATATATAGTTGCATAATAATATATATTATTCAAACTAACAAACACTAACCATTTGAATGCAAATGCTTATCACTTATATCCGGTGTGACGAGGACCATTCAACTACACTCCATTCAACTACACTCCATGGCTTGAACTATAAATAAAAATAGATTTCTAAATCCAAATGATTGAATTAAGATTTGTGATCCAAAATTTTATTGTAATTCAATTTTTTACTTTTCAGCTCCTTGATTAATTAACTAAAATGCTATAACAAAAAAATCAAAACGAAAACATATTATACCAAATTTAAGGAAATGAAAAATCACAACATAAGACTGGTAGTAATGGTGACGCCACGTTTCTGGGGTCATCCCTGTTATCTCATTGTCATCTCAGCTTCTCTCTCTAAGACAAAACACATGACTTTAAACCCGTAATGATGACCCTATGGGTGACCCAACATTTTTATTTAAATTAAAATTTCATTAAAAATTAAAAAAATTACATGATAATTCAAATAAAATAATAAAAAAAAAACATTACAATATAGGGGGTATTTATAGAAGAGGCGTGGTATTTATAAAAGAAAAAGTGTACTACATAAAGAATAAAAAATTGTACAAACACCCCCACAAATGGTCGAGTATAGCCAACAACTATCTTTTAGCTTGCTCTCCATTCGATCGCTTTGCCAGCCCAACTATGTGGGGGGGGGGGGGACGCGGCCCCTTGGCTAGACCGACCCATCCAAGGGTTGCCATTACGACCAGCCTAACAACATCAAACACACAAAACATCTCATAAAAAAAAATTTCCAACTTCCAACCATCCCACCAAACCACAACACAACACTTCATCACATTAACATCAACATATGTATAATCAAATCAAATCATACCAATCACAAAAAACCCATCTTCAAGATCTTTAAAAAATAACACGCCCATGTTCTAGAAACCATAAAAATCCAACCTTACGGCTCAATTTCATATTTTTCTTAGGTTGCATATCATTTTCAAATCTTTAACACAAATCTTGAAATGGGTATATGTTAATTTCCTCATAAAATCAAAAGATTTAAAAAATGTATGGATCTTGGGCACTTGTGACAGGTTCAACTGATGGTATTGGTAAAGCATTTGCATTTGAGTTAGCTAAAAATGGTTTAAATTTAGTTATAGTAGGTAGGAATCCTGAAAAATTATCATATGTTTCATCTGATATTAGATTACAATATGTTGGTACAGAACTTGAAGAAGTTGTTTTTGATGTTTGTGGTGAGTTACTTGATGGGATTAGTAGGTTTAAGGAGTGATTTATAATGAAGGTGTTAGTTATCCTTATGATCGCCTTCCAAAAAAAAGTTATCCTTATGATCTTATCGACTAAATTCAACCTTCAGGAAATATGACCAACTTGGTAACTTAAATGATCAAAGACAATCCAAAAACTGAACTTCAACACAAAATGAGGTTCAAAAGTTCAACTCTATTCTGCAAATAAAAAAGGGCTAATAATCAAAAAAAGTACTATACTTGCCACACTTTCCTCTTCAGGGTAGCGAACAAATTTTTTTGCTTTCGTGGGTATTATACTTTCAAATTCATCCTCTTTAGGGTATTTTGCAAAAAAGTTGGACATTTTTGCCCCTCTTACCCACAAGAGCAAATGATGGCAAGTATGATACTTTTTTTTATTATTTGCCCTAGTTTTTATTATGTTAAATTTTGGATATGTATTAAAATAATTTATTTAATGATTTATAATTGTGTTAAATCTATGATAAAAATGTTTTGTTTTAAGTTTACATTATTTACTTATTAATCGTATTTGTAATAATTTAATATATACTTAAAAAAGGGAAAATTAAAATTATTCGGACAATTATAAAAAACAAACAACACTTTTTCATTCAGATTCAGACATTATAGCTACCTCTTATTAGTAAGATGTGGTAGTCAGATTCATATGCGGTAGTCAGATTCAGATGTGTAACATCTTAATCAAACAAACACACCCTTAATCTAGTCATAGTATACTCTCTAGTTTATGCTTCAACAAGTGACGAACAGAAATTTATATGCAAGTACTTCAGGTTGTGATATAATTCCTCCTAATTTAGCGGAAGCGTTAAACCTAATTCGGTTTCACGCTTGAAGCGTTAAACAACTTGAAGTGAATTAGGGCAAATGATAAAACAAAACATTTTTATCATAGATTTAACACAATTATAAATCATTAAAAAATTATCTTAATACATATCCAAAATTTAACATAATAAAAACTAGGGCAAATGATAAAAAAAAAAAAAAAAAAAAAAAAAGTATCATACTTGCCATCATTTGCTCTTGTGGGTAAGAGGGCAAAATGTCCAACTTTTTGCAAAATACT
Organism: Chrysanthemum lavandulifolium; assembly: GCA_022545495.1. Taxonomy (NCBI): domain Eukaryota; kingdom Viridiplantae; phylum Streptophyta; class Magnoliopsida; order Asterales; family Asteraceae; genus Chrysanthemum; species Chrysanthemum lavandulifolium. The sequence continues at coordinate 18,122,023 of CM040241.1, forward strand.
CTAAAGAGGATGAATTTGAAAGTATAATACCACGAAAGCAAAAAAATTTGTTCGTTACCCTGAAGAGAAAAGTGTGGCAAGTATAGTACTTTTTTTGATCATTAGCCCAATAAAAAATGGGGCTTGTAGACTATGCGCACAAGTTTTAACAACTCCTAATCAATTAAGCTACTATAAAAACAGTAACCTTTACACTTAACTTCTTGAAGAGGGAATGAAAGGGCCACTTTTCATTTGGTATATGTCGAAGAGCTGACCTGAAAACTTTTTAGCAAACATTAATTCGACAATGATAAAGATCAAAAGGCTTATGCTCTGAAGCTGTTTTCTTTAGCTGTCTTTATATATTTCCCCATCAATATTATAAAGACAAAAAAGGAGTAATAATAATCCAATTTCTCATATGAGCACTATACACGGAACGGAGTGGCACTAGTACTACCTTACTACTACCTGTGTTGTGTCGGGTTTCTGCCTAGATTTAAAAAAAGATAGTATTCGGTTTTGTTCTATAGCTTTTTATAAACCAAATGGGTTCGATCAAGACTTGTATCCATTAAAGCCTAGTGCATCTTTGGTGACATTTACCAGAGATGACAAAAAAAAAAAAAAAAAAAAAAAAAATTATTCTTTTCTGTATCCTCAAATTTAAAAAGTCTGACATTATAACTTCAGAATATTGTTTGGGGAATTAACATCATGCTGTTTTACAACTTCTATATGATTTAAGAATGAGTTTGATAGACATTTAAGCATAATACCACAAAAGGAATGTAAAAACTTGAGCTTGTCAATTGATATGAGAGATACCATAGTCATCTTGGAGATGCGTCAAACAATTTCAATCCGACACAAGCCACGATGGAAGTTCAGTAACTGCTTACGTCTCATAGGATCAAGTACATGAGCCTTTATTCTTAACCTCTCCAAATTCTTCGAATATTTGAGAAGAAACCGTACAAATGCGAACTCTTCATAGCTTACAGTTTTCCAATTGAGTATTATTATTTCCTTCATCTTCAAGTATAGACAAGCCGGTGGCTCCATTGGTGGGATCCAACTCATGTTATTTTGTGAAATCCCCTAGAATATCAAACAAATACCAATGATTAACAATGAGGTGAAACAAATTACGAGCTCATGACAAAGTTATTATGTGTAACCACATGTTCTGGTGGTTTCCAAGCCTATGGTTTTATAGGAAAAAGAGAAGATAAAATGGCCAATGACGATATTATTAGGAACAAAGGATATACGCTTTGATAGACAAGCTAGAAAAAAATAGGCTTGCTTACAAGTGATATAAACTAATTATCCAAAACGATTATTTCATCCCTGAATAATATCATATAGTAAGATTATGTCGAATGGCGATATTATAAGGTAATGTCATCAAAACACAAATCCAAAAAACCCGAAAATCCAAGTAATGAGGATTTATAGATTTGACTCTTAATATTCAAAATATCACTCTTTTTCTTCTTCTTCTTCTTTATGTTAATTATCTAAACAAAGTTATTGGCACATATAAACTTACATCCAAAAAGGTAATATGCTCAAGATTAGGCATACTATTTAGCAGAACTAGCAGAGAATTCCAATCTGAAATATTGTCAATCGTCATTTTGACCGGGTTAGGAAATGTGTGCTTGTCTAAACCTTTAAAGACAAGAGCCTGCAGAAGGACACACAAAAAATGATCATCCTGAAGCCAATTACACATGAAAAGTTTTAAGCATTTCTCAACTTGTTTTGACTACATATTATAACAAACTACAAAAGGTTCTTCGATCAACAACAGCATGTTACAATATATATAAAATAAATTGGTTATAAGCTTTAGATGGATATTTAAACATACCTCCAAAGATGAGTTAGTCAATGTCAATATTTTGGCTTTTGCGATGCAAGAAAAAAAGGTAATCACGGGATGTAACAGTCATGTGATGGTTATCAACTTCAACAAAAGACAATGGCTTATCTGCAATGTGGGTTGGGAAGATACAATAGTCCTGCATGTAACAGTATTCATGAATCACGACCTCAAACTTTGACGTGCTCCGTGAATATATCTTTAATCTCTTTAGAGATTGTGAAGAAGAATACTTAAGTTTTCTCAAGTTATCAGTAGGCGGGAATCCCTCCAAAGACAATTCTTCTAAAACAGGGCAACCCGTAATGAGATTCTTTAATGACTCACCACTCAAATAAAGAAAACCGTGTATCAAACTGATTTTCTTCAAACGCGGAAAAAGGATGTCGGCTTTGGGCACACGCAGCTTAAACCCCTCCAAAGTTAACTCAACGAGCGTATTACAAGTCTTAAACAAATCCCAGTAGGAATTAACCTTGAATAGAAAGTAATAAGTCGGAAACTTAAGCACAAGTATCTCAACTTTACACTGAACAACAATACGAAGCCAATGAAGAACACGATCATAATGACAGTCCTTAGAACAGTAGAGCAGGAACTTGTGAATGGACATACCTTCACGAACAGCTAGGGTTTTATCGACTAAATCGCAAAATTTGCCAACTTGTTCTTTTGTTTGACAAGGGGGCATTACGAGATGGAGATTAGGGAGAAACATCCAAAGGTCTCTCCACTTTTTTGATAGAACGCTCGTTCGACACGCATCGGCATCCTGTAGCATAGATAGGATATGTATAAGCAATGTTTCTGGTAACTTACTTATGATATCTTGTTTGGTTTCATCGTTAATTGATGATGAATGTTTTAGTCTTTTTATCACATATCGCTTCATAGCTAACTAGGGTTTTGGGGTTATGATAAAACATAGAGGTTTAACAATTTTTTCTTTTCCTTTTATAGCCTACAAAGATAATAAAGAACGATAAACTCTCTTGCCTTATTCATTAGCCTTCAACCCAATAATATAAGGCTTAAGTAAACATAATGAACTAGGCTTATAGTGGGCCGTAACAACGATTAATCACGAGAGATCTTTGAATATTCAAACTAGAAAGATAATCAAGAAACTAGAAAGATATCCTCATAATATGAAGTACACAAACTTGTCCCAACACTACAAATTCACGTACAAAATGAATGTCAATCTCAATATATTTGTTTAATACGCTGGTGTTGGACAAAGTTGGTAGATAGATAAACAATACTCACATTATCAAAATATACCAAAGTAGTTGTAAGAAAAAAAAACATGAAGCTCACGAAGAATATTACGAACCGAAGCCATTTTATGACGACATTAGCCGCACCTTGATATTCAGCTTTAACACTCGAACAAGTCAAATGTGTCATGTCTTTTAGGAGACCAAGTGAGTAAAGTACAGAGTAATGAGATATGGATTTGCTTGTGACACGACAACCCACTCAATCAGCATCAATGTAAGGAGTAAGCTGAATAGTAGATGAAACATAAAACTTAATAGTCCATCGAAGATATCTGGGAATACGCTTCAAAGCATAAAAATGAGGCTCTCAATAATCGTGCAAAAAAAAATGTTGAACCGCATATGAAATCGCGTAAACATAAGATAGTAAAGTACCCATTCAACTGAGGGAAAGAAGAAACTTACTATCTATTAGCTGATAAATATAACCCAAGTCCTTGTATGATTTGGATTCATTAGAGTTTATTGTTAGCGTTTATCATGTTCCATGTAACTTATATATAGTTGCTTAATAAATAATATATTAGGCAACTATACATAGATTACTTGAAACATGATAAACCATAACAACAAACCATGTATCAAAGCCCGCCTTTTTACTAGACCATATATATTAGCTAATATTATCCAAACTAACAAACACTAACCATTTAAATGCAAATGTTATAACTTATATGCAATGTGTGATAACTTGAACTACACTTCATCTCCTCATTGGTTGCACGTTGGCTCCAACCTTTAGGGCTTAATTGCGACATGGTGGAGACTTAGTAATTTTCCTAAATCTGTAAATTTCTCAATTAAGTTGGCTAATGCGGTCGACCTAAACACCTCTACAAAAATGTCTTGATGAATTTGTCCAAACTATGATATTGTATTTTTTATAATTTTAAAACGTGTTTGTGTAGCTTAAAACCTTCTCAGTATAACAATCACACTCTCTTACATAATATCAACATTTTCTCACTCTTGAATTATAAATAAAAATAGATTATTAATTCCAAATAATTCAAATGGATTTTTGTTCTAAAATTATTTTGTAACTATCCTTTTTTTCTTTTTCATCTTAGTTAATTAAATAAAATATAAGGGAAAAAAAATGTTTTACAAAAATAACAAAACATATGTCACAAAAACATCAAACAAAGATTTTATTGTTCCATCTCATCACATTAACACATATATATAACCAAATCAAATCATATACCAATCACAAAAACCCATCTTCAAGATCCTTAAAAAATGACACCCATGTTCTCACAAGCCTTAAAAACAATAAAAACCCAACCTTTATGGCTCAATTTCATTTTTTTCATAGGTTTCATATCATTTTCCAAATCTTTAACACAAATCTTGAAATGGGTATATGTCAATTTCATAAGAAAATCAAAAGATTTAAAAAAGTATGGATCTTGGGCCCTTGTGACAGGCTCAACTGATGGCATTGGTAAAGCATTTGCATATGAGTTAGCTAAAAATGGTTTAAATTTAGTATTAGTAGGTAGGAATCCTGAGAAATTGTCAAATGTTGCATCTGAGATTAGATTAAAATGTGTTGGAATAGAGATTAAGGAAGTTGTTTTTGATGTTTGTGGTGATTTGAGTTATGGCATTAGTATGATCAAGGAAGAGATTGAAGGGTTAGATGTTGGAATATTGATTAATAATGCTGGTGTTAGTTATCCTTACGCGCGTTTTTTTCATGAAGTTGATGATGAGTTGTTGACTAGTTTGATTAAGGTGAATATCGAAGGGACTACTAAAGTGACACAGATTGTGTTGCCTGGTATGGTTATGAGGAAAAAAGGCGCGATTGTCAATATTGGCTCTGGTGCTGCTATTGTGATTCCTAGTGACCCGCTTTACGCGGTTTATGCTGCTACTAAAGCGTAAGTTTTGGTTTAACGATGTTGTGTTTTCAGTGTGGTTTGTGTTGTGGTTATTGATGTTTGGTGTTTGTTTGTATAGATATGTTGATCAGTTTTCGAGGTGTCTTTATGTTGAATACAAGGATAAAGGCATTGATGTGCAATGTCAGGTAATTTTTTACTACTTCTTTTACTCAGTCGAATATGACTTTTGATTTCCTTTTGGGTGTTTGGGATTGCTTACATAAGTGCTTATTATCTTAGCAATCCCAAACACAATAGCAAATAATCCTGTACCACTTTGCCATTTTTCAGAGTAGATAAGCACTTTAAGATAAGCATTCCTAATAAGCACTTATTTCTGCATCGCTGTCTCAGTTGTGACTTGAATCCTCAACCTCTTGGTTGAGTAGCACTTTATATACACACATGCGTCTTGGTAGAAACCAAGAATTATACATAAGGCTAGATGGTTGAGTAATTAGTCTACGAGTGATAACGCAATGCCTAAATTATATGCTTAAAGAGAGTAGACATATGGCAAAATTGACAGAAGAGACTATGAGAGATGAATTGTCTGAGGCATGTGTCCTCGTCTCCTTTTTACGCATATGAATCAGTTTTTTTGTTTACATGCTAAATTGTGATACTAGTATGAGCCGTTTTATTCATTCAAGTTTATATGGTAGACGTGCGTCGAAAAATTATTATAGCAGTCAGTGGTGGAAAATTCTAAAATCGCAACTAACTAATCGAAAATTCTGGATTTACCAAAAACTGATCAAGTAGCAGTGAAGTTTAGTTAATTCGATGCATTGTCTATTTTACATGACCTTGTCAAAATGGGTTGAGCGTGTTGAATGGGTCAAGTATCGTATAACGGGTCTGTCCAACCCAACCTCGCTCACTGTGTTCTGTCCTGCACATAGAATTACACGGAATAAGCATTGGCTTGTTTGGAATTAGCCTTACAAATAATGTCGTTAAAAATCTCAATTAGAAATCTGGAAATGCCTATGACTAGTGCGGTAAATTAACATTATAAAAATTGTTTTGACGTCGGTATTTCACATGTATAATAACTGAACATTTTAAACTGTTTTGCAGGTCCCATTATACGTAGCAACCAAAATGGCATCGATCAAGAGGTCTTCATTCTTTGTACCATCAGCAAGCGGATACGCAAAAGCAGGCTTGCGATGGTTAGGGCACGAGCCTCGCTGCACGCCTTACTGGCCACACTCACTCATTTGGGCTTTGCTTTACTCGTTGCCAGAAGCCGCCATTGATGCTTGGCGTTACGGTTTCTGCCTCAAAATCCGAAAGAGGGGACAACTCAAAGATTCTAGGAAGAAAGAGTGAGATAAATAGTCTGTTTGGTTTGTGCAGTTTTAGCATGTAGAATGATGAACTACTTGCGATTCATGTTTCAAATGTTCTTTTTATATTTACATTATTGTTGGAGATTTAATTTTTTATAAATCGATATTTTTTCAATTTATTTATATGAAAATGAGTAGTTTTTAGATTATATATTACTTTTGTGCTATTTGTTTTCTACCTTGCTCAATCGATTCATTTTGATATCATGCGAAGCCGTTGTGAATGGAGAAAACGGAATTTCCACATCTTTTTGCGTAGACTGCACATTCTAGCATCTCAGCACATTTTGAGTTCCAGTTACAATGAAACTATAACAAATTAGTTATAATGATGAGAATAAACATGGAGCTGAGCATATTAACCGTATGCATATTAATCGAGTCACTACATATAGCATTTCAAGATTTGTGTTAAAGATTTATAAAACTGTAACAAAATTAGATCAAGACACTACTATTGAGTGTATAACTGAGTACATGTTTAGTGGAAGCAACATGTAGTCCTTGTTATAGCTATGGATCAAACAAGAATTGTAGCCGATACTAATGAAGATGGATTTCATGAGAGCTGGAAACAAAACCTCACGGTCAATAGCATGTTCTTTTATGATTGTAACAGTTTTTTTATGTGCGTTCGATGTCTTAGAAACCACAGTGTGCTGACTTAAGAAAATTTCCAATGATTTTTATTTTAGCGATTGAGAAACAAAACTAAAGTTTAAAACAACACTACAGTCTTCACACCACACTTAAATTTCAAACGTAGTATATAGCCTACATTGGCCTGTATTATACCCCCAGCAGTTGTTTTTGAAACATGATATCTAATCGTAAAGGTTCATGCATGTTTGTTCACTTTAGCAAGCCATGATACCTTAACATCATCAACTTGTGACTGCCATGTTTTATAAAATCTGATTTTTTATGTTTTTCTTTCTTTCCAGGTTATTTGCAATGGCAGGTAAAATCAGGTTGTTTAGAGTAGCCATTTCCTAACTTTTCATACTCACCCATATTCACACCTCTAAAGTATTGCGGAAAGATACTCACTGAGCACGACCCAACTACACGTAAACCACGATACGAACAAAACCCAGCTATATCCGGCCAAGACCCGGCTATTCCGGCCAATACCCAGCTAGACCCGGTTATTCTGGCCCAGACCCGGATAGACCCGTCTTGACCGGATCTAACCTGATATAAGGTTGAGTGATTCTCTTTAGCTTAGGAAAAGTTCCTCAGTGAACCTTGAGCTTGTGATCTTTATCATACTCACTGTTTTAGTGATTGTTGAGCTCTCATGAGTTAATTTGAGAAGTTTATAGGAGCTTGTTGTTTGCCCACTCATAGCAGCCATCGAGTAATTAGTGAACTTACACCATTACCAATGACTTCTTAAAAGCTCCTTAGTGGTGCTTGTTGATACTTGTTTATACTTGTTCATATTATTTATGTATATCTTATTTTATCTTTTGTTTCTGATAAAGTTATTCTTTAAGCTTATTTCAAAGACACACATCGTTTCACAGTTTACACACCTCGTTGGGAAGAACGACCTGTGTTTGCGCTCTTCGCAATACTTTAGAAAACACACTATACTACATTTGATTAGACACCCCTCAAAAAGGTGGCCTGTCAAATTGGGTCATGGCTTGGCCGGATATAGCCGGGTCTTGGCCATAATAACAAGCTTTTTAGCCGGGTCTTGGCCGGAATAGCTAGATATAGCCGGGTCTTGGCCGGAATAGCCGCGTCTTGGCCGGATATAGCCGGGTTTTGTTCATATAGTCGTGGTTTATGTATGTAGCTGGGTTTTGTTCGTATAGTCGTGGTTTACTACAAAATCTTTGTAAATTAGCTCTTGTGTAAACTAACCAATCTACATTTTACCCATAAGGCCATAATTTTCAAAAACTGCCTATGCCACATAAGAACATCATCATACAAGTGAATTGGGATCAGAGATACCTTTTGTTCATCAGCCACATTGTCTACTCTAAAGAAATGCTCACACTTGTATAGCCATCCCCTTAAATCCTCACCACAAATCTTGGAAACTCTATCTTAGTTACCCTGGTATATTGCATGTTTGGCCTTTGATTATCCCCTTGATTCCTCACAATTGCAATACCTTGATCTACCACAGCTGCATTATTCATTTCAGCTTTAAGTTTCTCCATTTCTTCCCTCTTCAACCTTGCTATTCAGAGGGGTCTCGGAAGGGTATGCAACATGTGCCGTCGCACACGGCCTCCACTTAAAGGGGGCCACATTTTTATTAGTTCTGTATATAAATACTTATAATATTAAACATATATGAGTTATATAATTCAAATTTATATGCAATTTGCATTTAGTTTACATGTCTAATAGGGCCTTTGTGTTGTTATTGCTCAGGGCCACCGAGAACCACGAGACGGCCCTGTTGCTATTGTATCTCTGAGAGCATCTTCATGAGAACTAGAACTAGACCTTGTTTGACTAGGCATCTTTACTCCAAAAATTAACCAAGAAAAACAGAGTATGATCCAAGACTGTAACAAACTTAACTCAATTTTAACAAACTGTAACTAACTTGAACAAGAACACAACTGACTCGATTATTAGATTCAATTAACATGTTTTTGTTATTGGAAATGGAAAAGAAGAAGAAATGTACGTATTTTGGATTGGGTGCTAAAAGAAATGAAACTGAATGATGGTGGTAATTTATGATCGTATTTATAGGCAGTTGGATGATTCTAACAAAATTTTGAATAATGTATCTGGCCGGGATTCGTGTCTCTGATACCAATTGATATGTAGTAGTCATGATCTTTAGAAATCAACAAGTGAAATGAGAAGATCAAATTCAAATAATAGGAATTCCGCGACAATAAGAATTGGAAACTCGAATTAGATGAATTGGTGGTTTGTTATTAGAAGAATATAGGTTTTTTACAAGAGAGAAGATTGATTACAATTAAAATATGATTATCAAAATGAACTAATGAAATGATTATATACAATGGAATGGTAAAAATGGTTTTGGCGGGAAATACGGTTGTAGTGTTCTTGGAGAAGTTTGACTTTCTAGTTTGACCCTCCATGTTGACTTTTGTTAACTTTTCATTTTGGACACATAACAATGCCCTCATCTTCAAGGGTTGCTTGTCCACAAGAAACCTTCTTTAAGCATTGAGATCAAAGTCTTACAACCTTGTAGCAATCTCATCATAAGGCTCTTATGTTGCATCTGCAACCGCACCATTTGTTAAATGAACTAGCACATACACCACTACAGCATTTCCTTTCTTTACTAGTCTTCTTTCTAGGATAGCAAAAGTCTCCACATCCATTTTGATTCATCTTAGGCAAGCTTCCACACTCTTGTGGCACATCTCCTTTGTATTTCTTGAGCTGAGAAACATGGAATACATGGTGGACTTGAGCATCTTTAGGAAACTGCAGTTTGTATGCCACTTTACCAACCTTTGTGATGATCTTGAAGGGTCCATAGTATCTTGCTGATAGCTTATGGTGCTTTCCTTGTCTCACTATGGACTGTCTTATGGTTGAAGCTTCAAATAGACCCAATCTTTTTCCTCAAACTCTCATTAAGTTATGTGCCTATCTTCCATTTCTTTCATTCTATCTTGAGCTCTCTTCATGTGAAATTTCAACAATCTTATAGCTTTTTCTTTCGCATTTATAGTCATATCTACCAAATCCACTGGGTTATCTCCTTGAGTGTAAGTGATATGGGATGGTAGGGGTTGTCCATAGGGGTGTTATCGATAGCAGTACGATAGGATGTATTATACCAATACTCAGCCAGTGGTAACCAGATAGCCCACTGCTTTGGTTTGTCACCACACATACACCTTAGATAACATTCCACACTCCTGTTAACCACCTCTGTCTGTCAATCACTTTGAGGGTGATAAGTTGTTGAAGTATGCAGATTGACTTGTAAGACAACGAAATGAATTATGAAGCCGAAGTGAATTATAATTTTATTGAAAGTGAATTCTTACAAATGAAGAGATATAAGCTTCTTTTATACAAAATGAAAACAGAGTCTAACTAACTTCTAACGGCTAGCAACAGCTTTTCAAAATAAGTTTACAACTATACACAATTAGTCCTTGAAGTTTCTGACTTGTGACTTAAAGGTCCTTATACTTCTTTAAAATCTACATGTTTTTATTTATTTCGCGTTTGATACTTTTGGTTTCCTTGCACCTGAGGCAGTGGAGTTCCTCAACGAAGTCCAAAGAGTTATGCACAGTAATATTATGACGCCTAGATCCACAAATGTTATTTTCAATAGAATTAGTTTTGCAATTTAAAAAGGCTAATGACGCGAACATTCTTTCGTTCCTTTTACCTCTATTTAAATCCAAATATATATAGTACTTACGGAAAAAAAAAAAAAAAAAAAAAAAAAAAAGGTAAATAATTGCTTCTAGAATAGGAGTTCTGTACCAAAATGCATGATCCACTACAAAAATATCTCTATTCTCACATTTATTTTCTACCAGTATGTTTAAGTGTGGACATTTTTATATAAATAATAATTTCACTACTAATATGTGTCACAAATATTTTAAAAATTAATCCACATATATAAGTGTGACAATAAAGAAAGCTACACTTATATGTGTAGCAAATGTTTCCACACTTTTATTATAAACATTTTTTGCAATTTTGCCACACTTTTAGGTGTGGACATTCAAAAAAATTTCACACTTTTAACTATGAAATTTGGATAATATCTCCACACTTATATATATGAAAATTTGTCACACCCATTATTACCGCATATGAGAAAGTGTGGAATCAATAATTTTACATATTTTTAATCAGAAGCCATTTACTTTTAAAATGCAAGAATTCAACTAGTTTTTTGTAGTGGATCGAATGTTTACAAGTTGCATCCTAAAATAGTTAGGTACAGTCAAAAGGAAGATGTCAATTTGCTTACATCTTGGACCAAGTTTTCTTCAATTATAGGTGATGCAATATAAGTCTAGCTTTCCCACGCAAGTTTTCTTCAAAGTCTTTTAATGCCATTATTGATTATTATCAATCAAATTGTCTTGCTCAACCCGAGGATAAAAAGCCAATATCTATTCTTATGATTTTAAGTAAATTTCTAAAAATAAGTGTCTTCAAGCAAGAATTTGCTTATTTTCCTCTCGTATTTTTTTTCAACTCATATGCGATTATACATAGAAGGCAGTTATCATCAATCAAATTGCCTTTGTCAAACTGTAAAGGAATTATATCAGCATCTTGAGTTCGAAACAAAACTTTCGTTATTATAATGTATTCAGTTTAGTAGTTAATTAATATATACATATTAACCATCGTAGACTTATCTTTATCACCAATAATTGCTATCAAAACTTTGACTAGTTAGTACATTCACAATGAAATGACTTGGTCAAGATGATATAAAATTTGTGGAAATTCATTTATCATCTTCCTCTCGTATTCCTTTTCAAAACTATGTATAAAAAGCCAATACTTGTTCTTATAATTTCAAGTAAATTTTCAATAATGAAGTCACCACAAGCAGTAATTCACTTATCATCTTCCTCTCGTATTTCTTTTCTCTTTTATGGTCTCTCAATAATATATCTTACTTTCGCCACAGTATCTGCTTCCTATGGCGGTAATGAGACTGATTATCAGGCGTTGTTGTCATTTAAGTCAAAGATCAAAGATCCAAACAAAGTTCTAACCTCGTGGAACCATTCCTTTCATTTCTGTGACTGGAGTGGTATTTCATGTGGAAAGCGGCACAAACGAGTGACTGCTTTAATACTAGAATCACAAGGCTTAGAAGGCTCGTTGTCTCCTCATGTAGGAAACCTCAGCTTCCTCCGCACGCTTTCTCTCTGGAACAACAGCTTTCAAGGAACCATTCCTCATGAACTTGGTCGTCTATCTAGGCTACGCCATCTTTATCTTAGTATAAACAAATTCGGTGGAGTCATTCCAACAAACTTGTCTCGTTGTTCTAACGTCGAAGACCTTTGGCTCGCTCAAAATAATCTATCTGGAAGCATACCCAAGGAGATGAGTTTACTCTCGAAACTTACTCATCTTGAAATTCACGACAATAAGTTAACAGGTGGAATCCCACCTTTCTTGGGGAATATCACATCAATGGAAATGTTCTCTGCTAAAGAAAACCCGCTTGGTGGGAGTGTTCCAGATACATTGGGTCTTTGGAAAAGCTTGACGGAATTTTACTCTGGTGGCTGCAACTTATATGGAAGCATCCCTCATTCCATTTTCAACCTCTCACTCCTAGCTAGGTTTTCATTATCTGAAAATCAGCTCAGGGGTAGTCTTCCTTCAGAAATTGGTAATCAGCTCCCAAATCTTGAGTTCCTTCAGTTAAGGGATAACGAACTGACTGGAGTTCTTGCACCTTCTATTTCTAATTGTTCTAAATTACGAATTCTTGAAATGAGTCAAAACAATCTTAGTGGGAAGTTGACAATTGATTTTTCAAAACTAAGAGATATTTATTCTATTAGATTACAGAATAACAACTTCCATGGACGCGGAGAAGCTGATGATTTGAGGTTTATTGATTCTTTGAAAAACTGCACCGGATTAGCAGATTTGGGACTTTCTCATTGCAACCTTAAAGGAGTGATTCCGATATCAATAGGTAATCTTTCTAAGCAACTCAGCTTTCTAAGTTTAGGAGAAAATCAATTATTCGGAAGCCTCCCTTCAAGTATAGGTAGTCTAGTTGGCTTGACCACTTTACATTTAGGACAAAATCGATTCAAAGGAAAAATCCCAACTACCATTGGTAAACTTCAAAAGCTACAAATTCTTGGTTTATCTGGCAATCACTTTTCGGGGCCTATCCCCGATGCCATCGGAAACCTATCATTGTTGACTAGACTATTTTTATTTTCCAACAAATTAGAAGGTCATATTCCATTAAGCCTTGGAAATTGTAAAGAACTTAGTGGTTTAAGCCTTGCAGACAATAGACTTACTGGAAAAATACCCAATCAAATTCTTCAACTTCCATCACTAACTTTCTTTTTAGATCTTTCTCAAAACAACTTGTCTGGTTCAACTCCATCAGATCTTAAAGACCTCAAGATGTTGAACATTCTCGACTTATCGTACAATAATTTATCAGGCAACATTACCAGTAGCCTTGGTGAGTGCACTAGCCTTACAACGTTAAACCTAAAAGGCAACACATTTCAAGGAATAATACCATCTTCATTCAGTTCCTTAGGAGGATTACAGGTACTAGACATTTCTCAAAATAATTTATCAGGCAAAATTCCCCAATTCTTAGGCAAGTGGGTTTCCTTAGAATTTTTGAACCTATCTTTTAATGACTTTGAGGGTGAAGTACCGGTTGTAGGAGTGTTTGCCAAAGCAAGTGCATTTTCGGTTTTGGGGAACAATCGGCTTTGTGGTGGCTTGAATACGCTTGAGTTACCCAAATGCAAGGAGAAGGGTAGTAAGAAAAAAAAGTTTCCTTACTTCATATTAGTCATTGTGATTGCACCGACGTTGCTCATCGTATTATGTTGTGTGTATCTTTTGTATAAGAAGAAACGCAACAGTCAAGCATCTCAATCTTTAGGGAATGAACGGTTCTTGAAAGTTTCATACAATGAACTTCTCAAGGCTACTGATGGCTTCTCTACAAAAAATTTAATTGGGGAGGGTGGGTTCAGCTCCGTTTATAAAGGAGTCCTCGATTCTGATGATAGATTTGTTGCCGTCAAGGTTCTACATCTTCAAAATAGAGGAGCTCACAAAAGTTTTCTAGCTGAATGTGAAGCATGGCGGAATATTCGACACCGTAATTTGTTGAAGATAATAACTTCATGTTCAAGTGTTGATTTTCAAGGCAATGATTTTAAAGCTTTGGTTTACGCGTTTATGCCCAATGGAAGTGTACACGATTGGCTTCATTCAAGCGGATATACATCAAAACTCACCCTTCTTCAAAGAATAAATATTCTCACAGATGTTGCAACCGCACTTGATTATCTTCATAATCGCTGCCAAACAACGATTGTTCACGGTGATTTGAAGCCTAGCAACATTCTACTTGACTCTGATACGGTGGCTCATGTTGGAGACTTTGGTTTAGCTCGAATACTTGGTAGTGACTTAAACCAAAATAGCTCAATTGGGGTTAAAGGAACAATTGGTTATGCACCTCCAGGTAATATATGATTCTTGTATTCCATGATACTTATATTTATACTTGCATATTACAGTTTTGTAAACTAACTGATCATTTTAATTTGCAGAGTATGGTACCGGGAGCGAGATGACAAGTTGTGGGGACGTCTACAGTTTTGGAATTTTATTACTAGAGATGATGACCGGGAAAAAGCCTACAGACGACATGTTTAAGGAAGGTCTTAGCCTTCATAAATTTGCTTACATGGCATTTCCAGATCATGTAATCGATGTTATTGATGATGATGCAATTGTGTTGCAAAGTACGGAAGCGAATGCAAAGAAATTGGAAGAATGTTTGGTTGCAACTATCAAGATTGGAGTATCATGCTCCGTGGATTCCCCACCCCAACGAATGAAAATTGAAATTGTTTTCATTGAATTGCAGCATATTCTCGATGTGCTTCAAAGTCTATGAGGTACTTTGGTTGAAAATATACATGTTGGTTGATGCCGGTTTTGTAGAATGTGATTTTACACGATTTTGTCAATAAATCATCCCTAACATGGTTTTATTGTTGAACTCTTTCAGGTTAATACCAAGCTTGCATGGTGAATTTGAAAGTAACTCCAACAGTGCATGTGGTAGTTAAATAAACGTTAAGTTGTCAAACATGTTTGTAAGTGTGATTTAACTTTCTTGTTGCATAATTGTAAGAGACGTGTACGTGTATGTTTCCTTTCCTAGTTATGTATCATGTGTCAAACATGTTTATGATTATGTGTGGTTTAGTTTCCCTCAATCCAATTTGTGGTATTCCTGTTCAAATTCTTAAGTTTGAAATGAGAAAGCTAATGTTTTACTGTTCTTTGACTTTTAATTTCATATTATTGATTCAATTCTATAAAAAGTTAAAGTTTTCATGTTTGGACCCAAAATTGAAAAATGAGTATTTGATTAGACTTTTGTGTGGCGGTTGTTTGTTTGAGATAAGAAACCAAAATTGTGCTGACTTTGACGAAAACTCCGCAAACTTTTTTTTTCTTTTCTTTTTTTTATTGCTACTAGGTTATATCCGGTTTTCCAAAATAGCTGATTATATGTCATATACTTATAACAGATGAATGTCATAAATGAAAAAATTAAACATAAGATAAGATATTAGGAAAATTTATTGTTAACACAATATATATGATCAAGAGTAAACTGCAAAAACCGTCTCAGTGGTATGTCCAAATTGAAGTTATGGCACTTTATATTTACATGTTTGATCGTCAGGGATATATCACAACCAAAACAAACCCGTTCAACCATCAATAAATTGATGGGCTGCAATCGTCGACTTGGTGCAACTATGGCAACTGACAAGGGTATCAAACATCATATTAAATGTAGAATAGATAAGAGTTATTTGGGAAATTTAATCCGTTGAGTCGCAGAATATATAGTTTCATTAGTGTTCTTGTTGAGTTGGACTTCTTAAGAACATGGTAACACCTGGATCAAATTAAAGTTAAGCTAATCCTTACTAAATTTTAACATTAACTTTACAGGTTAGCATATGGATCAATATATATAGATCTCAAACCTCTGTCGCATTGAACCATTGCATCAAAAGATTCAAGAATTTATTTTCTTTTGAAACTAAATCAAACAATTGTGTATGCATATATCGCATTCCTTGAAACTAAAAGATGCATAACAAACTGAGGGCCCAAGTGTTGATGAACGGCTCATTGTGTTTCTGGAGGCACAAAATCGCGTGACAAAAAGGGTCTCACTAAAATGGGCATAACTTGGGCTATGGGGCTCCGTTTGAGGCGAATTACCAGTTGATTTGAAGCTTGGAACGAGGAGCACATTGTGGTAAACTAACTACGTCGGTTTACGGAACTTTTGAGCCCCGAAAAACTATATTTTATTAGTTATTCGTATTTTTATGTTTTTTTCGGGTTTTTTGGACTTTTGTTTATGGCCCAGTTTTCGGCTCATACGCGTTTTAAGGCCCATTTCGATTTTATATCCTTATTTAATAAGTTGTATGCTAAGAAGATTGGCCCATTGGAAATTGCAGACAAAATTAACTCCAATGCTTACAGTTTGAAGTTACCAGCCATATCCGATGTTGTGATGTATTTAATGTAAAACACTTGTTGCCTTACCATGGTGATTCTTCTGATGATGATCTTGCTATGAATTCGAGGACGAATTTTGTCTACCCAAAGGGAAATGATGTGGGCCAATCTATCATATTGTTTGGAAATTATGTTTATAATGTACAGGAATCGGAGAACTACAGGACTACCCATTCAAATAAGCAATAAAACTTGGAAATCCAGAAGGATCATTTGACTTGGTCTAAAACCAAAAGCCAAATGATTAATTCACCCACTCCATAATCAATTAGTCCAAGTAGCTAACTAGTCATGTTTTCTCATGCATGCATGTGTATTTTCTCATAGAAACTTTTTAGTCGATTTTTTTAGTGATTTGTAAAACTAAACCTTGTTTTATGCTAAACAACTTGTGACTGCTATGTTTTATGAAATCTGATTTTGTATATTTTTCTTTCTTTCCAGGTAATTTGCAATGGCGGGTGAAATGGGTTGTTTAGAATACCCATTTCCTAACTTTTTAGACCCACCCCATATTCACACCTCTAAAGTATTGTGAAAAGAGCAGAAACAGTGTATTGAATCTAGTCATGTCTTCATATACGTAAACCACGACTATACACAACACCCGGCTATATCGGCCATGACCCAGCTATTCCGGCCAAGAACGGTTAGACCCGGATATTCCGGCCATGACCAGGCTATTCCGGTCATGACCAGGCTATTCCAGCCAAACTTTCACAATTTGGCTGCTTGTTATCAACTTTCACATATTTACCAAACTTTCCGTGGTTGTTTTGTGCTGCTGGTTTTCAGTTTGGCTACTTGTTTAGTACGCTGCAGAATAATGCGATTTCTGGCCCACTTCCTGGTGCGAGTGGGAAGTGTTATGGAATCTTCAAACACTGGATCTTTCGGGGATATGTTTAGTGATGAGCTGCCTAGTTCTTTGGGAGATCATAAGAACTTAAATAAAAATTCAGTTTTTTTTTTTAACGGTAACTAATTACTACTCTCACTTACTAATTGTGCTTAATTTTGTAATTCCGAGTCTTAAAAAATGTCAACTTTACTGAGAAGAAGCACAGCAAAACACTAGCTTGCAGGCTGTTTGTTATACAACTCGTTATTCCAAAACTTCAAAAAGGAAATGCCAAACGCCCCTTTAAAACTCAAATAATCAGGTTCAATGAGTGATGATAGTTTTTGTGTCTGGTTTGTGCAGTTTTAGTATGTAGAATGATGAACTTGTGATTCATGTTTCAAATTTTCTATTCACATTTCCATTATTGTTGGAGATTCAGATATTTAAAAGCGTTATTTCAATTTATTTATGTGAATACTTATAGTACTTTTGTGTTATTCGTTATCCAACCTGCCCGACTCTTACATTTTGATAGGGAAATGATACGCACACCATTTTTATTGATAAATACACCATAATGTACAAGCTATATATCACACCGTGTAATGCACAAATTGTGGTGAATGCATCAAAAGAAGTGGTGTGCATATCACCCCCTATTTTGATATCATGGGAAGCTTTTGTGAATGGATGTGTTCGCAAGTGGAAAATCCAAATATTTTTTAGTAGTAACAACAATACCAGCATCTCGGCACATATTGAGCTTCAGTTATAGGGAAATTAAAACGAAAACAAATTAGTTATAAAGAGAATAAACAGCGTTCGATCCAGGAAAAAAAAGCTAATGGGTAAACCAAAGACCATATATACAAAATAGCAACAGAAGTACAGAACCAGTTTGCTTAACGATAAGGCCAACTCAGTTTTACCTGTCCTAAATGTTTATAAATAGTCTCCAAACTTTTTTGACCCGTTCAAAACACTCGTTACTTTGATCCTAATTTGTATACAACTCATCTGACTATGACTGTTATGTGCTAAGAAAATGAAAATAATCATTCTACACGAAGTAATTTAAATTCAACATCTTCTTCAATATTGAATATCTTTATTTCAATGGTATTTTTTTCACTAACCTGCGAAACAACTCTAACAAAGATAGAAAGATCCATGTCATTGGCCAACCTAATCACAAACATTTACTACGTACTAATCTAAAATGTTCACGCATATCTTAGTGACTGTATTTGGTGGTCAGAAAAGTACTTTCATGTTATAACTCGTAAAAGAATCATAACAAAAGTTTTGATTGAGGCGGTCATAATTTATCCATTGGGACTTCTTTCTTTAATCCAAGCAGTTTTGCGTAAAGGTATGACATATATTACACTATAACGAAATTATAAATTACGGTGAAACATGTTGGTGATTTTAGTGTTATCACTTACGGAGTATATTTTATGTAATTGTGATTTACTTGAGATCGTAGAAACAAGAGGGAATAATGAAATTATACTATCAGAGTCAATAAACCATGAAGAGTACAAGACAATAAATAGTGAATAAAACTAAACAAAACCTAACCCTAAACTAGAAACAACACGTTGGGCCTAAAGGCCTTATTAGCTAACGTCCCCTCTCAAACTCACAATACTACATTGAGAGTTTGACAAGAAAACTATGAAATCAGATGGCAGACACACATATACAAATTCAACGGCAGAGAGATCCGAACAGAGGTAAACGAAGAGAAGACAGATACGAATTCAGCGGCAGAGAGATCCGAACAGAGGTAAACGAAAGCAGAACCAGATACAAATTCAGCGGCTGAGGGATCCGAACAGACGTAGACGAAGAGTAGATTCAGGCAGCAGATGCAGCAGACAGATTTAGATAAAACCAGGTGGAACCACATGCAGATGCACGTGTATAATCAGGAAACAAAACTAATTTTCAATTCAATACCGATATTAATTCATACCAATACGAGTACCAAGTTCATTCGTTTTTTTTTTTAGTGACGGCAATCAAAACTGACCACTATTTTATTTTTTTACTGACGGCGATCAAAAAGGAGCAATCAAAACTGACTCACTAATTCCATTTACATGCCATACCCTCCAATCAAAAGCAAGCACGATCCTTGATTTAAAAATGCAACAGACACGTAAATTCCAATACTGAAGAATTGACGGCAATATGTGAACGACAAAATGATCGGTTTTATACGAACAAACGAATACTACTTTTTTTCTTTTTGTTTTCCTTGTTCATCTTCGGCCTAGCTCTTGATACCATGTAGAAACAAGAGGGAATACTGAAATTATATTATCATATTCAATAAACTATGAAGAGTACAAGACAATAAAGAGGAATAAAACTAAACAAAACCTAACCCTAAACAGCAGGTCGGGCCTAAAGGCCTTATTTGTTGGAATTTAATAACATGACAATCATATATAAAACACAAAAAACATCAAAGATACATGCGGGAAGCGTATAGGAACGAATAATGAATAACTAATTAACATAAACATAAAGTATGTGTACCTTTTTTATTCTAGCCAAACAAGAATCAATTCCTCAAACTAGCAATTAGGATGAACCCTAATTAGGGTTTATGAGGATTATATGAATTACCCCTTACCGTTTTGTAATTCAATCCAAGATACTTACAATAGTGTGTAAGTACCACGTTCTTGTACACACGTACTATAACAAATTAAAGTAATGCTAGTTTTAAGAACACGAAAATGTTTTATTAAAGAAAACAAAGTAATCGATCCCATAGAGGAGGGGGACGATCGTTTGAACCAAAAAACACACACAAACAATTTAGGTTTTAGGTTTAGGAGTATAAGAGTTGGAATACAAAGACCTTAGGACTTGTATATATACCCAAAGAAACTTAGAGTCCAAGTTAGGTTAGGATTGGATTATGGAAACCCCTTGCCGATCGGTTAAGGCATCCCCAAGGTATTCTAGAACCATCTTGACCTCTAATTTCATATTTAGTCCTTTCCTTTAACATTTAACGATTGATAGTCCATTACGTTTAATTACTTAACGTTCGTTATGTATTTCGTGTAACTAATAACTAAATATAACATTTAATATTTAATTATTACAACTTTAATTCTTATACGTAAAGTGTGCAATCTCGTGGTCTCGAGTTCGATCTTAACTCTCAACTATTATTTTATATCCATAAAACCAACATTATTAGCTAACAGAGATCAATGGCTTAATCAGGTTTAGCTTACAGTCGAGTTAGGAGGTGCGGAATAGAGTGGCATAACAGATCGACAATTTACCATTACCTATTACCTAACTCGTTAAGGTCGAACACGAACACGACACGATAACAAATCGTGTCATTTTTTTCGAACACGAACACGATACGAACATTAATAGGTTACACGACACGAACTGTTAAGGACTGTTAACAAAATACTAAATTTATACCGGTTTGTGGATCGATTAAGAAACAGGGATGGAATGGAGGAAAGTGTTTTAATTAGAAAAGAATCGAATATTTCGTAACGGGTTCTCCGGGAGCTTGCACGAGTCGATGGTTAATGTCAAAACATTCGAGTTGGATGTGAGTCGGAACGCGCTAATGTGATTTCTTCCTAGTTGGGTGTTTCATTTGGGGTTACATAGTGTTAGCTTCTCGAGAATAAGTCGATGGAAGCGTATTCGGTGTTGTTAGTTCGTCACTACAAACTCACACCGTAATCTTCGTGTTCTTGATGTGTCGCATAATGAATTATCTGGTGTTTTAGGATTGGAGGCGCAGGGAATATGAAAAAAGAGAAAAGAGGAAAGTGTTTTAGGATTGGATTTGGAGGCGCAGGGAATATGAGAAAAGAAAGAGGAAAGTGTTTTAGGGTTTATTTTTGAACATATATATATATAACCTCTTAACATGTCTCTTAACGTGTCTTTACAGGTCTGTTAAGACACAAAACCTGTTAATTTTATTCGTGTCTTAACAGGTCCGGACCTGTTAAGACACGAAACCTGTTAAGAACCGACACGAAACCTGTTAAGAGCAGGTCATGTCGTGTCGTGTTAACAGGTCCGTGTCGGAAATTGCCAGCTCTAGTGCGAAATGCACACTCGTTCTAGCTAACTTGATGCCGCCACGAACAAAGAGTGGGGGTCAAGGCCGCCACGAACAAAGAGTGGGGGTCAAGGGGGCTGAGCCCCATGCTGAAACGGTATGACTCTTCCCACCAACCGTTTTTAGCCGAAAATAACTAACCTTTCGGTTGGGTTATATAGGCGAGTATTGATCTCTTCCAAAAACAACGAACATAACAAATTTATGTGTATTGCCTTGATTTCTCGTGCCTTAGAAACAAAGTTGTAGTTCTCTGAATTATCCAATTGGGGATTTCGTAATACCCGAGACATATAGGGTCGAAATGCTTCAATCTCAAAATGATCTCAACACGATTCAGAGAATATATCAGAATTATTACCACTAACACACACCCAAATTCTAACAAAACAAATAGTCTTTAAATACCTTTTCTATGACATCATAATTAGGAGAAATCATCTTGCTCAATAGAGCTTGTGCATATATTTTGCTCGTTGACCCGTCATTTACTTTATTTGCTGCTGCTTATGTTAATCCATTGAGCATCCTATCTTGTTGCTAATGTATCACAAAGTTTTATTTATAGGTCTATGGCTAGATGGTATAAACTGAAGTGAAGACGAGGAATATATGAGGTTTGAGGGTGAAGGAAGGGAAGTTTGTGGTTATCAATCTGTGCAAGCTTTTTTAAGACATGTTTTCTTTTAAAACTTTTATGGTTTTGGCGTCAAATGGAGTTATGAACCTATGCTATAATCATAAAAAATCATATGCAAATGTTGAATAATTTTGTTTTATCAATATGATACTATCGTTGCCTATATGCCGTTTCTAATTTGGCTTTTCAAAGCATTGCATATGAATATGTATGTGATTGCAAATTTGGATCAATTATAGCTTTATTAGATACAGATCCATACCATGGCGACGTGAGTTCTTAAAATCCAGGTATGCTCCATCGTTACAATATGAAACCGGATATGCAGAAAAGGGTTTGATCAACTATTCAACTTATAGATTGCTAGATATATTCCATGTATGTCTTTAAAGCATCGCATTTGACATTTAAACAAGGTTATTGGAGCCGTTTGGTATGAGTATATAGGAATCAATCAATCACTTTCATATCCATATAAGATGTTTGGTTTGAAATTTGAAATCAAGGTATGATATCTGCAATCATAGATCCATAATAGTATAGATAGGTGACTTTTCTAAACCATTCCTGTGGGATCCATATATTTTTTATATTTACTACTAACTTTTAACACTTTACAAGCTATATTTTTGTATTCTAATGATGCATTTTTTTTAGCTATTGAATGAGCTCATTTAAAAGTGATACCTTTACTTTAAATTTTATACCAAACAATAACTATGGCAATGATACATTTGATATGATACATGCTTGTAATCAAAATCATACCTATAGTGATTCCAGCTTGCATACCAAACGCACCTAAGGTGGTCATAAGCATCTAACCCATATAACCAAATTTTCCCATTTCTGAATAAATGCTATGAACCTTCACATTTTAAGCACAATTAACTGAGCGCGCAAATTGAAAGAGATTAAGGTAATAAGCTAGATGGCATTTGATGGGTTGGAATATTTGAGCATCAACTGCTGTCATATATTTTTACTAAGCATGCACGTTATGCTAAATAACTTGCAATGTTTTTCTTTCTTTCCAGGTTATTTGCAATGGCGGGTGAAATCAGGTTGTTTAGAATACCCATTTCCTAACTTTTCAGACTTGCCCATATTTGACACCTCTAAAGTAGAGGTGGCAATTTGTGCCAAAAGTAAAAAAATTTGGCTAAATGGGCAACTTTTTATAAGATATGGGCAAATTTATCCCCCTCTTTTTTTTGAAATGGGCATTTTTTGTCCATTTAAAGTTAAATGGGCATAATGGACACATGTTTTTCTTGAACATTAAAAGGTAAAAGCCATAAAATAACAACGTACTTTTCAAATTTTGCCGACTTGAAACACTTACTTTTTTATTACCTTACTTCACCAACAAACTTTCAAAATTTGTTCCGAATTCACCTATATGACCCATTTATATTAAAATAATAACTGAAATGATTATATTATCCTTGTATTCTTTAAAATTTGTTCCGACTTCACCAACGAACTTTTAAAATTTGTTCTGACTTCACCCATATGCCGAGGGTAATGTCGTCATTTCAGTTATTATTTTAATATAAACGGGTCATATGGGTGAATCGAACAAATTGAAAGGACGCTATAAAATAAGGTAATAAAAAGTAAATGTTTCAATTCGCAAATTTTGAAAAGACGTTATATTTTATGGTTTTACCCAACATTAAATTGTTTTAATGAAAACTTATAGATATACTATATTTAGCTACTCAAATATAAATGAGGTGTTACGTTTGAGATTTTTTTTTTTTTTTTTTTTTTTGTCGTTTTAGGTCATTTCTAAAGCGATTCGTATAACATGAGCCCGTTTCCCGTTTAAGCCCGTGCCCGTTTATGCCCATGGCCGTTGGGCTAGTGCCTATTTAGCCTGCGTTGCCGTGCCCGCCCGCCCGCCCGCCCGCCCATTTTACACCTCATTTAAAGCATTGTGAAAAGATAGATACTCACCAAGCAGAAACAGTCTATTGAATCTAGTCAAGTCTTCATATACGTAAACCACGACTACACGAACAAAACCCGGCTATATCCGGCTAGACACGGTTATTCCGGCCAAGACCCGGCTAGACACAGTTATTCCGGCTATATCCGGCCATGGCCCGGCTAGACCCGGCTATATCCAGCCAAGACCTGGATATAGCCGGATATAGCAGGGTCTAGCCGCCTAGCCGGGTCTTGGCCAGATATAGCTGGGTTTTGTTCATATAGTCATGGTTTACGTATATGAAGACATGACTAGATTCAATAGACTGTTTCTGCTCAGTGCATGAGTATCTTTTCACAATACTTTAGAGTTTCTAATATAGGTGAGTCTGAAAATTTAAGAAATGGGTCAAACGGGTACTTTTTGGCATGACGAAACACCTTTAGGCAAAATATACATGAGGTTCTATACATTGTAATTTTTTTACCCAGAAACATAACCTTAGTTGAATAAGTACTAAGTAAATTTCTCAATTTTGCTACCTATACATAATGTGTATTTTTCATTTTTATGATTATCAGCCTGGTCAGAATTTGTCTGAAATTTTGTCGCCTGCAATCAGAAATCCTAGTAACTTGCAGTCTATGTAATCAACTTTCACATATTTCACCAAACTTTCTGAGTTTTTTTTAAGTTTTATGTTGCTGTTCTGTGGTGCTGGTTTTTTGTTTGGCTGCTTGTTTAGTACGCTGCAGAATAATGGGATTTCTGGTCCAATTCCTGGTGCGATTTGGAAGTGTTATGGAACCTTCAAACGCTAGATCTTTCGGGGAATAAGTTTAGTGGTAAGCTGCCTTATACTTTGGGAGATCATAAGAACTTGAATTTATCGTATGTTTTGTATTTTAGCTTCATTTTTTTTTTTTAATCAGTTTTTTTTAACGGCAACTAACTACTCTCACTTACTAATTGTGCTTATTTTTGTAATTCCGAGTCTTAAAAGATGTCAAGTTTACTCAGAAGAAGCACAGCAAAACACTATCTTGCAGGATGTTTGTTATACAACTGATTATCACGCGCGAATCATCAGAAATGAAATGCCAAACGCCCCTTTAAAAATCAAATAATCAGGTGGAAAGTAGCTAATGGAACTGTCAAACATTTCTTAGAGGCATACGTTCTTTTCAGTTCCTTCAACTTTTTTAAATTTGATTTTGTTAAAAGGGTTATTTCAATTCATTTATGTGAGTAGTTATATAGTACTTTTGTGTTATTCGTTATCCAACCCGCCCGACTCATTCATTTTGATGTCATGGGAAGCTGTTGTGAATGGATGTGTTCGCAAGTGGAAATTCCAAATCTTTATTAGTAGTAACAACAATACCAGCGTCTCAGCACATATTGAGAATAAACATTGTTCAATCCAGGAAAAAAAAGTTAATCGGTAAACCAAACACCATATATACAAAATAGCAACAGAAGTACAGAACCAATTGTTTAACGATAAGAACAACTCGGTTTTACCTGTCCTAAATGTTTATAAATAGTCCCCAACTTGTTTCGACCCGTTCAAAACGCTTGTTACTTTGATACTAATTTGTTATATAACTCATCCGACTATGACCGTCATGTGCTAAGAAATGAAGTAAGCAACAGAAAATACTGACAGTTAGTTCAATTCCTAATTTTCCTAAAGACCACTTCAGTATCCAACCCGAACCCATCAACTTTCCTAGTATAAACAAATTCTGACCCATTAAACAACTTAATCAGTGGATGAATACTAAACAAATCATTTGCCGAATACTTATCTGACCGCCTAGATATCGCCACGTGCAACACACATATCCCTCCACCTTTTAACGTCCGTTGGATCTCCCCTACAAACTTATCCGGATACAAAGCATGATCAAACACATTCGAGAATTCAAAGTCAAAAGTCTCATCATCAAATGGTTGATGATGAAAGTCACCTTTGATCACAAGTGGAGGGTATGGAACAAGATCCAACCCTATTGAATCCAACACTCCAACGCGTTTTAAAGCCTCCACTTCTTGCCCGACCCTTGCTCCAACACATAGAGCTTTAGATTCATTGGACAACAGTTTCTTGTGCTTTAGATCCGAAAAGAATTGTGTGAAGACATGAATCTTTCTTTCCCAATCTCGGGTTGTCCATATTTTTCTTAGTTTCGGGTTTGTTGTTTTCTGAAGTTGGTGATGAATGTAGTTGTCATATGACGTGTATCCAGGCCTGATCTTCAGGGTGGCGCTGATCTCACTATTCTTACCAGCGTCAGCCTGAATGATCAGGCCTGATTTCCTACTAAAGATTGCCGATTTTGAAAAAACAAAGATGAAACAAGATAAAGAGATGAGAACTATTAGAAAGAAACATTTGGGCATTAATGATCTTGATTTAAAAGTTGTATCTTTCATCTCCACACAAACACACTAAAGGGTGTTTGTGTGTGTAAACTTGCCTTTGAAAATGTGTTTTTCTATCAAACTTTATGTACATCTAAATATGGCTTGTGATGTGTGAAGAACTTGTTAGTTTATGCATGGCAAAGGTATGAGAGATAAGGGGAGAAAGTTGAGGTCTTATAACAAACAAATGGACAGATGGCTAAGTCACATAAATGCATGCATACATAATACATAACATTATAAGTTTATAACATATATGACATACGACATACATACACATGACACATACATTTGTTCATGCATACGTATATATGTATGCATTGCATGCAATGGCGACCCAGAACCAAGAGTCATTGTTCATTTTATGAAAACTTGAAAAGTATAAAAACTTGTAACCCAAAAATTAAGCACCGGGTACACTTTAGTATATTTAACATAATTTTACACTATGCAAGAAAAATTCATGGGATATATAACTCCTTTCGGTCCGCCCCTGATTGCATGCATACATACATGGGTGATGTATGTATTCATATGTATGGAGATGGTTTTGATCAAAATGATACTTTAGTTTCTCCGAAAATCAAAGGAAAAAAACAGAAAATAATGTCGAGGAATACAAAGTAAGCCAGCTTTAACTAATCATATTGTAGAAATATTCAATATGTATAGTCTTAGTTAGAGAAGCATTAGCCCAATTACAAGCCTGTTGGGCCGTTCTTTCAAGACAATGTTCTTATAAAGCCCAAACCTTCTAGTCCAAAATGGCACAAAACTAATGCAGTTTTAATCATTTTTTTCATCTCGTTAGATAAAATCTTTATAAAAAGTGTCTTGTGTGAGAAATAATTACGATTGTAAACTAATCATTATCAATGTGATTAGGAACTCTCGTATAGATTTAGCGACTGCAGTCTCGAGTCTTCAATTTTATATACTTTATAGTATCAGTCTTAAACAATACAGTATAAAATTATAAACAAAAGAATTACTTTTATTTCGCCTCTCAGAATAAGCTAAGATATAATGTATAGATGACTTATTAAGTTTTGTGTTCTCCATGTATGTTCTAGTTTCTTTCATATGCAAGGTAACAAGGTGAAACGAACAAACGATGGTGCACGTAGGTTATATTAACGAAATTTATTTATTTTTAAATAATAATAAAAAAAGACTAAAATACACCGCTTGGTCCTAAACTTGGCAGGACGGATCGCGATGACAAACTCGCCTTTTCATCGCCACAGGTCCAAACCTTGGCCATCAAACGCCGTAATCGCCCTCGACCGTAATGGGACAATCAAACCGATTTCCTCGGGGTATTATAGACCATTCACTTTTTTGACCCAACCTTCAACCCAAGGACCAATGTGTAGTATGGCTATTAGCCGTTTCTTCCCGACACGATTTAATTTCGGAACAAATAAACCCACCCAACAAACAACTTTTACCACATAAAACCACATTATCCGTAAACGATAAACCGCAAATCGAATCAAGAATATAAATCCTCATTTCCATAACTCAAAGACCAACCCAACTTCCAACAAAACCATGTCGATCGATCGCTTTACCAACATGCCGGATGAAGTGATCACTAACATTTTGAATCGGTTGCCTTTGTTAAGCGGTGAGAACCTCTAGTTTAGCGCGAACCGGAGGTCTAAGTGGACTTTGCTCACCGATGTCATACTTGATGAGGATTTCTTTTATTATTTAACATACTGAGTTTGATGGTAGGCTTGTTACTAGATTCTTAAATCGGCATGGGTCCAATAAGAAAGTTTGTCTTGTTGTAGAGCCAAGATCAATTATTGGAATAGACAACTTTCATTATGAATGATTCATGAGTGGCTCTTGTTTTGGCCGACAATGGAATTGAGGAGCCGATTATTACAAATGGTATGGTGACCCATTCGTTCCCAACCCAACTTTACTCTCGAGTGAGTTGAAACATCCGTACTTCATGTTTGTGCTATGGCTACTTTGGAATATTTTCATGGCTTTCCAAATCATCGGGCCTAGAATTGATTCATGTCAATTTTCTAAGCGCATACATTTGGGACTTTATTCATTGGTTGTCCTCACTCGAGTCTCTTAAAATGAATCGTCCTAGTACAAACGAGATGAGACTATGGGATATTGCAAAACTTGGGAATTTGAAGAAGTTACATTTGTCATTAGGTCGTTATAATGTTGTGACCACAATCACAACATCCGATATCTTTCACTTGACAAGACTTCAAAATCTCGAGACCCTTACATTGGATTTTGGTGATTGCACAGTAAGAACAATTTCGCTTTTACAACTTATAATTTAACAATGTTATGTAGATGTTGTTAGGTCACCATATTAGTAACACAAGCATCAATATGTAGAAATAGAGAAGCTATTGAAACTCCAGAGCTTCCCCAGAGATCGGTTGAAGTTTGGGTTTAAAACAATTAACACACACACACACATCGTATGAAATAAGAGCCGGGTTATGCGGTTAGGCGAAGAGTGAAAGTGAATGAATTGAACAACCAACCCTCAAGTGAGGGTTATTACAAAGTATTTATAGGAGAGGAGCTAGGCAACACCCTAGTCCCTTCCTTTCCTTATTGGACTTGGGCCTAGGCTTATGGGCCTTCTACATAAGCCTCCAAGCTAATAACAAACATAAAGGCCATAATTAAGCTAACTATTACATTTAATTACTAACACTTGAAATCATGTTTAGGAGTGATTCCAACAATCTCCCTAAGTGTTAGTGATTGAAAATATGAACGTGAAGGTGTTGATGTAATAGTAGCTTTGACGCCTTCCGACATTCTTCTTCTTGTGAGAAGAATTGCCTTGATTCGAACAATCTCCCAATGTAGAGAAATTGTCTTCTTTGAACAGCTCGCTTTGACGCCATCATTATCTTTGTTCTTTGATCATTGTTCTTTGTGATGGTAGTGATAGTATGTTGTTGTTGTTCGCGATCAAGTCTCGCCTCAGTCCGCTTCGTTGCTCCAAAGGTTCCACGTCATTCTTCAACATGCTCACACGCCTTTGACGTTGGATTTCAAGATCGATGAAGTTCTTTAAGTCTTTAAACTTTGTGGATTCTTTGACTTGACGAAGAATCATTCGACTTTGTGTTGCCTTTGAGAGAACTTCCATTAGTGATGATGTTGGCATGAGCATGTGAAGAATTTGACGATCATTCCGCTCCGAGCTTCCATAAGAAGAAAACATAAGAAGGGTTAGTAATAAGCGGATTCCGCACTTACAAGTTTGAACTTCGAGAGTGTTAATAAGATAGTGTGAAAACACAACTCTAATTCTCACAAAGGCCGCTCTCGAACCGAGTCCCACAAGTGAGATAACGCGATGTACCAAGCACATCTACAGCTCAGATGAGCCGAGGTACATCAAGCATCACCTCACGATCAGACCGCTTGAGACACACTAAGCGTAATCCACGGGAGTTACCAAGTGACGCCGCCGTGTGGTCGTTTGATGTTGACCATGGCAGAGTTTCCATTCAATCACCGAGGATCACAATTGTGAACCTCTCATAAATGTTCTCGATAGATTGCTAAGATCCGTGAAGGACTCGATAACGCATCACCGATGTTCTTATTGTTGAACAACAAGTGATGAAATGTCAAGTGTACCTAAGAGATCTTTTGATGAATCTCGTGGCTCTAGACTCAATAGTGCTTTTTGGTTTTCCGAGCGGAGACTAGGAGAGGGTCTCCTTCTTCAATACCAAAGAATCTCTAAGAGAAAGCCGATAGTTTACGTAGGGTTCCCCGTGAGAATGAAACAAGCTTCGCTGAGAGAAACTTGAGTGGCTAAGAAGGTTTAGTGCATGCGCCATCGGGTCCATGACGACTTTTAATCTTCAATACCGGCCATCAAGTGACAACCAAGAGTATATGAATTGAACCCTGTGTCCACCCTAAGTTGAATAACTGAGGGCTATTTCTTTTCACCCTTTTCTTTGCATTTCTTTTAATTCTTCAACTCCTTCTTTCTCCGATTCTCATTTTCTCCTTTTATAATCATACCTAAGGACTTCTAATTCTAACTATTGGTAGTGTCCTTGGTAGATCCCTCCGGCTCAAGGATCATAGGACGGTTATTCCTAACCTTAATCACCTTATAACTCCATTGCCATAAAACCATTTTCATGAAAATCTCTCAAGTGTTTGTGAATGAAAACATGTTTGAACACTTCAAGAGTTTTAGATTTTCGTAAATACTCCCCTCCACATGTGCTTAAGAGTTTTGACAGAAATCGCACAAAGGAGGAAGAGCGCGACTTTTGAATTGATCGACTCAAGATAGACAATTCCTTGCGAGACACGATTACGTTGCATAGTTAAAGAGATACATTGTCGCCTTTTAGGTGACAACTAGCTCTAATAACTACCTTGAAGATGTGGACAACCCCGAAAGGTTGTCAAACCCACAAAGTTCATGTCTATCAAGAGCTTCTCGAATGGGTACAATTTACTTGGATAAGTCTTGAAGACAAATCTTTTCAATGTATGACTGCTCGTATCCCGTCAATTCATGGGTTGAAGTCTTTTCACACGAGGATTCAATAGCAAAACACAACATATTTCTTATCACATAATTTTCTCCCTCAAAATGGCATATAAATGTTATTTTGAAGAAATGTTGAGAATAAATATGACCATTTTGAGTTTTGTGGGAAGATTACACAAAGAACAATTTGTGAACAAAGTATTTTAAGTCAAATACTCCCCTCAACAAGTGATATAAACGGTTGAGGTTTTGAAAATCATAAGGGAAGTACTTGTTCTTTTGAGCAAAACCTTTGAAAAGTGAAAGGTTTGATAAGTTTTACTCAAAAGTAAGAAGCTTTCGCTCCTTTTATAAGGATTGTGGCATCAAGCGCACTACGTGGTCCTTTCATTACAAGAACGGGTTGTACATCGTTATATGTGCACAAGCCATAGTCATTATAAATCACACATCCAAATTAATATGAAATAGAAATAATTTAAGGGTACCGTGTAGTCCAAGAATCTTTCCAGAATGCGAATGTATGCTGATAGCCGTGAGAGTAATCTGGGACGACCACCTACAAAGCTCTCTAATGTTCTCGAATCGTCCCTTCAGACAACCTTTCATCAATCATAGTGATGATCCTCTTCACATCCCTTCTTTCCCGAGAATTCCATCGCTGAGACCCAATGCCTTCATGTATCTCCTTCAACCGATAAGCCAAGCCATCCCTAACCTTCTTCAATGTGTGATCCCCAAACTTGTGAAGATCTCTACACGCCATCAAGCGCTTCGTTGTAGTTCACTACGGTAAATTACTCCGAATGGTTTGTCGATGAGAGTGTATTGTGGAAGATGGTTGATGTCGGGAAGTTCTAGCCGAGGTCCGTGAAGTTGACACGGTCCGATATGATTCAACAAAGAAGTTGTAAATCTTCTACACGCTCTCTTGATCACTATGCTTCGATGAAGATAAGCAAGGACTTGATGTATTCACGTTGAACTTCACGAGAATTGTCTCATGCGTCCCCGCACTTTGGCAAGATACGATCTTCAATGTCGTTGAGAGACAAATTCTCAAAGTCCGCTTCACGTAATGCATAGTCCCTTTCGCCTTGTCTTTGACCACGATATTCTTGAGGAAAGTGTAGTCCCATTTAGACGAAAGATCAATATGCTTAATAGCAACGATCCCTTTAGTACTATACACTTCATGTTGAGACTTTCAACCCGGCAACTTTTGTAGTAGATTCGCCGCGCTCGCCAATGGTGAATCCCATACATTGCATCGATGTCATATTGCTCCACATCGTTAGAAAACATGTGAGTAGCCTTTTCTTCGATGGCTATACAGCTTGGAGTATATGGTCACGGAACGGAAGTGTAAGTGATGTAGCGATTTTTTGAACCATCGCTACCGTAGAAGGAATTCCAAATCTTTGTTGAAGAAGTATCAAATGGAATCTTAGGTCGATCCGTCACAATCGTTGGTAGAGGTTTAGACCAATCGGTGTAGTATGGAGCGTTGTCTCTTTTGGTAAAGTCGATGTTTGCTTCAGGGTTGAGCCAATCAATGTTGTTAGACATGGCTCGTGCTATGTTTTCAAGGTGATACTCAACTTCAATAGCACTTTCTGAGCTGTCTTTGAGTAGTTGAAAAGCTTCATTCTTGATTCTTCTCAACTCCGATTTCGTCATCTTCTTTACCCGAAACTTATCTTGAAGAATTTTAGCATGCTCCAAAGTACGACCTTCTATCACATCTTGACCTTCAGGTGGGTAGGGAGTAGAATCAACAAGTTTAGAGAACCAGACATATTCAGTGTCATCCTCGTCTAGCCATGATACGACGCCCCCTTAGGCGCCTTCTTCTTCTTTTTCTTAGGCCTAGATGAGGATTCCGGTTTCTTAGTTGTGTCGGGAGAGGTGGGTTGTTGTTGGGGCTCGTGGACTTCCTCATCGTCACCACCAAGATACTCAAAGTGATCACCGCTTTCGAGTCTGGGTGGTAACTCGTAGTCCCGAGGTTTGTCAAGAGAAGAGCGAGGAGGAGATCGTGGTTGAGCCGGAGTCCTTTGGGGTGGAGGTTGCATGGAGGATGATTCACCGCTTTCTTCGGGCGCTTAGGCTCGCCATTCTTATCCTTATCCTTATCTTCATCGCCTCTGGACGCTTAGGCCTTTGAGCTTCTTCTCCGCATGTCGATTTGAGTTGGTATTCCAAAGAATGCTTCAAACAATTTACCTTCGTAAGAAGCAAATGTTGCGATCGCTTAGACATTTGAGCTACCAGCCTGTTAACCAATTCAAAGATCCGAGAATATTATGGGATCAACTGGGTTGATGTTTACATGCATTGGTGTTGATCTCATAGTTTGCTTGGCCAAATGCAATAGATTCGGATAGAGTTGTTTGTAAACATCTCCTTTGTAACCCGTGAACGATGTCAAGAAGGAACTTGTGAGTGTAACCTTTGATCATCTCGCTCATTTCCCTCGAGGATCACGCTGCATGAACTTCGGATGTACTCCCTTTCAACTTGACATCTTGTCATTCTCTTCATGAAGATATCGAACCGGTCACGAGAAAATTCACTTTTGTAAAGCACGCCTTTCTTCCCCGACCGCTGATGCCTTTAACGATCCTTGTCTTTGCTTGAGAGATCCAAGAGGTCGCTGGCTTCTTCACCGATTTGGATGTGGATCCGTTGATCTTTTGGATGGTGGTGGTGAAGAGTGAGAAGACGAGTCGATGATGAAGAGACATGAGGAGGCTCGGGGTCCTTAGGTGGTTCAAGTTTCTCCTTAGAACGACGGGATGTCTAGAAGAAAATGATCATAAGCGGTCTTCTTCATTTCCGCACTTAGCCGCTTTCATCGCGCCCTTGAGTTTCATCATCGCAGGAGTTTTCTCGCCTTTTCCAATCGGTTCCTCAATATCAAAGTTGATCGAATCCTCAATCGCGCTTCGTTGTTGTTGTTCGTGGGTGATGGTGGTACCAGCCCTTTATCGGGTTGATTAACCGCATCAAGAACCGGTGTGGCTTGAGTACCACCACTTGAACCTCCGTGGCCACGAGTTTGATCTTTTACAAATTCTTTCGGCAAGATGTTTGAGTCTCGAGTTCCTTCAACTTCCTTTGATATTCCTTTTGCTCATCAAATGGTTCTTCTTCGAGCTCTCCTTATCATGCTCAATCACCGAGTTTTCCTTTACCTTTGTCACCGGTGGACCGGGAGGTTTAGCTACCGATGGAGTAACATCGGTTGCGCTTTGAGTAGAAGACCTCATCGTCTCGATTCGGTTTCTTCGTAGCTTTCATCCACTAGCTTTTTGGTGGTTCGACTTGGGAATGGGAATAGAACAGCTTCCTTAGAAGGAACTTTCCGTCTGTGTCCGTGTTTCCTCTTAGGGAACTTCCTTTACTCTCGCTTGCACACTTCCTCGCACTTCCTCTTCTCGGTTTTCCTTGTGGGTGTGCCGTAAGACTTGTCATCGAGAAAACCAACTTTGCTTTCTTCAATCGCTACCGATACCTTTTGTATGTGTAGAGCTTTTGATTTCATCGATGTAAGGTGATCCGCAACACAAAGACCTTGTTTCTTTGTTGTTGATTCCTTGAATCGACAGCTAGAGTAGGTTCGCACAACATGTCGTGATTGTTGGGGTCATTGAGTCTCTTGGGATATCGTGATTATACCCAAGAGCTCTTTGGATCAACAGCTTTGTATATCCGATATAAGGAATCTTTGAGCCAAGATTTTTGAGGAATGACATCATGTCGTCCCATATCGTAGCTTCAATTTCGATGTGCTTCATGTTGATCAAAGCCCAAAAGATTTGCAGCTCCATGAGCTTGGGATGCTCATAGCCACCGCCACGACCGTAAACAGATTTGGTGATGATGATGTGAGAGTTCTCCGTGGTTGAGGAATATTCTTAAGATCCACGTATGAATGCTTAGTGATTACTCCCGAAGCTTCGCCATAACCAATGTCGATCATGAATTGTAGAATGCCTCTTCGCTTGGTGCAAGCATTGTAATCGGTAGGCTCGATGTCGGAATGAGGAGAACAACCCTTAAGTCTCCGTGTGATGGTGACTTGTTTGTGGTCGAGAGTCACCGCCACAAGATTTTGTCCTTTGATCTTTGCATTGTGTTCCGTAATCGATGAATGTAGATCTCGTGCATCGAAAGCGTAATTTGAGAGCATGTTCGATAAGGATGATTCTTCGTAATATCCACAAAGAATCAAGCAAGAAGACTCGAGCAGGTGTGAGAGTTTCAAAGTCAACACGAAGGTTGTTCTTTCCAATCTTCATCGGATAGCCATTAGGAAGATATCAAGAATGGTGAGAACATTTGGTGCATCCACATTTCGCATTCGAGCGCCCATGTCGAGATCTCAAATATATTTAGCCAAAAGAACCAACATATCGAAAGACATTATGTTAGTCAACTGATGGTTTTATTGTCTAATTATTGAATGTGATATGTTGATGATTGTTACGAGTCCAATGTCACTTGTTTGTCCAATAGTCCAATGACGTCGTGATAAGTTTCGTGAGTTAGTTAACTTTAAGTTTTAAAGTTCATGTTATCACTTATTTTTCACAACATATTAAACGTTTAAGCTTATTAGTGACATTATTGGTTTCGTGACGTTATGATTTATTTATTTACAAGTTTGCACGCGTAACAATTCATGATTAAGGTTAAACAAGGCTTAGGCGTAGAAATGGCAAGCTTATGCGTAAACAGGAGTGATATACGCGAAAAACGCAAGCTTATGCGTAGGTTCTTGACTTACGCGTAAGAAATATTACGCGAGAGAAAAAGGGACCTTATGCGAGAGCTTACGCAGAAGCAAGATATAAAACTTACGCGTAAGGCTTACTCGTAAGAGTAGACCTTATGCGAGAGGTCATCGCTTACGCATATCCTTCACAAGATGATACCGTAGTCCCTTATGTAGAACTCACGCAGAACGCTACGCCGTAAGATTACTCTTACACGATAACCTTCTACGCGTAAGGTGATCCTTATGCGAGATTGCTAATAACCTTGATTTCGAATTTTCACTTGTAACAAACCCGAAATAAGTTCATCATAGCATCAATATTAACACACACATTCATTCTATAATGATTTAATCACAAACACTCATTCAAACAGTTATGCGAGAAAACCCTTATGCGTAAAACTAAACCCTAAAGTTCATGAATTACGCCTAAGAAATTTAGCCATGGAAAATGCATCAAAGTTTTTCGGTAGTTCTAAGAAGCCTAATGAGTGTTATGACCAAGTTTTAACATCAAATTCTCAGTGAATCAAAAGTACCCAAATATCAAGAACGTTAAACCCTAATTTCTAATTATCAATCAATTAGTGTTTCTGGGTTGATTCTAAACATGGATATGATCAATTCATCTTGTAAACAACAACACATA
Source organism: Chrysanthemum lavandulifolium (assembly GCA_022545495.1). NCBI lineage: Eukaryota > Viridiplantae > Streptophyta > Magnoliopsida > Asterales > Asteraceae > Chrysanthemum > Chrysanthemum lavandulifolium. The sequence continues at coordinate 18,158,670 of CM040241.1, forward strand.
ACAATCTTTTTAACCAAAAACGTTCTCATTTGAAAACACCCAATTTCACGCATAAACCCTAATTCCCAAAATCAATCAATTCGTGTATCTGGGTGTGTTTTAGTGATGAAAATGTAATCATTGATGTTAGAAAACGCTTTGACACTATCATTTTAACCATAAACACATTAACTTGATTATGTGTTCATACGCATATGCGTAGAACACAAAATCAACCATATACATAAATCTAACCGTTGGATTTGTTTAAAATTCAAAACCAATGTTTGTAATCATGTTAGAAACATAAACCACTTACGCTTGATGATCAAAACACGGATTAGAAGAATGATTCTTAGGCGAGGATTTGTTTGGTGAAAATTAAATGTGAAGAGTTAATGAGGTTGGTGGGTAGTTTTGTTAAAATAACTTTATGCTTTTGATGCTTTTAGCCCTCCACCTTTACCATTTACATCCAATGCCTTTAACTTCCATTTTGGTTACCAAACGAAGGATATCTTGAAAGAATTTTGACGACACTCCCCCGACTTAAAAATAATGAAAGTTTATAAATTTTAGTCCGAGGAGTGTCGAAACCGTAAATGTGACCACCATTATTAAAGAAACAACCGGATAAGGTAACATGCAAGTACATGGTTATTATGAAACAGCTATATTTATTTTCTCCCTCAACACTTGATCGAAAAATACCGAATTTTGAAAGATTTGAGTGTTGACGGAAGAATTGTACTTGCCATGTGAAAAGAAATATAGATAGAAGAATATTTTTGTTGTTTTATCCGATTTTATATTTTTATATTTTGTTTTTGAAAATATTTACAAAAGAGGTTTTGGTGTTTGACTAGTTTTAAGAATGTTTTAAGAGTTCATCCAGCCTCTTGAGTCAAACACCAAGATACCAATCCGTGGACCAACTCATTAAACCTAGCAGAGCTAAGGCTTTGGTGAGAAGATCCGCCAATTGGTATTCGCACTCCACAAAGTATAATTCAACAAGACTGCTCCACGTGGTCCTTGATGAAATGATATCAAGATCGATGTGCTTTGATTTTGAGTGTTGAACCGAGTTGCACGAGATCGCAATAGCACTCGATTGTCGCAAGACATCGGATTTTGTCAAACACGTAACCATAGTCTTTGAGTTGTGTTCTCATCCAAATGACTTGAGCACAACATGCCGACATGGCTACATATTCTCGCTTCGGTTGAGGACAACGATGTACAATCCTCGCTTCTTCGATTGCCATGACACCGCTTATCACCAAGAAATTGTAATGCTCCTCAAGTACTTTTCCGTGAATCTAAGCATCCCGCGTGATCGTCATCCTAAAAAGCGATTAGTTCAAAACCGTAATCCTTCTGATACCGATCCCCAAATTAATGGTTCCCTTGATGTATCGGAGGATTCTTTTAGCCTCGAGAGGTGGGTTTCAGCTTGGTCTCGATCGATAACGGAGCAAAGATATACGGCAAAAACAATATCAGCCCGCTAGTCGTTAGATACATGAGAGACCCAATAATACTACGGTATTTGGTAGGGTCCACCAATTTCCCATGTAAATCAACGTCTAGCTTCTTGGTATGAGCCATTGGTGTGGCATAGGTGTCACAGTTTTGCATTCCAAATTTGTTTAACAATTCAAGGGCATATTTGGACTGACTCAAGAAAATACCACGGGGTGATTGATGAACTTGCAGTCCTAGAAAGAACGTAAGTTCACCCATCATTGACATTTCAAAATGTTTCTTCATTAGTTTTGCAAAAGCGATTGAGTACTTTTTATGTGTTGACCCAAAAATGATGTCATCCACGTAAATTTGAACAATTAAGATATGTGCCCCGTGATATTGTATGAAAAGAGTTGGGTCGACCGAACCTTTGGTAAAATTATTGGCAATGAGGAAAGATGATAACTTATCGTACCACGCCCGAGGAGCTTGTTTGAGACCATACAGAGCTTTGTTCAGTTTGTAGACATGGTTCGGGAACTCGGGATCAACGAATCCTTCCGTTGGTCGACATAAACCGCTTTTTAAGTTGCCCATTCGTAAAAGCGCTTTGACGTCCATCCGAAAGACCGTTATATTCATATGAGCCGCGAACGCGAGAAATATCCGAACAACCTCAAGACGAGCAACCGAGCAAATGATTCTTCAAAGTCAATACCTCTTCCCGTCGATAACCCTTAGCCACTAGACGTGACTTGTTTCGACACGCTCCTTCAAAGATCCAATTTGTTCTTCCAATCCATTTGAGACCAATGACGAGACCCTCGTTGGTCTTTCAACCGCTCCCATACTTCAAGACGCTTGAATTGGTTGAGTTCTTCTTGCATGGATTCAATCCAATTGTCTTTTGTCATTGCGCCTTTAATGTTTTTAGGCTCGATTGGCGCATGGTGAGTGCATAAATGCAATGTTCACCATCCGTGCGAAGACGTTGTCTCGTGAACGACCGTTGATTCGGGTTGCCAATAATATTTTCAAGAGGATGGTCTTTTGTCCAACGATGTGTAGGGTTGATGTTGGTATACATTGTGCGATTTCGAGGATTCAAATGGTTTGTAGATGATTCCGCGACATCGTGCGCAGCCTCATTGGCAAACGGGTTAAAGAACGCATTTGGATCAAAATCATGGCGGGGTACATCATTCGTAACATCATCACCGGTTCTCGCGTTCGTTGGATGCGCTTTGTTCAACTGTTGTTGTAGAGTCAATCGGTGGTGCTTCTTCAACAAAGAGTTGTTGTAGCAGTGTATCGTATAAGAGTATTATCGTTGAGCAATGGAAACATCGGATACACCGAGCACGCTCATCAATATCGCCACCGAATGAGGAGCAAATAGTCTTTCCATTTGTTGACGAGTAAGTCGAGGGCTTAGTTCAATTGATGATGGGGTTTGAGGAAGTTTGGTTGTGACCGGGTTCCAAGTCGTTATACTCGTAAGCCATGTCTCAGAAGTTCATCAAAATTAGCATGAATCGCTTCCATAACTCGCTTTGTACGACGATTCCGCATCCGATAACCTTTTGAATTCTCACAAGATCCAATAAATACTCCAATGTCGCTTTGGCTTTGAGCTTTCCAAAGTCTTCACGATCATTATTTGGGTAGCAAAAGGATCCAAGTGTTTAAGTTCGTTGGATAAGCTCGAAAGGTGTTTTGTTGTGGTGTTTTGTAATCATTGAACGGTTTTGAGTGTAGCATGCGGTTGATTTTCCGCCCACAAGTAATCCGGAAGTTTAGCATTAATTATAACCATTATCACACAATACATGAAAGTGTTTAAGATTCGTTTTCTGTTGCGGATAAGCTCGAAAGGTGTTTTGTTGTGGCATTTTGTAATCATTGAACGGTTTTGAGTGTAGCATGCTTGATATTCCGCCCACAAGTAACGAAGGAAGTTTAGCATTAATTAACATTGCCTAAGGTGTCTTGTACAAGATTTTAGGGTTTTAAACCCTATCTTACATCAAGATAAGTCTTTACTTCATTAATTCAATTATGTCTTTGATTATTTGTGTGTATGCTTGCATGTTCTCCATGTCCCGCTAATTTATTTGTGTGTTTGCTTAGAAGTATGAAACTTAATTATTAAATATTGATTGGTTGTTTCTTATCTTAGTTGATTAATGATCTAGTAATGCGATAGGTCATTCGCTGTGTACTTAATGCTTGATTCATCTTTGTGAACCTTAGAGTATAATTACCTCGAGTAATTGTAGGCTAAACCATCCAAAGAGCGCCTTAGAGTAGGAGTTTATAATCTCTAGTGGGTTTGTAGACAAGACCCTTTGGTAAGTTCAAGAGTTAGGAGAAACGACACCCTACAACTTTAGACACACAACGCAACTAGGAATAAGACGTGACACTCAACCATCAATAGAGATAATTAAGGAGTAATACAAACTAAGTAAACACATCTTTAAACTATCATACGAGCACACATTAATTAGACATAGACTCCCACAACCTTAGTTTAGATAATTAGATAATAGTAGAGTAATCGGTAGAAATACCAACCCCCAAACCAATACCCGAGATTCGCACCTTTCCATTTTCATAAAATATAAAAGATAAAAATAATCTTCCTCAACCTTAACCTTAGCGTAGTAACTCCCTACTAGCATTCCTATTCCCTAGAGAACGATATCAATACCCGTGGCTTACCCTAATTACTACACTACAACGATTAGGTTCATCGCTTCAGGGTGTTATAAAACTTGCTCAAGAAAAGGAAGTTCCTTTGACCCAACGACGCTGTGTAGCGTTATCAATACTCAAATGTTAGCTTTAGCTTTCGAGCTTTCCAAAGTCTTCACGATCATTATTTCGGTAGCAAAGAGCTCCAAATACATAAAAGTGTTTCGAGATTCCCACTAACGCTCGGTTTCGTATGCTTTCAACAACTCCGCTTTGTTCAGTGTACGGCAATAGATGTTTGATGTCTGCGTCTTCCACTAACGCTCTTTCTCATAGAATTCACGCAATAGGTTTTGTTAACAAATTCTCAAGCCTTTGTCTGCTGCTCGATTATCCCGACGGTGTTGCGGAGTCGAACTCAATTTTGTGAGAAATGTGATGATCATTTGTGGATCTTGGTCTTTGCTTCAAGAAAGTAGACCCAAGTCCATCGCGAATAGTCATCAACAATTACTAAGATGTAGCATTTGCCATTGATCGCTTGCACGCGCATCGGGCCACACAATCCATGTGAAGAAGATGAAGCACATGTCGAGAGTCGTGTTCCACCTTTGAAGGAAAATGAGCACGAGTGCTTTTCCCTTGTTCACAGTCGAGCAAAGGTGATCTTTAGAATACCGAAATCGGGAGTCCTTCAACAAGTTTGTGTCGAGCAAGGTTGGTGATGGTTTGAAAGTTTAGATGTGAGAGACTTTGCCACAGCTGTGATTTTGTAGATGTTGCATTTGAAAGTAGATGATGGGAGAGGAAGCAACCATGTCTTGCATTGAGATTGTGTACAGACTAGAATTACGAGAGCCGTACATAAGGTCATTTCCTTGTAGATCACGAATGAAGCAAGTTTTCTCCCGAAAGCAACCTCCAAATCTCCATCACAAAATTGACCGATCGAAAAGAGATTGTAATCGAGGCCTTCCACATAGTAAACTCTACTAATTTCGATGTTACCATTGATATAATCTCCGAGCCCATGATAGTTGCCAAGTGATCATTCCTAACTGACAAAGGCCAATGAACTTTGCAATAAAGTTTGATAACAGCTTAAGATTGCGTCATGTGTCGGGAACATCCGCTATCAACAACTAGTGATGATCTCAGACACCGTGACACACACGCATTACTACGTATGGAATAGAGTAGATGTGGAACCCGAAATGTTAGAGGTTCAAGCGGTATAGTAGAAATACACACATTAATGACTTTAGGCATCCATTTAAATCCTAGTGTGTTATATATCCATTTTTGCCATCTCCAACTAGTATTTGCTTTAGTCTTAGTGAATGCACTAGGTGGTACTACATTCTTAGAGGTGAAACGGAGCTACAAGGACATCAATGTTTGCCTTAGAATCTAAAGAAGGCGGTCTACCAAGCACGCACTTAGAATGATTAGTGGGCCTAGAGGTATTCCGATTCTTAGGATTCCTTAAACGAGAAATGATAGCTTTAGCAACACATTTTCATGACAATCGTAATTCATACTTTTACGATAAATAACACAAGGTGCATCGATCGAATATCAAAAGTACTTAACGGTTTAGCATTCGCTACATCACTTTTTCTATTACATTTGTCGACGCAATATCTAAAGTAGAAGCAACGGGAGTCTTATTCAAAATCCTAGGTGTTCTTCACTTTAAGATTCCTTATTGATCTTTTCTTAGGTCGCAACTTCCTATTCTTCCTTGTATTGCTCCTAGGCGTGAAGTGCGGACATTAGGAAAAGATGCAACTATTCCTGCTTCAAGAGAGGAAAGCACATTAGTAACTTGTGATTTGGCAAGTAGGCATTCTAGGTTCACGATTACTAAGTGTTACTGTGCTATTCTCTTAATAATGGTAAGTGGAAGTTGTTCATACTTTCCTAACATTTCTCTTAACTTAAAGATAGTGTGCACCAATTCTTGATTTTCGTAACTAAGATTTCTAGAAAATTTCATGACTTTCTAGTGTGTACAACATAATGATCAAGTTCGTTTGATGCTTCATCACGAGTCTTTTAAGTAAATCAAATATGACACCATATTCTGCTTAACTTTTGCAAGTTCTTGTTCATATTTTGAGATTTGACACTTCAAAGACACGTTTTGATCATCCAGCTTGCTCAAATTTAGGATTAAAGATTTTGGATTCAACCGGTTGATTTTGTTTTGCAAAGCAAGTTCACGATTTTGACAATCTTTTGACACCATTGAAGACGATTTTTGCATTTGAAAGCTCGTTGATCAATCGCTCATTTTCAACTTTTAAAGACTCGATCCGATGCACATTATCGGTGATTCTTAATAATTACAACGTAATCAACAAGATCGCAGAGATATAATCGATGCATATGGCAAAGAATGCAACAACACAAGATTATGGACATCAAGATGTATAAGGTCTTCCAAGAGTCGATCAACATCTTTTCGTAACATTTTCTTTTTACGCTTAGTATTAGAAATAGATGTTTCGCTTTTCGAAAACGACTTTCATCAAACCAAGTTCCTTATGAAAGTCCTGCTCAATACAATGCATAATTTTTCAAGTTTTTAACATTAGGTAAAAGATTTTTCCGAAAATGTCTTTGTTCTCGCGCCAGAGGCGATTGAAAATGTTCAACTTTTATTTCGTAATGATATTCTATCTCATGTTCTAAAAGTTTGAGGTCACCATGAAAAGGTCAAAATATCTAAGAATTTGACGATTTTCGTGTTTTGAATTTACTTCACCGATGGAAGGTAAAGGACCATAAATTTGTGCATAATTTGGTTTGGGATTAATATTAGAAGACTCGATGTTTTGTGATAATCCTTGGTGTGTTAGAAGAATCCTTTGCAAAGGGACGAAGTGACCGCCAGAATAAGTAAAAGGTTTGTTGCAAACAACTTTTTCTAATTTTGATTGACTCGCCTTCCTAGATCTAATTCTCTTGACGATGATATTCAACAACACTCATAATGTAATCATCAATTTTATATTCTGTGACCGGAAACTTCGTGATTTGGTTCAATGCTTTGGTTGAAAGCTTAGGTTTGTAATCGCTAAGATTCGTCCATATCCATTTGGATTGGGTTTTAAAGTAAACTTTAAATAGTCATGATCGACTCACCATGTTTGTAAACAACATTTTAAACTCTTTAAGTTTGTTTTGTGTCGATAATTTCTTCAAGTTGGTCATCACTCGTCGCTTGAATGCTTTTTGTATGCAGAGAACTGCTTTTGACAATTTAACAACTCAACCTTAGCTTTTTGATTTTCCAAGGTAAGAGCGTTAATTTGCTTTTATGTTCATGTTTCGCTTGTTCTATTTCGCATAACAAAGCATTCTTCGAGCCGCTAGATCACGATTGTCGTTTCTAAATATTGTTCGCTTTGATGAGATTTAGCAAAAGAGGCTTCAAACCTTTTTCACGATTTTCTTGAGTTTTGAAAAAGTTGAGTTGCTTTAAGCATTCAAAATCCTTGGTTAACAATGCATTTTACTTTTTAAGGTGCCGATTTAATGCAACACATTCTTCCATTTGGGTTTGTTGGTCTTTGGTAATGTATCAAGATCTCGATGAGGCAAAGGTTCAACGTGTTCAACGCGAGTCACAACATGATCATTATTAGATCCTCAAGTATAACCACGGAGTCAATTTGATTATCAAAGGAAACCATAAGGTCATCTTGATCACAAATGTAACTACGGGTCTAGTTGAGAATCGCCGAATGAGATGTAGATGACTCATTTTGAACATTCCGAGCCTTGCCGGATCTCGGATGTTGGAGGAGATATTAGATCGTAGATAAATATGGTTTGGTCGGCACCGAGACAAGCCATCGCTGTCATACATTGGGCCTCGTGTCACTCATGTGTAGCTCATGCATATTAGCCATCAACATAATAAACGAATTGGTCTCGCAAGTCCTCCATATCATCATCCGAACAGATCCGCCATAAAGCTCGTTTTGTCCGTGAGAGTTCCACCACTTCATCCTTAAGAGCCAAAAGTAAAGCCTCCTTGTTATAAGCAACGCCCCTAGTCCTCGGCTTTGGACATGCATTAGCCAGTGTCCTTCTCATTGCGCTGTAGCATCAAGACCATTCAACCCATTCTCGAGCATTTCTGCTCAACCACTTGAGCTCGTTGTTATTCCGACCCATAGCATTAAACCCTTGACCACCGCCCATCCGACGACCATAACCATGATTCTCGAACTTCAACTCGCCCATTGTTCACAATACCGATTCCTTGTGTTAGATGAGGAACGAATTATTGTTGGATTTGTTTGTATAACGCCAAAAGCATTAGCAATCATAACAAATCCTTGTTGCAATGCATCGAATGGATCGGAGTCCTCATTAGCTTCATCGACAAATGCTTGATCATTGTTGTTGTTGTATGGAACCAATTGAGTTTGTTGAGATTGTTGCTATGATGGATCATATGGTGTGATTGTGGCAATTGGTTGAGTTCGCCGGGTCGAGGAGGATAATTGGTTTGAGCATACAAGGCAAGTTGTTGATTTTCCGGATGCGAAGGTGAAGCAATTTGAGCACGGAGAATCCTTTCCTTATCAACTTCCTTTGATGAGGCTTCAAGTAATCGATAACAATCCATATGTAGAATGATGCAAATTCTTCGCTTGACGGAGAAAAATGACATACTTCTCCCATTCGTAACCAAGACTACTCAGAACTTAGTATTAACCGCAATTCTTGGCATGATGATGTTGTGTTTATCCAAATAATTTATGATGTCCGAGAATCGATGATGATAAGACTCTAGTGTCTCTCCGTGTTCAATCATGAAGTGTTCATAAGCCAAGTAAATTTTGGATTCCATATCCTCCCGATTGAGTGCATGATCCTTCCATAAGTAGATGAATATGTTCCCACATCGCTTTGTAGTCTTTTGAGCATCAACATCAAGAATTGGGTTTGGTAATCCTAAAAGGATATATTGCATTGCAAGCTCATCGCCTTCATAGTGTAGAAGTTCATCTCCGCATAGATCAGCAACAAGAGCAATGTTGGTTTGATCATCTCTCGTGGAACAAAGATTGGATCTCCTGTAATGATAGTAGGCATCTCAAATGGACCTTCCATGATAACCTTCTTTAAGAACTTTCCATGTGGCTTCTTCAGATCACAAACCTAAAGAACCTAATCACCCATTGACCGTAGTTTCGGAGTGAGCATTGAGGTCTATCAAGTGATCCAAATTTCATGAATTGATTGTTGGTCGCTAAAGCTTCACACATCTTTGCAAACCAAGTCGGTTCCTTCATAGTGTTCCTTGATGGATGTTGCTTGAAATCGCTTGTGTAGGGTTGTACTTGAAGACTTGGTGGTGGTTGAACCATTTGAGGTTGTGGAATTGCCGCAAGTTGTGGAGTATGTTATTGATTATATTGTTGATGATAAATTTGTTGTTGTTGATTAAATTGTTGATGTTGTAGACTTAGTTGTTGTTGTCATGATTATAAGTGTAGGGAAATAGTTAGAGTATGGTGGTTGTGACATGTTGAAAACTTGTGTTGTTAAATGGATCTTTGTAGTCGAATGAACCTTTGTTGATGAAGAGTCCTTAGGCCTAGAAATTACAAAAGCCAAGTAGCACTTATGCGTAAAACACCAAAGTTACGCAGTAACAATAAGGAGTTACGCCAGAGGATTAGCTTACGCGTAAGGAAGGAGAAAACACTAAAGTTATGCGTAAACAAGAAGTTAGGCGAGAAAACTTAGGCGAGGATTACCTTATGCATAAGACAAAGCTTAGGCGTAAGATGAATCTTATGAAATTTCACGCCGAAGTTTATGCTTATGCGTAAGTTTAGGTTTTGCTCAAATGATCTTTTACACCATCACAAAGGCAAAAGAGATCCAAAGTCGACGTGTTTTCAGGCTTATCCAAGCAATAAAATCACCGAGTAAGCCACTTAAACTCAAGATCAAACCAGGATAAGTTACGCTGAAGATTAGGGTTTCAATACGCGTAGAAATTGCTCAAAAGTGATTTTGCCCAAATGATGTTTCTAAACCAGATTTTTGTGATGAAATAGCTTCAATATCACCAAAATAACACAAAAGTGTGAAACTTGATGATCCAAAGCTTAGAAAACGGGTTATGCGTAGAACAAGACCCTCGCTCAAAACCAAGTTTAAAAACTATGATCCACGATAAAGTTTGAAACTTTTGCCAAAAATGTATAGTTTAACACCTTAAAACATTGAAAGTACAAGAATCTTGGATTAAAAAGTGTAAAAATCAATTTTAAGCATGACAAAGTTGGAACACTTTTACGCGTGCAGACCAAAACCAAAACTTCAAAACAAATATGTTCACTCAACTATTTGGCGATTGATACCATCGATAGGTCACTAATTTTAGTAACACAAGCATCAATAGAAGAAATAGAGTAAGAGAGATCGGATGAACACCTTAGCCAAACACACACATATAATATAGAAAGGTTTATACGTAGCATATGAATGAGAATAAAGTGAACAACCAACCCTTAAATGAGGGTTATTACAAGGTATTTATAGAGAGGAAGCTAGGCAACACCCTAGTTCCCTTCCTTTCCTTATATGGACTTGGGCCTAGGCTTATGGGCCTTCTACATAAGCTAACCTAATAACAAACATAAAGGCCATAATTAAGCTAACTATTACATATGAATTACTAACACTTGAAATCATGTTTAGGAGTGATTCCAACAACTTGCCCAACTCATACAGTTGTTGGTCAAACGGATGAAGGTATTCGGTTCAACCAAGAGTTTGTTAAGAAAATGGTGAACATAATGCCCGAATTTTTGGTTTTCCATGGGGTAGATAAAGGTCGTCTTTTGGGTGATAGTTTTGCTAAAAGGGTATGTAAATTAGATTTGATGTAGTTGGTTATGATGTTTAACAGACTTTATTAATGATAAAATATCATTTGGGTTATGTGTTGTTTAATCTGTTCTTGTATTGTGATATTGGGTGTATTTTAGTGTTATTAGTATCAACAAAACCAAACATCCCTTATATCGCAAAAACCAAGCAGCCCTTATATCAACAAAACCAAACAGGCCCTTGTATCGGCAAAACTTTAATCAAGAGAACCAAACACCCCTTGTATCGGCAAAAGCAAAGGCAATGGTTTAAAAGATGTGGTGAAAATGCAAATACTTTGGCACTAAATCATAATGTATCAAATAAAACATCCGCTTGTATCGCCTAAACCAAACGGCCCCTTTTATCGGCAAAAGTTATTACAAAGAAACCAAACACCCCGTGTCGGAAAAATTAGAGTGGTTTCAAAACACGGGTTCAAAATGCAAACGCTGTTAGTGCAAATATTACGATATTTAATCTATCTGATCTCGTTTGTTTTGATTGATGACAAACATGTAACTTGTAATACATAACGTAAAATGTACAAGTTACTTGTAATCACACGTTGTCTCAACATACATTCAACACCTCTCGATGTCTCAAGTCCTCGTATGTTACAACACAGGTTCGTACATGTTTGTTATGTGGCATTATGATCAAACCCATTAACAAATCATTTAGAATGTTTAAAATACGTTTAGAGTCACTAAGTATTTTAATAGGTTAACCATTCTATTTGAACCTCATTTTACATTTTGCATTCACAAGTATTTCATACAAATACTAAAGTTTACTTACACTTGACAAAATATATTTTATTTTGACAAGCACTCTTTACAAAAGGTAACTAGACATTTTATTAACTAGTTACATAATACATTTTACAAGTTTACCTTGATAAACTTTTTAATCTAAAATGGAAATACATGTTACATCATGTCATGCATCATCTTTGAAATCCTTGGAAGATCACTTGAATATTTTGGTTAGATTGACACACAATATATCAAATGTGATCTTAGTAAGATTTGGTAATATCTTGGAAAGATTTGAAGAAAGATTTTTAGATTTTATGTCGGCACCCACGGAACCCTTTTCTATAAAGGCGGAACCCTTTAAAGGGCTCCTTGGTCCGTGGGCGCTCTGTCCACTTTTGGCTATAAATAGAAGCCCATTGTTTTCCCATTTCTTCACCACTTGAAAGCACATCTTCTCCACCTTCTTGCATACATTTAGATCAATCATTAACAATGTAGTAACACACATTAAACACCCTAATGATCATGATCATAATGCTTCTAACATTCATCTTTGTTGTAAGCATACTCTTTGATCAACCAAGGAAATCTTGGAGATCTAGCCATCCCCACTCACCACAAGTTGAAGATCTATCACAAGAAGTTTAGGGAACTTGTGATCTTCATCATGAAGGCTTCCTATCAATGGAAGTTCATTTAGAAGTAGTTATTCATATCCATTAGACATTTGTGTCATGGATCATTAGTGTAAACATCATTGCATCATAACAACACTTTCACCAAACTAGATTAGATGGTTTATGTGTTTGTGCCATAAAACACAAGGTTTATTATGTTGGGCCATAAAACATATTGGGAGTGGTTGTACCCTTGTAAAAGAACTCGACATCTAGCTTAGTGTCGGAAATATTGTATAAGCGACGTTAGGTTGGTTCTACCTCGAACTAGAACCCGGTATTTAGCTTTGTACCGGAAAAAGTGTAGCGGCGATTGTAAGGTTTTCTCCGCCGAGAAGGGAGCTTGTTGATTTAGTGAAGTAACTCTCGAGTTGGGTACTCGGGGAGTGGAGTAGGCGGAAAGGAGATCCGTGACCGAACCACTATAAATCCTCGTGTTCGGTTTGCACTTTCCTTTCTTTATCTCTTTACTTTTATACTTGCACTATACTATTGTTTGTGATGTGGTTTGATGTTCATGATTGTGTGACAACTTGGTTTACCATGCTTTATATTAGTCACAAACAATAATTGGTACTTTCATATTATAACAAGCTTCATAAGCAATTTGATACTAAAGATCTAAAGTATTTTAAACGGTAGCGTATTCACCCCCCTCTACGTTTCCACAATTGGTACCGAGCCACGTAGCTCTTATTTTCAAAACAAATGGTTTTAAAATAGAGTACGATCCATGTATCAAATTACCATTGAGCGAAAAATAATATGAAAAATGCTTTGCTTGTTATACTTATAAATTTTGTTGTTAAATGTAACTTTGTATACAAGCTTGAAGGTTTTCTTGAAAAATAAAATAAAAGTTTGTTGAAAGAACTAGTAAGTATTGTATTATGTGCCTATAGAAAATTTATGAAGAAATATGATTTTAAAGGAGTGTTTGGGATAACTATAAATTTAGTTGAAAAATCACCTCCGTAAATGTTTAAGATAAGTTACATAAGTAGATATGTTGTTAAATATGTGTATTATATGTTTACCATGAAATCTAGTAAGTCACACACGTTTTCTCTATGTCAAATACTAGTTTTGGTGAATCATCTCGAGAGGACCACGGCACCAAATCTTATAAAGGCGGATCCCTTTATTTGGTTCCGTGGAATCCGTGTGTCTGATATCACGATTTTGGGCAACTTCAAAAATCATAACTAATTAACCGTAAGTCCGTTCGAGTCGAGCCACCTATCATTTTAAAGGGAATTGAGTCTACTTTCATTTAAAAATACTTTCATGGCCTGAGTCTAATTTTAAATAAGTAAAATAGACCAAATACTACAGTATGTCTAAAATATTAAGTTTCGCTTTAACATAAAAACTCAAAATTTTGAATCAAACAATTTAAGTTGGTATTCTTAGAACTTTGATACAACTTCTTTTGAAACTAATTAATTTGGTAATATGTTTAAAGGAAACTAATCAAGCTTGGTATACATCGTCATATTTAAGCGCTAAATGACGAAAAGTGTTTTTCTTGTCATACTATGCTAAATGACCACTTGTTTATGTTGTTTGCATATATGTTGCTTGCTTATTTTCAAATTGTTGTTTTCACTTGTTTGTTTGCATAATATAAGTGTCAATCTTGCCATGTTATTTATTCGCTTGCTTGACGATTTCTTGTTTATGCACAATAGGATATTTGCTAGATTTTGTGCACTAAGTTGGAAAATTGTTTTACCATCACTTATAGACTTAGATCACTTCTTTTGCATAGGTTATACTAACATCTCGCATAACTTATGAAATGTCATAACTCACTTAGCAATGAGTACTAAGTAAATTAGTCAAGTACTTTGAAAAATGGAGGTTTTAAGAGAGTGTTTGGTACAAGGACAAAAACAATGTTGTATGATGTAATTTATTTGTTTTTCTTTGTAGGATGATAATATGACTTAAAACAATGTTGTATGCTAACCGGTTTATGCAGGTGGATAGCACAAGTGTGTTATCAAATTTTACCCATTTTCACCTTTATGTGAAAATCGTTAGCCCTGGTCAAAGTCTATGCTCCACTATGTTTGTATATGTGATATCGACTTTTCTTAACTAGAAATAATTAATGTCACATGTTTTAAGCAAAATTTCGGGTTTGGAAAAGTCCCGACACCTAAAAATGGGTCTGTGAAGATTTACGGTCTCCACGGACGAGACGGTACCATTAATTTGGTTCCGTCCGTTATGGATTTTGGTACCGCCATACACATGCAGGCGGACGGTGGCACCAATTTAAGGGTTCCGGTGTGTAAAGAAATGGTGCCGTGAATCCTACTGGTAAGTTATTGAATTTTACTAAATCCGCAATCTAATTTACCAAACTTCGTTTCTAGGATAGTTGTTAATGCATATCTTTCATACCTCACTCAACACATCCTCAATGGATTAACTTAGGATGTTTGACATGATTTTAGACACTTCCATCTCATTAGAAACTACCATCTTTGTATGGATTAACATCAAATCCATGAATCCTTAGTTCCATAAATCGACACATTCAAGATGATCATTTTCACACCTTCCTTTGTTACTTTTCCTCAAGCTTAGCATTTCTTAAAGCAAAGTCAAAATGACTAAATCCTTAACCTCAAATAAGCCACTTAAGAAAACCACTAGGATTAGCATTCGATCTTGTTGCTTCATTAACTTGAGCTCTTCATCCTCAGACTCATTACCTCTCAACATCTCATCACCCATTCAAGATGTGAACTTTCTAAACTTGAGTACTCCAACTCCACCACCAAAATCACCCACCATCATCCAAAACAACTTCACTACCAAAGTCTCCAAAGCTTGTACCTATCAAACTTTGTGCAACACCACCAACATCTCCTCACCCGTTTGCGGATGACTTAGATGACTTACCGAGACTAATAAATCTGGACTCATTATTTGCAAAGATATCATACACAAGTCTAACATATGACTATAGATATTGTTTTGTATCTACATGTATTGCCTCACTTGGTTAACATGAAAATAATGTGTCATCCTTCAAGCGATAAGTATTTACATCGAGTCATAACTCACACATATGTTAAATACATATTATCAAGTCTTGTTATCCTTGAGTTCAATCTAAGCTTTATAATCTCAACAAATTAGGATTGACAACTTAAGTATTTCATCCGAAATATTCAAGTATATGCGACTTACGATTGTAGTCATTAAAAGTCATATCCGAAAAATCAACACCCAAGTATTTTAACAACACATGTTGAAACACTTATCCAAAACAAACAACCCACGGTGCCACTTATCCCTCTTTGACACCTACTATCCTCTTCCATCTTTTGGCACCATTAAGCGTATTGCTCATGAACTTCCAAGAGTATACTTTAAATCAAACGTGCCCTTTCAAGGTGAACCTATACCTCAGCCCCTAAGCTTCATAAACATAACCAAAACTTCAAGCACTTCACCCACTAGTTGTAGCAACCAATGAACCATAAGAATTAGTATCCGTATTTTTGTGTTCAACATCTATGGACAAATATTCAACCTAAGTACTCCCATAGCACAACAAACCCCTACATCACCACATCCTTATTTAGACACTAGAAGACCTACCACCTAGATCAACCAATCCACCATCCTTACCATCATTTGAATTAGTTGAGTGTATTGCTCAAAAGCCCTTGTGTCCAACACTTGTCTTGAATCAAATGCACGTTTGAACAAACTCAAACATCCTTTCCAACATATAAGGACTTAGATAATTCATTATGGCTAGAACCTCAACTATCAAATAAGCATGGTGCTCTTGGTAATTGTTGTCAATTTCCACTAGGTATAAGTAGTACTACCTTCACAAATTATCAAAGTATTAGTAATACTTTGTCGTTAAACTTCGCATAAATTTCGTTAAACCTCAAATCAACATTTTAACAACATATGTTAAAATGCAATCTCAAAGCCAACATCATACACCCCAAGCAACAATGACTTTTGAGGGTATACATAAGAAACTCGAGTGAATTCCTCTTGTCATCATCTAGTGAATATAATCTTGAGACCAAGTTTATTTAGATGGGACTATCCGATTCAAACACTTTGGCTTCATATCTTCATTTAGGAAAACATGATGTTTTGAAGAACATTATGACTAAGATTCATGCGTTAAGCTTTCATCTTGTTAAAAGGATATTGTATATCCTATGCATCATTCTTGCGACATAAATAGTTGTGTTACAAGAGATTTCATTACACCTCATTGGCTAAATGATCTTGAAACAAACATCTACAAGTTCTATGAACTAGCATATCCAATTCATCTTGTCATACTTGTTTTCATAAGCATGATAACTTTATCCCATGGGATAATCTCATTTGTTGAAAGATACTATTTGTATCTATTTCCTTTCAAGCGTACATCATAACCTAACCTTGCTCAAACCGAGTGCACATCCAAGGTTAAAACTACACATCTTTAGAGCATACACAAGATCTATTGAAGTTGGTAACCTCACTTAGATTCTTGTTAAATAAAATACCAAAGAGCTTTCTTGAGAACGTTCTTAGTTTAACATATTCCATTCTCTAGTCTTAGTTGATCAATTCACATTTAAAGTACACACTTCAACTCAACATAAAAGATGTCATCCATTAGATCATACAATTAGCTGTGTAATTTGAACAACTTTAGATTCTAAACACAAGATTAAAACACATTGTTTATCAAACACACCATTGTTAAAATTCATGTGTATAACATGACGTCTTCATCACCTTAGTTATATTGCATATTAGTTAAGTCACATTAAGCCAAGTATTGGTAAACTATCATCTTTTATGCACTTTAATATGCAAAAGTAGGAGTTCCCATCTTTCTAACATGAGAATGACTACTGGAGAACCTATTGCACTAGAAACTCAATTTGACCTAACGGTTGAATTGCTTCTGGAGAGAAGTTGGGTATGTGGAATCACCGTAAAATGGTCGTGTTTAGCCTTAATTGAGCACCGCTAGTAATAGTCTCATATTCATTCTCCAACTTGAAAAATCTGTTTTCCTATACTTGCCTAAAGTAAGTGTTAAAACATTGATAGTTTGCCTCGCCTTAGGAATACTAATCAAACAAGTAGTATATATGACTTTTCTTTTAAAACCACTTGCATTGCACTTACATGTGTTGATTACATGTTCTTGTTTGATACGATAAGTTGATTTGACATTATCTTAGTGTTTGATAACTAGTCAAATGTGTAAACCTTAGTAAAACCACTTGCATTGCACTTACATGTGTTGATTACATGTTCTTGTTTAATACGATAAGTTGATTTGACATTATCTTAGTGTTTGATAACAAGTCAAATGTGTAAACCTTAGTACGGTTTTATCTTTATAATGCTTGTATTCTTGTTTCATGCTACTAAGCGTTTAAACCTAAACTTTATTTGCATGATACTTACTTTGAATTATTTTTAGCATGATTAACATGTTACTTATGAACTCATAATATGCCATTTTGATACGTGATAATTTTGATATGATATATTTGTGTTTGAAAGCTATTAGTTGGCATTCATTACATCTATGTGTAGTACGATCCAAATGATACATGCTCCAAATTGTTATGTCTTAAACATGGCTTGCATGAATCTTTCATCTTGTTTCTTTTGCTTCTTGTCACACTATTTGTTTGCTACGTGTGCACATATAATCTGTCAAAGTGCTTTTGGTATGACAAACTTTTAGAAGCCTTTTATCTTACAAATTAATCACATAGATTATTGTATATCCAAGTATGCTTAAGTGTCTAAGTCTAACGACAAAACAATCTCATAATGAAATGTCTTGAATAAAGTCGTATTCTTGCATAATATGATTGTTTTGATGCTATCTTGTGTGGTGATTTCTTGTCTACTAAGTGCAATGTGTTGTTTTGCTTATATAATATGTTATCATTTGATTTCTATCATGTTAACATCTTTTGTCACTAACAAATTTGTTTTGTAGGTTGATAACAAATTATTTGTTATCTCAATTGGTTCTAACTTTTATATGCTCATTTTGCATAATCCCTTTATTGCTACGTAGATTAGTACTATGCTTTATGGGACCCCTACACTTGCATATAGTTTAAAAGCATATAGAATTAAGTTCTAGAGGTTGGCTTTGCATTTTGTCTTTCAACCGACCTCTTTCCAAATCTCATTTTGCTTCCGCTTTCCAAAATCACCTCCATCATTATTTAGTTATAACAATACTCTAATCCTCTTCACTTCCTATTAGGAAACCACATGCCTCATCATACGATCATCTCGTATTAATCGAGAAGAGTGCGTGACTTTAAGGATGAAGTTCATTGTATGCTAACCATCATCTAGAAAAACATCACTAAGCTCATCTCTTTCGTTAACCCGAATAACCTCCTAAACACTTTGTTGTCATTCCTTATTTGATACATTACACATTATGTTGGATGTCCACCAATTAAGGGGGAGAGAAATTCATTCACATAATTGTCTTTTGTCAAATTTTATATCTCTTAGACTCTACAATACCAACACATAGGTAAACACCACTTAGCTAAAACCGGTTCATGAAACCACAACTAGTTCAACCTTTTTCGCACCAATACCTCATCAAGTGAAAAACGCATCATGTGTTTTTTACAAAACGTCTTCATCTTCACATATAGGATTTTCCTTAAACTAGCACCTTACAACTTCACTATCTAGAACACCATCATAGGATCTTATCCTTTTCTCGCTTATCATGCATGTCCTTGTCGGTGCAAGCGATATATTAATCAAAACGACCATTTCCAACACGTTGGTCCATCCAACTCTCACTTATATGATGTCATTCTCATCCTCATATAGGTACTCATTATTATTATTATTATTAGTATTTTCCATATTGTCTTCACTTCTTTTCAAAGTGATAATCATCCATGTCGGTCAAAACCATGCTAATACTACCTTTCCCATTGTCACCTAGAATAGGTCATTTTATAATTCGTGTCAATCAATGAGCGAATTTATCTTCATCACTTTTTATCATCTTTTATATATTCTTAGATAGAACGCATTATTGATTACTCTTGGGTTGAAGCATATGAGAACTTGCTCAAAACAATAGATTGTTAGCATCAATAAATCATTCAAATCATAACCCTTATGCATCATTGAAATGCAATGTCCATTCATTTTTTCTTCTTAGCTTTGGTCACTTGACATGACGAAAGGATTGCATGAGTCCATATTTTTATATTTGCTATACATACGAGTTTCTAACTCCTTAATAGCTTCCTACCTAATCACCACCACCTTCCATCACCACTTTCACTAATCATCACCACCATGGATTAGCGAAAACTTACTTTTGTAAATCTCGAGTCATCTACCATCACCACATGAATCCTACTAGTAAACCGACACCAACACTAGCACCACTAGTGGCACACCGATGGAAGACTTCATATCTTCTTTCTAGGAACTATTTTGTAGGCTTTTATCATATTATATTCTCACTTTTCTTATGATTGTAATTAGGAGACTACACTTCATGAGATCTTTGATTATATCATTTATCACATATATACATCTTATTTTCTTTGTGAAAAGATGAAATATATTGCACTAATGTTTTTCATTGTAGGTTCATCATCATATACACTCGATTGTATATAACTTACTCATCTAAGGATGAAGTTTGCATCAATTATTTTTCTTATTTTAGGTGCTTCTTGACACCCTAGAACAAGGAGGAATATCCTTTAAGCACTCATATTGCATCGTCTATACACTTGGTTGTATATGACATATTTGTCTAAAGACAAAGCTTCTATTATACTAATATTTATTTTGAAGGTTCATCTTGGCCCTAGAGCAAGGGAGCTTCCGTCAAGAAATTCTTGAATGCATCTTATATACACTTTGTTGTATATCACTTACTCGTCTAATAGCGAATATAGTTTTGCACTAATATTTGTTTTGTAGGTTTTAATTATACCCGGCGCCTCAAACAAGGGGAGCAACCGTCGAGGGGAGCATGCGCATTTAGCATCATTCTCACTTTTCAACAAGCATTTGTGCTTGATAAAAGTGGAGAAAATAGGCTAACATTGCTATGCATTTTCTTTTCATATATTTCTCATAATTTTGTTGCATAAAACTAACCTTGATGTAGGTTAAGCCTCTTTATTTGATCCATGGATCCGCTACCAAACAAGGGACGGATTGTAGTGGACGATTTAACTTCACTAGGGATGATGCAAGCTCGCCTTTTGGGGAGAAATTAAGTTAAACTCAAGGACACGCCCTTTTGTTTCGACAAAGGGGAGAAGAGTGTAAGCGGAGAAGGTAATGTAAAGGTAGTAAGGATACAAGTAACTTTTACATTTTACTTTCTATTACGTTTACATATATTTGTCATCATCAAAAGGGAGATTGTTAGTGCAAATATTACGATATTTAATCTATCTGGTCTCGTTTGTTTTGATTGATGACAAACATGTAACTTGTAATACATAACGTAAAATGTACAAGTTACTTGTAATCACACGTTGTCTCAACATACATTCAACACCTCTCGATGTCTCAAGTCCTCGTATGTTACAACAGGTTCGTACATGTTTGTTATGTGGCATTATGATCAAACCCATTAACAAATCATTTAGAATGTTTAAAATACGTTTAGAGTCACTAAGTATTTTAATAGGTTAACCATTCTATTTGAACCTCATTTTACATTTTGCATTCACAAGTATTTCATACAAATACTAAAGTTTACTTACACTTGACAAAATATATTTTATTTTGACAAGCACTCTTTACAAAAGGTAACTAGACATTTTATTAACTAGTTACATAATACATTTTACAAGTTTACCTTGATAAACTTTTAATCTAAAATGGAAATACATGTTACATCATGTCATGCATCATCTTTGAAATCCTTGGAAGATCACTTGAATATTTTGGTTAGATTGACACACAATATATCAAATGTGATCTTAGTAAGATTTGGTAATATCTTGGAAAGATTTGAAGAAAGATTTTTAGATTTTTATGTCGGGCACCCACGGAACCCTTTTGTATAAAGGCGGAACCCTTTAAAGGGCTCCTTGGTCCGTGGGCGCTCTGTCCACTTTTGGCTATAAATAGAAGCCCATTGTTTTCCCATTTCTTCACCACTTGAAAGCACATCTTCTCCACCTTCTTGCATACATTTAGATCAATCATTAACAATGTAGTAACACACATTAAACACCCTAATGATCATGATCATAATGCTTCTAACATTCATCTTTGTTGTAAGCATACTCTTTGATCAACCAAGGAAATCTTGGAGATCTAGCCATCCCCACTCACCACAAGTTGAAGATCTATCACAAGAAGTTTAGGGAACTTGTGATCTTCATCATGAAGGCTTCCTATCAATGGAAGTTCATTTAGAAGTAGTTATTCATATCCATTAGACATTTGTGTCATGGATCATTAGTGTAAACATCATTGCATCATAACAACACTTTCACCAAACTAGATTAGATGGTTTATGTGTTTGTGCCATAAAACACAAGGTTTATTATGTTGGGCCATAAAACATATTGGGAGTGGTTGTACCCTTGTAAAAGAACTCGACATCTAGCTTAGTGTCGGAAATATTGTATAAGCGACGTTAGGTTGGTTCTACCTCGAACTAGAACCCGGTATTTAGCTTTGTACCGGAAAAAGTGTAGCGACGATTGTAAGGTTTTCTCCGCCGAGAAGGGAGCTTGTTGATTTAGTGAAGTAACTCTCGAGTTGGGTACTCGGGGAGTGGAGTAGGCGGAAAGGAGATCCGTGACCGAACCACTATAAATCCTCGTGTTCGGTTTGCACTTTCCTTTCTTTATCTCTTTACTTTTATACTTGCACTATACTATTGTTTGTGATGTGGTTTGATGTTCATGATTGTGTGACAACTTGGTTTACCATGCTTTATATTAGTCACAAACAATAATTGGTACTTTCATATTATAACAAGCTTCATAAGCGATTTGATACTAAAGATCTAAAGTTTTTAAGCGGTAGCGTATTCACCCCCCTACGTTTCCACCTTATGTAAGTAATTATGTTTGGTTGTGCATTGTATCTGCTTGAAATCGTTTTGCATTTCTTAATAGGTTTGACTTACCCAAGTCATACCACAATAGTAAGTTACAATTTGTTGCCTTTCATAACTTTGTTTGACTTGGGTAAGTCAAAATTCAATATGTTACAATTTGAGACATTGGGCGTGTTCAGTCCCACTGTCACCACTAACACCAAACCAATTTCTTCCTAAACAATACACCATTGTCAATACATTATTATTTAGTGCTAAAGCATTTGCATTTTCAACACATATTTTTAAACCACTGCCTTTGCTTTTGCTGATACAAGGGGGTGTTTAGTTTTGCTGATACAACTTTTGCTGATAAAAGGGGTTGTTTGGTTTTGCTGATACAAGGGGATGTTTGGTGATACATTATGATTTAGTGCTAAATCATTTGCATTTTCAACACATATTTTTAAACCACTGTCTTTGCTTTTGCTGATACAAGGAGTGTTTGGTTTTGCTGATACAACTTTTGCTGATAAAAGGGGTTGTTTGGTTTTGCTGATACAACGGGATGTTTGGTTTTGCTGATACTAATTAGACTAAAATACACCCAATATCACAATACAAGAACAGATTAAATACATAAAACTTAGATGATATTTTATCATTAATATAGTCGGTTACAAGATCAGAAACAACTACATCAAACCAAGACCAACAACCAAACAAAAGATCCAATTTACATACCCTTTTTACCAACCTATATTTCCAAAACTAGCACCCAAAAGACCGCATTTATCTACCCCCATGAAAAACCCAAAATTCATGTATTATGCTCATCCATTTTCTTAACAAAACCTTCGTTGAAACGAATAGCTTCATCAGTTTGACCAACAATCTATATGAATTGAACAAGTTGGTGTGTGTGCCTCGACTGGATTTTCCTCAGCGCATCCAAACAGTTAAGCGCTATTCCCGAGGTCCCGAGCTTCGTTTTCTCGATCGCTCCCTACGCTTCATGATTCCCTCTTAGATGATCAATGCATCAAGAACTAGCTTTTTCAAAAGCCCTTCTTGCAAGCCTCTTCTTCAAACCACACACCATACGATCATTCAACTTGGATGAACCAGCAATCTCCATGAGTTCATTCAAAATCGGGAAATCTTCCATTGGAAATTGTTTGTGTGTGGAAAAAGTGGTGGATGGGTTTATCGGTTGATGTGCACAAGTAAATAGCGTCTCCGGTAAGAATCGGTCAAGGGTCTAATAGTAACTTTTTTTCACACTCGGTCCCTGAATTTGTCATGGCTGTCGTTGTCATACTTAAAACTCCTGCCCAATAATCACTTTAAAATACACAATTGGTCCTCAAATTGCCAAGTTACGTATACTACAACTTAGTTGAAGATTAAACAACACAAAACCATTAGAAGTTTGACTTTGTTAAGTCAAACTTCTAAAACATATCAATAAACTCCAAAACAAATATTGAGTAATGGTTTTGCAATTTTGACTTTACAAAGTCAAATATTGAGTAATTGTTTTGCAATTTTGACTTTACATAGTCAAAATGCAAATACTACGTACAAAATAGCCATTCACCATAAACTACAACCACATACAATACACACAAACAACAACATATGAACAAGCTAATTTTAAGCAAACCATATAAACAAATATTGTACCAAAATACAAAAACTATTTTGCAACATGAATTGTCATAGGTATTCAACCCATACATAAACTACAACCACTCAAAGAAATCTACCACGGCTGTAGGGGAAGCTCGGTGGAGTTTCATGACTTCCTAGCCAACTCCCGCTTCTTCCCGATATTTTCATTCCCATCATGACTCCTATCGTTGAGCTTGATATTGATTGTCTTTAGCAACGGAACACGCAAGTATAAACTTTATTAAAGTTAATTCATGCTGTTATAGGAAAAGCTCGAAACACGACGCCTCAGAGTTGGCCATGGTCGATTGTGTTTCGCTCACAACATTGGAAAAAATTTCAAAGGTAGAACACTAAGCGTGTTTGCACTGAAAAATCAAATAGTGTTGAGATACACAAATATGGCAATTTAGGAATGTTTATTTGATACATATGCATTACAGCATTACACTTACTCTGGTATCCAGCATTTTAAAATTTGGAGATCCACGAATCATTTCAATGATGAACGATACCATAACATTATTCCCAAAATCAACATCGGACAGCTTAAGGTTAATCAGGGATACAAAGGGCACATTCATCCTAGAATTAGCTTCATGTATCAATTACAACAAGTTTTAAAGATTAAATTTCATTACTGTTACACATTTCTTTAATATTGTAAAATTATAAGTGTAAAACTCAAATTGTTCTTACCGTGCAATCACCAAAATCCAATGTAAGGGTCTCAAGATTTTGAAGTCTTATCAGGTGAAAGATATCGGATGTTGTGATTGTCGTCACAACATTATAAAGACCGAATCTCAAATCTAACTTCTTCAAATTCCTAACTTTTGCAATATCCCATAGTCTCATCTAGTTTGTAGTAGGACGATTCATTTTAAGAGACTCAAGTGAGGGACAACCAGCAATAAACTCCCAAACTGTACCGGTTAGAAAAGTGACATGAATTAATTCTAAGCTCAGTAGATTTGGAAAGCCATGAAAATATTCCAAAGTAGCCATAGCACAAACATGAAGTACCAGATGTTTCAACTCCCTAGGAGAGTAAAGTTGGGTTGGGAACGTAACTCGTTCACCATACCAGTTTGTAATAATCAGCTCCTCAACTCCATGCTGAGCCAAAAACAAGAGCCAATCACGAATCTCTTCATAATGAAAGTCGTCTCTTCCAAGCATTGATCTTGGCTCTACAGAGAAGACAAACTTTCTTATTGGACCCATAAGCCGATTTAAGAGTCTAGTAACAAGCCTCCCATCAAACTCATATGTTAAATAATAAAAGAAATCCTCACCAACTATGACATCGGTGAGCAAAGTTCACTTATACCTCCAGTTTCGTGCTAAACTAGAGGTTCTCACCGCTTTTAACAAAGGCAACCGATTCAAAATGTTACTGATCACTATATCTGGCATGTTGCTAATACGATCGATCGACATGTTATTGTTGGAAGTTGGATTGGTCTATTGAGTTCTGGAAATGAGGATTTAGATTTTCAGTAGAAGCGTGTTTCTGGATAATGGTGTTATTATGATTGGTAAAGTTGTTTGTTGGGTGGGTGTATTGGTTCGCGCGAAATTAAATGCTAGCGTATTAGTGAAGAAACGGCTAGTAGGCATAATCACATTTGGTCCCTGGGTTGAAGGTTGGGTCAAAATTGTGAATGGTCTATTATACTCTCGAAGTAAAGCCAGAAAATTCATGTTGACTATGGCAATCCTGGTCAAGGGACTAGTCACGAGTATAAAACACAAGTTTTGGACCTCCAGTGATGATAATGCCCAACTTTGTCTCATCGCGATACGCATGAACAAGTTTATGGACCAACGGTGTATTTTAGTCTAAAAAAAACTAAATAAAATAAATGTGGTTTCAAGTCTCATAAAAAACTAATCTATACTACATAATAAGACATTTGAGACTTTCCTAAATAAGGAAGTTTTAAAAATTTCAGTCTGACACACTTACTTATTATGGTATTCATATAATTAAATTCGACACTATAGTGTACACTAATGACACATTAAATTTTAGTATTAAAATAGATGTTACAAACTTACATAATACAAATTTATAATAGTAAATTTTATCATAAACATTCAATTTACTAACTTCATATAATTACTGATATCTATATTTGTATTAATATATTTTACGAAAATTTAAACACACGTTTACTCTTTTAAATTATCTACTCGGTAAACCGTTAAATACCGACTATCATTTCATATCGTTTAAAGGTCAAGATATGACAAAAACTGTATATTTGATATCGTAGTTGCTTTAACAATAAGACATTACATTATGTCAAAGTAAGTGACTTTGTTTCTACTCATTCATAATCTATATATAATACTTGTTGCATTGTACTTTGGCAACCAATTAAGCATGTTTGATCCAGGGTGACAATGTTCTAGAATATTATCAAACTTCATATTCATGTTATCACACGATCGAAAAAATTAATGTGTTTTTTTAGTAAACATTCGATGAACTTGTTAACTTAAACATATAGTTGCTTCTTAAACTACCCAAACTGCATGATAATATTGACTTTTGTATAACTTTGTAACATTGAAAAGCATGTGAAAACAAAGCTTAAAGCTTACACCAATCTTGAGTGTATTGTTGGAAATAAGCAGTTAAATCAGCACATGATCTTCTTCTCCAAGCTAGCAAATTCCATTCGGATTCTTATACCATGTGAAAAATGTGACTTTTACAACATACGCAATAAGACCTTATTCTTTCGCCTTCTAATTTTTCCATTTTGTACTTTTAACGTCTTTTTTATTTCAAAAAACTGTAGCCCGAAACCAAACTTTATTAAAACATGTATATATTTGCCCTATTCATGCATGCAAACTCGTATTATGTTTAGTATGATGAATGAAACTTGAACTGAAACTTGAGTTGAAATTTGAAATTTTTAGAACTTTTATTATAATCGAAATTGAAATTGTATTTTGTAGACTTGTTTGCAAATAAATTTGATGAAACTTATTATTGCAAAATTACTAAAAATGATATAATTAAATGAGTTTTATAGTATATGTTAGATATTTTGTGTGTAAATATGTAATTTATGATTCATAAGCGCCAAATTAAAGTTTTAACCCCTTTATGGGCTAAAGTTTAAAGCTTTTGGGCTTTTATGATTTCATGTTCGCATAATAACAAGACTTATTTTATAAAGAGAACATTTTAAATTCAAGCCCATGTTCTCTCCCAAACACACCAGTCTTAAAAACTATATGTACATATATGTACACATAGCCTTAAAAATCTCGATTTTTTTAGAAAGAAACCTGATCTTGAAATTTTGTGTCATGTATCCTGTTTAGTTAGGCCATTGTATTATCGTAAAACATGACATATGGCTAGATAAATAAATGTAATTTGGCGAGAAAAACTCGATATGTTGGCGTCTACGTCAAGTACAGTGGAGTATATTTATAAAGTTAACGAACATATAAATTAAATGGATGGTTCTACATGATATATGTGCACATTTGTTTTAGTGCAACGGCGATTTTATAATTATTTTAATATAATAATCACAATATCCTATAGCACCAAAAAGTATATCTAATAACATTTTGTACCCTCAAACTTGAAAGTCTTTCATTTAGCATTCTTAGAATTTTGTTCTTTTTTATGGTTTAGAAAAGTATGTGAATTTGGTGTTTTAGCCTTTCTTCTTTATTGGTGTGTTGTATAATTAACATAAAATATTTAGTTTATCACATCTTAGCAAAGTATTCGGTTTTAATATTGATCAAGTATATATATACTTGTGTTATGTATTGATCTCGGTTTTAATATTGATCAAGTATATATACTTGTGTTATGTATTGATGTCGACTCTTGGTTCGACCTTTTATATATCATCTTATGTTGTTTTTAGCATAGAAACAACAAAAATTATAAACAGGGTAAGGTTGAGCATAATAGACCGCTGACCGGATCAAACAAACATATTGGCTCGAAGCGATCGACCGGACCGGACCAAACGTATTTCGGTCTGGTCCTCAGTCCACCCTTTTATCAATTTTGGTCTTCGGTTCGATTTAGTTTACGTAAACCCCATCAATATGCTTTGTTAGACCGGTCCGAACCTGATGAGCTGGACTGAACTGGATCGGACCGAACACATTTCCTATCCGGTCCTCGGTCTGTTGTCTTTGGCTAAATATGTTTCATCAGATTCGGTTTTTATCGGTCCCGTCCGGTTTCGGTCAGCATTGTTGAAAAATTGTATTCAAATTTTAGTGTTACAAAGAAGAGGAAAGGTGTCATTGTAGAAAAGTAGTAAAAGGTTAAGGGTTGCTAAAGAAAATACTTAACTCCAATAATTGTGGATTAAATAAAATAATCAAAACTGGAATATTTTTGGACTTTTGTCCATGTAGAGTATATAATTATATGATATGATTGCTTAGTTATCTCTTGAAAGATATGTGGATACGTTAATCTATTTCTAATTGTTTAACTTATTCTCATAGAAGAGTAGTCATTAGTATAACTAAATATCAAAGGTAATATTCACTCATTGAATTTATACTAGTGTAATTTGATTACACGAATTAGTAAAAAAGATTCAAATGTATTCAATTAAGAACCAAAATAAAACCTTTCTTTGTTCATTCTTACGTAATATCAAAAAAATAATAATAATAAAAAAATTAAAAAAAAATTAAAAAATAAAATAAAAATTAACTTGTCTATTTTTGTTGTTCTGTATAGTTTTTTTTTTTTGTTTTATTTTTTTCTATTAAGACACAAACCTTTTAAATATCGATATTTGTGTGTATTTTGTTCATATACAATTATCATTTTACACGTTAATGTTAACAGTGTGGATAAATATCGTAACCGTAAAATGTCACAAAATTCGAAATTTGAAAAGTTTGTTTCTTAAAAAATAAATAAATAAATAAATAAATGAACAAATTAAATTCATTTTCTCTTTTGTTATTATCTCTTCTTATAATCTAAAGATGTTCAGTCATCAATAGTGATTATAATTATTAATCTTATCTTTTCTTCCCTTTTTTTTTTTTTTTTTTTTTGTCTATCTTTACACTTAAAGCAACAAACTTATTTAGGTTGATCTAATAATGTAAATAAAGATGACAATGAGTCAAAAAAGAGAAACACGGATATATATTTTCGAAATGGTGATTATGATTATAGACCAAAATAAACACGGATAAATATTTTCAAAATGGTGCTTATTAATAATAAAAAATAATAATAAGAGATAAGAGGCACTTTATTTTGGATACTAACAATCCACTACATACCAATGGATGCATCTGAACCGTTGGATCAAAAAAGCATATTTTAATAATAAAAACATGGAGGCATTCTTGCCAATTCAAAGAACTACTTACCAATCCTAACACCGGCATACTCACTTTCACACATTCTTGCTCAACAAAATTCGACTTTCTCTCTAACAAAAATAAAAGTTGCTTATAAAATAAAAATCAACCACTTTTAAATCGTTAAAATCAAAAAAAAAATGGAGGAATCATCGAGTGCAGAAGCAGATCCACACAAAAAACAGTTAAAAAACGAACCTACTGAGTCTCGAGATGAAGGTATGATTCTTCCTACTAATTATTTAGTTGTTTTATTAGAATCTTTGGTGATTTTGTACTTATTTATGAATATTATTGCTACTTATGAAGATTTTTGTTTATTTTTGGTTGATTTTTGATGTGATACTGTGTGATGCATATGATGATTATGTATTTACTGAGTTTTATTAGTATCTCATATTCTCATGTGATGCATGTGTATTTTTTGTTGATTTTATATGTTTATTGAAGGATTGTTATAATAAATTGATGAATGTTGTTATAAAATACAGAAAAATTAACTTGTTTTGGTGTGATTTTTATTGTGATTGTGACATGCTTTAGGTTGTGTTTTTTAGTATTTACATTTGGGTGAGATTCTGAGTGAAACACTTTGTATACATGGATGCACACTAAGTGTTTGATGAAATGTGTGAGTGAAAAGTATCATACGTGTAGTATCACCAGTGATATTTGAAGTTGAATTGTATATACGTATTATCGCTAGTGATATTTGTATTATCACTTGTGAAATTTTTATTTATTTGATAGGTTTTTTTGTTTACTTGTTAAGATTTATTATATGTCGTGTATAGTATCACTTTTGATATTTTATTGTTATTATTTTTTAATCATAGTTTAAAATTTTTTTGCTAAAAGTTTTGATGATATACTATTTACTGTGAGTAAATGCAGTTATGTCGTCAATCAAATTTTTGACTCCATCTCCAGAGATTCATAAAAGTAAAAGTATATTGTAACGTATAAGCATGTCTTCTTTAGAAGAATTAAGCGTGATAAAACCCCGAGATGTGTCGCGGTACTTGATTTAACATTGAGCTTATGTGTTATATCACTAGTGATACATACACATTCAGTAGAATGTGTATGTATACTTTCAGTAGAATGTTATAATGGTATCCTTAAAAACACAAGGATATTTATTCTACAGTATGAACACTTTGTAGTTTTGGTAGATTTTAGTAGTTTATTGAGGATTGTTGTGAAAGTTAGATGATTATTGTGATAATATGAGAGACTTAACATGCTACAATAAATATTGTAACTGTAACATGCTTTTGGTAGATTTGTGGTAGATATATGTGCATAATTGATAGATTGGGCATGCTTCGATATGTTTAAACGGTATTTGACTCTAGTATTAGTTGGCAGTATATCACCTATGATACAACAGTTCCAATAATTGCTTATTTAGTATATCACCTGTGATACAGCAATTGCAACGATTGCTTATTTGTAGTATATCACCTATGATACAACAATTGTAATGATTGCTTATTGGTAGTATGTCACCTATGATACAATAGTTGTAATGATTGTTTTTTGGTAGTATATCACCTATGATATTTGATGACGTATACCTATGTAGTTTGTATATCACGTATGATATTAAAAACCAATAAACTATTCATGAACTAACATGGTATATATTTTATGCAGATTTGAATATAAAACATAGAACTATCAAGAACCAAAAAAGCAAGGGTTGAAGGTGAAAGGAAAAAGGCCTTCGCGAAAAAACAACCAAGTCAAACTGAAGAAGTGAGCAAAGAAACAACATTATCACCGACAACACTAACAATACCAAGCACATTAACAAAATTCGTTGATAGACATATAAGCTTAGAAAACACGAAGAACAAAACCCGAAACAGATACCCCACCAACAAATACTGAAAGAAACATATGTGATATCACTTGTAAGGTTGTGATATAACAGGATCTACAACCACCAACACCACTTATAGTAACTTTTGAACTTACAACAGAGGCTGCATATAAGAAAGCAAAGAGAGTTGCAGAAAAAGAAGAAGATGAGTGAATAAGAAGAAGAAGCTGCAAACTAAAAAGAATGAAGCGGGAAAAGACAAAAGGAGGGGATGCTCATAAAGCTGGCAGGAAGAAAGTTGTAGAAAATAAAAAGACAAAAGCATCAATTAGTAATTTTCTTTTGCTACTTAGATTGTAATTTTCTCTTGCTACTTAAATTGTAAACGATGGTAATTTCTATTCAGTTGTAAATAATGCTTTTGGTTTATCTGAATATAACATTCTTTTGGTAACTTTATTAGAGTATCACAAGTGATATTAAAGAAAAGTCAGATAAAATTACCGTTGACTTCATGAAGAAAACTATGAAAATAAAAAATGACATATTCTCAAAATCAAACAAGAATAGGAATAATTAAGCATTGCCTTTGAGTAACATAACGATTCGAAAAAAAAATGGTCAACATATATATCAATTAAAGAATAATATCACAAGTGAGACATGTCAGAAACAAGTAAAAACAATTAAACACATAAATGATGTAAACATTTCATCATTTTCATGCTTTATCACAAGTGATAAAATGACAAAATATTTCATAAACTCACAAAGACCTCAAAAAAATTAATTCCAACTATTTATCACAAGAGATACGTAACTTCTAATTTATGACAAAGACGGGGCTTGGAACCAATAAGCTCAGCTGCAATTGCTTTTCGCATAGCACCATCTTGACCAGTTATAATGATTTTCGGATAACGCGCAGAAGCTTTCTTGAATGCTTGGAGTAACCATACACAAGATTCAGTAGTTTCATTCTTAAGCAGACAAGAACCAACAATAACACATCTCCTGTGATTGTCAATTGCAGTATAAGGTACCAAAACCATCATGTACCTGGAAAAAGAAATATCTCAGATGATAATATATACAAAATGTACAAAAAATAATGAAATCTCACCGGAGATATTACAAATTAAAAAGCATACTTGTTTGTTTTGTAGGGGCGTAAAAAGAGACGATATCAGAAAACTATTTGTGATTGCAATTTTCAAAAAAACGGTTCCATCAAACGAAAGAATCAACAACAACTGCGGTTGTAGTTGAAAAACATGACTCCACAAAACAAATTGAAGAAGCTCAAACAATTTTGATATCGCTTTGTGATATCATAAGATCCTCCATTACCACAATTGATTCAACAAAATAAAGAAAGTCGACACACTGTGATATTAAATGTGATAGCACATTTGATATCACGTGTGATCTACCGAGAAACCGACAATACGAGAAAAGCAAAAGGAGAAAAGCGTAACCTCAAGTACAACACACTGGGTCTTCTTATCTTATGCAATTAACTGAAATACATGATTCCAAACAGGGTTAAAGTTGTAATCAACAACATTTCTTTTAAACTTTTCAAGTGGCCGAATATATGCAATCACATAAGGATCAAACTTTCCAATCATTTCCATGTTTTTCAAATTATTTTCCTTCATGATTGTTAAGCTAAGTAGTCCTTGTGGCTTAAGCTCTAGGTCAATGCACAATTATCAAACAGTACATCAAATGTGCATCACCTCAGATATAGAGTAATGGAGAAAGCAAAATACAAAACGCACTAAAATAATTCAAAAGGACGCCATTCAGAAAAATGAAAATAAGTATCAACTAATGCAACATAGGATATGATTACTCATTTACAATAACTACAGTGCACTTTGATTAATTTCCTAAAGCTTGTTTATTCAAATAAATATTTTTGATTTGGTTATATATGAAATGATGGACAAACTGGAACATGCGATTGCTTTTCAACTTGTGCATCCTTCTCTTAGGCATTTTGTCAAACACCTTTCATGCATCAAATTTCCATCAATTCACCCATCCCAAAATGATATCATACTAAAACCAATGCTACTCACAATTTAAAACATAAACTAAAAGTATCAAATAAATAAAATTTCACAAGTGATAATATAAATATCACTAGTGATAATCTGATCTGATTCAACTTCAAATATCACTGGTGATACTACACGTACGATAAATAGCGATTCAAAACAACAACGGACATAAAAAGCGACATTCAAATGCGTTAAAACAAAAATTCAACTAACAACTTAATTAATAAGCAGAATTACATGAGCATATAACAAAATTATCAAACATTTTTCACTCACACATTTCATCAAACACTTGGTGTGCAACTTAATAAAAAGGAATGTTAACAACTTGATCCACATAATTAACACCATTATTAACCACAACAACATCAACCAAATCAGCTTCTGAAACAAACGGTTCATTCAAATCAAAAGAAGGCATAAAAAATGATGATATGATCGGGAGGTGATGATGAAATGATGATCGGAATGGTGATGGTGATTGGAATAGTGATGGTGATGGTGATGAAGTGGTGATGATCAAACAGTAATAGTTTATTGGAATAACTAATTTTTGGAGGGAAATGATGAGAGCAGGTTAGGAGAAAAACACACAGTAACTGTGTGAAAAAAATAAAGCGAATGAAAAAAATAAGAAGAAGAAATGGCTTTATATAGTTAGGAGAATTAAGGTTAAGCCTATTAAATCTTAGGTTAATCCCCACCATTAGATCAAAATAGATGGATGGTGGGGATTTGTCGATCGCAGAAGATCAAAATAAAGGTAAGAAATGAAAATTCATCCAAGAGATAAACATAAATAATAGAACAAACAAGTTGACTATAACAGTAAAACTAACTTCTGAAATAAACCATTTTATCAGTTTCTCAACATCTGATTATCTAGATCATCATAAATTACTAAAAAGTGATACAATCAATTAGGTGTGATAAACAATCATAATCACTCTTGATAAGCACAAAAAGAATTTGTTGTTTTCTATAACTCAGTGATCTATATAGATCATATACATTTCTACATTTGTGCTATTATATAAAAACACATTTTAATTTTTATTATTTATTATTTTTTATTTTTTTTACACGTGATAAAAAATGTAACACATCACTAACTTTTTCATTGTTGTTTTTTTTTCGGACTAAGTTCAAATAAAATAATAAATTAAAATGTTTGAAACACAACCAAATTATCACATATGGCAACAATTCGATACACAAGTGACAAGCTTAATCACAAAAACGAACTTTTGATGCTTAAAACAAGCATTTGATGTTAATACTAGAACTTTCGATTATGTCTTCCGCGCATCAAAAGTTTGTCTTTGTACATCAAACGGTAATCTTTATACATCAAAAGTGTTTTTGACATAAAAGTTCGCCCTCATTGTCAAATGTGTCATTTGTTTGTTCATCAAATTACTACCGCATGTCACAATTCAGTTGTATTTTTTACCCGGTTTTTTACTTCAGAGGAGTTACTTAACTTGAATTTATCAATAAAAATATAATATCCTAATCTTAACTGATAAGTTTGTGTCTCAATAGTATTTCATGTCGTGTGAGAATTGTTTAAAATACTGTAATATTATGAGATAATTAACTGCCGTTAAAAATATACTATAGCAAAATAAATTAAATTGATGATATCCAAAGGAGAAAAAATAGAAAAGAAAGTTAGGAGGTGGAGATATAAAATAAGAAAGAGACACATAATATAATGTCCTCATCATCTCAAATGAAACGTATACAAAACAATCCATTTTGACCCATACATCCATTCATTTTTCATTCATCTCATCATATATCATCAACACACACAACTTCCTCCCTCATTTATCTCCTTTCTTTATTCTCTCTTATTATTCCAACAACAATTCTTATTTTGATCAGATTATACTCTAGTTTTTATTTGGTGGGTACTTTTTAAAAAGTAGTTATGTTAAATATTCATGGATCTTGATTGGTTTTTTTTTTGGTGTTTGATGATTGTAAATAAATGTATGGTTTTTCTGATACCCTTTTGGAAATTAAAGTGACCCATGTTGTTTGTTTTGATTTTTGTAAAGGGTTCATGAAAATTTAGTGATGATGATCATGTTTGTGTGTCTGGTTTTTTGATCCATGATGATCAAAAATGTGTAAAATTTATGATCCTATGTTGTTTGTATTAGTACTTTTTTTGGTTTTAATGAAACTAATGATGAAGATGATCATGTTTGTGTTTTTGGTTTTCTGATCCATGATGATCATAAATGTGTAATCTTTTTATGACCCAATTGAATATTAATGAATCTTTAGTGATGTTGAAGATGATCATGTTTGTGTGTCTGGTTTTTTGATCCATGATGATCCTAAATGTGTAAAGTTTATGATCCTATGTTGTTTGTATTAGTACTTTTTTTGGTTTTAATCTTTTAATGAAACTTTAGTGATGTTGAAGATGATCATGTTTGTGGTTTTGGTTTTTTTGATCCATGATGATCATAAATGTGTAAACTTTATGATACCTAATTGAAAATTAAAGTTACCCATGTTGTCTGTATTGATTTTGGTTAAGGTTTAGTGTTTCTTTATTGATGATGATGATTGATCATGTTTGTGTTTTTGGTTTCTTGATCCATGCTTGATCATAAATGTGTTTTGGTTAAAGTTAACTATGTTGTTTGTATTGATCTTTTTTAAGGTTTAATGAAACTTGATGTTTGTGTTTTGGTTTTTTGATCTATGATGATCATAAATGTATAAACTATTATGACCCATTTGATAATTAAAGTGACACATGTTGTTTATGTTAATATTGTTTTGGTTCTGTTAAAACTTTGTTGATGATGATCATGTTTATGGTTTTTATTTCTTGATCTAAGTTAATCATAAATGTATAAACTTTATGTAACCCGATCAAAATTAAAGTGACCCATGTTGGATATTTTGATAATTTTCCGTTTTTTATAAACTTTAATGATGGATTATACTTGTTTACTGAATTATTGTGATGCTGAAGATGATCATATTTGTCGGTTTGTTTACTTGATCTATGATGATCATAAATGTACAATCTTTATTTGACCGAATTGGAATTCAAAGTTACCCATATTGTAGATGTTGATATTTCTCTGTCATCATGTTTGTGGTTGATCATGTTTCTGTATTCAAAAATGTACACTGATCCAATTGAAATATAAAGTTACCCATGTTTTATATCTTGATCCTTATTTATTTTCTTAAACGTTAGTGATGGATTATGATCAAGAAAGATTTTTTGTGTAATTGAATATGGTTTTTGTGTTGCCCAGAATTTAATTGTTGTTGATGTGATGCTTTGATTGCAAGATATTTTTGGTATAAGATGGAATATCCTATTGACAAGCAATAGTTTCTTTTTGGCTTTTGTTCATATCTTGCTCATCAATCTAGTGCTTTTTGATTTCCTATATTAGTATAATTTCTCGACTTAGAATGTAAATGATTGATGTTTAGATTCCAGTTTACTATATTAAATATTTTCTAATGGTCTTGTTCTTTTTGTAGTTTTTGGGACTTGGGTTCTGAATTTAGCAATTATTATTCAAGGTATGGCATTGTTTGCCCATTTCCGCAATGAATTCCTTGCAAAAAGCCCTCTAAACTCTCTGACATGAGGCTTCGGATTAAGAGACATAATGTGATATTTTTAGACCAAAAAACAAGAAGAAATAATAAACGTGTTAATTTTGTAACATTACTTAGATTCTCTAATTGTTTAACAGTAACAATGTTGGCATAAGTGACCTCAGAATTGCCGTTTTTTAAATGTTTTTAGAGGGTGAAACACATACATTAATACACTTCTATTCAATTTTTCCAAACACGATAATGTGTTTGTTTTGTAACGTACGGTTATGTTATTTCTAGCAGTTTAATCTTTTCATCTTGATTAATTTGGGCACTGCAGAATTGAGCAGTGCCCATGGATGCCACCACGAGTGGAACGCCTAGTGTTCAATACCACAACATCCCGGAACAACAAATTCCCACGTCCCCTGGCCCGTCTTTCAATCGACAAACCCGACATTGCTTTGGAGATGCAACACCGGGCGAATTCCCATTATCTGCAAACCCCTCAATTGTTCTTCATGTCCTCACTGGATGTAATCTTGACCCTCAAGATTTAGCAAAATTAGAGGCAAGTTTATATTTTTCGATGTTTAAACTATATAAAGATTTTAACCCGACATTTAGAATTTGATGGTACTTCTGATTTCTATGTGAAAAATGTTTTGTATTTGCAGGCTACATGTTCTTTCTTTAGGCAACCTGCCCATTTTGCCCCTGATCATGAGCTCTGTTTGACCGAGCTTGCAGCTCTTGATATGTGTCAAAATAGAGCAATCTTTAAGCCAATGACTTCAGAAAAACGTGAAGAGTTGAAATTAAGATGTGGGGGTACATGGAAACTGGTTTTGAGATTCTTGTTGGCTGGAGAAACATGCTCAAGAAGGGAAAAGTCTCAGGCTATAGCAGGACCGGGACATAGTATCGCCGTGACTTCTAAAGGTTCTGTTTATACCTTCGGGTCTAATAGCTCTGGACAACTTGGTCATGGCACTACAGAAGAAGAATCAAAGCCTCGCATTATCAGGTTTCTGATCTTTATTCTTGAAAGTTTTGATTTGTTTTTGTTAATTGTGACAAAATGAGTGGATTTGACCATTAACCATTTGGCTAACGAGTCAAATGGGCGCGGGTCAAAGGGGTTTGGGTCAAAATCATAACTTTTTAATAAATGTCAAAACAGGACTCTCGATTCAAAATGTATTCACGTCAAAATGAATACTTTTCTAGCACATGTTAAAACTAGGAAACTGGATTCGGGTCAAGATGAGTACTTTCTAAAACAGGTCAAAGTCATATGTGTGTCAACACACCGATAGTCGTTCATCAATTGCTTGCCTCTTTTCAACAATCAATTAATGTAGTAAATACGATTATAAAAAGGGTAGTAATAAAACAATAACTCCTTTGTTCCAAGTAAATTCAGAAGATTGATGTCTTTGCGGTATACTTGGGCAACTCTAAATCCAAGATTTATAAAACATACGGTGGAAATTGCTATCTTTAGTTTTCACGCACTCACGTTGGCTGACTTGTGAGTTGTGATGCAGATCATTGGCAGGCGTTCGTATCATACAAGCAGCAGCAGGGGCAGGCAGAACAATGCTTATTAGCGATGCTGGGCAGGTTTACGCCTTTGGAAAGGACTCGTTTGGGGAAGCGGAGTATGGAGTTCAAGGGAGTAAACAAGTCAGCACTCCTCAATTAGTTGAGTCTTTAAAAGACATATTTGTGGTACAAGCTGCCATTGGAAACTTCTTTACGGCTGTTTTATCACGTGAAGGAAGAGTCTATACGTTCTCTTGGGGAAATGAGACCAAACTTGGTCACCAAACTGAACCAACTGATCTTGAGCCGCACCCCTTGTTGGGCCCTCTCGAAAACATACCTGTAGTCCAAATCGCGGCTGGATATTGCTACCTTCTTTGCTTGGCTTGTGAACCTAGTGGCATGTGAGTTTTAAGAATCTTTTTATAGGAATGTTT
Source organism: Chrysanthemum lavandulifolium (assembly GCA_022545495.1). NCBI lineage: Eukaryota > Viridiplantae > Streptophyta > Magnoliopsida > Asterales > Asteraceae > Chrysanthemum > Chrysanthemum lavandulifolium. Next base: position 18,197,785 of record CM040241.1, read on the forward strand.
TGTAGTGTAATAATATCAAAAGATTGTTATCGTAATCCATAACCTTTAGGTCAACAATCTTGAATCTGCCACTGCTTATCATGTTTACATGGTTTTGCAACAGGTCGGTGTACTCAGTTGGATGTGGCTTAGGAGGGAAACTAGGCCACGGGACCAAAAATGACGAGAAACAGCCAAGATTGATAGAACAATTTCAAACTTTGAACCTGCAGCCGATGGTGGTTGCAGCGGGTGCATGGCACGCAGCTGTGGTTGGGAGAGATGGCAGGGTGTGTACGTGGGGTTGGGGCCGATACGGGTGTTTAGGCCATGGGAATGAAGATTGTGACTCGGTTCCAAAAGTAGTCGAATCTTTAAGCAATATAAAAGCTGTGCATGTTGCTACAGGGGACTATACTACTTTTGTAGTATCTAGTGACGGTGATGTCTATTCTTTCGGTTGTGGAGAATCTTCGAGTCTTGGACATAATACTGCGGAAGTTGATGCTCAGGTTTGTTACTTTATCTTATTTACACTCTCGGTTTCATCAGGATGACATGATATAAATTCAGAATATGCCATTTAGTCGCATTTGATTTATTTTCTATTTTTTGGTTTATAATGAATCCGTAAACGTTCATCAAAAAATGTAAAGGGACAAAGACAGGGCAAAAAAACATGATGCAAGTGTGTAACTATGGAGATGAGTAATGTTTTATCTATGTTTGATACTTATCAGGGAAACAGGCATGCTAATATCTTGAGCCCGAAGATCGTAAATTCACTAAAGGCCATTAACGAAAGGGTCGTGCAAATCAGCCTAACAAACTCAATCTACTGGAACGCCCACACTTTTGCACTCACAGAAGCGGGCAAATTATATGCATTTGGAGCAGGTGACAAAGGACAGCTAGGGGTGGACCTTGTTGCTACCCAAACCGAGAGGCCGACACCAGAGCGTGTGGAACTCGATCTCAGTTAGCAGAACTTAATGATGACTTACTAATCTCTGAAGTTGATCACACCATTACCAGAATTGTTTATGTTTTATTTTCAGTTTGTGTCTGTTCCTTCCATGTTCATTTCTGTACATACAAAACAAAGAAGGAATTTGTGAAAAAAAAGTCTTAGGGGTAGAAGTTAAAAAAGTCTTTTAATGATTTCTGCAACAGTAAATATTAATTGCATTTGTGTATTATGGTTTATTTGATTTGATTAAAACATGTTAATTCTTAAAAGTTACTTGGTTTTTTATTTTTTTCATTCACTATGATGTACATATTATGCCTCTCATACCTGACTGACGGAATTGGGTATTGTTGTTGTTACAAGTAGACACGTTTGTATTCTGTATAGAAATTGCTTTGACAATATCAAGTTTCAAACCTCTAAACTAACTAAACACGTAACTTGGATCTTGCTAACAGAACAAATTTCAAACTACGAAAATGACTTTTTCGGCATGTCCCATGTGACAGTTACTATGTGATGCTTCTTATGGCGTGTGTTAATGAAATTTAAGGCCTATAACATCATTAAGATATGACTTCCATGCAACATGTTAAAAATTACTCATGTACTACATAAAAGAGAAATCATCTTAAGTACCAAAAAGAGAAATCATCTTAAGTACCAACTCTGTATTCGTCTAATTGTTATGTTATTTTGCTGTCAAAGACAATCCAACAGATTTGAGAACAAAGATTCATAGGTAGCGCCACAGGTTGAAGACCTGGTTTGGTTTTAGATTTTTTTTGGTGTTATTTAGGTGCTAGCTCTCTAGGTTTGGCATTTTAGTATCATTTTCGTTATCGCATTTATATTTGCTAGCTACTTGCTAGTTTGTAGATAGAAAACTTATTTGCCGTTCAACAAAAAGTTACAAGTCATGTTTTTCCATCTCAATGTAATCTCAACGAATCACAGACATAACGTGCATGAGTAACTAGAGAAACCAATGCATGGAGAAAAATCCTAAAAACTTGTTTGCGTAAACAGCAGAACATTCTTGTCTCAAAATAAAATACCAACACAAACACTAGCCACGAGCAGAAAACAATCGACAGAAACACACCCGACCAAAGTACAAAACAATACTAAACCACCAGCTTAAATGCATGAAAAAGATTTTCCAGCGATTTAATTGGTTGCAATGTTCTACATAGACCAAAACTTGTAGGTAGGTACCTCGATATCAATACTCTGATGGGGAGATGACGTCATCAATCTTCAAGATCATCTTCACGACTTGTGTGGCAAGTAAGATCTGCTGTTGCTTTCCAATTAAGGTCTCGAATACATTTTGCTCACGCATATCGTTGGTACCAGTGTCGTTGCAGTCTATGCCACAGCAATGATTGTTGTCCTACATTATCAAACAAAAATATGTGTTAAAGGCATCTCAAATGCAACCACATCACTGCCAAAATATCATAATGCATGGAGTCGACTATGTAGAACATTTTAAAAGAGCTTTGCAACGTCGAGTTGAACTGTATTCTATTTCTAACAATTTAGTCCACTGACCCGTTTTATTTTGATGTGGAGTAAAAAATTATCATATTAGCTATTTACTAAACCTATTGGTCCGCCAGAGTTAGTTTCAGAATTACCTTAATTTGTTGTGCTTTCACTGCAGATAGTGTTTCAATGGGTGACAGACCACTATTCTCCGCAAGAGCCATGGGTACAGCATCCAAAGCATCGGCAAAAGCCCTGATGGCATACTGCACAACAAAAAACATAGAAGACGTTTTAGTACATGTTCATATAAATGAGAACCGAATTCAAATCTTTGGTTAAAGATAAATGTTGGTACCTGCTCGACTCCAGGATATTTATCAGCAGCAGCTTCTACGGCAATGGAGCATGAAATTTCAGCTGCACCGCCACCATATACGATAGAGTTATTGCGGATGAGATTTCTAGCAACGCACAATGCATCGTGGATGCTACGTTTAGTCTCTTCAATCATCATCTTGTTACCTGATTCATCACAGAAGTTTCAAGTAAATCAAACTGATACAGATCAACATAATTAGCATTTGTTAACCAAGCAACAAACGGAATACTTTAATGTCCGGAAAACACTTTCATAATGCTACTTACCCCCACGAATAAATATGGTTACAGCCCTTGAGTTTGCACAATGCTCGATATATAGCATCCGATCTTTTGTGGTACCAAATGCCTTCTCTCTAACCAAACCAGCCTGCCCATGAAAAAATATTTACGTTACAGTAAGATTATAACGATTCTAACATAAACAATTAGATATTTTGACGTGGATTATCATAATAATTACCTTTCCTAGCTTTTCGGGTGTTAGTTCCTGGAACCTCGGAACAATTCTACCACCTGCACAAGACAAACAAAAAAACCGTATTAACAACAAAATTTAAGCAAAGAATAGTTTTAAATAGCTGTTGGTAAGCACAAACCAGTTGCGATAGCAATAAGCTCTAGTTCTACACCACCAACCCATCTGACAGCAGGCAAGTTTCTGTGCATCAGTAAGTGATTTGCTTCATCGTCAAATCCCCATTGGCAGATTACCAATGTTGCCCCTACGTCCTGAATCAAGCCAAAGTAAAACCGCATGAGATTCCAGCACGTCAAAAAGCAAGCACTCATGCATCATCTAGAAATTAATAATGACAATAGACGTCGCCATACTTGCACTTTTGAACCATTTCATCAAAGTACTGGTGTTCTTGCTTACGTAAAGTCTGGAACTTCTCAACAGTATCGATGTCAACCTTATGCTTGGTCTTAGGCTTTGGGGGCTCAAATGGGCAAGTCAAGATCGCGATATGTGCATCTTGAATTTGCTTTGGCATTTGTGGGTGGCTCATATCTTTGTCAACAAGGATTCCATAGATAAGTTCGGTATCCTCCAATTTGCCACCAACCTTTCCCTCGACTTTAATGAGGTCTAAGTTGACATCTCTCCTCTCTAAATCAGCAACCGCCATAACTGCCTTAACGGCAATCTCAGCCAAACTACGCTTGCATCGGTTCACACTGAAATATAGAGCTCAACTAAGTTATATAAAGTATAAGTAAAACGAGATCATACGTATATTTGGCACACAGCTTATATAATATAAAACTTATTCTTTTGCTTTTCAAATTGACTCTGAAAGTCACAAAATATAAGTCTTATAAAGCAGCCAACTTTCGCAAAACCTTAAATGTTGGTATATAACTTACATAAAGTGCCGGAAAAAATACACACTAGTTTCTGAAAAAGTACAGATTTTGCTTATTATTTCAAGACTGTGCGATTATTTTTGCAATCCTCTTGAAATTATGCATATACAAATTGTGACAAACGTATGCGAAAATGTTTAATAAAAGTCGTCACATTGAAATCGAACTTACATTTTAGAGTTCAAGGTAGTCGAGCAAGTTTGAACCAAAGGCTCAATATTTGTGGCGCTGAAATCAAACTTATCTGCTATTGATTCTAGATGATCAACAGCAATCCTTGAAGATATTTCGAAACCCTCTGCAACTCGGATAGGATGAATTCCACGCCCAAGAGTTTCTCAGCTTGTTCCAAAAGTGCACCAGCCATAACAACCACACCAGTAGTTCCATCACCGATCTCATAGTCTTGGCTCCGTGATAGTTCAACCATAAGCTTTCCAATTTGGTTGTCGACATCCATCTGCTCCAAGATTGTTGCACCATCATTTGCTGGAAAAAAAAAGTTCATTGTGAGAAAACATAATTTAAAAAACATATGAGTCCTAACTTAAGTGAGCAACGAATCATAGGACTATAAATAGTGTATCTCTTATATATTCCATGTGAAGATAGAAAGATAAACACTATTTGAATATCTATCCTTAAAACAGCTTTTTAAACAAATGCGAGACAAAAATTCTGCTAGATAGACAAAGCTCCCCCCCTTTCCGGATGTCATATCCTTACAACATGTTCTGTATCAAATTAACAAATGACAGTAGTAAAGTGCCCACTATACGGTATCAAGTCGATCCATATCTCTTATTTCTTAATGTATAATACACTCATTATCAAGTTAACACATATTATTACCACTAAAAATGTTCAATACACCCACTATACATCTAATTCGAATTCCTCATGTACTAAAAACCCTTGTACAACATATAGGTACAACACATATGATGTTTAGTAAATGTTTACATTAGTATAGTTTCTTATGGGCTTATATGGTTTTCAACCTTTTGTGGCTTATGGTAAAAGTTTCCGGCTTATATAAGCTTATTATATAAACCAAAAAGTGTCCGAAATAAAATTTCCAAAAAGTGTCGCACACATTTCTAACATCTAACAACATTATTAAGGGGAGTGTCTGTTTAAGCTTATGTAGTGGGCTTATGGGCTTATATGGTTTTCGGCTTATGTTCTATAGGGACACCTTTTTGCGGCTTATTTTGAAAGTTTTCTGCTCATATAAGCTTATTATATAAGTGTCAAAAGAAGCCACAAAAAGTGAGGTTATAAATCATAAGGCGAAAACTAAATACGTCCATAAGCCCGCTATATAAGCTTAAACAAGCACCCCCTTAATTATGTTGCTAGATGTTAGAAATGCTGTTTTATAAAAAAATTTGGCGAATTAGTTGAAGCCAAAGCTTATTAAGGTAAATCGCATAAGCTTGTTTCAAGTGGCTTGTGGCTTATAAAAGCTTTCATAAGCCTGTGTAACAAACAAAGCTTATTTTATAAGCTCAAGCCCCCATCAGCCCCTATAAGCCCCGTACCCAACACAGCCATAAACTTAAACAAACACCCCCACATATCAAATCAACCCCTAAAAAACATTTATAAAACAAAACACAAAAACATTAATATAAAAAAGAAAGACAAGAAAACATACTAATAGTGATGTCACCATCAGGGCTCTTAAGCCAAAGCTTATTAAGGTAAATCGCATAAGCTTGTTTTAGTGGGCTTATGGGCTTATTTAGGGTTTGATTTGATATGTGGGGCTTATAGTAGCTTATATATTTATAAGCCCATAAGCCCACTAAATAAGCTTATTATATAAGCTTATTTCGACACTTTTTGTGTCTTATACTCTTATATACTTTCCGGCTTATATAAGCTTATTATATAAACCAAAAAGTGTCAAACTAAGCCACTTTCAAAAAGTGAGCTTATTAAACATAAGGCGAAAACTAAATAAGCCCATAAGCCCACTATACAAGCTTTAACAAAAAACCACCCCACATATCAAAATCAAACCCTAAACAAACATTTTCTGATTTCCAACATCTAACAACATTAATAACCGAAAACTAAATAAGCCCATAAGCCCCCCATACCGCCCCCAAACCCAACATATCAAATAAAACAAAGCAAAAACAAGATTTATAAAAAGTTTCAAGAAACATACTAATAGTAATGTCACCATCAGGGCTCTGAAGCATCTTATCCATGCCTTTAGGACCAAGAGAAGTCCTCAATATCCTCGACACAGCAACACCCGCCGCTATATTCGCTTTCTGCGCATCTATTCCTCTCAGCCTGCTTTTGCTCTCTTGTTCTCGCAGGATTATAAACGGCCGACCGTACTCATCGAACGCTAACGCCATCTATGAAATGTTTTTTTTTTTTTTAAGGTTTTTGTTTCAGATCTAAACACACAGTGTGAGTGTGTGTGTTTGAAGTGTGTTGTGTTTGTGTTTTTTAACCTAGGATTTTATAAAAGGCTGTTTTGGGGTTTGGTTTGTGTACCCGGTTTGTGATTTGGGTCGGGTGGGGCTTTTGGGCTTGTAGATTGTTCTAGGGGGATGTGGGCTTATGTTTTCTCATTTTGTTTTACTTGTTGTCTTGTTATGAACTTATGACTTATGAGACTTTTGTTTATATGAAAAACTGGTTTCCTTTGAACCGAATCGTCGGTTTGAGAACCGGTTTAAACCAAACCACTTCTAGGTTATGGATCCGCCTTTCTATCCCAAAACCGGCTTTTGACTTGAACCAGAACCGGTTTTGTAACCGGTTCGGTTTGGGAAAAAAAGGGTTTGTATTCCTCTAGTTTGTTGTGTAACACCCTTAAATCTAATTCAACGGAGGCATTCGGGTCATTACGTGCTACTAAATTAGTAATCACACCACAAGCAATAAAGAACGGAATACATACTCCGTTAAAATACATTAATCCATTTAAAGAAAGTTTACAATAAGGTTCAATGACGAATGAGTCTTTGGTGCGATAACAACCAAAAGACGATGTACAGAAAATAATTACACATGATATTAGACATTAACGGATTATTCAATATTATTACCAAAAGTATATATTTAACTAATTGCACATATATGTATATCTTTATATATTACATTTATTAGTTAAAATAAAAGTATTCCAAAAAGTTTAAGCAATACCTTTATTTAATACCTTTTAATTTAAATAAATTAATGGATGTAAGTTATCTATAAAACTTCTCATTGTTGGTTATTATATAAAAATATATATATAATAAACTATATATCTCTATATTATATATAACGAGTCGTTTAGCGTTAATCCACCTCAATCCAGCTAATCATTTTCATGCCACTAGGCATTATATGTCCACCTAAGCAATTTAATAATCCAACTATTAATCCAACTAATAATTCGGTTTTAATGTATAATTTATATTAATTTTGAATATTATTTTTTCAAAATTCGTTTTTATAAAAAATGTCATTGGTAATATTTGAACTTGGGTTGTTTTTAAGAGTAGCATTAATTACTTGTGTGTTTACCAATTAGGCTACAAGTTATTTTGATAATTATGTTGCATTCTATAATATATAATTAGTTCTATAGATTTCGAATTTAAAAAAATATTTAGCAATCTGTATTGTTTTAGGATTGTGTTTGTGTGTTGATATTTACTTAAAATAAGATTATGATAAGTTTGGTATGAAATCATTGTTATCTTAAGTTTTCCTTATTTTTAACCTAATTTGACACTATATATACACCCTTATTTACAATGGTTTTACACAATTACATATTCTCATATTCTTCAATCTTCAATGTCGAATATGGAGTCCAAGAGGTTCTCAAAGAGGCTTTCAACTGCCAAGCACAACAACAATTATGAGAAATCCGAACAAGCTAAATCAATGAGTGTTAAACATTCAGGTTGTTTAGGTGTTAGATATTTGAATTTAAAAAACAGAATATGATTGTTTTGTTTTTATATTATGTATGTGTTTAGTTTATACGTTTTGTATTTTGCACGAATGAATGTGCAAGGAACCAAAAAACGTGTTGGTAAGAAAGTGGCTACAAAAATTTTATCAGGTACAAGTTTAAATTTTTTAGAATTTGTAACATGTTGATGTTGTTGTTTAGTTTTTTTATTTGGCTTATGTTTTAATAGGAACAAGTAATTCTGATTTTAACAAGAAGAGACAAATCAATGACACTATAATTGATGCACAAGATGCAGGTAATATAGAAGTTATTATGATATTATTGTTGCATGTTGCATGAATGTTTTTTGTTTTTTTTTTATTATATTTGTATGTTGTTGTATGTTGTTAGAATGTATAAGATGTTGATGTTGTTGTTTTTTTTTTTTTTTTTTTATTAATGAATTTACAGGAACAAGTTATTTGGATGTTAACAAGAATACAAAAACTAAAGACAGTACTGTTGATCCAGAAGTTGCAGGTAATAACGAAGTTATTATTGTATCTGTAAAATTGTTTTGGTTATGAGTTAGATTATGTGTTCCACGTTTCTGTGTTTTATGTGTTTATAATATTACATTCTTTATACGCATGTTTACATAGTGCATACATGTTTATAAGGTTTTATCAGTGTTCCACGTTTATGTTTTTTATGTGTTTGCATACATGTTTATAACCTTTTATTCTGAACTAACACAGATAAGATTAAGGATACAATTGAGACAAGCACAATTAGAGATCCTTCTACAGGTAGTTAATCTTAATGTTGTATATTGTAGATTTTTTTGTTATTTTTAAGATTGAATTGAAAACCTAATACAATTTTGGTACCTTTGTTGAACAGTTGCTGCACCATTAGGTGATAAGAGTGTTTGTGATATGTCGTTATTTGAAAGTGACACACCCGAAAAAAGATCTGGAACCCATGTGCAGACTGTTTCAATGGCATCAAAGGGTAAACCTGATTTGAGTTTTTATATTGTGCATTGTTTTTAAAATTTGATAATATAAGTATTTGATTTTGAGTTATTTGTCTTAGTTAAACCTGTGATTGCCAAAAATTTTGGGAATCAAGTACCATCTTTAAAGTCTCAGACATCTTATGATATCTCACAAAGTGACACACCTGCTAATAAGTCTATATCTAACATTGTTGATTGTGGAAGATCAGAAAAAGGTACAATAGTTTTTTAAATAGAAACATATGTTATATTATGAATGATTTGGTACTTATATATTGTATATATGTATCAGTTGGTAAAAAAGACTCAGTTGATTACAATACTGCGAACTTTAAGAGGATGGAATACATTAGGAACCAGCAAAAAGATCCTAGAAGTGCTGCTCATTTGAAATCAAGAAATTCCAAATTTCGTTATCAAGAAGTCTATTCAGAGACACCTAAGGCTGGGTTTAAGAATAGTTTGTCAGGCAGACAACAAACAAAAGAAGGTTATACTATACATACTACGTCGTTTGGAAATTAAATCGATGGTTTGTGTTTCTTGATTTATAAATATAAGTTTTTTGTAAATGCATTTGATATATAACAATAATTTGTGAGTAAATCTCATTCTAAAAAGGCAATGTAATGCATAGTTTCTCCAATGGAAGTGCTTGACGGTATATTCTTATATTTTAGTTTAATAGGAACAAGTAATGATTATTTTAACAAGAAGAAATAAAACAATGAGACTTTAAATGATGCACAAGCTACAGGTAGTAAAGAAGTTTTTATGATATTATTGTTTCATAACAGGTCAATCTTATTCTAAAAAGGGTAATGGAATGCATACTTCCTCCATTGGAAGTGCTTCATCAGGTATATTCTTATATTTTAGTATAATTTACATTGTTGTTAAAATTTGTTTGCTAGATTTTTAATGTTTAAAATATCCGGATGAAAAGGCGAAGGAGCGAATCATAACTCCGATAAGAAGCGTTAATCCTATGGCTACAAATATGGCAATCAAAGGAAGATGTATTTCTATTTGGCATTCTCACAAACTAAATGAAGAACATGATCCATATAGTTTGGACTGTGTTTTCCAAGATTTAGAGGTAAGTGTTTTATTTTTCTTTTTTCTTTTATATTTAATTAAATTAATATAAATCACCACTAATTTTTAACAATGTATATCCAGGACAACCGAATCCAGATTTACATCAAAAAAGAATTAATATTTAAATTTGAGCCTCTGCTTCAAGAAGGGCAATGCTATATATTATCTAACTTTGGTGTGGCGGAAAACGGTGGAAGGTTACCATTATTACCAAACAGATGGAAAATATCTTTTTTCAAAGGGACTAATGTTACGCATGTTGAACAAATAAATGATAATGTCATTGGCTTTATATATGAGCCATTTTCCCGTATATTAGACCCAGTGAATGAGTATCATGATCATGATTGTGTTGGTATGGATTTCATTGACACCTACTTATAATATTTATTCCTATTTAGTATTGTAAATACAAAAACATTAACATATGTTATTGAACAGATGTGATTGGAACAGTGATTGATATTGGCAAAATCGTAGGTGTGAACAACCATGGTGGTCCAAAATCCATGAGAACAATTGTTATTGAAGATCTTGAGTAAATGAAAACTTTAATATGATAGTTATATTCTATACAATTTTACAATGTAAATGTATTTATTTATATCATATTATGCAGATCCTACAGGCTTGAGTGCACTTTTTGGGATGATTGGGCGTTAATGTGGAATGACTATAAAAACAGGTTGGAAGAAATTGGTCATATAGACATCCTTTTGATGCTTGGGAAGGTCAAATATTGGGACAGTAAGTTTTTTTGAATTTATTTATAAATATTTTGCAAGACAGTAAAATAGTATGTTTTTTGTTAATATAATTTTTTTTTTTGTTTGTTTATTTGTTTTTGTGTTGTTTGTACAAAATCAGATAAACCAGTTGTGCATAATGCGTTATTTGGAAGTAGGATTTTTATTAACAGGAAGATTCCGCCCTTTATTGTTATTCCGGAAAAGGTTTTTATAACAAATTATACTATTTTTGTTGTCATATAAATATGTATTTAACTTTAAGTCTGTATGTAATATATTTTTGAAACATACAAAGTGCGAATCACAAGAAGGATATAATGCAAATGAATTCAAGATCGAGTTGCACAATCAAGAGAAAGTTGTTGTTACACTGCGAATTTATGCATGGTTGTGTAAAGAGGTTTGTTGGTATGATCCAGTATTGAACCGGTAAGAAAAAAGTATTTTGTTTCATTTATTTTATTATGAAAAAGCATAATACATACGTCATTATATAGTATTTGAGTATGATAAATAAAACTATGGAAAATGCGGGATACATGTTGTGTTGTTTATGCTCTTCGCATAGCATCCAATATGAAAATGGTTGGACGTATCTGACATGTAAAGCATGTAACACAAAATAACAATAGTTTCTTCAAAAGGTGGAATGAATAGTCGAAACAAGAAGCAAGTATGGTTACGTAAGAAACACGGTGAAAGCGTATGTTGTTGCATCGAGGTATTAATAACATTGTGTTTTAATTATTATTTGAATATAAAAATTATGATTAATTATTGAAATACTTAAACTTTATTATTTGTTTGTTTTAGGTTCAAGATCATTGTGCGTATTGTTGATGATAGTGGAACCGCACAGGTGGTTTTATTTGATAACAATGTACACAAGATGATTAATTTGTCTGCGTGGCAAATTATGGAGAAACAAGGCATGGACCCTGAAGAATACTTCCCAGATGAAATTAACCAGATTATCGGGAAACAATATCTATTTAAAATTAAGTATTCTGAATTTAACCACAGCAACAACAGTCATATCTATCGAAATGAAAAGGTGACTGATGATGTTGACACAATCATGTATTTCAAAAATGGTTTCCTAGATGAAGATGTATGTATATTAGCATTTTAAATTACTTTATGATTGTCGATTCTTTATTATAAAGTTAAATTGTATATAATAGTTTTAAATATAAATTGGAATTGTAACACATGACATGATGTAGAAGATGAGGAATACAATATGGAATATTTTTCAGAGAATGCAAATGATGTGTTATACAATAATGAAGGTGGTTTAGATGATAATGTAGATGAGTTTGGCAATGGTGAAGACGATTATGAAAATGAGGAAGATGATTCTGAAAAAGAAGATTATGGTTTGAATTCGGCAATGTCTCGGATGATAATGAACATGATATTGTGAATCGATATTGGTGAAGAAGATTTAGATCTGCTCATGTTGATATTGAAGATGGTACATATGATTTAAGTGATTTAGAAGGCGTTGGAAAGAATGCAGAAAATCAGTTTATAATTGCTGAGAATTTAATTACAAAACCAACAACTGATATGGAGGAGGTATTATACATTTTAAATTAAATACACTTTTCAATTGTTTATTTTAAACAAAAAAAAGTCAAACTGATTTTGTAATTGTTGTACATTGCAGAATGCTGAAGTAGACACTCCTAAATATGCAAAGAATGCAAGCGGAGGTGTAGGTGAAGAAGTTGTTGATAGTATGATTGATCCAGTTGGTGTTTTGAAAAAAAGAAATCGTGGAATAGAAGAGTTAGCAGAGAATGATTGTGTTAATGAGGAAGATGTTCAAGCAAAGAAAAAAATGCAAACAAATGATATAGAAGACATTGATGCATAGAGCATGCACTGCATCTTATTTATCCTATCTATTTTATTTTTATTGATAAACAATCTATTGTTTTAGTTTTTTATTTTTGCAAACATATTATTATTTAGGTTATTATACGATAAATTTGAATTTGGTATTAAGTTTACACATTTGAGTTTGTTTTAATTTATTATTGTGATACCACTCTAATACTTCCTGTTTGTAACATAACGATTGATGTTCTAATTGATAACTTATGAACAAGTATACCCTTTTATAGTTAATTGTAAAAGTGGCTATATCAGCCCAATTTGCATGAATTAGTAGATTCATGTTATATTTGCAATTATTAGTTTGAATATGTTATGAAACACAAGGAATCCATTTCATTTAATAAACAAATAAACTGCATAATACTAAGCAATTGTTTGATAATCAAAGACATTCATTAAAACATATATCAGCTTACATATAATACTTTACAACTGAAACCATAGTCTTACTTAAGAATACATATGACCAACGTAGAACGTTAAACAGTTGCTTGAATGTTCCAAATTACAAAAGAGTAAAACCATTTGTTGTGCCCAAAAGATAACCAAAGTATTCACGAAAATCATTTTCTAATGAGACATGAAACATGTGGAACACACACGTGTCGGGACCATTCATCTCCTCCATATCGAACATGTACTTGAACCTTAGCATTTTGTCCTTCTTGAATTTGCAAACTTGAGCAAACTTCTTCCATTTCCCAAAGATGTTTACATGGTTTGTTCGATCGGGATTTTCTAAGTGAAGTACCATTTTATCGCATCTTATATACTATGTCTTTGTGTCTTATAAACAGTTTTTATAAGTATGCATTGGATGTTTCTCAGGAAATCGGTGGTATACTGCGCAATTAAGTGTAAAAATTAGAATAATATGTTATTAAGGTTGACATCATAACCATTACAAAATCGGTATAACTACTTACAAGTCGTTGTTACATCATGGTATCTTCATAAGCCACATAAAAAGAATGTGTTTTTCACCAAAGTGGTCCATGTGTTTATCCCAAAACATTGATGCCTCATTCTATCATCATTTGTAATGACACACGACAAAAACAAATTAAAACATATTTGATATATCATTACATTTTGTCTTTTAAGTATTAAAAGGTTTAACATGTCATACCACTCCCAAAAATCAAGGTTGGGTTGGTGTTTTCGGTTTTGTTGCTCGAAAATGACAATCGGTTATTAGACGACCAAGCATATTAAAGGCACATAGCGTAAGTAGTTGTTTGATTGTCTATGATAAAGGCTCAAGGGTTATTGTGTGGGGATAAATCCTTAATATCAATATAAAAAATACTCACAAAGATAGATTCAAATTCTCTTAGGAAAAAGAATAATAAATCAATCCCGTGTGTGATCGTGTAGTACGGATTAGTCAACCGAATCGTTTTCCCAGCAGGCGTGAATTGCCAACGTCGTTCTTAGTTTGGATTTTATGCTTGATGACTTGGATTAATGATTTGATTATAGAAACTACGTGAATGGGAAAGTAATTAAGGTAAACTAGTCTACGGAAATCCTAAGCGATCTAAAATAAAGCGTATTAAACAAAAGCGATTAAAATGCAACTACGTCTAAACTATATCCTAAAAATGCCTAATTTTACTTTTACTCTAAAAATGTATTAAGAAAACTATTTTAGAATTAAAACTAATTTTTTGGATTTTTCTTGAATTTATAAAAATTAAAAACTAATTTAATCTATTTAAAACTAATTAAATCTATGAAAAATACCAAATCAAAAGAGAAAAATGAGTAAAAATATTTTTTATGCTTTTTATATTTATCTTAAACTATTAAAATTGAAAAATTATTTTTTGGAACTTTTTCTCAATTATTTACTATTAAAACTAATTAAAAATTGATTAAAATCTATTTAAATTGAGAAGAATAGCAAATGAAGACCAAAAATTATGAAAATTTCAGGAAAAATCTAAAATGAAATTTAGAATCTATGAAAAATGAAAAACAAGCTGGTTATGTGTGAAATGCAAGCTATAGTGTAGCGCCCTTTCAAAATAATTTACTAGAATAAGCTAATGATCAACCAAAAGTAACTACCGCTCACTTAAGCTAGAATGAACTAATATCAACTGTTTCTAACTACTCCTATCAATCCTAAAGCTCGGAAGCTTCAAATAAGCTAATGCTTAAATGAATCAAGCAGTGGTTTAGGACCATTGTTTGAGCTTATGCAACTTAACCAATAAGCAAATCCAAAGACCACTTATGCGGTCCTATAGACCACCGTCCAACTACAATCTCACCAAATACCAGACCTTAATTCTCTGATTTGAAGCTTTTGCAACAGATACAAAAAGCCTGTTTCACACTCAGTATATACTGAGTGTGAACAGGGTCTTTAGTGCTAGTTGAGGAGCTTATTAAAAGCTCAAATTTACCAAACCAGAGTTCTCCAAAAGTGATTATCAAAACAAGACCAATTGAACTTGTTAATTCCAAAGTTTCAAAAACTAACACTCAAAGATGAGTTAGAAATTGATTCACAAAGTTTTGTGAAAAACTGCTTTGAAAGGATTTTTGACTTTTTAAGAACACATGAAAGTTTGACCAAACTCAAGTTTGATCCACAATTATGAACTGAAAATGATGAATTAAGTCTAATGATTATAACCAAAAGCTAGATCTAACACTTTCAAACCAATTTGCGACTTATGCTACTTGCGATTATGACGGATGCAAAAACAAATACGAGATCCAGTGAGTTTTGACTATTAGAGTGCAACCGCTCTAACCAAGACCTCAATTGACTAACACTTACTTACTTAAGCTTGAAACAATTACTCTAACGGATCTACTAACCTCTTACGGTAAATTCGACTTATCCAAACACTCCTTTTAACTATTATTAATGAAGCAATCAACGATTTATACTATATTAAGCTAACCTAACATCAAGCATCAATCAAACAAGTAGAAATTAACACTAATTAATGATTCAAACTCGGATTAAATGATCAAAGCAGTTAAGCACTTACAATATAGCCTTAGCCACTATGGCTTGCCAAGCGAAGATCTAGAACCACTAACCTATTTAACCACTAATCCTAATCCAAACCATTTCGATATCGACCCAATCCGGCATCAATACCAATCCAAACCGGATCCTAAACCGGTAGAACGGATCTCGAAAGAATCGTAGCTTCGATGTAGCGATTTTGTGATTTTGATAAGAAAAGCGAAATAAGCTCACACTAAGCTACTTAAAACTTAAATGAACTTATGAAACGATAAATCGGTGATGAATCAATCAAACAACGATCTAAAGTGATTTTGATTTTCAAATGATTTTTGTGATTTTTGTATTTTGAGATTATGAGGAAATTAGCTAAAACATTAGTGAAAACACTTGAAATAAGCAATCAATTAAGATATAAAAGAGATTTAGATCATCTAAAACATAAACAAACAACTTAAATGGCGAAATTATATTGATAATTGGAAATGAGTACAAAGCAATTACAAAGTATTTAAAACATTTTAACCACTACAACTAAATCTAGAGATGAAAAATACAGAAAAGTAAGATACAATGAGTGAACAAATGAGAGGGTCTATTTATAACATGAGCTTGAGCTTGGAAGGATCTCGAATCCATCCATTTGTGCTTCTTGAGTCCTCATCACCCTTGGATTGAATCCACATGCCTCCTTCTCATCACAACCCTTGGATCAATACCAATGACCTGTTAAGACCAATAGGAGAGCGCCAAGTGTCCTATAGCACACGGATCACTGATGTGTCATTCCTTTGTGTCAGGTGTGTCAGGTAAAGTACGATTCTACCCTTAATTGTGGTAATTTTGAGTAATCACATGGGAAGGTAATTTAGGGTTCATGTAACTGGGTGAAAAGGGAAAGACTTGGCGGGTTTTATTTTTTTATATTTATTTGGTGGTTTGACTTGGTTAAATGGGTGTTGACTTGGTTTATTAAACCGGGTCTCGTGGGTTTCGGGTTAGGATACCAATCGGGTAGTAGTTTTAGTTTAGTTGGGCTCGGGTTAAACTATTTTGGGCCGAATGGATTAAGAGTGTTTTGGACTTAGGAGTAAATGTGTAATCCAAGTGATAATATAGGGACCATTCTTGTATAGTTCGAATTTCCAAGGGACCACAAGTGTAAATCTGGAATTATCTCAAGGACCACTCTTGTAAAGCTAAATAATCCAAGGGTGACTTTTGTAATTTCTGAATCTTTGAGGGACCAAATCTGTCAAGAGCTCAAATTGCAGGGACTAAACTTGACTTTTCTTTAAACTTTTCTGAATCTTCAAAAATCATCTTCTGATAATAGAATCTTCCAAAATACATAATCTCAACCTTCATTTCATTAAAACTCTCTTGATCTCTCGTGCTCGGTTTACATCGATTTGGATCCTTTTGCGTGTTTTGCATATCCGTACTGCATACACAAACTCGAAAACCACAAATATAAGCAATAAGCGGCTTTTCCTTGGTTGTTTTGGGTCGGTTTGATAGTGAAAAGATATGTGAATAAGCACATATCAAAATACCCAGACGAGACCATTGTCGTGTCTCACGCAATGCAATCAACTCACGCTTCTAAAACCAAGGATTTCAATCTCTTCCTACTAAACCTATGAAGAAGTAGCAAAGATTCCTCAAAGAGATTAAGAAACCCTAATTCTAAAAGCGCCTGTTTACCTTTTAATTCACATGTAGATATTACGATTAAGCACATCCGGTTATGAATGACGGTTTGTTGAACTTTCATGTCGATCAATAACTCCAACATTTTTCAAGCGACACGTTAGGATCACGGAGTAGAAAACACAACACGGTGAAGTGACCATACGGATAGAATACATCGTCACGATTTTCACAAGCTCCTAAACTAAGCGTAAAACCGAAATCATTGTTACATATGACTCTAGATGCTAACACTACCCATGGAAGTTACTTGTGTACTTACTTTTCGTTCCCATTTTCCTATTTCCTCTAGAATTTTTTATTTTTGTGAGAAATGAATTTCTTCAAATTCTCGTTTCGATAAGAATTATTCTGATAAAGATATAAAGCTAAGTCGATAATTAGTTATCCGTCTTCTCTCAAGAACCATTGTCGTAAAAATGAGGTCCACATCAAGGAATTTTTATTCTTATACTTGTGTTTTTTTTTCATTTTCATCATCATTTTTTTTTTTTTTTTTTTTTTTAACACTTATACCTTTATTTGTATGAGTGTGAACCACTGAGCTTCACGGGTAATTCCAAGACTATAGGCTTCATGAGATGAGAATCCCATTGGTTAGGCTAAGACCTCATTCAATCCCATTAAAGATCCAAGGGTCCGATCTCGACACACGCAACTCACAACTTTACTTATTACTTTATTACTTGATACTCGGACTTATTTATTATGGATCCCTGATGTGTACCCAATTTTCAAAACAAAGATTCTCTTAAGAAGATAAAAACTAACCATCGCCAAAAACTCGACATCTCTAATTATTCTGACATATATGGGGTGAAACAATTTTGTGGGAACAAAAGCCATAAGTACCTTCGATGGGCTCTAAAGAGAACCAACTACTCCACGTTTAGCATCTAAACTCATAAGTAACTCTATCATTTCTCGATCTCGCAAATTTAAAATCCCAAATAATGAGATCATGAGATACTTAGCCGATAATTTTAGATTATCTATGGTTAAGGAACAAGCTTAGCTCAACACGCCCGGTCAGTCGAATTCAATTCCTACTCTCACCGGTGGAAAGTCAACAAGGTGTCAAAACATATGTTAACTTAGCAAATGTTTAGTCAAATAATCTCAAGTCTCGCATTTTAAAATCCCTTATTAGAAACTAGCAAATCCTTGTTTAAGCTTCGCATATTTAAAATTACTTAGGGAGACTTGCAAAATCTTGGCCTTGTGAGCTAGAATCGCATTTTATAGCCTCTAGTCTAAGCAATTAGCAAAGACTATATCAAGAAAAACGCATATTTAAAGTAACTTCTAAGAGACTAGCAAAGACTTTTTGATCATAAAACTAGCAAAAGCTTACGAAAAATTTTAAATTTTCTCATTTTGCACAATTTTTCAATTTTTAAGGAAAAGCGGGGTTGCGAGTACACGACAAAAAATAGCGAGTGCGGTCAAATCAAATCAAGATTACCCTACCCTGTGACTAGAATGGAACATTGTCCTCAATGTTTAAAGCAAGGGTATCACGAAAATCTAAAAGCCGTTTATTAAGTATGCTCAAAGATAAGCGTTAGTCGATAAGATTAGGATATCGGATTTCCATCGGCATCGATCATGAAACTCGGTGGAGAAACAAACTTGAGCACGAGAGTCTTCATATCGGGACAATCCTACACATAACATCACAAACAACCAAACACGAAATCAAGAGCGCACCTCTTCACGTCACTTATTAGAAAATAGAAAGAAGATAGAGATAAGCATGGGGTGCCTCCACGGCGCGCTTGTTTTTGGTTACCGAGTCGCTAGCTTGACTCGATCCCGAATCGATTGTTCTTAGGGAAAGTTTGGAGATCCGGGACAACCATGGATGGAATGTCCCTCCGAAATAGTGTTTCACACGATGACCATTCACTTTGAAATTAGGACCGTCGGTCGAGAAAGCTCCACCGTTCCATACGGGAAAACTTGAGTGATGGTGAATGGTCACGACCAACGGGTTTGAGTTTGCAGAAAATCTTCAATCGAGAGTTAAAAGGAGAACTTGATCACCAACGTTGAAAACGCGGTTTTAATTTTGCATCATGAATCCTCTTAGTCTTCTTTGAAAATCAAAGAATTCTCGTAGGCTGATCCTAAGCTCGTTTAATTCATTCAATTGAATTTTTCGGTGATCACCGCGGTCTTAAGATCGAAATTAGCATGTTTCAAGGCCCGAATGCCTTATGTTCGAGCTCGATGGGCAAGTGACAAGCTTTTCCATACACCAACTTGAATGGGGTGCACCGATGGGTGTCTTGTAGCGAGTGCGGAAAGCCCATAATGCATCATCTAACTTATCGGCCCATGAAGCTCGATTCTCTCCTACGGTTCTTTCTAAAATCCTTTTTAAACCACGATTCGAGACCTCAACTTGTCCGCTCGTTTGCGGGTGATACGCGGTAGAAAGACGATGGGTAACTCCATATTTAGCCATAACTTTAGCAAATTGCTCATTACAAAAATGGGTACCGCGATCACTTATAATAGCACGAGGTGCTCCGAATCGGGAAAACAAATTCTTCAGAAACTTAACAACTACTCGGGCGTCATTGGTGGGGAGCGCCTTCGCTTCAACCCATTTGGACAAGTAGTCGACGGCCACGAGGATATACTTATTTCCTCTCGGGACGGAAATGGTCCCATAAAATCGATGCCCGTCGTCAAAATCTCACAGACTTGAATAGCATTTTGTGGCATTTCATCTTTCGTGAAATTTTCCTTGACGTTGGCAAGAATCACACGATTTGACTAAATCATGGGCATCTCGATATATGGTCGGCCAATAGAAACGGAATCAAAAATCTTCTTGGCGGTGTAACTTGCACCATGATGGCCACCGATGGGTCCGTTATGGCAAGCATTAAGAATATCAATAGCCTCTTGGCCATGAACACACCGCGGATTACTTGATCCGCACAAATTTTGAACAAGTAGGGATCGTCCGAAATAATGCTTAACATCTTTGAAAAACTTTTTCTTCTGTTGGGACGACATCCCTTTCACAATAAAATTGCCCGCATGGTAATTTGCAATGTCGGCAAACCATGGGGTGTTCGGGTCTTTTTTAGCAATCATCCCAAGTGTCTCAAGAGGAAATGTTTCGTGATCTCCTTTTCTCAAGCACACTTTGATGGGGATTCTCAAGTCTAGACAGATGATCGTGACAAGGTTCTCCGCTCCTTTTTGTCAAGAATAGTAACATCAAACTCTTGAAGGAGGAGAACCCACCAAGTAACCGTGGCTTAGCATCTTGCTTTGCCAAAAGATACTTTAAAGCGAATGGTGGGTATACACTATGGTCTTCGACAAGACAAGGTAGGGTCGAAATTTTTCAAAAGCATAAACAACGACCAATAATTCCTTTTCGTGAGTCGTGTAATTGTGTTGGGCCTCGGACAATGTCTTACTCGCATAGTGTATGGGCTGAAAATGTTTGACTTCGTTGCCCAAGGCGCCCCAATTGCGTAATCACTAGCATCACACATTAGTTCAAAGGGCAAATCGATCGGGGCAACTAAGATCGGTGCTTGATTAGTTTCTTCTTAAGAAAATTAAATGCCTCGATGCATTAGTCGGTGAAGATAAGCGGAGAATCCTTTTCAAGGAGATGGGTCGGAGGCGGGCTATCTTAGAAATCTTGGATGAAGCGGCGATAGAAACCGGCATGACCCAAAACTCCGAATACCTTTGGCGGTAGAGGGATGAGGAGTTTAGCTATAACGTCGACTTTAGCTCGGTCGACCTCAATCCCGATTTGAAATCTTATGGCCGAGGACAATGCCTCTCGAACCATGAAATGGCACTTCTCCCAATTCAAGACCAAGTTGGTGTCTTCACACCTTTTGAGCATGTGGTCTAGATGAGAGAGGCAAGAAGTGAAAGAATCTCCATAAACCGAGAAATCGTCCATGAAAACTTCCATAGACTTTTCTATCATATCATGAAAAATAGCCATCATGCACCTTTGAAACGTTCCAGGAGCATTGCATAAACCAAATGGCATACGTCGATAAGCAAAAGTTCCATAAGGGCGCGTGAAAGTCGTTTTCTCTTGATCCTGCGGATCAATCGAATTTGAAAGTAGGGAAAACCATCGAGAAAGCAATAGAACTCATTCCCGCTAAGCGTTCGAGCATCGATCCATAAAGGTAGCGGAAATGATCCTTCGTGTAGCATCATTCAACTTTCGGTAATCAATACACACCCTCCATCCGTGACGAGGCGTGTGGAAATCAACTCGTTATCTTCATTAGTGACGACGGTCATCCCTCCCTTCTTCGGGAGACAATGGATGGCTAACCCATGAGCTATCGGAGATTGGATAAATGATTCCGCATCAAGGAGTTTCGAACTTCCTTTTGATAACGTCATGAATTTTTGGATTAACCCGACGTTGTTGTTGAATAACGGGTTTACAATCATCTTCCATCGAATTTTGTGGAGTGCGAAGCGAGGATTAATTCCTTTGATATCGAAATTTGCCAGCGATGGCACTCTTATGTTTCTGAAGAATATCAAGAAGTGCGGTTTCTCCTCATCTTTCAAGTTTTAGCAATGATGACGGAAATTTGTTCGATTCTTCAAGAAAGGCGTATTCAAGATGAGGAGGTAAATCCTTTAGCTCGGGCTCTAAAGGTTTTTCGTTAGACGTTTGTACTTCTTTTATCTCTTCAATCGTAATCTCCTTCGGAGGGAGTGACGGTAATGGATCTTCGTTCAACAATTGTTCAAGATAAAGAATATCTCCCTCCGAATTGTAAACTCCATCATCAATTCCCGGTGGAATCGATTCATCAATAGCAAGAAATTCATCGATCTCTTCCAAAAGGAAATCACCTCCCTCAAACGGAGTGAGAGAAGGGGAAGAGTCGGCAATGATTGGTTCAGAAAGTGAATCAGAAGAAGTAGAATTGTTAGCAAAACCGAGAACTTCTTGAGCGTACTCCTCACAAGAAACATCAATAACGTCGATTCGATTGATGGAAGCATCGTCGAAATTTGAGGAGTACCTCATCGTTTGATCAATATTGAATGTAACGGCTTCTTTTCCAACTCGTAAAGTGATCTCTCCTCCATAGACATCAATCAACGCATGTCCCGTTCTTAAGAAACTCCTTCCGAGAATTAAGGGTACTCGAGGATCGGCATCAAAATCAACTACAACGAAATCAGCGGGAAAATCGAACTCCCCTACTTTGACAAAGACATCCTCGGCTATACCCTTTGGACGGGTTGTAGTACGGTCGGCTAGCTCGAGAGTCATACACGTTGGGGTAAGTGGGGGTAATGAAAGCTTTTAGTAGATTGATTTTGGCATCAAATTGATACTCGCGCCAAGATCGCCAGGCGGAGCATTGAACAATTCCTTGAAAATCACATGGGATGAGGAATTTCGGGTCACCTAACTTCACGGGAAGTTTTTTGAGGATAACCGCCGAACAATTCTCATTCAGAGATGTCGTAGCAAGCTCATATAATTTCTCCTTATTCGTAAGCAATCCTTTTAACGTAGAAGCAAGTTTGGGCATCAAAAGAAGGGCATCCGCAAAACTGATCTCCACATTCAAGTCTTTGAAGATTTGGAAAAACGTTTCCATCTGATGATTAGACTTCTCACGAAGAGTTTGATCTTTAAGACGAGACGGATATGGGATAGACGGTTTCGGATTAGCTTTCTTCACATTAACGGGAGCATCTTCGGGCTCAGAATCTCGGACAACCGTGGGTTGGACATTCACAGTACTCCCCTTATCAGTAGGAAGCACCGGGTCCTTTGTCACCCCGGTCTCACGGTCTACCATACGAGAAGAAGAAGAATGAGTGGTAGGTACCGTAGGTCCATCATAAGCAACACCACTTCGGGTAGTGATAGCTTTCATGTCACCTCTCGGGTTAGGAATTGTGTTACTAGGAAGAGAACCGGAACCCGAGGGTTGAAAAGAAGTAGAAGGTTGATTGGCCTGAAAGAAACTAGCCATCATATTCCTGATTTCAGTCATCTGTTTATTACTCGTAGCTTCAATTTCCTTCTTGAAATCCGACCTTATGCCGTTGATTTGATTCTGCAAATTTTTGATGGTATGGTCGGAACTCTTCATGTAAGATAGAAATTCATTGTTCGGAGCAACATGATTAGTAGGTTGTTGGTATTGTTGTTGAGGAAGAGGTGGTTGTTGGTAAACTTGAGGTGGAGGAGCTTGGTAATGTTGATTTCCATGGTTAACTCCTCTGTTTTGATTGTTGTTACCATTGAAACGGTTTTGATTATGGTTTTGTTGTTGAGGTTGGTTGAAACCGGGAGGTCCGAGATAATTGTTTGAACGGTAGCTAAGAAGATTTCGATCTCCTTGCGGTTGATTGTAGTTTCAGCGGCATAAACATTCTCATGTGCGTAGCCACCGGAGGTCGGGCACTCGAATAAGGATGTGGACCTCCACAAGTCTCACAAGTCGGGTTCACCGCTTTCACTTGCGATTTTGACTAGACGGATGCATTTGATACATTTTCAACATAGCGTGTTCAAATCATCAACTTTCTTATGAAGAGCCGTGTCGTGAGAAGAAGATGAAATGGATCTAGATGATTCACTCCTTTCGCAGAAGAATCCCAATAATTATGATGGGCGGTCATGTTCTCGATAAGATCGTAGCATTCCTCGGGACGTCTTTTCATGAAAGTTCCACCGGCAGCAAAGATTAATCGTATCACGATGTCTCAACGTCAAACCATTGTAGAGCGATCGATTTGGGTGACAAGCAACATATTATGATTTGGACATCGATCAATAGCAAGCTTGTATCGTTCCCGAGCTTCAAACAAAGATTCGTCGGGATCTTGTCGAAATTGCTAATATCGTTCCTCAACTTCGTCACCATCGATGGTGGAAAGTACTTTGCCAGAAACTTCGAAACCATTTCCTCGAAGGTATGAATCGAATTCTTCGGGAGTCGATCAAACCAAGATGTGGCATGATGAGTCAAAGAGTATGGGAAAAGATAGAGACGAAGGGCGTCATCGGAGACCCCATTTTGTTTCATACTCTGAGTAACCGTTAGAAACTTATCAAGATGCTTGTTTGCATCATCATCGGGTAAACCGTGAAATTGACAAGCTGCTTTTTACTTGTTCAATCATATGATGTTTCAAGCTAAAATCGGTAGCTTGGATATTAGTCGGTTGCAATGGGTCCACCCTCCCGTACATGGTAGGTTGACATAACTCCTCCATCGTTCGGAGATCGGGAGCTACATTTTGATTAACGGAGGTGGATTTGGACCGGGTGTGGTGGGCGTTAGCGGCTGACCATATTACGTAACTCTGTGCGTTTCGATTACGATTATGAAGTCGTCAGATCGAGAGCGAGTGCGCATGCACTTGAAAACCAATTCAATTAAAAGAAACCGATATTCGAAAACACGGTGAACTTAAACCAATAATCCCGAGTGAATAAATCACCTCTACAAGACAAACGCATGGCGAGCGGAGAAGCTTTGTAGGTCGTGTGCTTATTAAAACCCGCTTCTTCTGATGCAATTTAATGTCGGACCGTCCTTATACCCACCACACGGTTTGTTTATCAAATAGAAGTAAATAAACTCACAAGCGACACAAAGGCAAGTTTTGATCTTTTGTTGGGAACTTATAATGATAACACCTCCGTTGAGAATGTTATATAATTGGTATCTTCTATTTATTATCAAAACAAAGAGAAAATCTTTTTGTATTTTTAATCGATATAGATATAAAGAAAAAGGAAAATATTTTTACTTTTTATTTTTATAGAAAAATAACTTCACGAATGAAGGTTCTCCAGTCACTAATCGACAAACTTCAAACGATATTGTCGTGACACAGCCTCCCCGGCAGCGGCGCCAAAATTTGATTGTCTATGATAAAGGATCAAGGGTTATTGTGTGGGGATAAATCCTTAATATCAATATCAAAAATACTCACAAAGATAGATTTAAATTCTCTTAGGAAAAAGAATAATAAATCAATCCCGTGTGTGATCGTGTAGTACGGATTAGTCAACCCGAATCGTTTTCCCAACGAGGCGTGAATTGCCAACGTCGTTCTTAGTTTGGATTTTATGCTTGATGACTTGGATTAATGATTTGATTATAGAAACTACGTGAATGGGAAAGTAATTAAGGTAAACTAGTCTACGGGAAATCCTAAACGCGATCTAAAATAAAACGTATTAAACAAAACGCGATTAAAATGCAACTACGTCTAAACTATATCCTAAAAATGCCTAATTTTACTTTTACTCTAAAAATGTATTAAGAAAACTATTTTAGAATTAAAACTAATTTTTTGGATTTTTCTTGAATTTATAAAAATTAAAAACTAATTTAATCTATTTAAAACTAATTAAATCTATGAAAAATACCAAATCAAAAGAGAAAAATGAGGAAAAATATTTTTATGCTTTTTATATTTATCTTAAACTATTAAAATTGAAAAATTATTTTTTGGAACTTTTTCTCAATTATTTGCTATTAAAACTAATTAAAAATTGATTAAAATCTATTTAAATTGAGAAAAATAGCAAATGAAGACCAAAAATTATGAAAATTTCAGGAAAAATCTAAAATGATATTTAGAATCTATGAAAATTGAAAAACAAGCTGGTTATGTGACAGAAATGCAAGCTATAGTGTAACTGCCACTCAAAATAAGCTACTAGAATAAGCTAATGATCAACCAAAAAGTAACTACAGCTCACTTAAGCTAGAATGAACTAATATCAACTGTTTCTAACTACTCCTATCAATCCTAAAGCTCAGAAGCTTCAAATAAGCTAACTGCTTAAATGAATCAAACAGTGGTTTAGGACCACTGTTTGAGCTTATGCACAGCTTAACCAATAAGCAAATCCAAAAGACCACTTATGCAGTCCTATAGACCACCTGTCCAACTACAATCTCACCAAATACCAGACCTTAATTCTCTGATTTGAAGCTTTTGCAACAGATACAAAAAGCCTGTTTCACACTCAGTATATACTGAGTGTGAACAGGGTCTTTAGTGCTAGTTGAGGAGCTTATTAAAAGCTCAAATTACCAAACCAGAGTTCTCCAAAAGTGATTATCAAAACAAGACCAATTGAACTTGTTAATTCCAAAGTTTCAAAAACTAACACTCAAAGATGAGTTAGAAATTGATTCACAAAGTTTTGTGAAAAACTGCTTTGAAAGGATTTTTGACTTTTTAAGAACACATGAAAGTTTGACCAAACTCAAGTTTGATCCACAATTATGAACTGAAAATGATGAATTAAGTCTAATGATTATAACCAAAAGCTAGATCTAACACTTTCAAACCAATTTGCAGCTTATGCTACTTACTGATTATGACAGATGCAAAAACTAGTACAGATCCAAGTGAGTTTTGACTATTAGAGTGCAACTGCTCTAACCAAGACCTCAATTGACTAACACTTACTTACTTAAGCTTGAAACAATTACTCCTAACAGATCTACTAACCTCTTACACAGTAAATTCAGCTTATCCAAACACTCCTTTTAACTATTATTAATGAAGCAATCAACAGATTTATACTATATTAAGC
Source organism: Chrysanthemum lavandulifolium (assembly GCA_022545495.1). Classification (NCBI taxonomy): domain Eukaryota; kingdom Viridiplantae; phylum Streptophyta; class Magnoliopsida; order Asterales; family Asteraceae; genus Chrysanthemum; species Chrysanthemum lavandulifolium. Next base: position 18,224,987 of record CM040241.1, read on the forward strand.
TAACCTAACATCAAGCATCAATCAAACGGAGAAATTAACACTAATTAATGATTCAAACTCAGATTAAATGATCAAAGCAGTTAAGCACTTACAATATAGCCTTAGCCACTATGGCTTGCCAAGCCAAGATCTAGAACCACTAACCTATTTAACCACTAATCCTAATCCAAACCATTTCGAGATCCAACCCAATCCAGCATCAATACCAATCCAAACCAGATCCTAAACCAGCAGAACCAGATCTCAAAGAATCGTAGCCACGATGTAGCATCGATTTTGTGATTTTGATAAGAAAACTGAAATAAGCTCACACTAAGCTACTTAAAAACTTAAATGAACTTATGAAACAGTAAATCAGTGATGAATCAATCCAAACACTGATCTAAAGTGATTTTTTGATTTTTCAAATGATTTTTTGTGATTTTTTTGTATTTTTGAGATTATGAGGAAATTAGCTAAAACATTAGTGAAAACACTGAAATAAGCAATCAATTAAGATATAAAAGAGATTTAGATCATCTAAAACATAAACAAACAACTTAAATGAAAACTGAAATTATATTGATAATTGGAAATGAGTACAAAACGAATTACAAAGTATTTAAAAACATTTTAACCACTACAACTAAATCTAGAGAGATGAAAAAATACAGAAAAGTAAGATACAATGAGTGAACAAATGAGAGGGTCTATTTATAACATGAGCTTGAGCTTGGAAGGATCTCGAATCCATCCATTTGTGCTTCTTTAGAGTCCCTCATCACCCTTGGATTGAATCCCACATGCCTCCTTCTCATCACAACCCTTGGATCAATACCAATGACCTGTTAAGACCAATAGGAGAGCGCCAAGTGTCCTATAGCACACGGATCACTGATGTGTCATTCCATTTGTGTCAGGTGTGTCAGGTAAAGTACGATTCTACCCTTAATTGTGGTAATTTTGAGTAATCACATGGGAAGGTAATTTAGGGTTCATGTGGCGGGTGCGAGGGAAAGACTTGGCGGTTTTATTTTTTATATTTATTTGGTGGTTTGACTTGGTTAAATGGGTGTTGACTTGGTTTATTAAACCGGGTCTCGTGGTTTCGGGTTAGGATACCAATCGGGTAGTAGTTTTAGTTTAGTTGGGCTCGGGTTAAACTATTTTGGGCCGAATGGATTAAGAGTGTTTTGGACTTATGAGTAAATGTGTAATCCAAGTGATAATATAGGGACCATTCTTGTATAGTTCGAATTTCCAAGGGACCACAAGTGTAAATCTGGAATTATCTCAAGGACCACTCTTGTAAAGCTAAATAATCCAAGGGTGACTTTTGTAATTTCGAATCTTTGAGGACCAAATCATCAAGAGCTCAAATGCGAGGACTAAACTTGACTTTTCTTTAAACTTTTACGAATCTTCAAAATCATCTTCGATAATAGAATCTTCCAAAATACATAATCTCAACCTTCCATTTCGGCTAAAACTCTCTTGATCTCTCGTGCTCGGTTTACATCGATTTGGATCCTTTTGCGTGTTTTTGCATATCCGTACTCGCACATACACAAACTCAAGAAAACCACAAATATAAGCAATAAACGGCTTTTCCTTGGTTGTTTTGGGTCAGTTTTGATAGTGAAAAGATATGTGAATAAGCACATATCATTGTTCATCTCCCTCATGAAGACTACATACTTCCCTACTCTAAGATTGAATCTTTCAACAATATTTTTCCAACCAACCTCAGACATAACATATTGATAACAACCTTTGTTTCCCATATCTTTTTTACGTCTGACAACAACATTGTACCGACGTTTGTTGACAAAAATATTGATGTGGTCCTTTTTCTTTAAACCCGGTAGGAAATCAACTGGAAGTATCTGCAGTTTTGTATAATTTGAATAATTCTGTTTAATTATACAAAATTCAAAAACAAATTGTACGTAGGAAGGGTAAATACCTGAACCATGTTATGTTGAGGGACAATCCTACTCAAATACCTGCTAGGCCATCCAACTATTGCCTCATAACCACCGTTTCATATCCATTTGCATCGTGGTGGTCACATAATCTGAATCGTCCCTTCTTGCACAAAGTGTAATGTCTCGACATCAGTTGGTATGAATGCAAAGCAGGCTGGGACCATCTATATCCGGTTAATTCGTGATTTGTTACCACCAACTTTGAGTATTTCAACTTTAACCCTGATTCTCTCTCTACTTGTCAAGTAAACATGATTGTTACCAGTGTAACATTTTTCAGTAAACACATCTGGAAGATATTGTATACAAACAGAAAACATGTTTTTAAAGGCTTAAACAGACACATTAAATTTAACTGATATCATAAATTGTTTTAGATAACAACCTGTTTTGTAGGAAATCCTTTCCGATTAATACGAACAATAAATTCCATAGCCATTATCCTACATATAATTATAGGTAAGTGTTGGGTTCAGTAAATACCAAAACCCCTTAATCTAGGATTTGAATAGAAAATAGCCCAAGTATTTAATCCGTTAACACAAACAGGTCACCGAGTGCATAGTCTCTCGGTGAGTCGTCTTCGAGGATACTCGATGAAGAGGCAAAAAGTAGTCTCTCCACCTCGAAGGCGGATCTTAAAGGGTGAAGGCGAGTCAAGAAGAAGATGATGGATTCGGTGGTGATGACAATAACTCATCGAATCCTAAGATTCCTCTCCAACTTCTTACATCAAGACAAGCTGAAGTAGAAGAATGAAGGATGTAAAGATCAAGAAAGAGCGGGACAAGGCGGGAAAGGTTGAATCAAATAAGGCGAAGTCCTTATCAACCAAAGTCAACTTTCCACGAATGGCAAAAGATCGGGCTCGGTGTCATCACTAATCTTAGGAAAGTAGTCTTGTCTCTTACCTAGAATAGTCTTTATGTGAGACAAAATACATCGATATTTTTCTTACGTATGATGTCGGTTGTCACTTAGGAAATAGTCAAATATCATACATGTATAAATAGCATAAGAGATGGAGTGAAAAGGTTAAGCTTGTGAATTGTAAAACACATACACGCAAGCCATCTTTTCACTCCTCCAAATCAACTTAGTTCTGAGATAGCTCGGTGAGCTCTAAGAGTTGTGCTCGGACTTAGCTTTGAGCTTAGAGAGAATCACCCAACTTTGTCATTTCAATCCCAAGTACTATTCGCAAGTACTTGGGTAACGATTCTTTGTTGATTTATTTCTAATAAGAATATGATGTTGAAAATTACTTAGTGTGTTTTCTTTATGTTAATTTCGGTCATTGTTCACTTTTAACTTGTTTTATAAACTTAAACTGCTTTTAAACGATAGTGAGCGGGAACAACAAGTGGTATCGAGAAAGGCTAATTATAAAACTCGTTTTTAGGCCGCTCTAAAAGTTTTAAATTAGGATCCTTAATGGTCGAAATTGATGTACCCCAACTAGTCGATAAAAGGGTGGAGCTTATTCATTGTTGCCCTAGACTTGAAGTTGGCAAATTCAACAAATGGAAAAGCGAATGCTTTGCTATTTGATTGGGATGGAACCTTATTATATCAAGTGTATAAATGAAGGTCCATTTATCCCAAAGGCTGGCGAAGGGTTGCCCAAACACAAGCTCAATGGACCAGGATGAAAGGAGAGTGGTCAACCGGGACCAAAGACTCAAAAGTATCATAATATCTTGTCTTCGACGATATTATGGAGTCGATATAAGCTATAATCTCGCTAAGCAAACACAGGATGACCTAGTTCATAGTCATGAAGGACCATCGATACCAAGGAAAGCAGGATAATGGACACGAAACTTGAGTATAACACCTTGAGCTAAGGACTCGAAACTCTCTCTCAAACTTACACGGATACAAAACTCTTTTAAATGAACTTTCAAATGATGGTGTTAAGTTGTCTAAGCATGAAATCAATGTTGGTTTTGTAAGCAGTCTCCCGAGAAGTGGTTGAATTTCTCTCGGGGACTCGGGAATGCTAATCATATCCAAAATCTTGAGCTTCACGAAATTTATGGGAAATTTGTCTATGAGGAAAATCTCATCAATAGGCGATACCACGACTTAAAGAAGTCTCGTGAAGTCAAGAAGTCCCGACCACTACCTCATCACCAATATCAACCGCTTTCTTTTCTAACAATGTAGTTCAAGATTTCCAAGAAAACTCGGATGATGAGCGATGAGAGATCAAGTGAGGAGTACCTAAATGACTGAATCTTGAATTTTAGGAAAGGCACACTCGCTAACTCTCGAAGGTTTATAAAAGAAACAAAGGTTTTTCAACTGCTAAAGCAATCAAGACTTGAATGCTATAAGTGTCATAAAAGAGGCCATTTTGCAAAAGACTGCTTTTCAAAAACTACTTCGAACCCTCTTACAAACCATCGGGATCTAATCGGTCTTGAGGCTTTAGCAAATTTCAACAAAAATCTATCGGTCTCATCAAAATGTTCAAAACAAATCGATCTTAACAAAACCATTGATTATGAAGCTAAGTATAAGAAAGCAAAAGCTAAGCTTGCGTTGCTTGAGGCGATCCTCATAAACAACAAAAATTGTTCAATCATGCGGGGTAAGAATAAAGGCCTTGTTGAAACCTTTGATCGGGATGAAGAGCCAATCTCATCGGATGATGAAATGGTACATGTCGATGCTCTAATGGCTCTCTCGAAGAAGACAAGCTAGCAGTTGGAAAGAATCATGCTAGGAGCGGGAATGGGTCAACATCACAATGAAGAAGGTAAACACTTTACTTTCTATGGATGATGACTCGATTGGCGATCTTATATGAATTATCTAAATGTTGACCTAAAGTTTGTAGAAGAGCAAAGATCGAATCTTTTTCTAAGTACAACAAGTTAAGTTTTGAATTAAATAAATGTAGGGATGAATTGCTTATTTTAAAACAAGCTAAGCTTGAGGTTGTCACTTTGAAAATTCAAAACACCGAACTAGTTAAAAGAAATCGAATCTTCAAGATGAACTTAAAAGGCAAATGATATTCTTAAAAGTTGGACCGCTAAGAATCCTGTGGTCTTTGATCTTGTGGGAGCCCCAGTAGTAAGAGAGTCATAGGTGAAGATCATCTCACGACTCTATCAACAAAGACGAGTCTCCTAAGCCATTTGTATCGGTGGCATGATTACAAGTATGTTGGTCGATTCCGGTTCGGTGAATGGATTGAGCGAGTTAATCACGAGTAAGCTTCCAAACTTCGATTGGAAGGATTCTAGAGCACGAAAGTCAAGCTCTAAAGAGCATGCTTGGACTCACGATGTGCCCAGTTGTCGAACACATCTACGAGTCAAGCGGAATCTCAAGCACCGCTCCGCCCACCGAAACCTCTTTGGTCCGCCCAAGCTCGAGCTTACTTCACTACAATTCAATCCTCACTCACCAAAAGAAAGGTGCAGATTGGTAGAACCATCCTACAAAGACAAGCAAAACTAATCCAACAAGAGTCTACTCCTGCCGAGACTTCATCATCCTCTGTCCCCACCGAAGTCGACCAAATCAAAGAATCGATCGAACTTGTGAGGAAGCTTCTTGAAAAAATGGAATCCATTGAAAGGTCCACTGAACCAATCAAGGAGACAAAGTCGACTTCCTCAGGTTCCTCAAAGTCTAAGTCAACCTCCAAAACAAACAAAAGTGTGAGATGTGTCATTACACCACCCATACCATCGACAATCGCTATAGAATCCTTTTTGCATGATGCGCAAAAGGATGATCACAGATCGCAGATCATCTACAAGATGTCATTCAAGCAAACTATACCAAAGTTGGTCATCAAGATGCTTCATCCTCCAAAGCGCTCCAAAGAATAGAGCAAAACCTTTTCCTCTCTCGCCTCATGTGGGTTCAATGATCATCATCGGGATGATTGTCTCATGAATACATCTTTGTGATATATGCGGTAATCCAACTCATGAGACATCCCAACATCACGGTATCATTCATGCAAGGAGAAATTCCAAACTACCCAGAGTCACCGAGTCATCCTCGACCTCTAAATGCAAAACTGTGGTAGCACCTTGCACACAACCACCGACCATGAGTCGATTGCAAATTTCAAAGAGACCTTGAGATCCATGCCCACTAGTAAGTGGGTCACGAAGAGAAACTAATTCGGTTTACTACTTGTGCGAGAGACATGCCGGGGAGCCTATTTGGCATCTAGGCAGTGGATGCTCAAGAAGCATGGTGGTGTGAAGGAATATCGCACAAGTATGTAAAGGAACCAGGCCCAAGGTAGTATTTGGTGATAACTCATCATGTCCCATCAAGGTTATGGTTCATGGCGCAATGGAATAGTTTCTCTAGAATAGCCTATGTCAACGGTCTCAAATACAATCTCATCGATGTCGATCAACTATGTGATGCAAAATTCATTGTACAATTCAATGATAAACAAGGTACCGTTTTAATGCCAACAAGGAAGTTGTGTTGATAGCTCTAGGAGAGATGATGTTTATGTGCTTGACATGTCAACTCTCTCCCAAGATGGAACTTGTCTCTTTGCTAAAGCCTTTGAAACTATCAATTGGTCGTGGCATAAGAGACTTTCACACTTAAACTTCAAAAATCTCAACAACTTGGCAAAACAAAACAAGGTCCTTGGCTTACCATCACCGGTCTTTGCAAAGACAAACCATGCTCGCTCGTGAAAAGGGTAAACACCATGAGCATCATTCAAACCAAACAAAATTTCTCCATAAAAGCGCCTTCACCTCTGCACATGGATCTCTTTGGACTGTCGGTCAAGATCAATCCAAGATGAGAAGTATACACTTGTCATTGTTGATGAATTCTCAAGATACACTTGGGTATACTTTCTTTCCAAAAAGAGTCAGCGGTGATACAATAATGTCATTCATCGGGAAGATTGAAAACCGTAATGACATTCTTGTTAAACAAACCGAATCGACAATGGCACTGCGTCGTAAATCAAGAACTTGAGAGTTTACGTGATGAAAAGGAATTTCTCAAAATTTCTCATCTCCTTATACCCCCCGAACAAAATGGGGTTCTTGAAAGGAAAAAGAACTCTCATTGAGGCTTCTAGAACTATGTTAAATGGCTCGACCCTCTCAAAACATTTACGGATGAAGCGGTCAAAAGCGCTCGTTACACTCAAAACAGGTCAATCATTGTCAAAAGACATAATAAAACCCCATATGAGATCTTCAAAGGTAGACTTCCGACATCGGCTATTTTCATGTGTTTGGATGTCCTGTGTTCATTCACAACCACAAGGATCATCTAGGAAAGTTTGATGCAAAAGGCGATGATGGATACTTTTAGGCTACTCAACGATCTCCAAAGCCTTCGTGGTTTCTAACACAAGGAGACAACAAGTTGAGGAAACCTTTCATGTCACCTTTGATGAAATCTTGAAAGCATCGGGTTCACCAACACCTCGAGAGGAAATAGGAATTGATAACTCATCAAGATACCCTCGATGAGTACAACATCAACTCAATTCCTCGTATCAAGGCGATCCGACATCTCATATTATGTCTTACCCCACAACCTACCCCAACCAACCATCAATGAGTTCATTGAAAATCGACCATCCTCTTTGGGATAAGTTACAATGATCCAAATGATCGGGAACACAGAACTCATGTCCTCAACCTAATCAAGACATCTCTACAGATGTTCTAAATGATTCTGTGGCCCTTGCACCGAACTCACATCCCGAACTCCAGTGACATCTTCAAGCTCGGACCCGGACCACAAAGTAAGTGGACAAGATCTCGGGACATTGAGCTTGTAAACATCATTGGTGAACCCACCGAGGGCATGCTCACTAGAAGCATGGTCGCTAGTCTAACTGCAGACTTGACCAATGAATGTCTATATCTTGATTACCTATCGGACATTGAACCCAAAAGTGTCATCAAGCTCTAAAATACCCAAGCCGGGTTCAGCTATGCAAGAAGAATTGCAGCAGTTTGATAAAAACAAGGTCATGACCTTGATCAAATGTCCTCGGGATGTAGTAGTCATAGGAATGAAGTGGGTTTCGAAACAAAGCGATGAAAACGGCCTTGTCATTAAAAACAAAGCCGGACTTGTAGCCAAAGGTTACATCAACAAGAAGGCATTGACTATGATGAGACATTTGCTCCTGTTGCTAGAATGGAAGCCATCGGGATCTTCCTTTCATATGCAACATACATGAACTTGTGGTCTACCAAATGGATGTTAAAAGTGCATTCTTAAATGGTGATCTCAAGGAAGATGTGTATGTTCAAGAACCTCCAGGGCTTTGAGAGTAGTGAATTCCACGACTATGTCGCAAGCTTGACAAAGCCCTTTATGGACTTAAACAAGCTCCTGTGGCATGGTATGAAACTCTCTCGGCCTTCCCGATACAAAACAAGTTTGTCGGAGGAAAGATAGACAACACATGTTTGTCTATAGAACCCAACAGGATGTGATACTAGTCCAGTGTATGTTGATGATATCATCTTTGGCTCAACAAACTACAAACTTTGCAAGCAGTTTGAAAAACTAATGACAAAGAAGTTTGAAATGAGCATGATGGGGAACTTACTTACTTTCTTGGACTACAAATCGTGCAACCGATAAGGGTATATCCATCACCAAGAGAAATACACGAAATCTCTTGAAGAAATATGAGATATTTGACTATGCCTCGATAAAGACACCAATGGTTCCACCTAACAACCACGGACACGATCTCACCGGCAAATCGAGTCAATCAAACTCATTTCGGAGGATTGTTGGCTCATCGATGTATCTAACCGCTACTAGACCGGACATACAATTTTCGATCGATCTAATAGCAAGATATCGGTCAATCCCAAAGAATCCCACCTCGCTGCAGCCAAAAGAATACTCGGTGTACCGAAAGGAACCCCAAACCTTGGACTATATTATCCAATATGCTCGGGGTTTGATCTCGAGGTTACTCGATTACGATTATCTTTGGTGCAACATGGATGAAAAAGTACCTCGGGGTCTGTCAATTTCTTGGAGGAAAAGCGGTGTGTTGGAGTGCAAAGAAGCAACAATCGGTAGCTATGTCCTCGGTGAAGTCGAATATGTAGTCAGCAGCAGGATGTTTGTGCCAGCGTATTATGGATGAAAAGTCAACTCGGTGACTATGACATCCATTACAAAATGGTGCCCATCTTCCGTGATAACACTAGTGCAATTGCAATGTCCAACAACCCCGTCCTCCACCAAAGAACCAAACACATAGATATCGGATATCACTTCATCGGGATCACATAATGAAAGGAGACATAGAACTTCATTTCATCCCTACCGAGTATCAATGGTGATATCTTTACCAAACCCTTGGATGAACCTACCTTGAGAGACCGAAGTCGAATTGGGAATGCTTGACATTGAAAGTCAAGTATCGGAAAACCAATCTCGAGAAGTTCTCTAAAATGGTTCATCCTCCCCGAAAATCAAAATAAACCTCTCACCGAATGAGTAAGACTCATTCGGGGTCCTGACACTTGACAAAGAGCATTGAATGAGTAACTAAATGGTCAGTATCGTTACTTTAATGTCCTAGGTTGGTAACTATGCCAATTTAATAAAGGAATATATGTCTCTTTGTCTTCATTGTCATCCCACTTGGCATTTAATGCCTCTCACAAAAATATCAATTTGATATTTTATCTCGCAAAGTGCACTTTTCGCGTGATCGCAGCTATTCCCTTGAAAACGGGATTTTTATGCGGGTAATGGAGTGGTAGCATTAAATGGGAAATTAAAAGTCTTTCAAAACCTACTCTTAGTTTTTCCATTTGTGCACAAAACACCCTCTTATCACTCTATAAATACCTCTTCTCCAACACAATCAACACACACAAATCTTTTTCGCAACTAAACTCTGTCAAAATCATTTCAAAAATTCAAAACATTTGTGTGTGCTCAAAATCTCTTTTGAAAACCTTCCTTGTAAACATTTACAAAAGTTTTTCATCACAAACTAGAGATCTAAACATTTTAATTGTTCTTGCGACGCGTTTTTTAAACCCTAAAACTTCTTTAATAGATATGGCTAGAACACAATCTCTCCGTTGCTTCTCGATGGTGGGGATCTTACAAGCGTTGAATTCAAAACAAACAATGTCATAGGTAATTTTGAATACCACGAAAATGTCCCAACCTATAAAGACATTGTAAAATTTTTATTCAAGCGCCCACTCAAAACGGCCTTTGTAAATGTCCTCAATGAGTGTACCCAAACTACCTCGTGGAGTTTGGGCAACTACCAAAGCCTTTGATCCGACACCTTCAACTCGATGAGAATAACCTTAGACCACTCGGAGTATCTCATCGAGTTCGGTCTCAATGGGGGCAACAATACACCTGGATTACAAAACTTTTGCACTTCAAGAGGGTTAGATTACAACAAAGGTGTTTATGTCGCCCATCCCGAACCTTCCACGATGAAGGATGGGTTAAAACAAATCGCTTTGGATCCCACATTTTGGACAAGACCCGGTCACTAAAAGTTCATTCCCGTGGCGGGATCCTTTTCACTTTTGTGATTCGTGTCCTCGGCGGGAACCACTCATCCACCGAGCAAAGTTAGCTCTATTCGATTGATGATGGCATCTTACTGATGAATGGGGTCACTTTGTCGACATAGGGAGATCATTACGGTGATCTTGTAACGAAGCTACTGAGCAAAACTAGGACGAAGTATATTTCGTATCCTAGGTTTGTCTCTTGTGCTCTGATCGCATTCTTGGGTGCCAATTATACTCGGGATGAAATATTTGGAAATTTACGGCATCCCGAGTCCTTCAAACTTTCAAAAGGACCCATCCCTTGTCACACCTATTGAATTGATGGCCCATATGGTTATGTAAACAACTGTGAGGGATCGGTGTCTCCAAACCCCGCTCTTAAAAGGAGAAAGGGAAGTCTCGGTGGGACTAAGACTAAACCAAAGTCTCGGGGCCACGAGGCTGTGGAGCACCGCCTAAGAGGCACAAAAGGCCCGAGACCAAAAGACACCTTGACCGACTGTGCAACAACCACCCGTGACAACGAAGGACACCGATACATCACGGTCGGTGCCCTTGGTCACACCTACTACCCCCAAGATCCGTAGGAAACAAACAACCCACCGGTAGGGAGCGCCTTCACAACGCCCGGTGATGACATTAGCAAATCCAAGCCTTTGTGCGAGGGCACACCGATCGATCCCAAAGACTGGGAAACAAACAACCCACCGATAGGGATACAACATTCACCGACTCGCTAAAGGCAGGAAATACCCACCGGTGTCTCGGGGTCACTGGGGACAAAGACTCGGAGGAAAGGAACAACCGCCGATACGGAACCCAAAACCAATCGACTCCAGAAGACGCTGGAAACTCCCACCGATGTCCGAGGGGTCCACGGGACAAAGACTCGGAGGATCAATACCGCCGATATGGAACCCATTCCCACTCCCTTGTTAATTCTTCGAGGTTACCGGTGCTAGAATCGATGATGACCTTCTTCGAAAGTGATGAAGAAATCTTATCGGCGAGGAGAAGAAGTGGGCCGAGGTTCAAAGCGAACAAGAGCCTCGGCGATCAAAGCGCAGATCGAGTCACCTTTTCACATCAAGACAATGACTCGACCTCCTCCTCCGGCTCCGCGAATTCAAAGGGTTTGACAATGTTCTTCCACCACCGAAAGGCAATTTGGTTAAGTGGATCAGAGGGCTTCAAGGAAGTTATTTTCTAGGGTTCTTGAGCAGTTTTGGGATCAACACATGAAGGCTGCCGCCGATTCTGACGACCTTAGATCCGATGTGCTCACCTTCAATGAAAATGTTTACGAGCACGAGATCTTATGTACCACCATCTTGTCAACTGGATGAACACATGGTTAAGTTCCTAAGCATCTTGAGACGATTGGGTTCTGATTGATGAAATCGGGGACGTCAAGGAAGACCCAGCTCAATGCCAAAGTCTTTGGAGGCCACCGAGGCATATGCAAAGAATTCATCCGTGCTCACCGACCTTATAGAGATGCTCAAGTCCGCAAATGTTCGTGGTCTTCAAACCTCGGTTCAGACTCTTGACCACCATGGACTCACCGAACACTCGGTAGCTACCTTGACTCAGCCTCGTCTTCTATGGCTTGGAATCTTGGTCCAAGAATGACGCCTTGGAGTTATCACATGCGAACTTGGATGCAAAGGTCACCGGTCTTCAAGCGAGATACTTGAAATAAAGGCCATGATGGTGAAATCTATCAGCCTTCAAAGGTCAAGTGGTCGGCCCCTCAAGATCTACTCCAACTCTTGCCTCACCGACGCTTCGACAGCAGTTGAGGGGAGAATGTTGTGAAGAAACTCCTCTTCACACCGAGGAGGAGCAAACACCACATCTCTCAAGACTCAAACATCATCATCATCGACACAGTCTCTGCGGTACCAATCTCATCACTTCCATCTCATGCAACAACAACAACACCGGCGGCCTTAACACCAATCATGGCAACAACACCTCCCATTATTGCATCATCTTCCTCGGGACAAGACAAGGGCAAAGGCATACCGACAACCACCGAGCCCGAGAGGATTCCTACAAAATCGGTGACACCGAATACCTCTTCACTCCTCAACGACTAACCAAACACCTTGCTAAAGAGAGAGGAAATTGAAACAGGCGAGGATGAAAAGAAGACTAAGGAGGCATTGACCAAAGTGATTGCAGAAGAAGTGAAAATGTGAGAATAGATGCAAGCAAGCTCAAAAGGGTCGCAGATGATGAAGTTCATGGAAGCTCAGTGCTCGAATGGGTCGCAATGAGAGCTCGGATGAAGAAAAGAGAAAGAAAAGCTGAAGCTCGTGCAAAGCGTAATTAAAGAATATAATCGACAATGACCACCAAGGCTTCTGAAAAAATCATCGATGTCAAAATCATTCCCAACACCGGACCGGTGGCTATGAATGTTTACTGGGGAGATGACAAAAGACACTTTGAGGTTCATGATCCCTTAAAATTCAAAGTGACTTTGGGATCATCGAACTTGATGAACTTGGTTCGATCATTGGAAAGAAGCAAAACAAGGTGGTCAAGGAGGCGATGAAGATGCTTAGCAAAAGATATGAAAGGTCGAGGAAGCACCAACCCAACTAAGAATTCACCGCCTTGATCGCACCTCGAGGATCTCAACCACAAGCTTCCACCGCAAAAGGAAAAGAGTTGATTTCCAACCCGAGATCAAAGTACGGCCTTGAATGCAACAGAACCGCTGAGGGTGTAAATTTTGTAAAATGTCTAGTGATTGAAGAGCACGAAGAGGGCTATTCCACATTGATGTCTACGGAACCCTACATTTCAAATATGGAGTGACATTGATCGGTGGAGTAGCCGCAATGATCACTATATTCCCGTGGCCTCTCGGATCCAATCCCAAAGAACGTCCGGGTTACATCAAGACCGAATGCCAAGATCGAGACCATCCCGACGGAAACACTCATCACTAAGAAAGTAAAGCTTGAAGCCTGGGTATCCATCCGGATTGACATCATTTTGTTTTATCTTTTGTACTAGTGATAGGAACTATGTAATCGATCAATAAACAATGTATGTTTTATTCATTTACTCGGTGTTCCTTATTGTATTCATTAGTACATTCGATTGTAAGAAGAAGCCTTTGCTCACTTACATCGATCAATCACTTAGGCTATTTGTATATCCAAATGGGGAGACTGTTGGGTTCATAGAATACCCAAACCCCTTAATCTAGGATTTGAATAGAAAATAGCCCAAGTATTTAATCCGTTAACACAAACAGTCACCGAGTGCATAGTTTCTCGGTGAGTCGTCTTCGTGATACTCGAAGAGGCAAAGAAGTAGTCTCTCCACTCGAAGAAGGCGGATCTTAAAGGGTGAATCTTGAGTCAAGAAGAAGATGATGGATTCGGTGAGTGATGACAATAACTCATTGAATCCCTAAGATTCCTCTCCAACTTCTACATCAAGACAAATCAAGTAGAAGAATGAAGGATGTAAAGATCAAGAAAGAGCGGACAAGGCGGGAAAGGTTGAATCAAATAAGACGAAGTCCTTATCAATCAAAGTCAACTTTCCCTGAATGGAAAAGATCGGGCTCGGTGTCATCACTAATCTTAGGAAAGTAGTCTTGTCTCTTACCTAGAATAGTCTTTTAAATGAGACAAAATACATCGAGATTTTGTCTTCTCAGATGATGTCGGTTGTCACTTAGGAAAGAGTCAAATATCATACATGTATAAATAGCATAAGAGATGGAGTGAAAAGGTTAAGCTTGTGAATTGTAAAAACACATACACGCAAGCCATCTTTTCACTCCTCCAAATACAACTTAGTTCATGAGATAGCTCGGTGAGCTCTAAGAGTTGAGCTCTAAGAGTTGTGCTCGGACTTAGCCCGAGCTTAGAGAGGAATCACCCAACTTTGTCATTTCAATCCCAAGTACTATTCCATGAGTACTTGGGTAACGATTCTTTGTTGATTTATTTCTAATAAGAATATGATGTTGAAAATTACTTAGTGTGTTTTCTTTATGTTAATTTCAGTCATTGTTCACTTTTAACTTGTTTTATAAACTTAAACTGTTTTAAACGATAGTGAACGGGGAACAACAGTAAGTAAGAAGTAAGAATGTTGGTTATATTTTTGATTATACAATCAGAAAACATAATCTTAACCCTAAATTATATTTGGGCGTTTTATTAAACCAACTATTAAGCAACATGCAACTTCATAACTATAAACATATGCGTATATAAACATCAAAATTAACTTCTGATCTTTGATTTTCTACTTAAAAAGTAATTGATTTCAATTTGTGTAACTTTTAAACAACAATCAACATCTACAACTTCATATAACATACACAGTAACAATGTAATGTAATCTAAAACATGCATTTGTTGTAACATTTACCTTTCGTCATTCATGATAGGAATTGGGACGTCGGAGCATCTAATTGAAAGTGTGGTTATGTTTATGTGTGTGACTTTGAATGTGTTTTAACTACTTGAAAAAGATAGAATATAATATCATTAATAATATTTTATAGCCAACAAAGTATAGTTTTTTGTAATCGTAAAAAAAAAATAATAATAATAAAAAATATATATATTGTAGGAAACATAAAAAAAAAGCATATATGTGTATATATAGTGTATTTATAGGAAGCATATTTGTTGTAAAAATTTGTAGGAAACATTTGGAACAAACATTTCCTGATTTCCAAACACCCCCACATATCAAAATCAAACCCTAAACAAACATTTCCTGATTTCCAACATCTAAACAGCATTAATAACCGAAAACTAAATAACCCCATAACCCCCCACCAACCCAACATATCAAATCAAACAAAGCAAAACAAGATTTATAAAAGTTTCAAGAAGCATACTAATAGTAATGTCTCCATCGGGCTCAAGCATCTTATCCATGCCTTTAGGACCAAGAGAAGTCCTCAATATCCTCGACACAAAGAAACCCCACCGCTATATTCGCTTTCTGGCTCTATTCCTCTCAACCGCTTTTGCTCTCTTGTTCTCGCAAGATAATAAACGGCCGACCATACTTATCGAACGCTAACGCCATCTATGAAATGTTTTTTTTAAGGTTTTTGTTTCAGATCTAAACACACAGTGTGAGTGTGTGTGTTGGAAGTGTGTTGTGTTTGTGTTTTTTAACCTAGGATTTATAAAAGGCTGTTTTTGGGTTTGGTTTGTGTACCCGGTTTGTGATTTGGGTCGGGTGGGGCTTTTGGGCTTGTGGATTGTTCTAGGGGATGTGGGCTTATGTTTGCTCATTTTGTTTGACCTGTTGTGACTTATTTAGGGGTGTTCATGGGTTGGATAATATCTGAAAACCGAAACCGAACCGAAACGAAAATAATCGAACCGAACTCGTAACCGAACCGAATTTAAATAATATATAATATTTTTATATATTTATATAAAAATATATTAAAACTCTTTTATAATATATATATATATAAAATATTTTTAAGCTTGAAAATTATTTTTTCAAAAATATATATAAATAAATGAATAAATTATTAAATTTATGTAATTCGGGTTATTCGTTCGGTTTTCGGTTATTGGGGTTCGGTTTTTGGTTTTAGGTTTGGTTTAGTCAAATTTCAATTCGGTTCGGTTCTCGATTATACCCAGAAAAAAAAAATAACCGAACAAACCGATAACCGAACCGATGAACACCCCTAGACTTATTGATAAAACAAACTTTATGGGTTATAAACAAAAAATAATAAAAGTTTGAAGATTTGAGGATTAAACATAATGTTTTGAAACCCGGTTCGACCCGGGTGGTTCAACCGGTTGAACCGTTCCGGTTGAAAAACGGGTCGATTTAAACCGAGTCAACCAGATGGGTTGGGTCGAAAACAGGACAAAATAAACTGGGTCAACCCGCCGGGTTTGAAGCGTCCTGGGTCAACCCGGTTTTCGATGTGTAGTTTCGTTTTGAAATATATGTTTTCAACATTTCTTTTTTTAGTTTCAACTTTTCACTTTTTAATTTTTGGTTTTTCGTTTATATATAGTATATAGCAGGGTACCAGCACGATGAGACCTCGATAGACCTAATTCCACCAGTTTGTATCAGTTTCAACGGGTTCTCTCTAGTTCGTTTTCAGATGGCTTTTATTGGTTAGCCGAACCGGTGGCGACACCGGTTCCTGGTTGAACCATTTGGTCCGGTCCGGTTTTCAAAACTACATATACCATCAACTTGTTAGCTTGTATGAAGTTTGTGTGTTTTATTAATTTGTATAATGTGTATAATAAGTAATAACATGTATTTTTCATTTTAGGCTTTTTAAAAATAATACTATTAATTAGTATGTTTAATTATTTTATATTTTGAATTATATTGTAGCTTGTTTAAATTATACATTGTGAAAAATTTATTGTACTTTAATAAAGGTGTTTTAAATGGTTGTTTTTAACTTGGTATATATGCTTTTATTTGGTTGTACAATTTGAATAAATTATTGTACTTTTAAGTAATTGGGTGTTTTAATATGAGTATTAATTATACTATGCATTTCTCTCACCTTTGACTTTCAAGATTTCACTTTTCAAGGTTTGATCATACATCAATTATATGTAGTATAGATATAGATATGAGTTTGTTGTAGATGTGAAAAAAAAAAAACATAAACAGACATGATCCGAAAAACAAAACTGTAAATGCCGGTTTAGGGAAAACCGGTTTTCCGGTTTGAGAATCGGTTTAAACCTTTTGTTGTCAACCTATTTAAACTGAATTAAAGTGAACCGGTTCTAGGTCATGGATTCGCCTTCCCAAAACCGGTTTTTGACTTGTTGACTCGAACCGAAAACCAGTTTTGCAACAGGTTCAGTTTGGGGAAAAAAAGGGTTTGTGTTCTTCTAGTTTGTTGTGTAACACCCCTAAATCTGGTTCAGCGGAGGCATTCGGGTCATGAGGTGCTACTAAATTGGTAATCACAACACAAGTAATAAATAACATAATACGTACTCCGTTAAAATACATTAATCCATTTAAAAAAGTTTACAATAAGGTTCAAGTGCGGAAAGCAAGGCCCATAATTTAAGTTGTCCCATATAAATAAGTCATGGTTATGTGTAAAAACACTTTGGTAGATATTCTATCACCTTTGCAATGCCAATACATTGCTACAATCAAGCATATTAACACACCTGAGAAAAACATGCTAAAAAGTCAACAAAAAGCTGATGAGTTCATAGGTTTACAGTTAAACAATATAGTTTGACCATAATTAAAGCATATGTACATTACAACGAATATAATGCCATATAAAATGAGTGATTATTATGATAGCACTAAGTTCATGAAATCGAAGCTACGACAGTGGTGTATACAAAATGTAGTCATGCTAATAGGGGGCCCACTGCGAGTGCTTATCCCTTTACACTAGGTTCCGATATGATATACGTTTCGCATTGACCCATGTGTGGCCAACCGAATGGGGGAGTCACCCCAATCGATTTATTTATAATAAAAATCTCTTCCCACAGGAACTGACGGTTCATGAAAGTGGGCATATATATGGAATTCAGGGCTTAGGCTCTCCACGTAATAGTTTTTATGAATAGTTTTGGTTCATAAAGGTTTTGCATGTTTTATCACCACAAAGTTAATGAAATAAGTACAAGTAGAAAGTTGGGCTATAAACTCACCTCAACATATGGCAGTCTGATAGTGAAAAGTCAAAGAGTAATGCGTGACCGCAATAACACGCGACCTAAATAAGTTTGGCAGGTATATTCGCTTTCTGCGCGTCTATTCCTCTCAATCTACTTTTGCTTTCTTGTTCTCACAGTATTATAAACGGCCGACCGTATTCATCGAACGCTAACGCCATCTATGAAATGTTTTTTTTAAGGTTTTTGTTTCAGATCTGCACACACAGTGTGAGTGTGTGTTGGAAGTGGGTTGTGTTTGTGTTTTTTAACCTAGGATTAATAAAAGGCTGTTTCTGGTTTTGGTTTGCCTTTTTGGGCTTGTAGATTGCTCTAGGGGATGTGGGCTTATGTTTGATCATTTTGGTGACTTGTTTATGAGACTTGTTTTATATAAGTTTATTGTAGAGGTGAAAAACAATTAAAATCGATCCGATCCGAAAAACAAAACTGAAAACCGATTTATGTAAAAACCGAACCGCCGCTTTGAGAACCGCTTTAAACCTTTTGTTGTCAACCGGTTTGAGAACCAAATTAAACCGAACCAGTTCTAGGTCATAGATTCGCCTTTTCTCTCCCAAAACTGGTTTTTGACTTGTTGACTCGAACCGAAACCGGTTTTGCAACCGGTTCAGTTTGGGAAAAAAAAAGGTTTGTGTTCCTCTAGTTTGTTGTGTAACACCTCTAAATCTGGTTTAGCGGAGGCATTCGGGTCATGAGGTGCTACTAAATCGGAAATCACAACACAAGCAATAAAGAACAAAATACATACTCCGTTAAAATACATTAATCCATTTGAACAAAGTTTACAATAAGGTTCAAGTGCGGAAAGTAAGGCTCATAAATTAAGTTGTCCCATATAAATAATTCATAGTTATGTGTAAAAACACTTCGGTAGATAGTCTATGACCCTTGCCATGTCAATACCTTGCTAATCAAGCAGATTAAACACCTGAGAAAACACATGCTAAAAATTCAACAAAAAGTTCCCCTCATCTAAGCTCTCCTTCAATTTTGTCTTAACCTTTTCCATGCTGATCCCTTTTTGTCCTATCTTTACAAAGTCTTTATTGATTTTGAGTTGGTACATGTGTTTTTTGACCTCTCCCAGGCATCTTAATCTCCTCCTCCCCATCTTCAGTGACATCTTGAGCTGTGACTACATGCCTTTCACCCATAAGTTCGATACTATGGTCTTGTGTGTCAAACATAGTAGCCAACCTTTTGATGATAACATTATTTTGGATATCCCGATCCATGACCAAGAGTTTGTGGAATGGGGTATCTTCCAACATTTTTCGCCTCTCAGGCCCTAATGGCTCCAATGCATCTACAAAAAGATTGGTCGAACCCCGAACTCAGACTTTGATGTTTTGTTGACTAACCGAAGGTTCTTCTTCTTTTTGAGAGGTGGTTCTCCATAAGTCGTTGTACTTGTTTAGACCTTGCATCATTTTATCAAAACAAAATAATAGAATCAGCAAATAAGTTTAAAGATAAATAAATGAAGTCGAGTTAGACGACTAACCAGAGGAGGTTCCTGTTCTTGTTGTTGATCTTGTTCTTGTTCGGTTTAAATCTTCCATTTATGCAGTTTATCAAACAAAATAAAATCAATACAACAACAACAACAACAACAACAACAACAACAACAACAACAACAAATAGGTTTAAAAATAAACAAATGATGACAATGAGTTAGACGACTAACCAGAGGAGGTTCCCGTTCCTGTTCCTGTTGTTGATCTTGTCCGTGGCATCCCAGTAAGTTGTTTGGTTTAGATCTTCCAAATCTGCATTTTATCAACAAAATAATGAAATCAATACAACAACTAAACAACAAGAAGAAGCCCAATTACAAGATAAGGGTACAAAATTCATTACGAGAACCCAATTACAAACCAAGCAGGCAGGCTCTCTATAATACATACAAAGTTGCCCCTATCTTTATTACACATGTCCATGGAACTAATTCTCCTAAACCTACCCCTATCTTTATTACACATGTCCATGGAACTAATTCTCCTAAACCTAACTCCTAAGACACAATTATGATATGTAAAATGACACAAACAACATGATATCCAACATTTACGAAATCACAAAATATACATCATGCCAGAATTTGAGTATGCAAATCAGGATACAAATTCCTTCAAAGACACTGATCAAGTAATTAAACCGATCAATTTGTATGATTTTTTGCCTTCTAAGACCGGATAATGAATCACAAAATCTTAAAAAATCGTCCAAATAGCTAAACATTGATTCAACATACTCAAGTTAAATAACCATATAATGCAGATCCGAGTGATATGATATCATTTCATAAGCACAAGTCCAAAACCATACAAGGCTATTTATCTATATGCAGTTGACCAAGCGACAATCACATAGGGGAGGCGCATACCTTTCCTCAAAATATGGGGTTATATCAGTTTATGGGCAAGGATAAGATTCCATTTCACACCGTAAGTGAAACTTATATTCTAAACTATGTTGTGCTAAAATTCAACACGATAGTATCGATGATGACGTCAAAGTCATACATAAGTGACATTTCATAAGAATTGATTTGAAAAGCAAAAGCATAGTAGCGAAATGATATCATACGAATAATAAAAGAGAGTTAGACTAACGAACCAAATAAGAAGGTTCCTGTTGGTGGTGGTGCGGCAACTCAATAAGTTGTTTGGTTTAGATCATCTCTCCCAAATCTGCATAAATAAATTTATTAACAAACTAATAAAATAAAATCAATACAACAACTAAACAACAAGATGATATAATTTTAGCGTTTTATCAAACAGTTGGGGGGCAAAAGAAACAAAGTTAGATTGAGGAGGCATTTTATCAAACAGTTGGAAGGAAGGCAATAACTATTTTTTACTTGTAAAACAAAAACTTATCTGAATTCAAATTAATCCAATACTAATAAGAGCATTTTCACTTCACACATATGAAATAAAACACATTACCCAAAACACAACTCAAAAAGTTAAAAAGTAATCGATATACTAATAGCAACAACATCGTCGTCTAAAATAATCCAAACAAAAGAGAATAGAAACAGTATACCTAATTTAACAGTATGTTAGTGTGAGAGAGAATGAAGTGAATAAGTCGTTTGGTTTAGATCTGCAACAATCGGCGTTTCATCAAACAGTTGGAGGCTAATAATTAAAGAAGAATATTACTTACTCAGCTTGATTTTGGGGTTGATTCAGCTTAACAATACTTAATAATTTGTTAATTGGTTTAAAAAGGATGGAAGAATTGCTTAATTTTGGTGGAGGTTTTTGGCGCCATCTAAATGTTTTTTTTTGAGAATTGAGATGGTGAAATATAAATGAGGGCCCGAGAGTGAGAGACTGGTTTATGTTAAGTGGGCCTCTTTTGTTTCTTCTTCTTCTTGTTGTTGGTTTTGGTTATTAATCGAGATGTGACTACAAGGCGGCCTTTTTTAGAGGTCTACCGCGCCATGAGAAAAACAATATTTCTTGTGGCGCGCCCGAGGTGTTTGTGATCGTTTGAAGGTATATCGAAATTAAAACTTAATTATGCTATATTATTGTACTACTCTAATTTGGTTGATATCTAAAATATACTAAGTTAAACTGCTAACTGAACTATACTGATACTAAAATTGATAGTACTACTGCTCCCCAACTGTCACTAGCGGTTAAGATATACCATCTGACACTGCACAGTGGGACGCACGACAAGCACCACTTTGTACGAGCTAAAGGACATATGATACATGTCCTCCTTGTCGGCTCTCGGATGATCAACACCTGACTCTCTAGCAGCCGTTGATATTACTTTCTGCAATAGACAAGTTTATACTTTTAGAGGTTATAACAAAATTATCCGAGCATGCAATGTTAATGGGAAAGATCCAACTGACTGGGTTGACCCTTGAGCCACCATTGAAATAAGGGCAAGATGATCACATGTCGCATCGTTGGTGTTCCAAGTGCATTTCGCCCCTCACCCTTTTAAGGTCACGAAGCAAGTGTCCAATTGGGATATCGGTTGAAAAGGTGTCTTCGTCATATAAAACACTTTCAAAATGTCTCTTACGTCAATTTTTGCATTTATGTTTTTCTAGCTTTTGGATCATAATCGCACAATCTTTTCTTTTCGCGGCTCTTGCTTAGAGCCTCGGGCTTTTAACTTACTATATTCATTTTTAGCTTTTGAGAAAAGTTCATGAATCAATACAACCTCACAAAAATTATAAACATTGATGTTTGAATGATGCATAAGGAAAAGGAAAGATCATTGTATTAGTAATATTGTAGCTTTAATTAGATGTAAATAAAACATCTATTTATAGTTCACACATCTTTTTTTAAAGACTCTACAATATTACAAAATGTAATTCTTATATAATCTTTTAGATTATGCTTAATATATCATAAACATCTAGATGATTTCTTACATGGCACTTTCTATAAAATTTCTATCATACTTTTACATTTTTCTAGAATACTTGATACGTAAAGTCGAACGATAACTAATTAAATTTGTACAATTAGTACTCGTAATTATTTATAGAAAAATGGTTTATATTAAGGTATGACTATAGGTATTGGAATGGGAATGGGTTTGGAAACCCAACTTACTTGGTGGTTTAGAAAATGCCTATATGGGTTTGATTCCTAGTTTCAAAACCAAACCTACAAACCAAACATCTATAATAGGAATGTCTCATTCCCATACCCTCAAACCAAACACGCCTAAGTAGTTTATTTAATTTGTTAATGATTAAGTAAGCACTACCTATAAATAGTCTTTAAGATTAGTATTAAAGATACATCAACATAAGATGGAAATTAACAAATCATATGAATACTCGATTGCAAATGAGAGTCTTTCTAATGATAAATTAACTATCACGAAATATGAAATCCATGCCATAATATAACTGTTTTTTTTTTTCATATACACATCCCTAGGAATCATATGAAATGAAATTCAAAGGGGAAGATTATTTTACAACATCATAAAATGATGAATGACATCTAAAAAACGGTTTCAATGGACATATACAATGTCCATTAGTTGCAACCTTTATTACAATAATTTGTACACAAACTATTTAAAAGAAAAACCCGGCAACAACAAGAGCCGACAAAACGCTGCCAACACCAATGGCCTTGTAAGATGGAGCACCACCTTCCGCGGGTGCAGCACCGCTAGTTGCACCACCTGCACCTCCGCATCCGGTGCCCCACTGCTCAGAATCTGGTGCCCAGCAGGGCACCAGCAATAGCGCCTGCAGCATCGAGGCCGCATTAGATGCAGCATCCCTGCAGCTCCAGCGGCTGAATCAGCAGCCGAGACATATGCCACCATGGCAACGAAGATAAGGGCAAGAACCACAAATCGGTTGATGGCCATTTTATTCTTGTTTATTTGAATGAACTGGGAGATGGTTTTTATTTTATTTATTGAGATAAAATGGTTGCGATGAAATAAAATGTGATACAATGTTGGTTTAAATAAGATGAATAGATTGGAAATGTTTGTTGTCGATCGTTAATTTCGGTTCTTATGTCCTCACAAATGTTATAGTTAGTGCGAAATTGGTGGTAAAACAATGATTTTCACAACCCAAAACACATTTAGTATTTGTGGTCAACATCGAATTTGAAGTGTCATTTAACTGGAAATAGATTTTCAGCCACAGCTATTTTTAGAAATTACATGTCTCGTTCATATCACATGTTTCATACCGGAAATCACAATCGAACATTGTTCACCTTAGAAAACAGTAATGGAAAACGATGACAGCATTAAAATGAATTTATAACCCGGTTAAAAACTTATGATACCAGTTGTCTGTAAGTACAAAGTATTGGTGAAGAAACATTAAGAAAACAATAACAAATGTGAGGTTTTTATTATCTAAAATGTGCATAATTCTAATTGAGTGTGTAAAGAGAAACTGTGACAGTACAACTAGACGTCTAGTTTCGTGTTCAAGTAACATGCTCGTTTTAGTTCATCTGACCCTTTAAGAGTCACGAGAATATCAAGCTAGCATAGAGGACCGTGGTAAAAACCGTGCAAGCATTAAGAAAGGTTGTAAGACTTGCGCTATACCATACCAATCCACCAAATACATACACGACTGAAGGAAAAAAATAACCTATATAGCACTAAGGCACAATGGTTAACCACATGAGCACCATCAACATGTCCACAATACGCAACAACGCCATATCGATATTATAACTATCATGCTTTCGATTAATCATTAGGAATATTCCGGTCGAGTGAAAGTGGATTCGTATATATAACATACAGTTGAATTCATCAATACTCAATTTGTTTTTGATAAATGGTTACATGTTTTGAATGAAGATAGGATGTTAACTTGTTCTGTTTTTCAAACGTAGTTATTGTAATATCTTTTGAAGATGACTGATAGTACAATACGATGCACTTGCTTTATGCTTAGTTTGGCCTATATAAGTTTTGCGATGACACGAGAACTTTAAACTAGAGTGACAAATATGAGACTAAGTAAGTGCATCCCTTCGTGTCCTGGTATCATCATCAAACACATATATCACTCTTGCATGTTTCTCTGATGATTTTTATCATGAAGCCATACGATAATTGCAACAAAAGTGATAGTTACCCTTTTCGACAAAAATGTATAGATAGATTCCTCATTGCTAAACTATAATGTAAGATGACAATGTATGCTAACAATCAAGTCGATGTGGAGAGTTTAAAGACTTGTATGCTAAAAATAAGAAGGTACAATGAGTTCTTTTGGAGCACGATAACTTGTAATTGATCTCACTTGAGAGAACTAATCATGCAAGATAACATAAAAATGCAAAATTACTAAGGTCTATAATATGATAGAAACTAGAAAGAATACCAAAAATGACAATATGATTAGAACATACATGACATAAATATTGAAAAGCACATATTTTCCGTACAAGTCTATAGGATGATGCAACAAGTATATCAGAAAGAGTCCTATATGTAACAAGCCTACATGTAACAAGCACAAATGCTTCATTCTCACATATTATGGCCGATTATACCGAATTTCATGGTAAATGGTATATGTGATAACTTGAAGTATGAAAACATAGCCGCGTATATGAATCAATGAAAAGCACACTGAACCACAAAGAGCGCTCAATAAAGCCAAACTAGGCGGTCTAACGCATTAGCACCTACATCACATCAATGTTACATTGAAATTTCGCCTACATCTCACGAGGTCATCACCCCATGAGGCCACAAAGCCTACACCCTCATAGAGAAAGATACAAATAAACTCCAAGTTGAAGTGACGACAACTGAACTAAGTGCCAAAAGCGGCAAGAAAGACAATGATTGAGCACACAATCATATCGATCATCAGACCTAACAATTGACAATAAAGCTAAACCCATAAACTAACAATGTTATATAAGTGTAAAGAAACCCAAATGACTTGGAGACCTAAAAGGCTAAAATGCAGAAAATGGCTCCACGCCATATGTAACTACTTGTTAAACATTCAAGACAATTACAGCTAGTTACACCCGCATGAGGGAAAACAAACAAGAGTAACCGATGACAAGTTTAAAATCTATAATACAGCTTATACAAGATTTCCTTATAAACACAACTAAGATACATTCTGGGAAAATCAAACCCCAAAAACAGCGGGATGTACAACCTGTTTGCTACAAAACCGATCTTCCTATTAGATTTTATAAAAGCTACATTATGTTACAATTACAATCATGTTACAATGTACATCTAAAAGCTACAGGCTACAGCATACAATCATACATCACTTTTTCGATTGCCGCCTTTTAAAATACAGAAGCAACCAGCGAGCATGAAGGCCTAAAAACTAGCATGATCTACACGTTACATCTCCTTTTTGGAGCTTACATACAAAAAAAAACTGCCATAACATACTCTAAGTGCTGCATAAATTACATACTGCATTTACAACTGAAAAATGGGTTGCTCACCCCATACTAGATCCTAAAAACAGATGCCGATACAACAGATCATATGCTAAATGACTATAAGCCGTAAGGTAATCACTGTGACAAAAGTGGGTGATTTTACAAGACAAAATACAATACACATGAAAATCTCTACTACAGATGTAAATAGAAAGCACTAATATCGGTGCAGATCAGCAGTTATGGCAGTTGATGAAAAAATTAACTTAAGCAATGAATCAAGTCAGCTTCTTCCAGGTCAAAACACAAAGGGTTTCTGCCATTCTGTTCCCTGAATACGATTAATGACAAAAGCAGTTAAACATATATATCTTTAATCCACCAACCAAGAAGCCATATAATTATTATTTTTTCATTATGCTCATATTCACTAAATCAGGCGAATTCATTTTTAAACCGAAAACGACAACCTGACAACGAGAGTTCAATGCACAAAAACATAATGAAACCAGGCAGGGATGCAGGATTAGGGGGCCGTTTGGTCAATGGTAAATTACCCCATATAAACAGGGAAAGATTGTCATTCCTCCTAATTTCTCAGGTATTGGTGAATTATCCTATTTAACAAAATCCCAATCCCATTCCTCACCCTCTAAAATGTCTAACCAAGCGAACCCCTTGTTCCCTATATGACAAATTCTAACACAACGACGACACTGTGTGACATAATCAAGGACTAGGATTTAAAAAATAGGCAAGAACAAACAAACATGAAACATGCTAGCACATATGAAGAAGGATCAATAAAGTTAGCATGATAAAAGGACAAAAACGAATCACGGTCGCTAAAAGCTCAAGTACTGGATAGAGAACAACAAGCAATGGAACTTATATATTATCATAGCATGTTTATATTCTAAATCGACGTGAGACTGTCCTCTGCAACTAGACCTGTCTAGTGTCTACAATCCTGTTTGCTCTAAGAAGACCTTCATATTAAGTTTATTAACGGATAAACGTATAATTAGGCTATCACAAAAATAAAAGAGAGAACAACAGTTTAACTTCTCAGGCATCTCAAGGTCATGCGCCCTAAGATGGACCGTATTTAAAGAGAGGTAGTGAGAGGACTATTAGTAACCCATAAGGATTGGTTAGCATCGGGGTGCTAGATGTCCAACCAATTAAAGAAATTCACACAAAAAGCTACAAATGTATTTTAGCACAATAATAAAGCATTGAAGTCTGTAGGGATAATATACGCCTCCCTCCAAATGTGTAGAACTTACTTTTGAATCTCGAAGCCGGTTCTGCATATAGTGTCAGCTACAAGTTGCAGGCTCAAAGATCCAACGAGAAGAATGAACAGTTTAACCAACCTCAATCTGATCGCATGCGTCTACGCTTCCCATAATCTGCATCCCTTGACCTAGACCTGTGATCCTCTTCTGGCACGGCTCGGGATCTGCTCCTGGACCTTGTAGAAGACTGTCCACGATCCCAGTCATCCTCATAACCTGCACTCCGATCCTTCTGTCGGTGTTCCCTGTAATGATCTTTTTCCTCTTTATACTTGTAATCCTTCTCGTACCTATCCCTATCCCTATCCTGATCCCTCTCATCGCGGTGCTTTTTCTCGGAATTTCCCGACCATTCACGTTCAGACCCTCTTTCTTTTTCCCTGGAAACTGCATTTGATCGCGGTGCTTTGTCATGGCTTGCCTCTCCATACCCATATTCTGAAGCACCATCTTCACCCCCGTAACTTGACTCTCGAGTCCTTTGTCCTTGTTCTTCACCCCATCCACCCATGCTGGTATCACCCCACATTCCTGCTTGAGGTCCCTCCATGCCACTGTTACCCATCATCCCCATACCACCAGCACCCATCCCTCGGTTAAAGAATGCAGGGTTCACATGTGGAGCCACCCCAGCTATTCCCATGGGATTGACACCTGGAAACTGAGGCATCATACCAGGAAAACCAGAACCTGGAAAGCCGCCATAACCTGCTCCTCGTCCCATATATGTTGGATCAAATCCACCACCCATCATACCTTGAGGATGCATGAATCCACCAGGAGGACCCCCAAAAGCGGGACCACCGCCAAGACCTTGCCCATAAGGTCCTCCAGCAGGACCACCAAAACCTGGTGTATTTGCATTCTTCGGCCCCATCCCCCCTCTACCTCTCATGTGCGCACCACCCCTGTTGACACCTCCCTGCTGTCCTCGTCCCCCCCAATTACCTCGTCCACCCCTTCCTGCATCTCCACCAGAAAAATTTGTTCCACCACCCCTTCCCGCCCCATCATTCATAGGTCTCCTTCCCTGTAGTTCTGGTTGAGATTGAGCCGGTCCTTGATTCTTGTTTGCATAGGAAGCGCCCATCTGCCTCATCGTCTGAGGAGAAGCAAATGCCACGACACAAGGTCTTCCATTAAAAACATATCCGTTCATCCCATCTTTGCAAGCAGCAGCAGATCCTGATTCATAAAAATCAACTTGACAATATCCTTTGGACTTACCACTTGCTCTTTCATCAAAAAACTTTATCTCTTTAACTCTTCCATATTGGGACAACACATTCTCAAGCTCAGCGTCTGTGGTCCACCAGTGTAGCTCCCCAACGAACAGCGTCGTAGCACCATTATCAGCAGGTGGCCGAGCTTGATTTTCATTGACGATTGGTCGGACCATATTCACATTAGCATTAGCTCCCATCTGATTACCTGGCATTTGAGAAACACCTACAACAGCATGGCCTGAATTAGAATTTAGCATAGGTGCAGGCTCGTTTGTCATGGTCCCTGGCATACTAACATGATCAACAACAGGATTTTGAGGGACCGGGATTGACCCTCTAAAACCCATACTTGCAGCTTGAACATCATTTGTCACTTGAGGAGCCATTCTTTTTTGCATAAGATCAACAGTCATCCCCTCCTTGTTGTCAGGTACTCGCTGATAGGGGCTTTCAGCAGCAACACCGGGTATGTTTATGTTTTGTGATACTATAGGTTCAGGTCGCGCTTCTGGAACATTAGCCTTTTGATCATGGAACCCTCCATTTCCAACATTAGATGTTGGTAGTGCCTCAGACCGCTGCATTTGCAGGAAACCTTCTCCAACATTAACATCATTGTAAAGATCATCGTACTCATCATCCTCGCCTCCAATTTCGTCGTCTGCAAGTGCAGGAATTGCTCCATCCCCATGATATTGCATCTTTTGAGATCCTCCAAATTCTTCATCTCCATAATCCAACTGCTCGTCAGCCATCAAATTAATTCAAGTCAAGAGCCCGGCAAGAGCGACGAGACAAACAACTTACGTTAACCTGAATAGACAAAATAGACAACAAAGATTAATTATATATCCTAAATGGCACAGACCAAATGAGGCACACACACATAAATCCCATACCAAAGAAAGATAGACCAAATAATATCAAATCGCTTCTTTAAAGTTCAAAATTAACTCTTAGAGCAATGCATGTCCTCTTTCCAAATCACCAACATGTTCATACTATTAATACTTGGTATAAACCAAGTTTAGCTAGCATATACTACTAAACTTAGAATAACAAACTGAGATGCCCAATCGCCATATCGAAACATGGTTCTTTTGGAAAAACAGATTAGTGGCCACTGAAGTTTAATGGCTTTTCAGTTGCAAATCTCAAAAAAAAAAAAAAAAAAAAAAAAAAAAAAAAAAAAAAGAAAACCTTCAACCAAATTCAAATTGTCACTATCTTACACAGTTTTTTTTGTTTAACCAGGTCGTATTCAAGAAATCTAAATGCATAATTTTTGATGATATATCAAAAGATTAGCAAACTTATAGTTGATATCTCTTAAGACTCTTGAAATCCCAGCCTAAAGTTGTAGCACGTGACCTAAAAGCAACTAGATTATGCTCATATATGCATTTAATCAGTTAATGTGACCTTGTAACCTATTGAATTGTCAATTCCCTCATCATCACTTGAGTTTGTATGTGGACTATAACGGGAATGGATAGAACTGTTAAGACGCACATGACCGACAATTACTTTTTGTTGAGACTTTCTAGAATAAAGAAGGAACAAAATTAACTCATATACGGCAATATTAGAGGTAGGAGTTATGAGACTCACAGGTGTGTGGGCGTGTATACCAAGATTATAAAAGATTTGAGATGCTAGGATTATATAATTGTGCGATATATATATTGTAGTTCATAAGCCCACATATAATAAAGATGTTATCTTATAAATATACAGATCACTAGTATTAACCGTTGCAGTCCTGCTCATATGAATACATCGTGCCCGTACTAGCCAAAACTATCGACCAAAAAGTATGTGTTTGCCTCTCTCTAACCAGACTACTTGGCTTTTTATTTAGATCTATTAGCCTCACTTTCTATATTGACTAACTGCAACTCTTCGTCTCAGTTCTCTTGAAAATAATCGAACCAAATTTCCCGTTCCTCATCCACAATTATCTAATGGGTAACATATTACGATCATATCCAACCCTACTCGACAAGATTTTAAATTTATCAAACTACCTAATATGTCGATGCTCCATACTTGAATTCACAGCAAACCACTTTCTCCCAGTTTGTTTACTCATTAAACTCTCTCAAGGACTCACCTATTTAGCAACAATCATATCATGATTCAATCGATAACGCTTCAAAAATCAAGTTTGTAATCAAACAATCCTTCTTGAAATCATATAAATACACAAACAAAGTCCACACGAAAGTTCAACTATTTGATCGCCTGCTTCCCTTCTCGTTCAACTAAAATCTTAATTATCAACAAATTTCAAAAGTAAAATACCTAGCAACAATATCATCACATTCTCTTTTCCTAAAACAAACTTGTAGCTAATGACACTCAACAACAAAAATTTCACGATCCTCAATTTATCAAAAGTCAAAACCTAACAACTATTATCATCATCTCCAAAAACGTAAGCTCAACGATCCGATTACCTCTTTCGCCTTCTCTTCCTACAACAAAAGCGTATTATCCACAATTTCTTACAAAGTCAAAACCTAACAACAAATTTTCATCATATCATCATATTCATACACAAAACGAAGTCCTAAAAGGTAAGTTTAACGGTCCGATCACCATTTCCGTATTTCGCCTTCTCTTTTCATCATATACATAACAAAGTCCTAAAACGTAAGTTCACCGCTCCGATTACCTATATCACCTTCTTCCCTAAAACAGACGAGTAATTCCAACTATAGAAACTTCACAGTCCCTCATAAGTCAAAACCTAACAACATAATCATTACATACAATATAAGTCCATAACATAAGTTCACCGATCCAATTACCTATTTTTCCTTCTCTTCCTACAACAAACACGCAGTTTTCAAAATGTAAAAACCTAACAACAATATCGTAATTCCAGCAACGATCCGATCACCTATTTCGCCTTCAAACGCGTAATTTTGAAAAAGTCAAAACCTAACAACAAATTTTCATCATATACACAACGAAGTCCTAAAAAGTAAGTTCACAGCTCCGATTACCTATATCACCTTCTTTCCTAAAACAGACGTGTAATTCCAACTATAAAAACTTCATAGTCCCTCATAAGTTAAAACCTAACAACAACATTTCATCCTATGCATAACAAGTCCATAAACGTAAGTTCACCGATCCGATTACCTATTTTTCCTTCTCTTCCTACAGCAAACGCGTATTTTTCAAAAAGTCAAAACCTAACAACAATATCATCATATACATAATGAAGTCCTAAAACATAATCCGGTTACCTATATCACCTTCTTTCCTAAAACAAACGTGTAACTAACAAAATTATAGCTATAAAAACTTCACAGTCCCTCATAAGTCAAAACCTAACAACAAAATCATTATATATACAAAACAAGTCCATTAACATAAGTTCACCGATCCGATTACCTATTTTGCCTTCTCGTCCTACAACAAACGCGCATTTTTCAAAAGGTAAAAACCTAACAACAATATCGTAACTCCAACAACGATCCGATCACCTATTTCGCCTTCAAAGGCGTAAAGTCAAAAGCTAACAACAAATTTTCATCATATACATAACGAAGTCCTAAAACGTAAGTTCACAGCTCCGATTACCTATATCACCTTCTTTCCTAAAACAGATGCGTAATTCCAACTATTAAAACTTGACAGTCCCTCATAAGTCCAAACCTAGCAACAAAATCATTATATTTTCACCGATCCGATTACCTATTTTGCCTTCTCTTCCTACAACAAACGTGCATTTTTCAAAAGGTAAAAACCTAACAACAATATCGTAACTCCAACAACGATCCGATCACCTATTTCGCCTTCTAACGCGTAAAGTCAAAACCTTACAACTAATATCATCATAATATACATAATAAAGTCCTAAAACGTAAGTTCACCGCTCCGAATACCTATTTTGCCTTCAAACGTGTAATTTTGAAAAAGTCAAAACCTAACAGATCTAATAACACATAGTAAACACCTAAACACACACTAATCTAACCTAATTTAACTTAAACTAATATAATCACAACTAAATTCATAAAATTAAACAATATAACAACCAGATCGAAGCTCAAAACGATTCAATATATAACATAATCATAACAATCAACGATAAATATATAAAATTTTATATAAAATGAAAGAAATGATATACGTACAGATGAGATCAGATGTTGACGAAATGAATGATCTGTGTGTGTGTGTGTTTTTAGTGTGTGTTTTGGTGTTTTTGTATTCTCTACAGTGTTGTTGAAATAAAATATCTCACAGATCTTATCTTTTTCTGGCTATTTTTTATTCCGTACCTAATTTTGATTACCTTTTGTCATATCCCTAGTGAGTGACTGGTAGCGGTGAAAATGAGTCGAGCCGTTTGTGAAAAGTTTATGATCGGGTCGATAAAAAGCTTGAATAGTGCGAGTCTGAACGATATTAGGATATTTTAAGTATTAAATATATATAAAACGTTATGTATTTGTATTATGAGCAAGCTGATAAACGAGCATAGATATTTTATGAGCCGAGCTCAAGTCAAACTTTAATTTTTATTGTGAAATCGTATAAACGAGCCAATCTCGAGCCGAGCCCCAGCCTGTATAACATACCACGAGTCGAGCTCGAACTCAAAAAGTAAGGCTCGAAACAAGCGGAGCTCGAGCTTCATAAATCTTAAGCCGAGTTCGAGCCTTTGGCGTCTTCTATTTCACTCGTTTCCACCCTACTAGTGAGGTGAAATGCAAGTGTTTTAATATTTAGCAGTCAGCAGTAGCTATTTTTTTCTATAAAAAATTTGCTAGCATAGTTGTATTATAATTATAATATGTAAACAATTCTTTCTAAATATCACTTCACGCGGCGTTGAAAAATGAGCATTTAAAAAAAAAAAAAAAAAACTATTTGTTGCTTGCAAAAAAGCGTTAAAGATCGATTCAACACTCACCGCATTCTTAAATCTTTTAAAACCTTGCACACGCACCAAGTGCTCACAAATTTATTTTGTGCTATATTTATTTTTATTTAAAAATAAAATGTGAGGAAAGTACTTAGGCTAGCCCGGTGAAGCGATTTGGAGTCGATCGCCTACCCATTCGATCGATCTCCAAATCGATCGTGTTGATGTGCATTGTTTCGATCGCCAAGAATATTGCGTGAGTTGGTCTTGCATACGATCGACATCTCACAAAACAAAACCATACTACATTTACTTCCAACCGTTGCAATTCAAAAAAAAAAAAAAAACTAACCGTTTGAAATTTAAAAAAAAAATACAATTAAAACCACCCTATAAATACACAACATACTTACACACTAAACTCACAAATCTCATTTCACACATTCTCTATATTCTTTACACAATATGAGTTTTAATTTTACGAGCTATTCATTCGATTCATCATCGATGATGAAAAGCGAAGTTAATCCGAGTTTATGATGTTTGTGGAAGAGTCTTTGGGAGGCTATTCAAGCCTCGAGAAAAGTCTCACGAACCCAAGTTAGTAGGGATCGTGTGGGTGCTCATAACCGTTTAGTTGATGCTTACTTCTTGAGACCCAAGATATCTGGCGATCTGACATTCCATGATCGTTTCAGTATGGCCGACGACTATTCACACGAATTGTCCGAGATATAACCGATCATTCACTTTATTTCCAACAAACTCACGATTGTGCGGGCGTCTTGGTATTTCTCCATTGATAAAGTGTACTTCTTGATCCGTCAATTGGCATACGGGGTCAATCTTGATGCTCAGGCGAATACGTGCAAATGGGTGCGTCAACAATTCGTGAGTGTCTCGAAAATTTTTGTGAGGTGATAATGGAGTTATATGGTCCGAGTATTTGCGGAAAAGCGGTTAGTGACATTGACAAACTCTATGCTCATCACTACCAAAGTCGTGGGTTTCTGGGATGATAGGAAGCATCGATTGCAGATTGGCCGTGGGAGAATTGCCCGCATGCTTTAAAAGCTCAATTTTGTAGGGTGATCGCGTGCAAAGTCCTTTCATTTTATTGGAAGCGATCGCGTCCCAAGATTTATGGATTTGGCATGCGTTCTTTGGTGTCGCCGAGATGAATAACGGCGTAAATGTTTTACGTGCATCGCCTCTTTCAATGATCTCAAAGCGGGAGAGCAGGATGTGGAATTCGTTGCTAACGGTGCGCTTATAAACGCGGATATTATCTTTGCGATGGGATATATCCGAATGGTCGGTTATTATGAAGTCCATTAAAAATCCAGGACGAATGATCACAAACGAATATTGTATAAGGCGATGCGAAGCGACGAAGAAAAGATGTGGAGCGTGCTTTTGGTGTACTAAAGAAGAAGTGGCTAATGATTAAATATTCGGCCAGAGGGTTTGACAAAGAGCGTCTATCGCATATAATGTACACATGTATCATATTACATAATATGATAATTCGGAATGACAGACGGCGATATCTCCGTATTCTTTCCAAATGAGAAGACCGTTCTTATGATCCCATAAGAACGCATGTGAATCGTTGGAAATTACCAAGAGATATGCAACAAAACAACTCATCTTAGCCTCAAAGCCGGTTGGTGGAAGACATTTGGCATCGTCGAATCAAAACTAGTTTAGTCGTTGTATTGTCGTAATGTTTTAATTTTATTTGAATTATTATGTAACGCTTTAATTATTAATGAAATTTTATTTTGTGTTAAAATGTTTTTTTTTTTTTTTAAAAGAAAAAATAAAAATAAAAATAAACTTGGTCGCCACTTCTTGAGGCACCTAATCATGGGAAGGTCATTTGGAGAGAGAAAGGCGACGTGCAGAGAAAAGTAAGATTGAATCCACTTACTGTGAAGTGTTCGTCGGTTCGGTTTTCGGTTTTGTGGGTTGAATGGTTTGGTTTCATCGGTTTGAAAATTTTCAAAGTCAAACCAAAACCAAACCAAATCAATTATAGAACGGATAAAACCAAACCATACACCAAATTAGAATTCGGTTTGGTTTCGGTTAAACCAAGAAAACCAAATTCAAATAAACTTCAAAATATAACCTAGAATTCACAAATAAAACCTAAAAGTTCAAATAAATTAACAAATCAAACGGTCTCACAACGTCTTGGAAATCAACAAAACAAAAGTTTAAGAAACCAAAAGGTTTTAAAACTTAACGGAAATAAATAAATGTGATAAAATGTTCTTCAAAAAAAGTCTTGAAAATTCTTATTAGCTTGAAAAACTCAGTTGCAACTTCATTCATCTTCTCCAATGTTTTCATTTGATGTTGTTTTCATCTCTGAAGCGTAATAGAAAATAAATATGTGTCAAATGTGTATATAAAGGTCATGGCCATAAAGAATGGAAACAATAAGTTACCATCTTTTAAATTTTCAAGGTCATCAATGTGTTCTTCCAGATTCACTGTAATATTACCTGAACGGATCCAAATATGTATATATACTAGAAGGGTACCCGCGCAATGCAGCGGCGGGTACCCGATAACTATTTTTGTGACGAGCAAATGTTTTTTAGTAGATCTATGATTGTGGCGGTGGAGAAGGCGTCAGAGGCGGTTGTGGCAGTTGAGGTGATGATCGTGTTCTTTTACGATAACGAGAGAGGGATGATTTTGGTAGTGTGTGTTTCAGAGTGAGAATGAAAAATGAGATTTTTTGTGTGTTTGTGGGTACTTATATCCCGTGGGTTATAGTATAAATTAAACGTATGAATTTAATGAATTAAAAAAATTTATGATGAAGTTTTGTAGTTCTTTGTTACTTCTTAAATGAGCATAAAATATTTGAGTTGTTACAAAATGACATAACTTTTAATTTATGTGTAAGTATTGAATTTTTCGCAAAAGTCAAATATATTTATGATGAAGTTTTGTAACGTATTGACCATTTTATTACGAGACTTTAAAAGTTTGGTCATAAAGTTTGAATTTTCGAGAGCCATAAAGTTTGGTTATAAAGCCTTTGTATTACTATTGACTAAATGAATTGTTATTTTAATAAGAAATGTTTTTGCCTTTACAATTTTAAGACTACCTCTTTTAAGCAAAGTTCCAAATCTATTATAAAGTAGTATAGATATAAAAAAATTATGTGAACAGAGATATTCGGTTTTTTCGGTTTGGTTTGGTTATATATTTATCAAACCCAAAACCAAA
Organism: Chrysanthemum lavandulifolium; assembly: GCA_022545495.1. Taxonomy (NCBI): domain Eukaryota; kingdom Viridiplantae; phylum Streptophyta; class Magnoliopsida; order Asterales; family Asteraceae; genus Chrysanthemum; species Chrysanthemum lavandulifolium. The sequence continues at coordinate 18,261,795 of CM040241.1, forward strand.
CCAAACACCAATTAAATACTTCGGTTCGGTTTCAAACCAGATCATACACCAATTATCATTTTCGGTCTGGTTTTATTCAGTTTCGATCCGATTTATTTTTCGGTTTGTTCGGTGTTAAACCAAACACTGAACACCCCTACCCATTACTGGGGCTAGCCTTATTGTCTTATTCAGTCGACTTTGATGTAGAAAAAGATACACAGTTGTATTTTGTTGACTTTACTATATAAGAAATACAAAAATTAGAAAACTTGTCGGTTCTTTCTTATGCATTTTCATGATTAGAATAATTGTTGTGAATCTTGTGATGGTGTAAAAAAACAAGTCACTAGTTGAAGTTACATTTGTTAACATTAAAAGTTCCTATAAAAAAATTGGCAAATTAAATTGCAAATGGACCTATAAAAAACATTTTTAGTGGAAGGGGTTATAATGACCCTTTTTTTACAAGACTGTTGATTCATACACTTATTTTTTGATTAACACTTCAACGATATAAACCTGGAATCTGACGTATATGTTGTCTGTTCATATAGCGTAAAAGTGAGTGTCGCGAATAAAAAATGAGTGTCTAATCATTAGCGCTTTTTACAATGGGTACTTATAGTAAAACTTTTTTTTTTTTTTGTTTCTTTTTTAGTTTTTGATTAACAAACTTTGTAAAATGACAAAAGATATTAAACGCAAACTTTTAGGAATTATGTCTTCACCAAAAAGATTGAGCTAAATTTGTCTAATGTTGACGCACTGCATTACGCACACTACAAACAAAAATACTTTTAGGGACAAGTTTTTTTTAGTGACGATAACTTTTTCGGTGGACCCAACTATTTCAATCTAAATTCATCTAATGTTATCGTCACTAAATTTCGGTGGACCTAACTTTTTCAACTTTTTCCAACACCAGATTTTAGTGAAATGTAAAAATGAGGCATACACAAATTCGGGACGACATGTTCGTCACCAAATATTTATCCTAATTTAACTATTTTTATTTTATTCAAAACACTTTTTAATAAGAATAAATAATTCCTTTTAAAATAAATATTGAATTTCGTGATGACAATGTCGTCACCAAATATTTATCCGAAGAGTGATGACATTTAGGCCTAACAATGAGACCTAATATTAGACCTACACCATTAATTTTTTGACAAGTGTAAATAACTTTTTCTCTTTCATTATTTCTCACAAATCAAATTTCTGATGAACCAATCAGATCTTTAAGTCTAATTTTAGGTGTAGATTTTAGACATCCAAATCATTGTATGTAAATTATTAAGGTAGTGATAAAATAATGATTTTTAAAATATTGAGTTTCAACTAAAGCTAAAGATATTAAGATAGTGGGAGAACTCACATGAGGCGATGAATTGGTTGAAGCAGTGTGGGCCGCGACGCGATGGACGGGATTGAAACTGACTTACTGCTGTGTGACACTTAAACCAGGGACTAATTTTGCCAAGTTGCTATAGTTAGCAATTAAGTCTCTGGGACTTACTTTGCAACGTCGCTTAAACCTTAGGGACTATTTTTGCCGATTGCTATAGAAAGCAAATAATGTTGTAGGACTTATTTTGCGGCCACTTAAACATCGGGACTATTTCGCCAAGTTGGGAAAGTTTGCAATTAATGCTAAATGACTAATTTTCTTGTGGTACCACTTAAACCTCACTGATTATTTCCAGGAGTTGGAAAAGTTTGCGATTTAATGCTAAAGGACTAATTTTTTGTATGAACTTAAGCCTTGCGATTATTTCCGCCAAGTTAAGAAAGATTGCGTTTAATGAAATTGCTTGGTCTGCTTTTCCTCCCCGCCATTTAGTATATATATAAATAAATATTGAGTTTCAATTATTAAGGTAGTGATAGGGAGAACTCGAATCAAACTAGGAAATTGGTTTAATAGCAACCTTACAAAAACTATCAATTAGTAAGCTTGAAAGTCTAATCAACTAGTTTGAAGTAACTATGATGACTACAACTTTAAACAAGAGTTATGCAAGTTTGGACTTTTAAATGTTTTACGAGTTTGTTCGTGATCTACAATGTGTTCGGAGTGCGACATATTGTGTTTCTATTTAATTAAACAACAACAAAAATAACAACAATATCAAATTAAACATCAAGATATTAAACTACTACTACAACACCACATTAAACAACTACTAATACTAAATACTAAGATTTTCCATGTCATGTAAAAGCTCATGGAGCATTGCAAGCTCATGTCGCACTGAGCCCGACTCACATGCGTATTCCACGGGACTCATTTGCAATCCCAGTGATGACTCCAACATCTTTATTTTTGTCTCTAACATCTTTATTTTTGTTTCTAGCATGTTTGTTGAATAATCGTTGACCTTGAAGTTTGAGCACAATGTCACGACACAAGGTCTTCCATTAAAAACATATCCGTTCATCCCATCTTTGCAAGCAACAGCAGATCCTGATTCATAAAAATCAACTTGACAACATCCTTTGGACTTACCACTTGCCCTTTCAACAAAGAAGTCTATCTCTTTAACTCTTCCATATTGGGACAACACATTCTCAAGCTCAGCCTCTGTGGTCCACCAGTGTAGCTCCCCAACAAATAGCATCGTAGCGCCATTATCAGCAGGTCGGGCCATATTCACATTAGCATAACCTGCATAGACAAAATAGACAACAAAGATTAATTATAAATCATGAATGACATTGACCAAATGAGGCACACACACATAAATATCATACCAAAAAGGTAGACCAACTATAATAAAATCACTTCTTCAAAGTACAAAATAAACTCTTAGAGCAATGCACATCCTCTTTCCAAATTACCAACATGTTCATGCTACGGAGTATGCCATAAACTATAAACCAGAATATAGTTAGCATAACTACAAAACTTGGAATAACAAATTATGCCCAAATCACCATATCCAAACATGGTTCTTTGGTAAAACAGATAAAGTGGCCGCTGAAGTTTCATGGTTTTCAGTTGCAAATCTTAACAAGATTTTTTTTTTTTTTTTTTTTTTTTTTTTTTTTTAAACCAGATGGGATTCAAGAAATCTAAATGCATAACTTTCGATGATTTATCAAAAGATAAGTAAACTGATAGTTAATATCTCTTAAGCCGCTTGAACTCCCAACCAAAGGTTGTAGTACGTGACCTAAAAGCAACTCATATATGCATTTAATCAGTTAATGTGATCAATTCCCTCATCATCACTTGAGTTTGTATGTGGACTATAACGGGAAATAGAACTGTTAGACGGGCGTGACCGACAATTACTTTTTGTTGAGACTTTCTAGAATAAAGAAGGAACAAAATAAACTCAGTATATACAAATTTTCGAACATATACGGCAATATTAGAGGTAGGAGTTACGAGACTCACGGGTGTGTGAACGTGGATACCAAGATTATAAAAGATTTGAGATGCTAGGATTATATAATTGTGTGATACGTATATTGTATTTCATAAGCCTACATATAATAAAAGATGTTATCTTATGAAGCATTCATAATCCATACAAAATAAACAGATTGAATACATCGTGCTCATACTAGCCGAAACTATCGACCAAAAAGTATGTGTTTGCCTCTTTTTTCTCTCTAACCAGACTACTTGGCTTATATTTAAATCTATTAGCCTTACTTTCTACATGGACTAACTGCAACTCTCCATCTCTCCATTTTTTTTATAGCAATCGAACAAATTTCCCCTTCCTCATCCACATTTATCTAATGGGTAACAGTTACGGATATATCCAGTGCTACTCAACAAATTTTAGATTTATTAAACTACCTAATATGTTGATGATCTATACTTTAATTGATAACAAACACCTTTCTCCCAGTTTGTTTACTCATTAAACTCTCTCAAGGACTCAAATTTAACTTTACTTATTTAGCAGCAATAATACTATGATTCAATCAATTAACACTTCATAAATCTAGTATCTCACGAAAGAGCCTGCTTGTTATTCATATAAATACACAAACTAAGTGAATATCGATTCAATTATACGAATATAGGATCACCTACTTCACCGTCTTGTTCACATATTTTTTTTTTTCATTATCGACAAATTTTATAAGTGAAAAAACCCTAAAACGGGATCATCACATTCTCTTCCAACAACGTAAGTTCACCTATATGATTACCTATTTCGCCTTCACTTCTGAACATAAACGCGTAACTGATGGAATTCAACTATTAAAAATCTCACTATCTACAATACTTTTGTATTTTAAAACCTAACAAATATATCATCGTATACAAGACAAAGTCCCAAAACGTAAGTTCACCAATCCGATTACCTATATCACCTAAACAAAATTCTAACTATAAAAACTTCACAGTCCTTCATAAGTCAAAACCTAACAACAAAATCATTATATACAAAACAAGTCCAGCTCACCAATCCGATTACCTATTCCGTCTTCTCTTCCTAAAACAAAAGCGTAACTTAACTAAAAAAAAAAAAAAACTAAAAGCGATCCGATTACCTATTTCGCCTAATTCTCTTCCTAAAACAAACGCGTAACTTAACTAAAAAAACTAACAACGATCAGATCACCTATTTCACCTAATTCTCTTCCTAAGAGCACTCGGTATGGGATACCGATAACATGCCATTCGTCCCAACTATGAACCAATAACATATTATTATCATACCGTGTTATGTGCCGTTGGTGTGCCAAAGGTCCCAAGCCATTGGTGATGTTGTGTACTGTGAGTGAGTGAGTATTTTTAATGGGATATTTTGTGGGACCCAATAACATGTTAGTGGTGTGTTATGAGGGATGGTGTTTTAGTTATTGGTGTGTTATTGGGGAGGTGATGAGGTGGCGCTGAGGTGACATACCAATAACGTGTTATCCGCTCTTCCCACACCTTGTGCTCTCAACAAAATTTTCATTCATCCTAACATCACCAAAATCACACACACAGTAAACTAATATAATCACAACTAATTTCACAACAACATAATAACCATATCGAAGCTCGAATGATTCAATATATAACATAATAACAATAATGATATAAAAATTTATAAAAGATATACGTACAGATGAGATGAAGAGATGATAACGAAATGAATGATCTGTGTGTGTGTGGTTTTTAGTGTGTGTTTAAGTGTAGCTTTATTTATGTTTTCGGAGCGGTGAGGCGGTGAGCTACGAGAGTGACGTTAAGTAGCTTTATTTATGTTTTGGGAATGCTCATTTTAGAATGAGTCATGAAATAATATTTACTAGCTTTTTATACATTATGATTAATTGATTACACTTATAGTTATCTATACTATATTATAAAGTATTTGGGACATTCTTAAAAAGAAAGGCTTAAAAATTAAGATTCAATCTTGCTTATAATGGCAAATTTTAATAAGACATCTATAATAGCGTTTATTACAATGACTTTAAAGACTTTTTGTGAGCGTGTTTAAAAAATCAAAGTAATTTAATATAAGAAAAAACGCGTCTATAACATAAAATACCTAATAAATGTTATTTTAAAACACCCCTAATATGAAAATACTTGTTCTTGTACATATTGTACAAACTAATAAAACATTGCGAATCTTCATCTGATTTATATGTAAAGCAAGTTGATTGATACGTATGTTTTTAAAAATAGATCGGACCAATCGGGTTCAACCGGGGGCGAGTCACCACCGGTTTGGCTAGCCATAAAAGTCGTCAAAAGCGATATTATTAAATCAATAAGTTTTAAAATGCATACTAAATTAAAATGTTCAAAAATATTATTAAATTGCAAGAGTCATAGAGAATCAACATATACGCCTTTTAATTTTTTTTAATAAAACTTACCGTAAAACTAAAACTTTGTTTTATAAAAATCGGACGATTTTTCAAAGCGAAATGATCTGAGGTCTGAAAGTCTAATTATATGATTATACACATTTACACATATCTATATATCTTATATTATAAAGTATTTAGGACGTTCACAAAAGGAGCGCTTAAAATTAAGATTCAATACTTGCTTATAATGGCAAATTTTAATAAGTACATCTATAATAGCATTTGTTACAACACTTTAAAGCACTTTTTGTAGACATGTTTAAAAAAAAATACAAAGTAATTTAATATAAAAAAAAAACGTCTATAACATTAAATACCTAATAAATGTTATTTTAAAAACACCCTAATATGAAAATACTTGTTCTTGTACATATTGTACAAACTAATAAAACATGCGAATCTTCATACAATTTATATGTAAACGAGTTGATGATGCATATGTTTTTAAAAATATATCGGACCAACAGGTTCAACAGGAACCGGAGTCATGGCCGGTTTGGCTTGGCCATAAAAGTCGTCAAAGCGATATTATTAAATCAATAGGTTTAAAATGCATACTAAATTAAAATGTTCAAAAATATTATTAAATCATGAGAGTCATTAAGAATCATATATCGCCTTTTAGAATTTTTTAATAAAACTTACCGTAAAAACTAAAACTTTGTTTTATAAAATCGGACGATTTTTTCAAAGCAAATGATGCAAAGGTGCAAAGTGCTAATTATATGATTATACACATTTACACATATCTATATATATACTATATTATAAAGTATTTATGACATTCCTAAAAAGGAAGGCTTAAAAATTAAGATTCAACACTTGCTTATAATGACAAATTTTAATAAGTACATCTATAATACTCCCTCCGTCCCAAAATTATAGTCCTCTTTTGACTTTTTCGGTTTTTCTTTTATAACGTTGACCTTATGTACCTTTGTTTGTGTTATATAATACTTGATACAAAATATATGAATGGATTGAGTTTTTAATGTATTTTCATTTGGTATAATTTTCTCCAATTATTGTATAATATAAACAAAAATATTTAAGGTCAAAGTTGAAAAGGAAAGACTAAAAAAGTCAAACGAGGTATAATTTTGGAGACGGAGGTAGTAGCATTTGTTACAACACTTTAAAAGACTTTTTGTAGGCATGTTTAAAAATACAAAGTAATTTAATATAAGAAAAAACGTCTATAACATTAAATACCTAATAAATGTTATTTTTAAAACACCACTAATATGAAAATACTTGTTCTTGTACATATTGTACAAACTAATAAAACACACGAATCTTCATACAATCTATATGTAAACAAGTTGATTGGTATATATGTTTTTAAAAATGGATCGGACCAACGGGTTCAACCGAGGAGCAAGATCACCACCGGTTTGCTAGCCCATAAAAGTCGTCATAAAGCGATATTATTAAATCAATAGGTTTAAAAGTGCATACTAAATTAAAATGTTCAAAAGTATTATTAAATCGCGAAAGTGTCTAGAATCAACATATCGCCTTTTAGAATTTTTTAATAAAACTTACCGTAAAACTAAAAGTTTGTTTTATAAAAATCGGACAATTTTTTCAAACCAAATGATTCAAAGGTGCAAAGTGCTAATTATATATATTAGTATAATAATAATTATACTCTTTAAATTAACCACATGATTTCTTGAATATTTATTTTTTCTTTATCTTTATAAGTAATCTTTTCTTGTATCATCCATCTATGTGGGACAAATTTAACAAACATTGTTTTGAGAACTAAATTTTCTTAGTATAATGTAAGTGTTTTTAAAATTATTTATAGTGTTATTATTTAATGACAATTTGACTACTGGCCATCATATCACTACTTTTACATACCTTTATAATATAACTGCTACCAACTCAGTATTGTCACAACATCACGTGGATAATCTACAGTTTTATATGAAAATTTTGTTATTGCATGAAATTGTTCAAAACTAATTTTTAAATCAACCATATATCTATTGTATTGTAAAATATATAACTAAAAAATTTATTGAATATTTTAATTGTATGGTCTGTCAGTCGATCATTTATGCTTGTGACCGCTTAATGATATCAAATGTTTTTAGAGAAAAACTGCTACTACTCAGTGTTATTTTTGTTAAACATACTTAGAGGTAGCAAAATATACTCAAAAGCAAAAAGATAGGCTAAATGGGCAAGTTTTTAAAATATTTGGGCACATTTAGCCCCTTCTTTTTTTGAAATGGGCACATATAGCCCATTGAAAACTTAAATGTGCACTAACGTGCACATTTTTTTTTCTCAATTGGAGACCATTACGATCGTTTTAAAGATTATTTTTTTATATAATATATTTAAGTTTTTTAATATAAATAAAATATTACGTTTAAGGAATTTATTTCGTTGTTATAGGTCTTTTATTAAGCGATTTGTATAACATGTGCTCGTTTGGCCCGTGCCCGTTCTAGCCCGTGCCCATTTTAGCCCGTGCCCGCCCGTTTTGCCACCTCTAAACATACCATATAGGCATATATAATACAGCTCTCAAATGTTCAAAGCTCTTAAATGTTATTTCATGAAGCGTTAAAAAAAATGCATTCCAAAAAAAAGATAAAGCTATTTGTTGTTGTCAAACGAGCATTAAAATTACAACACTCAATGCTCAGCAGAGCTAAATATTTTTAAAAGCTCTTCGCCAAACACACCCAAGTGTTTCACAATTTTATGTGTCTAACACACCCAACTCCCAAGTGTTCACAATTTTATGTGTCTTGTACTTATTTTTTATTTTAAAAAAGAGTAAATTGCATAAATCATCTCTGAAGTTTGGCCAAATTGCATGTTTCATCTCAAATATTACGAAAGTGCAAGGATCGTCCCTATGGAGAAACCTGTGGGACGATACTTGCACCAAAAGTTTCCCCACAAAGACGATCCTTGCACTTTCGTAAAATTTAGGACAAAACATACAATTTGACTAAACTTTAGGGACGATTTATGCAATTTACTCTTTAGAAAAATTAAAATATGAAGAAAATAGTTACTTATCTTGTCCTATTCAGTCGACTTTGATGTAGAACAACAAATACACATTGTACTTTGTTGACTTATGATAAAAGAATACAAAAACTATAAAATTTCTCGGTTATTTTTTCATGATTCAAATAAGTGTTGATGGAGTAAAAAACAAGTCATTAGTTAAAGTTACAGTTTTGTTCAAAAAAAAAAAAAAAGTTAAAGTTACAGTTGTTATCCACCCCTGCATTAAAAGTTCATATAAAAATTTAGCAAATTTAATTGCAAATGGAGAAAACCCTATGATGGCATTGTAAACTCAAACTTTACATAAGTCATGTCGATAAATGAGAACCGAGTCTGTTAAACAACAAATATAAAGGTACAAACAGTAAACAGAAACTCAACTTTTTTTTGTGTTTGGGTACTTGTAAACATTTATCACTTCATTATGTGTGTTAGAGCACTAGGTGTCAAACGAGGTTAACTCGTCGTGTCACCTCAGTAGCAAATCGATCCCATTTTTCCACAACTAACCACAACAAACCTCTCCTCACTCATATAGCAAAACTCAACGTTTAGGGTACAGCTCTGCATTATTTTTTTATTCAATTTTCATTTCCAAATAAACTAAATAAATTCATTTCATTCAAACTAAAAATCAATCATAACTTAATAAAAACTTACGAAACATAAAATAAAGATCTGAAGAAAAAAAACATCAAAAAATACATCAAATTATAACGAAACTAATTATTCGTATTATGTTGTTGAAATTGTGCCCATTGGATTGTTCACAAACATGCTTCGATGAGGCGTCGTTGAAGCTTTTCGTGTTTGCGTTTATCATGTAGTTCTTTGGCTTTTTCTTTGCACTGGCAACGTTCAATCCATGTCTGTTTGTAAATTTGGTGTCGGACAAATATCGTTTGCAATGTCGGATATCGCAAAGTTTTCATCTTCCAAAATCATGTTATGCATTATGATGCGCGAACATGATTCTCAGTAACTGCCAATAGTAAATGCATGCGCGGTTGGGCAATGATATGCCAACGTCCTTGGAGGACACCAAAGCTCTTTCGATATCTTTTCGAGCACTATCTTGTTTTGCTTTGAATGCGGCATTTTTGGATTAGTTGCAGCTGTAAATGACTTGACAAAGATGCCGCTCCGGGTAAATTCCGTCAGCTAGATAATACCCTTGCTTAAATTTACACCGATGACTTCAAACTCAACCTCGGGCGATGTCATCAAGCAAGTCGTCGAATAACGGAGAATTATTTAAAGCGGTTAGATCGTTATTCGCACCCATTACCCCAAAAAAGCATGCCAAATCCACAAATCGTATGAAGCAGCGACTCAAGCATTATAGTGGGATATTTTTATCACCTCTATGAAATTAGCCTTGCCATTCTTTCGGACGGTTTTCCATTCCGGTGCATACAATCGATGCTCCCAACATTCCGGAAGCCCATGAACAATGTTATGTGCATGGTATAAGTGCCGAATGTCATCCTCATCGGTTTTCTTAAAAACTCCTTAATAAATAGTTGGATTATGCACATAAGAAAGAAATCTAGGCAATCGGCGTGCGGTGTTCACCTATTTGTAAATACTCATCTAACGCATCGGTGATATCCCGTAAGCCAATTGGCGTAGGCGCGTGTGCATTCATAATCACACTAAAACTCATTACGCCCCTACCATCGAATCGAACTCTAAAGAAATCAAAATGCTTGGGAAGAGGATGATGAGTTTCAATATATGTTTCAATACCTTGTACTATTTGTAGAAATAGCGACGGCTCATACAATCGGCGCCTAAAATTAGCGTCCAGTATATTTTGGGTTGTCACCAAAATAGTCATCAAGAAGGCGTCTTGACAATTTCATGTTCACGAGGGACATATTGACGACGCTTTGATGGACCGGGTGCTTGTTCCGCAGCGTTTGCTCCGCCGAACTCTTTAATAAACATTTCTAATTCGTTAACTCTTGAGGTCACTTTCGTGGAATAAGATGATTCATTATCGTAACTCATGTTTGACAAGTTTGAATGATTTATTTTGATTGAATGTGAAAAAATGTATGATATGTTATGTTAATTTATAGAGTGAGTGGTGGGTTTTAAAAAAAAAATACATTATATCCGTTTAACAACGGATAGAAATTGAATATTCAAACGGTAATATCTCACTTTGTCAGAAAACTTTACTCGTCGTGCCCACGATTTGCTTGCCAACGACGAAGCATGGCGAGACGAAGCGGTGTCACAACGAGGCTCGACGAGATGCCAGGGTGGACGACGAAGGGCGAAGACGAGCCCACACCGGGTGCTCTTAGTGGGTAAATTACTAAATTCTACTTTGTTAAAAAAACATATTTTCACATAATGAGTGATTTCTTTCATTCTTCCCAACGAAGGTGGGCGTCTGTCTTAGCTTACTGTTCAGCTTATCGGATTATGGCTTTATCTAAGGTCATAAGCTCAGCTTGATAAGCCCAAAAAAAAGGAGCTTATGAGCTCTTCAAATTTTACATAAGCTCATAAGCCCACTAAATAAGCTAAGACAAACACCCCCAAAATACCAGAAGGATGTCGTTTTAAGTCAATCGCTTGCATTATATTTCGATTAGATGAAACCATTAACACATTGGGAAAAAAGAGTCGTAAAAACAAACATAATACAAGAAAAAGAACACAAAGCTAACGATCTAAAAATCAAATTTCAGTTCAGTATACTGTCGAAACAATTTGATGACACCTTTATGTGCTCAAGTTCAGTCACCTTATAAGTTTGCTTAAAGAAACAAATATTTCACTTAGCATCCTAAAAATTAAAACCTATTTGTTTCTTGATGAAAGAATACAATAAAACTCTTTTTTTTTCTTACACGGAATGAAACATCTAGTGTACACCTCTTCTTTGATAAAGCTAACTTGCAAAATGTACAGGGAAGGGAAGCGAAGAACCATTTCCGGATCAATGGGCTGATGGAAAGACTCATGACGTATCAATACATTCCCTTGAAAACAGGATTTGTTCGGCATATGCTTGCCCCGTATTCCTCATACTCCGCTTTTGTATGGCAAGCCTGTTCACAAAAACATAGGGTTAATAATAGATCAATAGTAAGAACCAACCAAGTTTAAATTGTTACCCAAGCCAGTCGACATGCCCATTTATACAGCTATTGACTGTTTGAGGGTTAAACCGCAAAAAAAAACTAAAAGTTGAGTGGTTTATACGTACCATTAGTAACCCTTTTAGAAATCTAGAAAGGAAATGCAATATTGCACCATTATTAACCCGTGAATTGCACCGTGAAATACATGCGGAAAATAGCCCATTTCCTAATCCTCGATTTTTAAGGTATTCCGTTCACATGTACCATGGCTTGTATTTTCTAATCCTCATATGTTAATATATCTACAATAGGTGCATAACAAGACCATCAGGTAATGCTATTAAACCTTTTTTAGATTGGATTAAATTAGCAAATTTTATTTTTCTTTAATTTTTATTGGTACAATCCCTCGTTCGTAATTTCTACTGTTTTCTTAGATTAATTGTTAACAACCTCAGATTAAATCTCAAACTTTATAATATGAACTTCACATTGAAGTTGCTTAGTGGGTTTAATGTGCTCATAATAACAGCGGATTTACACGTTTCTGTATGAATGTTTGTTCGGATGTATCATTGACTTGCTGTTAGAAAAGCGTATGGTCTTTTACCTTTTTGGTATTTAATTTGCGACTTAATCTTTGTTTAAAGGTTCTGAAATAAGAAATATAAAGAGATTCACGCATCATGTTATGGTTTTGTTGGGATCGATTTTTTATGTAAAGGAACACATAAGTGAATATAATCATCATATATGACGTTATTGTATTTTAATTCGTACAGTTGTACTTTATTAGCTATCTATTACAGAACTCAAGTCAAATACCTTATAATTTGTTGTGCGATATTCTCATAAATATATTATAGGCTATCAACATGAAACGCGGACGATGATGATGCCCGGCGGTATTGACACGAATAGAAAAGTCTTTTAACTTTCGGAAGATAGCAACTTAGGAAAGAAAGTTATTACAAGAGACTAACATAAATGACTAACGAAGTTACATCCGATACATATATATATAGTAGTACAAAATATATCGATATCGATTGGTCTCTTGAATATGGCATAATGTACATGAAATACCTCGGACTTATATAAGAAATGAGAGTTTTTGGCTTAACTCTCATTCAATGTTTTTCTGAATCCATGCATCGGAAATAAATGATGCGTTTGAATGTTTTAAGAGTGAATTAATTATTTCCTATTTGATAGTATATGTTTTTTAGTTAATGTTTTTAACTTTGGAAAGTTTTAAAACTAATATATGTATGTAAATTGAGAACTAACTTTTGCAATTGATATCTTCTTCATATAAGACCACATCTTTGCTTATATAATGAAAAAATAATAACTTTGCTTACATAACAACTTAACATTGTTTCTTCTTACCATTTAAAATTCAATTGTTAAGCTTCTACCCATTCTTATATTTTCTTTTGTGTCCATTTGCATTGCATAATTTACTGACAAAACATTAATGTAAATTGTGTTTTAATTGCAGAAATTTGATACGGATTCATTATTTCTTTTGTGTTCATAATGAAATTGTTTAGGTAAGAAAGGTTTAGGTTTTGTTTTTTAAGTTTTCTATAAATATTCCAAATATTTAGAAGATCGAAATGTGATGTTTTTACTAACAGGTAAAATATAATTCATATATGTAATCCAATTAAATATTAGCAACTCCGATTCGTTTATGGTTCTCAATGTTTTTATGGTTTCTTATACATAGATATAATGTTTGAAATTCCCTTACATTTAGATTAGAACGAGTGTGGAAACCCGCGCGATGCAGCGGGATTGGTTTCAAAGGACTTATTTTGTAGCAACACTTGCATTTGATGTTTGGACTTACTTTGCAACGACACGTAAACCTTAAGGACTGTTTTTGCCAAGTTGGGAAACTCGCATTTAATGTTCGGACTTACTTTTCAATGATTAAACCTCGGGGACCATTCTTGCCAAGTTTTGAAACTTTGCATTTAATGCTTGGACTTACTGCGTGACACTTAAACCTAAGGGACCATTCTTGCCAACTTCGAAAGTTAACTTTGCATTTAATGTTTGGACTTACTTTGACGACACTTAAACTTGAGGGACCATTCTTGCCAAGTTCTGAAAATGTTGCAAACACTGTTGGACTAACTTTGCAACGACACAAACCTTAGGGACCATTTTGCCAAGTTGCAAAGTTAGCAATTAATGTTGAGGACTTAACACAACGCAGCGCCACCGAACCTCAAGGACCATTCTTGCCAACTTCTTTGAAGTTTGCAATTAATTCAGAGACGCGTGTCGTGTAGAGATCGATCCCCGCGTTTTAGTTATATATAGTAATGTTCCTATCACACTGTAGTGTTTTGTATAAGTGTATTTATAAAAGTGTGTGTTTTTTTTTTTTTTTTTGACATTTACGTACGTTATATGCTTCTTGGTTTGGTTTGAATTAGTTGCATGTTCTTTCGTAGATGTGAGCTTGGTTTCGTGATCCAGAAAACCAAAAAAACAATGGTCAAGGAACTAAGAACTAGACCGAGTAGAATGTCGCGGTCCCGGTTTAGTTTTCGGTTACTCTAATGCAACTTCTGTAAACTAGAACAAAAGATCGTTCAATACAATCCAGTGTTTGATACTTTGTCAACTAAACTATGATGTCTTCCAATAAAGAGTGTCAAGGAAAATCACCTACACGGATATCATATATATATATTTATATGTGATAATAAATCAATGACAATGAGCACATAAGGAATATCAAACGTTGTTTCCTTTTCATGTTTATAGCTTTTGCTATTGTTGCATCAAACTAAAAAAACACATAAGCACTAATCATAAAGAATCTAAATATTGATTTGATTTTGTTTAGATATATAACAAGTAGGGTTGTAGGTTGGAACGATTGTAAGTATCTATAAGAAATTTTGTATCGATATTACAGAGAGTATGGAATCATGGAAAGATAATGTTATGGGTTTTAGACTTTTAACTCTTTGTCCATGTTTTTTCTGATGACAATCAACAAAAGTCAGGGACAATCTCTTGAGCAAGTCGGTTTGTATTTGCCACGACCTGTTTTTACACATGGCCATCTATATGTAGCCTTCTCTCGTCTTACAAGCAAAAAAAGATTGAAGATGGTTATTCGTAACAAAGACGAAAGTCTCACCAATAACACCACCAACATGATTTACAAAAAAGTGCATATATGATCGCATCTACATGTACACATATCTCACATTAGGAGAAATAAAGGATTGAAGATGTTTTTTTTTTCTTTACTAGATTATTTTATTATGATGTTTCATATACGTATGTTCGATTATTACCAAATTTATACCATACGTTTTTTTATATAGAGTTGGTTCTTTCTAACTTATAACTTCATAATACAAAATATCGTTTACTAACTTTTTCGACATTACTTAAAAATACCCGTGAATTTTCACGGGTCTTTTAGCTAGTACTATCTAATAAAACAGAGTTTTTATTCAGCCTCTTAATTAATTTTTTCTATATTTAACTTTTAACTATAACTTGACACGTGGCAAAGATAATGGACTAAAAATTACACCTTCTGAAAAAATGTCGAAGCTAATTTAAGAAATGCATCACGACTATAAATGATTGAAATATATTAATGATTTAAATAATGGCCTTCCTATTAAACACAATGGATACTTTCTTATACAGTATGTAAAAATACAAATCATATAACAAACGTATTTTATCTTTCTGACATTCTAATCTACATATTCATTCGCAACTTCTATTGAGATTGCATGATACAGTTCTTGGTTCTCTCCATTAAACCTATGAAAGTCAACTTTACTATAAAGGTATTAATCATGTTGTTTCGTACTTTTGTTAGTAAGTAATCTTCTTATCCATTACGATCATCCATAAATAAAATCATCGTCTCTACTTTTTGTTTAGATCATGAAGCTGTACTAGGTTTGTGTTCCATGTTATAAGGGTATCGTTAAGTTTTTTTTATAAAATATATTTTATTGTTGATCATGGCATGAATGTTAGCAAGAACTTTGAGACTTGACCAAAAAGTTTGAGTTCGTGGGATATTATTTGCAGTTCACCATGTTTACAGTGATTAATATTTACTGTATATTAGAGAGCTTTTTGTTTTATGTTTCTATTTTCAAGTTGATTTTTGTATTTGTAGCTAACGTATATATAGTCTTTTGTGTTCATATTTTATAGGGATCAATTAATTGTTAATTGTGGCATGTTGCATGCTGTGTATTTTTTATAGAACAAAATGAATATTTGCATCTCTAAATTAGGGGTAAGTCAGGACTATAAGAACATCTCTTCTTTTTCTACTCTTCATGATATATCAATGTACTTTTTCATCTGATTTTGGATTGTATGTTTATTTATTGGTTATCTCTTATCACGTTGATTTTAGGCTACTTTCGTTTTGGGGGATCCAAGTAAAGAAAATAATAATATGGATGTAAATAAGTAATAGTAAAACCGGTTTCTTTCGAGTCTCTCTGAAGGTGATAGTCCATGATTTGCTTCTAATAAGGTATTCAAGCTAACAAACCCAACGTAAGTTGTCTTATATACAGTTAAAATTAAACTCTTGAAGATTTTGCTTGATTTCCTTTTATAGGATATATATAAATTTAAATCTTCTATCTCCATTTATTTTCGATTCAAATCCTTTCTCTACATATCATGTACATTTAATCAAAAGCATGGTGTCTGCTATATGGAGCATTGGGTATAATTAGTAAGCCTACAATGATCAAAAGTTTGTGAAATACGGAGTACAAAATTTGACGGTTTTTGATACACTTTTTGACTTTAATTAGTGACTATACATGAAATATATATTTTGTATTAAATTGTATTGATGGGATGTAAATTTTCAATTTATTCTATAAAACGAAAAAGTTAAAAAGTGTAACTAAGAGCAAGAACAACCAAGAATTGAACTTAGTCGTTATTTGGCTCACAAAACATGAACATTATCATTGAGGTAGCTTTAAGTTATGTCAAATATTCGAGCTATTATTATTATTATTATTATTATTATTATTATTATTATTATTATTATTTTATAACATCACTTTATTAAAAGCTTAAAGTTCTGAGAAATTAGTGGGAGCGAGAAAGCCGTGCCCCACTCCTCTGAATAATAAATAAACTAATCGATTAAAATATGACTGCAACACGAGCCCCGATGTCTTGAGTCGAGGAGAAGCGTCTAATCGCTTTAGTAAGGTTACTGCCTCTTTCTCAAGTTCTCAAAAAGAAAAAGAAAAGGGAGGAACCCGTTATCCGATATCTGCGCATTTAACCTCATACTTGACACGTTTACGTCGTGCGACCTCACTAACCGCACGCCGGCACAAAATCAACAACCCGATTGCGTCAAAGGAGACGAACACGTAAGATCAACACAAACATCACGCCCGCCATCCCAAGAATAAAGCAATATATCTGCCGGTCGCGGTGCATCCATATCTCCATGAAGCCCAATATCCACCTCCTTACGAGCGAAATCCGGACCGAGAGCATATATCAACAAGAACATCACGCATAATGTTGTCGATGTTTAATGCCAACAATACCGCGCATGAAGCGCATGATCCCATAAATATCTCGGTAGAAAACCACAGAACATGCCGAAGCACGGTACACGAGCGATGAAAGGGGAACACCCGGTCGATAACACTGACCACAACGATAAGTCTGGCGTTCATAGTTTGTCCCAATCCGGATATAGGAGCCACGCTAAGCCAATCAAGTATGATCCTCCTTTAGTGAGCTCCATAGCGCCACTGTCGAGGGATAGATGGAGCGTAAATTCAACAGTTTGGGTAACCCGATCAAGTATATATCGCCAATTTCTTCATAAGTTTGGGGAGCGACCTCGCTAGGGTTACTCAAAAGGTCAATATCCATATTCGCATTAAAAGTACATAGAGCATCATCGAAGGAGGGACCGGTGGTCACAATACCGGCACTATGGAGGAGCTTAGTCTGCAGACTAGCAGTTGAAGTCTCAAGCAAGAAAGCATAGTTCAAAACATCACTGCGGAATATAAACCAAGCCCCCAAAAGCAAAGGGTAGGTGGCGAGTCTCCATTGCCAATCACCAAAACCGGGCCCGAGCGGTGACAATACGCTCAAGGAAGAGCGAAGTGCCGCATCAAAGAAAAACGAGCACACTCAAAGAC
The DNA here is from genome assembly GCA_022545495.1 of Chrysanthemum lavandulifolium. Taxonomy (NCBI): domain Eukaryota; kingdom Viridiplantae; phylum Streptophyta; class Magnoliopsida; order Asterales; family Asteraceae; genus Chrysanthemum; species Chrysanthemum lavandulifolium. The sequence continues at coordinate 18,279,970 of CM040241.1, forward strand.
CCAGGAGAACATGTGCGCGTAGAAAATATAACTTAGAAATACCAAAGACATGTGCGGAGAAGCAACAACTCGCATTGAGGGTCATTGAGTTTGCAACTTCTCCATTAGTTCAATAGTTTTAGCAACCCTTTCGGGACCAACTTACTACAAAACTCAAAATCCACACTAACGGGTCCACCCAATAATTTAACACCATGTGAGGGGGAAATATTGGGGAAAAACACCGACATACACATACAGGGTCCTCCCGTGGCCAAAAACTTGGTTTATCAACATTGAGGTGTAGGCGCGACAAGGTCCATCCGCCATAATCAACTCCAAAACCTTACCCACAACCAAGGTATCACCAATAATAGTGCCATCATCCGGATACCAAGCTTGAAAGGAAGGTCAAAAGAATCTCTAATCTTACATGCCAAGGATGTAACACTAAAGCAAAAAGAAGAGGCCCAAGCGGATCACCTTGTTGCACGCCTTGATGAGACCAAAGAGTGTGCTCACCATAATATAATCTAGCGGGACTAGAGTAGCAATTCAACCCACCGTGAAATAGCCGGAAATGAAGCCGAACCTCTCGTAACATAACATCCCGATCCACCATGTTGAAAGCGTTTTAAAGTCAACCAACAACATAGACAGACCAACATCATCCCGGTCCTCAACCAACCGATTCACGGCGTGAAGAATAGCCTCCCTCCACCGGACACACCAACACCAAATTGCAAATCATCTAAATAACTATCGAAGAGTGGCGATCATAGAAGCACAAACCTTGGAAACTAAACGCCTCAAGCGGTCCAACAACAATAGGGCGAATACCCCTCTGGTTTGACTAAGGGTGTGAGGAGCACTAGCAATGTGCTTCACCCGGCCTCGGGCATTTACCGGCAAGGAAAAGGTTCACCACTTGGGTAATAGGCGACCAACTCATCGAAATAGCCGCGGCACCATTTAAACAATCGAAAGGTGTTGGGCACGCAACCCATCCGCCCCAGAAGTGCCACGAGGAAACTCTTGATCATGTCAAGAACCGTAGAAGGAGATGCGGTAAGGTGATGATGATCAATGGGTATATCGAGCAAAGAGGCGCAGGCCGAAAGGGGCTTAGCTTTTAAGTCCTCGAGTAGAAACATCATAAGGTGCAATACCGAAGAGCGAAAGAACTCGACCGCTGGCGTATAATGACCATCACAAATCTTCCTCTTACATTGCTTGACATTGCGGTCACCCAAATCCAAGCTATCATCATCAATATTGGACCATAATGGAAGGTTCGGCTAAAACCTCACGCGACAACTCGCAAAGCGCCACCGGGGTGCCCATGCATGAATAGCATTAACAATACCCTCTTGACTACTCCTCGGGCAAAAGGTTTTAAGTAGACAAAGAGGCAGGACAAACAAACAAACCCAACAAGAAATGTCATCAGGCTTGCAGATCACCCTATCAAGAGCTCTTTTCAAAGTGCGAGAGAACTCCAAACGACATTTGTGAGGGATAGATTTGACAGTCCGCAATCCCTTAGAGAATTAGGTATCAAGAAGAGGTAAATCAAAACCACCAAGCACATCTAAACCGAATCCTCAACAATAGCTACGGGAAGGAACTGCGGTGCGGTGAGATCATATAACCCGAACCGGACAACACCATCACCACAATCGGGAGGAGACACAAAATCGGACCACGTACCATGGCGACATTTAGTCCAGGAAAGTATGCGTTTGAAACAACCACCACATAACCACAACCCCATACGCTTAAGAGTAACCTCGGTCCTTTCGAAAATAGCCAATCAGACAAAGAGAATGCCTAGTGATAGCTTGAGCCTCACCACTAAAGTCTTGATCGCGAAGATGTGTGATCAAGAGGTTTTAGTAAGTCCATTTCCACCACCATCCCGACATCCACTAAGACCCACAAAGGGACAGTGAAACCTAACAGCAGGCATTGAAACAAAACAAACTAAACTACAGCCCCTTATAACCAAACTTCGAGCAAAGAAGCACCAAAATGGACCCAAACAAAAACCATGTAGGCAATGCCAGCAGTAGAAACCATAAACTGTACAAATGACCGCACAGTATCAACCAAGCCCAACGATATATCCAACCGACGGTAGCAAATCCCCACTCACTGTTTGGAGAAGCAAAACACCCACGGAACAGAATCGAAACAAACAGGAACGAGTCTCGAAAAGAAACCCGATAGCGTATATACACTATGATAACCAAAAGAAACAACTGGATAAAATAAAAATAAAAACTTACCGATCATAAAACAAACCCAACTGAAGGTTGGATCAAGGAATATCACAAAAGGACGAGATGAAGTAGGGACACGGGTGGCATCGATCTCAAAACAAAACCCAACTAAATGTTGAATTAACAAAGTGGAAAGATCGGGGACCGCCATGTTGAATTAATTGAATGTTGAACGTTGAATTAACAAAGAGAGATGAAGGAACCCAATCATGAAAGGGACCGCCTGAATCGCCCACACATAAGAGAGAGAACATTATTATTATTATTATTATTTAATTAATTAATTAATTTATTTTTTAACTTAGAGCTAATTTATTTTTTAGGATCATTAAAATGGCAAAAGGTCAAAAGTCTTTATGAGTAGTAAGGGCATGCTTGGTTGAGGGTTAAGGGTGGTGGAGAATGGTTAAGGTATTGAAAAGTACATTTCTCATTATATAGTCTTTGGTTAGGGAGGGTAAGGATTGATTCCGTAATGGGTAATGAACCATTATAGACTAAATTGAGGGTAAGGGATTTATTCTGCACTCATTCCTTCGCTGCATTCCTTTCCTTTCCTTTCCTCACTTTGAACCAAGCGGGCGCTTAACTTTAAATCGGTAAAGTTAATGAATGTTAAAGTTAATGCTTTTCAATGACTATTTCGATATTTAACAAATGTGATAAATTAGTTTATGTTTAATTTATTTAAATAAAACTTCTTATTTTATTGCTTAATACTCTATCCGTACTATATTATTTGTCCACTTTAAATTTTCTAAGTCTTTCATTTTTAACTTTTACCTTAAATATTTTTAATTGTGTTATATAATACTTGATGCAAAATATATGAATAAATTGAGTTTTAAATGTATTTTTTATTGGTATGATTTTTATTAAATATTATATAATACAAATAAAAATATTTAAGGTAAAAGTTAAGAAAGAAAGACTAAAAAAGTCAAAACAGGACAATTAATATGGAGCAGAGATATATCGTTCGATATCAAATCCTTTAAAATAATATTTTGAAAATGTATTGAATGCTTTTACGTTTAGTACTTTCCAAATTAGAACACAATCCCAAAATTGAAATTCCATTTATTTGCATTCATCTTTGATTTTGTCTTATAAAATATATAATCATCCTTTCAATTTGAATATATAAAACCATTCACTTGCATTTACGTGTTTATAATTTCTCATATACAACACGGTTTGAAACTTTTTAAACTCTTAAACACTTACGTATTTAGATAGTAATTAACCATTCGACTTTTAAGTTCAAAGATCTGAATCTGAAGATCATATTAGCACTATTTCAAAGGTTGTTCATTAATTAAGTGGCCTTTCTTTTGCCCTATTTTTATTTGATATATAGGGTGTTTGTGTTTGATTACACGTTTGCAAAACATGGTTCTCAAAACCACGATTTGAAAAAGTTACTCCCTAGCTCCAGTTTGAAAACAACGTTTTGAAGCATTTTCATTAAATAATCACGTTTTCACACAAACACCAAAACTTGATTATTCACAAATAATCACGTTTTCAAAGGTTTGCCAAACACCCCATAGTAATTTTTAAAACTTTTTAAACTCCCATACTACCAATATTACACATAATATCTCACAATATTATTTACGAGACTTAAACAAACAACATGTTGTTAATAAGCCACTCATAGACCAATGGCGTTGGGTGCGTAATATGCTAATTACACGATACTTGCCATGTAAATCTGATTGCAGGGTTTTAAGAATAGTAAAGTTTGACGGATGCAATTAATACATTCGTGTTGATCCCTATACATATTTTAGGACAATTCATTACAATCACTAATGAAAGCGGTTAATCCGATAATATTGTTGTTATAGATTGATAGCCAATCCAATGGTTTGCACAATGGAACAAGATTTCATGTGGCATGATTGATGAGAACTTGCATTGAGGCCACTCTAATCAAATGAAAGCCATTTTGATAAAACAATGCTTATCGTAAGGATGAAAATCTCACCGTCTGATAAACGGTCGCCGTTAATTATAGTGTGGGAGTAATTCCCGTGTTCGTATCATTAGTGATGACGATCAACAAAAGTCAATGCCAATTTATCAAGGAAGTGGGTTTGTATTTGTCACGACATGTTTTTACAGATGGTCATCTATATTGGTTATATCTCAAGTTATGAGCAAAAAATGATTGAAAATGATTATTTGTGACAAAGACTCAAACCTCACAAATAGCGCAACTAACATGGTGAAGTGCCACACAATTGTGATCACATATATATGCGGCCATACCTCGTGTTAGGAGAAAAAAAAAGAATTAAATATGGTTGTCATTTTCGGTTATTTAACTATTATGTTTGATATAACGTATGTTTTATTATTACCAACTTTACAGTTTACATTTGCTTATAATAACGTCGAACTTCGTAATACACAATGTCATTAACTACCTTTTTTCTACCTTTTTTAAAATACCTGTGAAATTCACGGGTCTTTTAGCCAGTGATTAATATATATTACTAAGAAATGCTCTTTATACTCATTAGTATTTATTATAGTTGTCACTTCCATTACCATTCCTTCATGTTTCGAATTTGTTTTGATTTGAATAGTCAAAAACTTAAATAACTCTACTGAATCAATGGTCATACATGTAGCAGCTAAATATGACATAAACATAAGAGATCAATGATCACACTAAAGACACTGATATTCCAACAACTCATTACATAATTTTATAATCATATAGGTAGTAATTTTCTTATAGCATTTAATATATATTTTTAGTTTTAATATTTCTATAACATCTATTGAGGCAGACATATAAAGTAACTTATTAATTATTAAATATATAAGACCATGTTTGGCAGCTTGGAATAAAAAAGGGAATGGAATGAACAATGATCATGGCACCCGGTCAGATAATGAGGGTAGTTCTTTTAACCTTAACTCAGAAAAAGACGATTTTATTCGCTTGTAGAATTGATCCAGTGATTACTTTAACAAGACAAATTGGCCACCAATCTGTCCAATTCTTTACATGAACTCCCATTTTCTCCTATAGCTTCTTTTGCTGCTGTAGAAAACTCTTTTGCTCGTTTTCTCTCTACTTGTGCCTCCTCACTCACAGATCTGTTAAACAACTTGGCTAACTCATCGGGGTCAGGAATGGTCTCCACACCCGCAGAGAATTTGATTCCTAAATGTAGTTCATGCAGCAGTGCAGCATTCATGTGTTGGTCAGCAGTCATTGGCCAGGTCAGCATTATGACCTCTGCTTCCACTGCTTCCATGATTGAGTTCCACCCAGAGTGATTCAAGAACACACCCACTGAGTCATGGCGGAGTATCGACACTTGTGGAGCCCATCCTCTTAGAACAAGACCCCTCCCAGCCACACGATCTTCAAACCCATCCGGGATCTTGCTGTATTTTTCTGCCACGTGTCCAACTGTGGGCTCTTTCACCACCCATATGAATCTTACTTGGCTTTTCTCTAAAGCCGTTGCAATAACCTCCATCTGTTCATTGGTCAACACAGCTTGACTTCCAAAACATATATACACCACTGTATTTTCTTCACATGTATCGAGCCATGACAGTACGTGGTTACTCGAACTAGACCCACCTCTTTCAGTGGTTTTATTACCAGTAGGTAGTATAGGCCCAACTGCGAACACACGATCATGACCAACTTCCTCCTTTAGGTGGTCAACATAAACTCGTTCCAACTCCGTGAACGAGTTTACAATGATTCCCCAACTGGCCATATTATTGCATAACCCATTTTTAATAAATTCAGAAGCTGGGTCTCCTTGTACGTAGCTTCGATAAGCAATGGAAAGCTTCCACCAAGGGTATTCTGGGGAATTTGGTATTTTAGGAAATGATATCACCTCATTTTCATTTTCTTGATCACGCCTTTTGGGCTGGTAGCGCCACAAAGAAAATATAACAGAAAGACTAAAAGCACCAGTCACAGAGAAAGTGTAATGACGGATGTCGAGCTGGGAAGCTAGGTGGTATGTCCACCCAAGAAACATGTCAGAGACTATGGCTACAGGTGGATTAGGGTTCTTGTTATGGAACCAATTAAGGACTGGGTTATATAGATCACCTAGAGCAACCATCATGGCCTTGAAGCCATCTCCTGGTAGGTCTTTAGTATTCTCTACGCCCGAAGGGATAGCGGGGTGTGATGGCAGAGGTAGGACGAGGGTGGTGATGGTGTCCGGATGGGCGGATAGAAGATTGGTTAAACTAGGGACGTTTTTTGGGGTGACAAGTATGGTGATAACTAGGCCACGGGTAGCGAGTTCGTGCGTGAGGTCAAGGAGAGCTAGCATGTGGCCTTGGGCTGGGTAAGGAAACACCAGGATGTGAGAGCCGCTGGTAATTGCCATTGTTGGCTGGTGAACGTGTAGATTGTGACCTTTGATATAATATGAGTACTAGATTGCGTTTTCTTTCCTTTGGGTCACTTAACCTGATATTTATATAATGTAAAGGAAGTAAAGATGTTGAAAACGTTGCTTTCTTACTGAATCTTTTGTTGAGATTTTGTTTAGTATTTTAATATGGGTTGGTGGTGATGCATTATTTAAAAGGAGAATTGATCTCACGCATGTATTTTTTATCACGCATCATGATTGATGCATTCTGATTTATCTGGTATAATATTTTAATCACAAATTATGATCGTCGTAAAAAAATGTGGTGTGAGTATCTTTTTATTTAAAGGGACAAAATTGTATATATCAAATTTCAAATTAAATAATGGCGTCTTTCTCCGATGTATCGATATAGATGCGTGTCTTAAATTCGTTAATTAAATAGTCATGTACTTTTGATTTCGTCTAATATAGTACGTGGTGGCCATACTAGGTAAAACCGAGTTACAAAGTGTGAAATGTTATTTTTAGCAAAAATGGTCCTTGTAGTGCATTTTTTGCAAAATCGATCCTTTGCGTTTTTCCTTGTACATTTTTTGCAGTTAGTCCTTCCGTTAATAATTTTGCACCGTTAGTCCTATTTTTTCAAATAATAGTTTTATTGAGTTAGTCCCTCCATTAATAATAGTTTCGCCGCTTTTACGTTTTGTCACGTTTCTTCGTTTTATCCGTTTCCCACATTTTTCGTTTTCGTCCGTTTTTATCCGTTTCTCCACTTTTTACGTTTTGTCCGTTTTATACTTTTTATCCGTTTCGACACTTTTTTACATTTTATCCGTTTTGCCTAATTTTCGTTTTTGTCCGTTTCATTCCACGTTTTATATGTTTCGCCCGTTTTTATGTTATTTGTCTCATTTTATTCCGTTTTCGTCCGTTTTTACGTTTTTAAGAAAAACTTTACATTTTAAAAAACTTTCTTTAAATTCGTTTTTAAACTTTTTAAAATTCGTTTTTATAAAAAAACTTTCGTTCGTTTTTAAAAATTTACGTTTTTATAAAAAAACTTTTAAAAACTTAAAAAAAAAAAACTTTACGTTAAAAAAAACTTTCTTTAAAATTCGTTTTTAAAACTTTTTAAAAATTCGTTTTAAAAAAAAAAAAAAAAACTTTCGTTAGTTTTTAAAAATATTTACGTTTAAAAAAAAACTTTTCTAAAACTTAAAAAAAAAACTTTCGTTCGTTTTTAAAAACTTACCTTTAAAAAAAAAAAAAAAAAAAAAACTTTTTAAAACTTTTAAAAAAATTTCGTTCGTTTTAAAAAAAAACTTCCTTTAAAATTACGTTTTTTAAAACTTTTTAAAAATTCGTTTTTTTTTTAAATAAAACTTTCGTTCGTTTTTTAAAAAAATTTATGTTTTTTAAAAAAAGAAAAAACCTTTTTAAAAACTTTTTTAAAAAACTTTCGTTTGTTTTTAAAAAAAAAAATAAACTTTCTTTAAAATCACAAGGGACCTTTTTTGCAAAAGAAACAAACCACGAAGGACCATTTTTGCTCAAAAATAACTTTTTGTCGAGTTTAGCGGTCGAAAAGTTCTTCGTATCATTATATTAGAAATCAAAAGTACATGACTATTTAATTAACGAAATTTAGTCTGCGTCTATATCCAGACGTTGGAGAAAATGCGTTATTTAATAAATTTTAAACCCTTTATATAATGTAAAGGAAGTAAAGATGTTGAAAACGTTGCTTTCTTACTGAATCTTTTGTTGAGATTTTGTTTAGTATTTTAATCTGGGTTGGTGGTGATGCATTATTTAAAAGAAGAATTGATCTTTCGTGTGTATTTTTATGTCATCATGATTGATCATTACAGTTTATACGTATAATATTGTAATCGACAAATTATGATCGTCATAAAAAATGTAATGATGATCACCCCTATTAAAGGGACAAAATTGTATATATCAAATTTCAATTTGCGTATAAAAGTTGTGATCAATGTAAAACAAAAATTATCTAAATATCCGATGAATCAATCTTAGGGGGCGTTTGGTTGGGGTAATTTGGAATATATTGGGGGCATTTACATTTCAATTCTTTTCAAATATCTATTTGCTAACTCAAATAGGGACATTTAAAGTAATTTCTGGTCACGAATTATAAAATGGAGAATTAAAATCCAAAAGTGAATAATTTTAATTTACTTGGAAAAAAAATTTATAAACTTTTTTTCTTATAGTTTTTTTATAAACTTTTTTTTATAAACTTTTTATAAACTTTTTTTGTAAGTTTTTTATTAACTTTTTTATAAACTATTTTAGTAAATTTTAAATTTTTATAAAATTTTTTATAAATTTTTATAAACTTTCTTTTATAAATTTTTATAAACTTTTTATAAATTTTTTATAGATTTTAATAAACCTTTTTATAATTTTTTAATAAACTTTTAAATAGAATATTTATAAAATTTATATTAAAAAATAAAAATATTTATAAATTCATCAACCATACATGCGAAGGTATTTTAAATTCGAATTTTAAATTCTCGGAATTTAAATTTTCTAAATTTAAAATTCCGGAATTTCAAATTACCCTAACCAAACGCCCTCTTAGGGTCCATTTGATTGCTTACTTTGGCTTGGATTTTGTATTGATGTGACATTAAGTATGTGTTTGTTTGAGATATGTAGGTTTAGGAAAAAGCTAAGGGTTTTATTAAATATGTGAGCTCATTTTTTTTTTATCTCTCTATTTCTCTCCTCTTTAAATATGATAAATTATATATTAATTTATAAAAATGATTATTTAGCTAAATATATATATTTAATTTTATTTCAATTTTCTTCTCTCTCCTAAATCAAATCAAAATCATAATCCAATTTCAAATCTTAATTCTAAAGGGTTATAGTGCAGAGAAAAGTTCTTAAAGTTTACAAAAATTTGTCCTAAGGTAATATAGTTTCATTTTGTTCGGTTAGGTTACTAAACTTTCGGTAAGCATACACTTGAAAATTCGGTGTTAGTCCGAGTAACTAGGATGTATATTTTTGATAAGTTCAATGCTCGATTGAACAAAATTCAAAATTCAATAACCTTGACATTCACTTTTATAAGTTCACATTCGCGAGTGAGCAAAGTTTCAAAGTTGATGCTTTAGATGAACAAAATGAAACTATATTACCTTAGGACAATTTTTTATAAACTTTAAGAAGCTTTTGTGTCTATAACCCTAATTCTAAACCCACTTACAAACCAAACGGGCCCTTAGCCATTTACTTTTTCCTTACAAAAAGGAAAAAAAACAAAACCTTTCCATCTCTTTTTTAAAATAAAATATCTTGTAAACGGTAAATTGTTAAGTGAAAAAAAATACACCGTCACCACAACTTCTGTCGCACACCGGCAGCCTCCGTTTGCCATCAGTGGTTACTGGAAGTTTATATTTATAGGCAATTGTGTCTTTTTCTTTAACATTATTAATAACATTTTCCTCTCACTTATAATTGGTTATAAAGGAGCAATTGCATAGCTACCCACTAAAAATTACATATTTGCACATATACCCTAAACATACTTAAGTTGCATTGTACATCTTGTATTAAAAACTTGTATTATGAGAAATTATGCAAGTTTTTAAGTTTTAGTGGGTAAATATGCAATTCCCCCGGTTATAAATGATGGTGTATACGTATGAATGTTGTTATGAAATGTGACTTGATTTATAATTATAAATTAGAGTAAACTGCAAAAAAAGTACTTAAAGTTTGTCATTTTTGCGAGAAATGTTTATATCTTTGAAAAATTGCAAGCTGTGTACCTAACGTTTGATTTTTTTTTTGTGAGAAATGCCCATTAAGCTGCATTCCTGTTTTTTGCTAATGTTCGCTAAAAATTTTCGTTAGTGGCCATTTGAAATGACCAATTTACCCTCATCTTCATACCACAATTATTATTATTTTTTAATTTGTAATTAATGTCCCTCCACCACCTCCATCAACACCACTATCCTCCATTATTCAACATCACCACTTCTATCCTCCATTATCCAACATCAGCACCACCTAGAGGTGAACATAAAAACTGGTTAACCGAACCGTAACCGAAAACAAACCAAAAAATCAACCCGGTCAAAACCGGTTTTGACCAAAACAGGTCCCGTTTTTACCCAAACCGGCGGTTGGAACCGGTTTGGCATTTTGAAAAAACCACCGGTTTGGAGACCGGTATTTATTAACCGGTTACACGAACCGGTTCGGTTGACCGGTTTTTGCGGGATTTTAAATTTTTTTTGAATTTCAAAATTTTGAATTTGAAAATTTTGAATGTAGAGGGGAAGGAGCCGGGGGGGGGGGGGCGGATATTATTTAATTGTGTTCAAAAATTACCATTTTGCCATAGAAAGGTTAGTATAAATATAAGGGTTATGTATTTGGTTAATTACAACTTTCAAACAATCAAAATACACTCTAAAAAATCAAAACCGAAAGTATTTCACTAATGGCAAGTTCAAACACCACCAACACCGAAGCTGGTTTAACAAGTGCAGCGACGATTGTCCGAACTTTACCATGCGATCGTGTAAAAGATCCATGCGAAAACTTCAACCTCGTGCGAATGTCGGATGGTAAGAAAAAAGCTCAATGTAAACATTGCTTGAGTATAATGTCTGCCGGTTCCAACTCGACGTTGAAGGCTCATATAAAAAACAAGTATTGCAAGTCACTCAAAAAGGTTCCGGAAGCCGGTCAATCATCCATGGGTCGAGATGGGAGTATTTTTGTATACGATCATGATGTAGTCTGTCAACAATTTGCCTTGTTAGGTCACCATAAGTTAACACAAGTATGTAGATGATAGAAATGAGGTTAAGATAGAAGGTTGAACACACAAATCACACAATAATATTGAAAGGTTATGCGTAGGATAGATATGGTGAACAACACTCTCAAATGAGAGTATACAAGAGTATTTATACGGGAAGGGAGTTAGGACAACATATCTATTCCCTTCCTAGACCTCATGGGCCTTAACATGGGCTTATTGGCTTTCTACATAAGCCACGCCTTAATAAGTAACCATAAAAGCCATATAAATGCAACCTATTACATATAAATGACTAACACTTCATAATAATGTTTAGGAGCGTTTCCAACAATCTCCCCCTAAGTGATAGTTATGATGTAATAGCGGTTACTCGACGTCTTCTAGCACTTTTCTTTCTTGTGAGTAGAGATGCTTTTGATTCCAACAATCTTCCCATGTGTGGGATCTTGTTCCTTTTGAAGTTTTCAGCTTTGACGTCTTTGTAATTTGTTCTTTGTTCTGGTGTGGATGATGTGATTGTATGTTGTTGTCTACATCTGGTCAGCTTCGTTGCTCAGGTGTCTCTATGTCTTTCTCCAACATGCTCACACGCCTTTTCACTTTGGATTTCAGATGTGATGCAGTTCTCTAGTCTTTAAACTTTGTAGATTCTTTGGCTTTGATGAAGTTCATTTTGACTTTTGACAGAACTTCATTTATCTTGTTGTAGGTATGAGCATGTGGAGAATCAACACGATCTTTCCTCCCAGGAGCATCCATCAGCAGCTGCATAAATTAGGTAAGTGATAAGTACCAATCGATCATTGTGAACTTTTCTTAAAGAATTGACCACTACGATTGTTTTACTGATGAATGTCTTGATTCCATTCACCTTGGTCGGGCGAATCAGCCGTCCGAATCCCGTGGAGGGACAGTTGGCATTATATTGAAAAAGTTCAAGTAATGACCCACATCTTGAGAATCGATTCTTGAAAGGAATCTCCTTAGCGGGATTTCCAAAGACTTCTAGTTCGAACTTCGAGGGTGTTAACGACATAGTGTGAAAACACATCTCTAATTCTAGCAAAGGTTGTTCTGAGCTGGAGGCCCTCAGTAGGCTAACATGATGTACAAGTACATCTACGGTTTAGGTAGTCGAGGTACCGAAGCATCACCTCACGGTACGAACCGTTTGAGACAACACTAAGCGTAACCCACGGGGAGTTCTTGAGCGACTACTGGCCGTCGGTCGTTTGATGTTGACCACGGCGAGTTTCCATTCAATCACTGAGGATCACAGTTGTGAATCTCCTCATAAATGTTCTCGGAAGATTGCTAGGATCTGCGAAGGACTCTAGAATATGTCACTTGCGTCATTATTGTTGAACGACAAGTGATGAAAGTTCAAGTGTTCCTAAGAGATCTTTTGATGAATCTCGTGGCTCTAGACTCAATAGTGCGCTTTGGTTTTCCTGAGCGGAGACTAGGGAGAGGGTCTCTTCTTCAATACCAACAATATCTAAGAAAGTCGATAGATTACGTAGGGTTCCCCATGAGAATGAAACAAGCTTCTTTTAAGAGAAACTTGAGTGGCTAAGAAGGTTTCGTGCGATGCGTCCTTTGGGTCCATGACGACTTTAATCTTCAATACCGGTGTCATCTAGTGAAAACTCAGCATATGAATTGAACCCGGTTTATGCCCTAAGTTGAATAATTTGGAGGGCTATTTCTTTTCATCCTTTTCTTTACTTTTCTTTTTAATTCTTCAACTCCTTCTTTCTCCGAATCTCATTTTCTCCTTTTTATAATCATACCTAAGGACTTCTAAATACTAACTATTAGTGGTATCCTTGGGTAGATCCCTCCGGCTCTAGTGGATCATTGGACATTTATCCCTAAACTTAGTCACCTTATAACTCCATGACTATCCTATGTTGCCATAAAACTATTTCATGAAAATCCCTCAAAGTGTTTATGAATGAAAACATGTTTGTAACACTTCGAGAGTTTTGTATTTTCAGAAATACTCCCCCTCCACATGTGCTTAAGAATTTTGACAGAAATATGCATAGTGAGGTAGAGCGCGCACTTTTAAATTGATCGACTCAAGATTGACAATTCCCCGCGAGACACGGTTACATCACTGACTAGGTCAGCTTGAAGTTTTAAACACTCCTTGGTGAGGAGGTTTGACCCGTCAAGGTTCATGTCTACCAAGAGTTTCTCGGATGGTACATTCTACTAAGACTAGTCCTTTGCGAGACACGTTTACATCACTAGCGAACTAGCTTGAAATTATTACCCGTCCTTGACAAGTCTTTTGGATTTACGACATTTAAGAGCTCATCAATTCAATGGTTAAGTCTATGCACACTTAGATTCAATCACAATCCAACATATTTGTATCATACAATTTTTTTCTCCCCCTAAAAAATGGCATATTAATGTTGTTTTTGATAAAATTTGATATCGAATATGACCATTTCGAGTTTTGTAGGAAGATTTCCACAAAGAACATTGTTTGAACAAAGATATTTTTGCAAATACTCCCCCTCAACAAGTAATATTAACTTTTGAGGTTTGCAAACACGAGAGAGAGACTACTTGTTCTTTTGAGCAAAATTTTGAAAATTTTGAAAGTTTGATAAATTTTACTCAAAAGTAAGAAGCTTTCGCTCCTTTTGTAAGGATTGTAGCTCTGAAGCGTACCACATGGTCCTTTCATTACAAGTTCAGGTTGTACACTGTTATTTATGTACAAACCATAATCAATAAATAAATCAATAATCAAAATATAATCAAGAATGTTTAAGGAGTACCCAACGATTACACACGACCCGAGACTTTCTCTTCACGTTGAAATGATGAAATAGAGAAACTCTGTTGTCCTCCCACATAGCTCTCCAGTCTTCTCATCTGATCCCGGTGGAACAACCTTTCATCCAGCCTTTTAATGAACCTGCGAGCTTCCTTTCTTTCTTCCGAATTCTACCTCTTCTTCGAACCAATACCTTCTTGAATATGCTTTAACCGGTAAGCTAACCCATCACGAACCATTTTCAATGTATGATCACAAAATTTGTGGATTTCGTCGTATGCCATGAAGCAAGTATGATGAAGTTCACTGCAGTAGACGACCCCAAACTTTGGTTTTTTCAAGATAGTGTACTGAGGTAGTTGATTAATGTTGGGAAAGTGTAGCAACGGTTGTGTAAGATTAATATGCTTTTGGTATGATTCGACCGCAAGTTGTAGATCTTCAACACGTTCTTGAATCACTTTGCTTCGAATGAAGATCAGTAGGGCTGTGATGAACTGAAGTTGAATTTCTATTGAGAAGTGTCTCATCCTTCCTTGTACCTTTGCAAGGTACATATCTTCGATGTCGTTGAGTGAAAATCTCGAGAAATCTGCTTTAGTGAAGTCATATTCTTTTTCATCTTGTCGCATGACCTTGATTTCTTACAAGAATGAATAATCCCATTTTTTTGACAATGTGACCTTCATGATAGCAACGATCTTCTTATTACTCTTAACCTCCTTGTTTGACCTTTGAACTTGACAGCTTCTATAATACAGTCTTATCCTTGGTTGCCAATGATGAATTCCGTATTTTGCATCGAGGTCATAGTCCACCACTTTCTCAACATACAACTTGGTGGCATCTTCTTCAATGGCAATATTGGTAGAGAAGACTGCAGCTGGAATATTGAAGGTGAGTGATGTAACATAATTTTTACTGACGCTACTGCCGTGTTGAAGAAGCTCGAGGTCGTTGTTGAAGAAGAAGCGGTATGGAATCTTAGGTTGCTCGGGTCGGCCAATGGTTGGTAGCGACTTTGTCCAATCAGTGTAGTAGGGAGTGTTATCCTTTCTTGTGACATCGATGTTCGATTCGGGATTTAGCCAGTCAATGTTGTTAGACATTGCACGTGCAATGTTGTCAAGATGATATTCGACTTCAATTGTGCTACTTGATCTGTCTTTCAACAAGTTGAACGCGTCGTTCTTTATCCTGCGTAATTCCCCTTTCTTCATCATTTTAACTTTGAATTGATCTTGGATAATCTTCACCTGCTCCCATGTACGACCGTCTACCGGTTCTTGACCTTCAGGTAATCTAGGCGTCGCATTAACCAACTGACTGAACCAATCATACTCCTCTGTGTCATCTTCATCTAGCCATGAGACGACAGAACTTTGTTTCTTCTTCTTTGGCCGGGAGGATGATTCTGGTTGTTATTGAGGTGATGGTTGTTGTCGGGGCTCAGGAATGTCTTCATCTTCACCACTAGTATATGTGAAATGATCACCGGTTTGCTGCATTGGTGGTGGAGAATCAGCATCCCGAGGTTTGTCCGATAAGGGAGGTTGTTGAGAAGCTTGTTTAGTTGTTGTGGTGGTGATCTTAGGGGATGGTGGTGGCATGGATGATGATGACCCACCAATATTCTTTTGACGTTTTGCATTCGGGTCTTTATCCGTGTCATCATCATCTCTTGGTCGCTTATCCTGACCAGCTGCTTCCTTGCACGTAGTATTTAGTTGATATGCGAGAAGTACCTCATAAAGCTTCGATTCATCAGGTGTGAAAGTAGGAGCTCGAGGAGACATCTGTAGTATCAGCTGTGAGATCAAAGCTGTTAGGAATTGGAAATTCCATGTTAAAGTGTTGGTCACCCCAATAATGGTCTAGCATATGTTAGCTCGTAGACTTGTAGTTTGTTACGTTATTTAGTAGTTTATTAGTTAGTTTGTAGCGTAGATTAGTTTAGTGTAACACCGTGGAGGAAGGACGGGTCTTTACCCACTATATGCACGATCCATGACCCGTCGGGAGGCGTATCGTTTGTAACTTTAAATACCCTTCCATCCTTGGAAGGGTGGTGCTTCTCATTAATCTAACATTGCATTTTGTGTTACAACTCTCTAACAAGAACACCCTCTCATCTCTTTCTCTCTCTAAACCATGGCATACTTGATTCATCACCATCCAAGGCCACCCAAATTATCATCAACACAATATTTAAGATCCTACAATTGGTACCAGAGCCATGGTTATTGTGTTATCGATTTATGGTGGTCTTGATATATGTTTTTGACTATTTTTTGTACTTTTTCTTGGTCGGAATATTTTTTCCGTGTCTTGAGGTAAAACAGTTTTTAAACATGTTGTGTATCCTTTATTGGTCAAAACAAAAATGTCACGTGGTCTATTATCATTAATGAGAATACATCTTGTGTTAACTTTGTGTCCAAGTCGTTTTGTTTAATTTAAGTGACATTTTTTTACCATATCATGAAATCTTTGTGGTCAATGGTCAATCTGAATAATCTTACATGGTAAAAAGGGTCATCTGAAGCAACTCATTAGCAGTTTTTCTGGGTTTGTATGAAGATGGTTGGAAAATGGTCGGAATAAATCGACGGAGCAAAAAGTCAAAAAGTCAAAAGCGACTTGTCTTGACAAGTTTTTCAGATTCATTGTATTTAAAGCGAGTTGACTATTGAGTCAACTGCAGTAGCGACTTGTCATAAGGATGATATAGCGACTTGTCATACTGGTATAGAAGAAGCACTTGACTCATGACCCTTGAAGAAGCGACTTGACTCATGACCCTTGATTGAAGCGACTTGACAGAAAGGTAGAAGATGAAATGACTATTAGACCTTGACCAACAAAACCAAATACCAACATACTCTTTCGTGGACTTCAGCTTCTTTACAACATCACAAGTCCAAAAATATAAGCTGAAATTAAAGAACTACGTAACCATCAACATCACAGCCTCGACCACATCGAAAACCAACATCAAATCCATTCTATCCTACACCCATATCCATCTAAAAAATCTGTCTCATCTACTAAGCATAACAAAAAAAAATAAAAAAAAAAATAAAAAATCAAATAATCTCAGCTTTTCTTTCGTGATTACTCACATATGTGTCAAGACCACTCAAGGCCATACACACGAAAGAAAACATCATGGAAAATTATTCGAAGCATGGCTTCAATTGGTATCCGAATCTTAAAGACTAAGGAGATAACAAGAAAGTTATTCCCTATCTTCGTTCGTTCAATTACCAATACAAAAAACAAATCACATCAAAAACCTACCTGAGACCCATGAATGGATCTTGAAACCTTTGCAAGTGACTTGAACCGTGACTGATATGAAGATAAAGGTTTAAGTATGTGATGTAGTTTGGTTCGGATTATTGATTGATCTGAGATTAATATAGACGATAAGATCAATTATCTTGATGATGATATAATGAGATTGGTCGATTTTAACTGTGATCTAGAAGAGTTGGAAGAGAGATGGGAGTAGAAAGAGGCGGAGTTTATGAGAATGTGTCTAATTAGGGTTATGATATGAGATAAGTTAGGGATAGGTTAAGTGATATAAATGGTGATTGTATTCTTAACCGGGCCACTGGTTTCATAGTCTTTGACATGGGCCGAACAAATTCTATTCTTTTTTGGGCTGTCGTGGATGGATTTTGGACTGAACTTGGTTGGACATGAGGAGTACTAAAAAGGGTTATTGGGCTCGACAGATTGGATTTTGGACAGCGCTTAAATGTATACTAATTATCCAATTATCCAAAAACAATTTGTTAAACACAATTAAATCTAATTGCTTCCTAATTTGGTCAAAATTTTATAAAAATTCTTTTTGATACTCACACGTATAGAAAACCTGAAATTACACATGGGCTTAAGGGAAACTTTTTCATAATTCTAGAGTTAAAGTGTAAATTTTAAATAATAAACGCTCAATCCTCTCACCATCCATCTCCACCAGAAAAATCCCGTACACAGAGACAACCTTCCGCTCCTCATTCCTTTTGTTCCGTTGTACCCTTTTAAAAACCTAAAATCAACATGATCTTCAATCGAACCCTTCTTATTCCATACACACGACCAAAGGCCTAAGGGTAAAAAAACCCATTACCCATTCCTAAAACAAAAACCCCTAATTATCATAATCTGATTCTAAATTCCTACCTCGATTGAAGAAGATGCAATTATCCATATACATATGAAAAGTCAGGATTGGACATGGTAAGGATAATATAATTTTACAGTTGAAATCTTTAATTGTCATTATCTATATTTAATCTCCGAGAATTTTGTTGCTCTTCTTACATGTGTGATTCTGATTAGGATTATATATGCTACAATCTGAAACCTTATTACTTATTCACGATGGGTCCAAAAGAAGAATGAAACGCATTGCATATATATGCATACTATAATCATCAAAAGCCACACTTCCAATAGAAACCCACATAATTTTAGTTATCAAACCATAGCACTTACTATACGTCGGTAGCTATGGAACCAGAAATATTTGCAGTTCTTGATAATCACTTATATTCATTGCATGAAGATAAATTACCAAAACCTTTTACCTCAATTATTCAGTTTATTACAACGTGTGTCAGGTAATGTATTCATGATTAACATTACATTATTGTAATTTATATCTGAAATGCATTGTGTAACATATCACATGCACGATTTTAGTTTTCATTTGATACTTTTATATTCATATTAAGAAGTCATGTTGTTCACTAAATCTTTGTTATTCAAAGATTTAGATTAATATTATAATAAAAATATTACTTATGCAACATAACTAATGAATCAAGTGTTTAGGAAAACTTTAAGAATATTTTCCTCACACGTTTATTAGCACGGGTCAAGTCGAAATATCTCGAAAAGTATTACAAAAGCAAAAAATGTTAAGGTTGTCATTTGTTATGAAGCTAGTAATATTTCAAAAAATACTACACACGTTGTCTACAAATAAGTACCTTAACTAATGTGTATTATCAATGTTCAAAAGTTGTCTACAAATAAGTACTTCATGTGTATTATCAATGTTTAACAAGTATGTACAACTATATAAATGACATGCTTTATATCATTTTTAACTTTACATATGCTTTTATCAATAATTTTTTTCAGTTTGACTTTTTATTAGTGTTCACGGAATAAACATGGACTACTCAAGTGTTTGACGTTGACTAGATACATTTGTTCTTCAAGACTATCTACCAGTTAGAGAAGACGATGCATGAGCGTTTATTATTTTAATAGTTGCAAACTCAATTGTTTATCGAATCACTGACTTATTGCTAATTATTCCCTTTAAAAAATAATGCAATATGTTTACGTTCGGTGTTGTTTCTTACTTTATCACACACGGAACTCTTTAGTAAATAATAACTTTAAAAAATCCCGTGATTCCACGGGTCTATAAGCTAGTAAGATTATAAACTGTTACACGTAATAAAGACAATTGAATGTAAAAATATTTCATTTTAGATGGTGAAGTTTCTTTCATGAATTACGCATAAGGGTGGTGGCATTCATGCCACACCATACCTCACAACCCACCAATAATATCATTCCACCTAATATCATACCTCACTCATACCTCATCATAGTTTTTTAGTGGCAACCATGATTCCATACCTCACTCATTTTTTTTTTAATTCATAATTATATTAAACAATTAAATAAAAACATAATATTCCATTAATAATAATAAAAAATTACATAATACTTAAAAAAAAAAAAATTACATCACCGTTGAAATGAAAAGAAAATTACACTAGTCATCGAGGTATGCTAAGTATTGAGCCGCTACATGCTCCGTAAGATCATATCGGAGACGATTATGGACATCTTCGTCGAGTAACTCCTGTAGTGCACTGTCATCGTAAACTGGCGCTACCGGTTGATCCATAATATGAACTGGTGATATTGCCATCTCGTCGTCTTTTAAAATCATATTGTGGAATATAATACACGTATAAACGAGGTGTCGAATCTTTTCGACCGACATAGCCCGGAGAGGACGACTGAGAATCATCCATTTTGCCTTAAGACGCCCAAAAGCTCGTTCGACATCCTTTCTTGCAGACTCTTGTAGCTTCTTGAATCTCTTTTACTTCGGGGTCAGTGGGATACTTATATGCTTTAACAAACGTGGAATACGTAGGATAAATTCTATCTATAAGATAATATCCACGTTTGTAAAGCCGTCCATTTAGAGTAAATGAACTGTTTGGCGTCGTTCCATTTCGCTCAGCAAAATACAACGGAGATTGATTCAAAACATTGATGTCGTTGTTTGCACAGGGAGGACCGAAAAACGAATGCCAAATCCACAAATCATTTGAAGCGACGGCTTCAAGCATAATAGTCGGGTATTGGTGATCACCTCTCTTATATTGGCCTTTCAAATGCCTTGGACAATTGCGTCAAACGAAATGTGTACAATCAATGCTACCAAGCATTCCAGGAATGTGATGTTTTTCTTCATGTGCCTCGAATAACCGTGCAATGTCATGGGTTGTCGGCCTACGTAAGAACTCTCGACCATATAATTCAATTATCGCATGGCAAAAATGATCAAGGCAATCTCCTACAAAATATTAAATAGTAAAAAAAAAAAAAAAAAAAAAATTTAAAAATAGTAAAAAATACCGAATTAAAAAAAAATACCGGACGTTCTTCGTGCCATGTTTAAATAGTCATCAAATCTATCTGGAGGTTCACCCATTGCGAGTTGCCGAATGGCCGATGTGCATTTTTGTAACGCCGTGAAACTTTTTTCCCTTGCGTCTTGTCCCTCTTGAAACCATTCAAATCTCGCTTCAACATCACCAACAATTCTTAAAAACAAGCTTTTATTCATTCGAAATCTATCACGAAAAACATGGTCGGGAAACTTTGGTCGTTCGACGAAATAGTCATTCATTAGAGTTTGTAATGCTTTATCATGAAAGCGGGTGACAGACTGCCCCCGAGTATTGCTTGAGTTAGCCGTGTCTTCAATGGAATCGCGCAAGGCGAAATAGGTTTCTAGGGTACTATCGGTGGAGAAAATTAGTTCGGAAGACATTTTTTTGAGTGTTGTAGTTGATTTATTTGTGTAAAAATGATGAGATTTGGAATAAAATGTGAGGAGAATAAAGTGATATTTATAAAGGGGATTTTATTTATTTTTTTATTTTTTTTAAAGTTTAATGCATGCGACGGTCATAATTTCAAAACCAACACACGCTCTTCCTTCCCACACCGATTCGGCATCACACACCGAAACCCATACCACATCGAGCCATACCGCACGAGTGGCAATGGTGTTGCCGTGCGGCATGACTCCATACCGAAGCCAAACCGAAGGTGATGCCACCACCCTAAAAGGTGACTTGAGCATAAAAGAATATTCTTTATTGACAAGATCACAAGATCAAAACAATAAAATAAAAAAAAAGTACGTATTAATAATACTAGTTATAATGCCTGTGCACGCACGGGGTTTAGTCTAAATTTTTTAATAATGTATTTTATCTATTAAAAACAAATAGTTTAACCTTTTTTTCTTTAGTTATAGTTCTTAATTTTGGTTTTTTTGACGAACGTAATAAGTGTTCATTAATTTTTAAAACTCTAATCACAAAATTTATAAACAAAGTTAAGTTGTCGTATGTTTTTGCATTAATTTTGCATAGAACGTTTGAGTTGTAATTTCGACCAAAGCTCCAGATCTTTGTCGACTTTTCTCTAGGCGAGATGGTAGGCTCGTAAGGCATGAAGTGAGCCTCGAGTGGTCAAGCGAGCTTTCATCAAGATGATAAGGACGAGTGACTCGACCAACGGGAGAGAGATGAATAGGCGATTCGAGCGATCTTCCCTTTCGGCGTAGCGCGTAACACTTCTTTGGGGCGGCGCCCGATCTTATCCACAGGTATGAATATTTTTGTTATATACAAACCTTGATTGACACAATCCATTACGCTTATGATGTTTCTCGGGCTCTATCTATTTTGCAACTACTTGTTGGTTTATATGGCGATCTAGAATAGCGCTTTGTTTTGATAATGTGTTTCTCTCCCACATACTACGTTAGCTTCGATAAATGCTCAACTTAGCGAGTTTGATTGCTTTGTTTCCTCTCAATCAATACCACGCCCTTGTAATCTTGATTCCAGGTCACATTCTTCTCCTCGGTGGATTCCCCCCCACGGATGTTTGGTGAAGCTAAAGCGTGATCTTGCTTTCAAGTTTTCTAAGTCTGCTTATGGTATTGCGGTTCGTGATTCCACCGGTTCTCTTCGCTTTGTCCGCGGTGATTTAAGTTGTGCCATTTCTCCCCTCCATGCCGAGGTCATTGCAGTTCATTCGCTTGCTCGCTTGTTTATAATCACGGGTGGCTAAATGCTATTGTGGAATCGGATTCTCAAAATAGCTATCTCTTATCATCTTGAGCATGCCCACCGTGGAGATTTGCGACTCTTATTGATGACATTCGCTTTTGGGCAAAGAATATGCAATTTCATTTCTTGGGTAAAGCGTGAGCATAATAAAGTAGCACATTGGGTTGCTTCTCACGCTTTTTGTTGAACACGAATTTAATTGGGATAGTTCTTTTCTCATGAAATTTCGCCATTTGCGAGTGATTTAATATGTTCTTAGTTTTCTAATAATATTTCTAAGTTCAAAAAAAAAAAAAAAAATTATTATACTATATATTTAAAAGGTAGAATTCTGCCTCGAATGAACAGTATGTCGGTTTGTGGTTTGACGGTTGAGATGTACAAGATGAATGGCATCAACGGTTGATATTAAGAATTTTACTATTCATTCCAACTGTAGCATGAACAGTGCACTCTATTCCTATTAGTACACTGTATTGCTATTAGCAAACACATACATTGAATGAATGAACATATAGTAAAGTGTGTCGGCTACAACAATATATAAGATACACAAACAAACAAAAAATCACTTTTTACAAGACCTTATCATCATCTAGAAGGTCCTTCTTCTTCTTCCACCAGATTCTTCACAAGCAAATTGTTTCTTCTCATAATACAATGAACACCCACAATCTTAAACGCATATAACAGTTAAAAAATTAATAGAACTATAACTACCTTTTGAAACATATGTTCTAAAAAATGTTTTTTTGCTAAAAAAAATTTAAAAAGACAATGAAAGACTTTTTTTTATATAAAGGGGTCATTTACTTTTTAAAACAATAATAACGATAAACAACACATAACACATTTATGTGGTGCCTATACCAAGCAAGTCCACGTTCAATATCATGTAACAGATGACCCATTTTTGAATTTATAAAAGGACAGCTAAGATATCAATATGATGAACTGTTTTTTTTATTAAAGACAAATTTTTGCAATGATTCCGCTGTTCCAGCGCATACGAAAGTTCTCTCGCTAGCATCATCAAGAAAACTGAATAATTATTTGGAGGAAACTGGCAGCATGGGAGGTCTACCTTCAATAATATTCTGCAATTAAGCATAACAATGTATACCTTATTACCTTAAAGGTCATACGAAAGCTCTTCTCATGACAGTCTGCAAACCCACACACCCATCTCAATGCGTTAGTGGTAGTACGGGCCGAGTCACAGGCCAAAAAGCTCCAGAAAGAACATAGGTGAGCTGATCTAACGATTTGGAAGAAAAACCTTCGCCGGAAAATTTTCCAGCGACGGTGGTGACCGGATATGACGCTCGCCGGCGAAGTGAGAGAGAGTGTGTGTGTTAGTGTCTTTTTAGTGAGAGAGTGGGACAAATACTATAAATAAGAATTTGGTATTATAAAAATTTAACGGAGTCAAAGCTTATTATTAAAAATAAAGAGGAGGGACTAGAAGGGACAAGTAACAAAACGTTTAGTAAACACACTCTCAAACTCATTCGACATACCAAACGGACTCGAAAAATTATGCAATTTGCACTTTGTTTAATTTTTCAGCTTAATAATACCAAAAAAAAATTAAAGACGCCTAAGCAACAACAAACGATAAATACCAAAAAAAAAATTACATTATCGATAAGGCAATTCGGATGAGTCATCTTAACCCATTACCAAGTACTTAATACAAAAAGATTATGACAAAAACTCCCGTACATAAAATAATAAAGGCTAACGCATTCCCGCAGCAACGCGCGGGTTATCCCGCTCGTTAACCTATAAAAATCATAACATCCAAAAATCACAAGCATCTAACCTAAGGTATGTAAGTAAATCTATCAACAATGAAAAAGGAGTTTGGTATTGCAAATTTTTAGCTTATGCTTCTCGTTGAAATAATGTTGAAATTTTCAGACTATCGAGGAACTTGAACCACCATCTATCATGAGCTCCTTTCGTCCAAGCCTATCTTCCTATTCTAACAATTAAATATACTAAAGCACATGCATCATGAGCTCGCTTTGCAGGTTATCATTTTCGAAATTAATTAATATATGAATGAACCAAATCTAAAATCAAAATATAATGTGGCTGGAACTATAACAAATAAAAAGATCATCAATTCAACAATGTACTTCAACTAACAGTTCTATAATTGTTTCAAAACAAAATAAAAAGTATTATGAGTTTATGACATCTTTCTAAGTAATCTCGAACGTAACTTTTAACTATAAATTGCTTCGTATATTTGCAACAATGCCAAATTGGCTTTACCACTTACTCTTGAAGTGCCAATGGGCGTGGAAATAGCAACATGTAAATTATCCCTCCCATCTCTATGTTTTTTCAGCGAGCCACTTGTTCATGCTTCAAGTCTTAAAAGAGAAGATGTTGAACTACACTGAATGACTCCACCCCTTTCAACAGCATCAGCAGAAAATGACTCGTTGGTCCTTGAATGCAACAATGTTGTCAACCGTTCGATTTCAGACCTGTTGCAGTAAATTACATCAGTAATGACAATATCAATCATATTTTTACCTCAAAAGCAAGTTCTTTTTTTAAACAAATTGCATGTTATTGAAAAGAGAGTGCACTACACATGCTTAAAAATGTGATATACACAACAAAGATATGAGTCACCACTCAGAGTATAAGAAATAACTACACTGAATGGCTAAAAAATGTTGCAATATTTGTTCAACCTCTGATATCCCAGTGGCAGCAGGAATTCCCACTTTGCCCTTCCTCCCGAGAAACATTATGACGTTTTTCTTTAATCTGTGTTCACATAAAAGCTATCGTAAGGGGTATGTAGAGCATAAATCAGACATTAAAGTAAAGTAATTATAAAATGGTTATTTAAACTGGAATATCATAAAACAATCACGTATTCAAATCTCAGGTTGTGACATTCATTCAACATTCAAATTAAATATTGAGATACAAGAAATTAAAACTCAAGAGCTAATTAACATGACGAACTAGCTAATTAACATGACGAACTCCAGCAAGAACATAAAAGTGAAGATAATGTTTTTATACTTTTAGGCATAATGTTTGAAGCATCTATTGTATCATTACTCATATTGCAAATACACATCTTAAATACATTCAAAAACAATTACAAACATAAATACTAAATACGATATATTATACTATTTTGAACCCATGCTCACCAAAAGGTCAAAAATAACATAACACGACCAACCGTCAATAGTTAACGGTTACACACATTAAGCAGATGGTCCAGCAACCTGCATACGGGTAGATTCCCACTCAACTGGTTTTCCACAATGTCCACCCGTGACACCCACCCTATAAGACACAAACCCGGAGTGACCCACATTAACCCCTGTCAGAGGTCTGGCAGGCAGCATCAATAACTTTCAGGCAATAACGTTCATTCCTAGACCCAATAACCTAACATATAATAGATGCTGCAATTATAAAAGCCATAGCGGGCTTTTGGCCTTAAAACTTGACTTTCTAATCATACCTATAACAGGATCAGCTGCATGAATGACTACAAAGCAAGGCATATTCATATCCGTAGAACACAATGGCTTAAGAGATCCCAAACAAGGCATATATATAGTTTCAATAAGCAATCCTAAGCAAACTGCAGGAAACTCACTTGTGCAAAACACGAGCTGTAAAGCTTAATACATGCAAAGTGATGTTAACTGAAGAGAGTTCTTCTGATGAATTATATGTCGAATAAACAAACTGGCCACTAAATTGAATATATATACAGTTTAAGTTTTGGTGTGGGCTTTTAGGAATTGGAATATAATATAACTTCGTTTTGTATAAGGATTTATGCAGTTTTATTAAAAATTTACATTCTAGTCCAAGAGTATGAATAAACCTAAGAAATACAGAAACTTGTGTCTTCACCTGTTTTGTAATCTTTAAAATTACTTTGAGACAAACACGCTAATAGCAATGTAACCTTTAAACTAAAACAGGAACTGTCAAGGACATGATAACATAGATATCAAACTATTTATACTACATCCAAAAAAAAAAAAAAAAAAAAAAGCGCATATAGGTTACAAAAGAACACCATAATGACATGGTTTGGTTTTACAACTCGACTTAGATTTGTTTATCTTTAATATCACATAATAATGCAACATGCATATACCATTTACCATTTACCAATTAAACACAAAGAAATCCATGTAAGAGACTTAACTTAATGAAAGATTACTCAGCACAAAATGCGGATGCATTTGACCCCAAAAGAGACACTTTCTGTTAAACGGGTTGAATTCATTTAACATGTACTCATCATTATATGTGACTACTACTATCAACCTTCAAAACTATTGATATATAGCTATGATGAACCTGAATGCACGTACCCATGGCCCATTTTATTATGAAATTTTATGAATATGTAAGTAAAACATACACCACTTTTCATGTAAGATTTTTTTTCTCTTGCTATCTTAAATCCCATCGTTGTAACAATTAATCTTTTATATAGCAAACTATAATTACTTAAAAAAAATGAACCTGATGATCAACTTTTATTTGTCTTTAGTAATGCCAATTGTAATATTCTTTAACACTATTACATATTAAAATTAACGCGCTTCATGCCACAACCTTTATTTGCTCTTACAAACCAAAGTGAAATCCTAATAAAACACATAACATCAACACTAAAAACCAATAAAAACACTTTAAATCTCCAACCAAAAAACAACCCAGATCATAAAAACCAATAAAAATGAAAACTTTACATACATACACAATATAAACTAACAAAATCAGAAAGTTTATCCTGTACCATATGGCTTGTTTAGTTGTTTCGCAGCCACGTATAGTAAGTGCTATGGTTTGATAACTAAAATTATGTGGGTTTCTATTGGAAGTGTGGCTTTTGATGATTATAGTATGCATATATATGCAATGCGTTTCATTCTTCTTTTGGACCCATCGTGAATAAGTAATAAGGTTTCAGATTGTAGCATATATAATCCTAATCAGAATCACACATGTAAGAAGAGCAACAAAATTCTCGGAGATTAAAAATAGATAATGACAATTAAAGATTTCAACTGTAAAATTATATTATCCTTACCATGTCCAATCCTGACTTTTCATATGTATATGGATAATTGCATCTTCTTCAATCGAGGTAGGAATTTAGAATCAGATTATGATAATTAGGGGTTTTTGTTTTAGGAATGGGTAATGGGTTTTTTTACCCTTAGGCCTTTGGTCGTGTGTATGGAATAAGAAGGGTTCGATTGAAGATCCTGTTGATTTTAGGTTTTAAAAGGTACAACGGAACAAAAGGAATGAGGGCGGAAGGTTGTCTCGTGTACGGATTTTTCGGTGGAGATGGATGGTGAGAGGATTGGCGTTTATTATTTAAAATTTACACTTTAACTCTAGAATTATGAAAAGTTTCCTTAAGCCCATGTGTAATTTCGTGTTTTCTATCGTGTGAGTATCAAAAAGAATTTTTATAAAATTTTGACCAAATTAGGAAGCAATTAGGTTTAATTATTTTTTAAAATCCAAAAAGAAAAACAAATAAAAAAAATTATTACCAAATAAGGCATGAATTGATTTTTTTGAAATGAAAAATTCCCAATAGGGGTTTTGTTTTATTATATAAAAGATATTCACTAAAAATTATCGTTTCAGCATTACTTGGTTAAAGTAAAGAATGAAAAGTAAGAAACACATAAAAATTTATATTTGCAAATTTTATAATTATTATTACCAAGAAATTAAGGATAATATACTAAATCCATTTATCTGTATTTTTCTCCTCTTATCCAATAATTCATCAACAAAGATACTTTTTTTTTACTATTTGGAATATAAAAATTTGTGCACCAAATTGAAATCTTGAAAAGACTTAAAGAATCAGTGGTTGGCTAAAAATAAGTAAAGGGTGATTAAAACCATACCAATGTGTTTCTGGCTCATATTAGCAGTCCATAACATACGTACATATATATAAATGTTATCTTAATCCATATATATTACTACATCCGGCCAAAATTATATGTTGTTCACCGACATAAAACATATATATGAGAAAAAAATAAGAGTTAATTTCATAAATGGTCTCTATGATCTGTCGGGTATAAGAGCATTTTCATCAATTAACGTGTTAACGGGCGTTGATACGCGTTAACGGGCGTTAGCCAATGGACTTCCGGCGTTAAATACCCAGCGTTAAAGCCCCAACGGGCGTTATCAACATAAAAAAAAAAAAAAAAATCAAAATTTTACAAAACACCCTTCTAACGGCTGAGTTCTGGTTGGGGTTTAAAAAATTTACGTTTTAGCTCATAAACGGATAGTTAAAAAAAAATAAAAAATTCAAAACATTTTCTTACCACTATAAATACTCAACTAAAACAACATTTTTTTCACACTTCCACTACTCAATCCTCTCAATCTTGAATCTTTCATTCACTGAAAAAAAAATGTCGGGAGGCAACGATGATACATTCTTCAATCTTCTCGGTGGTGGGTGGAATACCTCAAACCCGGGTTCATCATCAAACCCGAACGCGGGTTCATCTTCAAACCTCAACTTGTCTTTTCCCAACCCCCTAGGCTTGTCGAGCCAAGAAATGTGGCAACAACATCAACAATATCTGTATTGGCAACAAAGCCAACAAAGCACCTTAAACTCCAACTTTCAAAATCTACAATTCTCACAACACTCACAACATTCACAAACTGAAACACATGATGTTCCTGAGACACCCACGTCTCCTCCAAAAAAATCTAAAGGTCTTGTTAAACGAAAGTCAAAAAAATTCAAAGACCCCGAGCCCGAACCAATCGATGATGATAAAGAAGAATTCGCTACTGGGCGTTGGCAACCAGCAGAGGAAGAATTACTTGCCAGGTGTTACATAGTTGTTACGGAGGATCCGAAAGTTGGGCGTGCACAACCCAAAGATACGTTTTGGTATCGGGTCACAAATGAGTTCAATAGACTCAACTTTCAACGGCGCAACAAGGATATGATGTCAAGCAAGTGGAAAACATTGAACCACTGTTGCACAAAGTTTAACGCTTTTTAAAAACGTACGCAACGGGAAAAACGAAGCGGGAAAAGTGAGATGGATGTCATGAAACGGGCGAAGCAATGGTATCGTGAGGAGCACAAAGTAGCACTGTTTGCTCTCGATGAAGCTTGGGATGTTTTGCATCATTCTAAGAAATGGGACACGCCGAAACCGGTTGATTTAACCGGCGATGTCCCAAGCCAAACAAACGAGGCTTTGTTTGGTCATGATGAACAACCACACCCCATGGGAAAGAAACGTGCTTCCAAGAAAGCAAGATCAGGAAGCACGACAAGTCTTGGGGAGCGAGCACAGGAGGAACAAGCTCGTCAATTTATTTCACTGAAACTATGGCAAACGAGTATCGTATCAAACGTGAAACCGCCGCAGCGGCGTATCGGGCCCAACAAGAAAAAGATGAAACAATAATGTTGGGAATAAAGCTAACAGTTACAATTGATAGGCTTGTGGAAGACACTGCTGAAGAATGCACTAGCAGTGGAAACACATTACCACTGCTAGTGCATATTATTACCACTGCTATTAGGATAATCGTTATGTAATCGTATATAGATAAGTATAGAAAATATCTTGTGTATATTATATATAGTTAGCATTATACTTATCTTGTAAAGGACTCCTTGTGCTATAAAAGGAGATCCTAGGTCATTGTTTAAGGTACGAATAACTCACGTATGCTTCAAGGTGTAACCCTAGTGATAAGCAATATCACTCGTATTATTCTCAATAATATTGAAGCTTTGTGTTACATTGTTCTCACTTACAATACATCATACAATTCATATTCTGAGTATTACTAAGTATATTCCGCGTACTTATTAATATAAATCAAAGTGTGTGTTTAGATCCATCAAGTGGTATCAGAGCAAAGGTTCTAATACTTTGATTCAGAAGATCCAAGGAATAAGCTTAACCAACTCACTCAAATCAATGGAGATGGAGAACAACCAGTCCAACTCTGCTCCAAGGCTTCCTAAGCTCAAACTTAATGAGTTTGAGACGTAGAGGATAATGATTGAGCAATACTTTCTCATACAAGGCGTGCTCTATGGGAGATCATCTTAGCGGTGATTCCTTCAAGTCTCGAGACGACCGAGAAAGTTGGTGACACGAAGTTATAGGTTTACATACACGAGACTAATAATGAAAGAGCAAAGAAGAAGAATGACACGAAGGCGAAGTTTGTTACTAACGACTCTTCCTAGAGACCGGATCATTGCTTCGACAAGTTCAAGACAAACAAAGAACTTTTGAAGAGATGCGCTCGGTGTTTGGTGGCAATGATGCTACTAAGAAGACTCAAAAGACATTGTTGAAGCAAAGTTATGAAAACTTCTCCGCTTCAAGCAATGAATCACTGACATCTTCACCAAACTCAGTAAGATTGTCACACAATTGATTGTGTTTGGAATTGAGGTAGATAAGGAAGACCTCAATCGAAGTTTCTAAGAAGTTTACTGTTGAGTTTCATACTAATGTTACGATGCGGGAAAATAAACCGAGATTGAAACTATGAAGCTCAATAATCTTTACAACAACTTCAAACTCATTGAACAAAGATTGAAGAAGGTAGGAAACTTGGTACAAGCTCTAGCGACTTGGCATTGTTGTCAACTTGACGGTGATGATCTGAAGATGACAATGATGATGATTTTGCCATTGTTGGTTCTAGTTTCCCTTTGGTAATGCTAGTGTTACCACTGCAGTTCAAAGAAGAAGGTTCTTGGTATAGGAGATCCTACCTTTTATTCTTTTATCTCCACTCAAGTTAATGGCTCTATATTAACTCATGAAGACATAGAGCAAATTGATGAAGATGACTTGCGGAGATGGATATAAAGTGGCAAATAGCTCTTCTTAGCATGAGGGCTAGGAAATTCTACAAGAAGGCGGCAAGACAATTCATATCAATGGTAATGAAGCTGCGAGGTTCGATAAAAGAAAGTAGAGTGTTTCCTTGTCACAAGTTGGGGCATTTTGCTAGAGAATGCGAAGACCAAGGAAGCGGGACAACAGTCTACTTGGTATAAGCAAAAGAAAGAACAAATTGTGGAAGAACCAAAGGTAATCTTGGCAATTGATGGTGTGAGCTATGATTGGAGTTTCATGGTCGATGGACAAGAGGAACAACCTTGAGATCTTTGCTCTTGTGTCTGAGAACATGCTCTCATGGCTTTCTCGACTACGAGGTAAAAACTTTGAAAGTTGTTCTAAAACATGTAGGGCTTCTAGAGAATGTGAAAGGCTTAATGAATCTTGTTGAGTTTGATAGGACTCCTTGAGATCGTTTTGAGCCTCTAGGGTTAACAATAACGATGATAAGAAACTTGTACATGCAGCGGAATAAAACAAATCAAAGTTATTGACACAAGGTTTTTCATTATAATCACTCCAAGCCTCAAATATTATTTGATCAAAATAATACGGTTACACTTAACTTGTAACAGGGATCAAAGATCCTTGAGGCTAAACTAAACAAACACTAACCCTAGACGTTTATACCTTACGTCTAGGTTACACACACACACACCTTTAATGACTACATTATGGAAGACTTGTATTAAACCTACACCCCATGTCCTCTTTATATACTAGAGGATTAGGGTTTACAAAATACTACGAAGGACTAATAAGTAAATCTTCTTTTGCAAGCAAGTCCTTCCATCCTTTTGTAGGTTTCATCTCTTTCACTTTAAGCCCTTGATGTTTCATTCTTTTATTTATTTTGTCTCATCAAATCCAAAGAACCTAAAACCCAACAAATCTTGTGAAAACCAAAGAACAGAGTTGTTTGCTGCTAATTATACTGTGCCAAACCTTAGAAGAGGCATATATGTATTAGAGAAACAACTAGAGCATTATAGAGAAAATGAGTCAAAATATAATGATGATATGATTGTTCTTAAAAGAGAATTTAGTGTAGCTAGAACTCCTCAACAAAATGGTGTTGCTGAGAGGAGAAATAGGACACTAATAGAGGCTGCTAGAACCATGTTGGCTGATTCAAAATTGCGAATCACTTTTTGGGCTGAAGCAGTTAACACTGCTTGTTATGTACAAAATATGGTCTTAGTAGTGAAAACAAAGAACAAGACACCTTATGAGTTATTTAGAGGTAGACTCCCTATCCTAGACTTTATGAGACCATTTGGATGTCATGTCACTATTCTCAATACCATAGATTATCTGGGCAAATTTGAAGAAAAAGCTGATGAAGGGTATTTTGTTGGGTATTTCATGGTTAGTAAAGCTTTTAGAGTATTCAACTTAAGAACCCAAAAGATTGAAGAATCTACATGTTGAGTTCACGGAAAACAAAGTGAATGTCAAAGGCTGGTCCAGAAAAGGTGTTTGATCTTGATACTCTAACCCATACTATGAACTATGTACCTATCTCTGGTACATCTTCTTATGATTTTGCGAGTTGAAGAATTTCTTGATGATGATGAATCAAGCAAGGATCAAGTAGATGATCAAGATGAATTCGGTTTGCCACTTTGGGACTATGCGAGATAATGATGATATTCCAAGAGCTGGAGATGCTCAACCTTCTAAAGATTACGGAAAAGAAGGTAATAGCAACATGAACACCGAAAATCCTAAAAGCGGTGGAAATTGATTCCATCGCTAGGCGAAGTTTCCACCGCAACACCGAAGTGGAAAATACAACTCGATTCTGAGGAAACTCAAGTCAATGATGTTGAAATCTCAAATATGCCAAATGAGATTGCGGTTCCTCGGACTCCCATACCTCAATTCATAAATCACATCCTCTTGAAAATGTGATTGGGGATGTCAATTGATCCGTGCTAAACCGTCAAGTCTAATCACACAAACTGGCCACTTGTGAATGACCAGCCGTAACAGGCTTAAAACAGTTCAGACACAAATACAATGAAGTCCTGGAGAATATAATGAATTCCCGGGTCGTTAAGTCCCAAGGAGACTCAATGGTGTGTTAAAACTGATTCAGACGATAGAATGATCACTAATGATAGTGATCGGAAAGGATTAGGATTGAATATTTATACTACTGAAAAAGTTAATAAATAACAGCGACTTAAATGCAAATTAAAAGAAATTAAAAAGTTAAAAGATATTAAATAAACGCTATCACTATATTTAAAGTGATGAACGTTTAAAACTTAAAACGTACGTTTAAATTGAAAACTACGTAAACGTACAAATAAAAACGTGAAACTAAAGAAGGAAAATACCTATGAATATAGAAAATACATTTTTATAATCCTAATTATATAAGAAAATTATTACAAAAGGAAAATTATTTTTAAAACTATTTATGTAATTATTATTAATTAAAAACTAATTTAAACTATTTAATAATACTCTAAAATAAAAGAAAATATGAAATAAGACTAGAAAAATAAATTTAAAACTTAGAAAAATCTAAAATATGATAAAACTAATTTTAAAACTGAAAATATATTTTTTAGACTTTTTATGTATTTATTATTAATTAATTATTATTTAAAACTAATTAAAATGCTAGAAAATACTTTTTAAACTAAGAAAATTATGGAAAAATACTTTTTAGGCTTTTTATATTTATCTAAACTTAGGAAAATTGAAAAATTATTTTTTTGGAACTTTTTCTCAATTAATTGCAATAAAAGTTAATTAAAAATGATTAAAAACTGAATTTAAATAAGAAAAATACTAAACAGTGTCTAAAAATTATGAAAATTTCAGGGAAAATCTAAAATGATATCCTAAAGTTATAAAAATATAAAACAAGAGCTTATATGGAAGAAACAAGGGTGTAGTGTAATCTAAAAGGAAATAAGCACTTTAATATAAGCTAATAAGCAAGACAAGGCACCAACCGATTATATAAGCTAAAGTATAGTGAAACTACTCTAAGGCAACTGTCTACATCTAGTCCTAACACCTAATGAGCATCTAACCAAGGATTAGCTAGCTCGCCAATATAAGCAAAACAATGCTCAGTCCCCACTTTAAGCACTTGCAATCGCTAACCAAGAAGCTAAACAGAAAACTAGAAATGTGGTTCTAAAGCCCACCAACCGAGATCATTTACCCAAAGTTACAGCTAAGAAGGACCTTTAATGAAGAAGCTAGAGATCAAACAAAACTAGCTAAGTTGTGACAGACTACTGATGCAAAAGAAAAGTGAACTGACCCTTACTGTTTGAGCTAATCTATGAGCTTATCGACAAGCTTAAATGCAAAAGCAGATAAAGGGTCTTGAAGACCACCTAGAATCTGCAAGTAGACCAAAGATGAGACTCTAACTGTCTAAAATAAAACACATGCGTTGTTGCGAGTTTGAAGAAACCGATCGACACGGTATTTTTGACTTTTTAAACAGATAAGAAGTTTGACCAAAATGAGTTTTAAGATCAAATGAAGGGTCGATATGGATAAAACAAGATGTGATGAGACCGAAACAAGCTAGTTTCTTGATTTAAAACCTATATGCTAAAACTTCACCACTGATTCCAACTGTTGAGAGCACAAGGACAGATACAAAGCAATATTGACTATGAGCTCAAATGCAGCTAAGCAAAGACAGAAATGAAAGCATATGGCAATATCAAACAGCAAGCAATTGATATAATCCAAAATTCTAGCCTCTAAAGCAGTTTAAACAAGCTATCCAAACACTCCTTAATGGACTATTATGAACTAAAAATGAAGCTAACTAGTGATCAAACTTGAACCAATTATCAAACTGAGCTATCATGACCATATTACAACTATATAAACAGTTTTAAACAGTTGGTTATCACAGATACTCAAACAAGTATGAAATGCAAATGGACTAAAAATTGAAACCGAGAACTTACCCATGTATCCAAATGATGTTGCGGCTAACATCAAAACCAATACTACACTAAACTAACTAAATCCAACCCATTATCACCATCGCAACACCCATTTTCATCTTCATGTCCATTTTGAGCCCAAAGTTGACTTACATTGACTATTTCACAAAATGACTTGAAAATTAAATGTAACCTTTTGAAAGGCTATGATAAGCTTATATAAGATTGTTTTAGTTAGAAAATAAGCTACTAGGAACTTATACATAAGAAATTGATACTACACTTTGTAACAGTAACATGAAACTTAGAACTTAGATGAAAACTTAAGATTAATACTTAAAAGTGACTTACAAAGATTTGTCAACTGAATTATGCTACATAAAAGCTGATATTACAGTATTTGGACTTAAAGCTAAAACATTAATATAAAAACGACATGAAGAAAAAACTACAAAACTAACTACTCTTTATCTTGCTTCCTCATGCTTCTTTTTATACTCCCAGTGTCTTCCCTCTCTCTTCTGAATATATCCCAGCACTCACCTCCACCATTGGATGAAAAAAATGTGATCTTGGCCCTCCATTGGTTTTTGGCGGGAAATGCTTATTTGGCAGTTAAGGGGTAGAGTAAAGGGGTGAAGGGATCATTAAATGGTTTTTGTTTTGTGTTGATGTGGAGGGGACAGGAAGGTGATATGGAGAGGAGGGGGGATGGGGTTGGAGTGATTTCAGGGATTGGTTGGGAAGAAGAAGAAAATGGCGCTGGTTGCTTTGTTTGACCCATCCGTTGACCGGTAGTATTATTAGGGTCGGGTTTGGTTTTATATTGGACCGGGTTATGGGCTTGGATATGTAAAGGGTTTGGGCTTGATATTAAAACAAGGGTCCGTTTGGTTTAAGCTTAGATAACAAGGACCAAAAGTGTAAATTCCCAAACTTCAAGGACTGATGCTGTGATTTCTGAAATATTACCCAATGGCCAAACTTGTCATTCTCAAATAATTAAAGGACCATATTTGCCATTTTCTTAAATTTGAAGGACTAAATATGACAATTTTCAAAGTTAAGGACCAAAGTTGTAATTTTGCAAATTTTAAACTTTGAAAGGTTTGTTTTAACAACTTTTGAATCCCATGGACCTTAAATGACATTTTTCTTTATTTTGATTTACCAGGGACTGTTTTTGACAACTTTTGATACTTTGGGGACTAAAACTGCCAATTTTGCAAATTTGATACGTTTTTCATCTGATTTTGATATTTTTGCATTTAAAACATATAAAACACTGATTTGTGATATTTTTATCATTTTGATGCGTTTCTGAGTGTTTTCAGATGATTTTGCAGTTTATATTATACAAAAATGATGAGTATTTACACACTCATCAATCCCCACATCGAGATATTGCTAGTCCCTAGCAATGATTTGAGAAAACATAATGGATTTTAATCTCTTTACCAAAAGCCATTACTCGGAGTAGCCAAATGTTTTAGTTCAAGTAAGAACCATGGTACACCGATAACCATGTGATTTTGAGCAAACCACCGACTTTCAACGGATTTGATTTTGTCTTTACCGAAGCCGTACCTTTACGGACTAGCCAACTCTTAGATAAATTATCAAAATTATCTTTGGTGAGTGATTACCAATTATGGTTTTTCCAACGCCTTTACCACAAGCCATAATCTTATGGCTAGCCAACTCTTCACTTTTTAGGATATGGTGGTGAATACCATACAATTTTGGGCAAATTGCAAGTCGTAAACGGATTTGAGATATCTTTACCAAGAGCCGTTTGCTCTGGATTAGCCAATCCTTTAGTTTATTAGACAAGGCGGATCGATAACCAAATGAGTAAGTGTAAAACACTTACTCCAAAAAATTACAGCCAAAACGGGAATTGGTATATGATAAAATTCGTGAGAATTCCCCACACTTAGAAATGAATATTGCCTCAATATTCAAAGTACCGCGGTTATCTTAAACCGAGAACGAAAAGGGAAATACTACGCCATTATTTAGCAAGATTTTTTTTTTTTTTTTTTTTTTTTAGAGATATATATATATATATATATATATATATATATATATATATATATATATATATATATATATATATATATATATATATATATGGGCATCACCCCACACTTAGGTGGTAGAAAGGGGTAAGAAGACGTAAATATGGGTGAAAACCCATATATGGTGTAAGCATCGTTTTTGATTTTCGAGTCGCTAGCTTGACTCGACCCGCATTCATTGGTTCATGGGAAGCAAGTGGAAGATACAATCTCCATCGGACTTTCATTCAAGATGTTTGGATAAACATTGAAGCACGTGAAAGTTCCACACCGATGAGATATAGAGAAAGACCCGCCACAAATGATAAACGAAAATGCCGGGTCAAGATAGTGTCCTCACTCCGAAGGAGTGAAGAAGAGAGGAAGACACATCATAAGTGAGGAATGGAAGGAAGATGTTTATAACAATTAGGATCCATTCGTCATCCTCAAATGTAGACATATCGGGAGGAAGGGTGAAGGTAGTATCATCAATAAGCAAACTCTTATGATAGAGTACACCTTCCTCCGAGCCAATATCATCCTCAAGATCAAAATAGAAATGATCATATTCCGGAGGAGATATGTCATGAGAGAGTTCACCGGAGAACTCTTCATGAAGAGAATCATTGGAAAAGCCTCAAGCTCGGGCTTGTCCAATGTAGAGACACTATCCACGACGGGATAGGAGATGAAGTCGACTTAGTACGGAATGATTCGATCTTAGAAACGAGGAGATTTATATTGAACAATTTGTCACGAAGTATCTCGTCCTCAATTTCGGATCATCGAATTTCTCACTTCTTCTAAGCTAACTAGCTCGAAGGTAGCTCTCGACATAATCGATGTCTCCATAGGATAAAGAATCGTCAAAGCAAGTACAATCGTTGTCGAATCGGAGAACATCTCGACATGATCGTATGGAATGTCAAGAGGAGGTAAGAATTATCATCAAGAGGCTTATCACACATATTACAGGAGCTAACCTCGGACTCACTGGGGTTGGGACAAGGCTCTCAACACTAGGCGGTTCCATTTCGGAATAGTCTTTGGAAGGCTCGTCCCCATTATGAGAGAGTCAATGGGAGCTTGGTGTGATTTCAGTTGACAAGCTCTCATAATATTCCTTCATTAGAATAGAATCCTCATCATCATCGTCATCATATCGATTCTTATATTCATCTGCTCAAGCTTACACACCATTCTTTTCATTTGTAGTTTCTTTTGAATGCGTATTTCTTGTAACTTTGAGGAAGATTACACCTCGTAATCATTGAAATGATGTGAAGGCTCGAAGTCCGATGATTGATGGAATCTTGTGGGGTTGGAAATTGTCAAAACCGGAGAATTGGAATTGTGAAAATTTTGATTCATCGGTTGACATTCAAAAGTCGCATGAGGACCCCGCATTCTCACAACAGAGATAATTGGGAAAATAATTTTCACCAAAGTTCGATTGTAACATGGTTCGCTCATAGACAAGCGGAACCCGTGGTGGACAATCAAAACCGTAATGAGAATCATTCCACAACACTCGCATGAGTAGGATTCGTATTGAAATGTGGAGGTAGGTAGGAAAAATCGGGTGTTTCATTGTTTGAAATGGGATCGGGATTACCGACAAACTTGTCTCCAAACTCACATTGGTACATCGCCGACAATTTCCACCGTTAAATGGACCTCCACACTGGGAACATGTCAAATACCATGACATAGAGAATTAAGCAGATAAGAGGATAAGGAATGGAGAATTAAACGGTTAAAGAAGATAAGGAATGAAGAATTAAACAGATTAGAGGGTAAGGAAATGTAGAATCAAAGCAGTTGGAGGATAAAGATGGATATTTTGGATTTTCCGATAACTTTACAAAAAGCTTTTACAAAAGATGGGGTATGTGCAAGAGTGGGTGCGAAATGGCTAAACACACGCTAAAGCCTCCCGGCAAGCGCCAAAATTTTGATCCGTGCTAAACCGTCAAGTCTAATCACACAACCGCCACTTGTGAATGACCGGTAGAATAAAGCTTAAAACAGTTCGTAACACAAATACAATGAAGTCCTGGAGAATATTATGAATTCCCGGGTCGTTAAGTCCCAAGGAGACTCAATGGTGTGTTAAAACTGATTCAGACGATAGAATGATCACTAATGATAGTGATCGGAAAGGATTAGGATTGAATATTTATACTACTGAAAAAGTTAATAAATAACAGCGACTTAAATGCAAATTAAAAGAAATTAAAAAGTTAAAAGATATTAAATAAACGCTATCACTATATTTAAAGTGATGAACGTTTAAAACTTAAAACGTACGTTTAAATTGAAAACTACGTAAACGCATAAATAAAAACGTGAAACTAAAGAAGGAAAATACCTATGAATATAGAAAATACATTTTACAATCCTAATTATATAAGAAAATTATTAGAAAAGGAAAATTATTTTTAAAACTATTTATGTAATTATTATTAATTAAAACTAATTTAAACTATTTAATAATACTCTAAAATAAAAGAAAATATGAAATAAGACTAGAAAATAAATTTAAAACTTAGAAAAATCTAAAATATGATAAAACTAATTTTAAAACTGAAAATATATTTTTAGACTTTTATGTATTTATTATTAATTAATTATTATTTAAAACTAATTAAAATGCTAGAAAATACTTTTAAACTAAGAAAATTATGGAAAAATACTTTTAGGCTTTTATATTTATCTAAACTTAGGAAAATTGAAAATTATTTTTGGAACTTTTCTCAATTAATTGCAATAAAAGTTAATTAAAAATGATTAAAAACTGAATTTAAATAAGAAAAATACTAAACAGTGTCTAAAAATTATGAAAATTTCAGGGAAAATCTAAAATGATATCCTAAAGTTATAAAAAATATAAAAACAAGAGCTTATATGGAAGAAACAAGGGCTGTAGTGTAATCTAAAAGGAAATAAGCACTTTAATATAAGCTAATAAGCAAGACAAGGCACCAACTGATTATATAAGCTAAAGTATAGTGAAACTACTCTAAGGCAACTGTCTACATCTAGTCCTAACACCTAATGAGCATCTAACCAAGGATTAGCTAACTGCCAATATAAGCAAAACAGTGGCTCAGGTCCCCACTTTAAGCACTTGCAACTGCTTAACCAAGAAGCTAAACAGAAAACTAGAAATGTGGTTCTAAAGCCCACCAACCGAGATCATTTACCCAAAGTTACAGCTAAGAAGGACCTTTAATGAAGAAGCTAGAGATCAAACAAAAACTAGCTAAGTTGTGACAGATCATCGATGCAAAAGAAAAGTGAACCGACCTCACTGCTTGAGCTAATCTATGAGCTTATCGACAAGCTTAAATGCAAAAGCAGATAAAGGGTCTTGAAGACCACCTAGAATACCGCAAGTAGACCAAAGATGAGACTCTAACTGCCTAAAATAAAACCTGCAGTTGTTATGAGTTTTGAAGAAAACCGATCGACACAGTATTTTTGACTTTTTAAAAGCAGATAGAAGTTTGACCAAAATGAGTTTTAAGATCAAATGAAGGGCGATATGGATAAAACAAGATGTGATGAGATCGAAACAAGCTAGTTTTACTGATTTAAAACCTATATGCTAAAACTTCACCACTGATTCCAACTGTTGAGAGCACAAGGACAGATACAAAGCAATATTGACTATGAGCTCAAATGCAGCTAAGCAAAGACAGA
The DNA here is from genome assembly GCA_022545495.1 of Chrysanthemum lavandulifolium. NCBI lineage: Eukaryota > Viridiplantae > Streptophyta > Magnoliopsida > Asterales > Asteraceae > Chrysanthemum > Chrysanthemum lavandulifolium. The sequence goes on from CM040241.1 coordinate 18,321,309, forward strand.
AATGAAAGCATATGGCAATATCAAACAGCAAGCAATTGATATAATCCAAAATTCTAGCCTCTAAAGCAGTTTAAACAAGCTATCCAAACACTCCTTAATGGACTATTATGAACTAAAAATGAAGCTAACTAGTGATCAAACTTGAACCAATTATCAAACTGAGCTATCATGACCATATTACAACTATATAAACAGTTTTAAACAGTTGGTTATCACAGATACTCAAACAAGTATGAAATGCAAAATGGACTAAAAAATTGAAACTGAGAACTTACCCACATGTATCCAAATGATGTTGCAGGCTAACATCAAAACCAATACTACACTAAACTAACTAAATCCAACCCATTATCACCACTGCAACACCCATTTTCATCTTCATGTCCATTTTGAGCCCAAAGTTGACTTCTGTTGACTATTTCACAAAATGACTTGAAAATTAAATGTAACCTTTTGAAAGGCTATGATAAGCTTATATAAGATTGTTTTAGTTAGAAAATAAGCTACTAGGAACTTATACATAAGAAATTGATACTACACTTTGTAACAAGAATATGAAACTTAGAACTTAGATGAAAACTTAAGATTAATACTTAAAAGTGACTTACAAAGATTTGTCAACCGAATTATGCTACATAAAAGTCGATATTACAAGATTTGGACTTAAAGCTAAAACATTAATATAAAACGACATGAAGAAAAACTACAAAACTAACTACTCTTTATCTTGCTTCCTCATGCTTCTTTTTATACTCCCAGTGTCTTCCCTCTCTCTTCTGAATATATCCCAGCACTCACCTCCACCATTGGATGAAAAAAATGTGATCTTGGCCCTCCATTGGTTTTTGGCGGGAAATGCTTATTTGGCAGTTAAGGGGTAGAGTAAAGGGGTGAAGGGATCATTAAATGGTTTTGTTTTGTGTTGATGTGGAGGGACAGGAAGGTGATATGGAGAGGAGGGGATGGGGTTGGAGTGATTTCGTGGATTGGGAAGAAGAAGAAAATGGCGCGGGTTGCTTTGTTTTGACCCATCCGCTGACCGGTAGTATTATTAGGGGTCGGGTTTGGTTTTATATTGGACCGGTTATGGGCTTGGATATGTAAAGGGTTTGGGCTTGATATTAAAACAAGGGTCCGTTTGGTTTAAGCTTAGATAACAAGGACCAAAAGTGTAAATTCCCAAACTTCAAGGATCGATCTCGTGATTTCAAATATTACCCAATGGCCAAACTTGTCATTCTCAAATAATTAAAGGACCATATTTGCCATTTTCTTAAATTTGAAGGACAAAATATGATAATTTTCAAAGTTAAGGACCAAAGTTGTAATTTTGCAAATTTTAAACTTTGAAAGGTTTGTTTTAACAACTTTTGAATCCCATGGACCTTAAATGACATTTTTCTTTATTTTGATTTACTGTGGACTGCTTTTGACAACTTTGATACTTTGGGGACTAAACCGCCAATTTTGCAAATTTGATACGTTTTCATCCGATTTTGATATTTTGCATTTAAAACATATAAAACACGATTTGTGATATTTTTATCATTTTGATGCGTTTCGAGTGTTTTCGATGATTTTGCGCTTATATTATACAAAATGATGAGTATTTACACACTCATCAATCCCCACATCGAGATATTGCTAGTCCCTAGCAATGATTTGAGAAAACATAATGGATTTTAATCTCTTTACCAAAAGCCATTACTTCGGAGTAGCCAAATGTTTTAGTTCAAGTAAGAACCATGGTACACCGATAACCATGTGATTTTGAGCAAACCACCGCCTTTCAACGGATTTGATTTTGTCTTTACCGTAAGCCGCACCTTTCGGACTAGCCAACTCTTAGATAAATTATCAATATTATCTTTGGTGAGTGATTACCAATTATGGTTTTCCATCGCCTTTACCACAAGCCATAATCTTGGGCTAGCCAACTCTTCACTTTTAGGATATGGTGAATGAATACCATACAATTTTGGGCAAATTGCAAGTCGTAAACGGATTTGAGATATCTTTACCAAGAGCCGCTTGCTCTGGATTAGCCAATCCTTTAGTTTATTAGACAAGGCGGATCGATAACCAAATGAGTAAGTGTAAACACTTACTCCAAAAAAATTTTGGCCAAAACGGGAATTGGTATATGATAAAATTCGTGAGAATTCCCCCACACTTAGAAATGAATATTGCCTCAATATTCAAAGTACCAGCGGTTATGCCAAACCGAGAACGTAAAAGGAAATACTACGCCATTATTTAGCAAGATTTTTTTTTTTTTTTTTTTTTTTATATATATATATATATATATATATATATATATATATATATATATATATATATATATATATATATATATATATATAACATGTGGGGCATCACCCCACACTTAGGTGGTAGAAAGGGGTAAGAAGAGGTAAATATGGGTGAAAACCCATATATGGTGTGTCATCGTTTTTGATTTTCGAGTCGCTAGCTTGACTCGACCCCGCATTCATTGGTTCATGGGAAGCAAGTGGAAGATACAATCTCCATCGGACTTTCATTCAAGATGTTTGGATAAACATTGAAGTACGTGAAAGTTCCACACCGATGAGATATAGAGAAAGACCCGGCCACAAATGATAAACGAAAATGCCGGGTCAAAGATAGTGTCCTCACTCCCGAAGGAGTGAAGAAGAGAGGAAGACACATCATAAGTGAGGAATGGAAGGAAGATGTTTATAACAATTAGGATCCATTCGTCATCCTCAAATGTAGACATATCGGGAGGAAGGGTGAAGGTAGTATCATCAATAAGCAAACTCTTATGATAGAGTACACCTTCCTCCGAGCCAATATCATCCTCAAGATCAAAATAGAAATGATCATATTCCGGAGGAGATATGTCATGAGAGAGTTCACCGAGAACTCTTCATGAAGAGAATCATTGGAAAAAGCCTCAAGCTCGGGCTTGTCCAATGTAGAGACACTATCCACGACGGGATAGGAGATGAAGTCGACTTAGCATGTAATGATTCGATCTTAGAAACGAGGAGATTTATATTGAACAATTTGTCACGAAGTATCTCGTCCTCAATTTCGGATCATCGAATTTCTCACTTCTTCTAAGCTAACTAGCTCGAAGGTAGCTCCTCGACATAATCGATGTCTCCATAGGATAAAGAATCGTCAAACGAAGTACAATCGTTGTCGAATCGGAGAACATCTCGACATGATCGTATGGAATGTCAAGAGGAGGGTAAGAATTATCATCAAGAGGCTTATCACACATATTACGGAGCTAACCTCGGACTCACTGGGGTTGGGACAAGGCTCAACACTAGACGGTTCCATTTCGGAATAGTCTTTGGAAGGCTCGTCCCCATTATGAGAGAGTCAATGGAGCTTGGTGTGATTTCGGTTGACAAGCTCTCATAATATTCCTTCATTAGAATAGAATCCTCATCATCATCGCCATCATATCTCGATTCTTATATTCATCTGCTGAAGCTTACACACCATTCTTTTCATTTGTAGTTTCTTTTGAATGCGTATTTCTTCGTAACTTTGAGGAAGATTACACCTCGTAATCATTGAAATGATGTGAAGGCTCTAAGTCCGATGATTGATGGAATATTGCGGGGTTGGAAATTGTCAAAACCGGAGAATTGGAATTGTGAAAATTTTGATTCATCGGTTGACATTCAAAAGTCGCATGAGGACCCCCGCAATTCTCACAACAGAGATAATTGGGAAAATAATTTTCACCAAAGTTCGATTGTAACATGGTTCGGCTCATAGACAAAGCGGAACCCGTGGTGGACAATCAAAACCGTAATGAGAATCATTCCCACAACACTCGCATGAGTAGGATTCGTATTGACAATGTGGAGGTAGGTAGGAAAAATCGGTGTTTCATTGTTTGAAATGGGATCGGGATTACCGACAAACTTGTCTCCGAAACTCACATTGGTACATCGCCGACAATTTCCACCGTTAAATGGACCTCCACACCAGGAACATGTCAAATACCATGACATAGAGAATTAAACAGATAAGAGGATAAGGAATGGAGAATTAAACGGTTAAAGAAGATAAGGAATGAAGAATTAAACAGATTAGAGGGTAAGGGAAATGTAGAATCAAACAGATTGGAGGATAAAGATGGATATTTTTGGATTTTCTGATAACTTTACAAAAAGCTTTTTACAAAAGATGGGGTATGTGCAAGAGTGGGTCTGAAAATGGCTAAACACACGCTAAAGCCTCCCCGGAAGCGGCGCCAAAATTTTGATCCGTGCTAAACCGTCAAGTCTAATCACACAACCGCCACATGAATGACCACCAGAATAAAGCTTAAAACAGTTCGTACACAAATACAATGAAGTCCCGGAGAATATTATGAATTTCGGTCGTTAAGTCCCAAGGAGACTCAATGGTGTGTTAAACCGATTCAGACGATAGAATGATCACTAATGATAGTGATCGGAAAGGATTAGGATGAATATTTATACTCTTTGAAAAGTTAATAAATAACAACGACTTAAATGCAAATTAAAAGAAATTAAAAGTTAAAGATATTAAATAAACGCTATCACTATATTTAAAGTGATGAACGTTTAAAACTTAAAACGACGCTTAAATTGAAAACTACGTAAGCGTACAAATAAAAACGTGAAACTAAAGAAGGAAAATACCTATGAATATAGAAAATACATTTTACAATCCTAATTATATAAGAAAATTATTAGAAAAGGAAAATTATTTTAAAACTATTTATGTAATTATTATTAATTAAAACTAATTTAAACTATTTAATAATACTCTAAAATAAAAGAAAATATGAAATAAGACTAGAAAATAAATTTAAAACTTAGAAAAATCTAAAATATGATAAAACTAATTTTAAAACTGAAAATATATTTTTAGACTTTTATGTATTTATTATTAATTAATTATTATTTAAAACTAATTAAAATGCTAGAAAATACTTTTTAAACTAAGAAAATTATGGAAAATACTTTTAGGCTTTTTATATTTATCTAAACTTAGGAAAATTGAAAAATTATTTTTTGGAACTTTTCTCAATTAATTGCAATAAAAGTTAATTAAAAATGATTAAAACCGAATTTAAATAAGAAAAATACTAAACAAAGGTCTAAAAATTATGAAAATTTCAGGAAAATCTAAAATGATATCCTAAAGTTATAAAAATATAAAACAAGAGCTTATATGGAAGAAACAAGGTCAGAGTGTAATCTAAAAGGAAATAAGCACTTTAATATAAGCTAATAAGCAAGACAAGGCACCAATCGATTATATAAGCTAAAGTATAGTGAAACTACTCTAAGGCAACTGTCTACATCTAGTCCTAACACCTAATGAGCATCTAACCAAGGATTAGCTAACTGCCAATATAAGCAAAACAGTGGCTCAGGTCCCCACTTTAAGCACTTGCAACTGCTTAACCAAGAAGCTAAACAGAAAACTAGAAATGTGGTTCTAAAGCCCACCAACCAGAGATCATTTACCCAAAGTTACAGCTAAGAAGGACCTTTAATGAAGAAGCTAGAGATCAAACAAAAACTAGCTAAGTTGTGACAGATCATCGATGCAAAAGAAAGTGAATCGACCTCACTGCTTGAGCTAATCTATGAGCTTATCGACAAGCTTAAATGCAAAGCAGATAAAGGGTCTTGAAGACCACCTAGAATACTGCAAGTAGACCAAAGATGAGACTCTAACTGTCTAAAATAAAACCAATGCGGTTGTTATGAAGTTTTGAAGAAAACCGATCGACTGGTATTTTTGACTTTTAAAACAGATAAGAAGTTTGACCAAAATGAGTTTTAAGATCAAATGAAGGGCGATATGGATAAAACAAGATGTGATGAGACGAAACAAGCTAGTTTTCTTGATTTAAAACCTATATGCTAAAACTTCACCACCGATTCCAACTGCTGAGAGCACAAGGACGGATACAAAGCAATATTGACTATGAGCTCAAATGCACTAAGCAAAGACAGAATGAAAGCATATGGCAATATCAAACGACAAGCAATTGATATAATCCAAAATTCTAGCCTCTAAAGCGCTTTAAACAAGCTATCCAAACACCTTAATGGACTATTATGAACTAAAATGAAGCTAACTAGTGATCAAACTTGAACCAATTATCAAACCGAGCTATCATGACCATATTACAACTATATAAACAGCTTTAAACAGTTGGTTATCACAGATACTCAAACAAGTATGAAATGCAAATGGACTAAAAATTGAAACCGAGAACTTACCCATGTATCCAAATGATGTTGCAGCTAACATCAAAACCAATACTACACTAAACTAACTAAATCCAACCCATTATCACCATCGCAACACCCATTTTCATCTTCATGTCCATTTTGAGCCCAAAGTTGACTTCGCATTGACTATTTCACAAAATGACTTGAAAATTAAATGTAACCTTTGAAAGGCTATGATAAGTTTATATAAGATTGTTTTAGTTAGAAAATAAGCTACTAGGAACTTATACATAAGAAATTGATACTACACTTTGTAACAAAGAATATGAAACTTAGAACTTAGATGAAAACTTAAGATTAATACTTAAAAGTGACTTACAAAGATTTGTCAATGAATTATGCTACATAAAAGGCGATATTACAAAGATTTGGACTTAAAGCTAAAACATTAATATAAAACGATATGAAGAAAAACTACAAAACTAACTACTCTTTATCTTGCTTCCTCATGCTTCTTTATACTCCCGATGTCTTCCTCTCTTCTGAATATATCCCAGCACTCACCTCCACCATTGGATGAAAAAAATGTGATCTTGGCCCTCCATTGGTTTTTGGCGGGAAATGCTTATTTGGCAGTTAAGGGGTAGAGTAAAGGGGTGAAGGGATCATTAAATGGTTTTGTTTTGTGTTGATGTGGAGGGGACAGGAAGGTGATATGGAGAGGAGGGGGGATGGGGTTGGAGTGATTTCAGGGATTGGTTGGGAAGAAGAAGAAAATGGCGCGGGGTTGCTTTGTTTGACCCATCTGTTGACCGGGTAGTATTATTAGGGGTCGGGTTTGGTTTTATATTGGACCGGGTTATGGGCTTGGATATGTAAAGGGTTTGGGCTTGATATTAAAACAAGGGTCCGTTTGGTTTAAGCTTAGATAACAAGGACCAAAAGTGTAAATTCCCAAACTTCAAGGACTGATGCTGTGATTTCTGAAATATTACCCAATGGCCAAACTTGTCATTCTCAAATAATTAAAGGACCATATTTGCCATTTTCTTAAATTTGAAGGACTAAATATGATAATTTTCAAAGTTAAGGACCAAAGTTGTAATTTTGCAAATTTTAAACTTTGAAAGGTTTGTTTTAACAACTTTTGAATCCCATGGACCTTAAATGACATTTTTCTTTATTTTGATTTACGAGGACCTGCTTTTGACAACTTTGATACTTTGGGGACTAAAGCGCCAATTTTGCAAATTTGATACGTTTTCATCCGATTTTGATATTTTGCATTTAAAACATATAAAACACTGATTTGTGATATTTTATCATTTTGATGCGTTTCGAGTGTTTTCGATGATTTTGCGCTTTATATTATACAAAATGATGAGTATTTACACACTCATCAATCCCCACATCGAGATATTGCTAGTCCCTAGCAATGATTTGAGAAAACATAATGGATTTTATCTCTTTACCAAAAGCCATTACTTTCGAGTAGCCAAATGTTTTAGTTCAAGTAAGAACCATGGTACACCGATAACCATGTGATTTTGAGCAAACCACCGACTTTCAACGGATTTGATTTTGTCTTTACCGAAGTCGTACCTTCGGACTAGCCAACTCTTAGATAAATTATCAAAATTATCTTTGGTGAGTGATTACCAATTATGGTTTTTCCATCGCCTTTACCACAAGCCATAATCTTGGCTAGCCAACTCTTCACTTTTAGGATATGGTGAGTGAATACCATACAATTTTGGGCAAATTGCAAGCCGTAAACGGATTTGAGATATCTTTACCAAGAGCCGCTTGCTCTGGATTAGCCAATCCTTTAGTTTATTAGACAAGGCGGATTGATAACCAAATGAGTAAGTGTAAACACTTACTCCAAAAAAATTTTGGCCAAAACGGGAATTGGTATATGATAAAATTCGTGAGAATTCCCCCACACTTAGAAATGAATATTGCCTCAATATTCAAAGTACCGCGGTTATGCCGAAACCGAGAACGTAAAGTGGAAATACTACTACCATTATTTAGCAAGATTTTTTTTTTTTTTTTTTTTAGAGATATATATATATATATATATATATATATAACATGTGGGCATCACCCCACACTTAGGTGGTAGAAAGGGGTAAGAAGACGTAAATATGGGTGAAAACCCATATATGGTGTGCATCGTTTTTGATTTTCGAGTCGCTAGCTTGACTCGACCCGCATTCATTGGTTCATGGGAAGCAAGTGGAAGATACAATCTCCATCGGACTTTCATTCAAGATGTTTGGATAAACATTGAAGTACGTGAAAGTTCCACACCGATGAGATATAGAGAAAGACCCGGCTCACAAATGATAAACGAAAATGCCGGGGTCAAAGATAGTGTCCTCACTCCCGAAGGAGTGAAGAAGAGAGGAAGACACATCATAAGTGAGGAATGGAAGGAAGATGTTTATAACAATTAGGATCCATTCGTCATCCTCAAATGTAGACATATCGGGAGGAAGGGTGAAGGTAGTATCATCAATAAGCAAACTCTTATGATAGAGTACACCTTCCTCCGAGCCAATATCATCCTCAAGATCAAAATAGAAATGATCATATTCCGGAGGAGATATGTCATGAGAGAGTTCACGGAGAACTCTTCATGAAGAGAATCATTGGAAAAGCCTCAAGCTCGGGCTTGTCCAATGTAGAGACACTATCCACGACGGGATAGGAGATGAAGTCGACTTAGCACGTAATGATTCGATCTTAGAAACGAGGAGATTTATATTGAACAATTTGTCACAAGTATCTCGTCCTCAATTTCGGATCATCGAATTTCTCACTTCTTCTAAGCTAACTAGCTCGAAGGTAGCTCCTCGACATAATCGATGTCTCCATATAATTTTAATTAATTAATTATAATTTATAATATAAATAATATTAAAATTTGAAAATACTTCTAATATTAATGAAATGATATAATAATTAATAAATAGTAAACTTTTAATATTATAAATCTAATTAATGATTAAACTAATTTAAAATACATAAATAAAAATATTAAATAGATTTAAATTAAGTTAAAATATAAAATTAAAATAAATCTAAAATATAGAAATACTTAAGATAATTATAAAATATAAGAAACAATTAAGTAACTAAGGATATTATCTAATAACATTAATAATAAAATGCATAACAATTAACATAAATAATCTAATGCAATAAGCTCTAACACAAACTAATCACTAAAGAAGTCTAAAAGATAGCTAAGACTACAAAATACAAAAACTAAGACATATTAATAAAAACTATGCTAAAGATAACATAATGAGTTAAAGCACAAGTAGATCATACAAAGTAAACTTAAAAGACTTAGAAAAATAAGTAAAACCTAAATATGAAGACAATGCTATAATCTAAATCACACTACAAGCATTAGTTAAAACGAGATCATAAGAATTACAAGATAACTAAAGCAAATTGATCTTCTAAGCAATTCAACGTTAAACAGTAGACTAAAAGTTGAATTAAACACATGACGTTCAAGTTTGCGACTGAAGCGATCAAAAAAGAGCTAAATGGAATGATAAAGAAATGTAGATTAGATACAAAGCTGAATAAGCTTTAACAATAACTAAAAGTCTGATAAGATCTGAGATGAACAAATGACTTAGTTGAATGACAAATACTAAGCAAATTGACATAAATGATAGATATGATAAATGGATAAGTTAAACAAGAAATGATAAAGATAAGCCTACAATACTAAGCTATCAACTAAAATCTTAAATACATGCTATAGAACTAAACTGTAATAACATGATTATATGCACTCAAACATGATTGAATAAAAGTCAAATATACGAAACTCAATATCAAAGCATTGAGATGATACAAATACAAAATTGATAGATTCTAAACTCAACTAACAATTAACCTAACCTTCCCAACATGCATTCTAAATAAATTTAACATGATCAAACTTGACAATACTATCAACAATACTTAAATTGAACATTAAATTTAAAGTAGACTAAATTATATAGAAATGTATGACAATAATGCAAATACTAGACTATTGACTAAATAAATCCAAATGAACTAAATGTCAATTAACCAATCGAGTTTATACACTCAATGAATACATAGATTAAAAATAAATAAACTAATAATACATGACTTTTATACTGAACTTAGCTATCTGAAATATTCAGATTATATTGAAAATTATGGCAACTTAATAGTAACTATATAGTAATAAGACATAATTCAATTAGATAGATACAAAAATGATGTGACTTAAAGAAGTGTTATTGACTACAAATAGTTATCTATTTGCTAGCTACTTGAATACAAAGACTAACAACATAAAAACTACACTTTAATCCTTAGGCTCGTTTGTGAATGCTTCTCTGATTTCTTTATTCATGAGCAAGATAATTGGAAAGAATATGATTTTGCTAAATATGTTAAGGCATAGTTATGACATGAAGTATTAGGGTGATTAATTTGAGTTGTAAGTTGTAGCTTGATTGTAAAGAGATTGAATGTGGTTGTAAGTTTACCAGTGAGAGTGTAATTAAGGGCGATTTGTAATTGAAGCAGCCAAATTGATTGAATTAACATTGATTAACGAGCATGATGATTATAATAAGGCTTCTAATTGTCAATTTAATTCAAATTATTAAGCTTGTATTTAACATATGATTTACTTAATCAACATATTAATTATGGCAATTGAAGCACAAATTTGAATTTCAATCTAAGATTTAGATTTAAATTATAACTTGTCAAATGATTTGTTAAAACTATTAAGGTATATTTACGATTTTGAAGTTTATAAATTATGGATATTGCATTTAATTAAGATCATTTATTTGATTAGTATTTGATTAAACTTTGATATGTAACAACATATTTAGAATAAAAGGATTAATTCACATTTTGATGATTTACAAATTTATTATAAGATTTAACATAATCCAATATGATTAAGACTAAATTTGATATAACATTTAAATAGATATAATTTTAATTAAACTCTTAATTTGAATTTTATCACTTTTATTAGTTATGATATACAGTTAATTTAATCGATAACGTTATTTCCAATCAATTTTGATAGGAATTAGCTATTAATGACTTTAGAATTTAGTATTTAGAAATCATTTAATGGATATTTTATTTTGTTCCAGAGCATACATGGATAATGATGTAAATTTATTTGAAACAATATGGATACCATGCCTTCAACCGATCTTATGGATCAGTAAAGTATTAGAATAATTTGATCAGATATGTCATCATCTTGCTTATCGAGGCATTAAATCTACTACCTTGTTATAGCAAATTTTTCAGGATATGTCAAATGATCATAAAATTAGGTCATGAAACCTACGTAATATACTAAATTTATTCGCCAAATGTAAAATCATAGATCTCATGAAGAAATGAAATATATGAAATGATGTATAACAAGATCATTAGTTCTCACATGACTTCATAAGTGAAATCTTAATCTAATATTAGAAGATAATCTCATATATGAATATTATCAAATTTTGACAATAAGTGAAACGAAATTATGACAATTGATTTAAGCAATTTTATTTAAGAAGGATTACCTATTTAGATATAGTTATAATTTAGATTATATAAATAAATATTATATGATATATATAATATAATTTAATACTACATTTGAGGAGAAACAATTGTAAGGAGCGATGATGAAGACCGATGATGTGAAAGTCACCTGATTATAGCTTATATTACTCAGTGATTGAGATAAAGAGACATCATATAGAATATGATTCAAATAAGGATCATGATTAAGTAGATTTAAATGAGTTCGAAGCAACATGAAGGTAGATCACACCGGAAAATGTAGAAAAATAGGTGATATGGAGGAGGGATGGGGTTGGAGTGATTTCGAGGATTGGTTGGGAAGAAGAAGAAAATGGTGAGGTTGCTTTGTTTGACCCATCATTGACCGGGTAGTATTATTAGGGGTCGGGTTTGGTTTTATATTGGACGGGTTATGGGCTTGGATATGTAAAGGGTTTGGGCTTGATATTAAAACAAGGTCCGTTGGTTTAAGCTTAGATAACAAGGACCAAAGTGTAAATTCCCAAACTTCAGGATCGATCTTGTGATTTACGAAATATTACCCAATGGCCAAACTTGTCATTCTCAAATAATTAAAGGACCATATTTGCCATTTTCTTAAATTTGAAGGACTAAATATGACAATTTTCAAAGTTAAGGACCAAAGTTGTAATTTTGCAAATTTTAAACTTTGAAAGGTTTGTTTAACAACTTTTGAATCCATGGACCTTAAATGACATTTTTCTTTATTTTGATTTACGAGGACTGTTTTGACAACTTTTGATACTTTGGGGACTAAAGCGCCAATTTTGCAAATTTGATACGTTTTTCATCGATTTTGATATTTTGCATTTAAAACATATAAAACACGATTTGTGATATTTTATCATTTTGATCGTTTGAGTGTTTTAGAGATGATTTTGCGTTTATATTATACAAAATGATGAGTATTTACACACTCATCATCAATTCACCAGTGAAGACTAGAAGACAAACAAAATTGCCTGATATTCATGGGTTTATTAGTGAAATCTATGAATCTAAGAATCATGAAGGCAAGAATGAATGTATTTTCATATGTTTTCCGTCACAAATGGAGCTAAAGAATGTATACAAGGCACTTGAAGATGAAAGTTGGGTGGAAGCAATGCAAGACGAGTTGCTCCAGTTCAAGATTCAAAAGGTTTGGGTGCTTTGCGATTTACCTCATGGCAAGAAGGTAATAGGCACAAAATGGGTGTTCGAGAAAAAGAAGGATGAAAGAGGAATTGTTATCGAAACAAGGCTAGGCTTGTGGCTCGAGGATACACTCGGGAGGAGGTATTGACTATGAAAGTGTTTGCCCAGTTGCATGAATTGAAGCAATTAAGTTGTTCTTAGCCTATGCATCCTTTATAGGCTTTAAAGTCTATCAAATGGATGTAAAGTGATTTTCTATATGGCGATTGATGAGGAGGTATATGTTTCACAACCTCCCGGGCTTTGAAGACCACGACTATCCAAACAAAGTGTCTGAGGGTGGTTAAAGCTTTGTATGGCTTGCATGAGGCACCAAGAATATGGTATGATACCTTAACTACTTATCTTCTTGATAATGGGTTTCATAGAGGCAGAGTGGATCAGACTTTGTTCATCAAGAAAGACAAGAATAATATCTTGCTAGTTCAAGTATATGTTGATGATATCATTTTTGGTTCTACAAAGACAGAGATGTGCAAAGAGTTTGAGAAGCTAATGAAGGAAGAGTTCAAGATGAGTTCCATGGGTGAACTCACATTTTTTTTTGGACTTCAAGTACAATAAAGGCAAAATGGTATTTTCATCAATCAAGATAAATATGTGGCTGAGATACTAAGGAAGTTCAAGTTCTACGATGCAAAGTCATCCAGCACCCTAGAGACAAGACTACATCAAATTTTGAAGGAGAATAGTGGTGAAGCGGTTGATGTGCACATGCATGGATCTATGATTGGTTCTTTGATGTATCTTACATCATCTATGCGAGAACATTATGTTTGCGGTGTGTGCTTGTGCAAGGTTTGAGTCACTCGAGTTTGCACTTGGCTGCTATGAAGAAGATTTTCGAGATATCTTAAAGCATTCCCAAATGCGGGATTATGGTACCTAGAGAATCACTCTAGAATTGGTTACTTACTCGAGATAGTGACTATCTTTGAAGAATTATTGGCTAAGGGCCACACTCGTTGAGAGTCTTAGTCCCCTGTCTTTGGTGCCCGCCTCCTTACCCCAAAAAAGATGGTTCTTGGCGTATGTGTGATGATAGTCGCTATTAATAAGATTACAGTGCGTTACGCTTTCCTATTCCCGGTTGGATGACTTGTTAGACCAATTGGGTGGTGCTATGTGTTTAGCAAACTAGATCTCAAAAGTGGCTACCATCATTCGTATTCGTATGGGAGATGAATGAAACGCTTTTAAGACTCGTGAGGGTTTATATGAATGGTTGGTCATGCCATTTGGGTTATCAATGCTCTAGCACTTTCATCGTGTGATGAACCAAGCTCTTGACCTTTTATTGGGAAGTTTGTTGTCGTTTATTTGATGACATCTTGATTTATAGTGTGAATCATGCGGTGCTTGAACACTTGCGATGAGTGTTCTTGGTTCTCAGCGAGACAAATTTTATCTTTGCTATCATAAAGCGTGCATTTATAGTGATTCTATTAGGTTTATTGGTTATGTGGTTTCGCGATGGTCTTAAGGTCGATCAAGGCAAGGTCCTCATTTGTTGAACAATGGCCCCAACCTTCCTCTATCACGAGTCGTAGCTTTCATGGGTTGGCGTCCTTTTATCGCGGTTTATTCCTCACTTTAGTGGTATTATGGCCCTATTACAGATTGCATGAAAGGAACCAAGTTTCTTTGGACTGCTGAAGTCAACATGGCATTTCACGAGATTAAACGTCGACTTATCTCTGCACCTATCATTGTGCTTCCTGATTTTACTCTCCCTTTCGAGCTTCATTGTGAAGCGTCAAAAACTGGGATTGGTGTTGTCCTTAGCCAATCCGGGCGTCCTGTAGCTTATTTTAGCGCGAAGCTTTCAGGTGCGAAACTTCGTTTTACTACTTATGATGTTGAATTATATGCAGTTGTCCAAGCAATCAAACATTGGCGTCATTATCTCTTCCAGCGAGAATTTGTTCTCTACACTGACCATGATTCCCTCAAACATCTTGGGAGCCAAGATAAGATCTCACATCGACATGCGTCCCGGACTTCTTTCTTCTTGATTTACTTTTGTGATCAAGCATAAAAGTTGGTGTTTCAAACCGTGTGGTGATGCTTTGAGTCGTCGCCATGGCCTTCGCGGATATGCGCATTCATGTGCTGGCTTTGACTCGTTTGTGGACTTTACATGGGTGATCCATTCTTTTCTCAAGTGCTTCGAAAATCCGACATGGTGAACCTCTGGTTTTGTGTTGGAGGATGGGTTTACATTCCACGGCCTTGATTATGCATTCGACTTGTAGTCTACGGTTGAAGATCATTCAGGAACTTCACAATGAGGGTCATGTGGGTCGTGATCGTACTTTTCAACTGATTGCAGGTTCATATTTCTGGCCGTCAATGCGAAAAGAGGTTGGTAGATTTGTAGCTCGTTGTCGTATTTGTCAACTTGCCAAGGGTTCATCCACCAATGCTGGACTATATTTGCCCCTTCCTATTCCGACGCAGCCATGGTCTGATGTTAGCATGGACTTTGTCCTTGGCCTTCCTCGTACTCAGCGTGGTAGTGACTCTATTTATGTGGTGGTCGATCGTTTCTCTAAGATGGTTCATTTTATCCCATGTAAACGTACATCTGATGCTGTTTCTGTTGCTCAACTTTACTTTTGTGATGTCTATCGCCTTCATGGTCTTTCGGCTTCTATTGTTTCTGACCGGGATACTCGCTTTGTGAGCCATTTTTGGCGGAGTTTGTGGCGTATGGTTAACACTCAAGTGAACTTCAGTAGTGCTTACCACCCTCAAACGGATGGTCAAACTGAGGTTGTTAATCGGTCTTTAGGCAATTTGTTATGCAGTTTGGTTGGTGATCATCCTAAGTCTTGGGACTTGAAGTTGCATGGTGAGTTCGCCCACAACCATGTTGTTAATCGTACTCTCTGGTTGACCCTTTCCATGTGATTTATAACATCGCTGCAGGGTCCTCTTGATTTACTCACAATGCCCAGCAAGGTGTGTCCCCATGCTACTGCATAGGATTTTATCTCATACCTCCTTTAGGTCCATCGACAGACGCATGACCATTTGGTGGCCAATAATGCTAAGTATAAGGAACAAGCAGATCTCAAACGCCGTATTGTTGAGTTTGAAGTTGGCGATTTTGTATGGGTCATTATTCGACTAAGGGCGTTTTCCGGCCCATGAGTATAGCAAGCTAGGCGCAAAGAAGATTGGTCCGTGGAGATTGTGGAAGATTAATTCCAATGCTTATCGTTTGCGACTTCCTAGCCATATTCGAACTTCGATGTTTTAATGTGAAACATCTTATTCCTTTTGTGGGTGATTCTTCTTGCTTATGATGACGTTGCGGTTCCAGTTCGAGGTCGAATCTTCTCCGCCCCGGAGGAAATGATGCGGGTCGATTCGAGGAAGATTTTATGCGAGTGGGCACATCGGAAGATTGCTGAAGCATCAAACTTTGGCCGGGAAATTCGTTAAGTGGGTTAAAGTCGTGTTTTATCACTTTTGGATTTGTTTTGTCATATTTTGAAAGTTTTAGGACATTGTTTCGTAATTTATTTACATTCTATAGGTTAGGGTTTACCTATTTAAAGATTGCATGGATGTTTCTTTGAAGCGGCTTTTTGATCATTAATAAAAACATTCGAGGTTTTCCTCAACCCTAATATATTCTCCCTGTTGTCCTCCACGTACGCTGCATCAGTCATCTTTTACAGCTTGTGGTTCGAGGTATGTGAACTTTTTGTTTGTTAACTTGAACTAATGTCACTTGAGTTATATTTTAGAGGAGTGAGGATGGAGTCAGAAAAAAATTATTTAAATGAAAAACATGAGAAAGGAATACTAAAGACACATTTCAAATGAGGAGGTAAAATAATAGGAGATGTAATGCATTCATTTTTGCTGGTATATTTTTTTTAGAAAGACAATATGAATAGAACCACCAAAAGAAAACAAAATACAAGACATGGCATCCCACCATAACTAAATAAGACACTTACCTATGAATGGGACCCAGGAAGCAAATATAACACAAACCAAAATAGCCATCACAATCACAGAAGGAAAGCACTTGAAAATAAAAGCCTAAAACAAAGATCCTAGCAAAGCAAAAAGCCAAAAGAGATGACAAACATCCCAAACGAATGAGGATTCCCCAAGGACCTGGACCACCTCAGAAATAGTGTAAACCAAACAGCCCCAACTGAAACTTGCAGCAGAGACCAAAAAAACTGAAAGTGTTGCAGACCAGACAAACCCAGATACTTAACTTGCAGCAACACGGAACTGCAAACGAACTTTACCAACAGCCACCGGGAAACAACACTGAACACGAACCAAATATAGAAATGAACCATTACTGCAGCCTAATATTTAAGGGCTCCCATAACCATTGATGCCACTCTATCTCTTTATATTTATTTGATCTTCTCACAATCCACTCAAAACTTTTTAGTTGGATATCTTGGACAACTTTATTAGTGCTTGAAACTTTTTTACAGAAAACGCGAGCATTTCTTTCTCTCCAAATGTAATACCCGGTCGTCCAAATAACCGCTTGCCAAACACGAGAGTAAATTTGAATGCGGTTGTGACTCATTCTCACATTTCTCATTTATTTTTGTTTCTCATTTGATATTTTATTTAATATTTGTATAATTTAAGCAATTTTTTTTATAATAAATGAAAATGTCATCTATAATATGAAAATGTCATTATAAATTTCTTTCAGTTCAATTGAGAAAAATCAATATGTGTAAACCCAAATTAGATGCTTGACGTCACGTGGCAAAATCGAGCCACTTGATTGGAAAATAAATGTGAAATTGGACTATGGTTTGGTCAAAATTGAAGGATTCTCATTTTTTTTAAAAGATTCAGAAAAAACATAAATAAATAAATAAAAACTTAATAACTCATTTTTCAGATTAACCCGAATAATTTATAAAAGGCCTTATTTACTTATTGAAACATCAAATTAGTTTCTAAACACATAAAATTTGGGAGGTGATTTGTAAACCATTTATTTTTTTCATTCACCACTAAATCATGCATAACAGTGTTGTACTGTGTGCATCACTGGTGTAATTTAGTGGTAGATGGCAAAAAAAAAATGGTGTACAAATCACCTCCCATAAAATTTATATTTTAACTTCTATCATAACACCACTTTATATAAGTAACAAATATTCCCTAAAACCTATTAGATATGGTCTTTGCACACTCTTTTGTATTTTGTTAATATAATAAGAGAAATGATATAGAGACTTAAACTTAGGTCTAATTTTAGACCTAAATTCAAGTGGCATCATCTTGATAGCTGCAAATATAGACCCACTTACTTTACAACCCATCAGGATTATGACACTTAAATTTAAGTCTAAAATTAGGCCTAAGTTAAAGTCCTTTTATCATTTCTCATATAATAAATTAATCTATAAATACATTAAATTTATATATTTATATATTTATATTTACTTATATACATCATCATCATCATCAATCGTTGTTGTTGTTGTTGTTGTTGTTGTTTGTGTTGTTTTAATAATAATATTTTATGATTATTATTATTATTATTATTATTATTATTATTATTTATAATAAATTTATTATCATAGTAAAATTTACAAAAGTTGTATTTTTTTCTTAATAAAACATCACTTCATTAGAAAATCATAGGATTTACAAAAATTAGTGGGGAGAGAAACTAATTGGGTCTCCACCTCTGCTATAACAAGTTAATTCTACTAAAAATATGATCGGCGCGACGCGCCAATCTTCCGAGTCAACGAGAAACTTCGGATGCACTTTAGTAGGGTTACCGCATCCCCATAAATGTCTCTAGCAAATACCTTGGAACAAGTTGAGCATGGCATCTGAGCAAAAAAAAGAGGTACACCTAACTGGTAGCATAACACACATCGGTAAGTTCTAGCATTCATGGCCTGTCCCAACCCGGATATCGAACCACGCTAAGCCGGTTAGAAGTGTAGTCTTATTTTTGCGATATCCATAAGCCATCTGTCGAGTAGATAAACAAAAGGTGGATTCGGCCATTTTGTGACACGGTGAAATATTATTATTATTATTATTATTATTATTATTATTATTATTATTATTATTATTATTATTATTATTATTATTATTATTATTATTATTATTATTATTATTATTAGAGTAAAATACCGTTCGTCCCTAATCTTGTACACGCATCACGATTAACCAAACCTAAGCGTTTTCATCATTGGAGGTCCAAAACTATGCTTTTATGCTCTAGACAAGTCCTTGACCGGGATTGCCAAAGTCAACATGAATTTTACGGGTTTACATCAGTGTATAATAGACCATTCACAATTTTAACATGCCATAGTTAAAATCTAATGACCTTCAACCTCAAAAGATGATCCATTAAGGGTGCAACAAGCTTCACATCTGACTCATTATCATGAACCACCTGGTCAAATTGGAAGCGGTTATGCACATGTGCTTGATTGCCACACTTCTCACATTCTTTATTAAGTTTGCTGAACTCTTGACCAAGATTGATGAAGGTCTTATAAGGAGATTGAGAAGGAGCATAAGTTTCTTAAAAATGGTGATGCTAGAATTGTGAAATGATTCCAACCAAGCCTATGGTGGTGAGACTTTCTCTAAGTATCCGCCTTTAGGACGTTTTCTTTGTAAGGGATATGCGCCTGACAGTTGTTGTTGGTGTGACCAAAAGCGTGGACAAAAGGACCCTACTGGTGCCAAGATCACCAAACTGCATGACTAAGAAAAATGATCATTGCTAATCAATCAAATTCATTAAACTTCATTGTTATCGTGCTATTATGTCTTTTGAGTCTTATTATGTTGTATCTTGTCGTCCTTGCGCCATCTTTACCATCATTCTTAGGAATTGTGATTACATTGCGTTTAGGGTTCATACGGGTGCTTGAATGACGGTGGCACAAGCTATGGTATTTATTTTCATTATGATTTGAGTCTTTGTTTATGAACTTAAAGAATAAATAAATCGGATTTCTATGTTTCTAGATGCTTGTTTTGATGGAGTCAATGATATTGTGGATGCGAAGTGTTTATTGATTATATCTATGATTTGTATGAATATAAAGCTGCTTTTTATAAGGATGGCATATATTAGTTTAAAGGTTGGTAAAACCATGATAATGTGACTCTTGATCTTGGTGAAGTAAAACATAAATGGCGCGAGGTTACTCAAAATCTTCTTTGTCGGCTCCCTCAATGGAACACCAAACCCTCGTGTTGGGTAAACTTCTCGGCTTTCAACTATTCACCGTTAGAGAAGAATTTATGAAACACAACAGACTTTGATGAATTCAAGTGATTTGAGGTATTTTATCACCCACTTACGATGAGGAGTTAAAAATAATTGTTGAGTAATCTCAAATAAAAAAACAATCAACATTCAAGAATCAAGAACATAGTACAATGTGAACATTCTTCATCTAAAAACTTATTGTTAACTTGGGTTAGATTTTAACTATGACATCTTAAAATTGTGAATGGTCTATTATACCCTCGATGTAAACCCAGAAAATTCATGTTGACTTTGGCAATCTGGTCGAGGACTTGTCTAGAGCATAAAAGCATAGTTTTGGACCTCCGTGATGAAAACTCCTAGGTTTGGTTAATCGTGATGCGTGTGTACAAGATTAGGGACTAACAGTTGTATTTATTATTATTATTATTATTATTATTATTATTATTATTATTATTATTATTATTATTATTATTATTATTATTATTATTATAAAACATCACTTCATTAGAAACCACATATGGGTAAACAAGCGTAAAGTATGCAATTGGTAATAATGAAACACACATTAATGAAACA
Organism: Chrysanthemum lavandulifolium; assembly: GCA_022545495.1. Lineage (NCBI taxonomy): Eukaryota > Viridiplantae > Streptophyta > Magnoliopsida > Asterales > Asteraceae > Chrysanthemum > Chrysanthemum lavandulifolium. The sequence continues at coordinate 18,342,207 of CM040241.1, forward strand.
CAATAGTTAAATAACCCCAAAAATAAAATAAAATTTCAATCCTTTATTTCTACTAACCCGGGATACTTGTGCATGTAGACGTGATCACAAATTGTGTAGCACTTCTTTGTAGACCATGTTGGTGGTGAAATTAGTGAGATTTCCGTCTTCGTCACCATTCACCATCTCCAACATTTTTTTTCTCCTAATTCCAGGGACGGAAACATATAGCTGGCAATGTGTAAGAACATGTTGTGAAAAATACAAACCGACTTGCGAGAGATTGTCCCTGAATGGCTGACTTTTGTTGATTGTCATCGCGAAAGAGGGAACACGAGGACTGTTTCCTTACAATCTTGAACGAAAAATGTTTATCAAAAGGTGATATTTTTATCCTTGCGATAAGCACCCGTCAATGCAAATTTTACATCAACCGATCCCCGCAAAGTCTTATTCTGTTGCACATACCATTGGATTGATCAATGTTCTGCATCAACATGATCGAAACACCCACTTTTAGTTTAAGTTTGTGGTTTAGCAACCAAAGATTTTAATAGCTTAACCCACACCATTAAGGCTGCAAACGAATTGGATGAACACGAACGGAGCCTTGTTCATGTTCGTTCATTTAATTTTAAACGGACAAATAAATGGACACGAACGCTTAAACGGATGAATTTTCTTGTTCATGTTCGTTTATTAAGAAAATGAGTTGTTCATGTTTGATTATGTTCATTCATTATGACATTAAATGAACATAGACAAACAAACATAAACCTTATCAAATTATGCACAATATATTATTTTATAAGTGTTGTTTTGTTTAAACAAACCAATTTTAATATTACAATTAAAAGATATGATATAAGAACATAAATAAATAAATTAAAATAAACAAACGTTAACGAACGCATATTTGGACGTTCATGAATGGACGCGACTTTTGTTCATGTTCGTTCATTTAACTAAACAAACGGAAAATATTGTTCATGTTCATTCATTTAATAAATAAACGAACATAAACGAAATTTTTACCAAACGGTTCATGAAATGTTCACTGAACGTTAAGTTCATTTACAACCCTACACACCATGTATAGATTATTTTCCAACAGAATATTATCTAAGCTTTGGGTTTTTAATGGCGCAAAATCATAATGTGTTATTAGATCGCCATGAAAGTTCATGACACTACCACTTGGTTTGACAGAAGCTATATATTTTTTAAATATATTCAAGGACTTACTCAAGGTCAATAAGCATAAGAGTTCTCCTTTTCTCTAGTTTACCGTTTCATCATGAATGTCCAATTTTAGAGACTCGATTACTTGCCCTGTGACATCTAAGAAAAAATATACCTTGTTAAACACTATCCTACAAAAAATTAATCTTTCAAATTTAACAAATTGGCCCAAGGCATTAGTTTTACGTTACAAAATCTCTTTAAAGGGATTGAAGTCAAAGTCGTGAATGAATCCTTGGAAATCAACACACTTACTGATGTGGGATTTCTATTAAAGTTTAGTGTTATCGGGTTAGACAATTTGAAGATTGGATTTGACCAAAACTGTATATCTGCAACACAACCGCATCACCTTCATTCAATTGTTGTTTGAGCACACGAGCAGACCCATCCTAACCGTAGCTTGCATCTTGGCGCCCTAACATAATTTAAAGAATACACATACTTAGAAAATATTGAGAATTAATAATCAAATAGGTGGATAAATATAGAGAAAGTTATATAATTTTTGGAACGGAAATGGATGATGACTTATTTATGTGATACCTATCGTCCATTATGATGAGTTCCATGTTGATTATATCGGGTTTACTGTGCAACGGTTGCATTCTATTCCTAATGATACGACCATGTAATATAACATTGTATCTTACAACACTGAGATCCGAGATGAAACCATTATCAAACCTAATAGCCATTTGGCTATTGATAAGAAGGAAGCAAAATAACGATAGGGATGTAATATGCATATGAATGGTGATATTACAATTCATGAATAAAGGTTTTTATAGGTGTTCCTTGTTGGAAAATTTAGTGCACTTGTGGGATGGTTCACACCTTGTATTGGGTTAGGAGGTGCATGGAGTGTACACCCATAAGGTCCATGAACACCTCGACTCTTGTAGTGGTTTGTATAGGTAGTGCTTGGTGAAAGCATCTTGTGGTTACCACCGATTATCGGTGTTTCCACCGGCGATGCCGAGCCCAGATCGATGTTTCCACCGAAGTGGTGTTTCCCAGTGGTGTTTCCACGAAGTGGTGTTTCCAGTGGTGGTGTTTCACCAAGTAGTGTTTACACCGAAGCGGTGGTGTTTCAAGCAAAGTGTATCCACCGAAAGCACTATGAAAGTCTTGATGGAAAGTCTTGATAAATGCGATTACAAGCTGCATCATTATGACCACGTTTAATTGGTCATGTAACCACTAACGGCTATAATGGGGATAATTATGAGGCTATTAATGGGCGATTAATACTCATAATTCCATTGGAGCGGTCAAGAGTAACCTCCTATAAATAGGAGATCGAACATGCATGAAGATACAGAAAACACTAAACACTTATAAGCGCAAGGGTTAAAGAATTGTGCCTAATTCTCTAACTACATTTGGTCTTATCCCAGTAGATATTCGTGATACCCGTGCATTAGGGTCGAATAGTTTACTTTGGAAAGTGATTACGATTCAAGTGATATCCGGTAACCACCGGTGGTATCATTCTGCTAACCATTGTCATTTCTGCTGAACCAGTTGCATTCTACTGAAGTTGATTATCTACACCATTCTTTGGGAGCTATCGCCAAAATCAAAGTAAACTATTTAGTGATAATCAATGGCAGCCGCTATGAACATATGGCTTCAAACTTTGCAAAGCTAGATAAGTTTGAAGGGTGAACTTTAGGAGGTGGCGGAAGAAGATACACTTCTTGTTGTCAAGCATGAGTGTGGTCTATGTCTTGACTACCCAATTCGATGATGGTGGGGATGATGCTCTTGTGGAGCGGATCGGGAGGAGGAGCAAGTGGAGAATGATGACTACATATCGAGAGGTCTTATTCGAATGGTATGTCGATTCTCTGTTTGATATTTATCGAACTCGAATCTTCCAAAGAAGCTGTAGGATTCCTTGGATGCCAAATATATGGTGAGGATGCATCAAGTAAGAAGTTCCTTGTTTGTAATTTCACAAATTACAAAATGGTGATTCAAGACCGAGTTATGGAACAATACAATGAACTTCTTGGAATACTTGGAAGGTTTACACAACACAATATGCACATGGATGAGGATATTTCGGTCTCTTGTGTTATTGACAAACTTCCTCCTTCTTGGAAGATTTCAAGCATATCTTGAAACATAAGAAAGAGGAATTAACTACAGTTGAGTTGGGCGTCATCTGCGCATTGAGGATTCTCTCAGCTGCGGGATAATGACAAGCCAAAGTATGCCTCTTTGGACCATCATTGTCAATATGGTGGAGCATAACAACTCCACGGTACAATGACAACAAAGGCAAGCGCAAATATCATGATAACACAAGGCAAATCCTAACAAGAAGGCAACACCTACTTGTTGGAAATGTGGCAGAATGGTCACATTAAAGGGGCGCAAAGGTGTTAAAGTTGGTTGTAAAGCCAATGGATCGAGCACTAATGGTTCGGGAGTGGTGGTTGACCAACTCACTGAAAGGTCGAAATATGTTTAATAAGTCTTTTCGATTTATTATGTTACATATGTATCTGAATCTTTTATATGCGGGATGATGATGTTGCGTGGTGGGTTGACTCTGAACAACAGTTCATGTGTGTAAAGATAGAAGTTGGTTCAAGACTTATGAGTCAATGAATGATGGTTCTATTCTTCACATGGGAAATGAGTCAACGACCTTGGTGCATGGTCGTGGTTGTGTAGACCTTAGGTTTAGTTAGGAAAGATTGTAACTTTGTTTGATGTTATTCATGTTCACGATATCGGGAAGAACTTGGTTTCAAGTAGTATTTTGAATAATTATGGTTATAAACAAGTTATTGAGTCACGATAAATTTGTGCTTTCTAAGCATGGTGTTTTATTGGTTTTGGTTATTTATGTAATCAAATGTTCGGGCTTAATGTTTCCATCGATAGTATGTACATTACCATGACAATGTTATTTCGACTTTTGTGTCTACTTTTGATCGGACTAATTCTATCCTCGGCATGCAAGACTTGGTCATGTACATTATAAAGGTTGCAAGATATGTCTAGGATGGGTTGATCCCGACCTTTGACATGGACAACGAAAAGTGTAAAACTTGCATGTTGACCAAGATTACCAAGAAATCTTTTGAAGGTGTTAGTCGTGAGACTAAGCTCCTGGAGCTTGTACCATGATGATCTGTGTGATTTGCATGCCACTCCTCTTTGGGGAATAAGAAGTACTTTGTGACATTTATTGATGATGCTTCTAGATTTTGTTATGTCTATTTGTTACATACCAAGGATGAAGCATTAGATAAATTCAAAGTGTTTAAGCGAAGTTGAATTACAACTTGGGTCTTTGATCAAAATATTAAGGACCGATAGGGAGGTGAGTACATGGATACTATGTATTTTGATCTGTTGGAATTATCCATGAAACAGCGCCCTTATACTCCTCGGCAAAATGGCATTTCGAAAGGAAAAGCAGTCTTTGAAGGAGATGGTTAATTCCATGTTGTCCTATTCGGGGATGAGTCAAGGTTACAGGGTGAAGCTATGTTATGACTTGCTATTTATTAAATAGGGTTCCCAACAAAGGAACAAGGTTACCCCTTATGAACTACGGACTAAAACCCAACTGAACTATCTCGTGGTGCGGGGTTGTAGAGTCATTGTGACTCACGATCCAAAGCAAAAGACTTTGGGTGAAAGAGGCATTGTTGCATCTTTGTTGGATATCTTGAGCATTCAAGGCTTTTAGGTTCTATGTTATTGAACCTAATGAACATGTTCGATTAACTCAATAATTGAATCAAGGGATGCAACTTTTGATGAGAATAGATTACATCGGTCCCTAGACCAAGTCGAGGATTCTTAATAGAACTCATGACACTGGTGTATCGGAGGTCCACGATGATGAACCATCGGTGGTCCCTGATGAGGTTGTGGTTTAACAACACGAACACGTGCTCGGGAAAAGCAAAAGGGTCGGGACTCCAAAGTTATTTGGACACGAGTTTCAACTATACTTAGTTGAAGATACAAGGGATGAGGTCTCGGACCAATACTCCTATTGCTTCATTGTTGAGGATGACCCCAAAACATTTTAAAAGCAATGAAATCCCGAGGATATTGCTACGGAAAAAGCAATTAATGATGAGATGGATTCCATCATGGGCAACAACACTTGGGTGTTGGTTGATCTACCACCGGTTGCAAACCTCGGGTTGCAAATGGATTTTCAAAAGGAAAATAAAGGTAGATGGAACTATTGAAAATTTCAAGGCTAGATTAGTTATTCGGGCTTTAAACAAAAGTCGGGATAGACTATTTTGATACTTATGCCCACGTGGCTCGTATCGATACCATAAGGCTGGCGATTGCTATGGCATCTATTCACAATCTGGTTATTCATCGGATGGATGTGAAGACAACTTTCTTGAATGGTGAATTGGAAGGAGGTTTATATGAACCAACCTCGAGGCTTCATCATGCACGGCAATGAAAACAAGGTATGTAAACTGATTAAGTCTCTTTATGAATTGAAGCGAGCACCTAAGCAATGGCATCAAAAATTTGATGAAGTGGTTTTGTCTAGTGGTTATGTTCTTAACCAAGTGACAAATGTGTGTATAGCAAATTTGATGAATCGGTAAAGGAGTCATCATTTGTCTATATGTTGATGACATGTTGATCTTTAGCACCGACCAAAATCGAGTTGACGACAAAGGAATTTTGTCATCAAGGTTCTCCATGAAAGACATGGGGAGGCTGATGTTATCCTTGGTATAAGGATTAAACATGAAAGTAAAAGAATTTCTATCTCTCGGTCTCATTATATTGAGAAGGTCTTGAGGAAATTCAATTACTTTGATTGTACTCGATGAGTACACCTATGGATACTGTGAGGCGATGCTAATCATGGCATTGTATCTCAACTTGAGTATTCTAGGGTAATTGGTTGCTGATGTATGCCATGACTTGTACAAGACACGATATTGGTTTTGCGGTGGGAAAATTGAGCGGTATACTAGTAATCCTAGTGCTCATCAGCAGCAAGCGAGTTCAAAGTCTTGAAGTATTTGAAGAGAACTATGGATTATAGTCTCTCATATCTGGTTACCCATCGATGTTGGAAGGTTACACCGATGCAAGTTGGATCGATAACTGCGAAGACAATTAAATCTACCGGTGGTGGGTATTCTACTTGGTGGAGGTGCAATTTCTTGGGCATCCAAGAAGCAAACTTACATCACCAGTTCAACAATGAAATCTGAATTTGTGGCTTTAGCATTTCTTTGGTAAAGAAGGTGAATGGTTGAAAAACTTGCTTCTTGAGATTCCATTGTGGCTAAACCTATAGCACCCATTTCTATCCGGTGTGATAGTGCGGCTACATTGGCTGGGGCTTATAGCGGATGTACAATGGTAAGTCTAGACACTTAGGTGTCGAGCATAGCATGATTCGTGAGCTCATCATGAATGGGGTGGTATCTATAGAGTTTGTTAGATCTCAGCGAACTTAGGCGATCACTTGCGAAGGGTGGCTAGAGACTTGGTTATAAAGTCGCTAAAGGGATGGGTTTAAGTCCAACTTAGTCCTTTGAATGCTAGGACACCCAACTCCTCCTAAGGAAACTTGGGAGTGAGTTCAATGTGGAAAGGCGAACATTCGGTGGTTGGAGCACATGTTTTATTTACATCCCAAGGTTGTGCTCGGAACTCTGAAAGGAGGATGAAGTCTTTACTTCTTAATGGTTAATTTATCTTTGAAAAAGTGCTTGGCGGGAGCATGAATAAAGAGGAACCACCTATGTAAATGTTGAAGTTTTGCCGCTTGAAGCTTTTGGACTTTTAGCTTTTACAACATTTATGAATTTGGATATGGACACATGGCTTGTATAGTGTCGGGAGCTTTTAAGTGTTTGAAAACTTGTGTGTAGTTATCTTCAAGTATTCAAATGGGTTGAAGGGTTCAATTCTTAGAACACCCTGATTCTCGAATATTTGAACGTGTAGTTACTAAGATGGAAATTCAATCCTCAGGACATTTTCATTTATGCACATGTTTTGCTTGATGTTTGTTTTCATGCTAAGGAAGTGAACTAAATTTGGGGAGGATTGTTGGAAAATTTAGTACACTTGTGGGATGGTTCACACCTTGTATTGGGTTAGGAGGTACGGAGTGTACACCCATAAGGTCCATGAACACCCTGACTCTTGTAGTGGTTTGTATAGGTAGTGCTTGGTGAAAGTACTGTTGTGGTTACCACTGATTATCGGTGTTTCCAGCGAGCGATGCCAGCGAGGATTAGTGTTTCAGCGAAGTGGTGTTTCACCAAGTAGTATTTACAAGAAGCGTTGATGTTTCCAGGCGGTGTATCCTTCAGCACTATGAAATCTTGATGGAAAGTCTTGATAAATGGCGATTACAAGCGCATCATTATGACCACGTTTAATTGGTCATGTAACCACTAATCGGCTATAATGGGGATAATTATGAGGCTATTAATGGGCGATTAATACTCATAATTCCATTGGAGCGGTCAAGAGTAACCTCTATAAATAGGAGATCGAACATGCATGAAGATACAGAAAACACTAAACACTTATAAGCGCAAGGGTTAAAAATTGTGCCTAATTCTCTAAGCGCATTTGGTCTTATCCCAAGTAGATATTCGTGATACCGGGCATTAGGGTCGAATAGTTTACTTTGGAAAGTGATTACACGATTCAAGTGATATCAGGTAACCACCGGTGGTATCATTCTCGCTAACCATTGTCATTTCTATTTGAACCGGTTGCATTTACTGAAGTTGATTATCTACACCACATTCTTTGGGAGCTATACGCCAACATTCCTTAGCATAATGCATTCATAGAATTGATTGTAATTTGTTAATCAGAAAAACATTTTATCTAAAATAAGTTTCTAACTTCAAGAGGATTTCAACCATCCCAAAAATATATTTCAAACATGCATAACATGATTATATTAGTTTTCATATATAAAAACGGCGTTAAATTTTGCCTTGTAACAACACTCGAACCAGATAAAAAACACTTTAACAATTGAGTGAATCTGTGATGCTAATGTCTAGAGCATATAAAAGAATCAAGTGAACAAAACAAAAAAAATTATAAACTTTAACAATCAAATTGAAAAAAAAAGAAAAAAAAAAGGACACATAGTTTGAAATCAGGCTAAATAAATTATATGAGTTTTAATTTATAAACTTTAACAATCTAACTTTAAAAAAAAAGACACATAGTTTGAAATAAAAAGCAAATGTGTTGTCATAACCAAATTGGTGAAATTCGAGTCAATGTCACATCACATTTGTAACTAATAATCTATTTAGTTGACAAAATGGTTGTTCAATCCAACATTTTCATATGTTCATGACTGCCTATACAAAAATATTGAACAATAACACTTAGCGGTACATCTATTTTTTGAAGGTAACTTGGAGAAAGCAATTAAATGTGATAAGGTCTTACCTTTGCGGAGCAATAATGAGAAAGCATAATATTGTTCAAGCTAGAAATAAACACCATACGCCCTTTATTTTTATGCCTCCTGAAATGAAAATCAGATTTAAAATAGTTAGAGAACGATCAAGTCATCTTATAGACACGATAATTATAAGAAAAGCTTTGGAGTTCTAATAAAATAATGTATTGCAAAAATTCCTATTTTAAAACTTTTGCTCAAACGTAGTGCAATGGAGAATTCATTGTTCACAAGTTGTCATAAAACATTTTTTCTAATGGAAATGATTTCATAGAGTAACTGCAATAATGTTATTCAAATTATTAGATGGGCATTTCAAACAAAGACACCATAATCTTTTCCGTAAATAGATTTCAAAATGTTGCTACATATTTGACTTTTGTAGCCACGTGTCATAAGGAGAGGACCAGATATTTTTGGAAAACATTTATGAAGAGTTATTGGATAATTACCTCAAAAAAAACCGAATTTGAAAGATTAGTACATCAAAAAGTCCAAATTTGAAAGTTTAGTATTCATTTAAGCAAAAAGTATTGTTCGATATCTAGAAAAGTATTTTTAAACAAGTATATAATTTTTAAAGTTATTATCTGTTTATATTTAAGTTTCTTTTTTGGCTATTTTTTCTTCTGTGCCCAATTTTTCAAGCCCTAGTTTTGTCTTATCTCAAAGTGAAAATGCAAGTGTTTGTAAAATAACTTGTGGTACTTCCATTAGATAAGTCAGTAGTCGTGACAACGATGCGATGTCGATGGCGTAAAGTCAATGATAATTGTAGTAGCTTTTTGCAAAATAATGTGTAAAACAGCTTTTAAATACTCAATGCTCTTAAATGTTATTTCATAAAGCGTTAGAAATGAGGATTCAAAAAAAAAGTTACTTGATGCTTGCTAAAGAAACATTAAAAATCACAACGCTCACCGCTCCTAAATGCTCTTAAAAGCTCTGCGTATGTTTAGAGAAACATAGCAGTAAGTAGTAGCAACTATAGTAATAGAAGTTGGCAGTACTTGTTTGGTTAATAAAAAATTTTGATAAAGTATTGTAGCTCTAAAAATAACACGTAAAAGGATATATACACTTTAAAATAAAATCTGATTAAACAATTTTGAATGTATATATGTAGTTTAATAAGCATAATGCTAGCAAGAAGACTTCTAATGCTTCCTCAAAAAATGTTTTGAAAAGGAGTAGTAACACAAAATGCAAATGCTAGTTGCTTGTTGTCACTTAGCGTTTAAAATGTTAATTGCTTGTTGTCAAACAAGCTTAGCGTTTAAAATGCTTGTTGCTTGTTGTCAACAAGCTTAGCATTTAAAACGTTAATTGCTAGTCCTTAGTTGCTCTGAAACGCTCTAAAATACTTGCCTGTAAGGCTGTAAAGATGACTCAAGTATTCACAGCTTTATTTTGTGTTGTATTTATGTTTTTATTTAAAAAATAAAAAGAAAAAGAAAAAAGTACTTATGTTGTCTTATTTAGTCGACTTTGGTGTAGAATAAATACACATTGTATTTTGTTGAGTTTACCATATAAGAATACAAAAATTAGAATAGCGAAAATTACGTGGGAGGATACTGTCTTCATCATGCCTCTTGCAGAAGACCAACATTTTAAACTTTACACATGAGGACATGTTGGTCGTGAGAAAAATGGCGTGACCCAAAGACTCAACACGTGTCGCCTTTGGAACAAAACTAAAAAAATAATAATAATAAATGTGTCAGGTCGCGAAGAAATTAGCGTGACCAAAGGATTTTGTCACGACCATTTCTTTTTTTTTTTTTGAAGTTATTATTATTATTATTATTTTGGATTGTAACTTATGAAACATATTTTTGCAATCTTTATACACATTTTAGTATATGTATAGGTTGTATAAAATCTTATTGGTTAGGTTGTATAATATGGATGAAATATCGTGTCTCAAATTAAGTAACGTGAGTGAGAAATTGAGTTGAAAAATGATAAATTGCAATCTGTGTACACGTTTTAGTATTATATATATATACGTTGAAAAGATATTTGTTTGTTAACCGGGATTTGTTCTCTTTGATGAGGTCTTCGCAAAGAGCTAAATAGTGACCAAAAGAAAGTTAATATGACTAAGATATTGTGTCTGAAAGTGAGCTAATTGAATCACGAATTGAGTTCTAGAAAGTTAAAATAAATGAATGCGAATTTTTTATCATTGAAAATAAAAATTACGATTCATTCGTATAAAGATTGCAAAAATATCTTTCATAAGTTACAATCCAAAAAAAAAATAATAACATCGGAAAAATAAAATGGTGTGACAGAATCCCTTGGTCACGCCAATTTATTCGTGACCACGACACCAAGGTTCGCGTTTTTTTTTTTTTTTTTTTTCCAAAGCGGCACTTGTTGAGTCTTTTGGTCACGCCATTTTATTCGCGATCAACATGTCCTCCTGTGTAAAATCTAAAAAGTTGGTCCTTTGCAAGAGGCATGATGAAGACAGTGTCCTCCCATGTAATTTTCGCAATTTTCTCGGTTCTTTCTTATGGATTTTCATGATCAGAATAATTGCTGATGGAGTAAAAAACAAGTCATTAGTTAGTTGAAGTTGCAGTCGTTAGCATTAAAGTTCATAGAAAAAATTATTTGTAGCAAATTAAATTGCAAATGGACCTATAAAATAATGAAAAAAAAAAAAAAAAAAAAAAAAAAAAACCTATGCTATCATTTGTCAACTCAAACTTTACATAAGTCATGTCGATAAATGAGAACCAACGAGCAAAATACGGATGAGGCAAAAGTTCGGCGTGTTCAACATGAGTTACAACATGATCATTACTTAGATCCTCAAGTATAACCACGGAGTCAATTTGATTATCAATGGAAACCATAAGGTCATCTTGATCGTCAAATGTAACTACGGGTCTAATTAATCGTCGAATGAGATGTGGATGACTCATTTTGAACATTCGAGCCTTTCGGATTCGGATGTTGGCGGAGATATTAGATCGAGATAAATATGGCTTGTTCGGTGCACGAGACAAGCCATCGAGTTATCATCCGGGCTGTGTCACTCATGTGTAACTCATGCATATTAGCCATCAACATAATAAACTGCATTGGCTGCAAGTCCTCCATATCATCATCGAGTGCATACGCCATAAAACTACATTCTTTGTCGTGAGAGTTCCACCGACTTCATCCTTAGAGCCAAAGAAGAGCCTCTTTGTGATAAGCATTGCCCCTAGTCCTCGACTTTGGGCATGCATTAGCCAGTGTCCTTCTCATTGTAGTTGTAGCATCAAAGACCATTCAACCCATTATGAGCATTTCTGTTCCACCACTGAGCTCATTGTTATTCCTACCCATAGCATTAAACCCTTGACCACCGCCCATCCGACGACCATAACCACGATTACGAACTTCAACTCGTCCATTGTTCTATGACTGATTTCGTGTGTTAGATGAGGGCGAATACGATTGTTGGATTTGTTGGTATAACGGCTAAAAGCATTAGCAATCATAACAAATTCTTGTTGCAATGCTTGAGCGGATCGGTTCCTTATTAGCTTCAGCGACAAATGCTTGAGCATTGTTGTTGTTGTATGGAACCAATTGATTATGTTGAGATTGTTGTGATTGATCATTTGGTGTGATAGTGGCGGTTGGTTGAGTTCTTTGGTTGAGGAGGATAGCTTTTTGAGCATACAAGGCAAGTTGTTGATTTTCCGGATGTGAAGGTGAAGCAATTTGAGCACGGAGAATCCTTTCCTATCAACTTCCTTTTCATGAGGCTTCAAATAATCGTACAACAATCCGTATGTAGAATGATGCATGTTCTTCGCAGCGGAGAAAAATGACATACTTCTCCCATTCGGGACCAAGACTACTCAGAACTTAGTATTAGCGCAATTCTTGGCATGATGATGTTGTGTTTATCCAAATCATTGATGATGTCGAGAATCGATGATGATAAGACTCTAGTGTCTCTCGGGTTCAATCAAGAAGTGTTCATAAGCCAAGTAAATTTTGGATTCCATATCCTCCCGATTGAGTCGAGATCCTTCCATAAGTAGATGAATGTGTTCCCATTGCCTTTGCGATCTTTTGAGCATCAACACTTGAAGAATTGGGTTTGGTAATCCTAAAAGGATATATTGCATTGCAAGCTCATCGACTTCATAGTGTAGAAGTTCTTACGGATTGGTGCTTGATAGCAATGTTTGATTGTTCATCCCTTGGTGGATTAGCATTTGGATCTCCGGGTACAATGACGGTAGGCATCGAAATGGACCTTCAAGATAACCTTCTTTAAGAACTTTCCATGTGGCTTCTTCGGATCACAAAACACGAAGAACCTAATTACCCATTGATCATAGTTTCTGGGTGAGCATTAGAGGTCTATCAGTGATCCGACCTCATGAATTGATTGTTGGTCGCTTAAAGCTTCACACATCTTTGCAAACCAAGTGGGTTCCTTCATAGTGTTCATTGATGGATGTTGATTGAAATCGTTTGTGTAGGGTTGAACTTGAAGACTTGGTGGTGTTTGAACCATTTGTGGTGGAGGAATTGCTCAAGTTGTGGAGTATGTTGTTGATTAAATTATTCTTGATAAATTGCTTGTTGTTGATTCCATTGTTGATGTTGTGGACTTAGTTGTTGTTGTTGTTGAGAATAAGTGTAAGGAAATAGTTAGAGTATGGTGGTTGTGACATGTTGAAAACTTGTGTTGGTAAAATGGATCTTTGTAGTCGAATGAACCTTTGTTGATGAAGTATCCTTAGGCGTAGAAATCACAATAAACCAAGTAGCACTTATGCGTAAAAACACCAAAGTTCTGTAATGTGACAAAGAGTTCTGTGAGGTTTAACAAGCGTAAGGAGAAAAAGCACTAAAGTTATCGTAAGCAATAAGTTAGGCGTAGAAAACTTAGGCGTGGGATTACTTAGGCGTAAGGCGAGGCTTAGGCGTAAGATGAATCTTATCGTGGGATGTTGTCTGCGTAAGCTTTATGCTTATGCATAATTTTAGGTTTTATCCCAAGTGATCTTTACACTATCACGGTGCAAAAGATATCCAAAGTCGACGTAGTTTCGGGCTTATCAAGCAAGAAAACACGGAGTAAACCCTGGCGAAGATCAAACCAAGGATAAAGTTCTGCGTAAAACTAGGGTTTGATACGCGTAGCTTTACTCGTAAAAATGATTTTGCCCAAAGATGTTTCTAAACCAGATTTTTGTGATGAGATAGCTTTAATATCACCAAAATAACACAAAGTGTGAAACTTGATGAACAAAGCGATCTAAGCAGTTACGCGTGAAGCGAAACCCTCGAACAAAACTAGCTTAAAAGCGTAGATCAACGTAGAAGTTTGAAACTTTTGCCAAAACTAGTATTTTAACACCTTAAAACATTGAAAGGACAAGAATCTTGGATTAAAAAGTGTAAAAAACGTGTTTTTAAGCGAACCAAAGTATCAATACCGAAGCGTATGTTCTACGCGTAGGACCAAAACGTTCACCCAACTATTAGGCGATTGATACCACTGCTAGGTCACTAGTTTTACAACACAAGCATCAAGAGAAGAAATAGAGAGGCGGATGAACAATAAACCAAACACACACACACGATATACTTGGATGGTTATGCGTAGAGTATGTGTGAAAGAAATAAATTGAACAACCAACCCTCAAGTGACGGTTATTACATAGTATTTATAGGAGGGAAGCTAGGGCAACACTCCTAGTCCCTTCCTTTCTCCTATGGGCTTGGGCCTAAGCTCATGGGCCTTCTACATAAGCTTAAGGCTAATAACAAACATAAATGCCATAATTAAGCTAACTATTACATATGAATCATTAACACTTGATTTAGGTTTAGGAGTGATTCCAATATAGGTATTGCCATATCTTGGCACTAAACAATCCGAACTTAGAGATTTGAAAAATGAGATTTTACGACCCCTTGAGTGGTCGTCGTCACTCATTCTAGGAATTTCAGCTCTTCCTACTTTGATATACATTATATTAGTTGTGTTATTGCATTTTGTCCCCATAGAAACAACTAGGAAAAGCATTTACTATAAAGTGCAAAGTTGCACATTTCATAAGCTCTCTAATCTGCGGTTGGCGGATCCCGACTTTTGAACTAGCGGATCCTCCCATAAGGGAACCGTGGGATCCGTGGTATCTGTTATGCAATCATGATTTGGCTACATCAAAATAGTCTACTAGATCACCTCAACCAAGTCAAACATAAGATACTAGAGCCAACTAAGTCTTCCTCAAATAATTGAAAACCTCACCCTCATCCATAGCTTATCTAGGATATGTTTTTGAAATGTTTTTGATTTATCAACTAGTCAAAACTCACCATAATTCTGCTCCAACACTCACACATTATCTATCACGTTTGATAGTACTTAGTTAGGTATATCTTTTAATTTTAGCAAATTTATCTCAATCATCTTTGACTCAAAATTAGGCTCAAAATTAGTTTTCATTTCTCTTTTAAAGATTTTAGTAACTTCCTCTTAGGACATCATCGACTTCTAGGACTTGTTATCACCATTTCTCACATCAAATTAAATGGAATCCTTGTCAAACATATAGTTAGACTACCCAAGGTCAATTTTCTTGGCCAAAACCATCATTAAGCACCATTACTTGTTATGGTTGAGGATTTGAGATATCCAATGACTAAAGAATTCAAAATTAAGTCAAAACCTCGAAATTCATTGATAATAAACCTTACAAAAGCATAATCATTTCACCTAAAACACATCGATAGCTGATCCACGGTCTTTAACGAGCGGATCCTATTGAGAGGGATCCGCGGGATCCGTAGTGAGAAGCCTCAATCGACTTCCATATTGATTCAAGTCACCTTTGGTTCTCTAACCACTTTTACATTCATTCATTATCCTCCTAGAGCTGATCAAAACCTTAAGAGCATGCCTAGTCTTCTAAGTGGCCAAGAATTTAATTTCCTAATTCAAATTATTCTTTATAAACCAAACAACCTTAGGATTAAGTCACCACTCTCACTCGCATCTCAAAATCGGCAACTAAGAAGTTCTTGCAAGCATTATCATCACTATGACTAAGGCTCTTAGCAACAACTCTTCAACCATAGGATCATCCAAAAGAAAAGGTCAAATGATCCATGAAATCTCATCCATCGAAACATCTCCCATTAGAGATAATGATGCTAGAATTTCACCTCATCAAACTCATCCAAAAGCTAAGAGAACCGCAAGGATTAGCATCAAACCTTTCGGACTAGAAAAGGATCATCTAGTTCAAAACCAAACATGGCTAGTTCTAGCAAGCCATCAAAACCATCATTCATTGAGCATGGTCTACATTCCTCGAATGAGCCTCTCCTCACCCAAACATCTATTCATTATTTCACTCACCACAAAAAACTCCCATGCACCAACCTTTTAGGTTAAATAGGAACCACCTACAACACCAACTAGCCCATCATGGGAGACAAGGAACAACCTTGATCATATGGAAGAAGTTCCATTACCACCCTCATTTTAGAACCACTTTCACCTCTCAAAATGAAGACCATAAACACATATTGAGCCTCCTCAAAATATCCATTTCCTCAGGGCTCAAACCAAGACAATAATTGTCCAAATTGTCTAAACACTCAAGGACTTGTTCAAGAAGTACGAAATGAGATGCATTTCATGTTTAATCATCTTCTTGCAAAGTTTGATCAAATCAACAAGTCCACTCATCCCTAGACTCATGCACATTTTAGCATTTTAAGTCTAGTAACTAGTTAGTATTTAGTGGTACTTGTATGTCCTAGTTCATTCTCTTAGTTTTAGAGATTTGTTTGGTTATCTCTTGTTTTATTGAATGAACATTTATATGCTTAGATTATTTTATGCGTTGTGCTCTTTATTGCACATATATTGTCTTCACACTAGCATTGTTTGACACATCTTCACTCTGAAGAAAGCTGTCACGGATAGCCGGATCCTCCAAAATGCCTAGCGGATCCTCCGATAAAGGAACAGTGGGATCCGTGGATCGAAGCACAAATTTCTACTAACTTGAGTTTATTTGCAGAAAATTATGCACTATACTCTTGTTTTCTAACCTTTACTTTGTAGATTTTCAAAATAACACATGAAGATTTTGACACCATAAAGCTAGGGGAGCTTTGTGTCAAAGCGTAATTGCAAAACTTTGCAACTTAATCCGTTCTTGGACTATACTTCATGACACCATTGCAACTTTGCAATCTTCAAGGGGGAGCACGTTTTCGTCACTTAGACGAACCATTTGCAAACTTAATTGCAAACACAATTAGTTTATTTTACGTCATGTCCTTGACGCCCTTTCAAAGGGATGGACTCGTCAAAGGGTAATGTTCTGACAAGCTGTCGTGACATAAAAAAGTGATGCCTACGTGATGCTCTATTGTATGTGATTTTATGTATTAAAAATATATGAAAAAAAAAGAAAAAAAAAAGGGAAATTCGGGTACTAGGGTACCACTCCCTCCACTTAGGGTAGTGTTAGGGTAGAATTGGGTAGTTTTGAGTTGGAGTGTTTTTATTGGATAGAGGTGATGTGACAATTCGGATACTAGGGTACCACTCCCTCCCCCCTAACATCTAAAAGCTTGTTTCTTAAAATGTATGTAGATAGATTCTGTATTTGAGCATAAAAAGTTCGTAACTAAACCTGGTTATGGCTTAAAAAGTTGTCTTTTGCAGCAAACCGCTTGTAAACAAGAACGGTTTGACCACTCATTTAAATCAAATAAAGTTAATGATATACAAATCACCACCCTATGTAGTATATGGGAGGTGATATTTACACGGATATTTTTTATTCATCCACATCAAATTAATGTGTTGTGACAATAATACCCCTGGCCTTTCTCTTACCCAAATTATTTTACCAGTTATGCCTCAACAAAATAGCTTCTATGTTTGGACTTTACCGACGGAAATAATGCATAAAAAGGAAGAAGTATACATAACACCGTGACGTAAATCCCATACTTGCTACTTTTGTCGACGGCGTAAAGAAAACACTTAATATACAATAAAAAAACCCATTAATTGATCTTTATGTTTCTTGCTTACCAGCGAACACATCGTGTAACCGGTTGAAAGGCGGCGGCGAAATCCTCAATCCTTCACCGTCGAGCTGTGACGAGACGGGGATGGAGCTTTTGTCGGCATCTTGACATCTAATTCCATAGTGGACGTTAATACCGAATCACGGTCAACAAGACAATATAAAATAGTGGGCATGACGGATCACTGCTAGGTGCTAAATGCCTAACTAATGCTTAATAGGAAGAATAAAAGTGGGACATAAAAATAAGCTAAAAAGTAGAGCGTAATAGGTGCAATACACACTTGCGAGTTTTGAGAAGCCATGCCAAAAGTTAATTGCAGTGAACAAGAAGTTGAGGCAAAGGTCACACTTTGTGGAGACTGATTCTATATCTTAAAGATAATGTAAAAATATTTCTTTATGATGATCTTGTGATAGGCTCAAAGAACTATCGTCGTAACATTCAAACTCTTTTGTGTTAAATAAGGCACAAGGCGTTGTCGAGAAACAACGATTCGATGAGCGGACCGGTAAAATGGAGGGCTATATAATTAGATATGGAAGAGAAGGTGAGATGGATTTTGACGTGGTGTGGCGTGACTCATTGAGAAGAATGGGTTAAAAGAAAATCAAGGGTAAATTTGTCTCAACACATTAAATTTCTGTGGATGAATAAAAAACTTTCGTAGAAATATCAATTCCCATAGTATATATGGTTGATCATACTAGTGTTTTCGATAAATTTCGTGATGGTTACATACTTATTGGTTATTAACACAATGATCTTGTCAAATGAGAGGCTTTCTAATCATAAAAATATCTAATCCTTGTACCTAAATTTGAGATCTACAAGTAACTGATTATTATGCAAATGGCCAGCAGTAACATTTACCAAAGTTTTGCCAAACATCTTCGAATTACCAGTAGATTACAGCGAGGTGCATTCAATAACCAATCAAGTTTACCAAACACATACTACTTTCTATGGACATAATTAAACAAGTCAAAAGTTTACCAAACACATACTACTAACTACTATAGTAGGGGTGTTCATCTGTTCGGTTATCGGGTTATTCGGTTCGGTTTGTTCGGTTAATTTTTATTTCTGGGTATGACCGAGAACCGAACCGAACCGAACTTAAATTGATTAAACAGAACCGAATAACCGAAAACCGAACACCCAAATTTTATTTTATTTTATTATTTTTTTTATTTTTTTTTTCCGAAAACCGAACCGAATAGCCCGAATTACATAAATTTAATTATTTATCCATTTATTTATATATATTTTTAGCAAAAAAAAGAATTTCAAGCTCAAAAAATGTTATATATATAGTATAAAAGAGTTTTAATATGTTTTTATATATAAATATATAAATTTATTTGAATTCGGTTTTTGGTTTGGATTGCTAAAACCATAACCAAACCGAAAACCGAATATTTAATTCGGTTTTGACAACTTCGGTTCGGTTACGAGTTCGGTTCGATTCGGTTTCGGTTTTCAGTTTATTCGGATATTACCAGACCCATGAACACCCATAAAATATACACATTGCTACATATTTTTAATATCTTCACATGGGTCACAGGCTCAATAGCCTCACAGTATATATGTATGATTATAACCGCATATATAATTACCATGCAAGTTAAGGGCACGTAAGTTTCACAAAATGATGTGTTTTAGTGACTTGGCTATAGACATAAGATGATTTTATTATTATTATTATTATTTTTTTATTGTATTTATTTTTTTTTTTTAAAGAAAGAAAATGAAAATACCACATATTAATATGACACAACATTTTATAGATTTATTTTGTAAAATTATGTAGTTTTAGCAAATTTCCTTCGTCAAAAGCTTGAGTGATTGCTAAGAACAATTCTTTACCAAATAAATTATGGATAGGGATCTCTTATGTTCGTTTGAGCATGAGAGGTAATATTATCTTCTTGTGATTGTCTGTTAAATTTAAATAAAATAAATATGTTGCGATAATGATGATGTCAATCGAAAGCATAACATTACCTTTCATGTTCAAATTAACATGAGAAAATCCCTATCCATAAATTATTGCAAAACATTATCTTTTTAGATGGCACAACAACAAATGGTAAAGGATCGGAATTACAAATTTGGAATTTTTATAAGAATTTGGCCAAGTAGTGAATGACAATTCTGCCCATGATCTTTATTCCAAGGCGACTATATATTTGGTCACTACTAAAAGCATTATGTCTTAATTAATATTGATCATAGTAAAACACAACATAATCTGTTTAAGATGTCTTCGAATGTTTTTCTTTTAGTATTGCTCTTCATTTCTCTTGATTTTTCTCACACAAAGAGTGGACCCGGCTCTAAGGGCCACCTTCCGCCCCTAAAGGACCACCAAAGGGACTGGACCTCTCCCCGAGGGCAGGCCCGGAACTATCCCTCCTAAGGGACCAGTACCCTCCGACCCTAACTCAATCTACAAATCTTTCGTCGAATGTCTCCCAACCCAATCACCTCAACCCGACCCTGCATTCTCCTCCATAGTACACTCATCCACCGCAAACTCCTCGACCTACACCAAAACCTTAGTAGACAAAATAAAAAACCGACGTTACAACACTACCTCCACACCCAAACCCGCAATTATAGTCACCCCAACTAAAGAAGCACATGTACAAGCCACTGTCCTCTGCGCTAAAAAACTCAGTATCCAAATAAAAATTCGAAGCGGAGGACATGATTATGAAGCAGTCTCCTACGTCTCATCCGAAAAAAACTTCATCCTACTCGACATGTTCAATTTCAAGACAGTTGATGTTAACATTGCCACCGAAACCGCAGTTGTCCAAGTCGGGGCCCAGTTAGGTGATCTTTATTACCGAATATCTGAAAAAAGTCAAGTACATGGATTCCCCGCTGGAGCATGTCCGACCGTGGGTGCGGGCGGACATATAAGCGGGGCTGGTTATGGTACCATGATTCGAAAATACGGGCTAACAGTTGATCACGTAATAGATGCTAAAATAGTAGATGTAAATGGTAAGCTTTTGGACAGAAAAGCAATGGGCGAAGATCTTTTTTGGGCTATTCGTGGCGCAGGTGGAAGCAGTTTCTGTGTCATTATATCGTTTACGATAAAATTAGTCCCGGTCCCAAAAGTTAACACTGTTTTTAAAGTAGAAAGAACGATGGAACAAAACGCGACTGATATCCTAGTGAAATGGCAGGCAGTTATGCCAACAATCGATCACGACTTGTGGATTAGGATTTTAGTACAACCCGTAACCTTGAATAATAAGAACACGGTTCGTGTTACATTTATGTCACTATTTTTAGGTGATTCAGCGCGGTTATTGGGTTTAATGAGCAAACAATTTCCTGAATTGGGTCTAAAGAAAGAAGATTGTTTTGATGTAAGTTACATTCAAGCAAAGTTATATTGGGCAAACTTTGATTACAACAAGACAAAGCCCGAGTTGCTAATGGATCGGCATAGCGACACCGTTAAGTTTATCAAACGTAAGTCTGATTATGTGCAAACCGCTATTCCTAAAGCTGGGCTGACTGCTATCTTTAACAAGTTGTTGGCCCTAAATAAAGTTGGTTTGGTTTTTAATCCATACGGTGGGAAAATGAATGAAGTTCCCGCAAACGCAGTCCCTTTTCCTCACCGTGCGGGGAATTTGTTTAAGGTTCAGTATTCAATGAATTGGGAGGAAACTGATCCAAAAACGACTGAAAATATTTTGAACCAAGGGAAGGCTATGTACGAGTTTATGACACCCTATGTGTCGAAGAATCCAAGAGGTGCATTCATAAATTATAGGGATTTTGATATTGGTGTGAATTCGGGTGATGGTTTTGCGTCGGGTAAGGTTTATGGTGAGAAGTATTTTAAGGGGAACTTCGAAAGACTGGTTAAGATTAAAACAGCGGTCGATCCTGACAATTTCTTTAGAAATGAACAGAGTATTCCTACTCTTCCCAAAAGAACCAAAGGATGAATGAACATAGATTCTATTGAAGATGATATATAATGCATAAAAAGTAAAAACATTATCATGAAATCAGTATTGTATACTAGACATTGAAATGCTCGTTATTCATCTGTACATATCGACCTTGTACAATGACACTAACAAGCATGTAACCCGCCGCGTTGCGGCGGGGGTGTTTTTCATCTTTTTCGTTGGTTATACTTGTTCCGTGTTTCATTGTCTTTTCTCGACACAGTATAATAGTTACATTAAAAGTTTTTATATTGATAACAAAGTATAGATCTGGAACTAAGTACATCGGCTATACTCAAAACATATTCATCAAAACATCAGGTCAACAAACATTTATTTTACTTTAGCAAGTGTGAGCAGTTACGCCATACTTTTCCATTCGCTGCAAGTCACGTGCCCAGCTTGAAAGTTCTGTGGCGTGTGGCCAGCTTGAAAGTTCTGTGGCGTTTTTCTTTGGATCTTGGAACATTAAACATGACACTATTAGGTAAGGTAAGCGTCCAAATAGAGTTCAAACCTGAAAGAAAATAATATATAGGATTAGAATAGCATATAGCTTCGTTGAGTCTAATCAAGTGTTTCTAAAAGTTCTCTCCAATTGTCAGCGCAATATCACAAAAGCATAACAAACAGGTGGTTTCACTGAATGGTGCAGCTAATTGGTTGGCGGGTTTTTAAGAAGACGTAGCAGCTAAGTTACTTACGGATGAAAACAACCAATAATTACAAGAAACATAAGAAAGACCAAACATTTTAAACACTCACCTGGTTGTCTAGCTTTGTATCCACATCCAAAATCATGGTAGTGGCTGCATCATGAATTCATGATAAATATTCCCTTTATAATCTCCCCACATGCTAAACTGGTTCATAGGCTCATATACATCCGTCCTGTTGGAGTTAATATACTGAGTGGACGATGAATTCATACTATTTCGTCACTTGAATAAATATGCTACTACACGAACTTTAAACCTTAGACACGTACATGTGTTACAATAATTTACCGAAGACACGTCTTCTTAAAAATTTAGCATTTTAACTGTGTGAGTTAAAATGCTATGTCGAAATGCTTCGACATGCATTTCAACTCGCATTTCGCCAACCAAACACACATATCCAGGATGTTTAAGAGGATATGACATTATTCGATACAAAATCAGTGTCACTTAATATTGAAATATCTATACTTTTCCGAAATCACTTCGGACTTTGAAGACTTCAAGATTAAAATTCCTTGTTACAAAAACTTTTGCCAATGATGACCTTTCTTTTTTCAACATCATAAAGAATAGGATTCCAGTTAGTTACATAATAAGATGGACCTTTTTCTATGAAGCCGGATGTAATTGTTTATGCTTTTCCTTGGAAGCTGCTGGTTTTGTACATTTCTTCTCGTATTCATGCTTCGGTTCCTCCAAATGGTTTGGTACCTGATAACATGATGTATATATAAGAATGAATTCTGAACACAAACTTTATACTATTATAGATACCCAAAAAATAACTCGATATTTCAGTGTTTGGTATATTTTTACTACTGAAAAAGCATAATTCAAATTAGTAATGCTATGCAAACCCACTGGACGCTCTTATCTATACTAAATGGCTTACATATGTAAGAAGTGTTGTTATTCAAATAGTGACCCATCACATGTAATAGTCCCCAACTACTGATCAATGATAAACAGTTGCATGATAATTTAAAGTAAGGAAATACCACTAAGGGAGTGTTTGATGAAAATTCAAACAAACAACTATGCTTATTAGTTATAGTTTTTTGATCTTTCATAAGCTATTTTGGATAAGCTACTTCACCTTATTGGAATGGGTTGAAGATCAGTTGGAATACCTCTGTTCGCCATTGTTCTTATGTTTCCTTTATCCACTGCTTCCACAAATGCGTAGTATAACTGAAATAGAATATGAAGATGTAAACAAAAGTTTTTGATTAGATAAAATAATAGAAATTGAGAGATAACCTAAGAAACTGTGAGATTAACAGAGTACCTATGGGGCTATGACCTTTTTGAGATAACATTATTAATATCACAGATAATTACATGAAAGTTTGAAACTACATACTTTTCGACCAAATTGATGCAACTTCAATAGTATTTCTCATATGCATATTTATAAACAATAGTGATACCTTATTTTTATAATATTTAACTATGAACGTGGTAACCCAAAAGAAAAGTCGAGAAAATTAAGAAATAAAAAAGACGGGCACTAATAATCTCACTTGTCGGGGGTGTTGAACATCCGAATCCATTATTTCTACATGAATTGTCTGTATTATTTTCTGGACCTCTGTTGATGCATGTGACAACAGCCTTAAAGTCGTTAGTACAGTCTAAATTTTGGAAGAAGTTAATGTGAATAATATCATAATAGGACTATATAACAGGGTGTCGGGGATCGCTGGAATTTTTGATTCGCTGTAATGTTTAATAGCTTTGAGGGAAACCCTACCTTTAAACATGCTAGTTATCGTTAGATCAGGAATGAAACTGTAAAAGGAGTCTTCTCTGAACCGTACCTACTAAATTTAGCTCCTTATGAAGATAAAATCGCATCTTCACCTAAATGAGTCTTCTCTGAACCATACCCACTGAACCGCACCCTCTGAGTCAAACCCCATGAACAAAACCTTGTAAACCGCACCCTTTGAATAAAGGTCTCGGAAGCACACCCCCTGAAAGCTGGTATCATTTGTGGCCCGCTAGCTTGATGTGCAACTGTTGTTGGTGTAGCTGCAGCTGCTGATTGAGATGTGCCTGCAATGACGGTAATATGTCAGGTTTGATTAGGGCCGACGACAAACAGTTTTGTCTAGCATTTATATGCGACATGTTTAAATGGAGCAGTATGTTGAATTGACAAACTTTCGTCTGCAGTTCATTCCAATAAATCCTATAATAGCAACAAACCAAATTATAGGGATGTTAACTTTACCGTTATTGTAAGGACAATGAGTGAAGGACCAACGTCTCCACAGTAAGACCAGGGCGGAGCCCAAACACCATACTCCAAATCTAAACCTTCGCCTGTAGTGGTAAGACTGTCCTCAACAGTCTTCTTCCTCATTTCGTCCAATATCATTAGTTACTGCATAATTGTAATGCATTTTTAAACTGTATGATCTATAATGGCTATTCTAGCATTTGGTAATATTATTTTTTAACGTATAAGCTATATAGATATGAAAGAATAAATGTGTATAGGATTGACCACGTGTTTTTAATTCGTAAAAAATTTACTGGTTTGCACTTGTTACGTGAGCTCTACAATCTCCACCAATGCAATTTTGTTCAACCAATCGACCCAAAGGAACCATGTAACTCAACTCCGTAGCAAGTTCATATGCGACTATTTTCACATATATCTACTTACCAATGATTATATTGACGTATTTTTTAGATTTGTATGCAACTCTCGAAATCTATTTTATTTGTATAATATCATTATGATAGTAAATGACATTCATATTGATATCCGTTCATGTAAAAAGAAAAAACAAATTACATGTCAACTAATGTAACTCGTTTCACATGTATAGTAGTCGAACAAAGCATTAAAAAGTACGGTTTTTGAAAATAGAATTTTCTGATTTTGACTTATTATTCAACTTATTTGAGCAACTCATTTGACCCACTATCAGACAACCCAATACTTCTTTAGTGAACACATCAGCCAACTTCTAGCAAAATAATTAGCTTTCATTAGAGAGAGAGCATTCACCTCTTTGACCCCCAATTTCTAGCAATCAGAGTCATCCTGGATAACAAAAACAAATTCAGAAGATTATGAGACTAACAATGGTATCTGCTAAAATAAGAAAAAGTACGCCGTATAGAAACAAAGGATTACCTTTAATGTTGCACCTTTCATCAATATTGTAAATCACAATTTCATATCCAATAACCAAAAATCATTAGCTGAAGTAACCCGACATGAATCAAGTTACTGGAAACGACCTAGCAAACAAAACGACAGGAAAAACAACCGGTTACATATATAGATGGACCTGTATAGATGGTAAACCCCTATTGTAACCACCCGCTTCGACCAATCTATGAATAACTCTAAGTTTCCAGGTCCCATAAGCCCGTAATTACTCCACCTACAAAAGATGAAATTAGCTAATACAAAATGAATCACAAAAACAAACGTAACAAAATTCCCAGAGGAAAAAATTCCAAAAGAAAAAATTCCTAAATATGTTCAAACAAAGGGAACAAAATCACACCGAAGCATACCTTTAGATTTCTCTGAGCAACTGATTTTGGAGGTTACAAATGGGTTTGATGTATTTGATTGCGGATAAGTATGAGTAGATTCACACAGATATGTATGAGTGAGGCGGTGAGATCAACATATAACGGGGCTAGGAAGATGGGCTGGACAAACGCAATGCAGTAGGCCATTGAGCCGTGAATCAAAACGACAAATCCAGTAAAAAGGATATCCGCCCGTTGTCGAATTTATGCCATACAGAGGAAGCTGTACCAAAATGATAATGGGATACAAATTCAGACAAAAGTGTGTATAGGGGTCAGACAGGGTGGGAAAATAAAAAGCATGAACATCCGCAATGGCTGCAAATCTAGTGATTTGCCCTGCCAAGGCGCGGACGTTTACAACTTCAGTCAAATCGGTAGAGCGAAACGATGAGGTCGAGAGAATACATCCGCCATGGCTGCAACTTTAGTAAGTTGTCGTGCCAAGATCCGGCCGACCTCATCTTTAGCCCTCTCCACCCCTAGACTCATCATTCCCTCATATATCCCAGTATCAAATCGAAAAAAAATGTCGTCGTTATACATCTTCCATGGCTGCAAAGCTGATAGTTTGCCCCGCCAAGGTACAGAGATTCACGTTTTTCATCAAACCCATCCAAATTCATCATCGCCTCTTATATCCAACGTCACCAACAGCTTCGTTTCAGCCACAAGAGAAGTGGTGCCCGAAACCCATCATGGCTGCAGCCATGTGGCTATAAAATTACTGAAAAAAAGAAACCGAAAGATATGAATTTTTGTATACCAGTTTAGATTGAAACTAACCCAAATCAGTAATTCCTGAATCCACCCAATTTAAACCTTAAAATTAAGAAGAAAAAAAAAGTTACCAACAAAGTGTGAAAGATAAAATTTATACTCATATGAACATACTATTTGTTTCGAACACTTACGCGTTTTGTGATGGGGTAGTTGTAGAAATTTCAGAAATTTGTATTTATTGTTCCAGAAAAAAAGCTACAAACAATAAAAAGAAATTTCTGGAACACGTACAACAATAAAAAGCTACAAACAATAAATACAAATTTGCTTTCTTTGTGTTTGGGTAGTTGTGAACACTTATCACTTCATTGATTTTTCCATCTTCATACGTTAAGCTTATCGGATTATGGTTTTATCTGAGGTCATAAGCTCAACTTGATAAGCCGGAAAACATGAGCTTATGAGCCACAATTTACATAAGCTGCCCACTTAATAAGCTAAGATAAACACCCCCAAAATATCATAAGGGTGCCGTTTTAAGTCAAACGCTTGTATTTAAATTTAGAAAGATGAAACCATCAACACATCAGGAAAAAAGATTCGTAAAAACAAATATAATACAAGAAAAATAACACAAAGCTAACGATCTGAAAATCGAATTTCAGTTCAGCATATTGTCGAAACAATTTGATGACACCTTTATGTGCTCATGTCTGTCACCTTATAAGTTTGCTTAAAGAAACAAATATTTCACTTTGCATCCTAAAAATTAAAACCTATCTGTTTCTTGATGAAAGAATACAATAAAACTCTTTTTTTTTTTCTTACACGGAATGAAACATCTAGTGTACACCTCTTCTTTGATAAAGCTAACTTGCAAAATGTACAGGGAAGGGAAGCGAAGAACCATTTCCGGATCAATGGGCTGATGGAAAGACTCGTGACGTATCAATACATTCCCTTGAAAACAGGATTTGTTCGGCATATGCTTGCCCCGTATTCCTCATACTCCGCTTTTGTATGGCAAGCCTGTTCACAAATACATTAATTATTTATAAAGGTTTACTAATAGTAAGAACCAATCACTTTACTTTATCTCATGTTAGATCTAACCAACCATGTTTCATCATACTAGAGATCAAGTCCCTCGACCATTATTTACTAGTGGTGTAATTCCTGAACCTTCTTGTTGGTAGTGCGGCTCAAAATAAGTCAAGTGACAGAACCCATGTTTCTCTAAAAAATTGTTACATGTGGGCCGAACCCATGTCAACCAAAACTAAGATTTCAACCTTATGACTTGTTATACCATCCCAGCAGACCCGCCCATTTATATAGCTATTGACTGTTCAAACCCCTGTACTTGGGTTCTCATTGCAAACAACCAGTAAGAAGATAAACGAATACCGTAAAAAATTCTGGTGTGGATGCAAGAACTGAGCCTCCAAACCATACAGCATATCTCTGGATAGGATGGCTAACAACATTGACTTCAACTGGCTGTGCCTGGAACAAATATTAACAGTAACCTTCATTAGTCACGGCATAATAATGGAGTATTTAACAGGTTTATGTTAGTGGCAAGATAGGCATGCTTACTTTTAATTCACTGCTATGTCTCAAGCTGGATGCATGAACACGTGCATCCACAATCTTCTTTGTATCCCTTTGCAGCCTTCGCTGAAAATCTTTGAACATTGTCGATCCTCCAGACAACACTATGTTCTAAATAGTAATCCAAAATATTAGCTTATTCTATAATTATTATACAAAATAATGTTCTTACTTGATCTTAAAAGGATTTACCTTATATAGAGCTCTTCTTGTGTCAATTGGTGCAGACTGAATACACCTGTCTATTACAGCAGGTAAAGGGGTTGTGAAGTCTTTATCGTATATCTCTGGATTAAAGAATATCTGCATGATAGAATAAACCAAGGTATTAACTATAAGAATAACATTGTAGAATAGGTAGTAAACTAAACATAGTGCATAAAAGAAAATGGGGAGAGACCTCGGGACCAAGAAATCGTTCATAGCCAACATCGCATGAGTATGGTGCCCCGGTCTTTGGTTTAATTCCTCTCCATTGTTTAATGTACTTGGATGGTTCTTTGTCATGCTTATTGTATTCCTGTAGAAAGATAAAATATGGCCATTAAGAATTTTGGAGCATTTAGATAAATGAATAAAAAGTGACTATTGTATACAATTAAAGGAATAACAGTGGTAGAGTAATGGGCTGGGCAATTAAAATAGAACAAATGACCGATGCTATACACTTTAAGAAATATACTATATGGTCATAAGATCATGAATTCAGCATCCAAAACAAAGCTGACCGATGCTAAAAGATAACATAATTCCTGCAATTTGCCAAAGTACACAAATTCTAACTACCTTGACAATGTCCGCGCTTGTGTAGCAATAAGTCTCCTTGATCTTCCGAGCTACTTCAAGGGAATCTTCAGGGGGAACGTGCTCCCCTCTTTCCTGCATAAGGCAACATCTAAATGAGAGAAGAGAGATCCACACAGAAAAAAACTAGACAGTTTTGACCAATAATAACATGTAGGGGAGCAAAACGGGGTAGGTTGGTTAACGGTCATTTCATCAATGAAGAGATTTAAAAGGTTTTAGGCATTTGAATACACTTTGGATGTCTTTCAACCCTTTTGGTATGCTTCCTTTTTAGTTCGTTTAGCTTAACCCATTTAACTGGTTAGAGATGAAACATAACCGAAATAAATCAATTTGCCTAAAGGCTCGAATCTGCAACCTCTGATATTGTGTTTAAACAGAATGTGTTACCGTTTAATGACAAAAACATTATATACGGCGTCAATAACTAACATTAATTGTCTTAAGCCTCTTTTCCAGAAAATAAATAAATATGCAAAACTAAAATAGAAGTGTAAGGTAAAATCAGCATACACGCATAAGCTGTTGTACAAAGAGGGTAACATCTTTTCCCGAAATAGGTATTGACTTAATGCTGCTCCCAATAACATAACCTTCTGCAACAGGCACAACATGGGTGGCCCCATCTCCGACATCTACCACAACACCTGTCATCTCACACTACACAAATGTATAGGTTAATGTAAAAGGAAGAAAATGGGAAGACTAACATATAATGATATAAATAAAAGTATAAATTCTTATAAAGCTTTCCTTCCCTCACCTACTTATAGTAAAAGTCAATACATGCTGCAAATGTAAAAGTAAAAAAAATGAAACAAAGAAGAAAAAATAGATGCTTTACAATGATATTTTTGGCTTCAAGGATATTACACATTTAAACCTTGCTAAATGAGAATCAACTAACTTACCTGGTTTAACATAAAGGCAAAATATTAAAGTTCAGATTAGCATATTAAAGCAACTAAGAATATCATGATAAACTAGATTATCAATTTGAAAAGGAATTCTTTCCATTATTGGTATACAATAAAAGTATCCATTTAATGACGTCTTGCTTTCATCTATTTGATGTCATACACAGCAAAGATAACATACCATGTAAAGTTATAACCGTTAAGGGCGGAACAAACCAAAATTGTTTAGCATGGCGGTTTTTGTTGGATATCATCGTACTTGTTGGGAACACACACGAAACACAATTAGAAAGATATAATCCCTGTTTATGGATTTTTTGTTATCAAATATTTTTTATTCCTGCACTTTCTCCAGTTCTTATAGGCTCTAAAACATGACTATGTCATATTCACAATCAACTTCAAGATGCCTAAGTTGCATCTCCAAGTGAGGCGATTCAGGATACTTTAAAGTCCTGATGACCAATGTCTACAGGTCAATAGCGAGTCTACAAGTTCAAAGATTTGCTGAGAGCAACTCACGTTACATGAATGTAATAAGTATTGTAATAAGTATTCACGCTGAATATTAGGTTAAAGCTTATACGTAGCAGATCATGGTTGAAGCTAAAACATAAAAATTTCTCAGCACAATGTAACAACGTTAATCTTTTCCATCTCACCAGTTCATAACTTCTTATAGT
Organism: Chrysanthemum lavandulifolium; assembly: GCA_022545495.1. Taxonomy (NCBI): domain Eukaryota; kingdom Viridiplantae; phylum Streptophyta; class Magnoliopsida; order Asterales; family Asteraceae; genus Chrysanthemum; species Chrysanthemum lavandulifolium. The sequence continues at coordinate 18,373,005 of CM040241.1, forward strand.
TTCATTTTTAGCCTAACCATCTAGTCTCATATCAAGGATCTTAGCAATAACTAATACAACAGATAAGTTACAAACATTTTCTCCATGAGAGAAACATAAAAGATGAGCCTCATTTCAGAACTTGCACAATACACGACTTTTTAAAACCTTTATCTCAATAAGCTATTAATCATCGACTATGGCCGTTGTGTATGTGGTTCATTTCACTTGCAACGAATTTTGTAAGACGAAGACTCACACTTACCTTTAAAAATGATACACCTCGAACTATCAAATCATTAATTACTTAAATCAAAAGTTTCTTAATTCTCGAAGTTAAATAACGATATCAATATTTCACAATTTAATCATATGTTTGTTACTTATCACATCACAACCACTAAAGGGAATCCTAAAAGCTTTATTTCTATAGTTAGCATCAGCCAAGAAGAATCACAATAAATGCATTGCCATAAAAGTAACAATCACAACAAACCAACCTTAGACGTTGTGTAGCCAGCCGCAAGAGCAAGTACTGGCTGCACTGCAATATAAAGCCCCGGAACATTAAATGTCTCGAACATAATCTCACCAGTATACTCTCGACTTTCTGGTGGAGTCAGTGGACTTTCCGTCAATAGAAAATAATGATCCTCCGGATCACACCTCAAGTAATTAAAAATACACTGCTGCCAAAACCGTTCCATCGCATCCCAATTCTCCACCTGCCCATGTTTGATCGGGTAGCTCAAATTATAAGTACCACTAGTCCTCGATTTCGATATAGCTTCTTCCCCTATAAAGAAATCAAGATCAGCCATTACACCAGCACTATGTTGAGCCAACCAACTACTGCTACTCTTATTAGAGCTGCGATTCGGCTGAGTTATAAAAGACTCGTTAACTGCAACTACTGTTGGAGCAATAAAACACGGCTCCACATTACCCGCAAACCCCATTTTAGTATACCTGCAACACCACCATAAACTACATCAATTTAACCAATCCAAACAACTTAGGCGTTTCATCAAACCGGTGGCGTGCATAGCTATATCCATAAAACCTAACCAAAACAACTTGGGCATTTCATCAAAAAAGATGGTGTGCATAGCTATATGCCTATATCGATACCATGTAACTAGATATCGTTCAAACAGGTGGTGTCCATGGCTATATCGATAACAGGGGGCATTTCATCAAACAGGTATCAAAAGGCATATCAACATATATAAAACGTAACTAAATATCGTTCAAGCATCTCATCAAACAGTTGATGTGCCTAGCTATCGTAACTAAATTTCGTTCAAGCATCTCATCAAACAGTTGATGTGCCTAGCTATCGTAACTAAATTTTGTTCAAGCATTTCATCAAAAGCTTGGTATCCATAGCTGTATCAATATAATTAGACCAAAACATATCAATACCACGTAACTGAAGGAGGTGTGCATAACTATATAGATAAAACAAGACCAAAACAAGTAGTGCATTTCATCAAACTATGTGTGCATAGCTACAGCCTACATCACTATATGAACCCTAAACAGCTTATGATATCCATCAGACGTGTCTAAATTTAGGTCAAGCATTTCACCAAACAGGGTATGCATAGCTATCTCGATAAAACAGAACGAAATCAACTAAGGCATTTCATCCATAGATGTATATCAAGAAAACGCAACCTAAACAACAGAGGTATTTCATCCCTATATCGATAAAACGTAACTTAAACATTTCATCAAGCATAACCAAATTCACTAAATCTCATTCAGGCATTTCATCAAAACACGTGGCGCGCATATTCCCTGCCACATAACTAAATCTCATTCAAACACAAAACCAAAACATTTCATCAAAACACGTGGCACATAGCTATATCTATAAAACGAAACCAAAAAAAATTCATCAAAACACGTGGCGCGCCCTACCGCGTGACTAAATTCACTACATCTCAACTAAGGCACTTCATCTATAAATGGACGCGCATAGCTATATCAATAAAACAAATCCTAAACAACAGAGGCATTTCATCCCAATATCGATAAAACGTAACTAAAACACGTGGCGTAAATATCTAAAGCATTTCATCAAACACGTGGTGTGCATCTAATATCGGTATCGCGCACCTAAGTCTCATTCAAGCACACACAAATTAACGCTACTATACACCGTCACGGCTATGCGAGGCTAATTGTCTAGTTTATAGTAACTAAATTCAGTAAATCTCGTTGAGGCATTTCATCAAACAGTTAGTGATCAATTAAAATAATCAAATAATAAACTAATTAATATATGAAATAAATAAATAAATGAATTAATTAATTACCCAGTGCCATTATCAATAACAACAGCAGGACGAGAAGTACAAGGATCCATTTTATGAAAAAGAAAAAAAAATGGATCTGCCTGCAGTAATTGAGATCCGAAATAGAATTAGAAATAGGGGGAGGGTTTAAGTGATCATAATAATAACGTTGATTGTAAGTGAAAGTAACTAGTTAACAAATTCAACATGATTGTTACTTCCGTTTTTATTTTAGTGGGTAAGAAAATGATTATTATTATGTTGAGATTAATTAATCTTGTGATTATACTTTTTTACTAAAATCGGGTTGGGTTGGTTTAGGTCCGATTGGGCTAATCAGTAAGTGTGGGCTAAGTAAGGGTGTTTCTTTTTGTTTGGGTTGACATGTTTGAGTAGCTTAAGACAAACCGGGTGTTCATGGTTTGGGTAATACCCAAATAAATCGAAATCGAACTGAACTTGTAACCGAACCGAATTTTTAAAACCAAAATGAACTGAATTAAATATTCGATCATCGGTTCGGTTATGGTTCTAGCAATCTAAATCAAAAACCGAATTCAAATAAATATAAATAATTTTTTTATATATTTAAAAAAAAATGATATTAAAACTCTTTCATAATACTATTAATGTAACAATTTTTAAGTTTTTTTTTTGCTAAAATTAAAATTAAGTTTGGTATATTCGATTCGGTTTTCAGTTCGATTTAATCAATTATAATTCGGTTCGGTTATCGATTATATCTAGAAAAAAAAAAGTTAACCAAACTAACCGAACCAATAAACACTCCTACAAACCATTTATTAATCGTGTCATGTAGCTTAACTGTAATGCGTGCTTGTATAAAAGCATATGAGGGTTGTGATCATAGAATAGTAACAATTTTTTTTATTGACTCGTTTTGGTACGTGAATTCTGAAAAAGTTATATAAATGTCACGAACTTTTATAAAGTGTTCTGATTTGCACATTTTGGTGACGTGTCACGTTATAAATGGTGTCACGTGTCAAACTTTCAGATATGATACGTCATCAAAATTTGCAGATTACAACATTTTATGAAAGTTCGTTACATTTATATAACCTTTTCAGAATTCAAGTATCAAATTGATATATTTTCGGAGGAATTACATATATATCCCTGCAAATCCTCATAATTGCATATATATCCAACCAATACTCATAATTACATATATATCATTTTAAAACCTTAAAATTGTCATATATACCATTCCAAAGCCTTAAAATTGATATATTCAGTTAGATATATATGCAATTATAAAGCTTTGGAGAGATATATATACAATTCCTCTTTTGAAAATGTTCATTACTACTATATTTAATAATGACCAAAATCTTAAATGTTGTAAACTTGTAATAAGTAACAACTAACTCTTTAGTTCATACGAGTACTTAAGGACAAAGCTCGTAACTTCGTGTAGACCACTACGAGCGTTCATGTAACTTACCCAAAATGATCTTAAGTTGTTGCTACACCGTTTTTGTTTCGTGTTTTACATTTTAACTACGATAGTTTTGAAATCAAATTACCTTTTCGCATCATTCAATTCAAAGATAGTTTACACAAGCAAAGTTGTTTGATGTGTCACACTCACAAAATGTTCGACACGAAACCTTTTTCACATCATCAAAACATGTTATCAAAGTTATTATACATGTCGCGCAATGACTTGCCTAATCGGTTCACCATTTTCATCAATGCATATTTTCGAAGACATTATACACATCGCGCAATGACAATAAAAAGATGTTACGCGTAAACGGTTGGTGAAAGATCTATATCATCGAGTACCCGAATTCACGAAAGAAATAGTGACACAATAGGTACAAATATGAACCTTTATTCACCTTTCACATGGAACAACTATTATCAACGGTTTTTCAGTGCTCAATCCAATCAACTTGTTCGTATTTCTTGTTCTTGTGTTATCAAATGCTAGTTAGACAAATAAAGTTACAACCACTATAAATATTAAAAGGTCCCATTGTCATATATGTTACCCTACTATTCACTATTTTCACGAGATGAATGTGTAGAATAGTAGTAGACTAGTAGTAGTGGTACATACCCTTTTGATGTAATGATCACTCTTATTGCATTTTAACATTATACGAAAGTTTTCAATTAAAAAAAAAATAAGATGACAGGTAAACGAGTAACAAGCTGTGTCGCAACCTCTTTTTGGATGGCAAAACCAATCCTGCTGTGAAGTTTTGTGTCTTAGGATTCGAAAAATTACTTTGCACAACTCGTTGAACCCTAGTAAAAAACTACCGTGCTTTTGGAGCTAGGAAACCAAATGTATTAAAAGCAAAAGGGACAAACACGTGTTGATTTTCTTATTTGCTTGTTTGAATGTGTAGGATAATGCATGTTTGACGTCGTTAGGAAAGAGTCGAAAATGTTCACAAGGATTACTCGTTTAGGTCATTTACATCTGACTGTTTAAGTAAAAAAAACTCGCTCCTTCAGATAACCCAAACAGAAAAAACCTCGTATATTTATCCGTTTATAAGTTTGAATCAATGCCGGTAAAGTATAGAATCACATTAGAACATACACTTGATAAGAATGTGTCATTCACTTGATACTATCGAACCTTTGTAGCACCCCTTATGATGAGCTCGTTTTCACCTAGCCGAACTACTATACCTCGTTTGGGTGTACCCGTGTGTTATGTACTCCGTAGCACTTATCGCAACAAATAGCACGTGTCGTAGATTTTTAGATAATACTTCCATCGGGTAAAACCGAATGTGTGAACGACTTAGATACACATTAAAAGCATGTTGAAATTCATCGATATCTTTTATTGAAAAAAAAAAAAAAAAAAAAACTACGATTTACATATAGTCATTCGAGCGAGAACTTGTTCATGATTGCAACCCACTATAACAAAGCAAACTCAAGTATATAATTTTTGTTTGCTAGATAAGTTTTTCAAACGCCTTTCGAGTTTAGTTAACCTTTTTCTAGTGGTTATCTAGTGTCTATCCTCGTAACACATAAGCCTCGTATGGAACCACTTACTCCAAAAAGTTGTCACTAAATAACCACTTTTTGATTCATGTATAACATTGTTGGTCCTCCATGGTCGTATATAGTTAGGCATGGTAGTCGGGTGCGGAGCCAGATATTTGTCTAGTGGCTTAAAAACTAAAATTAGTAACATCTGTGTACGATATTAGTGGCTAAATCGTACTAAATTTGCACCAAGATTGTTAAAAAGTCGTTATTTAGTGAGTTCAATTAAACTTGGCTCTACGTAACGCTTGGTTTAATTTATATCATTTGAACGAGATATTAAGAACAACTATTATTGGTGGTCTTTCACCACACATGAATGGGCATGTTTGCGCGCCAAGACCAAGTACATGAGTGGAACACGTGTCACAATTTTGTAAGAGTCGATCCCAACCTAACCGAGGTGGACTTTCACCCAGAGCCATTTTGAAAAAAAAAAGAAAAATTTTGAGGTATCTGATCACCAATGTTTTGAAAACCGGGTTTATAATCGGCCGGTCAGTCATCGATCAACGGGTCGGCCGGTTTTCCATTAAAAATAAAAATAAAAATAACGGTTCGACGCCGGGTCAACCGGATCAACCGGTTTAACCGCGGGTCAATCCGGGTCAATCCGGGTTTTAAACCTTTTTTCGAAACCGATCAACCGGTTAACCCGTGGGTCGACCGGTTTCAACATTGCATAGTACCGTTAAAGAGTTAAAGTTATACTGTACTCTATAGGGACTTGAACTTTTGGATACAGTTGATTACATGTTGTATAAAAAGACCAATTCTCAGTTACTTTTTCTGCATTTATTCATCATCATTATGATTTCAGTCTTGTTGTGACCATCCCTAGTTGACTAAATTAGTCAGCTTTCACTAAAACAGAGCCTGTGAAGGCTAAATGTGTCATTTTCACTAGTTTCTACTAGACTGAACCAACCACAATAAAACACATTGCTTCATGAATCACTTTATTCATTCAATCCCAGTCCCCCACAATAGACATAGTGACCGTTGCATATTTATTCCATTTCAAAATAAGATATTGAAATTACTAAACAAAAAATATATAGTTTGATAAATCAAAAATATTAAAAATATAAAATACAGAACATAAAATGATAGAAAACTGTTTTATAGTGTCAACAGAGTAGGTAAAAGTATGATAGAAGTGCCGCTATCCATTAAAGGATACCAATAATATCACCCATACAGACGTTTGGAGTATTATTTTTTGTAATCAATTTTTTTTCAATACATTATTTAAGTTGATCTACTAAACGGCTCATTCAAAGGATTGGTCGATCACTTGGTAAATATAATAATTTTCTTGTAAAATCTTGTTGTCATTCAGAAATAATAAGCTTTTTGTTTGAAGGCCGACCTTAAAAATTAATATATTTGAAAATTAAACGGTTTACAAGCCGAGATTTTCAAACCCGCACCACTAATTATAAGCTCCATTGCTTTTAATATTTACAATAGTGTTTTACCACGAAAATGACATAAAAAGTTTGAAAACGACATAAATTTTCTCAACATTTTACCACACGAAACTTCTTTATGAATCATGGATTCATGGATATGTCATTATTATGTCATATGAGTTCTTTTATCATAAAATAGTTTTTTGAATATTGCAATTAAGTCTAAACAGGATCTAACATGATAAAACATCAAATATATCATATCATATGACTCACGTTCACAATAAACTATACTTTTATAATAATCAATACATTCTTTATTTATCTTCTAAAACCTGTTTCTAATTGATGGATGACACAAATCGATTTCAAAAGTATGGATAAAGAGTGAAAATTGATGAATGACAACATGAATGTGTATGGCTTGAACAACAATCTCGATCAACAATGATCCTCGCAAACTACAACAACCATAAGCCCATAGACACAACCCTTGACAACGAATCTAACTAACCAACATCGACCTCAAAGGCTTAAACAATTACGACGACTCTAAATCTCTATCTAAAATGGTCTTGCATCGACAATGGAGAAGATCTAATAATCAAAGGAGGACATCTCGCCTTTAAACTCTAACGCAACACCTAACCACTTAACGCCATCACCCGAGTTAATGCATTACAAAAAACGATAAGGAAAAAGGATACGAATGGTTATGTACATACTTCTAAACAACAAATGTACAAATTTCTTTATGTAAGCTTTTTAACATTCATGATTAGACTTTTGACTTGTATAAGATTACGAGAAATTCATATTATCAATGTGAAGCCAAATAAGGTACAAGTTTCCGTATTTTGAATTCACATCTAAGCTTGAATAAGTACACACTTTCTGAAACTAGATCAACAACTTGTATAATACTACTCGTACTACTTATTCTTCAATAATCTATTTATAACATCATATGGGTATGGGTATGAGTAAGGATAATGCTAATGGCATGGTTGGTTGTCCCTCAATCGCATAGTTGATCGAGTTTCCTTCATTAGCCAATTGGATTGGTGACGAGTCACCCTCAACCTTTTCAAAGTTATGGTTGGGTTGCCAATAGAAAGAATTAATTTGTTTTGTGTTGTGTAGTTTTTTATGAGGAAAGTCACAAAAGTCTTAAAATCTTTTGGTAGTCCTCTTTAATGGTCAATTTTCATTTCAATCTACAAAATGGTTAAATGCATTGACCAGCTCATTTCCATGTTCCACGAAATGTGTGCGTGTCACATTCTCATGAGATAACCTCTCTTATTAACAGAACAAATTCTCAGCCGGCGAACTGCATAACCGGCAACAGTGATGTGACGTAAAGTGCGTTGTACTTTTTGCTTTTGTATTTTTTAAAATTAATTTTTTTTAAAAAACGTAATTTAAAAAAAAAAAAAAAAAAAAAAATTAAATTTAAAAAAAAAAAAAACGTGATTCTTTTTAAAATTTTAATTTTAAAAATTTTAAAAATAACGTAATTTTTTTTAAAAAACGTATTTTTTTTTTTTTAAAAACGTAAAAATTTTAAAAAACGTAAATTTTTTTAATTTTTAAAAAAAAAACGTAAATTTAATTTTATAAAAAACATAAATTTTTTTTAAATTTTTTAATTTTTTTTAATCTCACATTAGCGCTACAGTAGTTTTGTACTTTTTTTTTTTTTTTTTTTTTTTTTTTACTTTTGTCTTTTTTTGGCGTGGATAAATCTGGTCGAGTAAAAGTAGGTTGAGTGCCGTCGGTTCTTGCAATTTTGGTGGTTATTTGGGTAGAATAAAAAGTAAAAGTGTCTTTCATGCATGCGTGTCGCATTTTGGGTGAAGGCTGGTCAGTGGGTGCGTGACCCGTTTGGAGATTAAGTGAAAAATTGACCATGGGACTATCAAAAGATTTTGGACTTTTAGTCTTTCTCTTTTTATTTGGTTTTGTAAAGTATGTTTTGTTGTGATTGCGGTCGTCTTATTAGTAGTGTGGTTGGATATAGTTTTGGAGAGAAGGTGATATGACCGATGTGGTAGCGGAGTGACTTCTGATATTCTGATTCCATTAGCGTTAACTAAGGTTGGTGGGTCGTGACACAGGACGACGCAGGTCGTTCAAGTCGCGTCATTTTCTCTCAAATGACTTGCGGCCGGATAACAGGTCAATGACCCAAGGGTTTTTTTTTTTTTTTTTTTTTTTAAACCATTTTAACATAAACAAAATTTCGTTAATAATTAAAATGTTCTGATTAAATAAAAGCAATCTGAAATCATAAATCATAAATCTAATCTGGATCTTTCGCGTAAAGTTTAAAACAAAATTAAAAAGAAAAAAAAAAGAAAAAAAAAGATAGTTTTGTCTTTTCCTTGCTAATTCTCTGACGAAATGTAATTCGGCGAGTTTCTTTGGTATCGTGGCGAGATTTCGACGTCATCATTCGATGTGACACATTGGATTTAGCGAGACAATTCATCGCCACACCCGATCCTCATATTTCATTCTAGCACCCCTCCTCTCTTTTGTTTTTTTTTTTTTTTTATTTTTTTATTTTATAACTTTGTATTTATTATAAAAACGCGGAATTGAAAATGCGAAACAGATAATATAAAGTTTGATAAGTCAAAAGTAATAAAAAATATTACATACGAAACATAAAATGATAAAAAGTTGTCTTATACTGTCAACATAGTAGGTAAAAGTGTGATAAGAGGTGCCACAATCCTTTATGAGTACTAATAACACCACACATACAATAATTTTGAGACACAAAGAGTTCTAATTTTTGTAATTTCTTTAAGACATTATTTAGGTTGGTCTGTTGATCTACTAAAAGACTCACTCAATAGATTGGTCGACCACTTTGCAAATGTAATAATTTTCTTGCAAAATCTTATTGTCAAAAAATAATGAACTGTTTGTTTGAAAGCCGACTCTAAAATTAAACGGTTTTCTTTCAAGCTGAGATTTTCAAACCCGCACCACTAATTATAAGCTCCATTGCTTTTATTTTACAATCGTGTTTTACCATGAAAACGACATAAAAAGTTTGAAAACGACATAAATTTTCTTACTATTTTACCACGCAAAACTTCTTTAAGAATCATGGACATGTCATATGAGTTTACTTCCATAAATAGTTTTTTGCATATTGCAATTAAGTCTAAACAGGATCTAACATGATAAAACATCAAATATATCATATCATATGACTCACGTTCACAATATGCACACATGCTCTCTTTATCTTAGACAAGAAAAGAAACTATACTTTTATAATCAATCCATTCTTTATTTATCTTCATAAAACTTGTTTTTAATTCATAAATGACACAAAAGCGATTTCGAAAGTATGGATTAAGAGTGAAAATTGATGAACGACGACATGAATGCGTGTGGTTTGAATATCGGGTTAAGGCAATATATTTTTATAAAATTAAAATTAGCAAAATGCTAGAAATTACAAAAATCTCGATCAACAATTACCCTCGCAAACTACAACAGCCATAAACACAACCCTCTACAACGAACCTAACTAACCAACATCGACCTCAAAGGCTTAAACAATTACGAGGACTCTAAATTCTCTATTCAAATGATCTTGCATCGACAATGAAGAAGATTTGATAATCAAAGGAGGACATCCCGCCTTCAAACTCTAGCGCAACACCTAACCACTTAACGGCATCACCCGAGTTAATGCATTACAAAAAACGATAAGGAAAAAGGATACGAATATGTACATACTTCTAAACAACAAATGTACAAATTTCTTTATGTAAACTTTTTAATATTCATGATTAGACTTTTGACTTGTATAAGATTACGAGAAATTCATTATCAATGTGAAGCCAAATAAGGTACAAGTTTCCGTATTTTGAATTCACATCTAAGCTTGAATAAACACATTTTCTGAATCTAGATCAACAGCTGTATAATACTACAAGTACTATTTATTCCTCTATAATCTATTTAGGAAAATTAAATCAGTTCTTGTTTTATTCCAAAAGCACTTTTTCACACCGAAATCTTGTGGCAACTCTCGTGGGCAATTCTATCAAATATTTGGGCGCGTTGTGCTTACATAGTACAAAAGTAACAAGTTGTCTGTTGGGCAACTTTTGACGTAATATATTAGGCGGTGTGATTTTTGTCTTTTAGTGAAAATTCAAAATTTATATTTTAACTTTATAAATACAAATAAGTTGGGCAACTTGGCACAAATATGTCTTTTAGGCATTATCTATAAAACCAATTTTAAATGCAAATAAGTTGGGCAACTTGGGTACACATATATCTTTCGAGGCATCTCTATAAATCTGCTCTATACCATACAAATACACCTTTAATAAACCAAATTACATACCTCAAAAATTATTTATTATCCTAATACACTAAATACAAAACACAAAATACCCGAATCATCCCGAAACACACACTCAGGTTACCCTTTGCGCCCCTACCGAGGCGAAAAATCATCGCATTTGTGAAGCGGATATCCTCTCAAAATCAATAATCCAGCATACAATCCTACTCCACGAATAGTTCTTCTTCCATCGACGCATATTCGTACATTGAAAGCAATCAAGCGCATATTCCTACACTCGATCGCGGTTCTTCAACATCTCGAGAATCCAACCACGAACATGTTTGATGCAAAGCTAAGCGGTCGGATCTAGATTAGAACATATTGGTACTATTAAAGGTGCATTGAATGTTAATAGAACCAAATTGTTTAGAAAGCATCTTTGGCCTTGGTTAGATTTTCCTAAGTATTCCCCGACAACCACTTATACCATTATTTATATCAAAATGCGGTTGAGGTGTCTAAAGTTCTTGATTGTTGTCCACTTTAACTTTTGTACTAGGTGATAATGTTTTGATTTTGGCCGTGAACAATTTAGTCTTAGCGGGTTTCGTTTAGGACCGATAGATAATAGTGAAAGTGACCACGGCCATGTTGTTAAGGGTTTAACATATAGTCCTTTTTTGATCGGTTGTTTCCGATAAAAGAAAACTAAGAACAAAAAGTTAAGGGTGATGACCTTTTGGCGTTGGTAAAGTCGGCGGAAGGTGGGAATTGTTATCCGATGAAGATCTTTGTGAGGGTTGCTTTGTTGGTGATTGCAACATTTGTCTTTATCGGTCGGGAAGGAAGGTTTAATGTTCGACCATTTGCTAAGGAATGTTGAGGATTTTTGTGTATGGAATGAGTATCCATGGGCGAATACATGTGGGCTCATCTGTATAAAAGCGGTGAATGTTGTTCCTAGGCATCTTGAGGCGAGAATCAAAAGCCCGTTTCAAAAGATCAAAAAGAACAAACATACGGTGTGTATGGATTTACATGGGTGTTGAAGGTTATATTTTACTTGTAACATACATTATTTGTGCTTGTATATATTCGATGGTTAATCTTAATAATGTGTTGGCATTGTTCATTAGCCATTGGCTTGGTTCCCTAGGCATTTTACGTAGTCGGTGTAAGTGTTTGTGTAGATTTAAGGATGATATGGTTGATGGTTTGGCGATAGATAAATACATAGAACTCATTTGTAAGCAGTTGGTTCAAACCATCGACAATGTGTCTTCATCCTTTGCTAGTTGAAGAACCCTTCTTTGCAACAACACGTTATGTAATTGTATCCCTGTTACTACATATCCCTGTTACTACATATCTGACCTTTGGTATCCTAACCACTATAATCACAACGATAACTCTTAATTCAATGTATTTGTTTTTGATTTGGATTATGGAGACATTCCCAAACGACTCGATTCTGGACCAAAGACCCGAGAGAAGATCCGCGTTGTCTAGCTTGGTCCAAAGTAAAAACTTTGAAAAAAACATTATACAATTTTATTTGATCCGGTAAGTAAAACTCAAAATGAGTTAAGCTGTTGTATGTTTTATTCCATTTAGCATATCGACTTATCTCCTTTGTTATTAGGGGCTTCGAGACCACTCTGAAGATTGTCCGAGCAAATGCCGGTGAGTTGTCCAGTGGTACATTCGCGATTATGGAGTACATCCGTCGACTAGATTCCCGACTTGTTGAAAGAAGAGAAGAGTTGGTGACCAGCGATGGTGGAAGAAGAGGCGGTATGGGTGATGCGGATGTATCGGTGGAATTGAAGCCGATTTAAATGTCCCTTTGTGTGGCCGATGAAGTAGTTAGAGAAGGTGAAGCGTCTAGTGTCAATGACAAAGGCTGTTGAAGAAGAGATTGTTGATGGGCTTGGTGAAATGTTGAATATGAATGAGCACGAGAAGGTTGAAGATGTTGTGGCCGGTAATGTTGAGGATGCGAGATGGGATCAAATGTGACAAAGCGGAATCGTCACATACCTTAGATAAAGATGACTTTCGTCTTGAGCTTAAATCCCTTAAGTCACGGGTTGGTACTATAGAAGCACGTGTAGGAGTAGTTGGTGTATCACGACTCTTATGTGAGTTACAGTACAAAAAGAAATTGTGGTAATTGAGGATGCTTTAGGAATAAAGTCGGAAGATGATGTTGGTGAGATTAAGGTAAAACACATTATTTGAAATTTTGTTACTTCAAATGGTGTCTTTCATGTGAGTTCCACCAAAATGGTGTCTTTGATTGCCTAAGTAAGTTATATTGTGAGCAGTGGATCTTGTTGATGGCAACAAACCGTTGGCTACTAGATGAACACACCCGATCGGGAGTAGCGTAGGATCCGATGACAAGCGAGTTGTTGTATGCCGATTCCGATGAGTTCTGGGGCCTATGTCCCAACTTATGAAAATTGCTTTATCGGGAGGTCTTGTGATGCTCATCATTCAACGGTATAATGCGGTGGATAACAAATTTGATTTCTTTGCCTTACCAAATTTGAATGATGAGTTCTCGGACATTGCTTATGATGGGTTTGATCCAACTCACATTGACGTACGCATATATATATATTGTTATTTTTTCCTTCTTTTATTTTATTCTATTTCAAAATCAAACCAGCATACCCTTTATCTAGGAATCGATGGATGTGAATGGTGCGGTAAAAGATAATGCGATTGCCAAGGTAAAGAAATTGTTGTTTGGCGGCCACCTCTTTGGTGGGAATGGTTTGTGCGGTTTACGCTTACATTGTTAGACCCGTGGGCTGCGGCGAGGGGCTCTACCGGTAGATGAGGGTTATGATCCCGCTGCGTGAGTTGCTCCACAATTAGACACATTGGATATGGATGTTGAGGAAAGCGGTTATGGAAGGCGGATCTGACTGTTGAAGTTATATGCATTGATGATGAGGATGGGCGGGATGTTGTCAAGGTACATTTACTTATCTTACCAACAAACAAGTCCACCTTTTCATTTGATTACTATATACATTAATACATTTGCATAGATAGCACATAAACATACATTAAAGCAGTTTTCGACACCTAAAAGCGATCCTAATACTAAATACATAAATGACCATCATCATAATCTACATTTTAGTTCGAGCTCTCTCCTTGCTTTTCTTAATTGCTTTGAGTCGTTGAAGCGATATTTCAAGACTAGTAATCCTATTTTCCAAATTATAAATATCTTCAAATAATGTAGGATTATTCACATGTTGCTCGACTTGGTTGTTATCATCTTCTGCGTTTGTTGCACCACCTCGGTTCTTTGCATCACCTCACTTTGAAACTCTTCCTCTACCTCATTTCTTTGCACTCTCGACCTTCTTTGCACCGGCTCGATTCGACCTCCTCTCATTGTCTAGATCTTCCTCATCTTCATATTCTTCCTCCTCTTCCTCGTCGACTCCATAAATCTCATCCCGGTAGAAGTCTTGGCGGCCTTGACCAAGTAAGGATATTGTCCTCATCCACACTCACTTGCCTATATGAACCATATTCGACATTGGTTCTTCACCAAAACATCTAACAACTGCGTCAAAAAGCAAATCGTTGTTTAAGACAAACTCGTACTCTTCTTCATCATTTTGAAAGTTTCCATTTGGTCTTGCCATTGTTCTTGGCGAGAATAAGAGAAGAAAGTGAGATCTGTGATAATAAGAGACCAGAAAGTAGGAAAATATTATGTAGTAGGATATGTAGCAGTAACAAGAATCTTATCTTTTACATTGTGCTGTACTTCACTTAGAATAAAATACTGTCTTTTACTGTGTGCAAAGAATCTTATCTTATCTTTACAATGTAGTGCAGTTGATATAATTATTAAAATATTAAATTATCTTTTCATTAATACATCACTTTTACAACATAGGAAACATGCAAACTATTTTCACTTATGGTTGACTTGACTCTTTAAGTGTCTTCGACAATTCATTTGCTTAGAACATGAGTTTCACGGCTACTAGGACCAACATCTTGCGCATTGGCTCCCGACCTTTGTGATTGCTTTGAGTTACCAGCATGAGTTGGTTCTATAACTTTTTTTTTCAATACTGAGTATATCTCTCTTCTTATGTCTTCTAGCACTTGTTTGGTAATCGGTAAGTTGGTTCGACATCTGGTCCATATAATTCATATATTTAGGAAACATTACCTCTCTTTTACCTTTATCGACCACTCCCTTTGCATCGTGGTTTTCCTCAAACCTAACTCCTTTAGAACTCGACATGAATCAATTAATGTTATCGAAATATTGTTATGAAACTGAAAATGGATAGGAGCAAATATTTGATGGAAATATGGTGAACAATAAGATCATGGTTTCGCTATTAAATAGACACCACGTGCTAAGTCACATGTAAATAGTTAAACATACATAGTCAACTTTGCAGAGGATTTTCGTTTGAAAATAATAAAGGGCCCTGAACAAACAGTCATGCTTTGTTGTTCTTGTCCTTAAAATAGACACCACATGGTTAGTCATGACTAAACCAATTTATCCGTAGAATAATGAGTTGAGCATTGAAGTTATTTAATTGTTTGGATAGTCATTTGTTTGTTAAAAGATGAATCGTTTTATTTTTAAAGGCTGCAAATATCGATTAGTTTTCAACTCCATAAGCGTAAGAGGAAGCCGGGAGATATTGCACCTCACCTATACTACTCCTGACCACTACTCCAAGAGAAGGCGTTCGACGGATTAATTGTGAAACCCCATCCCTCCTAACGCTCCAGTTTTGATGATACATTGGAACCGTTTGTCGAGGTATTTGACCGTGTCAACTTATATGTCTCTTAGTTTGTAATACAAACATTATCTAAAGAGTTAATTTTAATAATTTAGAATCTGTCGAGAAGCTGGTGGGAAGAAAAAAAACCAAAAGGTAAGCGTGCCATGTTCCGTTCAAAAATTTTGAAGAGAATAATGGTACTAGGTTTATTTTCCATGGGGCAATGAAGACACTATTGCGATCTCCGGTTTTGGGACATTTATTGGCTACGGGTGCAAACAAGGATGGATGGTGAGGGACGAGTGCGTATAAAATCGGTTGTTAGTATTCTACCACAAATGTTTCTTTGTGATTCCCATGTTTTTAATAATGTGTGATTGTGTAAATGACATCTTGACATATGGGTAGATTTCTTTGTGGCATTTCCGACCATCGGATGCCGGCGGGCTATGGTGGGTCCCTTTTCACGACTCAAGTAGTTAATGGTGAGTGCGAACCTATTGGGCAAATGGTGTAAAGTACCGGTGCCTTGGGCTAATGTTGAAAAGGTATTTATTTCTTTCCATATTCAGTAGGTGTCGAAAATGTTCGGTAGCGTGCGTTATCTTGATGTCATAAATGATGTAGGTACTATTTCCAATAAGCGAACGACAAGCCTTTGGGCGGTAGGAGGCTGCATATCGATGCGGGTGTTTTGACATTGTATGATTCGTTTCCGCCTTTACAAGCAGGCGCATCGGTGGAAGGATACCATGCTGCAAAATTTCGGTGTTGGCGCCAAAATTACTAGATGAAGCGGAGTCTTTGCGGCAAAAGGCATAGATATCAACGCCTATCGGATTAGCTTAAAAAATGTGTTGGCGTCCCCGAACAAAGCAGGTCAATACGGTGACTGCGGGATATGGTCTTGCATTAACCTATATAGGTGACTCATAACATGCCATTAGAGTCGGCGACCCTGCGAAACTTGACTCTTGCCTATCGTGAAAGAATGTTTGAGTACCTTTGGAAATACAAGATTGAGTATCTTTGGTCATTGACTATATTTATTACAAGCAATGGTCATTTTTTGTATGTATATAATTAGTACATAAAGATGTTAGCTCATAAGAAATGGTCATTCTTTGTGTATGTATAATCAATTTTAGTAACTATTGGAATGATAAATCTGTAAATATCAAAAATGTTTTGACAATGTTTGTAATTATTATTAGTTGATATTATTATTGCTTGTTTAAGTTCTAAAAACTCATTACATATAAAGTATGATATTACATTTAAACCATCTTCCAAACACATACTACTGCCGTGGTTTATTCTAAACTAGCCGTCGTATCATCTCAACTAGGCGTGGTTTCAATGATCCTTATAGCCGTGGTTTTGATCATACTTGCCGTGGTATGTTTTCAACTAGGCGTGGTTTTATACGAACTAGCCGTGGTTTCTTCATACTAGCCGTGGTTTTATCCGAACTACCGTGCTTTCAGCAGTTATTATAAGCGTGGTTTCTTCGTACTTGCCGTGGTTCCATGATAATTCAATCCATGGTTTGACCCACCGGCCGTCTCGGACATTCTTTCACGATACACCACCCATTCTACTTAACCTTCCTTGAGAGTTTTATTGCCAAAGGACCTTGTACACGGCAATCTTTTGAATCTTCAATAGCAATTGATCTACCATTGGATTTGTTGATATGGTTCCTTGTGGATCAAGCTTCGCTTCCAACATTTTCACGGCAGCAGATTTTGGACAATGGATAGGCTTTATCAATAAACATGAAAAACTTATCCTTAGTAGATTATGCGGCATGTACTACGGAATGCTCATAAAGCATCCATTCAACTACTTCAAATTGTTTCGAATTTGGCGATGGATTAGGTTGACACGGGTTTTCAGCGATCTCCACACCAACCTTGCTAATCCTCCGGTTGGCCCATGCTTTCCATATCTAAAATCAATGACTTTCCATAAGCTGTTCCAAATCCTCTTTTGATAGAGAAAAACAAGCTTCCAAAATCTCGTATCTCTTACGCATCCATACGCTCTTGTTATTTCAATCACTTTCTACCATTCTCGGTGATTATTTTCAAATCATTAAGCGGTTGACGGCGTTTAGTGGTGTACAATTAATCGGCTTTTGTATATCAGTCACCTTAAGATAGAAATCCATTCTTTCTTCCCTTTCCATCCCTTCATCAATTTACATTTCTTAGACGCACATTTTCCAATTTACGCCATTCGCTTTTGTTCGTTGTTGATCCAATCGCTTCTTTATCGAATTCATAGGAATGAAATCATCTTTCATTCTTAACCAACGTTCATCTGAGGTTTTCAATCTCTTAGTCCGTCAATTTTTGAAATCTTTGCCTTTGCAAAATTCCACGTTTTTAAATTGAGATCATGAAATTTCTCCTTTGAGCCCTAGTTGGAGCTTTGTTATTCGACTATTGTATAGTGCGACACTTCTCTCATACGCATTAGTCTAGCCCTCATGAGAAGAACCATTGACCTTGATGGAACATCTAATAGTGCCCATTCTTCATTACTCCATTCCAACTTTATCATTTGAACCACGGACAAATGCTTGTTCCTTGTTCAATTGTTCAATCACTCTCATAGTCGCTTCATCTTGTTCTTTTTTTTTTTTTCTAATGCTAGATATTGACCTTAAAATTTTCGATAATTGTATTGATAATTCACGATCATGTGAAATCGATCCTCCGTACTATCAAATTGAAGTTCATCAACTTGAGGTTGAAATAACTTCACCCTTTCCTATGTCTCGTTGATCGACTACTTTATTCATCGACTCCCATTCTTCAAAGTATTAGCCAATTGTTTATTTCAGTGGGTTCAATTACAATGGGAGCAGTGCAAACAGAATCGGGGAATTGCTAAGGTTCTCTGAAATTTCGGCGTACATGCAACCTCCTTCTCCTGCGATGGTTGTGTTCGATGGTTGTGATAATCGTACTATCGATGGTTGTAGTACCAAAATGTGTATCAGCGTAGCTGTTGATGAAATAACCTCGATGTTTGGTGGTCTTGTCATTTGTATCATCACTAGATCGACATGCACAACTTCTTCCTCTTCGTCTTCAATTGCAACATTAAAGGTTCTACCATTTGTTCTTTTCCTTCCTCTATCAATTACGCTTTTCCAACCTTCAAACCTTTAGCCAAAGGTTTAGCCAATGGTTTAGGACGGTGGGTCTAAGTATAATAGGAAAATGTGCGATGCCGATCGATCCGACTCGGTAGCTTTTACATAACTTCATCAATGTCGGCAACCTCTTTTCAACTTCCTTGGGTGTTTGTGTGGCCGAGGTTGTCATTAAGGTCGCATCGGTCTTTGTCATTAAGGTCAACATCCATGTTTACCTCCTCCCACGAACAAATGCTTTTGCTCCTCCCCCGAGGACACCGCCTTTCTTAGTCATCTTCATTACTCTATTAGATGCACCAAACCTTGGTCTTCTTACTCTCTCCAACACATAAACCACGTGCTTCAACCTTCTTATTGTATTTTCCATTTGTGTACATTTAGCCTTCAATTCTTTAACTACTTCTATAATATTCTCACCGTGGGATCGATACGGTGGCATTGGGTTGAGGTTCGATGGTAGCGATTGGGCGACATCATTGGTTTGGGTGTTTTGTGATTCGGTAAAGGTAATGGTTTAGCGATGGATCTGTTGGTGCGGTATGTTGAGCGTTGTCGGATTGGGTTGAGCATCATTGCTTTGGTTGGGTTGGGATTCAAGCACCTCCTCATTTTCGAGAATACTGGCGAGTTAAGCATATTAGGGAATAAAGGTGTAATCTTTCACGAGAACTTGTCATTTTTTTTCTCAGTGTGTAAACACCCTAGGAGACATATGATGTACCTCATACTCCTTTTTATGATGAATGGGTGCCGTTATCATTTCTCGACTATTAATTGAACAAACCTAGGATATAAGTAGTATTTACCCTTTTCTTTAATGTTCTTTATTAACCCTCAAAGATCAACCTAGACCGATTAAATGACCTCCCCATGATAAACATATGACGTTGGTTGCTATTTTGATGGAAACTCATCAAACCCAGTGGTCTTGTTGCTTGAACACGAAGCAAAGTATGTATTAAAACTTCCATTGTGGTGAGAACATACCTTTATGATACTTAATTCTTTCCACATTTTCTCATAACCCAATCTTTGCAACCCGAAAAATTTCATCATCGGACAAATTGACAACCCCATCAGCATCATCCGACTTCAAAACATCCCTAATCACATCCTCGTTGACTATTATCTCGTTCTTATCAACAAGACTCCTAATAACCTCGGGTCCAACTCGTTTTGAATTTTGCCTTCAACCAAAATTGATTAATGTATTCTTGAACAATGATAGGTTGTACACTTATTGCATAGTGAATTGGTGTGTGTTTGAGAAAAGCAATCATCTCATGGAACCCTTGATATGATTGTTCTCGGTTAGGTATGCAACGACGTTGTGTGTGGTGGGATATTCAGCCGGCATTTGTGTCCTTTGGATGTAAACCACGTTTAATTATCGGTTTGGGAATTGTTAGGGTTTGTGATATCGCCAATTTCAAGTGTTTAAAGATGAATAATTTGATAAGCGATGATTTGGGGATTATATACTAATAGATCAACATGTTACATACTTGACCCTTGAGTTGCCCAAACACGGGGTGGTTAGAAACATACTACCCGTGGGTTGCCCAAACCATCTACCCACAAATAGTCAATTACAACCATTTACTACAACAACTAACACCTTATACCCATTCGATAGTAGTCCTTATTGGATGATTGTATGAATGGAAAGTAAACAACTAACACCTTATACCCATAGGTTGATGCGGTTTATAAATTAATGAATAATTTCCAAATATATATGTTGAGCGTGTAATGTGTAACCATAGGTAAGCGACTCATCCGTTGAGCGTCTAATGTGTAATCACAACATATCGACTCATCCGTTGAGCGTCTAATGCGTAACCATAACATATCGACTCATCCGTTGAGCGTCTAATGTAAATACAAGCTATAATACAAGCTATAATAACTAATAACACGATGATGTAAATACAACCAAACTAATAGAAAATCTCTACAACTCGTATTCTTTAGCGGAATGTAAATACAAGCTATAAAACTAAGAACACGATGATGCGACTTGTTCTTGAAGGCTGAGTCTTAATCAGTCTAACAGTTGTTAAACTTGTGGTATTTCATTCCCAGCTGGATTTGGAGGAATTTCCGACTTGTTAGTCGACATCTTCTCCATAAGTCTTTTGGACAATGGATAAATTCTCTCGTGAACATGCGTTGTGATTCCACCCTTCGTTTCAACTAGATGCACGAGGCGAGAGGATAGAATCTCGAGGACTCAACTGCCATAAATGTGAGTTACGCGGATAGCGTGTCCTTTATCATTAGGAGATTGAGAGCTAAGCAGGACATGAAGATCTCCTAATAAGAACATCCCAGAACCTTGTGGTGCATTGTTGCAGTAATGGGAGGTGACAAGAGTGTACAGAGAAAGCAAGTCTGCCCTGTCTACCAAATGAAGTATTTCCTTCAAAAAGGTGAACTCCATTGAAGATTTATCCATTCGATGCATGACATTGAGTTCTTTGTTTATCAATGTCCAATTGACCAGCACATTTGGATCTCCATCAGGAAAATCAGATGAAGACCCTTCTTTGATAAAGGTTGACTCATCATCCTCAAGATCCAAGGAGTTACTTTGGCCATCCTCTTCTTTCTCCCACAGGTCTTATAGATACCTAAAGATGGTTCATCATCTTCTAAGCCAACAGATCACGACGGTAGGAGTGGGACTGGTACAATAGGTGCTTGGAAGAAATGGCTCTTGGTTCGTGAGATCTAGCCTTGTCGGATGAGCTAGCAATTGCAGTAGGAGCCGGTGAGAAACCAAAGATGGTTCGTGAAGTCACCTTGTCGAGATGAAGGATTGGCTTGAGGAATTTCTTGAGATGTAACCGGTGGGAGATCCTCTTTGGTGGAATAGCATCAATATTATCCAGTATGTCAACAAACTTTGGTCTTTTGGTCTTTGGTGCAACTTCAGCAGTCTTGGAGACTTCAGTAGATGCTTTATTCAAGTACGATTTCTTTCTCCTTTGATAAAGAACAGGCTCCTTCTTCTTTGGAGATTCTGCAACTGCTGATGAAGGATCATTGATAGATACATCAGCTAACATATCAAGAGACTCATAACGATGTTCTTCCTCTTCCTCTTCAGAAGAAACCACAAGCTTCCTTTTGTTGGTCTTTTCTAGTTTGTCCTCTAATTCCTTAACTTTATATTGCAGTTCGTCAATCTTACTACCAAGAGAAGACTTGGTCTCTGCAAGCTCCTTTTTCAGACTAGATACCTCAGCTGCATACCTGTTAACAAGAGCATAGACAGATGAGAGAGTAATAGGGTCCTCTCCACCAGCAGATTGCTCCGTGGTAATGGGAGGTACCTCATCAATAGGTATCTCATCAATAGGTATCCTTGGAGGAGTAAGTGTGGTCAATCTGTTTATGTCAGACTCAAAATCATCAAGAGGATCTTGTGCTTGTGGTGGACTAGGACAATGTGCAGTCGGTGTTGGTGGAGGTGGTCTTGTGCAACATGAGAAGCTTCGGCGAGAAAAGGAGGGCCTCGTCAATGTTAGCAACATTCTCCTCAGCATGACGATATTGTCTTGAGGCAACATAGCCTCTGTCAATGGATAATGTGCCCCTCAAAGTTAGTTCTCATAGAGGCAAAGAGTTTGGTAAGAGCTCTACTTCATAAAAGCCTTGGGTTTGGGTAGAGGTGTCTATAATTATTTGTAAGAATCTAGGGTACATTAAAACTTATGTTGTTTCCTATTGATATTTTCAACCAAATTATCAAAAATAAACTTTGAAAAATTATAAGTTAACCCTTGTGAAAGACACACTATACCGTATGCCAATTGTGAAGAGAATTGATCCCATGCCCCAGTTTGTTGCTAAAGCAACGAAACAGCGTGTGAACCAGAACCTCCACTTGGGGCAAAAGTGCTTCTTGACCATATGTCGGTCCTAGTACCTTGATACCCAATACCTCTCACCACATGAGTATATCCTCGATCTTTGAGTCAAATACCCCATCGGCATCATCAAGCGAGCTTCGTCCTTATCGACTCCTCTGTGACTACATACTCATTCAAGTCAATCATGGCGTAATCTCCTTTTCGGTCCGTGTGGGCGAAGCCAAAATTGTTTGACCAACGTTTCATAAATGTGGTTGGGAGAATGCTTTAGGGCATAGTGAATCTTTGTTCTTTTCAAGAACTCCACCATAGCACATCTGACTCATCACCTTTTGCATTTCCCAAGAAGCATAACTTTGTTGTGATCCTTCTTGAATTGAAGAGCCATTTGATGAATTGATATTTTTAGGGTTATGATTCTTGTATCTTTGAGGGTTTTGTTTGTATTAGAAGAGGAAGTGGGATATTTTGAAGTGGAAGTGAGAGCGGTGTTGGGTAGAAGGTGTATAGAAATAGTCAAAAGTATTGGTAGTTTTGTTGACCCTTGCTTACGTGTGCGACTTATGCGACCTCACGCAATTTTAACACTTGATGAAACATATATCAATCTGCTTTGAAGTTATGCGCTTCGATGAAACCAACCCAAGACTTGGATATGTTCGGTAAGATTCTAGAATTCTTGTGCCAACAACTCGCATTAACTTCTGATAAACCTTTAACCCGTCTATAAAATCTTCCCAATGCATACTTCTCTCACACCCCAAATACCATTATGAACCTAGTTTCATCACAAACACAATCAACAAAATTGACCATGAATACTTCACGGAGGTTCTAAATCCAACCTCTTCTCCATCATCCTCATCATCCGGTGATTTTCTCGATTCGGACACCTCCATGACCCTCGACCTTTGACATCCCATTTCTCTCTTCTTACGAAGATGGCGGTGTAGTGGATCCAAGTGATTCTTACGATAACACGGAGGAACTCTTCTTTGAGATACCTTGTTACTCCCGACCTCCGGCACCTCAACCTCAACAAAGGCACGGTGGTGCGAGCGGGAGGTGGTGGTTGGTCTACTGCGCCAAGTTTTGGTGCATCTTCACACCATTATAGAGGAAGAGCTTGGTGAAGGAAAGCGGATTGCTTTTGGTGAAATCGGCGGATGAAGCATAAAGGAAACTTTATTTTCTTCATCATCATTATTTGCATCAATCCATCCTTCCCATTTTGATCCTTAGCTTCCTCGTCCTAGTAGTCATGCATATCCAGCCATCGAGAAAGAAGGAATGGGTGGTTATGCAAGACTTCACGAACGCATATCCAGCATCTAGTGTGAAAGATGTGAGCGATCATGCCTTTCTTTTAACCCTCTTAGATGTTGGAACAGATGTAGTAGATTAGGATTAGTATATCTTGTATACCTCTTTTTCTTGTAGTGGCATTTGAAGTTGTTTGCATTTTGTAAGTATGGTAGTATGGCATTTCTTGAATGAATCAATGAACAATTTCACTTCAATTTATTCCCAACAATATAAGCCTGGAAACAAACTTGCAAGACTGGAAAGTTAAATATATGAACTTTAAATAACTGAATATTACATGTTTTCTTATACTAAGATTAAGTTTAGGAAAAAAAAAATGCATCAGTGTGCAGGTTGTTAATCTAACTTTAACTAAATTCTACTAAATTTATCCTTCATTTTGATTGTCCAAGGTGACCTTATTCTGTGCTCATCTTTATTATTGTCACCTATTTCCTTGACCGCCAACACACATTTTTCAACTAAATCCTTCTTAGATCTTTTGTTAAGTTGTTTGCTATATATTTCATGAATCACGTCATCACATGGTCGTTCACTTCAAAACCAAAGCGCCACGCACAATCCCTGTTAGTTATGAAAAACAAAAGTAAGAATCCCAAATATATTACTAAAACTAGTTATAGCATAATCAATTTTTACCGTTAGACATTACTACAAGTTTGAAATTGGTATTACTTATTACAATGTATATGTAGTTGGGATAAGTTACTAGTTTCGACCGATTAGGCGATTGGCAAGTTTAGGAAAGTTAATAAATTTGTCAGATAACACAAATAAATGTGTATCTTAGTAAATCTTAGGCAGTTGGCACAAGTACAACATTTATAATAAACAATCACAAATGGGTGGTTTATACTTAATACACTCATGAATGTGTATCAATGTTGATACAATAATTTTGGGCAACCTTAGAAAGTTTACATTGTTGGGCAACCTAAGTAAATGCACAAGTACAAAGGGATGGTAGTTTGCATTTGGCTTACTAAAAGACTTTCTTGTAATGTCCAACAATTTTTCCGGCTAAGTTTGTTCAAAACACAACCATGGATTACGATGACAATTCTACTTTCAAGGTTTATATAGTGCATCCTTCATCTAAACATGGGTGAAACTACCTAAAAATATCACTTTCAATAAACTAGTTGCGTATGTGAAGAAAAAGGTTCACTGTTGTCAAAGAGACACCAAATGATAGAGTCGAGTTATCTTACCAAGATGGTTCCATGGAATTGGGCGTGGTTGATGATGAAGGCGTCCAATACTTCATTCGTGAACTATGTTGTAAGAATGAGCAAACTCAAGCTCGCTAATTTCAACAAAAGAACCGCCACCTTGAGGTAAAATCATCTTGACTTCTAATCATTTATCATTAGACTGAATTTTCCATTGCTTCACAATCATAGTTACCATGACACCCCAAAGGTCGAGGATACCTTTTTCACAAACACAGTATTCACTTCCTCCTTGCAAAGAGACTCATTTAAAAATATGCCCATGCCACCAAGCGCACCACAACGAATTAAAAACATCGATTCCCAAAAACCGATACCTTTTTATAAACATAAAGAATTTTATAATAAAGCGAGAATGCATGTTTACTATTGGAAAGAAATCATTACTTGAGCGATTTGAATACAAAGTTATTAAATCGAACCCACGAGTGCTGTGAAATGTATAAATGAAGGTTGCTCGTGGAACATATACACCGTAAAAAAAAAGGATAGCACATTCTTTGTTTCTAGCATCAACAATGTCCCACATGTTCAAGAACCGAATTACATCCTAATCATCGTGTCGACAATGAAATTACTTAGTGGGTTGCTAATCGATAAATTGAAAGATACTCGGAGGGTATATCTTTGGAAAGGACATACAACGAGATCTTAGTCTTGAATGGAAAGTAAGCGTTTCTTACAAAGCGAGCTTGGGGGTAGGAATTTGGCTTTTGAGGTGTTGAGCAGTAAACATGAACAATCGTTTGAGCGAGTTAGCTTTATATTGTCATAACCTAAAGCTAAAAAGCGAGGGGCTGTAACACACATCGATCTGACACAGTGGCGATTTAAGATGGTTTTTGTAGCATTTGGTTTTGCGGTAAGTTTCGGACACATTTATATTAATTGTTAGTATTAGTATATTTCCTATTATTATTCTTATACACACATCTTATTAAGCTTTAACGTATACTAATCACTAATATATACTTAACGATACTAGATTCGGAGTTTTATAGCCTTCATGCGGCCATTGATTATAATTGATGCTGCGCATCTGAAAGGGAAGTATCTCGGAACCAACATGCTTGCTGTTGGTATGGACGATAATAATCGATTATTCCAATCGCACAGGGGTGCATACAGGTGAGACAGTGAAACTGGACATTGTTTTGGGGTGGTTGAAAGAATGCATTGGTGAAGTGCCTAATCGGCGATTATTTGAGACGAGGCATCATTCAATAACAAAAGCGTGTGACACAGTGTTTCCAAATTGCTTTCATGGTTATTGTTGTCGTCACTTGATGATGGTGCAATATCACCGATAAAAAGCATAAGGCTTTGTCTTGGAAGGTGTGCAAAAGCTATCTGTTGAAGATTTTGATAATGCAATTGCGAGCTTCGTTCCAAAAATCGAAGCCGTTAAAAACTTGAAAGCGCCGGGTTGAAAAGTGGTCAAGAGCATCTGCGGTGGAAAAAGATACAATTATTTGACGTCAAGCGGTCGGAGTCAATAAATTCTTTAACAAGGCACGTCCGAAAGGTACCAATAACTATGCTCTTGGAGTACTACAGGCGTCTTCTACAAGATTGGTATTTGACGTCGCGAAAAATACTACGGTATATATCTTCGCCGTCTCACATTTACTTGTTCGATAAATGTTACATGATGTACGCTTATTTTGCGGGCACCGAATTTGAACTTACAAGCGGGCATCTAGGAAGGTTGAGCATAGAATGTGGAAGAGTGCGAATTGGGAAGTTAGAGGAATTGCCATGTGTCTTTGTGTACCAAGTTATAGACAATCGTCATAGTCATATTGTTGATTTCGTAAAGAATGAATGCAGTTGCAGGTACCTGCAATATACAGGTTGTCAATTGCGGTAATTGTTGTTTATTCGTGTATGGTTTTTGATTACGAATAACGTGCAGGAAATGGCAACTTTCGGGACTACCATGTGGTCATGTGTGTGCCGTGTGTAGAGAAGAAAAATTGACTAACTGTAACAAATGGGCGGAAACATGGTTTACAAAAGCGCCTTGAAAGGCACATATCATGAAATGGTGTATCCTTTGGAAATAGAGTCGAATGGCATGATCCGGGTAACTTGCAAAGGTTAAACCGCCGTTGATGGATAAGAGAGGCGGGAAGACCTAAAACAAAGATCGCTTCCCATCAAAAATGAGGAGCAAAAGTTAGAAAATGTGGGAGGTGTGGTACCGTAGGGCATACCGTCTGTTGCATGGAACCATTCTTGAAAACAGTAACCTAGATAGTTCATTCAAAATGGGCATCTAATAATGTTTATTAGTATTCGACAAGATAGGTTATATTGGTTGTCGAGAAAAAACAAATAGCGAGACGGACAATGGTAAAGAAGTTATGCAAGATATGGCACTGAACAAGGAGCAGGTAAGCGTCGTCGGTACTCATTTTCATTTGAAAGATGACCCACAATCGCAGCGGACGACGAGTATTTTCAAAATGGGAGAATTTACCTTGATTGGGATGCCGATGCGTTGAAATTTGGTGAAGCAAGTACTTGATGGTTGGGAGGGTTACGTAGATAATTCTGGCATAAACCTAAACTCACTCCCTGAATCATCAAATACATATCACTTGGATGATTTCAATAACATGGATAATTACTAGTACAATGTTCTCATTATTTAGCTAATGAAATTGTAGGCTTAAAGTTACACACTACTGCACATGGTTGTGTAGTTTTAAACAAGTATTTGTATTTTGTCATGAATAAACCGTTGTGTTTGTATTAACCAAGTATTTGTATTTTATCATGGTAAATATGGTAAAGCTGAATTACAATAGAACATCTCAATTATTTGTGCTAAAGCTGACAGAGCTGATTTTTGACTATAATAGTGACTCAAAACAGTTTCATTGTTTATGGTTGTTTAAAAACTAAGATAAAAACAAATGACGATGTCGGACCTCATAAAGTTGGTCAAAGCGAAATATGCTTGTTTATTTGTTTTCTACCTTGGTTAATTCGACCTTTCATTAAGTCTTTGCATGTGATTATTTTTGGATCTTTTGTCATTGATTATGCTATTTAAGCATGCATATACATCTATTCATGATTGAAGTTTTGGTTAATATTTGGATCAAAGTAAAAAATAAGCCATGGCGGGACAATTTAGGTTGAATGAGTTCGTGAGCGTCAAATTCTTATCAATGGGAGGATATGTTCATCTTGTCTTGTCGGAGGGCATCGGTCGAGTATTGGCGGTGGCGCGGATATGAGGTTTGCATGAAGGTGGATCGATGAATCGTGAAAGGGTGAATTTGTGGAAGAGTTGCGGCTGCGGTTGCCGTTTCTACCTAAGAAAATGGCGAGTTTTCAAATGAACTTCAAAGGAAAGATTACATCAAGCGATGGGTGAAGGTTACGGCTAGCGAGTTCGAACTAAGGGGTCGGGATATTGACCTTTTCACGAGATAAGATTAAGGGTTTGTTGCCATGGTAGGGACGATGATGCAATGGTGTATGTCGGTGTTGGCTAGTGTGTTTTCCAATAAAAGTGTTGCGGGCTCGGGATGCCTAACACAGTGTTTGTAACTTAGGTAGTTGTCATGTAATCCTATGTTTCATGAAAATTTATCTTTATGTTAATCTTAGTGGTGCATGTCATGCGTATCTTAATCAAAACTTATGTGGTAAGGCTATGGTGGCAAAACTAGTAATAGCAAATATAATCGGGGTGGTTTAATAACTGTGAAAGAAACATCAGAGACAAAGACCCGTAATCACCAAATATGTGTTCTTTGGTGTGTGTTTTCATTGTGTTCTATGTTGTTTGGTTTAATTGTGGTTACCATAACGATGTGTGCATTTTAAGTATTGTTGGATTGAAGTACCTCACAAGAACTAGTTGCGGTGGTTTACGTTAAACTAGCCGTGGTTTCTACTAAAGTAGCCGTGGTTTCTTGTGAACTAGCCGTGGTTTCTTGTGAGCGGCCGTGGTCTCTAGTGAACTAGCCGTGGTTTCTTGTCACGATGGCCGTGGTTTGCTCTCCTTGTCGGTGGAACCACGGATATAAGCATTCTTGAAACCACGGGTAGAAGGATCAAGGCAGCGATGAGTATTTAATTTAAAAATATGTTAACAAGATAATTAGTAAGTACTTAACCTAAATAATACATCCATGAAAAGGGCACTTATCTTGCAAAATGAGTATCTTTTCATCGACTAAATTCTTTAACTGCGTGATTGTTTCTTACGAGCGGTGGGGATCTGACAACATACGCTTGTAAAGGGCACTTATCTGCCGAAATGCTTTTCATTATTTAAAATAACTTAAAATAAAATTAATAAGTTGTAATAAAAGGCCACCATGAAAGGGCACTTATCTGCCGAAATGCGAACCATTGCCTCCGATACATTCTTTACATAGAGCTCGATACAAAAACCCAACGATGCGAACACTTTTAATGACAACGAGATTAACAAAATAATACATCCTGTTTGGGGTTCACATTAATTAAAGTAGTTGGTACATCGGTTTAGCTACTACATACCGAATACAAAATTCATCCCTTGTTACAAACAGTTACAATTACAACCAACATTGAGAACAACATGTCTACCAAACACATACTACGTGTTTTAAAAAAATTAGACATATGCTCACGATATGCAAGGCGACTGTCTGGGGTTATCGACGGCTAATGACTTCCCATGTGACGATCAGTATAAGAATATGCATACCAGATACCACAATCACCAAACGAGTCCCCGATGCGGGCGTTGGGTGCATTCTTGAAGGTAATTGCATATGTTGTCGGTTTATACCTTTCTTATGGAAGACACGGCTTTGTCTAGAACAATTGGTAGTCCGACTGTATATACATCGAAACATATTTTGTTACTTTACATACCAACTTAACACAATACATAACAACTTAAATTTATACATCCATACATATTTTGTTAATTTACATACCAATTTAGCACAATACATAACAACTTAAATGTTTGCATCGACACTGCTGAACCTCGGCAAACACTAAAAATAAACATTTAAACTACAAGGAAACAAGACATCCTAATAAACCGCCATATCACGATGAGTGCAAAATAAGTGATTCACGTAGCGGTTTGAGCGTAAAGGACCCAACATCCCCTCAATGCCCAAGTCTTTGAAAGTTCCCGATGCAAGCTTGTATAGTACAATGCTTGCGTTAAATCCTTCTGGTTTCCAATTTCAATTCTGAAGTCGTCGTTGTCGTCAAAACCGATTAATTTGAGTGCTATTGGGGTTGGAATGCTAAGAAGCGTGTAGCGGATGCAATCCTACCACCCCAACCGATAAAACCCATATAGAAAAGCAGGCGACATCCCCTTGAATGTTTCCCAAACAACGGTGTCTCGTATGTTTGAAACATAGAGCGGTAAAGGAAGGTTGCCTATTAATTCAGCGGTATGTCCGGGACTTGGAAGCGGTTGGTGAGCAAGTCAAAGACACAATCAAATAGTCTGCGGAATGTGCTACCATCGTTAGCATACAACGGCGATAACCACACCAATAAATGTAACCCCAACATTAGCTTGACTTGCTTTTTGATTCGATTGTGTTCGGAAGCAAGAAATCTTGATCTAACACCGTCCATTGTTTAGAGGAGAGCGTGAAAATTAAAGCGATTGCATGGTGTGTTTGATTGAATGGGTATGAAATTTTTAGGAAGGTCGGATCAAAATTGTCGGGCGAATCCCAAAAGCGATAAAGCGTTTTCATACTCTGTGATGTCAAAGATAGGGACAAGCGTGGCGGTGATCGGTTGATGGAAGGATTCAAGCGACCGCCATGGTATCACGGACAATTGGTCCATAGGTAAAACCCCAAACTCCATGTGACCGACCAATTGGTTTGGCGTCGAGAAAATGAAATGTTTGAGGACATAGGGTGCAAGTCAAAATGTTGATTTACCAAACCACGTAACCTTTAAACCTCGCTTGTACATCAAAGCGTATGAAGCGGTGGAGTGCATCGAACACCAAAGCAGACGGTGAAATGCATGTTGTCTATGCAAGACTTCCAAGCCTTGCGACACTCTGACATTGAGCCACACACCTCTCAGGAGCACTGTTAACTATGTCCATTTGAACTTCAGTGGAATGTTGTCGACATCGTGAAATTTTTTGGGCAGCTGTGAGATCGGTTAAGATGGGCAAGTTTCACAAGAAATGGGGATGGGCAACTATTAAAGCTGTAAGAGTATTATAAATAATAGAACAATTAGAGCATTCATATCTAGGGACCAACCCATAAGATATGCATTTAAGAAATAGTACATGTATTAAATGGTTAAGCAGTTAAGTTCAGTTTAAAGAGTTGACTTGTGCTTAATACTACCATGAAATTAATGATCAAGTACAAGGGACTGGTTCATAAACACTTGAAAGTGTATGTTACATAATTATTTATAGTTGGGCAACTATGACGCATGGGCAACTTAGTCAAGAACTAGTTTGTTTGTAAGTACTAGTTACAAAAATGTTGTTCCTTTTTAAAGTCTGATAGGCAACTAAGTGAATAACTAGTTTTCAAATCAATAACTAGTTTGTTAACTTTGTTGTTGTTGACAAACATTTATCAATTAAGGACTTATAAGCAATGGTACTGTAAACATGCACGCATCTTCTTGTACCAAGGGCGCCACTCTACTTGGGCTTATAGCCTTTGTCGTAAAATGTTACAACCCCGTCCTAATATGGAATCGAGCGAAACCAATGTTTTCCTTTTCATTTATAGGCATATAAACTGTAGTATAACACAAAAGGCCGTTTACAAAACACATAACAATATATGTATAAAGCCATGAACACAAGTATTACATTCAACATCACCCATTGGTGTTTGTACTTTTCCCATTAACATACCAAATGGGGATGGAGTCTTGTAATAGCGGTGAACAAAGTATGCGATTACCATACCCCAATCAGTATAATCGGACTGAAATGCAACATGTATTCCACCCACAACTCTATGTGCTATAAATCAACAATAAAAATTGATTAGGGTATAAAACCAACAATATCAAAAGAATATACCATCGTGTTGAAAGATATGTGTTTATTACCTCGTCCATAAGCCAACCTTTCTTAGGAGGGTCTAAACACACTAAGGATTCCCAAAATCTCCGATCCACACGAACTTCTTTGCACCAAGGAAACATACATCGAAGGGGCCCCTGCTTTCCAAGAAATTCGTCGTAGTCATCAGTAAGATGTACTTTGTCGATAGCCTTGTTCCTTCGGGAAAGAACCTACACAAACGTAAATTAAAAACAGTTTTAAAAAAAATATATATTAAAAGTTGTTTTTAATACCTCAACCAAGGTTTAACATTTTTAAGCGTGCGGTCATATACGGATCCGGCACCCATGTGTTCGATTATTTTGATTCCACAAATCTTTTGACCCGATGTCTGACGACTCGGCGCCATCTTTTTACTCCTCATGTCGGTGTTATATACGCCTTGGCTCTTTTCCAATGGTGCGAATTATAGAAAGCTATAGACCTCTTTTCTTTTCCTTATCAATCTTCAACAACTTTGCCTTTTGCAACTGCGATTCTTCTCCTCTATCATAGCCATTAGAAAATCCTTTTCCATCATCTTTTGTTCTTCCATCCTCCACCGTTCTTCCTCTTCTTTCCTCAACCTTAATTCCTCTTCCAGAGATACTCTGAGTAACGGTGATGCATTTAAAATACATTTCTGATTATGGCAAAGTGTACATTTGGATATCACATTACGAACTACATCATCCTCATCATCACAATCTGCAGGCTCGAGCAGATGCTAGAAATAAGAGAGTCAACCAATTCGTGGAATTCACGATTTAGTTGCTCTCGAAACTCATATTGAGGTGGGAAAAGGATGTAGTAAAGTCAATTTATCCTGTAAGCGAAATAAAGTGCATTGTAAAAAAACGGATAGTTCTTTCAAAGAAATAAAGATAATACTTGGATGAGCTGGCGTGCGAAATCCATAAGTTCTTTCACTTGCAAGGACCTACAAAGTAATAAAGGTATTATCCATAATAATAATTCTAATATAAGCGTATAATTATGATTTAACATTGACTAGCAAATTACGAATAATAGCCTCGAGTTTGAAAACACGAGAATTCAACTCTTGAATGACACAATCCTTGAGGTGATTTACGTAAGAAGACTCTTGATGCATACCCTAGACACAATCGGTAAATACTTTTTACGTCCTACCACGTTTCGTGAAGCGACCAACTTCTGTAGATACACATCGTAATCATGCGGTAATTTTGTTGGAAGGCTCCTTGGTATGTAGTGCAGGTAAAATTCCGTAAATTGACTATACCACTCAGACTGGTGCTCGTCTAATGTTGGTTTAAGATCATAAATTATCTTCGAGTCCTAAATAACATCATCAACAACAAGGAAATTAAATTGCGTATACCAGTCCGACTGGTGCTCGTATAATGCATGTGTTTTACCTTGCCAAATAGCAATCCATAATGCGATCTTGTAAACATTACTTTCCTTGACCACGCTCACGCCTTGGTATGACATCGGGACTTTATTCCACCAACGATCGCTTCTTTCAAGCGACTCAAGAATCCATATCTACAATAATAAAGATGCATTACTCTCATACATTGGGTTCAATAATAATACTAAGAAAAGATAATATAAATAGGATTAACCTTGAATGCCCAAACAAATCCACCAACCGTGTATGTGGAACATACTTCGGTCTCTTTCCGACCCTTTAGGTGTTCCCACTTGTGGTTTGATACAACGTCTAGTATACGGTCATACAAGTGCCTCCAAATGTGCTCCCCATGGAAAGGAATTCCATGCTTCTAGGTCTTCGACCAAGCGAAGGAGTGAATCATCCACTCTTCAACCAATAAGCGACCCATAAAATAACCTCTAACGATAACAATAGACACACACGGATTGCGTCTTCATCGGTTAATTTACGAACAACTCTTCATCCTCAATAACACCAACAAGATCTAAGTTGGAAAGTTTTACCCTAATTTTTTGGAAATACCCTCAACTTAAATGTTAAATCCACGAACTATATAAATCAAAACTTCTTTGTCCCAAAGCGAAAGCACATTATCGAGAAAACTCCGGTCGACCAAAATGTGACAACGACCATCAACAGTATATATAAGGGGCATGTCATAGCTTGTTTTATCCACGAAACCCTGTTTTGTAAAACATAATCTAACATATGTGGTTCATGGTCAAAGAAGAACATATCCACCACCCTCCAAAGCAGGTTGTCCTAAACAATTTCTTTCTAGTATGATTCAGCTTTTCTTTAATTATTGGAAAGTATTTCAATTTGCTCCTTACAATGACATTGGCTTCGTATTCCTAAGAAATAAAAAAAAAACATAAAAAACAGTTAACAATAATTATACTGACTTCGTAATACTCACTTCCTAATACTGCGATCATATTTAACAAATGAAACATTACTATCATACTCACACCAAATAAACAATGGCCCAATAATACACAACTATTTAAACTTTTAAAAACCTAGCAATAGTATATAAGAAGTATATCAGACTCATATAAACCAACTGCTTCAAACAATTACCTATGTAAAGGAGTTGCTTAACATAGTTGATTGTCAAAATGTTATAAACAAGTGGATAAACGTTAGTACTTTGACCCTCCACTCGAAATCCGATTGCCATCTCAAAACCCATTGCTATGACAGTGACATAGGAATGGGTTTTCGAGGGGAAGCTCAAAGTACCAACGACCTTTCTGATTCGTGGATTCTAGAAAAGCATTTCGGTTGGATAATCATGAAGTGTGAGTGTCATGAACATTACACACTATCGTGATCATTTAGAAAAGTCATTTTGAATGTATGAAGTTGCGTCTGGCCACATTCTTACTTTCAACTTGACTTTCAATCCACAAGTATATCATATCCTTTCCTTCTTTGTTAAGTAACTCCTTTACATATATAAACTAATTTTTAATAAAAAGCTATCTGAGGGCTGAGGGCTGAATATTTAAGGCTAGAAAGGTGGTGCAAAAGGGTTTAGCTTCCTCTCAGAGTTCATAACTGTGTATGTGATGTTAGTGTGTAATTTTTTGTGTCAAACTCTATATGTGTGTCAGAGAGAGAGAGCAGATATGATAAGAAGACAGATTAAAGGTTTTGTAATGATACTGCTAGAATAGTGCAGTGAAATGGGGTTAATGAGGCACCTCACAAACCCTTTCATATCTCTCGCCACCATTCCACCACTATCCTTACCATGACCTTGACATCTCTTTTCTTATCATTTATGACCTCTCTTTCGAAACACACACTGACTTTCACACCAACAATGTCACACTAAAACACCCGCACGGTTATGAACTCGAGTAAGCTAAACCCTTTTCAACCACCATTCTACCCTCATGTCGATAACAAAATATAAAGATAATATAAAGTGATCATATCAACATATGAAAAAATTAACTTCCCTAAATGGACCATGGGCAACAGTCGGCTTTGACATTGGTCTAAAACTCCTCCATATACTTGTTTGTTCACGTGCAATCCAGGTTTGGTGATTGAATAGCATGTCAGATCTAGGTTGATTTATGATTCACACAAATTATCCCAGGTCTGACATGCCATTCAATCAACAAAGCTGAATTGTAAGTAAACAAACTATCAGCATTTGATTAACGTGCCTCCATCTAAGATATAACCGCCATGGCTGCAAACAGTAGTGCCGTAGATCCATCTTTGATCATTCATGTGTTAGTTTCGTAACATAATACGGAGGCTCAGATCTGTATAAATCAATAGATTACATAACATCAGGATACAACCGTCATGGCTGCAATAGAATAGAATTGCCGCGCCATGAAACGGACTATCGCATCATTTGCATGATTTAATAAGATACTTCTCATCACAGCCTCTTACCAATTAATAAACATATATACATAATGTGTTGCCATAGGCTCGGATCGTAAACACAAAACATCGAGGATATAACCGCGTGGTCGCAAAATAATGTATTAAAATTGCCATGCCAACATACGGTAAATCATATCATTTGCATATCAAATAAGATAAACATCATCACAGCCTCTTGCATGTAAATAAGCATTGGCAATAAATAAGCAAACGTTGCCCAATAAATCGGGTAAGTAACTACAATGTGGGCCCATGTCAAGTATATGGGAGAGGTTCCACTACACCACATTTATTGACATATCGAGGGTAATAAATTTTCAAACTTACCCACCTTATATGTGAATTTAAATTCAAGTGGTGTTGCTAAATAGGTTACAAAATTCTATCAATAATGTCTACAAAGACTTGACCAACAATTTAGGAGCTGTTTCCATAACAAAAGACTTGAGCTGACACTTTAGGAACAAAAGACTTTGGCCAACAAATTGATGAACAACAACTTTTAATAGAAATGGAGGAGGTGCTATTAAGGAGGAAGAAGAATGGGAGATAGCGAGAAAGACAAGTCTTTGTTAGAGATGGAAGCGAAAGGGGCGACTTATGCTCCAAGATGAAGAAGTCTTTATTACGGATGGGCGAAAGGAGCGACTTATGCTCCAAGATGAAGAAGTCTTTGTTAGAGATGGAGGAAGGCTGCTCGGGACGAGAGAATTCAATGCATTGTATGCAGAGTGGGATGGCCTTGATTTGAAGGTTGCTCGAGTATCTTTCTGACGATGGTTACGACTCTAACAACTCTCGAACTTGGGATCACCGGATTATATTTAGTTGTGTCGCAATTTAATTTTACGTGTATTTTGTTTCGTTAACCCAACCAGTTTGCACCATCATTAGAGTGCTTTATTCACTTACTACCACTTATCTTACAGTGGTTTGTCAAACTTAATAAGTAGCAACAAATCACTAAAACCACAAGAACAATTAATCACCCAATAAGTTAACCCTAAAATATCGAAACCCAAAATCAAACAAGAACAATTACGTCAAAGTTAACCCTAAATTAGCGAAACCATAAATTATCGAAACCCTAAACTAGTGAAAACATAAATTAAGAAAACCATAAATCAATAGATGAAAATACGTTAAATTACTTACCCTAGCCCTAAAAGTTTTTCTGATAGACATTAGATCGGACGATTAGTGCCGATGTCTTGCCAATGTGATCGGACACGGTGTTCGCTCTTCTTGAAATTGTGTTGAGGAAGATTGTGTTGAGGAACTACGTGGTGGCGATGTGGTGGATTAAAATAAAGTGTGTTGAGGAAGTTTATACGTATAAATGTATAAATGTATAAAGGGATGTATAAAGGTTAAACTACTTATACTTTTTTATACATTCAACACTTAATACATCATAAGTTGCCCAAGTACAACCTTGTGGGACCCAGTTGCCCAATATTTGTGTACTTTTAATAATAAAAAGATTACTTTTTGGCTAAAAGACAAAATTGTCGATTCTTGACATTAAAAGTCAAAGTTCTTGTTGAAACTTTAGTACACTTGTACTAGAAAAGTACAAGTTGCCCAAAAAATGGGACACATGTCACGTATTTGATAGAGTTGCCCAAATATTCAGTTGGGAGAGTTGCCCATGGGGCATTTTGAGAAGTTAAAAAAAAGTGGGGCTTTTGGGGTAATAAAGTTGGGCAACTGGGGCATTTAGAGAATTTTCCCATCTATTTATAACATCATATTGATATGTAAATAGTTAAAGGTTCTTTCATGTTCAATTTATATAGAAAACACGAGTCTTTATCTTAAATGTACATATTATTTGCGTAAACTTGCGTCAAATAAACTTTATTGGGGTTAAGTTAATCGGGTCTTGGGAAAAAAAGTTATATGTACCCGACCCTCATAAGCAATAAAGTGCAGGTTATTCGGGTATAGATTAAAAAAAAAACTAAAAGGTGGGTAAATTTTCATAAAAAGCCCAAGGGAATATATTAAAAAAGAATTTAAATCCGTTACGTGGGTTATTCTGTTAACCTGAGTAACATTAAAAAACTCTCATTCGAAAACTGACATTGATAAGAGTTCGGGTTAATCGTGTTAACTTGAGTAACCCGGATATCGTTTTCAACCCATATAACCCAACACGAACAATCTTATTTGAGATCGAGTAGAGTCAGATTAATCAGGTTCCAAGTACTTTTGACAACCCTATTGCAACATTACATGTGTGTTTGTTAAAATTAGTAGTGAAAGCGAAGAAGTGATTACGATGGTTGTGGTGTGAGCGCGATGTGCACAACCCACCTCTTTCTAAACAAACATTGAAAAATTAGCTTTTTTAAAATTTAGCAAAGCGCATCGCTTTTTTATCAAACGACCAAATATGCTCATTGCTCCAAAAAACTCCACACTACTCCACAACTAAAACTGTCAAAATATCCGAACCTGACTAACCCGAACCCACCCAAACCCAATTATTCATGTTAAAAATCATTATCTGGCTTATTCTAGATTACCCAATTAACGGCCTTAATTACAAATCTCAATTTTAATAACCAATAAAAAAACCAAAACAAGACAAAATAAAAACAAAATGATGCCAGTCAGCAGCACCCATCAAATAAACCAATAGACAAAAGCTCCTGCCACCATCCAATGCGTAGATTAGCCAGAGTAGCTGTAACATACTATCATGACCTACCTCTAACTGAATTAATGCGCCACTCTGCTTATCCTACGCCCCCTCCCCCCTCACCCTCACTCTGCCACTCTTTTTCTCACACACTAATCTCACCTCCAAAAACACACACTCTCACATTTCCCTCTCCGATCCATTTTTATTCATTTTCCGATCACTTTTAACCGTTATATTGAATCTCCGATCAGTTATA
This sequence comes from Chrysanthemum lavandulifolium, assembly GCA_022545495.1. NCBI lineage: Eukaryota > Viridiplantae > Streptophyta > Magnoliopsida > Asterales > Asteraceae > Chrysanthemum > Chrysanthemum lavandulifolium. The sequence goes on from CM040241.1 coordinate 18,412,312, forward strand.
ACCGTTTTAAACCGATTTAACCGTTCATTTTACTGTTTTAACTGTTTTTACCGTTATATTGAATCTCCGATCAGTTTTTTTTACCTTTTTTTTACCGTTACGAACTGTGTTAAATCTCCGATTAGGTATCCGTTTATTTTACTGTTTTTACCTTTTTTAAACTGTTTTTTACCGTCTGCTTGCCGTTAGGAACTGTTAAATCTCCGATCAACTGATTTAACCGTTTATTTTACTGTTTTTAACCGTTAGGTTAAAAACAGTTCGTAACGGTAGCTGTTAACTGATTCAACCGTTTTTTTACTGTTTTTAAACCGATTTACCGGTAATTTTGTTGCTACATTATGTATCGAATCTCCGATTAGGTCACCGTTAACTGTTTTTACTGTTTTTAACTGATTTAACCTTTTTTTTACTGTTTTTAAACCGATTTACCGGTAATTTTGTTGCTACATTATGTATCGAATCTCCGATTAGGTCACCGTTAACTGTTTTTACTGTTTCTAACTGATTTAACCTTTTTTTTACTGTTTTTAAACCGATTTACCGGTAATTTTGTTGCTACATTATGTATCGAATCTCCGATTAGGTCACCGTTAACTGTTTTTACTGTTTCTAACTGATTTAACCTTTTTTTTACTGTTTTTAAACCGATTTACCGTTAATTTTGTTGCTACATTATGTATCGAATCTCCGATTAGGTCACCGTTAACTGTTTTTACTGTTTCTAACTGATTTAACCGTTTAAAACTGTTTAACCGTTAGTTTTGTTGTTAGGAGCTCTTACAGTTTAGATCTGTGTAATTTGGATGAATTAGTGTTTTTAAACTGTTTTTGCCGTTAATTTTGTTGCTACATTATGTCTCGAATCTCCGATTAGGTCACCGTTAACCGAAACCGATTTTTTTACTGTTTTTACCGTTAGTTTTACCGTTACGAACTGTTATATTTTCGATTCAGTAGCCGGTAACTGTTACTGTTTAGATCTGTATGATATTTGTGTAATTTGGATGAATTAATGTGAAGTTGAGGTGGAATTGATTGAGGTAAAGAGATGAATCCGTTGTGTTGTATCGCGCCGGTGTCGATTGATAAGGATCGTAGCGATTCGCCGTCTGCGGTTACGGTTAAGCCGAATGACTGTGAGTTAGGTCTAGGGTTAGGGTTTGAGAACGCGAACGGTAGGAGTAATAACGTGAGGCCGGTGAGTTTTTCGGCTCAGGTGTCGTCCGTTGGAACTGAATTTGAGAATGCGGTTAATGAGATTGAGGAGTGCGGCGGCGAGGATTGTTCGGTTTCGAAATCGGTGTTTTGTAGTGGAGGTGGAGTTGTGGCGGGGATATTGTATAAGTGGGTGAACTATGGGAAGGGATGGAGGTCGAGATGGTTTACGTTGGAAGACGGTGTGTTGTCGTATTATAAGACGCATGGGCCGGATAAGATTGTGTTGAGTCCGGTGCGTGAGAAGGGGTTTAGGGTGATTGGGGAAGAGTCGGTTAGGTATATGAGGAAATGTAGTAGCGGGAGCGGTCATAATCGGTTTGGTGTTAAGCAGTGGAAGCCGTTTGGGGAGATTCATTTGAAGGTATACTTTAATTGCTTGATTAATATTGATTTTGAGTTTTGGCGGATTATTACTGTATGAATAGCTGTTTAATTTACAATGTAGCCCAATTAAATGCACATATATATATATATATCCAGTGTAGTAATTTACTTGTATAAGCAAAAGTTAGCGTTGTTAAACGGGTAAACGAATGAGGTAATCCCGAACGAGGTTTTCACTGTTCAGGTTAACCAAGATTAATCCCGGGACCGTTTCCGACCCTTCCCTGACTACTCCTAAATGTACACATTTAGCGACGTTTGAACCCTTGACCTCTTGTGAGGAAACCAAGGACCTTACCACTAGGCCTATTCATGAATTACCAAGTTATAATGTTTGTCAAATAGCAGCGTAAATTGATCGGAAAGCTGGTAATGTGATCACTTGCTCAATATTTAATATTGTTACAGAGTGTTATACTATTATTATTGTTTTTTGAATTTGAGGAATTAATATGTTAGGTTGCATTGTATCGACAAGTACTGTAGTTAATGTTTTGTGGAACAGCCTGTTTAAAGCACACTTGTTATGAAATTTACTATGTCATAACTACCATAGAAACACAGACAACAGGACAGTTTGTTAGGTGGCATTGTTATGATTTTTGTTATTTGGACTTTATGGAACACCTAAAGATTCTCTATCTTTTTAAGCAAAAAAGGTATGGCATGTAGTTGATGGATCTGGTCTCTGAATCAATTATTGTGTACCTTTAATGGCTGATATGGTGCAGATAACTAGATAAGGTTTGTAAAGTGATTTATGTCTTCTCCAGGCCCAATATAGCTAGAAGTGGAAATGATGGTACTATTTGGTAGTCTGACAGTTCTTTCGTAAAGATTCCTTTATGTTCACTTATTGGGTAAAAAATTTGTGCTCAATGTTACTGTTTTGCCAGGGGGAACGCCGAATATTATGGTCATAACATTATCTTAAATGAGCTTTACTAGGAATGAAATAGAAACTAAATGATAGCCTTCTTCCTGAATCCGATTTTGTACCTACAATATCTGAGCGAACATCTAGGAACTAGCCATAGAATCATATATTGAATGTAGTTACAATTTCCTCCTAATGACCTCAAATCTTCAGAAATGCCCTTTTTAAGCACACAAACATTAATTACTAGAAAGAATTTTATAGGGGACCAATATTCATTCTAGAATGCCTAGTGATAAGATCTCAGGGAGTATATGAGGATTAGAGAGTGATTGTCAAACTAGTTCCGCTCCGGTTTGCTTTACCTGCTTGTGGTGCATGGTTTTCGTAAGCATAGTACTACTATCTTTTCTCAGGGATAACCCTGTACCAGTATCTGATGCAACATAAAACTGTGTTAATAAAGGACTAATTATGTTTATATAGTGCTTACTTCGGTAAATAGACTGTAACCTTGTCTTTTGGTACACAGCGAGTTTGGTCTTCATCTCCTTTATAATACAGCTTCCCCTGGGTATTTGAATATTTCAACTTAGGAAACAGGCTGTTGCGTTTTTCATATTCAATTTGTGTCTGTAGTACATTGATAATTGTATAATCAATAATTAAGGAATTACGGACGATTCACTGTTCTTTTTATTAATGACGTTGATGATAATGTGCTACCATATTACATCCTGCTGTTCTCTAAAGTATACAAGTATATCATATACAGGTCTCTTCTGTAAGAGCAAGCAAGTCAGATGACAAAAGACTATCTATATTTTCTGGAACAAAAACTCTTCATCTACGGTGCATATCTAGAGAAGATAGAGCTGCATGGATCGAGTCCCTTTTAGCTGCTAAGGATAAATTTCCAAGATTGTCTGCAGGGGATCTTGCTCCTTCAGAAGACATGGTTATTTCTACAGAGAAGCTACGGTCACGGTTATCCCTGGAAGGAATATCAGAGGAAGCAATAAAAGATTGTGAATCGATAATGCTGGGTGAACTTGCCGCCTTGCAAAACCAAATGAAGGCTCTTCAACTTAAACACATGGTTCTTTTGGACAAATTGAGACAGCTAGAGGTAATACCTTTATTTTTCTTTCACATGAACCGTTGGCTTAATTCTGCCCACTTAGGTAATTCAGCAAGATTTTATTTATAAATGTGCGTAGAGCTATTGTGTATTAGCCACACAGAAGTATTTAATGTTCTGACTTCTGATATTTACATAACCTTTATAACATTTAAATATGGGAATCCGATTCTGTTGTTCTAGTATCATATATTCTTCATGAAAGAGCACATAAATTTTTTGCATTGACCGGTTAAGCTTGTTGTTTGCAGACAGAGAAAATCGAGCTGGAAACAACTGTGGTCGATGAAACAAAAGAACGTGATTCTTCTTGTGGGCAAGATAGAAGATTCAGTGGTAAGCTAATCTTTGAGAGTTTATCTTTCATAAATTGCGTTAGATATATACATGATCCTAGGCATACAACAAATGACATTTGCAACTCTTCCATTTAATTTCAGTAAGGGTTGAGCTGATCATTTCAGCCCAATAATATGTAGCTTAAGAATAATCCGTATTGATAACTTCTCATTTAAGTCATGAACAATGGATGCGAGTTTCAAGCTACTTTGTATTCACTAAGCCACCTGGTCGTAGACTACTCCATGTATAGATGGACAATATATTAATGTGAAAGTAGTTTAATTTTCCACCATTGTGGGTTGCTGTTGGTTTCATAAGTGAGACAAAAACTCTAGTATTATATAATAAGTAGGGACACACCATCATGAGATCATACAAAACTTAAATATACGTATACATTCGAGTCTAAGGACTTGGCAAGTACACATATACGGCTTGCAAATTGAAATTAGCATATGTTAGCTTAAACCTAATATCTAGCCATAAGATTATTGGACCCTTTTGTTGCAACACCCCATCTCCCGAGGAAAAAAGATAATAAATAACAGAAAAATTATGATGATTGAATATTTTGGAATTATTTCTTGACTATTGAGGGTGCAAGATATTTGCTTTTGGTTATTGGTAACACTATCACCGCAAATCATTCATATATCTTTTGCTGGCTACTGCATCAGATTTCTATTCCATCATGTCCGAAGGCAGTGGATCTGATTCCGATGCAGACGTTGAAAGCCGATATGGAGTAGACATTGAATCAGATGAAGAAACTGGAACCTTTTTTGACACAAATGAATTCATGTCGGCTGATGTTTTAAGATGTGCATCCTATCGAAGTAGAGAAAATGGATCAAGTTCTTTAGCAAATGAAAAGGACTCTTTCTTGTCTGGCCGTCGGGCTGGAACCGAGATAAATTTGATTCAGTATCCTCACGTCAAAAGAAGGGACAGTTTACCTGAACCGAAAGAAAAAGAAAAACCGGTTGGTTTATGGTCCATAATCAAAGATAACATCGGAAAGGACCTGTCTGGTGTTTGCCTCCCTGTTTACTTTAACGAACCACTCTCTTCATTACAAAAATGCTTTGAGGATTTGGAGTATTCTTGTTTAGTTGATCGAGCGTTGGAATGGGGAAAGCAGGTCAGGTACTCAAACTATGCTTATTCATGGCAATTTCATTGAGTATGGTTCTGTACCAGCAATTACTCCCAAGATAATTTTCGAATTTTCCAATCTTTGTTTAAAGAGTAACCTTCAGCTTTTGGTTTTACTTCTAAGCATTCTTACATTTGCTCTTGGTATTAAAATCGAGTTCCATATTTATTCTTTTGAAGTTATACCGAGTACTGACCTCAAACTTTTTTACTCATGCAGGGGAATGATTTGATGAGAATACTAAGCATTGCGGCCTTTGCTGTTTCTGGTTATGCATCAACTGAAGGTCGACAATGCAAACCTTCAACCCTCTTCTTGGGGAGACCTACGAGGCAGAATATCCGGATAAGGGCCTGCGTTTCTTTTCTGAAAAGGTAATGTTTATTTAATCACGAAACAACAATTGTTAAACGCACGATATAACATCCTTCTTTTTCTTCTCGCTCTACATGGTTGGATTATTATATAAAAAGAAAATCCGTATCTGCATTTATTACATGGATAAAAATGATGAACGTAGTTGCTTTTTGTTTGTTGCTTTTTCTTTAGGTGAGTCACCACCCTATGATTGTTGCTTGTCACTGCGAGGGCAGAGGCTGGAAATTCTGGGCGGATTCCAATCTAAAGGGCAAATTTTGGGGGCGTTCTATTCAGCTCGATCCTGTGGGTGTTCTCACACTGCAGTTTGAAGATGGTGAAACATTTCAATGGAGCAAGGTTACTACCTCTATATACAATATTATTCTTGGCAAAATCTACTGTGATCACTATGGTACCATGCGTATCAAGGGTAGCGGCAATTACTCTTGCAAACTAAAGTTCAAGGAGCAGTCAATTATAGACAGAAATCCACATCAGGTAACAATAATATTCAAGAGTTATAAAAAACTTTCTAGCAACGTTTCTCCAATGGCAAGATGTGGGGGGTTGGTTAGTGGACTAACGGGTCAAAACATGTATGCGGTTAAACAGGGATTTATTAATACTTGTTGAAACTGGCGTGGCCATCTTGACCCGCTAGCACTTTTTCTCCATTTCTTTGATTTTTATTATATTATATCTAATGTTTTAATTAGGACTAATATAAGAGTACTATGACAATACTACTCGCTTGTTAGCTACTTCTGTTTGACCCCGTTTGAGATTCAAGAAAACCTAAATTGACATACTCGCTTGTCAGCTACTTCTTTATGAACAAAATCTTATTTTACCAAATGCAGGTTCATGGGTTTGTGCACGACAACAGAACAGGAGAAAAGGTGGCAATGTTGATGGGAAAGTGGGACGAGGCTATGTACTATGTATTGGGAGATCCAACGACAAAACCCAAAGGCTATGATCCGATGACAGAAGCTGTGTTACTATGGGAAAGAGATAAGTCTGCCACCAAGACCCGATACAACCTCACGCCATTTGCTATATCTTTGAACGAAATAACACCTGGTTTAAGGGAGAAGCTGCCTCCAACTGACTCGAGGCTTAGACCTGATCAACGACACCTGGAAAATGGTGAATATGAACTAGCAAATGCAGAAAAACTCAGACTTGAGCAATTACAGAGACAGGTACCGGTTTTACTTTTGTGATCACCCTGGCTTTTTCAACTCCGAATCTCCATATCTTCTTGCCTATCCTATTTTGTTCTTGAACTTGAATATTTGTACAATTGTAATAAAGATTCTAATTGTGATTACTTATGTGGATAGGCAAGAAAACTGCAAGAACGAGGATGGAGACCAAAGTGGTTCCAAAAGGACGAAGATGGTTGTTTCCATTATGTGGGTGGATACTGGGAAACCCGAGACATGAAAGACTGGAATGGAATTCCAGATATATTTGGGCAGAGTGTTGAGATGCCTCCTAGTGTAGAAGCAGAGTGAGCAGGAGGTTATGTTGTAGCCATTAAAACTTTGTAACAAGACTGTTAAGGCTCTATCAAGTATATAATTTTCCTAAAAAAAAGTAATAAAAGGAAATCATGCAAACAATATGTTCAAACCGGTATCAATCTTTTTTCCTAAACGATTACCAATCGGTTGCATTAATGGGTATAGCAATTCACAACAATTGTGGTGTTTTCGTACCTTCTGTTTATTCTCCCCACATTGTGATCCAGACTCGTTCAGTTGTTTTTGTACATATTAAGTTTCTTTCTATTGCTTTTGCGAGTAGGGTGTCTTTGAGCCTTGCTTGACTTCGAGCTTGGTAGCGGCTAAAGTCTCGTAAAGTTGGTTATAATCTTATGATGACATGTTATGTGCTACTGGGTTGACCACAAGCCAAGTCTTTAAGTTGATCATGTTAGGCTATGCTCGAACTGATTTGTTAACTTGACGAGTAGTTTTGAATTATGCTCAACTCAGTACGAGAAAGACTTGAACGAACAAGTGTGAGCTCTAGCTAAGATATTATTGTAGTAATTAGTACAAATACTATCTAGATAAAGAATTATTCTTTTTTATGATGTTAAACTTAAAACAATGGCATTCCTAAATCCGAGAATGAGTTAATGACATATAGCTTTATGGTTGCTATTTTACAGCCCGTGGTATGATTCATTTGGCAGCAAATCAATAAGGGTTCAGTAGGGTGTTCATCGGTTTGGGTTTTGGGTTTTTTGGTTCGGGTTGAAATTTTTAGAGACAAAATTGAAAACCGCATTCAAAATGGATCAACTCGAACCGAAAACATTTCGGTTTTCAGATCTTGTGAGTAATACCCGAATTGTGAACTCGTTAGGAAACACATTTGTCATACTGAAAGTAATACATGCTCCTAAGCCCAACTATTGAAAGTTTGAAATTGAGTTTCCTAGAGGGCTCCAGCTAGTAAATTTCATATTCTCGAAGCATGTGATCAGTGTGTTGCAAATGATAGAGTGTTCAATGAATAATCTCAAATCTAAGAGCATTGGGTTTAAAACTGCAGCTAGTCAAATTTTTTTTTTCAATAAAATCATTCTTGCATTACATCCCACATTGGTTAGAGAAATAAAAAGTAACTTGGTTATATACAACATTGCACATAAAACAAATGTGTCTAGAATGGTATGATGTTCAATCAATGAAATTGAATTCCTTCATCTCCGTCTTTGAGTCAAACGTTCTTAGATTTTTAATATTTAACTTAGGGTAAATTTATTCAATACAATGAATTCAATCAATGAAATTGAATTCCTTCATCTCCGTCTTTGAGTCAAACGTTCTTAGATTTTTAATATTTAACTTAGGGTAAATTTATATACAATACATTTTTATTAGATTTCACTTATTCGTGCAACAATGACTCACTAATAGATTTTTCATATTTAACTTAGGGTAAATTTATATACAATACATTATTAGATTTCACTTATTCGTGCAACAATGACTCACTAATTCTGTGTAGTGATTCAATAATTAATATAATGTTGATTCACTCATTTGTGTTTGATCATCTGTATAAAAAATTTCTAGAATGATTCACTATTGTTTTGGATTGATTCGAGCTTTGTGTTCGATAATTTCTTTAGAAGCGTTCTAGCAATGATTCACTATTTGTGTTCAATTGGGTTTTGTATTGTCGATTGGCTTTTGGGCTTTGGTGGGGTAGAGGTTGAAGAAGATGCGTCTTTGAGTTAACGTGTGAAAGTGGATGTTTGTGTATGTTTTTAATGTGTGTTATTAGTATGTTTGGGCAAGTAACCTAAAAGACATAAGCGCCCATGGATTTAACAAGGTTTTTAATGAGCGTTAAAGTTTTAGATACTGACAGAGTGAAAAAAATGATGTTGGAGACTACGAGTGCACTTTCTCATATTTGAGGACTATATTCGTAATTAGCTCAGACTTTTGGGACAAATGATGTAAATCACCTTTTATTTTATGAATGCCCTCCTTAATGTGTTTCGATGTAACTGCCTTACAATCTTAATCGAAATCGTTTTCAAGAGAAGAACTTATGTTAAGTTCTTCATTGATATATCAAACATGAACACCTCTCAACCCCAACTATTGAATATTTGAAACTGAATTTTCTCGAGGGCTCGAACTAGTCGATTTCATATTGTCGAAACATGTCCCTGTGTTGCTAATGATAGAGTACTCAATGAATAATCTCAAATCCAAGAGCATTGGCTTTAAAACTCAATATGAGCTATCTCAGTAACTTCAAAAGATAAAAGCCTTTTACAAATGAGACTAAATAATGCAGATTACGATAGCGAAAAATGCAAGTATCCTTTTCACGTAAAACAAAATTTTATATAAACTAATGTGATTCTTTTTTTGTTCTTTTGTTAGAAACTAAACTCTAACTACATTACGGTTTAGTACATTGGTTGAAATAGTAAGACATTTATTTGCTTCAAATGAATTAGTTGCATTGTCACCTAACAACAAAAATCATATATACATTAACTTGGAATCATTTATCATAGTAACATAAATTCTTTAAAAGATAAATTTTGTATAATAAACACATAAATGATATAGATTATGGAATACTAAAAATGAATGAATATTTACTAGATTTTTTCAATAAAACCATTCTAGAATTACATCCCACATAAGTAAGAGTAAGGAAAGAAAATTTAGTTATTTACAACACTGCACATGGACCAAATGTGTCTAAAACAATATGATGTTTCGGATCTTTACTGCTACGGGAGTTCAATGTACGAGATATAAATTGAACTACCTTCGGTAAAAGGTTCTAAATTCATATATATCCTAAGATTTTTTGAATTGAATTTTTAGAATACATCTTTATTGCCTTTGAATCTAACTAACACATAACCTTCAGCGCCACCTTTTCAAGAGAGTAGTTCATGTTCTTCATTGATATATGAAACACATGTATTAGATTTTAAGTTATTATCATATAAACAGAGATAATAAAATCCGCATATTTGACTTTTTTCAATTTCTAATGTTAAAACAATAGAGACATCTTAATTAAATCCAAAACTATCATAACTACAAAACTTAATAGAATACCAAAGCGTCGTTAGTTTGTAGGAAAAAGTATAAAGACAATATCATCTGCAAATTCTAAAACAAAGGAATGCCATCATCTTCTAAGCTGATATTTAACACACTTCATATGCATACAAATAGGTATTTGTTATTCAAGTAGCTTTGAAAGAAAATTGATCTATGATGACCATGTATCTGGTATAGTTGTTTTTCGATAAAACCCATTCAGTATCACATAGGTTCAAAGAAGAAAATGTTGGTAATTAATATACCATTGTGTATATGGCCCATGTAAGAGTAAATTAGTATGATGTTTACAAGTTTGGTTATGGTGAGCTAGATAAAAAATTAGTGAAACTATAATCATAATTTTTGAATTCATAGGCTATGTTTGGTGCGGAGCTTTTTGGAGCAGTGAGCAATGAGCTTTTTGATCTGGAGCAGTGAGCAATGAGTTTTTTGATCTTTAATGTTTATTTGACAAAAGAGCAGTGAACTTTGCTATTTTTTAGGAAATCTCAGCTTTTAAATGCTTCTTTAAGAAGCAGTGAGTGGTGAGTTGTGGCTGCTGCTCACAAATACATTTAACAAACACACCCATAAACACGAAAACTTTTTACCACTGGAGCATTAGTTCAACGGTTGGAGCACTTGTGCTTGAGTCAATAGACCCAGGTTCAAGTCCCATCCTTGTCATTTGCTTCAGATAGGTACCCATCTCTGCAAAACCTATAGGCACACCGAAGAGACTTTGTGGAATAAGAGCTCAGAGGCCTGAGTCTTGGTTCATGCTCACTCCAGTTGGTGTCCCACTAGGTCAGGAGACTTGACGGAGTTATTCCTTGTGGGGTGAACAATGACTGGTGCCAAAAAGTAATCGGGATCAAGGTGTTTCCGTCAATCTACACATTTTTGTGAAATGTTGTACATAGTTTGGGCATGTACTATGTTAAACATATAAAAAAGTTTACAACTAAGATATGTCATCAACTTATAACACTGTAAGTTGTATAAACCTATCACTATTGTAAATAAACTTCTTAAACCTTTATAAACAACTCGTAATTTAATTTCATTAATTTATGAGGATGTTGACATTTTTTGTTCCATTTAAGCATGAAATAGATATCCATTTGACTAAAATACACCGTTGGTCCCTAAACTTGTAGTGGAGGATCGCGATGGGACGAAACGGGCATAATCATCGCCACGGGTCCAAGCAATGGCGATTAAATGCCGATTGGTCCCTTGACCACTAACACCTATGTCAACGACTCTTTTCTGTTAGTTTCACGAGGGTAATATAGTCCAATCACATTTATAACTCAACCTAGTTAATTATGAGAAACGATTTACCATATACCATCTTGATTGTTTCCCGCCTTCTTCACACAACCCTCACACACACTTTAACAATGGCAGACAAGGAGCTTACTTGTACGGATGTAACTGATGAGATGGTAAAATATGTGAAGGCAAAATATAGGAATACTTGGTTAAAGAAGATGAAATGTCGATGAAATGTTTGATGATTTATGCAGATTTGCGAAAGAAGCTCAAGTGATGAAAGGTTAGTCGGGTTTTTTGTATTTGTGTTATTCCCATTTTAAGGGAGGAGCATAAATTACTCTTATTTATTTGACAAACCGAGCGGTGTCGAATCATCAAAAGAGGATTATAGAAAACTAAAGGTATCTGCCGATATGGTTGACTATGCCATAGCTACTTATGGAATAAGTGGGATATAGGAGATGACATTCTTGATGTGATACTTGAAGACTTGTGGGAAAAATATGGGAATAAGGAGTCTCGTAAAGGTCGGACTTTAGAGTGAATGTTTACAAGCTAAGAAAGTTGTAATGGGTCAACTCGATTATATCCATTTTGTCTATCTTTCCGGATACTAACGTGAAGGAAATGAAGTTGATGTCATCATTATTTCGAGACACATCGATGATGAGTGTGGGAACATGTCTTCTAAGACCACTAATTGAAAGGTTCCACTTCCCAAGCTTCCAAGCGCCCAAGGCTTCCGCTCCCAAAGTTGTACTTGGTCTTGTAGCGGTGTGGGATGCTCCGGCACAAATAGGAATGAGTGGTATATGCCTCCCCAAGGACCTCAAGTCTCCCCATGAATAACAAGCCTCCCATCAGAAGTTCACTGTTATTTTTAGTTGTTGATGTAATGAAGATGTATAGTTTTGGTGATGATGGTTCTTGAAAACGATACTTGTTAACATGTATGTTTTGCTTCATATGGTGTAATTAGGTGGTGGTGTAGGTATATTTTGGAAATGTTGTTTTCATTTTGTAGTTTGCACTTGCATATCCAGTTTAGGTGGGTGCTTGGGAAAACCCATTTTGACTTATAAGGTCAACATAAACCAAATTATTAGAGGATACCAAACCGAATTGTTAGTTTTTAAAATCTCGCTTGTTTGACTTATAAAGTCAACAAATTCAAATTGTAACCAAAATTCAATTATTATAACAAAAGAAGCACACACATATCAGTTAAAGCTACATTTAGACTGAAAGACAACATAACATTTCTTGCTAGGAATTCACTGCGATAAATGAGTAGTAAGTGATCCATTTGGTCTGTCAGTTGCAGTTGGTTCAACTGATGTTTGTCTCGGGCGTTCTCTATTGTCGATATTACAAAATGGGTAGAAGAGTAGATGCCTACAACCTTAAAAACTGCAGGAATTTGTGACTTTCAGAGGTCAATTTTATCCAGCACATATGGATGTCTTGGATATAACTCTTCCATGACACTCCATAGTAAGTCGCCTCATACTCTGCATCTTCAAGCCAATTTTTCCTCTCCCATTCCTCTTCAATTCTTTTGTACATTCTCTCCTCTTCCAAAACTGCTGGAATGCTTCTTCATCCAACACGGCTCGCTTCTTCATTTTCATCCAAATTTGTGTGTTCTTCTTCTTGCTCGTAAAGTGCATCATAAAACTCTTGTTCCATAGTCTTCCTTATATCCTCTTCATCCATCCACTTCAAAAGTAATACATTTGCACATCAACTAGAATGTAAACACACTAGAACAATCGTTATACAAATGACAATTAAATGAATACTGTTGCCTTCGCCATCACAATGCCTTTTCTACCTCGAACCTTACTTTCCTTTGTTGGTTTTGGTACACGATCCTTGTGATGACTAGACTTATTATGTCCAACAGTTTGACAATTGGAGCATTTTATCCATTTACGAGCTCTAGATTTACCCATTTTGACTCAATTTCTCCGAAAGGGTTTGGTTTATGTATTTGAATTCAAATTTGTGGTAAAATGTGAGAATAAAGTGCTTGCTATAAGTTAATGCAAGAGGATAGGGGACTAAAACACATGTCCCATACACTCTAATTTGTTTGACCAAGGACCATAGTTCCACCAACACCCAATACAATCAAAACCATATAACAACTCTCTTAGACTTAATACAACAATTAACAACATAATTAACGAATTAAAACACTAGAACATAACATATAGATTCATTAACTTCATATTAAAACACTAGAACATAAATATTCGGTACATATTTTTCCAAAACAAAAAGGGAAAACATAACCATAGCATTTCCTTCTCAACACTTCCTAAGATGATCAAGGAAGTTGTTCTGTCACACACACCGTGAGTGTGTGTCGATGATCATCCTCCTTATCTCCAACGCATTCAAGACATTAGCCTTTTGCCTGTTGCGAAGATCTGGATAACCTTGTAGTTCATCACCGTTGTTCAAAGCCTTCGATCTCATAGATGTATTGTTGGGTTTCCTTCATACCCGAATCAAGTCGGTCAAAGTGTTTTGGAGTCCTTTACCAATTTTGATGTCCTTATCGTTTTCTCTCGATAAAGAGAAAAATCGAGTCAAACATGTAGTCGGAGTTCAAGATTTGGCGAGTTCTTCAAGTAGTGGGAAGTCGACCATTGGGAGGTTGTTTCTTGTGATTGTTGGTATGCAAATGACATAGTGTATTAACCAATAAATACCAAAACAAGCGGGCGTTCCAAATTCGGGGACTAATTGTGACATTTTAAGCGGATAAAAGTCAAGTTTGTGTGACAAAAATACGCGGAATTTTAAGTGCAAAAAAGTCTGGATGGCCAAATTGAGGGACCAATTGTGACATTTTAAACCTAGTACCCGCAACTTGGCCTTTTGCCTTCCTTGATACGCATATACACAATTAATGTGTTTGGAATCACGAATAGAACCCAACTAACAAGATCCGAAACCATAAACACTATCATATTAACCCGACCCATTTAACAAAACCCATTCAAAACGAAACCTAACATACATCCACACTCACGTCTTGAAACACACATCTAGTCAAACCCATTCTTAAAAACAAAAACTAAGAATGAAGGACGAAGCATATTCGTCTCACGTTTAAGGATGTCAAGGAAGAAGAAGAAGGTGAGGTCTGTTCGAATCCACTATAATGGGGTTTTGATTATAGCCCACTCGGTATGAACGAGGTTCATTAATTAATCTGTGTGCCTTTACCGGTGATAGGGATATATTTAGTTCAAGCCTTGATAATGTGTTATCGAGATTAATGAACAAAATGGGCGTTGTTTTTACGTGATCCTAAACAATCCCTAGAAAATGGTTTGCATTTGATTCATCTTGATTTTGATGTTCATACTTTGTTTGGAATGGTGAAACAAATGACTCGCTTGATATCTTCATAGCCCACAAGCCCCAAAAGTTAGCACAATTTTACTTAAAAACATCGGTTTGAAGTTGTGGGTTGGGTAGAGCGGGATGCTAACTTTAGGATGCTTAGTCAAACACCTTTTAGGACTAGAAGTCAATGGCGGGGATCGATAAGAAAAAATGCAGGGGTGGAACCGGGACACCAAGAGTGAAAGGAGGGTAGTAATCAAGGACGAAGAAGGGTTGTAGCTAAAAAAGGACAAAATTAAAGGAAATGGAAAAGGAAAGATGGTTGATGAAGAGGAGGTTTGCCCGAGAAAAAAGGGAGACAAGTTGTTCAAGAATTTAAGCGAGGTTTAGACGGGAAGGGAAGGCCAAAATGGTTGAGTTTGCGTGGTTTGATGTTGAGAACTTGCACAGGGTTGACTTGGAGGGAAGGTCGAAAGGCTTGGTGGTCTTCTGCAGATGTTTCAAGCGGTGTTAAGGCACCCTTTCGAGCAAAGAAAAGATTACAAAGCTGCGTCCTAGCACTCTTCGCCCAAAGGCGACCCTAGGTGATGTTTCGATGATGAATACCATGTCATGTGTTAAATTCCATTAACTCAGTAACACTACAGTTCATAACTTATATGTTTGTAATTTGTATACTTGTTTTAGCGAGATAAGGTGGCGGCAACATCATCAACTTAGGCCTAACAGTTTTGTCGGTTCAACAGTTTACGGATATCAATCTCATCTGTAGATCATTTGAAGATTCAGATTGAACGTTTTGAAGTTGGGCCCAAATTCATCTTTTATATTTTGTAACGAATCGAGAAATTAACATGTATCGAGACAATGACTCCGTAGTATCGGTTATGTTTCGGTTTCATCAAACACCGTATATAGTTGATCGTTATAAGTCAACTAGCTAAGTAGTTGATAATGTATAAATTTGTTTGTTAATCACGGTAAATTTACGTGAGCTATTACTTTCTTTACCAGTTGACTTTTATGAAGTCATACTTAAGTGATGAGGACTCAGAACACCGATACTATTTGTTCAAACAATATCACTTTTTGTTTTGGTGGAATAGTTCTTGGGTTAGAATTAACTAGGTTGAGTTATAAATGTGATTGGACTATATTACCTCGTGAAACTAACGAGAAAAGAGTCGTTGACATAGGTGTTAGTGGTCGAGGACCAATCGGCATTTAATCGCTCTTGTTTGGACCCGTGGCGATGATTATGTCGGTTTCGTCCCATCGCGATCCTCCACTACAAGTTTAGGGACCAACGGTGTATTTTAGTCTATCCATTATATTTAACAAAAGTATAAACTTTTTCATGTTTCGTTATATCTATTTGTGAACCATTATAATGGATTCACTTAGTACAATAATTAATTTGAAAATTTGACACGTTCATTATCAACTTTGATAACAAAAACGATTGGAAAGCAATCTATCATATAAAGGTTACACGACAATGTAAACAACACGTTACGAGAAAACTAAAATAAATCACCTCAAGTAAACAAGCAATATACACTCTTGTTAGATTAATGGTAATAAGTAGAGGTGGCAAAATGTGCCCAGAAGCAAAAAAATGCTAAATGGGCACATTTTAAAAATTTGGGCACATTTAGCCCTTCTTTTTTGAAATGGCACATATAGCCCATTGAAAACTTAAATAGGCACAAACAGGCACTTTTTTCCTCTTAATTGTTGAACATTAACGATCGTTTTAAAGATTTTTTATATCATATATTTATTTTTGTTAATATAAGTAAGATATTACGTTTAAGGAATTTATTTAGTCGTTTTAGGCCTTTTATTAAGCGATTTGTATAACATGTGCCCGTTTGGCCCGTGCCCGTTTAGCCCGTGCCCGTTTAAGCCCGTGCCCGTTCTAGCCCGTGCCCGTTTTAGCCCGTGCCCGCCCGGCCCGCCCGTTTTGCCACCTCTAGTAATAAGGCATCAAACACGCGTTTTCGAGGACCATAGGATGCGTCCAACCTATTAGCGTGACCTATTGACTACGCGTTGTGGGTGGTTAAAATGGAGAACCTGGTCTTGGCTACGATCGAGTTGTGAAGTCAGTTGTGTAAGTATGTGTGAGTTGTCTAATTTATTCATATGAAGTATATTTGTTATTTTTTTATGTGTTATTACACTATGTTGGTAGTGATGTTGGTTGTGGAGAGAAAATTAGACGTGACATTGAGTTGACGGTAACAATATTGATTACTATTACCACTAACCTTAATGATCAATTATGTCTCATTGCCGATTTACCGTTGGCTTGTAAGAAGTTAAGCACTATTTTTAACACCTAAACTTCGAAAAGCATGATATATTTCTATCTCGACACGTTTTATTAATTTAATTTTCTTTAGTGACTATATTTACATCAACTTAGTCGGTATACCAATATCATTTTTCGAGTAACATTAATTGTTTAAAAGATAAACTTTGTATAATAAACACATAAATGATGAATAATAAAATTGCATGAGTCAACAACATTTAGATACTTACGAGATTTTGTTAAGGTTTTGCTAACCACAGCTCTAAGGGTTGTCATTAAGTAAATAATTTTCATTACAATATATCTTTTGAATGATTATGATTGGATGATAATCCTGAAAAAAGTGGAGAAAATCCCGGAAATGTTACATACACAATTAATGCTTAATTGTGATTGGATGAATATATTATTACAAAAATTGTAGTAAAACAAAGCATCTTAACCATAACCATTAATGTTATGGTTAGCAAACCCTTTTTTAATACCATTAAAGCATTACATCCCACATAGATCGAGAAGTGAAAGGTGACTTGGTTATATACAAAAGGCACACGGACAAGGTGTCTCTAGAATAGTTTGGTGATTCGGATGCTTTCGGCGGAAGAGTTCAAATTTCAAAATAAAGATTGAACACGGACGTGTTGGAAAGCTTCCAAATTCATATATGTCCTAAGATTTTTAAAATCGATTTTATAGAATGCATCTTTATTGCCTTTGGATCTAACACATAACCTTAAGCGTACACGTTTTCAAGAGAATAATTTATGTTCTTCATTGATATATCAAATACATGTATAAGATTTTAAGTGATTATCACAAAACAAAGATAATTAAATCCGCAGATTGGGTTTTTGTTCGATTTCTAATGTTAAAACAATAGGGACATCTTAATTAAATCCAAAACTATCATAACTACACAACATATTTGAATGCTAATAGCGTTTTTAGTTTGTAGGAAAACATATATAGACATTAGACGTATCATCTACAAACTATAAAATAAAACAATTCCATCATGTTCTAAAGCTCATATTTAACACACTATGGGTGTGTTTGGTAAAAGTAGCAGTAGGCAGTAACAGTGAGCAGTTGCCACAGCTCACAACTTCTTAAAAAAGCATTGGAAAAATAAGCAATTCAAAAAAATAGCAAAGCTCACCCCTTATTTGCCAAACGAATAATAAAAATCAAAAGCTTTTTGCTCACGCCAAACATAGCCTATATGTGTATACAAACAGAAAGAGTTATTCAAGTAGCTTTGAAAGAAAATTGATCTATGATGACCATGTACATGGTATGGGAAGTGATTAGCACACTGTCAATTTTTATTAGGACATTTCATTATACGCATTGAACAATTGTACTTTTAAATATAATGTGTTTTAACAACTTGTACAATGAGTCCAGTCACTTCTCATATGGTATGCATTGAATTAGTGAAACTGCATAGGCCACTAAATTTAACTTCCTTCGTTTCCTTTTTTATAAAAAACTATTTCTACATTTAGTCCCACATTGGCACATAGAAGAAAATGTTGCTAGTTAATATGCCTCATGTGTGTGTGAATTGGTATAATCCTTACAAATTTTTATTATAGATGAACTAAATAAAAGATTTAGCAACTCTATAAAATGAATTTCTAATCATTATATAATCTCAAAAGGGTTTTTTTTTTTTTTTTTTTTTTCCTTCAATTACATGAACTTCATATATATTTATAGAAACTTGGAATCCATTTATGTATTGTAATACTTATTTAGTACTATTAATTTTGAAAACTTAAATGAACAAAAAAGATGGGAGAACGATATCTCTTAAGTCATGTGTGTAAATAATTGATAGACTAAAATACACCGTTGGTCCCTAAACTTGTAGTGGAGGATCGCGATGGGACAAAATCGGGCATAATCATCGCCACGGGTCCAAGCATTGGCGATTAAATGCCGATTGGTCCCTTGACCACTAACACCTATGTCAGCGACTCTTTTACATTAGTTTCACGAGGGTAATATAGTCCAATCACATTTATAACTCAACCTAGTTAATTCTAACCCAAGAACTATTCCACTAAAACAAAAAGTGATATTGTTTGAACAAATAATATCGGTGTTCTGAGTCCTCACCACTTAAGTATGACTTCATAAAAGTCAACTGGTAAAGAAAGTAATAGCTCACTGAAATTTACCGGGATTAACAAACAAATTTATACATTATCAACTACTTAGCTAGTTGACTTATAACGATCAACTATATCGGTGTTTGATGAAACCGGAACATAAGCGATACTACGAGTCATTGTCTCGATACATGTTAATTTCTTGATTCGTTACAAAGTATAAAAGATGAATTTGGGCCCAACTTCAAAAGCGTTCAACTGCGAATCTTCAAATGATCTACAGATGAGATTGATATCCGTAAGCTGTTGAACCGACAAAAGCTGTTGAGCCTAAGTTGATGATCTTGCCGCCACCTTGTCTGCGCTAAAGCAGTATACAAATTACAAACATATAAGTTATGAGCTGTAGTGTTACGGGTTAATGGAATTTAACACATGACATGGTATTCATCATGAAACATCACCTAGGGTCGCCTTTGGGCGAAGAGTACTAGGACGCAGTTTGTAATCTTTTCTTTGCTCGAAAGGGTGTCTTAACACCGCTTGAAACATCTGCATGACACCACCAAGCCTTTCACCTTCCCTCCAAGTCAAACCAGGCAAGTTCTCAACATCAAACCCCGCAAACTCAACCATTTTGGCCTTCCCTTCCCGTCTAAACCTCGCTTAAATTCTTGAAAAACTTGTCTCCCTTTTTTCGGGCAAAACCTCCTCTTCATCAACCATCTTTCCTTTTCCATTTCCTTTAATTTTGTCCCTTTTTAGCTACAACCCTTCTTCGTCCTTGATTACTACCCTCCTTTCACTCTTGGTGTCCTGGTTCCACTTCCTACATTTTTTCTTATCGATCCCCGCCATTGACTTCTAGTCCTAAAGGTGTTTGACTAAGCATCCTAAAGTTAGCATCTGCTCTACCCAACCCACAACTTCAAACCGATATTTTTAAGTAAAATTGTGCTAACTTTTGTGGCTTGTGGGCTATGAAGATATCAAGCGAGTCATTTGTTTCAACCATTCCAAACAAAGTATGAACATCAAAATCGGTATGAATCAAATGCAAACCATTTTCTAGGGATTGTTTAGGATCACGAAAAACAACGCCCATTTTGTTCATTAATCTCGATAACACATTATCAAGGCTTGAACTAAATATATCCCTATCACTAGTAAAGGCACACAGATTAATTAATGAACCTCGTTCATACCGAGTGGGCTATAATCAAAACCCCATTATAGTGGATTACGAGCAGGACCTCACCTTCTTCTTCTTCCTTGACATCCTTAAGCGTGGAGCGAATATGCTTTTGTCCTTCATTCTTAGTTTTTGTTTTTAAGAATGGGTTTGACTAGATGTGTGTTTCGATGCGTGAGTGTGGATGTATGTTAGGTTTCGTTTTGAATGGGTTTTGTTAAATGGGTCGGGTTAATATGATAGTGTTTATGGTTTCGGATCTTGTTAGTTGGGTTCTATTCGTGATTCCAAACACATTAATTGTGTATATGCGTATCAAGGAAGGCAAAAGGCCAAGTTGCGGTACTAGGTTTACAATGTCACAATTGGTCCTCAATTTGGCCATCCAAACGTCTTTTGCACTTAAAATTCTTGCGTATTTTTGTCACACAAACTTGACTTTTATCTGTTTAAAATGTCACAATTAGTCCACGAATTTGGAGCGTCCATTGTTTTGGTATTTATTGGTTAATACACTATATCATTTGCATACCAACAATCACAAGAAACAACCTCCCGATGGTCGACTTCCCACTACTTGAAGAACTCGTCGAATCTTGAACTCCGACTACATGTTTGACTCGATTTCTCTTTGATCGAGAGAAAAGCGATAAGGACATCAAAATTGTAAAGGACTCAAAAACACTTTGGTCGACTTGATTCGGGGTATGAAGAAACCCAACAATACATCTACGAGATCGAAGGCTTTCGAACAACGGTGATGAACTACAAGGTTATCGGGATCTTCGCAACAGCAAAAGGCTAATGTCTTGAATCGTTGGAGATAAGGAGGATGATCTGTCGACACACTCGCGGTGTGTGGCAGAACAACTTCCTTGATCATCTTAGGAAGTGTTGAGAAGGAAATGCTATGGTTATGTTTTCCCCTTTTTTGTTTTGGAAAAATATGTACTGAATATTTATGTTCTAGTGTTTTAATATGAAGTTAATGAATCTATATGTTATGTTCTAGTGTTTTAATTCGTTAATTATGTTGTTAATTGTTGTATTCTTCTAAGAGAGTTGTTATATGGTTTTGATTGTATTGGGTGTTGGTGGAACTATGGTCCTTGGTCAAACAGAATTAGAGTGTATGGGACACAGGTTTTAGTCCCTATCCTGTCTTGCATTAAGTGTATGGGACACGGGTTTTAACTTGCATTAACAAGCACTTTATTCTCACATTTTACCACAAATTTGAATTCAAATACATAAACCAAACCCTTTCGGAGAAATTGAGTCAAAATGGGTAAATCTAGAGCTCGTAAGCAGATAAAATGCTCCAATTGTCAAGCTGTTGGACATAATAAGTCTAGTCATTGTCACAAGGATCGGTACCAAAACCAACAAAGGAAAGTAAGGTTCGAGGTAGAAAAAGGCATTGTGATGGCGAAGGCAACATGTATTCATTTAATTGTCATTTGTATAACGATTGTTCTAGTGTGTTTACATTCTAGTTGATGTGCAAATGTATTACTTTTGAAATGGATGGATGAAGAGGATATAAGGAAGACTATGGAACAAGAGTTTTATGATGCACTTTACGAGAAGAAGAAGAACACACAAATTTGGATGAAAATGAAGAGCATGCCGAGTTGGATGAAGAAGCATTCGGCAAAGAGTTTTGGAAGAGGAGAGAATGTACAAAAGAATTGAAGAGGAATGGGAGAGGAAAAATTGGCTTGAAGATGCGAGTATGAGGCGACTTACTATGGAGTGTCGTGGAAGAGTTATATCCAAGACATCCATATGTCTTGGATAAAATTGACCTCTGAAAGTCACAAATTCTGTAGTTTTCTAAGGTTATAGGCATCTACTCTTCTACCCATTTTGTAATATCGACAATAGAGAACGCCGAGACAAACACCAGTTGAACCAAGCGCAATCGATGCAGACCAAATGGATCACCTACTACTCATTTATCGCGGTGAATTCCTAGCAAGAAATGTTATGTTGTCTTCGGTTTAAATGTAGCTTTAATCGATATATGTGTGCTTATTTTGTTTTAATAATTGAATTTTGGTTACAATTTGAATCTGTTGACTTTATAAGTCAAACAAGCGAGATTTTAAAACTAACAATTCGGTTTGGTATCCTCTAATAATTTGGTTTATGTTGACCTTATAAGTCAAAATGGGTTTTCCCAAGCACCCACCTAAAGCGGATATGCAAGTGCAAACTACAAAATGAGAACAACATTTCCAAAATATACCTACACCACCACCTAATTACACCATATGAAGCAAAACATACATGTTAACAAGTATCGTTTTCGTTAACCATCATCGACCAAAACTATACATCTTCATTACATCAACAACTAAAAATAACGGTGAACTTGATGGGAGGCTTGTTATTCATGGGGAGACTTGAGGTCCTTAGGGGAGGCACATACCACTCATTCCTATTTGTGCCGGATCATCCCACACCGCTACAAGACCAAGTACAACTTTGGGAGCGGAAGCCTTGACGCCTTGGAAGCTTGGGAAGTGGAACCTTTCGAATTAGTGGTCTTAGAAGACATGTTCCCACACTCATCATCGGATGTGTCTCGAAATAATGATGACATCAACTTCATTTCCTTCATGTTAGTATCACGGAAAGATAGACAAAAGCAGATATAATCGAGTTGACCCATTACAACTTTCTTAGCTTGTAAACATTCACTCTAAAGTCGACCTTTCGAGACTCCTTATTCCCATATTTTTCCCACAAGTCTTCAAGTATCACATCAAGAATGTCATCTCCTATATCCCACTTATTCCCATAAGTAGCCATGGCATAGTCAACCATATCGGCAGATACCTTTAGCTTGCTATAATCCTCTTTTGATGATTCGACACCGCTCGGATTTCATCAAATAAATAGAGTAATTTATGCTCCTCCTTAAAATGGGAATAACACAAATACAAAAAACCCAACTAACCTTTCATCACTTGAGCTTCTTTCGCAATCTGCATAAATCATAAATCATCAAACATTTCATCTTCTTTAACCAAGTATTCCCATATTTTGCCTTCACATATTTTACCATCTCATTAGTTACATCCGTACAAGTAAGCTCCTTATCCGCCATTGTTAAAGTGTGTGTGAGGGTTGTGTGGAGAAGGCGGAAACAATCAAGATGGTATATGGTAAACCGTTTCTCATAATTAACTAGGTTGAGTTATAAATGTGATTGGACTATATTACCCTCGTGAAACTAACGAGAAAAGAGTCGTTGACATAGGTGTTAGTGGTCAAGGGACCAATCGGCATTTAATCGCTCTTGTTTGGACCCGTGGCGATGATTATGCCGGTTTCGTCCCATCGCGATCCTCCACTACAAGTTTAGGGACCAACGGTGTATTTTAGTCTAATTGATATAAAATGGTTAAACGAACAAAATTATAAGAAAATCATAAATAAATGAAATTAAATTAAGCAGTTGGATATAAAGAGAAGTTTATTTACAATAGTGATAGGTTTATACAACCTAGTTGTTATAAGTTGATGTTAAATCTTAGTTGTAAACTTTTCATATTTTAACATAGTTGCCCAAATGATGTACATTTCATAAAAATGTAGACATGCATTGATTCGATTACTTTTAATATTGTTTAGTAACAAACTTGACTCGACCTAGTGGGACACCAACCTGGAGTGAGCATGAACCAAGACTTGTAATCCGAACTCTTATTCAAAGTCTGTTTCTCCTATAAAGTTTCTTTCTATTGCTTATGTGAGTATGGTGTAGGTTCATGCAAGGCCGTCTCGTGAATCTCGGAGGCCCTGTGCCGTATTACGTTATAGGCCCTTGAACAATATATACCAAAAATTTAGTCAAATTAATTTGCTTACACGTTTATGCCATTAGATTCTATAATTAAGTCAATAGTAATTTGTGTATTTTTTTTTTCAAATTTAGATATACCTTGTGTCTTTTTAAATAGAATCCATCAACCTTTTGTAAAACTTTTGAAAAGTATTTACGAAGTCCCAAAGGTTAACTATAGTATTTTAGGAAATATAATTGTAGTGTCAAATTGTTTTTTTATAACATCAAACAACAATGGCAATCATAACAAAGTTAAGCGTAAAAGACAAAAAAAAGACAAAAAAAAAAAAAAAAAAAAAGACAGTTTTGTAAATATTTGGGTTGTTTTTACTTTTGGTAAAGTAACACTAATGTAATTACTCTAAACTTAAGGCCTACATGTCAAACAATAAAGTAGAAGGGTTCAACATGAAATTTACAAGCTAAAAACAAGACTTCAGTCATCTTCTCCGGTAGAAGGGCCCATCTATGTTTACTTCCTTAAAAACAAAGTTTTACAACTGTAACTCAAATTATAAATTTCTAACATTTTTAAACGTAATCCTTCATAGAAACACCGCTTACTTGAGTTAAAACATCCAAAAGTGAGTTTATACTAACATTAAGATCTAGAACTTGGAGGCCCCCAAAAATTGAAGGCCCTGTGCCATTGCACAGGCTGCACATGCCAAGATCCGGGCCTGGGTTCATGCTTTAAGTTGAAAAGATTAAAAAATATAATGCAAGAGATGAAAAATGAATAACAAAAGAAAAAATATATCCAAAGTGGTAATATGCTTCGTGTGTGATTGAGCCTTGCTTGACTTGGAGCTCAGTGGCGGCTCAAGTCTAGTAAAGTTGGTTATAAACTTATGATGACATGTTATGTGCTACTGGGTTGACCACAAGCCAAGTTCTTAAGTTGATCATGTTAGGCTACGCTCAAACTCGATTTGTTAACTTGACGAGTAGTTTTAAATTATGCTCAACTCGGCACGAGAAAGAATTGGACGAGTGTGAGCTCTAGCTATGATACTACTGTAGTAATTAGTACAAATACTATCTAAATAGAGAAAAACTTTGTTTCTTTATGTTAAACTTAAAACAATGGCATTCCTAAATCCGATGACATTAAGCTTTATGCCTTTATGGTTGTTTTCTTACAACCCACTATATAAATCATTTGGCCTCAAATCAAGCACATGAAACTAGGGGTGTTCGTCGGTTTAGTTTTCGTTTTTGAGATTATTTTGAGACAAAATTGAACACCGAATCGAACCGAATTCAAATTGGATTAACTCAAACTAAACCGAATTTGAATTTGGGTCGCTCGATTCAGATCTTGTGAGTAATACCGAATTGGGAACATGCGGAAAACGATTTGTCATACCAGAACTAATACGCGTCGTTGTTTAGTCCATCGACATCCTCCAAAGCCCAACTATTGAAAGTTTGAAAATGAGTTTCATCATGGGCTCAAACTAGTCAATTTTATATTGTCAAAAAAATGTTAGTGTGTTGCGAATGAAAGAGTACTCAATGAATAATCTCAAATCCAAGAGCATCGGCTTTAAAAATCAATATCACCTATCTCAGCAACTTCAAAAAATTAAACCATTTTACAAATGAGACTAAATAACGCGGATTACGAAAGCTAAAATGCTTGTATCCTTATTACCTAAGAGCAAAAAATTATATAAACTAATGTGATTCTTTTTCTTTTTTTAAGAAATAACTCTATTTGCTTCTAATGAATTAGTTGCATTATCACTTAACAATCTTATATAGATTAACTTGGCATTATTTATCAGAGTAACATCAATTCTTTAAAAGATAAACTCTGTATAATAAACACATTAATGATATAGATTACGGAATACTCCGCACTAAAAATGCACAAGTCAACAACATTTAGACACTTGTTGGATTTTTTCAATAAAACATTCTAGCATTACATCCCACATAGGTTAGAGAAAGGAAATGTAACTTAGTTATATACAACAATGCACATGGGAATGTATGTTTAGAATACTATGATGTTTCGGATACTTTGTTCTTGTGGATTTCAATATACGAAATAAAAATTGAAATCACTTGTCAAAAAAATGTTCGAAAATTCATATTCGTTCTTAGATTTTTAATATTTATTTTATAAAAGGCCTTTTTATTGCCTTGTGGATCTAACCAGCTCATAACCTTTTTACAAGCTTACAAGAGAATAATTTAAGTTCTTCATTGATATATCAGACACATGTATAAGATTTCAAGTTATTATTACAAAACATTGATAATAAAAGGAAAATGATAAAAAAAAAAAAAAAAAAAAAAAAAAGCATCGAAGTTGCCACCTTTTCCTTTTTTGGGCATCGAACTTTTTTTCTTCCTATAGTAGCACTAAACTTGCATAATTTTCCTTTTGTGACACAAAATCACACTTATAGTGTAATTAACCTTCTTAATCCCACTAAACCCATTTTAAGTGTGATTTTGTGCCACAAAAGGAAAATTAGGAAAGTTTAGTGCTACTATAGGAAAAAAGAAAAAAAATGCATCGAAGTTGCCACAGTTTCCTTTTCTGGGCATCGAACTTTGTTTTTTTCCTATAGTAGCACTAAACTTGCATAATTTTCCTTTTGTGACACAGGAAAAATGATAAAAAAAGGCATTGAAGTTGCAACATTTTCCTTTTCTAGGCATCGAACTTTTTTTTTTCTCTATAGTAGCACTAAACTTGCCTAATTTTCCTTTTGTGACACAAAATCACACTTATAGTGTAATTAACCTTCTTAATCTCACTAAACCCGTTTTAAGTGTGATTTTGTGTCACAAAAGAAAAATTAGGCAAGTTTAGTGTTACTATAGGAAAAAAAAAAGTTCGATGCCCAGAAAAGGAAAATGTGGCAACTTCGATGCATTTTTTTTTATCATTTTCTCGATAACAAAATCCACAAATTTGGTTTTGTTCAGCTTTCAATGTTAAAACAATAGACATCTTAATTAAATCCAAAAACTATCATAACTACGCAACTTTTTGAATACCAAAAGCGATGTTAGTTTGTAGGAAAACGTATAGAGACAATATCATATACAAATTATAAAACAAAGCAATGCCATCACGTTCTAAACCTGATATTTAACACACTTCATAGTTCATATGCATACAAATAGGTATTAGTTATTCAAGTAGCTTTGAAAGAAAATTGATCTATGATGACCATGTATGTGGTATAGTTGTTTTTGGATAAAACCCATTGAGTCCCACGTAGGTTGAAAGAAGAAAATGTTGGTAATTAATATACCATTGTGTATATGTATCATATAAGTGTAAATTAGTATGATATTTACAAGATTGGTTATGGTGAGCTAGATAAAAGATTAGTGAGACTATAATCATAATTTTTGAATGGAGCGGTGAACAATGAGCTTTTTGATCTTTAATGTTCATTTGATAAAAGAGTAGTGAACTTTGCCATTTTTTTAGGAAAGCTCATCTTTTAAATGCTTCCTTAAGAAGCAGTGAGCGGTGAACAATGAGCTTTTTGATCTTTAATGTTCATTTGACAAAATAGCAGTGAACTTTGCTATTTTTTTAGGAAATCTCGTCTTTTAAATGCTTCCTTAAGAAGCAGTGAGTGGTGAGTTGTGGCTGCTGCTCACAAATACTTTTAACAAACACACCCATAAACTCGAAAACTTTTTACCACTGGAGCATTAGTTCAATGGTTATAGACCCAGGTTCAAGTCCCATCCTTGTCATTTGCTTCAGATAGGCCCCCATATCCGCAAAACCTATAGGCACACCGGAGAGACTTTGTGGAATAAGAGCTCAGAGGCCTGAGTATTGGTTCGTGCTCACTCCAGTTGGTGTCCCACTAGATCATGAGACTTGAAGGAATTATTCCTTGTGGAGTGAACAATGACTGGTGCCAAAAAGCAATCAGGATCAGAGTGGTTCCGTCAATCTACACTTTTTTGTGAAATGTTGTACATAGTTTGGGCATGTACTATGTTAAACATATAAAAAAGTTTACAACTAAGATATGTCATCAACTTATAACACTGTAAGTTGTATAAACCTATCACTATTGTAAATAAACTTCTTAAACCTTTATAAACAACTCGTAATTTAAATGCATTAATTTATGAGGATGTTTATATTATTACACATTTTTGTTCCATTTAAGCATGAAATAGATATCCATTATATTTAACAAATGTATAAACTTTTTCATGTTTCGTTATATTTATTCGTGAACCATTATAATGGATTCGCTTAGTACAATAATTAATTCTGAAATTTTGACACGTTCATTATCAACTTTGATAACAAAAACGATGGGAAAGCGATCTATCTGATAAAGGTTACACGACAATGTAAAAAACACGTTACAAGAAAACTAAAATAAATCACCTCAAGTAAACAAGTAATAGACACTCTTGTTAGATTAATGGTAATAAGGCATCAAACACGCGTTTTCGAGGACCATAGGACGCGTCCAACCTATTAGCGTGACCTATTGACAATATGTTGTGGGTGGTTAAAATGGAGAACCTCGTCTTGGCTACGATCGAGTTGTGAAGTCAGTTGTGTAAGTATGTGTGAGTTGTCTAATTTATTCATATGAAGTATATTTGTTATTTTTTTTACTTATTACATGATGTTGGTAGTGATGTTGGTTGTGGAGAGAAAATGAGACGTGACATTGAGTTGACGGTAACAATATTGATCACTATTACCACTATCCTTAATGATCAATTCTGTCTCATTGCCGATTTACCGTTGTCTAGTTAGAAGTCAAGCACCATTTTTAACACCTAAACTTCGAAAAGCAGGATATAATTCTATCTCGACATGTTTTATTAATTTAATTTTCTTTAGTGACTATATTTACATCATCAACTTAGTCGGTATACCAATATCCTTTTCTAAGTAACATTAATTGTTTAAAAGATTAACTTTGTATAATAAACACATAAATGAGGAATAATAAAGTTGCATGAGTCAACAACATTTAGATACTTACGGATTTTTTCAATAAGACATTCTTAGCATTACATCCCACATAGATTAGAGAAGTGAAAGATAACTTGGTTATATACAAAAGTGCACATGGACAAGATGTCTCTAGAATAGTATGGTGTTTGGATGCTTTCAAACTAGAAGTGTTTAATATACAAAATGAAAATTGAAACTCCTTTGTAGACTAGTGTCCGAAATTCATATATATCCTAAGATTTTAAAATTGATTTTATAGAATGCATCTTCATTGCCTTTGAATCAAACTAAGACATAACTTTAAACGTACCCCTTTTCCAGAGAATAGTTTATGTGCTTCATTGATATCAAACACATGTATAAGATAAACTGAGATAATAAAATCCGCACATGTATAAGATTTAAGTTATTAATAGAAAAAGAGAGATAATAAAATCCGCAAATTTGATTTTGTTCGATTTCTAATGTTAAAACAATAGGGACATCTTAATTAAATCCAAAACTCTCATAACTACACAATTAATTTGAATACAAAAATCATTCCTCGTTTGTAGGCACACGTATATAGACAACATCATCTACAAACTCTAAACAAAGGATATAAATTTGATTTTGTTCGATTTCTAATGTTAAAACAATAGGGACATCTTAATTAAATCCAAAACTCTCATAACTACACAATTAATTTGAATACAAAAATCGTTCCTCGTTTGTAGGAACACGTATATAGACAACATCATCTACAAACTCTAAACAAAGGATGCCATCATTTCATATGCATACAAATAGGTATTAGTTATACATGGTATAGTTCTTTTTCGATAAAGCCCATTTAGTCCCACTCTGGTTCAAGAATAAAATATTGGTAATTAATATACCATAGCGTATATAGCTCATGTATGTGTGAATTAGTATGATGTTTACAACTCATGATTATGTGTGTGCTATATAAAAGATTTAGTGACTCCAAAACCATGATTTGCGAATTCATATAAACTCGTAAACTTTTTTTAATCTATAGTATATGAACTCCATATATATGTTTTACAAAGATTTCGAATCCGTTTCTTTATGTGGTAGATAAGCGTATAAAAAATTAAAAATTATAAAATTGAGATATGTTACCAACTTATAAACCTTTAGGTTGTATAAAGTTCTATAAAAATTATGTCACCAACCAATCACATTAATGGGTATAAATAGCATTTCACACCAATAGTGTTGTTTTCGTACCTTCAGTTTATTCCTCCCACATTATAATTCAGACTCGTTCAACAGTTTTTGTATCGATTAAGTTTTTGTCTATTGCTTTTGAGAGTATGGTGTATGTTTGTGCTTTACATCGAAAAAGGTATGAAAAAAAGATATGATTCGGAAGATGAAAAATGAAGAGAAAAAAAAAAGTATATCCAAATTGGAAATATGTCTTGGGTGTGATTGAGCCTTGCTTGACTTCGAGCTTGGTGGCGGCTCAAGTCTCGTAAAGTTAGTTGTAATCTTATGATGACATGTTTGAACTTGACTAGTGTAGGGTCATTGAGTGAAAGTTGAATTAGGTTTAACATCTCTCTAAAATATGTGCTACTGGTTGACCACAAGCCAACAAGTCCTTAAGTTGATCATGTTAGTTGTTAACTTGATGAGTAATTTTAAATTATGCTCAGCTCGGTACGAGAAAGAGTTGGGCGAGTGTGAGCTCTAGCTAAGACTTGGACGAGTGTGTTGTGAATGATAGAGTACTCAATGAATAATCTCAAATCCAAGAGCTTTGGCTTTAGAACTGAATGTCACCTATTTTTGTAACTTCAAAAGATAAAAACTCTTTATAAATGGTAAAATGGACAAATAATGCATTTTACGACAGCAAAAATGCATGCATCCTTATTACATAAGAACAATAATTTATCTAAACTGATGTGATTCTTTTTTTTTTTTTTTTTTTTTTTTTTGTTAGAAGAAAACTCCAACTACAGTATGCATGGTTTAGTACATTAGTTGGAATAGTAAGACCTTTATTTGCTCCAAATGAATTATTCGCATTGTCACTTAACGATCGTCTATACATTAATCTGACATCATTTATTAGAGCAACATCACTTCTTTAAAAGATAAACGTTGTATAATAAACACATAAATGAGTAAACAACATTTAGATACAATAAAATCATTCTAATATTAGATCCCACATAGGTTAGAGAAGTCAAAGGTGACTTGCTTATATACAAAAGGGCACATGAATTAAATGTCTCTAGAATAGTATGGTGTTTCTTTTTTTTTTTTTGAACGGCAACTTTTATTAGAAAACTAGCAAGGAGCTAGAACAATTACAAAGCAATCAAGTAAGGATGTTGAAGCCAACTATCCCATCTAAACTTAGTTTTACTTCTATAAAAACTCCAATTGAAAGAACAAGAAACAATATCATCAAACAAAACATCTTTACGAGGCTTTTGGGTGGCAAAAAGGAGTTGATTACGGAAGTTCCACAAGCTCCACCACGACACATAAAAAACGCCTTCCAGAACCCTTTTAATCTTAGAGTCCAACCGGATAGAATTAAACCACTCCGAATAAGAACCAACTGGCCTCCAAGACAGGTTCCACCAACGACATATAAGCCTAGAAATAGATGTGGCCACTTCACAGCTAAAGAACAAATGGGACGTATCTTCATACAAAACATTACAGACCGGGCAAATAGTTGAGAGAACTTGAACTCCACGTTTGACAAGATTAGACCGAGTGGGAATGCGGTCAAGATAAAGTTTCCACGCGAAAATATTTACCTTAATAGGAATAGACTTGATCCATCTCGTAGCAATGTTCACTTTTGGAAGAAAAACTTCATCCAAAAGATCACGAGCGTCTTTAACACGAAAAACCCCTTCCCCATTCAAGTCCCAAACCCATCTATCGACAACATTAGATAACACCTTCGATCGGACCATCTCCTGAACATTTTCAAGCTGAAGAGCTTCTGCTCCTCCCCGAACTGGACGACGAAAAGAAAGAGCTAAATCACCCTGCATTTTTGTAGCGACTGTGCAATCCTTACAATTCTCCAAAGCGTACAACCGTGGAAAAAGCACACAGAACGGGACATCACCTAACCAATTATCTTTCCAGAAAAGAGTACGCGTACCCGAGCCCACTCGAAGTTTACAATGTGAAAGAAGATCGACTCCTTGATTTTTTAAGCCATAAACTTCCTTGATAATAGACATCCAGTTCGAAAAATGAAAGGAAGATCGAGTCTGAATACAAGTACCATGCATGGCTGATATGAACCGAAACCACAACGAGTTATCCTGAGAAATAAATCTCCATACCCACTTGAAGAGAAGCGCTCGATTTAAAGCGTAGAAGCTAGAGACACCTAACCCTCCATATTTTTTGGACGCGAGCACTTTTGACCACTTAACCCACGAAATCTTCCTATCATCGCCTTGACAACCGTTGAAAAAATTACGACGAATAGATTCCATCACGTAACACATTCTTGGCGCCTTGTACAAGGACATGGTAAAATCGGAGTGAGCCTAACACCGACTTGAGTAACGTGAGGCGACCTCCTATGGAGAGAGTGTTAAGCTTCCACTTCGATAACCGAGACTTAACCTTACCAACCGTTTCGTCCCAGGCGTTGATCTTAGACATATTACCTCCTACCAAAACCCCTAAATATTTGAAAGGGGTCTTTCATGACCGAACAACCAATGGAACCAGCCGCATCAATTAATATATCGCTTGCTACACCCACTCCTAATAATTGACTTTTCTGAAGATTAATCTTCAAACCTGACGCCAAAGAAAAACAGTGAAGCATTTGCGTGATGCCCCTTAAATTACTCGCCGACCACTCTCCAATAAACACCGCATCATCCGCATAAAAAAGGTGAGAAATCGAGAGGGAGGGATCGATTTTAATACCTGAAAACATGCCTGCCTCAACTACTCTAGAAACCGTCAAATGAAGAGATTCCATAACAAGAATGAAAAGATAAGGAGCCAATGGATCCCCTTGTTTCAGACCACAATTAAATTGGAATTCAGAGGTTGGGCTTCCATTAACAAGAATAGAAGCCATCCCCGAGGTTAAGCTGCCTTTAATCCAAGAACGCCATTTAACACCGAACCCAAAAGAATTGAGAACATCATCTAAATAATCCCACCGAATAGAGTCATAAGCTTTAGCAAAATCGACTTTGAACACCATAGCTTGTTGTTTTTTATGTCTACACCAAGAAAACAATTCGTTAATAATAAAAGGACCATCAAGAATCTGACGATTAGGAAGAAACGCGGTCTGAACATCAGAGATAAGATCAGAAATAACCGAAGACAGCCGTAGAGCAAGGATTTTAGTCACGACTTTATAGAGACTCCCTATTAAACTAATGGGCCTAAAATCACTAACCGACTTAGGATCGTGAACTTTCGGAATCAACGAGATGAAAGAAGCATTACAACCTCTAGAGAACGAACTGTGCGTGAAAAACCACTCTACCGCAACACACATATCAGGCCCAATGGTATCCCAGAACTTGCGAAAGAATTCAAAAGAGAACCCGTCCGGCCCAGGCGATTTATTTTCTCCACAACTCCACACAGCTTTACGAATTTCATCAGAAGACACAGGTTGTTCCAACTCAGAAATCTGGTCCGAAGTAAGACGAGAAGGAAAACTGAAATTTAGCCGACTACGACACGCACCCGGGTCTTGAAACCTTGAAGCAAAATGAGAGCGAAATTCTTCTTTAACACGGTTAGGCTCATCCACCCATTCTCCATCAACCATGATACCTTTAACTGATAACTGAGCGCGTTTACGATTAACAATTCCATGGAAAAATTTGGAATTTTCATCACCCTCTATAGCCCATTGAATCTTGGACTTCTGCATTTGATCACGAACGACACTCGACTTGATATCATGCATTTGTTTCATCAACTCCATACGGGAAAAAAGGATCTCGTCGGACACTCCACCTTGGTCTAAGATTTTATCAATATCACTTAACTTAGCTCGGATGTCATTCAACTGACCCGATTGTCTATGCTTATAAGCGGCAACCCAAGACCGAATCTCCTTTTTCAGCATTTGAAGTTTCTTTTTGAACAAGACCATTCCATTAGAATCTTCAAGTAAAAAAGAGTTCCAAGCAGACGTGACCATGTGATCAAACCCTTGAAAAGATAGCCAGGAATGATAAAGCCTAAAAGGAGTAGCACCGTAATCCGTAATCACCTCACGAAGCAAAATAGGTCGGTGATCCGAAAGATTCTTATCTAGACATATAGCTGAAATATGAGGAAATAGAGGAAGTAAACCTTCCGTAACCAAAAACCGGTCCAATTTACTCATTTTAGCAGCAGAAGGATGGGACCAAGTGAACGAATATCCTTCTAACTCAATTTCCACAAGCCCCGCATTCAGAATAAAATTATTGAAATCGTTAGCCCCTTGCACATTAAAAACAGATCCCAACCGGTCTCTCTCGAAGCGGACTTCGTTAAAATCCCCCATAACCAAACTCTCACCGCTCCATCGAGAAACTAGCCCGTAATATAACTCCACAAGGTTCGCTTATCGATGAACGGATTGGGAGCATACACGTAAACAATGAGAAGCTTGGTTTTCTTGGGAATCCAAGTCCCATATAAAGCAACAAAATTATCAGAGATAATATGTTGATCTTTCTGAAACACATTCAAATCCCATATACATAAAATACCCCCTGAGTTGCCGATAGCTTCACTAAAGATATAATCAAAACTACTATTACCCCACAAGACTTTAGCCTCCATAGCGTAAATGTTATCCGCTTTAGTTTCTTGAATAGACAAGAAACTCACCTTGTGATTAATATTCAACTCCCGACCCATACTTTTTAGCCTTGGATCCAAGGCCTGGATGTTCAATGATAAACAATTCATTGGAAACCCTCACGATCTCCTTGCAAGCGAATAATATTCTCCATATCTTGAAGACAACCTTCCATAGAAAAACCCATTGTCTGACCTACCTTAATCATGCCCTCAATTA
The DNA here is from genome assembly GCA_022545495.1 of Chrysanthemum lavandulifolium. Taxonomy (NCBI): domain Eukaryota; kingdom Viridiplantae; phylum Streptophyta; class Magnoliopsida; order Asterales; family Asteraceae; genus Chrysanthemum; species Chrysanthemum lavandulifolium. Next base: position 18,447,547 of record CM040241.1, read on the forward strand.
CCTCCAAAATGGATCCTCCTTTATGCAGCTCATGAATAGATGTACTCCCAACTGGTGTGGTTTGTAAATCTGCGGGTGCCATATCCTCCATAACACGCGAGCTAAACCCATTGGACTGACTTGGTGAAGAGTTCTGATCCATATTTTTCTTAGCATGAAAGTCTTCACCTTGACGTTCCTTAACTGGAGTAAAACCCGGTGGGTGCGTAAAACTCGAGTTCAAATCAGAATGGTTCGTCTTAGTATTTCGTTTCCCAAGTAATTCATAAAGATTAAATGGATCGTCTTAGTATGGTGTTTCTGATGCTTTCTTGTTAGAAGAGTTTGATATAAAAAATAAAAATTGAACCCTTCTAGTTGTAAAGTATTGAAATTCACATATGCCCTAATATTTTTAAAATTGATTTTATAGATCTTTGTTTCTAGAATAGTATGGTGTTTCTGATGCTTTCTTGTTAGAAGAGTTTGATATAAAAAATAAAAATTGAACCCTTCTAGTTGTAAAGTATTGAAATTCACATATGCCCTAATATTTTTAAAATTGATTTTATAGATCTTTGTTGCTTTTGAAATTCACATATGCCTTAAGTGTAGGGAGTTGATTTGTACACTCTAAAAAATGATTGGCACACTCAAAATAATTGTGTTTGGACATTTATACCCTTACAGGGGTGAAAATCAAGTTTGAGCAAGGTCTCGAACTAGTGGATTTCATATTGTCGAAACATGTGGGTGTGTTGCGATTTATAGAATACTCAATGAATAATCTCAAATTCAACTGCATTGGTTTTAAAACTCAATAACACCTATCACAATAACTTCAAAAGATAAAAGCCTTTTAACATATGAGACTAAATAATGCAGATTACGATAGCAAAAATACACGAATCCTTATTACATAAGAACATAATTTATATAAACTAATGTGATTTATTTTTTAATTTTTATTTTGTTAGTAACTAGACTCAACTACAGTATGGTTTAGGACATTAGTTGGAATAGTAAGACCTGTATTTGCTTCAAGTGAATTAATTGCATTGTTACTTAAAAATCTTATATACATTAAATTGGCATCTTTTAAAAGACAAACTTTGTATAATAAACACGCAAATGGTATAGAAAATAGAATACTAAAAATGCATGAGTCAACAACATTTAGATACTTAATGGATTTTCTCAGTAAAATCATTTTGCCATTAGATCCCACATAGGTAAGTTGGTTAGACACAATAGTGAACAGGAACAGTACATGGTTACAATAGTATGATGTTTCGAATACTTTGTTGTTAGTTAATTCAATTCTCAAAATAAATATTGCATTAAGAAACTCATAGTATCCAAAATTTGTACAAGTTGCTAGATTTTTAATACTCATATTATTGCGTTTAGATTTAACTACTTTATAATTTTAATCGTACTTTTTTTTTTCTAGAGAAGGACTTACATTTTTTGTCGGTATATCAAATACAAATTAACATTACCCTCTTAAACAGTTAGGAAAACTCTTCAAATCTTTCTCTCAATATAAAATTTTCACTCAATACAGTAGAGAAATTATTTATTTCAACCGTTAATAAAATGTCCCCAACAATGATTTGAGATCCAAAACTATGCACATGTTTCTTAATAGTCTAATGTTGAGCCGTGCTTGACTTGGAGCTCGGTGGCGGCTCAAAGTCTCGTTAAGTTGGTCGCTATAATCTTATGATGACATGTTTAAACTTGACTGGTGTAGCGTCACTGAGTAATGTTGAATCATTTTTAACTTCTCGCTAAACCATATGCTATGCTCGAACTCGATTTGTTAACATAACGGATAATTTTGAATTATGATAAGTTCGGTAGGAGAAAGACTTGGACGAGTGTGAGCTCTAGTTAAGTAGTAAAAATACGATCAAAATAGAGAAAAACTTTGTTTTTTTATGTTAAACTTCAAACAAATGCATTCACAAATCCGATAATGACATATAGTATTATGGTTGTCATTTTACTGCCCGCTATGTGATTTATTTGGCCCCAAATCAGGCACCGGAAACTAGGGGTATTCATCGGTTTGGTTTTCGTGTTTTTGTTTGATTGTTGTGGTTGAAATTTTTTTAGACAAAATTGAAAACTGAATTCTATATGGATCAACACGAAACGAAATCGCTTTGGTTTTCAATTCTTGTAAGTAATACCCGAATTGTGAACTCGCCGAGAAACACATTTGTCATACCGGAAGTAATACGCGTCGTTGTTAAGTCCATCGACATCCTCCCAAGCACAACTTTTGGAAGTTTGAAACCGAGTTTCCTCAAAGGCTCTAACTAGTCAATTTCATATTGTCGAAACATGTCCTTGTGTTGCTAATGATAGAGTACTCGATGAATAATATCAAATCCAATAACACTGGCTTTAAAACTCAATATCAGCTATCTCATTAACTTCAAAAGATAAAAGCCTTTTACAAATGAGACTAAATAATGCAGATTACGATAGCGAAAAATGCAAGTATCCTTCTCACGTAAAACAAAATTTTATATAAACTAATGTGATTCTTTTTTTCTTTTTTTTTTCTTTTGTTAGAAACTAAAATCTAACTACATTACGGTTTAGTACATTGGTTGAAATAGTAAGACATTTATTTGCTTCAAATGAATTAGTTGCATTGTCACCTAACAATAAAAATCATATATACATTAACTTGGCATCATTTATCATAGTAACATAAATTCTTTAAAAGATAAATTTTATATAATAAACACATAAATGATATAGATTATGGAATACTAAAAATGCATGAATATTTAATACAGTACATTTTTTCAATAAAACCATTCTAGAATTACATCCCACATAGGTTAGAGTAAGGAAAGAAAATTTAGTTATTTACAACACTGCACATGGACCAAATGTGTCTAGAACAATATGATGTTTCGGATCTTTATTGCTACGGGAGTTCAATATACGAGATACAAATTGAACTACCGTTGGAAAAAAGGTTCAAGATTCATATATGTCCTAAGATTTTTTAGAATGCATCTTTATTGCCTTTGAATCTAACTAACACATAACCTTCAGCATACACTTTTTCAATAGAGTAGTTTATGTTCTTCATTGATATATCAAACACATGTATTAGATTTTAAGTTATTATCATAAAAATAGAGATAATAAAATCCGCAAATTAGACTTTGTTCAATTTCTAATGTTAAAACAATAGAGACATCTTAATTAAATCCAAAACTATCATAACTACAAAACTTAATAGAACACCAAAAGCGTTGTTTGTTTGTAGGAAAACATATAGAGACAATATTATCTACAAATAATAAAACAAAGCAATACCTTCATGTTCTAAAGCTGATATTTAGCACATTTCATATGCATAAAAATATATGTTGAATTAGTAAAACATGCACATGTCACTAAATTTAAATACCGTCATTTCTGGTCTATAAAAACTATCCCTACATTTAGTCCCACATTGGTTCATATTATAAAATGTTGGTAGTTAATAATTTAATATGCCTCATGTATGAATTAGTATGATGTTTAAAAATTCGATTATAGACGAACTAAATAAAATATTCAGTAACTCTATGATCGCAATTTGTAGATTCATCTGCAAAAGTTTTTTTAATTACATGAACTCCATATATATTTTTACAAATATTTAGAATCCATTTCTTTATGTGATACATATTTAGTACAATAATTACTACGTATATTGAAACTTCATAGGAATTAGTTGCATTGTCACTTAACAATCATATATACATTAAGTTGGCATCATTTATCAGAATAACATCATTTTTTTAAAAGATAAACTTCGTATAATAAACTCATAAATGATATAAATAAGGGTGTGGGGCGTGCGTAGAGAAGAAAAAGGAGAGAAAGAAAACTTTATCTTTATTAGAACACACACTTACACTCTCATGCACACCTTGCAAATGAGGCTTTGTATGCTATTTATACTTCAACATGCCACTCTAATGGGCTTGATATTAGGTGGATTTGTTTTACATGATTTAGTAGGCTTGCTTACTTAACTAACATTACTTTACCAAGTCCACTAGCCCAATTATTATGCTATTACAAATACTATAATATATTACAAAGTTTATAATCTTGAATGATTATCACTTTTTTTTAATGCTAACAATTATGGAATACTAAAAATGTATAAGTCAACAACATTTAGATACCTACTAGATTTTTTTTAATAAATTATCCTTGCATTACATCCCACATAGTATAAAGAAATGAAAGGTAACTTGGTAATATACAAGAATGCACAAGGACCATACGTATTTAGAATGGTATGATGTTTCTAATACTTTGTTGTTAGGAAGTTCAATTTTCAAATAAAATTTGAATTCTATCATAGTAAAGTATTACAAATGGGTACTTGTTACTAGATTTTTATTATTTATTTAAAAAAAATCTTTATTGCGTTTGGATCTAACTTTCTTATAATTTTGATAGATAGGATTTTTAATATTTATTTTATAAAAGACCTCTTTATTACGTTTGGATCTAACTACCTTTTAATCTTAATCGTACTCGTATTCAAGAGCAGAACTTATGTTCTTCATCGGAGTATATCAAACACAAATTAACATTACCACCTTAAACAGTTATGAAAATTCTTCAAATCTTCTCTCAATATAAAATTTTCTCTCAACATGATAACTATTTGAAGCGTTAAGACTCTATCAACTAAAAACGTCCCCCAACAATGATTTAAGATCCAAAACTATTCACATGTTTCTTAAGGTTAATGTTAGTCCTAGAGTCAGACAACCCACCAAACTCGGTGATCGAAACCCATCCTTGAACGATTCCCTGTTATTTCACGTTGGTTAAGTTGTATAAGAGGCATTCTTTCAACATGACAACAATTTAATTGACAACTGATTTTTGTAACTGATTTATATTAAATTAAAAGGATTAATGATATAATACCATTGTGATTTAGAATGTTTTAAGTTTGTATTTGAATGTGATTATAATTGATATTCAAATTGATTTAAGTTGTGACATTCTTTCAAACATATATACATTCTTATATAAGACATCTTACAGTATCACTTCCAAAAAAGTAGGAGAAGTGAAAACCATGAAGTAACACCTCAAATCGTCTACTCATAAATAAATATATATTCAACCCTTCACTTCAGTACCCAACTATTACCCCACACACAATATAACGAGAAATTTCGCTATCGAAGATAACCAAATTGTGTTATTAGCTACTATTAACACTCGGTTTTTTGCTAATATTAATACTCGCGGACCACTGTTCTGTATCACCAAATTTTCGCTATAACCGTAGCATAGTGCGAGTAACATGCTAGTTATTATAAAAACAGAGATGATAAATCAACAAATTTGATGTTGTTCAATTTTTGGTGTTAAAACAATAGAGACATCTTAATTAAAGCCGAAACTCTCATAACTACACTATTAATTTGAATACTAAAATCGTTCGTATAGCCAATATCATCTATAAATTCTAAAACAAAGGGATGCTATCATGTTCTAAAGCTAAAATTTAACAAACTTCATACACATACAAATAGGTATTAGTTATGCAAGTAGCTTTGAAAGAAACTTGATCTATGATGATGACCAAGTATAGTTCTTTTTCTTGTTAAAACCCATTTAGTACCACATTGGTTTAAAGAAGAAAATGTTGGTAGTTATTAAACTACTTTAGTTTATGTGGTTCATGTGGTGTGAATTAGTATGATGTTTGCACACTTGGTTGTGTAAAAGCTAGATAAAATAGTTAGCAATTCCATATCCATGTGTGTGAATTCATATAAATTCAAAACTTTTTTAGTTACATGATCCCCATATATTTGGATGCATTGTTTTTCATTTTCATAAAATCTATTTATTTGTCACAACATACTCAATTTTGCCGAAACGGGATATGAGTCATTGAATCAGTGATCACATTTGCCTCATTGCCAATTTGTCATCGGCTTGTTAAAACTTAAGCAACATTTCCGCCACCTAAACTTCAAAACGAACGATATAATTCTATCTCGACATTTTATTGTTAGTTCCGGAGTCGGACAACCAACCAAATTCAGTGACCAAAACACATCCTTGAACGATTCCACATTATTTCACGTTGGTTAAGTTGTATAAGTCAAGTTATCTTATTTCTTTTAGAAAAATAAGTTGTATCCCTAATTGAAGTACCCAATGTTTTGAAAAGCTCAAGGCGCACTAAGGCGCAAAGAGGGGTCCAAGAGCCTCTAGTCGAGGCGCATTCCAAGACGCGAGATTCATGAATGTGAGACGCACTAAATACATTAAGTTTTTATAACATATGTGACCATTTATGTAGCTTAAATAACACAAAATAACATTAACATACTTAATACATGGCACATATTGCCATTATAAAGATTAAAATGGATCAATTGTCACTTCTAAAATGGATCAACTATTTGGCTCGATGACCTTTATAGAGATTAAAATCCATATCAGACTAAATATGCTTGTGTCATACACTTGTAGACTTACATCTAACAAAGCTCACAATTTAACCCAAAATATAAAGAAAGAAATGTATTAATATTCAAGGCACAATGTCACATTTTCATGATAACATGTCATAAAGAAAATACTTAATGAAACAAAGTAACTTCTTAAAGAAAATTTCAATCAATAAAATAATCATAAAATCAATTCAAATTTACAAATCATACAAAACTCACCCTATGACTTAAAAGGCATGTGTATATAACTTATAAGACCCATTTATCTTATCTTAATATTTAGAAAAAGGGCCCGAAAACCCGTTACATCTCTGAGGCGCAAAAATCCCCAAGGCGCAAACCCGAAAACCCACTCATATTTCTTTGAGTGGCTTTATAGGTCTAGTGAGTAGGTTTATTTACAATTAGAGCAATGTTTGACTTACTCACAAAATCAACACAAAAACTCACTGCTAACGTGTCGTGGTGATTGGTGCATTTTCTCGCCGCTCTCATATCTCTTATTAAACCAATCACCACGACACGTCAAGTTGTTTTTTTTTTTTTTTTTTTTTTTTTTTTGTGAATTTTGTAAGTGGATTTACATTTCTCTTAAAATTACTCTTTCTTTTATAATGCATGGGAATTGATTTGCACATTTCGATTTTTGATTGGGACATTCCAATTAACGCATCAGTCACTTATATCATATTGAGATCTCGATTTAATTACTTGTATCATGAGTGTGCAAATAAAAAAGAATTGTGTTCAAATCACCTCTCATAATGCATATATATCATTGTCTTCAGAATTTAAGAGTTACAATCATTAAAGCAAATTGTACAACGACTACCAGCCAACAGTTGTGTAACACTTATTAGCCAACCATTAATATTTTGGTAACCAGTTAATTTCGAAATTAAAAGGATTAATGATATAGTACCGTTTTTATTTATAAAATGTTTTAAGTTTATAATTGAATGTTATTTAATAGATAAAAAAATCAAATTGTTTTGAGTTATGACATTCTTTGACCAAATGTTATATATATTTCTCATATAAAACATCTAGTAAAACCGCTCAAAAAAATATGAAGGGTGAAAATCATGAAGTACCATCATCAAACAAACTTAAACTATATCAAAGATAACCGAAATGTGTTTTTACCTTTTTTTTTTTGGTTAACTATGGTTTTGTACATTTTGGTCGACTAATCCACGATATTTGAACCCATCATCAAACAAACTTAAACTAGGTAAAGCGCTCATTTTTTATAAAGTTGGCGTGACCACTTGCACCTAACAAAAATCAAACTTAAATCCACTTGCTTTAGGCCAATACTAACACTTGTTAACCATTGTTGTGTATCATCGAATTCTTGCTATCACCGTAGCATAGCCTGTGTACAATGCTAGTTATTATAAAAACAAAGATAATAAATACACAGATTTGATTTTGTTCAATTTTTAATGTCTAAACAATAGAGACATCTTAATTAAAGCCAAAACTCTCATAACGACACTATTAATTTGAATACTAAAATTGTTCATATTGCCAATATCATCTATAAATTCTAAAACAAAATGCCATCATGTTCTAGAGCTAATATTTAACACACTTCATATGCATACAAATTTGTCCCATTAGTTATTCGAGTAGCTTTAAAAGAAAATTGGTCTATGATGAATTGATGACCATGTTGGTATAGTTCTTTTTCGATAAAACTCATTCAGTCCCACATCGATTCAAAGAAGAAAATGTTGGTAGTTAATAAACTACCTTAGTGTATATGGTCATGTGTCCGAATTAGTGTGATGTTTACACTTTTGATTCGGAGATGCTAGATAAAAGATTTAGTAACTCGATTTAGTAACTCCAAAACTTTTAAGTACATGAACGCCATATATTTGGATGCATTGTTTTTCATTTTCATAAAATCTATTTGTTTATCACAACATACCCAATTTTATCGAAACGAGATACGAGTCATTGAATTGGTGATAACATCTGCCTCATTGCCAATTTGTCATTCTTTAGTTACAAACTCGACATCAACCTAGTTGGTACACCAGTATCTAGACTAATTGAAAATTTAGTACATACGACCACATTATTAAGTAAACAATATTCTTGTGTAACAAATTTGATTTTGTTAGAAACTAAACTTTAACTTCAGTATGATTTACTACATTAGTTGGAATAGCAAGATCTTTATTTGCTTCAAATGAATTAGTTGCATTTCACTTAACAATCATGTATACATTAACTTGGCATCATTTATCAGTGTAACATCAATTCATTACAAGATAAACTTTGTATAATAAACACATAAATGATATAGATTATAGAATACTTAAAATGCATGAGTCAATAACATTTAGATACTTACTCGAACTTTTCGAGTAAAACCATTCTAAAATTAATGAATTACATCCCACATAGGTTAGGGAAAGAAAATATAACTTGGTTATATACAACAAGGCACATAGCATGGGTGTGTCTAGAATGGTATGATATTTCGTATACTTTGTTTCTTGGCGATTTCAATGTTTGTAATTGTCGACAATAAAGCATGCGAAAAATCATATAATGTTCTTAAATTTTTTAATATTTATCTTACAAAAGGCCTCTTAATTGCCTTCTGGATCTAACTAACTCATAACCTTTTTACACGTTTTCAACAAAATAATTTATGTTCTTCATTGATATATCAAACACATGTATAAGAGCACTTGCATTCATAGCACAAGTTAAACTTTAACACCGTGTCACGTCAGCGCCACATTAGCTTTAACATTTCACCTTAACTCACCCAAAAAAGACCCACAATCATAACATCCCAAGTTAAGGTTTAACATTTGATATTTTCAAATTCAACCCCTAAACTAAAACAAACACTTCATTTATTAAAAAACATATCACATTAAACATTAAAACACAAAGTACATTAAACATTAAACACGAATTACATTAAACATTAAAACTACAACGAGATTGAGTAAAAGTAAAACTACTAAAACTTAATAAAACGAATCATCTGAGTCCCAACCCTCGTCACTTGAAGAAGAATAAAACTCGCCATTAAAGAGCTTTGTCTCCATGATGTCAAAGTATTTATCTCGAAGATATTGAGCTTCCCTTGCTTCTTGTTCACGACGAGCAGCTTCCTCACGTGCCTGCTCTTCCATAATCTCTCTCTAGTTTCCTTCATCCTGTTCAAGTTGACGAATGGAAGCCTCACTTAACCCAAATGGATTGTTTTCAAGATCCACTTGTGGACTGTTAGCAGCTTGAGTGTTAACAATTGGATTGTGTTAACAATTGGATTGTTCACAGGTGTAGTGTTAACAATTAGATTGTTAACAAAGTGGAGAGTTTAAAATACATTTTCGGTTGGAAAGCAGAAAGACATCTTGTGTGGTGTTGAGTAAACTTCAAATTCTTCTAGAGTTGGAAAGTGGTTTTCGCAATCGAGTTAGAGTTGGAAAGCTAGTTTCAAGAATCTGTCATGGACTTGGGAATTCTTGAGAAAAATCTTTATGAGACATTTTGTGTGTGTGAGTTGTGTGTGTAACTTGTATGTGTTGTGTGTTCTAAACAACTCGTAGAGTTGTATATATAGGCATAGTTGATTTTGAATTTGAATAAATCCACTCATATTTGATTTTTAAATTTCAAATTTGAATTTGAATTTATCTACTTAATTAACAAAGATAATTTAAATTTGAATTTGAATAGGTTGAGGGGGTGTAAGTGAAAATTTATTTGAAATGGTTTAGGGGGGCGAAATGAATTTTTTTTTACTCTACCCTTTAACGCCCATTAAAGGGGTAACTTGGGCCATTTAACGTGCGGATAACGCAGCATGTGGTGTGGGTAACGGTTGGTGTGAGGCTAACGCCTTGTTAACGTGTGTGTGTGTGTGGGGGCGTTAGGGTTGCGAGTGCTCTAAGTTATTATCATAAAACAGAGATAATAAAATCCATAAATTTGATTTTGTTCGATTCATAATGTTGAAACAACAAAAACATCTTAATTAAATCCAAAACTATCATAACTACACAACTTGTCCGAATGAAAGCGTTGTTAGTTTGGTTGAAAACACGTATAGAGACAATATTATCTAAATATTATAAAACAAAGCAATACCATCATGTGTCTAATGGTGATATTTAACACACTTCATATGTATACAAAACAGATAGAGTTACTCAATTAGCTTTGAAAGAAAATTGATCTATGATGACCATATACATGGTGTAAGGTTGAATCAGTAAAACTTGGCACATTTTATTCAACTACCTTTAGTTGTTTTTCGGTAAAACCCATTCAGTCCCACATTGGTTCAAAGAAAGGAAAATGTTGGTAGTTAATATACCATAGTGTATATGGCTCTTGTGAATTAGTATAATCCTTACAAGTTTGGTTATGGGTGAACTAGATTAAAGATTTAGTGACTCTATATCATAATTTGTGAATTCATAGAAACTAAACTTTTTTTTAACCTATATCAACTCCATGTATAAAATTGAGATATGTCACCAACTTAAACCTTTTGGTTGTATAAAGTTCTATAAAAATTATGTCACCAACCAATAGCATTAATGGGTATAAATAGCATTTCACACCAATAGTGTTGTTTTCGTACCTTCAGTTTATTCCTCCCACATTATAATTCAGACTCGTTCAGTTGTTTTTGTATCGATTAAGTTTCTTTCTATTGCTTTTGAGAGTATGTTGTATGTTTGTGCTTTACATCGAAAAAGGTATGAAAAAAAGATATGATTCGGAAGATGAAAAATGAAGAGAAAAAAAAGTATATCCAAATTGGAAATATGTCTTGGGTGTGATTGAGCCTTGCTTGACTTCGAGCTTGGTGGCGGCTCAAGTCTCGTAAAGTTAGTTGTAATCTTATGATGACATGTTTGAACTTGACTAGTGTAGGGTCATTGAGTGAAAGTTGAATTAGTTTTAACATCTCTCTAAACTATGTGCTACTGGTTGACCACAAGCCAAAAAGTCCTTAAGTTGATCATGTTAGTTGTTAACTTGATGAGTAGTTTTAAATTATGCTTAGCTCGGTACGAGAAAGAGTTGGACGAGTGTGAGCTCTAGCTAAGACTTGGACGAGTGTGTTGTGAATGATAGAGTACTCAATGAATAATCTCAAATCCAAGAGCTTTGGCTTTAGAACTGAATGTCACCTATTTTTGTAACTTCAAAAGATAAAAACTCTTTATAAATGGTAAATGGACAAATAATGCATTTTACGACAGCAAAATGCATGCATCCTTATTACATAAAAACAATAATTAATCTAAACTGATGTGATTCCTTTTTTTTTTTTTTTTTTTTTTTTGGTTAGAAGAAAACTCCAACTACAGTATGCATGGTTTAGTACATCAGTTGGAATAGTAAGACCTTTATTTGCTCCAAATGAATTAGTCGCATTTTCACTTAACTATCGTCTATACATTCATCTGACATCATTTATTAGAGTAACATCACTTCTTTAAAAGATAAACGTTGTATAATAAACACATAAATGAGTAAACAACATTTAGATACAATAAAATCATTTTAATATTACATCCCACATAGGTTAGAGAAGTCAAAGGTGACTTGCTTATATACAAAAGGGCACATGAGTTAAATGTCTCAAGAATAGTATGGTGTTTCCGATGCTTTCTTGATAGAAGAGTTTGATATACAAAATAAAAATTGAACCCTTCGAGTTGTAAAGTATTGAAATTCAAATATGCCCTAAGATTTTTAAAATTGATTTTATAGAATGCATCTTTGTTGCTTTTGAATCTAACTAACATGTAACCTTAAGCGTACACATTTTCAATGTTAGACCCATCCTATGAATGGCCTCCTAAGCCCGACTATTGAAAGTTTGAAACTGAGTTTCCTCCAAGGCTTGAACTAGTCAACTTCATATTGTCGAAACATGTCGGTGTGTTGCTAACGATAAAGTACTTAATGAATAATCTCAAATCCAAGAGCATTGGCTTTAAGACACAATATCACCTATCTCACTAACTTCAAAAGATAAAACCCTTTTACAAATGAAACTAAATAATGCAAATTACAATAATGAAAATGCATGTAACTTCAAAAGATAAAAACCTTTTACAACCTTTATTTGCTTCAAATGAATTAGTTGCATTGCCAATTAACAATAGTATTTACATTAACTTGGCATCATTTATGGAGTAACATCAATTCTTTAAAGGATAAACTTTGTAAAATAAATGCATGAATGATATAAATTATAGAATACTAAAAATGCATGAGTAAACAACATACTTGGTAGATTTTTTCAAACAAACCATTCTAGAATTACATCCCACTTGGAACCAATGTGTCTAAAATGCAATGATGTTTCGGGTGCTTTATTGCTAGAGAAGTTCAATAAATAAAATGATAATTGAACATCTTCAGTGATTGGCCTTTTTTATTGCCTTGTGGATCTGACCAACTCATAAAGTTAATTTTACAACTTTTCAAGAAAATAATTTATCTTTTTCAATGGTAAAATAATTTATCCTCACCCTTTGCAAGGTCGGAGGTCCTTTTCTACCGTTTGTAGAACCGGGAGCAGCCTCTCTACCTTAGATAAGAATAAGACTGTCTATGTTTTAACCTGCCCATACACTGTGAAAGACGTTATTGGGACCCATAACCCATGAGAAACAGTATTGAGAGTTACTTTACTTTTTTTTTACTGTTATATCAAAAAGATTTTAAGTTATTATCACAAAACGGAGATAAGAAAAGCCGCAAATTTGATTTTCTTCGATTTCTAATGTTAAAACAATAGAAACATCTTAATTAAATCCAATACTATATCATAACTACACGACTTATTTGAATATTAAAATCGTTCTTCGTTTGTAGGAAAACGTATAGAGACAATATCATATACAAATTATAAAACAAAGCAATGCCATAACGTTCTAAACCTGATATTTAACACATTTCATAGTTCATATGCATACAAATAGGTATTTGTTATTCAAGTAGCTTTGAAAGAAAATTGATCTATGATGACCATGTATATGGTATAGTTGTTTTTCCATAAAACTCATTCAGTCCCACATTGGTTTAGAGAATAAAATGTATGTAATTAATGTACCATAGTGCATAAGCTCATACGTGTGTGAATTAGTATGATGTTTACAGTTCTAAAATTCAAAACTTTTTTTTAAATGATCTCAGTATACTTCAATGTCTTCATTATCAGTTTCATATATTTATGTGGTACATATTTTAGTACAATAATTAATTTGGAACTTGGATACATATTTACATACATGATCTCTCTTAGGTCGTGTGTGTAAAATTGATAAAAGGTTACATGACAATGTCAAAAGCATGTTATAAGAAAATCAAAATAAATCACCTCAAGTAAATAAGCAATGGGTTAAATAAACTCTTGTTAACGATCATTTTTGCCTCATTGCCAATGGCATGTAAAAACTTAAGAGAACGCGGTGTCAATGTTTGAGAACTTAAGCCAAGTCCCCAAGTTGATCATGTTAGGCTATGCTCGAACTCAATTTGTTAACTTGACGAGTAGTTTTGAATTCTGCTTAACTCAGAATGAGAAAAAATTAGACGAGTGTGAGATCTAGCTAAGATATTATTATAGCAATTAGTACAAATTATAAGTATATATTAAATCACAAGGAAAACGTCGACGTTTTTGGCCCTGTATACAAGACAAACTACATGCTACAAGATCTTGGGCGGTTGGGTCGGGTCACATAAAAAAAAACCGGATGCTACAATAAAAATTTATATTACTATTTATTAGTGCACAATCACCTCGGCTAAAAAATTCGCCCGCCAAAAAAAAAAAAAAAAAGGATTATATATTATATTACTTTTTATTAATTCACAATCACCTCGGCTAAAAAATTCGCCAAAAAAAAAAAAGATTATATTACTATTTATTAGTGCACAATCACCTCGGCTAAATAATTCGCCAAAAAAAAAAAAAAAAAAAAAAAAAAAGATTATATATTATATTACTATTTATTAATGCACAATCACCTCGGCTAAAAAATTCGCCACCAAAAAAAAAAAAAAAAAAAAGGATTATATATTATATTACTTTTTATTAATTCACAATCACCCTATTAAAAAATTCGCCAAAAAAAAAAGAAGATTATATTACTATTTATTAGTGCACAATCCACTCGGCTAAATAATTCGCCGCCAAAAAAAAAAAAAAAAAAAATATATATATATATATATATATATATATATATATATATATATATATATATATATATATATATATATATATATATATATATATATATATATATATATATATATTACTATTTATTAACGACAATCACCGATTAAAAATTCGCTCATGCAACGCCAATGACCAACGCTAGTCTCGTACCATCTAAATAGATAAAACTTTTATATATTTTAAACTTAAAAAATGGCATTCATAAATCTGATAATGACATTAAGCTTTATGCCTTTACGGCTGTTTTCTTACAGCCCACTATATGAATCATTTGGCCCCAAATCAAGTACAAGATACTAGGGTGTTTGTCAGTTTGGTTTTTGGGTTTTTTGAAACTTTTTTGAGACTAAATTTGAAACCGAATTGAATCAAATTTGAAATTGATCAACTCGTACCGAAAAGGGAATCTAAGTTCAAGTCGTTTCGGTTTTCGAATCCTGTAATTTTGAAACTGAGTTTCCTCAAGGGCTCGACCTAGTCGATTTCATATTGTCAAAACATGTCGGTGTGTTGCGAATGAGAGAGTACTCAATGAATAATATCTCAAATCTAAGAGCATTGACTTTAAAACTCAATATCACCTATTTCAGTAGCTTCAAAAGATAAAAACCGTTTACAAATGAGAACAAATAATGCATATTACTATATCACCTAGTCGATTCCAAGAGCATGTATCCCTGTTACATAAGAACAATAATTTATATAAACTAATGTTATTCATTTTATTTTTTTGTTGCAAATTATGGAGTATACTCTAACTACAGTATGGTTTAGTACCTTACTTGGAATAGTAAGACCTTTATATGCTTCAAATGAATTAGTTGCATTGTCACTTAACAATCGTATATACAATAACTTGGCCATCGTTTATCAGAGTAATGTTAATTCTTTAAAAGATGAACTTTGTATAATAAACACAAATGATATAGATTAAAGAATACTAAAAATGCATGAATCAACAACATTTAGATACTTATTGGGTTTTTTCAATAAAACTATTCAAGCATTACATCCCACATAGGTTTGAGAAATGAAAGGTAACTTGGTTATATACAACAATACACATGGACCATACAAGTTTAGAATGGTATGATGTTTCGAATGCTCGGTCGTCTAGGGAGTTCAATTCTCAAAATATAAAAGTTGAACCCTTAGTCTGCCCCAACGTTCGAAATTTGTACATATTGCTAAATTTTTAATATTTATTTTATCATATTTTTAGTATTCATTTTACAAAAGACCTCTTTATTGTGTTTGGATCAAACTATTGAATACCAAAATCGTTCTACGTTTGTAGGAAGACCTGTATAGACAACATCATCTACAAGTTCTAAAAAAAGGATGCCATCATGTTCTAAAGATGATATTTAACACACTTTATATGCAATTAAGCATACAATAAGTATTAGTTATTCGAGTAGTTTTGAAACAAAATTGATCTATGATGACCATGTATATGATATAGTCCTTTTTCGATAAAGCCCATTTAGTCCCACATTGGTTCAAAGAAGAAAATATTGGTAGTTAAAGTTCCCTATCATGGTTCATGTGTGTGTGAGAATTAGTATGAATGTATGATGTTTACTTTCTTGATCACCAGGGCTTTTTCGAATCTTAATATCCATATACTCCCTCCCCTCTTTTGGAACTTTTAAACACAAAGCTTATAGAAAAAAGTTAAAATTTCAACCAAACGTCTTATAACAAGTCGCGAGGTAGAATAATTAGACTTAAAGTATGGGGTCATTTCATAAAAAGGTAGCCAGAATTGGACTGATTCCTGTTATAGCAAAGTTGAAATGATAATGTCATTAAGTTTGACCATGTTGATATTTTAATTACCTGACTCCCAAAACCAATTACCTGTTTAAACAATGTTGAAGATGTACTCAAGCTGAAGTTTGATTAAAGTTGGTTACTTTGTATGCAATAACATCTCACAATAAATATCTTCTTTCGTTTGTAATATTATCGAGCAAATGAGTTAAACCTTAAAACTAAAAACTTACCATTCATTTTCTTGGTATGCAACCTGTGTCTTTAAGAAAGTTATTATGTTAAATATACTTATTTGTATGTATTTATAGTTACAAATTAGCAAAGTGTTACTGATTTGGGTCAATAATGTCTATTGCATTAATCCAAATCGTCTGTATATCAAATATATGGCATAAAGATAATCATTTCCTTCAAACAGCGTTTTTGAACTCGAATATTTGCACATTTTTAATTAAGATTCTAATCGTGGTTACTTATATGGATAGGCAAGAAAACTGCAAGAACGAGGATGGAGACCAAAGTGGTTCCAAAAGGACAAAGATGGTTGTTTCCATTACGTGGGTGGATACTGGGAAACCCGAGACAAGAAAGACTGGAATGGAATTCCAGATATATTTGGGCAGAGTGTCGAGATGCCTCCTAGTGTAGAAGCAGAGTGAGCAGGAGGTTATGTTGTAGCCATTACAACTTTGTAACAAGACTGTTTGAGACTCTTATCAAGTATATAATTTACCTAAAAAAAGTAATAAAAGGAAGAAATCATGCAAACAATATGTTCAAACCGGTATCAATCTTTTTTCCTAAACAATTACCACTCGGTTGCATTAAGGGGTATGGCATTTCACAACAATGGTGGTGTTTTCGTACCTTCTGTTTATTCCCCCCACATTGTAATCCAGACTCGTTCAGTTGTTTTTGTACAGATTAAGTTTCTTTCTATTGCTTTTGCGAGTATGGTGTAGGTTTGTGCTTTTGCAAGTATGGCGTGATTGAGCCTTGCTTGACTTCGAGCTCGGTAGCGGCTCAAGTCTCGTAAAGTTGGTGTGCTAATGAGTTGACCACAAGCCGAGTCCTAAAGTCGATCATGTTAGGCTATGCTAGAACTCGATTTGTTAACTTGGCGAGTAGTTTTGAATTATGCTCAACTCGGTATGAGAAAGACTTGGACGAGTTTGAGCTCTAGCTAAGATATTACTGTGGTAATTAGTAAAATACTAGTATATTTAAATAAAGAAAAACTTTGTTTTTTTTGTATGTTAAACTTAAAACAATGGCGTTCCTAAATCTGATGATGACATATAGCTTTATGGTGGTTATTTTACTGCCCGCTACATGATTCATTTAGCCACAAATCAAGCACGGGAAAGTAGGGGTGTTCATCGGTTTGGTTTTCAAGCTTTTTGGTTCGGGTTGAAATTTTTTTGAGACAAAATAGGAAACCGAATTCAAAATGGATCGCCTCAAACCAAAAATCGAATTTGAATTCGAGTCGCTTCTATTTTCGGATCATGTGAGACTGTGAGTAATACCAGAATTGTGAACTCGCCAGGAAACACATTTATCATACTGGAAGTAATACACATCGTTGTTAAGTCCATCGACATCCTCCTAAGCCCAACTATTGAAAGTTTGAAACTGAGTTTCCTCGAGGGTTTGAACTAGTCGATTTCATATTGTCGAAACATGTCCATGTGTTGCGAATGATAAAGTCCTCTATTAATAATCTCAAATCCAAAAACATTGGCTATAAAACTCAATAGCACCTATCTCATTAAGCTTAAATTCTCAAAAGATAAAAACCTTTTACAAATGAGACTAAATAATGCAGATAACGAAAGCGAAAATGCATGTATCCTTATTATATAAGAACAAAAATTTATATAAACTAATGTGATTCTTTTTATTCTTTTGTTAGAAACTAAACTCTAACTACGTTACGGTTTAGTACATTGGTTGAACTAGTAAGACATTTATTTGCTTCAAATGAATTAGTTGCATTGTCACTTAATGATCGTATATACATTAACTTGGTATCATTTATCAGTGTAACATTAATTCATTACAAGATAAACTTTGTATAATAAACACACAAATGATATAGATTATGGAATACTAAAAATGCAGTCAACAACAATTAGATACTTATTGGATTTTTTCAATAAAGCCATTCTAGCAATACATCCCACATAGTTTAGAGAAGTGAAAGGTGACTTGGTTATACACAAAAGGGCACATGGAATAGATGTCTCTAGAGTAGTATGGTGTTTCGGATACTTTGTTGCAAGAAGAGTTCAATATACAAACTCCCTTTGTAGTATAGCGTCCGAAATTCATATATGTCCTAAGATTTTTAAAATTGGTATTATAGAATGCATCTTTAAAGCCTAAAAGACATAATACCCATGGATTTAACGAGGTTTTTAATGAGCGTTAAAGTTTTAGACTCTGAGAGAGTGAAAAAAAAAATGATGTTGGAGATTACAGGTGCACTTTCTCATATCTGAGAACTATATCCGTAATTCGCTCAGACTTTTGGGACCAACGATGTAAATCACCTTTTATTTTATGAATTCCCTCCTTAATGTGCTTGGATGTAACTGCCTTATAATCTTAATCATACTCGTTTTCAAGACAAGAACTTATCTTTATTGATATATCAAACATGACCACCTCCCAAGCCCAACTATTGAATGTTTGAAACTGAGTTTCCTCGAGGGCTAAAACTAGTCGATTTCATATTGTCAAAAGATGTCGGTGTGTTGCGAATGATAGAGTACTTAATGAATAATCTCAAATCCAAGAGCATTGGCCTTAAAAATCAATATCACCTATCTCAGTAACTTCAAAACATAAAACATTTTACAATGAGACTAAATAATGCACATTACAAATAAGAACAATAATTTATATAAACTAATGTGATTTTTTTTTTTTTTTTTTTTTTTTTTTTTTTAATTATAAACTAAACTTTAACTACAGTATGGTTTAGTGCATTAGTTGGAGTAGTAAGACCTTTATTTGCTTCAAATGAATTAGTTGGATTGTCACTTAACAATCGTATATACAATAACATGGCTTCATATTTCAAC
Organism: Chrysanthemum lavandulifolium; assembly: GCA_022545495.1. NCBI lineage: Eukaryota > Viridiplantae > Streptophyta > Magnoliopsida > Asterales > Asteraceae > Chrysanthemum > Chrysanthemum lavandulifolium. The sequence continues at coordinate 18,467,166 of CM040241.1, forward strand.
ATTAACTTGGCATCATTTATCAAAGTAACGTCAATTCTTTAGAAGATAAACTTTGTATAATAAACACATAAATGATATAGATTATAGAATACTAAAATTGCATGAATCAACAACATTTAGATACTTAATGGGTTTTTCCAATAATACCATTCTAGCATTACATCCTACATAGGTTTGAGAAATGAAAGGTAACTTGGTTATATACAGCAATGCACATGGACCATACATGTTTAGAATGGTATGATGTTTCGAATGCTTGGTTGTCTAGGGAGTTCAATTCTCAATATATAAAAGTTTGAATTCTTAGTTTGCCTTCGTTCGAAATTTGTACATATTTCTAAATTTTAATATTTATTTTATTTTATCATCTAACTACCTTATGATCTTAATCGTTCTTGTTTTCAAGAGAAGAACTTATGTTCTTCAATGGTATCAAACACAAATTAACATTACCACCTCGTTTTCTAGAATTACATCCCACATAGGTTAGAGAAGTGAAAGGTAACTTGGTTATATACAAAAATGCACATACAAAATAAATACTGTAAACTCCCCTTGTAGAAACTCCCCTTGTAGTATTGTATTCGAAATTCATATATGTCCTAAGATTTTTAAAATTGATTTTATAGAATGCATCTTTATGGCCTTGTGGATCAAACAAATATACAAGATTTTTCAAGTACCTAACCAAACATGTTGTAGGGAGGCTCATTCTGGTGTGTTACTTAATAACATGTGTGAGGTGTTCAATGGGAAACTATTGGGAGGTAGGCACCAACCCATCATTACTGCTTTGGAATACATTAGAGAATACTGTATGAAAAGAATAGTGAACATTGTGAATGTGATTCACAAATGTGACAGACCATTAACACCAATGGCAACACTCATGTTAGATGCAATCAAGAAAGAGGCTTATAAGTACACCGTTTTACGGGTTGAAGGAGAAAAGTATGAGGTCAATGGATGGGGAGATAAGTGTTTGTTGAATGTTGAAGCTAGGGCTTGTACATTTAGAAGATGGGAGCTTACAGGTATGCCATGTAAACATGCTGTTGCTACACACCGGTGTATGAGGTTCAATGGAATGCAAGTAGGATCTGTTGAATCATGGGTTCATCCATGTTACTTGCTTAAGACTTGGGAAGAAACTTACAAACACCACATCCAGCCAATAAATGGTTATGAGCATTGGTATAAGTCACATGTGCCTACAACCATTCTTCCACCTAAACATCATAAACCATTAGGTAGGCCATGAAAGAAAAGAACCGGGCTTTTCTTGAAAATGATAATAGTGACAAAACCAAGAACTTGTCACGGTCTAGTAAGAGTGTGGTTTGTGGTATTTGTGGCAATCTTGGACATAACAAGAAAACATGTCTTGGGCAAGGAGGTGTAACAGAAGTCAAGGCAAGACAATGATCTCAAAAAAAGGTTCATCCGGCCAAAAGTTACAAACAAAGAAGAAGGCAAAGGTTACATGTCACAACTTTGAAGGTAATGATCAACCAAGTGTGGTCCAGTCTCAATCTGGAAGTCAAGTTGATGATGCTTCTGGTGGGTCTCTAAAACAATTTTGGACTAAGACCAAGATTATAGCAGCAAAGCTTTCTTCCCCACAAAAAATGTTGGTTAAGCATATGAAAGCCAATGTTTTCCATCGAATATGTATTTCCCTAAACATTATTTGCTGTGTTTAAACAATGTATGTTTCTGAACTTTGTAGACTACAAAATTTTATGCACTTGGAAATATTTTCATTTGCGTTATGTATGAAATCATGTCATGTTAGTCTATGGGTTAAATTGTGTTTTTATTGTATTATTTTTATTGAGACTTCATACGTCTGTGTTTTGAGTTGGATACTGTTATTCTATTATCACAAACAGTAATGAAGGATCAAAGATGGATGAACAACACCATATCAAGTTTATGTTGATACTCAGAAATGGTGTCGGTTCACCCATCCTTGAGACTTCATACGTCTATGCTTGGACCTGTTGAACTTGGATCTGTGTTTTGAGTTGGATACTGTTATTCTATTATCACAAACAGGAATGAAGGATCAAAGATGGATGAACAACACCATATCAAGTTTATGTTGATACTCAAAAGTGGTGCCTGTACATCCATCTTTGAGACTTCATATGTCTATGATTCTTGGATCTGTTGAACTTGGATCTGTGTTTTGAGTTTGGTTACTGTTATTCTATTATCACAAACAGGAATGAAGGATCAAAGATGGATGAACAATACCATATCAAGTTTATGTTGATACTCAAAAGTGGTGTATGTTCATCTATCTCTATATCTGTGTTATGAGTTTGATCATTTTACTAAGGTGTGGTTTGAATTGGATAATATTTGTGTGGCAACTGATGTGGGTTTGATCATTTATAAGGGGTAGGAGCAAGTATTAAAGGCATAATACTCATAAGGACTAAAGCATAAAAGTAAAACTACTTATACTGTACAAGGACCAAAGTACATCAAAACATGACTTTTCACAAGTCAACCATCACCACAAGTCTACTTACAGAGAACGTACCACCAACTCAAAAGGCAAAAAACCACCGACATTGGAAACCCACTAGATAAACCATATACAGACGACAATGATGAGTATCCACGAGAAGATACAGAAGTTCCTCAATTGGCATAGTTTCTCTTTCTCAAGAAGGAGTTCAGCTAGGGTATCTTGTTGAGTAGCCTCTAGCTCATTGGCCCTGGCGACTGCGTTTACAGCCTCCATGGTCTCGCCGATGAGGGCTTCTTGGCATTCTTGCAATGCCGCCTCATTTCGGTGGATGTGCCTCTGCAAGTAGAGGAACACCTCCTTTGCTCTAGTCGTCTGTGGTGGATCCTACCACCTATTGATGGGACACCTAGATCCCTAAAAAATCATAAATCAAATGTTTGAACACACTTAAAAGCTGACTCCAAGATGAAACTATAAACATAACATGTTAAATTAAAAAAATACAAGCATTATCATTTAAAGACTAGCCAACCTGAACAGGACAAGCATAGTAACGTCTGCCGGCGTTTACATTGTTCCAGCAGGTTTTAACTACCCCAGCCTACCACAAGCACAACGCACCATTATTACAACTAGATCGGAAAAATTAAGAATAAGATTTTATTTTTTTATTTTTTTATTTTTTTTTTTTGAGAGGAGAGTTTAGGGATGAGTGGTGAATATGAGTTGCTTTTATTGGGAACTAGTTACTGTAGCACTCACAAAAAAGTGTATCGAACACGCTTAATTGAAATATGGAATTGATAATTATGCCCTTGGACTAAAGACAAATCTAACGCCATCTGACGTCCTTGACTAACGGCAATATGGTCAAAGGACTAGTAACGAGTAAGAAACTTGAAATAGAGACTCCCGACGATGAAAAGACCCATGTTTGTCCCAACGCGAAGCGCAGTGACAAGTTTAGAGACCAACGGTGTATTTTACTCTTATTTTTATAAAAGACCTTTTTATCAGAAGTTTAATATTTATTTCATAGAAGACTTCTTTATCGTGTTTGGATTCACATGCCATCTCATTATTCACCCGTAAAATCTAATTGTTTAAGACAAATCGCTTCCCTAACTACCTTATAATCTTAGTCGTACTGGTTTTCAAGAGAAGAACTTATGTTCTTCATCGGTATATCAAACACAAATTACATAACCACCTTAAACAGCTAGGAATATTCTTCAAATCTTCTCTCAATATAATAGAACATTTATTTATTTCAACCATCTAGACGCTATCAAATAAAAACGTTCCCAACAATGATTTAAGATCCAAATTATGTACATGTTTCTTAATAGGTTAATATTAGTTCCCAACAGTGACATTTTTGTGTATCACTGAATTACCTATACAAACGGAGATAATAAGTCCACAAGTTTGATTTTGTTCAATATTCGATGTTAATTAAATCCAAAACTCTCGTAACTACACAATTAATCGAATACTAAAATCGTTCTTTGTCTGTAGGAAGATGTATATAGACAACATCATCTACAAAACAAAACGAAGCCATCATGTTCTAGTGCTGATATTTAACACACTTCATATATTTATATAAACAAATACAGTTATTCGAGTAGCTTTGAAACAAAATTGATCTTTGATGACCATGTATATGGTATAGTTGTTTTTCTATAAAACCCATTCAGTCCCACATTGATTCTAAGAAGAAAATGTATGTAATTAATATACCATAGTGCATGTGACTCATATATGTGTGAATTAGTATGATGTTTACATATCTGTTGTAGAATGCCTAAATGAAAGATTTAGTAATTCTATAATTAAGATATGTGAATTCGTATAAATTCAAATCTTTTTTTTAAATGATCTCAGTATACTTCAATGCATTCAATATCAGTTTCATATAATCCATTTCTTTATGTGGAACATATTTTTTGTACAATAAATAATTTTGAAACTTCGATACTATTTACACGCATGGTCTCTCTTTGGTCATGTGTGTAAATAATTAATAAGAAGGTTACATGACAATTCAAAAACACATTATAAGAAAATCAAATTAAATCACCTCAAGTAAATAAGCAATGAATTAAATAAACTCTTGTTAATGATCATTTTTGCATATCTGTTGTAGAATGCCTAAATGAAAGATTTAGTAATTCTATAATTAAGATATGTGAATTCGTATAAATTCAAATCTTTTTTTTAAATGATCTCAGTATACTTCAATGCATCAATATCAGTTTCATATAATCCATTTCTTTATGTGGAACATATTTTTTGTACAATAAATAATTTTGAAACTTCGATACTATTTACACGCGTGGTCTCTCTTTGGTCATGTGTGTAAATAATTAATAAGAAGGTTACATGACAATTCAAAAACACATTATAAGAAAATCAAAATAAATCACCTCAAGTAAATAAGCAATGAATTAAATAAACTCTTGTTAATGATCATTTTTGCCCAACTATTGAAGGTTTGAAACTGAGTTTTCTCAAGGGCTCGAACTAGTCAATTTCATATTGTCAAAACATGTCTCTGTGTTGCGATTGATAGAGTACTCAATGAATAATCTCAAATCCAACTGCGTTGGCTTTAAAACTCAAATTCATCTATCTCAGTAACTTCAAAAGATAAAAACCTTTTACAAATGAAAACCTTTAACTTCAGTATGATTTAGAACATTAGTTGGAATAGCAAGACCTTAATTGATTCATATTAATTAGTTGCATTGTCACTTAACAATCGTATATACATTAACTAGGCATCATTTATCAGTGTAACATCAATTCATTACAAGATAAACTTTGTATAATAAACACATAAATGATATAGATTTTGGAATACTAAAAATGCATGAGTCAACAATATTTAGATGCTTATTGGATTTTTTCAATAGAATCATTCTAGCATTACATCCAACGTAAGGTAGAGAAGTGAAAGTTAACTTGGTTACATAGAATAGTTCACATGAAACACATGTGTCTAGAACAATACGATATTTATGCTTTGCTACCACAGAAGTTCCATCTACGAAATAGAAATTGAACTTGTGAACTTCTGTTGTTGCTATGCGTCTTAAACTCATATGTGTTCTTAGATTTTTAATATTTAATTTACGGAGTATAAATGACTTATGTGTTGTCTTTGAATATAATCCTTTAACTAACTCATAATCTTAATCGACCACATTTTCAAAAGAATAATTTATGTTCTTCATTGATATATCAAACACATGTTAAGATTTTAAGTTATTATCACAAAAACAGAGATAATTAAATTCGCAGATTTAATTTTGTTCAATTTCTAATGTTAAAACAACATAAAAAATCTTGATTATATCCAAAACTATCATAACTACACAACTTATATGAATACGAAAAACGTTGTTAGTTTGTAGGAAAACGTATAGAGACAATATAAAAAAAAAAAAAAAAAATGTTCTAAAGCTGATATTTAAGACACTTCATGTGCATAAAAATAGATATTAGTTATTCAAGTAGCTTTGAAAGAAAATTAATCTATATTATATGATGACCATGTTATATGGTATAGGTTGAGTTAATAAAACTTGCACATGTCACTAAATTTAATTACCATCATTTCTGGTCTATAAAAACTGTCTCTACATTTACTCCCACATTGGTTCATAAATAAAATGTTGGTAGTTAATAATTTAGTATGCCTCATGTATGAATTAGCATGATGTTTACAAATTCGATTATAGACGAACTAAATAAAAGATTCAGTAACTCTATGATCGCAATTGGTAGTTAATAATTTAGTGACACAAGGGTGTGGGACGCGGTGTAGAGAAGAGAAAAGGAAAGAAAGAAAACTTTATCTTTATTAGAACACACATTTACATTGTCATGCACACCTCGCAAATGAAGCTTTGTGTGTTGTTTATACTTCAACAACCACTCTAATAGGGTTTTTTTTTTTTTTTTTTTTGAACGGCAAATTTTATTAACTAGCAAGGAGCTAGAATAAAAACATTACAAGGTAATTAAATGTGGATTTTAAGCCAATCATCCCATGAAAATTTCCTATTACAACGACTATGACACCAATTGAATGAATAAGACACAATATGATCGGAAAAAAAATGGTATGGTTCCTGAACGTCCAAATAGACCACCAAGCAACCCAAAAAACTCCTTCCAACATTTTTAACAATTTGGACGAAAGACGATTAGAAACAAGCCAGGAGATCCAATCTTGAAAAGACGCCCAAGAATGCCATTCCACATCCCACCATTTGCAGATGCGCCGCATCACAGACTGAGCGAAATCACAACGCAATAAAATGTGGTTTACGTCTTCAACGTACAACATACATATAGGACACATAGAAGAGTCGATATTAACACCTCTGCGTAACAGGTTTGCCCTAGAGGGCAAGCAATTTCGACGTGCTCGCCACGAAAAAATGTTAATCTTAATGGGAACGACCACTCTAATAGGTTTAATGTGTTGTTTATACTTCAACAACCACTCGAATAGGTTTGATATTGGGTGGACTTGGTTTACATGATTTAGTAAGCTTGCTTACTTAACTAACATTATACTACGTACTAACTTTACCAAGCCCACTAGCCGTGTTACTATGCTATTACAAATACTATAATATATTACAAAGTTTCTAAGAATGTATGCTTTGGAAGTAAACAAGTTGATTACCGTAGCTTCAAAGAAGGTCCAAGGAGCCGATACAGATTCCTTAAGACGATGTCCAAGAGGTGGTGTAGAAAGCGAGCAATGGACAGCAATGCAAACGTTGATCTCAGGTACAAATTTAACTCCAATGGAGGATAGATGGGTTTGGACGTTAGAAGGCTCAAGGAACTTCACTGTTCGTTCGGTTAGGATTGCAATTGACAAGCATATGTTAATTTCGAATGGTGCCCCAACAAGATGGTGTAAGTTAGTCCCGAATAAGGTCAATATTATGGTATGGAAAATGACTCTTGACAGGCTCCCCACTCGAGTTAACCTTGATGCTCGTGGCTTAGATATTCCCTCGGTTCTATGTCCGATTTGTGAGAGTGTTCGAATCTACAACACATGTATTTTTTGAGTGCTCCTTTGCTGTGCAGGTATACAACAAGCTAGGCACGTGGTGGGATATCAATATTCCATTTTTGCGATCTTATTCTCAATGGTTGGAGTGGTTTGGGTCTATTCGGCTAAGCAATATTCAGAAGCAATTCTTGGAAGCGTCATTTATATCGTTATGGTGGCATGTATGGTGCTATCGGAACTTATGTGTGTTTGGAAGGATGCCTCCGAGAAAGAGTTTATTTTTTGATAATCTTGTTATGACGTCTTTTTTATGGGTTAATAGTAGATGTCGCTCTAAACGTTTGAGTTGGGTTGGTTGGCTTCAAAACCCGACTCTGTGTACTTCCATTATGTAATTGTTTGTTTTGTTCTAGCTCCTTGCTAGCTTAATAAAATTTCCGCCGTTAAAAAAAAAACAAAGTTTCTAATTTTGAATGACCATCACTTTTAAAGTTTCTAAATTTGAATGAAGATTAGAAACTCATCCTTGAATGTTTTCAACATTGTTTCACTTGGTTAAGTTGTATAAGATTTCAATTTATCTTTTACTCCTTTGTAATGAATGTGCTACAACTATAAGCCTACAGTTAATACAAATATTGAGTAATACCACTCTTTATACTAATTGTGTAACACTTAATAACCAAACATTAATAATTTTGTAACTAATTTATTTTGAAATAAAAAGGTTTGCTGATATAGTACCGTTTTGATTTAGAATGTTTTAAGTTTTGATTTGAATGTTATTTAATTGATAAAAAAAATCAAACTAATTTGAGTTATGACACTCTTTGTCCAAACATATATACATTCTTATATAAGACATATGGTGAGATCACTCCAAAAAGTATGAGAGGTGAAAATCATGAGGTACCACCTCAAATCGTCTGCTCATAAATAAATATGTAATCAACCTTTACACTATTGAAAGGTTTATGGATAATTATTAATATATGTATGACGGATTCGAACTCGAGACTTGGGATTGCACACATTACGTATGAGAATCAATGTATAAATAATTAATATATAAAATGTTATATTTAATTATTTGATCACGAAATAAATACTTAATGATATTTAATATTTGACGAGTTTTGATTATCGGTCATTAAATGTCAACGGGATATGAAGAAAAGTTAACAAGTCAAGAGAAGGTTTTAGGAATCCTCTTTTGGGCTTGTGTTTGGCGAAAACTATAGAATCCCATCGGATACTATAGCAATCTTGACATCTACCATAAGGCTATAAATACATCCCATGTATTCATCCTTTGGTACACTAGATTTCAATAGAAGGCCAAACTTCTTCTTTCTTCCTCTTGTTCTTGGTCGACAAAGTGAATCCCCATTGTAAGGGATTTCTGGTGACCTTGAGCATAACAAAGGTGTTTGGTTAATCTATTGTGATCAAGAACCTAGCTTTTCTCATTGATTCGCTACTAATACGTGTGTACAAGAGCGAAGAGCAAATACACTTGTGTTTGCATATCTTGGGTATTCGACATCTAAGGTGGTCGAATTATATAAACCCTAATTTATTAGGGTTTAAGGTTTCTTGGTACTTGATCTTAATTGGGGTTTTTCATAAACCCTAATTGCATTGATTCGCAAAAGTGCGCATATACTTTTAATTCGGTTAATTAATTTACAAGTATTATTCCTATTACTTCATTGCATGCTTTGATGATGTTTACTTGTTTTCTATAATTGTTATGATTAGTAAAACCCAGCGGTGGCATCACGAGCCGTTAATATGTTGTAATTAATTACCGAAACACATAAAAATTGAATCTTTATGATTATTATATGCTTTTATGGTTTCTAGGGTTTTGAAAATTGGAACCCTAATTTTTTATTAATTGGGTCGATTACCCTTTAATTGTTTAATTAGGTTTTATTTTTTGTAAAACTTGTAGAAACCCTAGGATTGCATGTATATTTTATGTGGTTTTCATGAATAATTGTTATGTGCCATGATTATATGCGTATCTTGGGATTATAATTGTTATGAGGAATTCATGGTGGAACATGCATGTTTTGCCATGGATTATTGTTTTGATAAATTGTTTAGTGATATACACATGTTTATTTATTTGATAATTATTGAATTGGGAAGACCTCAATTATACTAATAAAAATTAGTTATGTGCTATTTGGTATACTATTGACTTTGGCTTACATAATCGACTTGTCGATGTATGTGGCTCATCTACCTTGTAGTTGAAAGCCCTAGTTGATGTATGCATTTTTACGCCTAGAATTGTTTATTAGGTTTTATCGAAATAATTATGCATGTGGCTAATTGTTTTACATATGTTAATTGTTAAGTTATATGTATATTATTTGAGTTCCTTTTAATTTTATTAAAATGCCTTTTGTTTATATTGTATGACATGTTAGTAAGCAAAAGGGTTTTTGAGAATAGAAAATTAAATGGACTAAATAATGGCGAAATTTGATTTGTTTTCTAAGTATTAAATCTTGAACTTTTAATCGATTGATGCTGTTGTACTAAATGGTTAGAACGGCTCACCCACTAGAACAAACTAAAAGGGGTTTAAAGAAGTGCATACAGTCACTTGAAAGGATGTCTAAGGTTATGCTTTGCGCTTACACGGTCCTCGCCCTCTGTGAGTTCGATTGGAGCTACCTAGTATAACCATTCTATGTACGAAGCATCTTAGTGCAAAGTTGTAAGTTTCTCAACGCATCGATTAAAACTTTGTAGAATTTAATCTTAGCAATTTAAAACTATGAGTAAGGTTTTGAAAATTTTTGTTATAAAGTTGTATGCATGCTTCTTTATACATAAGTTTTGATTACACATCAAAAATTGTACCCTTTAAATTTAAGTTTATGCCATCTAATGATATGAAACACTTGAAGTTGTAATTTAGTTATGTGAGACCTTGAGCTAGATTACAATAACAAGGTGAATCTTTATGTTGTGTGAGACCTCGACAATGATTTGCGGTTTCTAAATTAGACAACTTAATTAAGTTAGTTAGTGAGACCTATAACTTAAGGCATAAGATGGGATAAAACATGCTTACATTTTGCATTAATTGTTTTGGCAAAATTGTAAATCCCATATTTTCTAGGAATTGAAAACTTGTTTGTCAATTATTGTTCTTCGACAATTACCTATTCTATACTTTCATCACTAGCGGATCAAGCGATGTGGTGAAACTATGATAATGAGGGTCCTAGATTCAAGGAAAATTCTATGGTTAATATGAATATTGACCTAAGGGTATTTTATTTTCTTGAAAGATTTAATTATCGAAAATACTAAAATTGAATTTTGTTAATTCTTTTGATTGTATTAATGCAACATTAAACCGTAAGCGTGGTTTGGGCTTTGGTAAATTGATCTAGTTACGTTTTCAAACAAATGTTTGATCAAGAAAAATTTACTAAAGACAAACATAAACTCTTTTCCATGGAAGAAGAGTGAGACTAAATCCTATTCCTTTTCATGATTGAGAAAGGTATGTTAGGAACATTAGAATTGTCTAAATTCTAATATAACTCATAACAACTTTAATAGTTAAGAAAATTGCACACCATGATTTCCTTAAGAGATTTCATTACCCTCTGTTGGTGATTGAATTCTTATATGACATTTTGGTCAACTAGAAAACATGTTTGACATTATATGAGTTATTAAATTAGAATCTAGACTAATTACAGTAAAATTGGTAAAAGACAAACTAGTATATTTTATCTAGTTGTTTTGATTTGACCAATTAAAGGTGCTACACAACATTGTGGGGATAGTAGACCTATTAAGGAAGAAATTGCATGCTCAATTTTTCAAGTTAATAGTATGATGGATGATTCATCATCTACAAAGTAGAATACACTCTTTTATTACCTAAGTAATTGTTACGAATGGTCTTACAAAGGGGTAGCAACGTAATAGCACGCTATTTTCTTTGGTTAATGAAACACTTACAATGTTGTCAAATCCGGTGGGAGTATGGTGTATTCTTGAATAAGACATTATTGTAACGTTGTCTAATTCGATGGGAGTTACAAGATTTATTATCTTGGTAGTAACTCGATTATTTCTAGATTTTCTTGAAATAATACATTACGTTCAAAAATGTAGACATTCATATTCTCAAGGATAGTCATGAGCGTTTCCTTGATAATTAAGTGCTCCTACATCTACTTGTAATGCTTATATATCTATGACACTATCATATTGCTCACATAAACAAGCGAATGTCATGGTGTTTATCTACTATATGATGTTGTTCTATGCACAAGTGGGAGAAGTATTTATTGTGTGCAAAGGAACAACACATACAAATATGATTAATGGATTCTCTTGATCGTAAGGTAAAGATTAACGTTCTAATAAGATTGTCTTGCTTAAAGAACATGTGTCAAGATTATAGCATAGACTACTTTTATGTCTTATGTCATTCAAATTATAGAAACACTTGAAGTTACATTTTAGGTTAAGTGAGATCTTGGCTAGATTGTAATCTCAAGGTAAATCTCCACTTGTTGTGGGATCGGGCGTGGATGCTTTTGCGGTTTCTTAAGTTGGACACTTCTTGGGATGACATAATTAAAATAAAGTAATCTAATGCTATTTTAAATATTTGTGTATTCTTGGAATGACATAAATAGTTTATTAACTTGAAAATTAATTAATTGAAACCATGGCGTGGTGTTCATAATAACTTTAAATTATACATGGTTATGTGTTTTTGTATAAACTCACAAACATGAAGTCTTTTAAAGACTTATAATATAAAGTAAGATATTATAACTGTTATGTCTTTTGACTTGGTCAAAGAATACTTATGTTATAAAACATGCAATTGGCTTGGATATTCTATTATACCATTAAGTTGACTTAGTTGGTAAATAGGTAGGCCAAAAGGAATATGTTTATCTTAAATATTGTTAGATTGTCTTACAATATTAATTCTAATGAAATCTTGTATGTATATGGAATGTTCGATTAGAAGAATCAAACATTTGTTATATTGTTTGATTCAAGATAACTATATCTTCTTTTCTTCCAAAAGTTATCAAGGTTAGAAAATTGAGTATTGATTGGATATACTTAATAAAACTCAAACCTAGAAGATTAATAAGACACCATTTTAGTATGGAATGTGATGAATCACATTGAGTCTTATATTGAAGTTCGATTTGTTAAAACTACTTATGGAGTAGGTTATTAACGAACAAGATTCTGACTGTTAATGTGATTTGTAATATCCCAAAAGAAAACAATTTAGTGTTGTTCTAATTGCTAAAGTATTTATAGATAGTCTTTAAATTACAAAAGCAAGTGGGAGTTTTGTTTAGATCTTGAAGAGATTAAATTACAATTACAAAACACATAATCTTCTAAAATACACTAGTAAATATCATGATGAGGTCAAATATGATAGACCTCAAGATGATGGAATTCTCATTCATAGATCCGCAAGGATATCTCGGATATTTGATATGATGAGAAATATGAATTACGGGATCATGGTAAACTGTTAATCATAATGATATATTACCTAATATTGAATTGTGGTAAATTATTCATACTATGAATGTTAAGATCTTTGTCCATAAAGATAATCAACTTTGGAAACTTGATTTATCTTAATAAAGATGAGTTTCTTCAAAGGAAGGAAAACCCTAGTGGTTTAAATCTTTGTGTAGAAATCATATGGACAAAATTGTACATGTGTTTAATGCATGACTTGTGACAAGATTATTAATCACACTTAAGCAATTAACTGTGATTGAATATTCTTTCCTTGGCACATTAAATATATAATGATTATAATTGTCATACTTATTTTCATTGATATGAAAAATGACAATGGAATATTAAAACTCTTTCTTGTGTGATTGCTTTTGCGAGGACGATAAGTAATACAAATGAGTTTTATGAATTCACATAATCTTTGGAAATGTACAAACTGCAAGAATCCATGAATGGATATATGCATGCATCTAGGAGATGATTCTTATGTTTAACTATTAAATCCAAGTTTTGGTTTAAAATTAAAATAAGATAATTTCTAAGTATTCCTGAAAGCTAGTGGGAGTATTATGTTTATTTTCTTTAAATCTTATATGCTGTAGTAACATTCCATCTAAGCTAAATGTTAAGTTTTAGTTTGGAATGGAACTTCACTTGAAGGATTTAGAAAATAAGACATACAACCTTGGAGTGTATGTTTATTGTTAATAAACATGTGCGGTAAAATAAATGAGTCTAATAGAACATGATATATCATTTGGAAAATGGATATGTAGAACATGAATTAAATCTTTGTTTGACATAAGGATTTTTCATGTATATCATGTTATTGTTGTATCATGCTTGAATGCAAGATGATTTGACAACATTGATATCTAATGAAGTTATTAGATAACTAGTGTAATGAATATTCTAATAGAATATGTTTGAATCTAGAATTACATTCCTCGACTGGATTTGCTCTCAAAATTCTATAGATGAGCAATACAGCAATTGTTGCGTAATTGTCATAGCTAACAAACTTGAAAGTTTGGAAGGCATCAAACATTACACTATAGATATTGAAGTTTACGGAAATTTTAAAGAGCATATTGTTGTTTGTATACAATGATCTTTGGTTTAATTGAGATGACACTCAATACTAGTCATGGGAGGATTTCATCCTTGTAAATGGCCATGTGAACTAGTTGTGCTCAACTAAGAGCATAGTTGCATTATACAATAAAGAATAAGAATACTTTAAACTTTAAAATGTTTGAAAGTTTGATTGTCATAAATTGGTGCTTGAGGATGTCACACACTTTATGAAATATTATGTGGCAATATCAAGATATTTTGAATGCACACATACAAGAACTTCACTAGTTGAATTCTTGAAATAAGTATTCTCAAAATTCCGATAGATCAAAGTTAGTTGAAATTATGCCTTGTCAACAAGTATGATTGTCATTACTTGAGACATAATTCATTAACAAGTATTATCATGCATTGATCTATTTAGTATTTGGATAAGGGATGTTTTGAACAAATATTATTTAAATGAAATAAAATATTGGTTATGTTTATTTTCATTTTCTTAATATTATATCCTATATTTGCATGTTTAATCCGTGAATAACTTATGTTATTCTAAAAGTCCGTTGTCGATCAATGATGTGGGAATGTCATTGAATTAAGACAAATCGAGTTTTAGTAGAATATACTTTAAGTATATTGATGCGTGGGACATGCCAAATTCACATGATATTCAATGAATTGAATATAGGACAGATCCAACTTTACATGATGATACTTTATGGATCTTTGTCATTAAGTATATCATGAAGTGTTTATCCTCGGACTTGAGATACGGATAAGCGTTATGAATGTAGTGCATTTGTGTAAGATAGTCTAACGCTATCCGTGGCGGTAGTTATAAGGGCTATTTTCGGAAGTGTTACAAAGTTCATGAGTTATGTTTGTAGTCAAGAGAATTTGTTCCTTTGAATTTGTTTCAAAGCATAATACTATATTTGGGCCCTCGTAGGGTTGACAAGATGTTTGTAAGGCCTTACCCAAGATCTATCTCGGAATACGTTCGGATGATTTGGTAATCTTGTTCAATCAAATACAACGAAACAGAATATTAACTTATGAAATGACTTGATCCATATTCATAGTTAATGTAGTATTAGTAACAAAAGGATAAGTAAAATGATGAATCATTAAATGGTTTTCAGGAGACCATACTCGATTCGATCCGGGGCATTGGCGTGTTAAAGCTAGACTAACCAATGTCATTACTATATTAAGTAATATCCAGTGGGGTGAAAGGTTTATGGATAATTATTAATATATGTATGACGGATTCGAACTTCGAGACTTGGGATTGCACACATTACGTATGAGAATCAATGTATAAATAATTAATATATAAAATGTTATATTTAATTATTTGATCACGAAATAAATACTTAATGATATTTAATATTTGACGAGTTTTGATTATCGGTCATTAAATGTCAGCGGGATATGAAGAAAAGTTAACAAGTCAAGAGAAGGTTTTAGGAATCCTCTTTTGGGCTTGTGTTTGGCGAAAACTATAGAATCCACATCGGATACTATAGCAATCTTGACATCTACCATAAGGCTATAAATACATCCCATGTATTCATCCTTTGGTACACTAGATTTCAATAGAAGGCCAAACTTCTTCTTTCTTCCTCTTGTTCTTGGTCGACAAAGTGAATCCCCATTGTAAAGGATTTCTGAGTGACCTTGAGCATAACAAAGGTGTTTGGTTAATCTATTGTGATCAAGAACCTAGCTTTTCTCATTGATTCGCTACTAATACGTGTGTACAAGAACGAAGAGCAAATACACTTGTGTTTGCATATCTTGGGTATTCGACATCTAAGGTGGTCGAATTATATAAACCCTAATTTATTAGGGTTTAAGGTTTCTTCAAAACAAAGTACTTGATCTTAATTGGGGTTTTCATAAACCCTAATTGCATTGATTCGCAAAAAGTGCATATACTTTTAATTCGGTTAATTAATTTACAAGTATTATTCCTATTACTTCATTGCATGCTTTGATGATGTTTACTTGTTTTCTATAATTGTTATGATTAGTAAAACCCAACAAATTGAAGTACCTAAATATAAGCATACAAATATGATTGGTGAAAGTTAAAATTGATTGGTGAATATGATGAGAGAAAATCAATGTATAACACTTGTCAAATTGTAAATTGTAAATTGAGTAGGTATACTTATAGGTCTAGTTAGTAGGTGTATTTACAATTAGAGCAATGTTTGACCTATTTACAATTAGAGCAATGTTTGACCCACTCACAAAATCAACACAAAAAATTTACTCGCTAACGTGTCAGCGGGTAATTGATGCATTTTCTGGCAGTTTCTCTCTCATCTCTCTTATTAAACCAATCATCCGCTGACACGTCAGCGAGTGGATTTTTTGTGTGAATTTTTGTAAGTGGATTTAGCATTTCTCTTATAATTACTCTTTCCTTTATAATGCATGGGAATTGATTTGCACATTGTGATTTTTGATTGGGACACTCCAATTACCGTATCAGTCAGGTTATACCATATTGAGATCATGCTTTAATTACCTGTACCATCAGTGTGCAAATAAAAAAGAAAAATGTGCAAATCACCCTGTATATCATTGTCTTCAAAACTTAAGAGTCACAATCATTAAAACAAATTGTACAACGACTATCAGCCAACAGTTGATTTACTAGGCGAGTACCCGTGCCTAGCGGCATTATTATTAGCCGACCAATAATATTTTTGTAACCGAATTTCGAAATGAAAAGATTAATAATATAGTATCGTTATGATTTACTAGGCGAGTACCCGTGCCTAGCGGCATTGATTTCTAGCGGCATACAATTTACGATATGTGATTTTGTGGTTAGTGTTTCGTATAACGTTCAAAATAAAACGTGAAAAGATCTCGATGAGACCTGATTCACCAGTTTGTATCGGTTTTAACAGGTCCTCTCTGGTTCATTTTCGGATGGCTTTAATTGGTTAGCCGAAAACCAGTGGCTACACCGGTTCTCGGTTGAACACGTTGGTCCGGTCCGGTTTTCAAAACTATATGTAACATCAACTTGTTAGCTTGTATGAAGTTTTGTGTATTTCATTAATTTGTATAATGTATAATAACATGTACTTTTCATTTTAGGGTGTTTTAAAAAAATCATTAATTAGTGTGTTTAATTATTTTATATTTTGGATTATGTTGTAGTTTTTTTAAATTATACGTTATGAAAATTTTATTGTACTTTTTAGTAAGGGGTGTTTTAATTGTTTGTACAATATGAATAAATTATTGTACTTTTAAGTAACAGAGTGTTTTAATAGGACTATTAATTACACTATACATTTCTCTCTCATTTGACCAATTTCTAACAATTCAACTTTTTAGCTTTTCACCTTTAACCGTTTTCCTATTATATGTAGTATAGATAAAATGTTTTAAGTTTACAATTGAATGTTATTTAATAGATAAAAAAATCAAATTGTTTTGAGTTATGACATTCTTTGACCAAATATTATATATATTCTCACATAAGACATCTAGTAAAACCACTAAAAAAAATATGAGGGGCGAAAATCATGAAGTACCATCTCAAATCGACTCATAAATAAATATGTAAATTCAATGCGATGTGATGTTCGAATCCTTTGCTTCAAATAGCATTGTCACTTAACAATCGTATATACATGAACTTGGCATCATTTATCAGAGTAACATCAATTCATTAATAAACCCGTCAATGATATAGGTAATAGAATACCAAAATGCATGAGTCAACAACATTTAGATGCTAGATTTTCTCAATAAAACCATTCTAGAATTACATCCCACATAGGTAAGAGAAAGGAAAGGTAATTTAGTTATATACAACACTGCACATGGAAGAGATGTGTCTAGAATAATATGATGGTTTGGATGCTTTGCTGCTATTGAAGTTCAATGTATATAAATTGAACTTCAACAGCAGGTCTTGCTTCAAAACTCATATATGTTACAAAATTTTTATTATTTATTTTATAAAAAGGCCTCTTAATTATCTTTGAATAGAATCAATTAACTAACTCGTAACCTTAATCGAACACGTTTTCAAGAGAAGAACTTATGTTCTTCGTTGATATATCAAACACATGTATAAAACTTCAAGTTATTATTACAAAAACATAGATACCACATTCACAAATTTGATTTTGTTAACTTTTAAATGTTAAAGCAATAGAGACGTCTTAACTAAATCCAAAACTATCATGGTTACACAACTAATTTGAATACTAAATCATTCTTCGTTTGTAGGAAAATGTATATAGACAACATCATCTACAAATTCTAAGACAAAGGATTCAAATAAGAAATTTAATTAAGATGAAAAGAAAACACAATCACAAATTTGAGATGCACATACAAAAGTATGTGATTCTCACTACATCTATTCCCGTTATCATGTTCTAAAGTTGATATTTTACACACTCATATGCATACAAATAGATATTAGTCATTCAAATAGCTTTGAAAGAAAATTGATCTATTTTGGCCATGTATATGGTATAGGTTGAATTAGTTAAACTTGCACATGTCACTAAATTTAAAGTAATCCGTGCTTACAATTTGATAATTATATTTCCGTTTTTGGTATTTTAGGGAGTATACTTTTAAAAATGAAATAAATGAGTCCTTATTGAACATATATAGTAAAAAAAAATTGATACTTATAATCTTATGCAAATTTATATGTTGTTATTTTAAAACAACATATAAATTGTATTTTTTAAGATATAAAGTATAAATGGTATAAAGTATAAGGGGGTATTTGTTTATAATGTAAAGTTCTTAAAAAAATGGAGGCTTATAATATTACACTTAACTCTATATAATTTTTAAAAATTCAACCACTAAAGTTTTATTAATTACCTCCTCTTTTTCTAAGTTTTTATTTTCACAAATTTGACACCAATATTTTTATGTTTTTTTTTATCAACCAAATTTCTCCACCAAATTTATTAAAGTTCGAACAAAATTAATTTAATTTTGACTTTTATTAACCAATCATATCACACGATTTTGCTTACGTGGCGAAATTGAGCTCTCCTATTGGACCAATTGTTTTTTCAATAAGAATGAATTGACAAAATCACTCTGAAATGATGTAATTCCTTTATTATATAAAAGATGTTAGGCTAAGCTTGAATTTGATTTGTTAACTTGACGAGTAGTTTTGATTTATGCTTAACTCAGTACAAGAAAGCCTTGGACGAGTTTGAGCTCTAGCTAAGATATTACTGTAGTAATTAGTACAAATACTATCTAAATAGAGAAAAACTTTGTTTTCTTATGTTAACCTAAAACAATGTCATTCCATGAGTCATTTGGCCCCAAATAAAGCGGAGAAAACTAGGGGTCTTCTTCAGTTTTGTTTTCGGGTTTTTTGAGAATTTTTGTGAGACAAAATTGAAAACCGAATTCAAAATGGATCAACTCGAACCGAAACCGAATTTGAATTTGGGTCACTTCGGTTTTCGGATCTTGTAAGTAATACTTGAATTTTGAACTCGCCGGGAAACAAATTTGTCATACTGAAGTAATGCGCTTCGTTGTTAAGTCCATCGATATCCTCCAAAGCCCATCTATTCAAAGTTAGAAATTGAGTTTCCTCGAGGGCTCAACTAATCGATTCCATATAGTCGAAACATGCCGCGATCAATAGAGTACTCAATGGATAATCACATATCCAATTGCATTCGCTTATAAACTCAATATCACCCATCTCAGTAACTTCAAAAGATAAAAACCTTTTACAAATGAGACTAAATAATTCAGATTACGATAGCGAAAATGCATGTATCCTTATTACATAAGAACAATAATTTATATAAACTAATGAGATTATTATTTTTTGTTAGAAACTAAAATTTAACAAAAATTTAGGTTTAGTATATTAGTTGGAATAGTAAGACCTTTAGTTGCTGCAAATTAGATCATACTAAAAATGCATGAGTCAACAATATTTTACTAGATTATTTTAATAAAACCAATCTTGCATCACATCCCACATAGATTAGAGAAATGAAAGGTAGCTTGGTTATATACAACAGTGTACATGGAACAAATATATCTAGAACAATACGATGTTTCGGATACTCAATTGCTAGCGAAGTTCAATATACAAAATAAAAATTGAGCCACTTGTGAATTAGTGTCTGAAAATTCATATATGTCCTTAGATTTTTAATATTTATTTTATGAAAGGATTGTGGATCTAACCAATTCATAACCTTAATTTTACACGTTTACAAGATAATAAGATTTTTAATATTTATTTTATGAAAGGATTGTAGATCTAACCAATTCATAACCTTGATTTTACACATTTACAAGATAATAATTTACGTTCTTCGTTGATATATCAGACACATGTTGATAACATCAAATAGTCCTGAATATTAAGTGTCAATTTCCCCCGTTAATGCTCTTTATTTATATCATTTATATGGATTTACGCTTGTTTTTCATTGTTTTCCACTTTCAAGTAAATTACGGGCATAGGAGCTAAAGAGACGCGGAAATGGAAACATTACTAAAGATTTATCACAGTATGCTTATTTTTAAGAAGTTATGGCGTAACTCATCTCTCACATTACGCCGTAACTATTGCGTGACCCAGAAGTCCAACTTATCAAGAGGTTACGGCGTAACTCTTCCCAAAGGTTCTGAAGTAACTCCATTAGGTCAAAAGAGGTTCCACGCCCGGCGATACTTACGCCGTAACTACTGCATCACTTACGGCGTAACCGAGTTTATTGAAGACTACGGCTAACCACTTCTTAGGTTACTGACGTGGCGGCGGATCTAGCGCATTTACGGAGAAATAGAAGGTTACGACGTAACTCATCTATTGGTTACGCCGTAACCCGGACTTGCCTATAAATACCCACAATTCCAGCATTTCAAAGCATCCCATTCCACACACAACACTCACGAGCGTGGGAAAAAGCTCAAGGAGGTCTAGGGAAGCATCTGTTGTTTCAAGGAGAAGTCACACCTAAGCTTTAGCGTTTATATTTCTTTTACTTTCAATTCATGTATTTCGTACCTTTGAATATTGAATTGATGTGCATGATTAATATGAGCGGCTAAGCACCCTTTGGTGCTAGCCTAGTTATGATTCCTTAATTGTTTTGTTTGCATTTACCTTTACTTCCGTACAATTATTTCTAAGTGTGTGCATGCATAGTTCTTTGGTAGTCACCCTTGGATCGGTAGTTTTGAATGGCGTTAGAGGCCAATTGCCTAGGAGATATGACCAACTACCCTAGGTGAGCGGACTGAGATGGGAAGGGTAAGATATGACCAACTGACGACCCTTTTTACTTGTGCGATTTGACCAACTGATCACCTATCGTTTGGATGAACTTAAGAATTAGGGGGTGTAGTGTCTAAGTTCCTAACAGCCGGACACTCACTATTTAGAATCTAGCATGTAGCGGTACTTAATGACTTGGCTTAGGGGACCAGGAACAACATGACTTATGACGGTGCTTTGATTTCTCTGTGGTGGCATCTTTGCGATAGGTTAGGCGAATTGACCAAATGATGTCCTCTCGAATTTGAACCCACACGAAGTAATTGGAAGTAGGTAGCGTAGACATAACTAGTTAGTAGGATTAACTAGGTTGGCACCACTATTCCTCTATTGATTTCCCTTCTACCATTTATTTGCTTTTATATTCTTTATTAGTAGTTTAATTAATTAAAACCATATCAAACCATTAATATTCGTGACAATTAGACTTAGTAATTATCCGACACACATAGCTCTTGGGACGACCTCGGCTTTACCATTTACTACACTACACACGACCAATTACTTTGCCGTTAGTGCATTAGGGTGAACTATAGGTATAGCGAGACACTATAAATATTAAGACATGGTCGAAGAAACACGCATCACATGTATAAGAATTCAAGTTATTATTACAAAAACAGAGAAAATAAAATCCACGAATTTGATTTTGTTCAACTTTTAATGTCAAAACAATAGAGACATCTTAATTGAATCCACAAATTTGATTTTGTTCAACTTATCTGAATAAGCGTTGTTAGTTTGTAGGAAAACGTATAGAGACAATGTCATCTACAAATTATAAAACAAAGCGATGCCATCACGTTCTAAACCTGATATTTAACATACTTCATAGTTCATATGTATACAAACAGATACTGTTATTCAAGTAGCTTTGAAAGAAAATTGATCTATGATGACCATGTACATGGTAATATGGTATAGGTTGAATTAGTTAAACTAGTACATGTCACTAAATTTAACTACCTTCATTTCTTTTTCTATAAAACGATTTCTACATTTAGTCCCACATTGGCCCAAAAAAGAAAATATTGGTAGTTAATATACTAAAGTGAATATGGCTCATATTTGTGTGAATTAGTATGATGTTTACATGTCGGGATGTATATTGACTAAATAAAAAAAGAATTTAGGAAATCACTAATTATAATTTGTGAATTCATATAGACTCATAATTTTTTTTTATTCTATATGAACTCCTTGTATATCTTTCACAAATATAGAATCCGTTTCTTTACGTGGTATATAGTTAGAGCACCTACTATGGTAAACGTATAAAAAAAATATAAAATTGAGATATACCCAACTTATAAACCTTTTGATAATATAAACATATCTCCACTATAAATAAACTTCGTAAAGTTCAATAAATAACTCATTAAATTATGTCACGTATCGATCACATTAATGGGTATAACATTTCACAACAATGGTGTTGTTTTCGTGCATTATGTTTATTCCCCCACCCACATTGTAATCCAGACTCATTCGGTTGTTTTTGTACCGATTAACTTTCTTTGTATTCCTTTTGTGAGTATGATGTACGTTTGTGCTTTACATTGAAAAAGATAGAAAAGTGAAGAACAAAAGAAAAGTATATCCAAAGTGGTAATATGCTTCGGGTGTGATTGAGCCTTTCTTGACTTATATACTGCTAGGCTACCTTGACGTAGCAGCTGGTATGCAGACTGAAGAGCTTTTCAACTTTGTATAGAAAAAAGGTCAATTAGTCAACGATTTTATAAAATCCGCCGTTCAAAAAAAAAGTTGACGATTTTAGAGTTCTGATAAACAAAAAGATGGCCTGGTGATTGAGTTTGTATATATATGGTAATAACATTTGGAGTGCGATCTGATTGTAAGTAATGTAGCGTAAACGAGTTTCTCTTATCTAATATGCGTCTCATAAAAATTTGACATTTATATTTTTATATTTTTTTCTTCATTAAATTTCTTCAACAAATTTATTAAAGCTTAACCATTTTTTTTATTTTGACTTTTAATTAGTGAATTTGTATTGGTGTGTCACGTGTCAAAATACAGCAACATGATTGGTCCAATTTGTTTCTTAATAAGATTATTTTAGCAAAATACTTTGAAATGATGTAATTCTTTTATTATATAAAAGTATAAAAGATTGAAAAATATAAATGTGGTATTTAAATTGTGTTTTAGCTAAGATGTAAACATGTAATTGTGCTTTTTAATTTATACGTAGCAGAGATTAATTCATGAATAGTTTTAGAGAAAAGTACAAAAAGGCTACAATTTTTTTTCCCCCAACATGGTATTTTTTAAAAGGAGATGATTTATATACTTTATTTTTTTATTAGGACATTCATATGTACAACCGGTTAAAGCAGTATACATCCAAAGTACAACAATTTATTGCATATAAATGAGTGTCCCAATCAAAAATTAAAATGTGCGAATCATTTCATCTTTTTAAATCTCTTCTCAAAACGATTATGTTCAACTTCACAACTCCACTCAAATCTTGACATGTGTCCACTATCTAGTATAATAGCTTATTTTTTATTGACCCACAAAATCTAGTACAAGTGCTCAAGCGACGGCTGTTCAACCTACGCCTGCTCAACTGGAGGCTGAGTACTTGATTATTTTCTTGGAAATGTAAAAAAAAACAACTTTTTTTATTTTTTTTATTTACTTTTTTGTTTCCGTATTTACACATTTTTGTCTGTCTTTATATGTTTTCGGTCCGTTATTATACGTTTTTCATACATTTTAATCCGTTCTTATCTATTTTTATACGCTTTCATGCGTTTTTGTCAGTTTTTATACGCTTTCGTCCGTTTTTCTTACGTTTTCATACGTTTATGTCCTTTTCTATCCCATTTTATACGTTTTCATATGTTTTTATACGTTTTCATCCGTTTTTGTATGTTTTCACACGTTTTAATCCGATTTTATTTAGTTTAATCCGCTTTTATACGTTTTCACCAATTTTTATATGTTTTCATCCATTTTTATACGTTTTCGTTCACTTTTATACGTTATTATTACGTTGTTATCCGTTTTTATTTGTTTCATTCATTTAAAATTTCACTGACCACATGGTACTTATACTAAGTAAATGACCTTAATATGTGGTAGATGGAAATTTAAATGCATATTTTTAAGTATAAGTTCGAGCTATATCGGTCGAGTAGCAGGTTGTTGGTTGAGCAGCCGTAGTTATCTATAAATATTTATACATTTAATTTATGCGATTTTATACGTTTTCTTATATTATAATACATTTTTATTTTTTTATATGTTTTTGTCCATTTATATACGTTTTCAACTGTTTTTATTCATTTTCATCTTTTTTTATAAGTTTTCTTTCGTTTGTATAAGATTTCTTTCGTTTTTAAACGTTTTCACTTGTATTTATAAAATTTTCTTACGTTTTTATTCGCTTTTATCTGCTTTCATTCATGTGACAATAAGGGATTTTGTTCAAAATGTACAACCCGCAATGCATACCATACAAGCATGCGATACACAAAGCCCTATTAAAAGTTCCTTATAAGAGGGTCCAAATAACTTGTCCATTAATTATAGGGCAAATTGGATAAAAGTGTACTCAACTTATATCCAATTTCAATTTAGTGTACTCTACTTTTTTTTTCTTCAGTTTAATGTACTCAACTTATTTTTTATTGCAATGTAAGATATATAACAGATTTCTCAGTTATCTTATGTTGAAAAAATTACATGTTTCGTCCCTATGGTTTATCCCAATTACATTCGTAGTCCCTATTTCATTTTAATTACGCCAGAAAAATGTTTTCGTCCGCTTTTATACGTTTTCATACGTTTTGTCAATTTTATACGTTAAAATTTAAAAAAATACATTTTTTTTAAAATTGATGTTTTAAAAAAAAAAAAATTGAAAAAAATAAACTTTTATAAAAACAATAAAATTTTTAATTTTTTAAAAGAATTTTTTAAAAAATTAAAGTTTTAAAAAAATAAAAAGTTAAAATTTAAAAGAAATTTTAAAAATTAAAATTTTTAAAATATATAAAAAGTTTTAAACTTTAAAAAATATTGAAAAATTATTTTTTAAAATATTAAAATTTTAAATTTTATTTTTTAAAAATCGGATAAAACTTTTTAAAAATTTTAATTTTTTAAAACTTTAAGTTTTTTAAAAATTATTTTTTTAAATAAATTTAAAAATTTTGTTGTTTTAAAAAATTATTTTTCAATTTTTTTTAATTGTAATTTTTAAATTTTAATTTCTTTAAAAAGTTAATGTATAAAAATTGACAAAGCGTATGA
The DNA here is from genome assembly GCA_022545495.1 of Chrysanthemum lavandulifolium. NCBI lineage: Eukaryota > Viridiplantae > Streptophyta > Magnoliopsida > Asterales > Asteraceae > Chrysanthemum > Chrysanthemum lavandulifolium. The sequence continues at coordinate 18,492,942 of CM040241.1, forward strand.
AACCTATAAAGCAGACGAAAACATTCGTCTGTCGTAATTAAAATGAAATAGGACTACGAATGTTATTGGATAAACCATAGGGACGAAACATGTAATTTTTCATCATAAAATAAATGAGAAATCCGTTATATGTCTTATATTGCAATCAAAAATAAGTTGAGAACATTAAATTGAAAAAAAATAATAAAGTATATTAAATTAAAATTGGCTCTAAGTAGGGTATACTTTTATGCAATTTGCCCTTAATTATATGGAATAAGTCAAAACAAGTTTCTATGGTCATTGTCGAAGAAAAATTAACCAATGAGACAAGATACAATTTTCAAATGACGACACCATCTGAAGTTACTTTGAAATAACGCGCTAACAAACATTTAACAACCCTAACCGAACCCAGTTCATTAAATTTACTACGAGTTTTCTAATTTTAACATATTGGATTTTAAATTGTTAAACTTATAGTCATGAGTAATGGTGATTATCTTAATCTTCATCCTTCTCAACTTAACATCCCATGTAAGTTACTAAATATCTGCTTATTTTTTTACAGTTACTTATGGTTTTATTTGAATCAGTAGGTAGTGCTTGTAGGACTGTTTAAATGGTTCTGTCATAGTTATGTATTACGAAATTGCTAAGATTATAGTAACTTAACACACCCTCACGGTCAGGGAGGGGTCGGAAACGGGATTAACTCCGGTGAGGCTGTGCGTGTACATCTTAGTAAAAAAGGCTCGCCCTCCCGGAGGGAAAACCTTAATCGTTTTAGTATCCGTTTGAATTTATTCAAATTTAGCTGCTGTGAAGATGGCTATGTATGTTTTGTTGTGCAAGTTCATAGTGCTTGCATTAGCTTCATCTCTTCTAGAAGCAGGGTCGGACCTGGGGGTTCACGGGAACCAGTGGATGTTTTTCGCCTAGTGTGAATTTTTGTTATAAATCATGATATTTGCAAAATGAACCTGGTCTCGAAATTTTGTATCACATAAATGCATATCCTGTTTAGTTAGTTCACTAATATGTTAAAAAGAAATACGCGTATTATTAATTTGTTTGCTGGTTATAATGAAATTGTACCTTTTAATGCATTTATATTTTCTTAACAAAAATTATGCATCGGGTGACTTGGAGTCCTGGTCCGCCCCTGTCTAGAAGACTACTTATATATGTTCTTTGTAAGTTTGTATTTTTCTATGGCATGTTTCGGGAGTTATTTTATTTTTTCTTTTCCATTTTTGTATTGTGACAGTTGAGTTGAAGAAGCAGATTTCATGTTCTATGCAATTGACAAACAAGACTGATCAATTTATTGCGTTCAAGGTAACGTATTGACATTGAGTTTGTTTAGTGCCTTTTAAATTTAATGATTTTGCATACAGTTTGAAAAGCTGTTATTATTCGGTTGGAAGATTAAAACAAACAACCCCAAGAAATATTGTGCTCGTCCAAACACTGAAATTGTCTTCCCTAGATCGGTTTGCGATGTCACATGTAAGAACTTGTTCATTTACTTATTTATCTATTTAACTTATGTTACTTCATATTAATCAATGTGGGATGTTTAAATTTTGACTCAAAAACTATGACCTTTATAGTTACAATGCAAGCACAAGAAAAGGCTCCAATTGACATGCAGTGTGCAGACAAGTTCCTCGTACAGGCAGTTCGTGCACCTAACGGTACAAATATTAAGGACGTAACTGCTAACATGGTGAGTCATCTTTTCATGAAAATTTTACTCTAATACAAAACAATGTCTTCCGTATATTCGATCCTTCTGTTTTCTAGTTCAATGAGAAGAAGAATAAGGCTATTCAGAGGTTCAAATTTAGGGTAGTATACATTCCCGCTAATCTTCCCTCACCCGTACCAGAAGAATCTGAAGAAGGTTCTTCTCCAAGGGCGGAAGACGGAAGTCAGAATTCTTCAGGGCCTGATGTTGTAAGTATTTGCTGTGCGTCGATTCACTCTTTTTCGCATATGTCAGTTTGTGATTATATAATGCTGATCATTTAATTGATTATTTACTCCTGCTAGGCAACAAGATCCGTTGAACCCAAGGTGAAACTATCCTTAGAGATGAATAAAACTTTTCTTTCGCTTATTTATTTTATCATTATGATTATTTGCTTATTTTGTGCTTGGTGAAAGTGGTATTTGTCCACTTGTTCTTAATAAATACTTCTTCCGTCTCAAAATTATTTTGTTTTTACTTAAACATGATAGTAGACAATTATTTTGAGACATCCCAAAAAGGAAATATGGACTATAATTTTGAGACGGAGGGAGTATCTGCTAAGCTTCTTGAACGAGGCTAAATACTACTTGGCCACCTTTTTTTTATTGTTAATACAGGATGCTCACAATAACCACACACCACCTCCGTCTTTGATCTGTGATATTGGTCGTGGTCAAGCACCAGCTCTTGATGATATGGCGAGGGATAATATGTCTTCGGGAAGTACACATTCTTACAGTCGTGATGGAACAGCACCAACTTGGAATGCTTTAAACATCCGAGACTCGTCAACAACGATGACTGAAAGTGACAATTTGCAAGAATTCCCTTCGAATGAGTTTGAACCGATGATGATTAGAAGTGACAATGTGCAAGAAATCCCGTCGGATGAGTTTAATTGGAAGATTTTCTTTCGTGAATGGTGACAACTGACTATTTTTAAAATTTGTTATATGTTTAGTTTGTTGTAAACTTGCATTCTATGGATTAATAAGCCTAGTGTGCATGACCCAACTTTGTCGAATCGGCTGTTTACTTGTTGATTCACATAAAGTGGGCAACAGATCATTGGAACTCCTTCCACTGTACTCTCCATTATTGTCGAGTTCCATCCACTATGTGTCAAAAACCCGCCTATTGATGAATGAGCCGAGACTTCCTCTTGTGGAACCAACTTTGCCATAAATCCCCTTTCTTTAGTAGCATCCAGGAGAACTTTTGGAACTTGATTATCGTCATAGTCTCCAATGACCGAACCTGGTCGTTTAACTATCAAGAAAGGTTTTCTGCTATTTACTAAACCATGCCATATTGCAAAGAATTGATCCACTGTCATTATTGCTAAACTCCCAATACTAACATATATGACAAATTTTGCTGGTTTTCTGTCTAGCCACGAGAGCTGAACCACTATCATAACGCTTGAGCACATTCATCTCTAAAAATTTAACCATCAAGCTGTACCCACACAATTACACGAAGACAAAATGTTTTAAGCTAAAGAATATGGATACGAGTAAATCCAGTCGTAACTTGTTGAGCCATAAACAAACATATCTTATTCTCTTATACGTTTGAAATCGAACAGAGAATCAAATTATTTTCTCATAGTAATTAAATGGCAGGCATCGTTGTTCACCACTTCATATGTATACAAATAGGTATTAGCTATTCGAGTAGCTTTGAAAGAAAATTGATCTATGATGACCATGTATATGGTATAGTTCTTTTCGATAAAACTCATTTAGTCCCACATGTATATGGTAGTTAAAAAATTCAGAACTTTTTAGTTACATGCCATATACTCGTATTAGTAATAATCATATCACGGACAAAATGTATTTCAATCTTAATATGCTTTGTCCGTTGATGTTGAACGGGTTTGTGTAAAAGCTAAATAAAATATTTAGCAACTCCATAACCTTGATGTGAATTCATATAAATTCATAACTTGTTTAGTTACATGCCATATATTAGCAATAATCATATCACGGACAAAATGTATTTCAATCTTAATATGATTTGTCCGTTGATGTTGAACGGGGTTTGTGTAAAAGCTAAATAAAATATTTAGCAACTCCATAACCATGATGTGTGAATTCATATAAATTCAGAACTTGTTTAGTTACATGCCATATATTAGCAATAATCATATCACGGACAAAATGTATTTCAATCTTAATATGATTTGTCCGTTGATGTTGAACGGGGTTTGCAGACAAATAGATGGCACTAACCATGAACCCATATATTAGCAATAACCATAATATCACGGACAAAATGTATTTCAATCTTAATTTCACTCTTTTTCGCATATGTCAGTTTGTGATTATATAATGCTGATCATTTAATTGATTATTTACTCCTGCTAGGCAACAAGATCCGTTGAACCCAAGGTGAAACTATCCTTAGAGATGAATAAAACTTTTCTTTCGCTTATTTATTTTATCATTATGATTATTTGCTTATTTTGTGCTTGGTGAAAGTGGTATTTGTCCACTTGTTCTTAATAAATACTTCTTCCGTCTCAAAATTATTTTGTTTTACTTAAACATGATAGTAGACAATTATTTTGAGACATCCCAAAAGGAAATATGGACTATAATTTTGAGACGGAGGAGTATCGCTAAGCTTCTTGAGCGAGGCTAAATACTACTTGGCCACCTTTTTTATTGTTAATACAGGATGCTCACAATAACCACACACCACCTCCGTCTTTGATCTGTGATATTGGTCGTGGTCAAGCACCAGCTCTTGATGATATGGCGAGGATAATATGTCTTGGAAGTACACATTCTTACAGTCGTGATGGAACAGCACCAACTTGGAATGCTTTAAACATCCGAGACTCGTCAACAACGATGACTGAAAGTGACAATTTGCAAGAATTCCCTTCGAATGAGTTTGAACCGATGATGATTAGAAGTGACAATGTGCAAGAAATCCCGTCGGATGAGTTTAATTGGAAGATTTTCTTTCGTGAATGGTGACAACTGACTATTTTTAAAATTTGTTATATGTTTAGTTTGTTGTAAACTTGCATTCTATGGATTAATAAGCCTAGTGTGCATGACCCAACTTTGTCGAATCGGCTGTTTACTTGTTGATTCACATAAAGTGGGCAACAGATCATTGGAACTCCTTCCACTGTACTCTCCATTATTGTCGAGTTCCATCCACTATGTGTCAAAAACCCGCCTATTGATGAATGAGCCGAGACTTCCTCTTGTGGAACCAACTTTGCCATAAATCCCCTTTCTTTAGTAGCATCCAGGAGAACTTTTGGAACTTGATTATCGTCATAGTCTCCAATGACCGAACCTGGTCGTTTAACTATCAAGAAAGGTTTTCTGCTATTTACTAAACCATGCCATATTGCAAAGAATTGATCCACTGTCATTATTGCTAAACTCCCAATACTAACATATATGACAAATTTTGCTGGTTTTCTGTCTAGCCACGAGAGCTGAACCACTATCATAACGCTTGAGCACATTCATCTCTAAAAATTTAACCATCAAGCTGTACCCACACAATTACACGAAGACAAAATGTTTTAAGCTAAAGAATATGGATACGAGTAAATCCAGTCGTAACTTGTTGAGCCGCAAACAAACATATCTTATTCTCTTATACGTTTGAAATCGAACAGAGAATCAAATTATTTTCTCATAGTAATTAAATGGCAGGCATCGTTGTTCACCACTTCATATGTATACAAATAGGTATTAGCTATTCGAGTAGCTTTGAAAGAAAATTGATCTATGATGACCATGTATATGGTATAGTTCTTTTTCGATAAAACTCATTTAGTCCCACATGTATATGGTAGTTAAAAAAATTCAGAACTTTTTTAGTTACATGCCATATACTCCGTATTAGCAATAATCATATCACGGACAAAATGTATTTCAATCTTAATATGCTTTGTCCGTTGATGTTGAACGGGGTTTGTGTAAAAGCTAAATAAAATATTTAGCAACTCCATAACCATGATGTGTGAATTCATATAAATTCATAACTTGTTTAGTTACATGCCATATATTAGCAATAATCATATCACGGACAAAATGTATTTCAATCTTAATATGATTTGTCCGTTGATGTTGAACGGGGTTTGTGTAAAAGCTAAATAAAATATTTAGCAACTCCATAACCATGATGTGTGAATTCATATAAATTCAGAACTTGTTTAGTTACATGCCATATATTAGCAATAATCATATCACGGACAAAATGTATTTCAATCTTAATATGATTTGTCCGTTGATGTTGAACGGGGTTTGCAGACAAATAGATGGCACTAACCATGAACCCATATATTAGCAATAACCATAATATCACGGACAAAATGTATTTCAATCTTAATATGCTTTGTCCGTTGATGTTGAACGGGGTTTGCAGACAAATAGATGGCACTAACGAGAAATCAGACACATAATATGACGAGAAATCACGCTATAAAAAAAAAACCGAAATGCGTTTTTAGCTACTATAGAAACTTGCTTTTCGCTACTACCTAACACTCGCGGACCACTGTTGTGCATATCACCACAGTATAGTGCGGGGAGCATGCTAGTTATTAAAAGAAGAAAGAAAATAAATCCACAAATTTAATTTTGCTCAATTTTTAATGCTAAATCAGTAGACATCTTAATTAAATTCAAAACTCTCATAACCACATAGTTAATTTGATTACTAAAATCGTTCGTATAGACAACACCATCTACAAATTCTAAAACAAAGGGATGCCATCATGCTCTAAAGCTGATATTTAACACACTTTAGTCCCACATCGGTTCAAAGAAAATTGATCTATGATGACCATGTATATGGTATATTTCTTTTTAGATAAAACTCATTTAGTCCCACATCGGTTCAAAGAAGAATATGTTGGTAGTTAATAAACTACCTTAGTGTGCGTCTCATATGTCTTTGAATTAGTATGATGTTTATATGTTGTGTTCTAGATTGCTTAATTAAAAGATTTATTTAATTAGGCACTTTATAATTACGATTTGTGAATTCATATAAAATTCTGTTGGTGGTCCAAATAATTGAGTAAATTTTGATAAAAAATAAAGAACAACTTCATTAATAATGAAGAACAATTGTTACAAGATTTATCAATACCAACTAGACTACATGATAACATCCTCAACATTTTACGGGGATAATCTCGGTATATTATCCCCATTGAATGACAAATAAACTCTCATTGATCCAAGCTATGCTTGTGTTTCAATGAGAGGATGATCCTATCAACTAATACTATGTATTATGTTTTTGTTTAGGATGCATACCTATCTCTATTACAATACAAACATTATATAGGAAAAGAATACAAAGACATGTGATAATGGTGACATGTGGTCCATCTTCATTATACAGGAAACAAAGACTTGTATTGTTCCTTCATGTGATCCATCTTTATCTTTCTCTTTTGTGTCATACAATATTCTCACTTCTTTTGATAAAGTCTTGTACTTGTTTGACTTCTTCTCTTGGAAGTTCCACCAATATATTTCAGTCTGTATGTAGAGATAGGTCTTCGTGATCACGAGACATTTGTCAAAATCTCGGTGTCACCGGTGTTGTTTGTAGCTCATATATTTTACTCATCGACACCGTGTCGATAAGGAAAGAGTACTAAACAACAATCATCGATTTCTTTATCGTGAGTCACCACTATTTATTTAGTGAGTTAGGCTATTTTATTTTCAAATCTTGTTCGGGGTGATTGGGTCAATTTATTGGACCCACAGTCTCCCTATTTGAATATACAAATAGCCTAAAGTGATTGGTATAAGGTGTAAGACTTAGGGTTCGGTCCGAGGGTTTAGGTTGTTCAATGACCGGGTTTAGAACCTAGGTTCAAAGCTATATGATCCTTTAAGTCTCAGTGACTGTGTTCAAGGATGGAGGTTTAATAACCAAGTTCGGTGGTCGGGTTCGGTGGCCTTGGGTTCGATGACTGAGTTCACTACTCGAGTTCAACTTGAAGGGTTTAGTGTGTAAGGGTTCATGACCCGGTTCAATTATGATTCATCGTGTCTCTCTTACCCTTTTTTGACTTTGATCATTACACACTTATACATGTTTTGACACATCGATACAATATTCAATGACAAAGCTAATTAAGGACCTGGTTCAATTTGATACATCAGTGTCCACACTATTGTCATAATATTATAACACATTCAGTGACTAAGAATCCAAAACAAGAACCTTAACACTTTCAACACACTTTGACACATTCAGGGACTCTTCTTTCAGTCACTTCGAGCTCAGTGGAACTGTCTTCGGTTCCTGAGCAAGTTTCAACCTGGACGACCCATTCTTCATACACACCTTGAGACTCGGGTTCAGTCTCATTTGTCTTCAGGTGGTAGGGTTCACGTTCACCTTCAGGTTTTTAAGGTTATGGTTTAAGGGACTCGGGTTTTCAAGTTTTCAGGTTGCGGGTTTTGGTTTTAGGACATCTTACCTGTTTGGTTTTTCAGGTTCAGGGCCTCATTTCTTCACTAACCATTCCTTGATATACCCCCTGATTCTTATCAGACCCATTTTGAAACATCAAGACAATAACTTCAAGAATGAAGTTATTTATCCTCACAGCTTATCCAAACTCCTCCACCATTTCTTTCAGGTATACACGGTTCAGGCTCGATGACTTCAGGTTCAGTGTCAAGCTTTCAGGGACGCACGAGCTCAGGAACTCGCTTGGTTTTCATACTCATCCGTGTTACTCCTTTTTGGTTCAGGTTCAATACGAACTACTCATAACACTTGCTGAGTCACAAGCTCACTTAGCTCTAGCACACTGATAAACACAATTATCGAAATTCCCTGATAAATCTAATTTATCAGTCTCCTTGTACCAGCTTGTGTGTTTCAGGGGCACATTCAGCTCAGCCCACAACCAACCTATGAGCTTTTAAACATTGAAATTTATCACACCCTAATCCAGTGTCACGTTCAGTCTCAGTCCGAAAACCTCAGCCCGAAAGACCCATTAGCACTCCCTGATGTTGCAATCGTCAGGCCTGATTTTTATCATACCTTGATTTTTACACAACAATATCCATATCAAACTCAATTAACAAACAACCTAATCACAATATCACGAACACCTTGTAATCCTAAACCACTAATCCGACTCCAACCTTATCACAACATCATCGTACCTGAGACCCATCATTTGATCCAAATCTACGACATAAGCTGCCTATCCGTATCTTTTAATTGAAAGCAGCTGCATCTCAATCAAACCTTTTTCTGGTGAACTCATCGACAAGCCATGGCATCATCACCATCGCCGGAGTTGTGTCTGCAGTTGCTGTAGTTGTAACAGTTAACCCGTCACCCTTATTTCACCTTTACCCATACCGAAACCCTAGAATCACCACACGGAGGTTCATATGAGTTTTCTTTATATCAAGATCTGTCGGTTTTTGTTTGGGTCGTGAAGTGGGTTTTGATTGTGGGAACTGAACCCTATTTTTTTTATGGTGATGGTTGTTGTGATTGGTTAAATTTTTATTGATGATTGTGAATTGGTTTTTGGTATGAACATCTTGATTGTAGCAGATTTGTGTGAACAGATCAGTGTTATGGTTTGAAATGCTAAATCAGTAGACATCTTAATTAAATTCAAAACTCTCATAACCACATAGTTAATTTGATTACTAAAATCGTTCGTATAGACAACATCATCTACAAATTCTAAAACAAAGGGATGCCATCATGCTCTAAAGCTGATATTTAACACACTTTAGTCCCACATCGGTTCAAAGAAAATTGATATATGATGACCATGTATATGGTATATTTCTTTTTAGATAAAACTCATTTAGTCCCACATCGGTTCAAAGAAGAATATGTTGGTAGTTAATAAACTACCTTAGTGTGCGTCTCATATGTCTTTGAATTAGTATGATGTTTACATGTTGTGTTCTAGATTGCTTAATTAAAAGATTTATTTAATTAGGCACTCTATAATTACGATTTGTGAATTCATATAAAATTCTGTTGGTCCAAATAATTTAGTAAATCTTGATAAAAAATAAAGAACAACTTCATTAATAATGAAGAACAATTGTTACAAGATTTATCAATACCAACTAGACTACATGATAACATCCTCAACTTTTTACGGGGATAATCTCGGTATATTATCCCCATTGAATGACAAATAAACTCTCATTGATCCAAGCTATGCTTGTGTTTCAATGAGAGGATGATCCTATCAACTAATACTATGTATTATGTTTTTGTTTAGGATGCATACCTATCTCTATTACAATACAAACATTATATAGGAAAAAGAATACATAGACATGTGATGATGGTGACATGTGGTCCATCTTCATTATACAGGAAACAAAGACTTGTATTGGTCTTTCATGTGATCCATCTTTATCTTTCTCTTTTGTGTCATACAATATTCTCACTTATTTTGATAAAGTCTTGTACTAGTTTGACTTTTTCTCTTGGAAGTTCCACCAATATATTTCAGTCTGTATGTAGAGATAGGTCTTCGGGATCAACGATACATTTGTCAAAATCTCGGTGTCATTTGGTGTTGTTTTAGCTCATATATTTTACTCATCGACACCGTATCGATAAGTAAAGAGTACTAAACAACAATCATTGATTTCTTTATCGATGAGTCACTCACTATTTATTTAGTGAGTTAGGCTATTTTATTTTCAAATCTTGTTCAGGGTGATTGGGTCAATTTATTGGACCCAACAAATTCAAAACTTTTTTTAATTACACGACCTCCGTATACTTTAATGGGTTCATTATCATTTTGCATATAATCCATTCTGTCGTACATATTTTTTAGTACAATAATAAATTTTGAAACTTCGATACTATTTACATACATGGTAGGTCGTGTGTAAATAATTGATAACAAGGTTACATGACAAAGTCAAAAGCATGTTATAAGGATATTTTGAACACCCCTGGCACACATCACAAATGAGGCTTTGTGTGCTATTTATACTTCAACATGCCACTCTAATGGGCTTGGTATTAGGTGGATTTGTTTTACATGATTTAGAATGCTTGCTTACTTAACAAACATTATACTAACTTTACTAAGTACATTAGCCCAATTTCTATGCTATTATAAATACTATAACATATTACAAAGTTCATAATCTTGAACACTTTTTCTTAATACTAACAAGTACTCGTATGAAATACTAAAAATGCATGAGTCAACAACATTTAAATACCTACTCATTTTTTTAATAGATAATTCTTGCATTACATCCCACATAGTATAAAGAAATGAAACGTAAGTTGCTTATATACAAGAGTGCACATGGTCCATACGTATTTAGAATGATATAATGTTTCCAATACTTTGTTGTTATGGAAGTTTAATTTTCAAATAAAAATTGAATTCGTTTATAGCAAAGTATTATAAATGTCTAATTGTTACTAGATTTTTAGTATTTATTTAAAAAAAAAAAATATTGCGTTTGGATCTAACTTTCTTATTATTTTGATATATAAGTTTTATAATAGATTTTTAGGACTTATTTAAAAAAACATCTTTATTGCCTTTGGATCTAACTTTCTTATAATTTTGATACATAGGTTTTTTAATATTTATTTTATAAAAGATCTCTTTATTGCGTTCGGATCTAACAACCTTTTAATCATAAGTGTACTCGTATTCAAGAGAAGAACTTATGTTCTTATCGGTATATCAAACACAAATTAACATTACTACCTTAAACACTTAGAATAATTCTTCAAATCTTCTCTCAATATAAAATTTTCTCCCAATATGATAGAAAATTTATTTATTTCATTCGTCAAGACTCTATCAAATAAAAACGTCCCCAACAATGATTTAAGAATTAAGATCCACAACTATTCACACGTTTCTTAATAGGTAAATGTTTATCCTAGAGTCAAACAACCCACCAAACTCATTTTTCAAAACCCACCCTTGAACGATTTCGCATTGTTTCACGTTGGTTAAGTTGTATAAGATTTCAAGTTATTAGTATCTTCTTACTCCTTTATAATACATGTATCCAGTAGTACCACTATTCATACTCATAGCAAACCATTACGGAGTAATATTTTTGTAACCGACTAATTTAAATTAAACGGAATAATGATACAGTACCCTTTTTTATTTAGAATGTTTTAAGTTTATATTTGAATGTTATTTAACTGGAGTTTTTTATTTTGGATACTATTATTTTGGTGCTTACGAAGGAACAAATTTTCATGTCTAATGGTTAGGATTAACCTAAGATTTAATATGTAAACTTAGTTTAAATATTAAATCTTAGGTTAATTTTACCATTAGATCAAACTAGATGAATGATAGAGATTTGTCTCTTAGTAAACACCAAAATAAAGATAAGCAATATCTTTTAACTGATAAAACAAAATCACTTGATTTGAGTTATGACCATTCTTTCATCAAACATATATAATTATATACATTCTTATATAAGATATCTGATAGGATCACTTCAAAAATATTGAGAGGTGAGAATCATGAACCCAACTACTTATTGATTGGGATAATTGCTTGCTTTTCATTTGATAACAAGTTATAAACGAGTGTTGGAAAACCCGCGCGATGCAGCGGGATTGCTTAAAGGACTTACTTTGTAATGACATTTAAACCTCAGGGGCTGTTTTTGCCAAGTTGCGAAAGATTATTAATGCTAAAGGACTTACTTTGCAACGACACTTGAACCTCAGGGGCTGTTTTCGCCAAGTTGGCAAACTTGGCATTTAATGCACCTATGTTGCTACAGTAAGCTCCTGCCAAATAGTATATATACTAATAATATATAGGTTACATAAGATGGTTCTAGAGAAAATACATATGAGCTAGGCCTAACCACATAATGATACAATCGGGCCTTTGTACAACATATCAACTAATACTCTCTTTGGAGAGGGAGAAAGCCGGATGCTAAAACTGAATCTAAACTCTTCAAACAAGGTTGTTGGAAGTACTTTGGTGAAGATATTTATGACACAAGTGAGGGTACATGTAGGACGCAGACTTGACAAAGAAGAACTATATCACGCACAAGATGTATTTCAATCTCAATATGATTTGTCCGTTGATGTTGAACGGGGTTTGCAGACAAATAGATGGCACTAATGAGAAATCACACACATACTATAACGAGAAATCACGCTATCAAAGATAACCAAAATGCGTTTTTAGCTACTATAAACACATGCTTTTCGCTAATACTTAACACTCGCCGACCAGTGTTGTGCATGTCACCACATTATAGTGCGGAAAGCATGCTAGTTATTAAAAGAAAAAAGATAAAAAATCCACAAATTTAACTTTGTTCAATTTTTAATGCTAAATCACTATAGATCTTAATTAGATTCAATACTCTCATAACTACATAGGTAATTTGAATACTAAAATTGTTCATATAGACAAAATCATCTACAAATTCTAAAACAAAGGGACGCCATCATGCTCTAAAGCTGATATTTAAGCTTCATATGCATACAAATAGGTGTTTGTTATTCGAGTAGCTTTGAGAGAAAATTGATCTATGATGACCATGTATATGGTATAGTTCTTTTTCGATAAAACTCATTTAGTCCCACGTCGGTTCAAAGAAGAATATGTTGGTAGTTAATAAACTACCTTAGTGTATGCCTCATATGTGTGTGAATTAGTATGATGTTTACATATTGTGTTCTAGATTGCTTAATTAAAAGATTTAGGCACTCTAAAATTACGATTTGTAAATTCATATAAAATTCAAAACTTTTTTTAATTACACGACCTCCGTATACTTTAATGGATTCATTATCATTTTGCATATAATCCATTCTGTCGTACATATCTTTTAGTACAATAATTAATTTTGAAACTTCGCTACTATTTACATACATGGTCTCTCTTAGGTCGTGTGTAAATAATTGATAACAAGGTTACATGACAATGTTAAAAACACGTTATAAGAAAATCAAAATAAATCACCTCAGGGTGTGCAAGAAACCGAAAAATCGAACCTAAACCGAGAAAAACCAAAGAACCGAAACCAAAAAAACCGAAACCATTTGAAAAACCGACGGTTCGGTTTTTGTATTTCGAAAAAACCGAAGTTTTTGGTTCGGTTTGGTTTTAGCTTTAAAAACCGACCAATAGAAACCGAACCGACATTTAAAGTCAAAATAATATATCTTGCCTTGTTGTTCATAAATAATATAAGTACTTTATCTTTTACATTACCGTTGTCAATGATGCATATCAAATGTGTGGTAACTTTGCTAATATTTTATTTCATAACAATATCCATAACACAAATGTGCTTTAAGGTAAAAAAAAAATGGGTACACAAATGTCACAAGAACACATTAAGTTTGAATGTTAATGGTTGTTCCTGTTGAAGATGGTGCAATTACATCAAAAGATTGATGAACTTGTTCCAACATCATTCTTTTTTCGTTTTGCACACCCTTCAATTGTTGAAGTGTACCTTTCAAGCTCTAACAAATCCTTGGAACTTGGAGGCAACTTTGAGAATGTTGGCACTTGATTTAAGACGGTTCTTTACTCGTTTTAGTACCGTTGTACCGGTACCTGTTTAAGATATGGTTCTATTTTATGATATATGTCAAATCTACTTTGAAAAAGCAAAGCTCGATAAATCGTATAGAAACCGAAAAAACCGATAAACCAAACCGAAAAAACCGACAACCGAAAACCAAACCGACACAAAACCGAAACCAAATGGTTTCTAAAAATCAAAAACCGAAATTTTTTGGTTCGGTTTCGGTTTTATACAAAAACCGAGCCAAACCGAACCATGCTCACCCCTACCTCAAGTAAATAAGCAATGGATTAAATACACTCTTGTTAATGATCATTTTTGTCTCATTGCCAATGGCATGTTAAAACTTAAGAGAAACACGGTGTCGATGTTTGAGAACTTAAGCCAAGTCCCTAAGTTGATCATGTTAGGCTATGCTCGAACTCAATTTGTTAACTTGACGAGTAGTTTTGTATTATGCTCAACTCGGAACGAGAAAGACTTGAAGGAGTGTGAGCTCTAGCTAAGATATTATTGTAGTAATTAGTGCAAATACCATCTAAATTTAATTACCATCACTTCTGGTCTATAAAAACTATTTCTATATTTAGTCCCACATTGGTTCATAAAATAAAATCTTCGTAGTTAATATCCTCATGTGTGAGTCAGTATGATGTTTACAAATTCGATTATAGACTAACTAAATAAAAGATTCAGAGACTCTATGATCGCAATTTGTAGATTCATCTTCAAAAGTTTTTTTGATTACATGAACTCCATATATATTTTTTTACAAATATTTATAATCCATTACTTTATGTGATACATATTTAGTATAATAACTATTAAGGGCATGCTGGTAAAAGGGTTATAAAGGGTAAGGAATAGTAAAGATAATAAAAGAAGGTGGTTGGTGGAGTATAATGCAATGACCCATTACCTAATAACGGGTAATGAGCCATTGCATAATAAATTGGAGGAAATGGTTTTCTTTGTCTTTGACTTTCCTCACTATTATCATTATCTTTCCATTTACTTTTCCCAAGTTTAAACCAAACACACCCTAAGTATATTAAAACTTCAAATGAATTAGTTGCATTGTCACTTAACAATCATATATACATTAAGTTGGCATCATTTATCAAAATAACATCAGTTCTTTGAAAGATAAACTTTGTATAACAAACACATAAATGATATAGATTATTATAGTCCCTATGTTTAATCAACTAAAACACTATAAATATGGTGACACAAGGGTGTGGGGTGCAGGGACGGAATTTAGAAGGGATCGAGAGGGGTTGTGGCCCCCTCAAATTATTTGACACTATATACATTTTATACCTTTTTAAATATGATTTTAGTCATTTTTAATATAAATTTTTAAACATGGTGTACATCGACCCCTTTAAAAAAAAATTACATTGGCCCTTCCGCCAATAACATTTAAGTTTCGTCCCTGGTGGAGCGTGTGTAGAGAAGAAAAAGAAAGAAAGAAAACTTGATCTTTATTAGAACACACACATACTTTCTTATGCGCACCTCGCAAATGAAGCTTTGTGTGCTTTTTATACTTCAACATACCACTCTAATAGGCTTGATGTTGGGTGGAATTGGTTTACATGATTTAGTAAGCTTGTTTACTTAACTAACATTATACTACGTACTAACTTTACCAAACCCACTAGCCCAATTACTATGCTATTACAAATACTATAACATATTACAAAGTTCCTAATCTTGAATGACCATCACTTTTTTCTTAATGCTAACAATTACTCGTATGAAATACAAAAAATGCATGAGTCAACAACATTTAGATACCTACTAGATTTTTTTAATAAATTATCTACATCCCACATAGTATAAAGAAATGAAAGATAACTTGGTTATATACAAGAGTGCACATGGTCCATATGTATTTAGAATGGTATGATATTTCTAATACTTTATTTTTAGTGAAGTTCAATTTTCAAATAAAAATTGAATTCTTTCATAGCAAAAGGTATTAAAAATGTGTACTTGTTGCTAGATTTTTAGTTTTTTTTTTTGTTTTTTTTTTTTTAAATATTTATTGCGTTTGGATCTAACCTTCTTATTATTTTGATATATAGGTTTTATAATAGATTTTTAGTACTAATTTAAAAAAAATAATAGAAAAAAAACATAAAAAAAATAAAAAATCTTATTGCGTTTGGATTTAACTTTCTTATAATTTTGATAGATAGGTTTTTTAATATTTATTTTATAAAAGACCTCTTTATTGCGTTCGGATCTAACTACCTTTTAATCTTAAGTGTACTCGTATTCAAGTGAAGAACTTATGTTCTTTATCGGTATATCAAACACAAATTAACATTACCGCCTTAAACATTTATGAAAATTCTTCAAATCTTCTCTCAATATAAAATATTCTCTCAGCATGATAACTATTTTAAGCGTTAAGAATCTATCAACTAAAAAGGTCCCCAACAATGATTTAAAATCCAAAACTATTCACATGTTTCTTAACAGGTTAATGTTAGTCCTAGAGTCGGACAACCCACCAAACTCAGTGATCGAAACCCTTCCTTGAACGATTCCCCATTATTTCACATTGGTTAAGTTGTATAAGATTTCAAGTTATTTTACTCCTTTATAATGCATGTATAACATTGTCTTAAATTTAAGAGGTATAATCATTGAAGCAAATAGTACAACAACTATAAGCTTGTTGACAGAAATTTGAGTCGCTCTTTATACTAATTGTGTAACAATTTAATTGACAACCGATTTTCGTAACTGATTTATTTTAAAATTAAAAATTAAAAGGATTAATGATATAATACCATTGTGATTTAGAACGTTTTAAGTTTGTATTTGAATGCGATTATAATTGATATTCAAATTGATTTAAGATGTGACATTCTTTCACCAAACATATATACATTCAAATTGATTTAAGTTGGGACATTCTTTCACCAAACATATATACATTCTTATATAAGACATATTACAGAATCACTTTCTAAAAAGTACGAGAGGTGAAAATCATGAACTAACACCTCAAATCGTCTACTCATAAATAAATATATATTCAACCCTTCACCTCAATACCCAACTACTACCACACAAACGCAATAACAAGAAATTTCGCTATTAAAGATAACCAAATTGTGTTATTAGCTACTATTAATACTCGCTTTTATGCTAATATTAACACTCGCCGACCACTAGGGTGTATCACCGAATTCTCGCTATCGCCACAGTATAATGCACGTACCATGCTAGTTATTAAAGAAACATAGATAATAAATCAACAAGTTTGATTTTGTTCAATTTTTAATGTCAAAACAATAGAGACATCTTAATTAAAGCCAAAACTCTCATAACTACACTATTAATTTGAATACTAAAATTGTTCATATAGCCAATATCATCTATAAATTCTAAAACAAAGGGATGCCATCATGTTCTAAAGCCAATATTTAACACACTTCATATGCATACAAATAGGTATTAGTTATTTGAGCAGCTTTGGAAGAAACTTGATCTATGATGACCATATATGGTTCTTTATTTATTTATTTTTTTTTGTCAAAACCTATTTAGTCCCACATTGGTTCAAAGAAGAAAATGTTGGTAGTTAATATACTACTTTAGTTTACATGGGTCATGTTGTGTGAATTAGTATGATGTTTACATGATTGGTTTTGTATACGCTAAATTAATTAAATATTTAGCGACTCCATAACCATTTTGTGTGAATTCATTTAAATTCAAAACCTTTTTAGTTACATGAACCCCCATATATATTGATGCGTTGGTTCATGTGGTGTGAATTAGTATGATGTTTACATGATTGGTTGTGTATACGCTAAATTAAATATTTACATGATTGGTTTTGTATACGCTAAATTAATTAAATATTTAGCGACTCCATAACCATTTTGTGTGAATTCATTTAAATTCAAAACCTTTTTAGTTACATGAACCCCCATATATATTGATGCGTTGGTTCATGTGGTGTGAATTAGTATGATGTTTACATGATTGGTTGTGTATACGCTAAATTAAATATTTAGCGACTCCATAACCATTTTGTGTGAATTCATATAAATTCAAAACCTTTTTAGTTTACATGGTTCGTTACGCTAAATTAAACATTTAGCGACTCCATAACCATTTTGTGTGAATTCATATAAATTCAAAACCTTTTTAGTTTACATGGTTCATGTGGTGTGAATTAGTATGATGTTTACATGATTGGTTTTGTATACGCTAAATTAAATATTTAGCGACTCCATAACCATTTTGTGTGAATTTATATAAATTCAAAACCTTTTTAGTTACATGAACCCCCATATATTTTGATGCGTTGGTTCATGTGGTGTGAATTAGTATGATGTTTACATGATTGGTTGTGTATACGCTAAATTAAATATTTAGCGACTCCATAACCATTTTGTGTGAATTCTTATAAATTCAAAACCTTTTTAGTTACATGAACCCCCATATATTTTGATGTTGGTTCATGGTGTGAATTAGTATGATGTTTACATGATTGGTTGTGTATACGCTAAATTAAATATTTAGCGACTCCATAACCATTTTGTGTGAATTCTTATAAATTCAAAACCTTTTTAGTTACATGAACCCCCATATATTTTGATGCGTTGGTTCATCTGGTGTGAATTAGTATGATGTTTACATGATTGGTTGTGTATATGCTAAATTAAATATTTAGCGACTCCATAACCATTTTGTGTGAATTCATATAAATTCAAAACCTTTTTAGTTACATGAACCCCCATATATTTTGATGCGTTGGTTATCATTTATGTAAAATTGTCAATGCTAACCCGGATTCGATTGCAAATTACTAGGAGAGACCCGCGATGGGAAACTTTTAGAACTTACGTCTTCACACTAAAAGAAAAATCCAGATTTTCTTTGTCATTTATTCGTTTTATGTTTTTAAACAAGATTTTGTTTCTGTTTTTGAACCTGCTTTGCTTTTCTTTGTACGCAAAATTTCCACTAATGGGTGATGGGAACCCACCTCTATTTCCAAGCATTAATTACTGTCGTATTTACCCTAAAAAAATGTTTTATTTTTGATTTTTTTTTCCTTTATTTTCCTTTGCAAGCTTAATTTTGTCACTTAAAAAAAAAGAAAATAAAAAGGTCAACGTTATTTGGTTGTCAGTCATTTAGTTTGCTTTCAATATCCGTCATTTGAAGACCTCGAAGACAAACATCTTGCTACCGGGCGCATATTCATCTAGAAATTATTTGTAGCTTTATCAATCAAGTTTTTTTACTCCAGTACGAGTTTTTTCAATTCCAGCGCTCGAATCCCCAAAAGGGTATTAGAGGATAGATTAGTAGGCCCAAGCCCGTTTGTGGGCTTAGGGTTCGTTAGAGTTTCATGTCATGTAATCTCTATAAACTATGGCTTAATAATACATCACAACTTACAGAAAATTATCTAACGGTAAGTCATTGAATCAGTGATCATATTTGCCTCATAGCCAGTTTGCCACTGGCTTGTTAAAACTGAAGCACTATTTCCACCTCCCAAACTTCAAAACGAACGACATAATTGTATCTCAACATGCATTATTAAGTAAACAATATTCTTAATAATCATTGCCATTGACTTGTTAAAACTTAAGCACCATTTTAACCTCTTAAACTTCAAATAGAAAAATACTACATCCATAAAAGTGGAGCATATAAACAATCTTTCACAAAATGACTTATTACCAATTAAGATTAGTAACAAACTTGACATCAACCTAGTCGGTATATACATTATTAGTAACAAAATGACTTATTACCAATTAAGATTAGTAACAAACTTGACTTAATAAATAGTAACTAATGTGATTTTTTATTTGTTTGTTAGAGCACTCCCATCCATAATACCATAACACCAATAACACCGTCCACGTCAGCGCCACATCAGCTTTAACATTTAACATTAACATCCCAAAAAAACACTCTCATCCATAACATCTCAATAACACCATAACACCAATAATATTTCATATTTTCAATTTCAACCCCTAAACTAAAACAAACATTTCATTTATTAAACTAAAACAAACATTTCATTAAACCGAAAAAGAAGTTACAATACGAGATTAAAAACAAAAAAAAATAATAATAATAAATAAATAAAATAAATAAAATACAACGAAATTAAAAAAACCAAAAACACACACTGCAGCTTAAAAATACATAGAAAATACTTATTCATCGTCCGCCTGTTGTTGTTGTCCATGTCGCTCAAGATTATTCTCGCCAAACATGCTCCATAAGGTCCCGTTGGAGTTGGGTATGTGTTTGTCGGTCGGTATTTCTTTTGCCTTACGACCGTCGCGATTACATCTTTCAACCCATCTTCGTTGCCTCAAATTTGCCGACGGATCCACCCACAGCTCAAGTTATAGTCACGTAAAGCAAAGTTTTGATCTTTATAATCATGTTATGCATAATAATGCAACAATACATGATTCTACGATCGTGGCAATTTCAAATTGACGCGCCGGTTGTTGTAGTATACCCCAACGGCCTTGAAGAACACCAAAAGCACGCTCAACATCTTTTCGGCACTTTCTTGTCTCCTTTTAAAGTACGTATGTTTTTCATCGCTTGTTGCCGTGAAGGATTTGACGAAAGTTGCCCACGTGGATAAATTCCATCACCAAGTAATACCCCGCTCATACCTAGTTCCGCTGACCATATAAGGTGCTCTTGGGGCATTATCGCAAGAAGGTCGTCGAATAACGGAGAGTTATCTAAAACATTAATATCGTTATTTGCCCCGCCATCCCAAAAATGCATGATCCATAAATCTTGAGAAGCAATGACTTCAAGCATAATTGTTGGGTATTTTTATCACCCTAGCAAAATGCCCTTGCCAAGCCAATCGAAAATCTTTCCATTCCCAAGTGCATGCAATCAATGCTACCAAGCATTCCTGAAAACCATGTTTTTCTTCATGTAGTTGATAAATTTTTGAATGTCGCCCATGTTGGTTTTCTTAAATACTCCGCATAAACAAATCAATAATACATTTGTTAAAATTATCAAGACATAATTGTGACGCACTCGCACCCATTTGCAAGTATTCATCAAATGCATCGGTGAGGTGCCGTACGCCAATTGGCGTATGGCGACGTATACTTCATTAGAGCACTTATACTCATTCGACCACAAGCATCGGGTGTCCGCTTAAAGTAATTAAAATGATCCGAATATTATCGAAAGTATAAGATTCAATACCTTCAACTATTTGCGGTGAATAGTTTCCGCTCATACGAAATCTTCTACGAAAATTCCGGTTTGAATACTTACAACCTTGTACGAAATAATCGTTGAGCGACGTTCCTCCGCAAGCTCACGCTCACGATATATATGGGTACGAGGACTAGTAGGATGTTGAGATTCACCGCCTTCCCTTGTTCCAACCGAAGGTGATACTGTGACGCGGACGCCATAAATTGGAAGTCTTCTAGGTCTTCGTGTTCGACCGAGACAGAGGAAAATCACCAAATTTGATTTGGATCCATTGTTACAACGAATTTGATTTTTGAATAATGAAAATGTGAGAGGAAGTATATAAAGTGTGAGAGGAAGTGTGAAAAAATAAAGTTTTAGTTGGGTATTTATAGTGGTAAAATAATGTTTTGATTTTTTTTTTTTTTTTTTTTTTAAAACTAGCCGTTAGGGGGTTTTTGTAAATTTTTTCAAAATCTTAACGTTACAAGGACTAGTTTTGTAACATTTTCAATTTTTTTTTCCGACCCATAACGGGCGCAGGGGCAACGCCCCTTTAACGCCGCTATCCCATTTCGTTTCCATCGGGCAACGCCCAATAACGGCGTTAACGCCGTGCCTCACGGCGTTATTTTGGTGAACGATGGGAGTGCTCTAACAATGGAATATACATTATTAAGTTGGCATCATTTATTAGAGTAACCTTTTAAAACACAAACTTTGTATAATAAACACATAAATGATATAGATTATGGAATACTAAAAATGCATGAGTGAGCAAAAATTAGATACTTAATGGATTTTTTCAATAAAATCATTTTGCCATTACATCCCACATAGTTTAAATAAATGAAAGGTAACTTGGTTATATACAACATTGCACATAGAACAGACGTGTTTAGAACAATATGATGTTTGAGATGCTTTGTTACCACGGTAGTTCAATGTACGAAATATAAATTGAACTTTTGATGTTTGCAAACATTCGAAACTCATATATATTGTTAGATTTTTAATATTTATTTTACAAAAAAGGCCACTTTTTTGCCTTTGAATATACGGAGTAACCATTTAACTAACTCATAACCTTAATCGGGCACGTTTTCAAGAGAAGAACTTATGCTCTTCATTTATATATCAAACACATGTATAAAACTTCAAGTCAAGGTATCTCAAGTTGTGTGAGAAGCTCTTCGACCAAATGATTGTTGGTTCAAGTCTGGCTTAAAACGTGTGAGATAGATTCGTGATGTAAAAATTGTGATATAGTAGTTGCCGTTAAAAAATATATCTATACTACATATATAAGAAAAACGGTCAAACCTTGAAAGTGAAACGTTGAAAGTCAAATGTGAGGAAATGTATGGTGTAATTTATACTCTTATTAAAACAACTCATTTTCACAATAATTTATTAAAACTTAAAAGTACAATAATTTATTCACATTGTACAACCGATTAAAAACATATCTACCAAATTAAAAAACAATCAATTAAAACACCACTTACTAAAAAAGTATAATAAAATTTTCACAATGTACAATTTAAACAAGCTAAAATATAATCCAAAATATAAAATAATTAAACACACTAATTAATGTTATTTTTAAAGCATCCTAAAATAAAAAGTACATATTATTATACACATTATAAAAATTAATAAAACACACAAAGTTTTGTACAAGCTAACAAATTGATGGTACATATAGTTTTGAAAATCGGACCGAACCAACGGGTTCAACCGGGAACCTGTGTCGCCACCGGTTCGGCTAACCAATAAAAGCCATCTGAAAACGAACCATAGAGGACCCGTTGAAACCGATACAAACTGGTGAATCAAGTCTTATCGAGATCTATTTCTCCGGTTAATCGTCACAGGGTACCCGTCGCCGCAACACGCGGGTACATTGCCATACTATATATATAGGAAAAACCAAAAAGTAAAAAGTGAAAAGTTGAAACTAAAAAAGGAAATATTAAAACATATATTTCAAAATGAAACTATTAAATACATATCGAAAACCGGGTTGACCTGAGACGCTTCAAACCCAGTGGGTTGACCCGGTTTAATTTGACCCAACCCGTCGGGTTGAATCGGTTTAAATCAACCCGTTTTTTGACCGGAATGGTTCAACCGGTTGAACCACTCGGGTCAGACCGGGTTTCAAAACATTATGTTTAATCTCCAGATCTTTAAACTTTTATTATTTTTCGTTTATAACCCATAAACTTTTTTTTAACACAAAACAATCTGTCGCTATAAAATCTCGTTGTTATGCACGAGTACTCGTCTAATATATATTATTTCAAAAACACAAGTAATAAATCCACAAATTCCATTTTGCGCAATTTTCAGTTTTAAAACAATGGAGTCATTTTAATTAAAGAAAAATGATTCTTATGCCTAATTAGCAAGCCTATTTATATACCTAATGATTTAATTTGTAGATTTGAAAAAGTGATTGGTGAGAATTTGGAAAGAGAAAATGTATAATTCAATTGTACAAGTAATTTATGCATTGGGCGTTTAGGCATGAATGGTAGACCTAAATAGCATTGCTCTTAATTAAATCCAAAACTCTCATAATTATACAGTTAATTTTGAATACTGAAATCGTTCCTTGTTTGTAGGAAAACGTATAGAAAATATCATCTACGATTTCTAAGACAAAGGATGCCAGCATGTTCTAAAGCAGAACACTTCATATGCATACAAATATGTCTTAGTTATTCGAGTAGCTTTGAAAGAAAATTGATTTGTGATGACCATGTATATGGTATAGTTCTTTTTTGATAAAACTCATTTAGTCCATCGGTTAAAAAAAGAACATGTTGGTTGTTAATAAACTACCTTAGTAATGTAGTTCAAGTGTGTAAATTAGTATGATGTTTACACGTCTGATTAGTGATGGACTAGATAAAAGAATTAGTAACTCATAATCAAGACGTGTGAATTCATATAAATCCAAAACTTTTTTTAAGTACATGATCGTTAGTTATCATTTTTATAGACTACTTATTTATCACAACAACATACTCAATCTCACTAAAGCGAGGCAATTCTACAAACGGACTGGCCTTCAAGGTGTGCGGGTTTTTTTAGACCTACTTTGGTTAGTTTCTTGAAATGGACCAAGTGACTAGCGAATTTAATACAAATGAGACATGTGTCACTAAAAAAGTCGAGTTTTTTACCAACTAGTTGCTTACTTCAACAATATTTACCATTGTGTGGCAAGTCTAGAAATATTGCCTATTGTATAGTGTTTCTTTTGTTTTCATAATCAAGACGTGTGAATTCATATAAATCCAAAACTTTTTTAAGTACATGATCGTTAGTTATAATTTTTATAGACTACTTATTTATCACAACAACATACTCAATCTCACTAAAGCGAGGAAATTCTACAAACGGACTGGCCTTCAAGGTGTGCGGGTTTTTTTAGACCTACTTTGGTTAGTTTCTTGAAATGGACCAAGTGACTAGCGAATTTAATACAAATGAGACATGTGTCACTAAAAAAGTCGAGTTTTTTACCAACTAGTTGCTTACTTCAACAATATTTACCATTGTGTGGCAAGTCTAGAAATATTGCCTATTGTATAGTGTGTCTTTTGTTTTCCTTTCAATTTTTTGGCGTTGGAACATCAGGGAAGAAACAACAATCAACAATCTTTTGTAACTTTTTGCTCTACTTCACGTTATATGCTTTATTTTTCTTTTAGCTAACTATAAATCTAATGTTTGAAATTGTAGAATGTAAAGTAGTTTTTGTCTTGTAAGCATCCAAAACTAAAGTAAGCAAATCATGTATTTTCATCTATGATATTGGAACATCACGCTGCAAGTGAATCGATAAGATATTTTCAATAAAGTAAGATTGGCTCAAAATACAATAATCATCAAAATTCAAACTACAATTTATGCCAGTGCCAAATAATAGATATCCATAATCGTTTGCAGCTTCATATCATTGTTCACAACAGCGACTCGAGTCAGTATGTCAAAGTCCTCATTAGGAATCATGTCTAAAACGCCATTTACTGGGCTCATTCTTTCTTCTTCTAGCATACATATAAATAAGCATGAACATGTTCCCGTGACCTACACTGTACTTCTGGTACGTTATGATGCTTGTTATGTAACATTTCATTTGTATGATTCTCAATTTTGTTCATGCTTATTTATATGTATGCTAGAAGAAGAAAGGATGAGCCCAATAAATGTAGTTTTATACATGATTCCTAATAAGGACTTTGACATACCGACTCGAGTCACTGTTGTGAACAATGATGTTGCAAATGATTATGGATATTTATCATTTGCACTAGCATAAATTGTAGTTTGACTTTTGTTGATTATTGTATTTTGAGCTAAGTTTACTTTATTTGTAGGCTTTGTTAAGTTTGTAGTACTACATTTGGCTCTATCATATTGAAAATATCTAATCGATTCACTTGCAGTGTGATCTTCTAATATCATAAATGAAAAGACATTATTTGTTTAGTTTAGTTAATGTTGGATGCTTGTAAGATAAACGCTACTTTACATTCCACAATTTCAAATATCAGATTTATAATAAGCTAAAAGAAAAATAAAGCATAAACATGAAGTAGAGCACAAAGTTACAAAAGATCGTTATTGCTTTGCCGACGTTGCAACACAAAAGAATTGAAAGAAAATAAAAAGAAACACTATACAACAGGCAATACTTCTAGACTTGCCACACAATGGTAAATATTTTTGTAGGAAGCAACTAATTGGTAGGAAACTCAAAAAAGTCAAGCCTAATCATTTTATGTCATAGATGTGTAAGGCACAAGTAGGGTTTCTTTTGAGCTAATTATCACTAGCGACTTTTAAAAGTTTGAGCGAACTTCTATTTTGTCTTTTAGTTCCGAAATAGTCAAACTTCGAATAATATTATTTTAATCTTTTTGCCTTTTTCCAAGGTTGAGCAACCTAGCGAAAAACTTTAAGCGACTTAGCAACATGTCACATTTTTGTACTTTACCCATCACATTTTTAAGTACTTTTACAAAATGTTTTAATTTAAAAATTCGTTTAAAAATACTTTCCAAACACTTTTTTAATTCAAATTATCGAGCGAATTAGTAAAAATATTTGAGCGACATTTCAATATTTAAGAGACTTTTTTAGATTGCCCAACATTAAAAAATTGCTTGTTTTAATTGCATTTAATTTTTTATTTTATAAAAAATTGCTTGTTTTAATTGCATTTAATTTTAGGAGGAAAGTAGTTGCCATTATAAAAAAATTAATAAAAAATTTATTACAAAAACACAGGTAATAAATCCGCAAATTCCATTTTGTTCAATCTTGGCATTTTAATTAAATCCAAAACTATACAGTTAGTTTTGAATACTGAAATCGTTCTTTGTTTATAGGAAAACGTATAGAAAATATCATCTACGATTTCTAAGACAAAAGGATGCAAGCATGTTCTAAAGTGATATTTAGAACACTTCATATGCATACAAATGTCTTAGTTATTCGAGTAGCTTTGAAAGAAAATTAATCTATGATGACCATGTGTATGGTAATATGGTATAGCTTGAATTAGTTAAACTTGTACATGTCACTAAATTTAACTGCCGTTAGTTCTTTTTGGATGATATACTAAAATGTATCATGATTTGTGAATTCATAGACCTTTTTTAATCTATATTAACTCCATGTATACGTTTTACAGAGATTTAGAATCCATTTTATTTATATATTACATGGTCAGAGCATCTACTATAGTAAATGTAAAAAAAAAAAAAAAAAAAAAAAAAAAAAAATTAAGATATGTCACCGGCTTATAAACCTTTTGGTTGTATAAACCTTCTTAAAGGTCTATAAAGAACTCATATAAATTATGTCACCACTCGATCGCATTAATGGGTATAGCATTTCACACCATTAGTGTTTGTTTTGTACATTCTGTTTATTCCTCCCACATTGTAATTCAGACTCGTTCTGTTGTTTTTGTATCGATTAAGTTTCTTTCTATTGCTTTTGCGAGTATGGTGCAGGTTTGTGCTTTAAGTTGAAAAAGATTAAAAAATCATGATCCAGGAGATGTAAAATGAAGAACAAAAGAAGAGTATATCCAAAGTGGTAATATGGTTCGGGTGTGTTTGAGCCTTGCTTGACTTGGATCTCGGTGGCAGCTCAAGTCTCGTAAAGTTGGTTATAATCTTATGATGACAGGTTTAAGCTGGACTCATGTAGGGTCATTGAGTGAAAGCCGAATCATTTTTAACGTCTCTCTAAAACATGTCCGACTTGGCTGACCATAAGCTAAGTCCTTAAGGTGATAATGTTAGACTACGCTCGAACTCAATTTCTTAACTAGGCGAGTAGTTTTGACTTATGGTTTATGCCTTTATGGTTGTTTTCTTACAGCCCACTATATGTATCATTTGGCCCCAAATCAAGCACTAGAAACTAGGGATGTTCGTTGGTTTGGTTTTCGAGTTTTTTTTAAATATTTTTTTATACAAAATAGCAAACCGTACTGGATCGAATTCAAAATGGATCAACATAAACTGAAAACCGAATTTGAATTCGGGTCGCTTCGGTTTTCGGATCTTGTGAGTAATACCAGAATGGTGAACTCGTTAGGAAACACATTTTTACTACCAAAAGTAATACACTTCGTTTTTAAGTCCATCGACATCCTCCTAAGTCCAATTATTGAAAGTTTGAAATCAAGTTTCTGCAAGGTCTCGAACTAGTGGATTTCATATTGTCGAAACATGTGGGTGTGTTGCGATTTATAGAGTACTCAATGAATAATCTCAAATTCAACTGCATTGGCTTTAAAACTGAATAACACCTATCACAATAACTTCAAAAGATAAAAGCCTTTTAACATATGAGACTAAATAATGCAGATTACGATAGCAAAAATACACGTATCCTTATTACATAAGAACATAATTTATATAAACTAATGTGATTTATTTATTAATTTTTATTTTGTTAGTAACTAGACTCAATTACAGTATGGTTTAGGACATTAGTTGGAATAGTAAGACCTTTATTTGCTTCAAGTGAATTAGTTGCATTGTTACTTAAAAATCGTATATACATTAAATTGGCATCTTTTAAAAGACAAATTTTGTATAATAAACACGTAAATGGTATAGAAAATAGAATACTAAAAATGCATGAGTCAACAACATTTAAATACTTAATGGATTTTCTCAGTAAAATCATTTTGCCATTACATCCCACATAGGTAAGAGATATGAAAGGTAAGTTGGTTACATACAATAGTGAACATGAAAAGTACATTGTTACAATAGTATGATGTTTCAAATACTTTGTTGTTAGTTAATTCAATTCTCAAAATAAATATTGCATTAAGAAACTCATAGTATCCAAAATTTGTACAAGTTGCTAGATTTTTAATACTCATATTATTGCGTTTAGATTTAACTACTTTATAATTTTAATCGTACTTGTTTTCCAGAGAAGAACTTACATTCTTCGTTGGTATATCAAATACAAATTAACATTACCCTCTTAAACAGTTAGGAAAACTCTTCAAATCTTTCTTTCAATATAAAATTTTCACTCAATACAGTAGAGAAATTATTTATTTCAACCGTTAATACTCTATCAAATAAAAACGTCCCCAGCAATGATTTAAGATCCAAAACTATGTACATGTTTCTTAATAGTCTAATGTTGAGCATTGCTTGACTTGGAGCTAGGTGGCGGCTCAAGTCTCGTAAAGTTAGTCGTTATAATCTTATGATGACATGTTTAAACTTGATTGTTGTAGCGTCACTAAGTACTGTTGAATCATTTTAAACTTCTCTCTAAACCATGTGCTATGCTCGAACTCAATTTGATGGAGAATTTTGAAATATGATAAGCTTAGTAGGTAAAAAGACTTGGACGAGTGTGAGCTCTAGCTAAGATATTACTGTTGTAATTAGTACAAATACTATCAAATAGAGAAAAACTTTGTTTTTTTTTTTATGTTAAACTTCAAACAATAGCATTCTCAAATCCGATAATGACATATAGCTTTATGGTTGTCATTTTACAGCCCGCTACATGATTCATTTGGCCCCAAATCAAGCACGGGAAACTAGGGGTGTTCATCGGTTTGGTTTTCGGGTTTTTTGTTTGATTATTTTGGGTTGAAATTTCGGGTTCAAATTGTAAGTAATACCCGAATTATATTGTTATAACATGTCCGTGTGTTGCGAATGATGGAGTACTCAATAAAATAATCTTAAATCAAAGAGCATTGTCTTTAAAATTCGGTGTCACCTATCTGAGTAACTTCAAAAGATATAAACCTGTAACAAATGAGACTAAATAATGTAGATTAAGATAGTGAAATGCATGTAACTTCAAAAGATAAAACCTTTTACATAAGACCTTTATTTGCTTCAAATGAATTAGTTGCAGGCATCATTTGTCAAGTAATATCAATTCTTTAAAAGATCAACTTTGTAATAATAACACATAAATGATATAGATAATAGATTATGGAATACTAAAAATGCATGAGTCAACAACATTTAGTTACTTACCGGATTTTTTTAATAAGACAATCTTAGCATAACATCCCACATAGATTAGAGAAGTGAAAGATAAGTTGGTTATATACAAAAGTGCACTTGGAACACATGTCTCTAGAATAATATGGTGTTTCCGATACTTTGTTGCATGGGGAGTTCAACATACAAAATAAACATTGAACTTCCATCCGGTAAAGTATTCGAAATTCATACATAACTTTAAAGTTTTAAAATTGATTTTATAGAATGGAATCTTTATTTCCTTTGAATCTAACTAACTCATAACCTTCATCGTAAAGGTACCCGCGCGTTGCAGCGACTACCCTAAAATAAAATTATTCACTTTTTCGATTAATAATGTATTTTCATTTATTATGTTCTTTTTAACAATAAATTTACGGATATCAAGAATTTCGTATAGCCCATGCCCGTTCGGGCTCAAACCCGTTGGCCCGTGTCTGCTCGGGCTCGAGCCCGTTTGGCGCGGGCCCATTTGGCTCGCGCCCGTACGGGCTCAAGCCCATTTGGCCCGTTGCCCGTTCGGGCTTAATATTTGTATAATATACTTTATTATTTGTAGTTGTGAAATTTAATGCAGGAATTGTGTTTAATTTGGTTGTACAATATGCTTGCTAATTTGTATTTCTTATGTAAGATGTGTTTTAATAACTGTATTAATTGTATTTATTGACCAGTTAAATAATTGACTACATTATGCTTCTTGTCTTGTACGTCTGAAAATCATGTGCATTAAAGTGTTGTACACTATGTTTTTTTTTTGTAAGTAGTAATTATAGTCATTAATAAAATTGACCGCTTTAATAACATTAATGTTGTAAGTCTGAAAATAAGTCTGAAAATTACATCGTGCTTATTTTGTTGTACACTATGCTTATTCTGTTGTAAATCTGAAAATTGGTCGCAGCTATTGTACATTGTGCTTAAATGGTTGTAATTTTTGGTGAAGGGGTGTTTTTAATAGCATTAATGTTGTTTGATAGAACTTTGGTCTTAAAATGATACCACGCTTTATTTTGTTGTACAATATGCTTACTTTGTTGTAATTCTGAAAATTTGGTGCATTAAAGTGTTGTAAATCATGCTTAATTTCTTGTACGTCTTAAAATTAAGAGTGAGGTGCCTCCGTGCATTATAAGTAGTATAGATATCAACATGTATAAGAATTCAAATTATTTATACAAAAACAGAGACAATAAAATCCGCAAATTTGATTTTCTTCAATTTCTAATGTTAAAACAATAAGGACATCTTAATTCAAATTATTTATCCAAAGTGGAAATATACTTCGGGTGTGATTGAGACTTGCTTGACTTGGAGCTCGGTGGCGACTCAAGTCTCATAAAGTTGGTTATAATCTTATAATGACAGGTTTAAGCTTGACCAGGGTAGGGTCATCGAGTGAAAGCTTAATCATTTTTAATGTCTCTCTAAAACATGTGTGGCTGGATTGACCACAACCCAGGTCCTTAAGTTGATGAACTCGATTTGTTAACTTGACGAGTAGTTTTGAATTATGCTCAACTCGGTACGAGAAAGCCTTGGACGAGTTTAAGCATCCAACTAAGATATTACTGTAGTATAATTAGTACAAATACCATCTAAATAGAGAAAAACTTTGTTTTTAATGTTAAGCTAAAAACAATGGCATATCTAATCTAGATAATGACATTAAGCTTTGTGATTGTTTTTTTACAGGCCACTATATGAGTCATATGGCCCGAATCAAGCAATGGAAATTAGGGTTGCTCATTGGTTTGATTTTCAGGTTTTTTTAGACAAAATTGGAAACCGAACTAAACCGAATTCAAAATGGATCAACTCGAACCAAAAAATGATTTTGAAATCAGGTTGCTTTGGTTTTCGGATCTTGTGAGTAATACCCGAATTGTGAACTCACCGGAAAACAAATTCGTCAATCGTCACACTGGAAGTAATACGTGTCGTTGTTAAGTACATCAACATCCTTCTAACCCAACTATTGAACGTTTGAAACCGAGTTTCCTTCAGGGCTATAACTAGTCGATTTCGTATTGTCGAAACATGCCGTGAATGATAGAGTACTCAATGAATAATCACAAATCCAAGAGCATTGGCTGTAACTCGATATCACCTATCTCATTAACTTTAAAAGATAAAAACCTTTTACAAATGAGACTAAATAATGCAGATTACGATATCGAAAATGCATGCATCCTTATTACATAAGAACAATAATTTATATAAACTAATGTGATTATTATTTTTTGTTAGAAACTAAAATTTAACAACAATAAATCATACTTTCAATGTTTGTATAAATTATTGTCCTTATTACATTAGTTGGAATAGCAAGACCTTTAGTTGCTGCAAATTAGATCATACTAAAATGCATGAGTCAACAACATTTAGATACTTACCGGATTATTTCAATAAAACCATTCTTGCATCACATCCCACATAGATTAGTGAAATGAGAGGTATATACAACAGTGTACATGGAGCAAATATGTCTAGAACAATATGATATTTTATGAAGGGGGTTGATACTCACACCATTTTTTTTTTACTTACACCACACTGTATAACACTATAATGCACACTGTACAAGACAGTAATGCACAATTGTGATGTAAGTATAAAAAAAATAGTGTGAGTATCAACACCCTTTTATGAAAGACCTCTTTATTGCCTTATGGATCTAACCAATTCGTAACCTTAATTTTACACGTTCACAAGAGAATAATTTATGTTCTTCATTGATATATCAGACACATGTATAAGATTTCAAGTTATTAATACAAAAGAAGAGATAATAAAATCCGCAAATTTGATTTTGTTCAATTTGTAATGTTAAAACAATAGAGACATCTTAATTAAATCCAAAAACTATCATAACTATATAACTTATCTGAATAAGCGTTGTTAGTTTGTAGGAAACTTATAGAGACAATGTCATCTACAAATTATAAAACCAAGCAATGCTATCATGTTCTAAACATGATATTTTAACACACTTCATAGTTCATATGTAAACAAACATATACTGTTATTCAAGTAGCTTTGAAAGAAAATTGATCTATGATGACCATGTATGTGGTATAGTTGTTTTTCGATAAAACCCATTCAGTCCCACATAGGTTCAAAGAAGAAAATGTTGGTAATTAATATACCATTATGTATATGGCTCATGTAAGTGTAAATTAGTATGATGTTTACAAGTTTGGTTATGGTGAGCTAGATAAAAGATTAGTGAGACTATAATCATAATTTTTGAATTCAGGCTATGTTTGGCGCGGAGTTTTTTGGAGCGGAATTCAGGCTATGTTTGGTGTGGAGCTTTTCGAAGCGGTGAGCAATGAGTTTTTTGATCTTTAATGTTCGTTTGGCAAAAGAGCAGTGAACTTTGTTATTTTTTAGGAAAGCTCATCTTTTAAATACTACTTTTAGAAACAGTAAGCGGTGAGTTGTGGTTGTTGCTCACAAATACTTCTAACAAACACACCCATAAACTCGAAAACTTTTTACCACCGGAGCATTAGTCCAATGGTTGGAGCACTTGTGCTTGAGTCAATAGACTCAGGTTTAAGTCCCATCATTGGCATTTACTTCAGATATGTACCCATCTCCGCAAAACCTATAGGCACATTGGAGAGATTTTGTGGAATAAGAGCTAAGGGGCCTGAGTCTTCGTCTGTGCTCACTCCAGTTGGTGCCCCACTAGGTCAGGAGAGTTGACGAAGCTATTTCTTGTGGGGTGGACAATGACTGATGCCAAAAATCACTCGGGATCAGGGTATTCCCGCCGATCTACACCTTTTTGTGAAATGTTTTACATAGTTTGGGCATGTACTATGTTAAACATATAAAAAAGTTTACAACTAATATATGTCATCAACTTATAACACTGTAAGTTGTATAAACCTATCACTATTGTAAATAAACTTCTTAAACCTTTATAAACAACAACTCGTAATTTAAATGCATTAATTTACGAGGGTGTTTAGCATATTAGACATTTTTGTTCCATTTAAGCATGAAATAGATATCCATTATATTTAACAAAAGTATAAACTTTTTCATGTTTCGTTATATCTATTCGTGAACCATTATAATGGATTCGCTTAGTACAATAATTAATTTTGAAAATTTGACACGTTCATTATCAACTTTGATAACGAAAACGATTGGAAAGCAATCTATCATATAAAGGTTACACTACAATGTAAAAAACACATTACGAGAAAACTAAAATAAAACACCTCAAGTAAACAAGCAATATACACTCTTGTTAGATTAATGGTAATAAGGCATCAAACACGCGTTTTCGAGGACCATAGGATGCGTCCAACCTATTAGCGTGACCTATTGACTACGCGTTGTGGGGGGTTAAAATGGAGAACCTGGTCTTGGGTACGATCGAGTTTTGAAGTCAGTTGTGTAAGTATGTGTGAGTTGTCTAATTTATTCATATGAAGTATATTTGTTATTTTTTTATGTGTTATTACACTATGTTGGTAGTGATGTTGGTTGTGGAGAGAAAATTAGACGTGACATTGAGTTGACGGTAACAATATTGATCAGTATTACCACTAACCTTAATGATCAATTTTGTCTCATTGCCGATATACCGTTGGCTTGTTAGAAGTTAAGCACTATTTTTAACACCTAAACTTCGAAAAGCATGATATAATTCTATCTCGACATGTTTTATTAATTTAATTTTCTTTAGTGACTATATTTACATCAACTTAGTCGGTATACCAATATCATTTTATGAGTAACATTAATTGTTTAAAAGATAAACTTTGTATAATAAACACATAAATGATGAATAATAAAATTGCATGAGTCAACAACATTTAGATAGTTACAAGATTTTGTTAAGGTTTTGCTAACGACAGCTCTAAGGGTTGTCATTAAGTAAATAATTTTCATTACAATATATCTTTTGAATGATTATGACTGGATGATAATCCTGAAAAAAGTGGAGAAAATCCCGAAAATGTTACATACACAATTAATGCTTAATTGTGATTGGATGAATTATATTATTACAAAAAATTGTAGTAAAACAAAGCATAACGGTTGTGGTTAGCAAACCGTTTTTTATTAATACCATTAAAGCATTACATCCCACATAGATCAGAGAAGTGAAAGGTGACTTGGTTATATACAAAAGGGCACATGGACAAGATATCTCTAGAATAGTATGGTGATTCGGATGCTTTCTTGCTGGAAGAGTTCAAACTTCAAAATAAAGATTGAACACTACGTGTTGGAAAGCTTCCGAAATTCATATATGTCCTAAGATTTTTAAAATTGATTTTATAGAATGCATCTTTATTGCCTTTGGATCTAACACATAACCTTAAGCGTACACGTTTTCAAGAGAATAATTTATGTTCTTCATTGATATGTCAAATACATGTATAAGATTTTAAGTGATTATCACAAAAACAAAGATAATTAAATCCGCAGATTGGGTTTTTGTTCGATTTCTAATGTTAAAACAATAGGGACATCTTAATTAATCCAAAACTATCATAACTACACAACATATTTGAATACTAATAGCGTTTTTAGTTTGTAGGAAAACATATATAGACATTAGACGTATCATCTACAAACTATAAAACAAAACAATTCCATCATATTCTAAAGCTCATATTTAACACACTATGGGTGTATTTGGTAAAAGTAGTAGTAGGCAGTAGCAGTGAGCAGTTGCCACAACTCACAGCTTCTTAAAGAAGCATTGGAAAAATAAGCAATTAAAAAAATAGCAAAGCTCACCCCTCCTTTGCCAAACGAATAATAAAAATCAAAATGTTTATTGCTCACCGTTCATCGCTTCAAAAAACTCCAAAAAGCTCCACGCCAAACATAGCCTATATGTGTATACAAACAGAAAGAGTTATTCAAGTAGCGTTGAAAGAAAATTGATCTATGATGACCATGTACATGGTATGGGAAGTGATTAGCACACTGTCAATTTTTACATTGAACAATTGTACTTTTAAATATAATGTGTTTTAACAACTTGTACAGTGAGTCCAATCACTTCTCATATGGTATGCATTGAATTAGTGAAACTGCATAGGCCACTAAATTTAGCTTCCTTCGTTTCCTTTTCTATAAAAAAAACTATTTCTACATTTAGTCCCACATTGGCACATAGAAGAAAATGTTGCTAGTTAATATGCCTCATGTGTGTGTCAATTTGTATGATCTTACAAATTTGGATTATAGATGAACTAAATAAAAGATTTAGTGACTCTATAATATGAATTTGTAATCATTATATAATCTCAAAAGTTTTTTTTTTCTTAGTTACATGAACTTCATATATATTTATAGAGAAACTTGGAATCCATTTCTGTATGTAATACTTATTTAGTAATATTAATTTTGAAAACTTAAATGAACAAAAAAGATGGGAGAACGATCTCTCTTAAGTCATGTGTGTGAATAATTGAGATAAAAAGGTTACACGACAATGTCAAAAACACATTATAAGAAAATCAAAATAAATCGCCTCAAGTAAATAAGCAATAGATTAAAGGGCAAATGACAAAAAAATGCATCGAACTTGACACTTTTTATGATTGTGTGTAGCCAACTATTTTTTTCTTATTGTGTGTACTGAACTTTCAAAATTGATTATTGTGTGTATTTTGTGACCATTTTACCTTTAATTTTTCAAATTTGAAGGGTAAAATGGTCATTTTACATGGCGTAATAGTCACAAAATACACATAATGATCGAAATTTGAAAGTTCAAGACATACAATAAGAAAAAAAATAGTTGGCTACACACAATCACATAAAGTGTCAAGTTCGATGCATTTTTTTGTCATTTGCCCTAGATTAAATACACTCTTGTAAGTGATATTTTTGCCTCGTTGCGAATGGCATGTTAAAACTTAAGCACCCTTTTAACCACCTAAACTTCGAAAAAAAATGATATAATTCTATCTCGACATGCATTATTGAGTTAATATTCTTTAGTAACAAACTTGACATCAGCCTAGTCGGTACCTTCTGTTTATTCCCCCCACATTGTAATCCATACTCGTTCAGTTGTGTTTCTAAAGATAAAGTTCTTTCTATTGCTTATGTGAGTATGGTGTAGGTTTGTGCTTTAAGTTGAAAAGATGAAAAAATATAATTTGGGAGATGAAAAATGAATAACAAAAGAAAAAATATATCCAAAGTGGTAATATGCTTTGTGTGTGATTGAGCCTTGCTTGACTTGGAGCTCGGTGGCGGCTCAAGTCTCGTAAAGTTGGTTATACACTTATGATGACATGTTATGTGCTACTGGGTTGACCACAAGCCAAGTCCTTAAGTTGATCATGTTAGGCTACGCTTGAACTCGATTTGTTAACTTGACGAGTAATAAGGATACAAAAAATGCATAATAAACACATTAATGATATAGATTATGGAGTACTAAAAATGCATGAGTCAACAACATTTAGATACTTATTGGATTTTTTCAATAAAACATTCTAGTATTACATCCCGCATAGGTTAGAGAAAGGAAATGTAACTTAGTTATATACAACAATGCACATTGGAAGGTATGTCTAGAATAGTATGATGTTTCAGATACTTTGTTCTTGTGGATTTCAATATACGAAAAAAAAATTGAAATCACTTGTCACGAAGGTGTTTGAAAATTCATATTCGTTCTGAGATTTTTAATATTTATTTTATAAAAGGCCTTTTTATTGCCTTGTGATCTAACCAACTCATAACCTTAATTTTACACGTTTACAAGAGAATAATTTACGTTCTTCATTGATATATCAGACACATGTATAAGAATTCACTTGTCACGAAGGTGTTTGAAAATTCATATTCGTTCTGAGATTTTTAATATTTATTTTATAAAAGGCCTTTTTATTGCCTTGTGATCTAACCAACTCATAACCTTAATTTTACACGTTTACAAGAGAATAATTTACGTTCTTCATTGATATATCAGACACATGTATAAGAATTCAAGTTATTATTACAAAAACGGAGATAATAAAATCCGCAGATTTTGTTCAATTTTTAATGTTAAAACAATAGAGACATCTTAACTAAATCCAAAACTATCATAACTACACAACTTAAGGTGCGTTTGGTATCTCACTATGGGAATGGGACTATCACTATGAAAGTGATTATAGGTGTTTGTTTAATATGAGAGGGTCCACTACTATAGTAATGAATAATAGATTTTATCCATACTCTATATACATCAAACTACCTAGGTATGGATCTTTCATAGATGAGAGACCCACTACTACTATTAAACTCATACCCATTGTCATTCATGACACCATACCAAACTCACCCTTAATAGAATACCAAAAGCGTTGTTAGTTTGTAAGAAAACGTATAGAGACAAGACAAAAGTTCTTTGCAGAGATTACATCATCCCATCATTTTAAATTAAGTGGAAGGATAGTTTTGTAAATTAACCCCTTCTCATTTACTCACAAATCATTCACTGTCATTCACTCTTTCTCTCTCACTTTCTGACTCTTACCAAAAAGATTAATCTTCATCAGATCTAAACATTTTGAAACCCAATAATAACCAAATTTTTACTTAATAATATGTTCGAAATCACAAGCAACAATCAATGGTGAGTTCGATGATGTGGCGAGTTTGATGACGTGGTGGTGGTTGGTGATGGTGATTCACGCCGTTTACCTGTTCTTTGGCCATGTTATTTCACTCTTAGAAGCCCAATAAGAGGCACCACACTATGCGACTATAGGTGCGGGGAAATGATGAGAAAAACTTATTTAATCATACTGAAACCCGAGCCTACACCGGGCGGGCGCCGATCATTTGAAATCAATTCTTTGAAGTGAAGTACAAAGAAAATAGCCAAGAGTTCGATCACAAACATGATTGCGAGTCCGGTAAGTTTTAGCTTGAAAGGTGTTGAAAAGTAAAAGCATGTGCGAAGGAATAAGATGACGGAAAACAAGAAAAGTGCTCATATTAGACAGTAAATAGAATTTCTCAAAGATGAGATAGTTGTAAATGTGAGGTGGACTTGTTATATGTGGTTGGGTAAGTTGGTTCTAATATTATATTATTTTCATAAAGAAAAAACGAACATACCATAAAATAAGGGAGGTGATACTCACATCACATTTTTTGATGCATTCACCATCATTTATGCATTACAGTACTGTAATGCATAAATGATGGTGAATGCATCAAAAAATGTGGTGTGAGTATCAATTCCCATAAAATAAAGATAGGAACAAGTTTCTTCATATTTAATTAGTGCATGGATTCTAGTCAAAAGTCTTGAAAAGAACAAATACATATTTTGAAGGCTTATAAAATTATTTTTATAATTTTATAAAGTAAACCTCAAAAGTCTTCAACTTATTTGTTGTATTTTTACCCAAGTTGATATGAAATCATATGTAATTTAAACACGAATTACATGTGATTTTCACACGAATCACATGTGACTTTCACACGAATCACATGTGACTTAAACGCGAATCACAACAAAAAATAGAATCACGTGTGATTTACTCATTTTTAGATTAAAACAGAATTACATGTGTTTCAGTTTATAACAGCAAAGAGTAAATACACGTGACTTACACACAAATAAAAAGTAACATAATCACACGTGATTTCACAAATTTGTTTTATAAAAAGAAGTTATTAGTTGATTGATATTGAAGATCACATGTGATTATTACTTTAAAGATCGCATGTGAATGGTGAAATCACATGTGATTTATAAAATCACACGTGATTTTTAAAATAACAAATCACAAGTGATTCTACAAATCACATGTGATTTATACACGAATCACAACAAAACATAATCATGTGTGATTTACTAATTTTTAGATTTAAACATAATTACGAGTGATTTATACACGAATCATAACGAAAAACAGAATCATATGTGATTTACTCATTTTTACAAATCATTTGTGATTTTTAAAAAAATAACAAATCAAATGTGATTTTTTTACGAATCACATATGATTTTTCTGGACGGAAATTTTGAAAAAAAGTTCGTCGAAATTATATATAAGTGCATATCTATAGAAAGATAATTTAAATCTCGTCGCGATGGTATATATTTTGTAGCTTTAAGATTTACCGTTTGAAAGATACGTTGTTTTAAAAAAATGGATGAAAAGTGAGTTTTTATATTAAATGAGTTGAAATGACAATTTTATCCTCTCTTTCTTATTTTTTTGTATCATGTGCACCGTTAGATGAAAGGAGATGAAAAGCCAAGATGCATTGTACTGTTCTTTAGATATTTAATGTTTTGTATAGATCTCAACTCATAAAGACAATATTATCTACAAATAATATAACAAAGCAATACCTTCATGTTCTAAAGCTGATATTTTACGCATTTCATATGCATAAAAATATATGTTGAATTAGTAAAACTTGCACATGTTACTAAATTTAATTACCGTCGTTTCTGGTCTATAAAAACTATCTCTATATTTAGTCCCACATTGGTTCATAAAATAAAATGTTGGTAGTTAATATGCCTAATGTATGAATTCGTATGAAGTTTACAAATTCGATTATAGACGAACTAAACAAAAGATTCAGTACCTCTATGATCGCAATTTGTAGATTCATCTTCAAAAGTTTTTTTAATCACATGAACTCCATATATATTTTTTTATTGGAGAAAAAAATTCTTTTATTTTCTATCTCTAGTTTTATAAAAAATTAAAAAGGAAATTTATATCTACAAAACACTTGAAAATATAAAAAACGTGTTTAATTGATGTTTTTATTTTCTATTTTGAAGAATGGGAGGGAGGATTGTGGGTTACAAAAGAAAACAAGGAAAACAACTAAAATTTGTTTTGTAATTTTCCTTGTTAAGTTAGGAAATATGGGATTTTGTGTTTTGCAAAACATTTTGTTTGAATACGTTGATTTGAACGTGATCTCTATTTTCCTTGTTTTTCACAAAACATTTCGTAGAAAATAAGGATGTTTTCCCCCAACTAAACGCACCTTTAGAATCTAGTTCTTTATGTGATACATATTTAGTACAATAATTACTACATATATTGAAACTTCAAATGAACTAGTTGCATTGTCACTTAACAATCATATATACATTAAGTTGGCATCATTTATTAGAATAACATGAGTTCTTTAAAAGATAAACTTTGTATACTAAACACATAAATGATGTAGATTATTGTAGTCCCTATGTTTAATCAACTAAAACACTATAACTATGGTGACACAAAGGTGTGGGGCGTGGTGTAGAGAAGAGAAAAAGAGAGAAAGAAAACTTTATCTTTATTAGAACACACACTTACACTCTCGTGCACACCTCGCAAATGAAGCTTTGTGTGCTGTTTATACTTCAACATACCACTCTAATAGGTTTTTTTTTTTTTTTTTTTTTTTTTTTGAGCGGCGGAGATTTATTAAAGACTAGCAAAAGATAGAAACGAAAATTACAAAGAAGTTATAGAAGCTAAAGGATTTTCCAACCAACTAACCTAACTAAATTTAAACTTCGGATTTCTAGATGAAATCCACAAAAACGATTGAAAAACAATGGAGTCCCAAAGCGTCGCTTTAATGGGAGGAGTACTAGAAAAAATCAAACAGTTTCGGAAGCTCCAAATGGACCACAACAGAGTCCCTCCTACACCTTCTAATACCAGCCTTGCCTTATTCGAAACATGCAATGTGTCAAGCCACTTAAACCACTCCGATATGTTAGCACAAACCGGGATGTCAAGTTCCCACCATCTTGCTAATAAAGCCCATAAGTCTTTCGCCATATCGCAAGAGAAGAAAATATGATTAATTGTTTCAACATCATCTACACACATGGGGCATAAAATAGAACCAACATCGATGCCTTTTCTATCCAAGTTAACCCTAGATGGAAGTTTGTTGAGCATCAATCTCTAAATGAAAACATTAACTTTTATAGGGATGGAACGATTCCAACGAGTAGCAATAGGAACCGTATCAAGAATGTTAGAGTCAACCAAGGAGCGCACAGAAGCAACTGAAAACGTGGTAAAACGCCTAAAGACCATTGCCAAGTATCGCATTTATCTGTAAGAACAATGCCCTCCGTATTAGCTAGAAGCTGAGTGAACTGAGACATTTCTACACCTCCTCTCGGTTGCCGCCTGGGAACAGAATCCCAATCTTGAATAGATAACCGATCCGCAATAGAGCAATCCCTAACGTTATCAAGGAGATATATACGAGGGAATTGCAATTTAAGGGGCTGATTACCACACCAAATGTCCTCCCAAAAACGGCAAGAGACACCGTTTCCTATCTTCCGAGTACACAAGGATACCAAGTCAATTCCTTTCAGCTTTAGGCGTTTAATAGAAGATAAGATTGCGCCCCGTGTACTTTGGCTAGAACTATAAGGAGAATCCTCCATAATACCTCCATGAACCCTGTATATATTCTTTATAACACGCACCCAAAGATCAGAAGAACTACATAAAAACCTCCAAATCCATTTGAAAAGAAGACCTATGTTTAGCCCGTATATGCTTCCTATACCAAGGCCTCCCAAATCCTTATTCGCTAGAGAATTCAATACCCATAATAAAATATGAAATTGATTTCCCTCTCGGCTAAAGATCTGAAACCTACACACTCTCTTAGATTTTTAATATTTATTTACAATAAAGAGAAGAGAAATTTGTTTGTTTATTATGATCATAACAATGCACTTATTCGTGTAACAATGATTAAGTTATCGATATATCGTTGATTTACTCATTCATGCAACAATGATTCACTAATTTGTGTTGTGATTCAATAACTAATATAACGTTGTGATGCGGATCCAGACGTAATAGCCCAAGTGGAAGACGATGTCGAGCCCGCAACTGAAAGTGGCTAGAACCGACCCAAGTTATTGAAGCCCATCCAGCCATGAAGGATAATAATTATGTTTATGATTTGTTTTGTTTCTTGGACCATAATTGTCGTGATTTTGTTTCCTTATTATTTTGTTCTAGTTTCTATTTATTCGTGTAAACTTATGGTCGGAATGGATATGAAAGATAATTGAGTTTTATTAGATAAACGGTGTTTATCGGTCTTTTCTTCTCGGTTGGCGAGATATTCTTCCGACGCC
The DNA here is from genome assembly GCA_022545495.1 of Chrysanthemum lavandulifolium. NCBI lineage: Eukaryota > Viridiplantae > Streptophyta > Magnoliopsida > Asterales > Asteraceae > Chrysanthemum > Chrysanthemum lavandulifolium. The sequence goes on from CM040241.1 coordinate 18,536,211, forward strand.
GATAACTTGGTTGGCAAGTATTGTCGCCGCTAGGTTTAGCCTAGGACTTTCTTTATTTTGTGTTCGTGGATCCGCATCAAGTGGTACGAGCCAAGGAATCTCGGGATGTCCGGAAGGATCGCCATCTTAACCGTCGATTCGCCACGGAGGCAACGGTGAAGAAAAGCAATTTGTTCTATATTCGGATCATCGGGCATTAAAGTTTATTCAAGGCGAGGCTAAGCTTAACCCGCGACCGCAAAATGGGTTGAAATCTTACAAGATTTCAATTTTGTTAATAGACACAAAGCCGGGAACACTAACAAAGTTCTTGATGCTCTTAGTCGGCGTCCCGTTAATGATCTCTTCCACCATTCGGTCATTGGGTTTGAACCACTCAAAGTGTTATATAAAGATGATCACGATTTCAAAGTTATTTGGGAACAACGTCGTGTTACTCCGTTTCGCGATTATGTTAAACGCGATGGTCCGCTCTTTAAGGGACATCGTTTGTGTATTCCTTTGTCCTCGTTTGAGAATCTATTATTCTTGAATGTCACGGGGTGCATTGGCGGTCACTTTGGAAGGAAAAAAGCAGTTTCACTTGTTGGCGTTCTTTTGGCCCAAACTCGTGCGGGATGTGATCAAAATTTTACGACGTTGTCGCACATGCCATGTCGCCAAAGCTCATCACACAAACCGGGGTTATATACACCATTACCTACTCCGTCGGACCGTGGGAAGATGTTAGTATTGATTTTGTCCTTGGGTTACCACTTACACAACGGAAGAAAGACTCTATTATGGTTGTGGTCGATCGGTTTTCTAAAATGGCTCACTTTGTCCCATGTTCAAAGACTTATGATGCTTCTGCGCGGGCACGCTTGTATTTTTCCGAGGTTGTTCGATTACATGGAGTACCAAAACGATTACCGGACGAGATGTAAAATTTGTTAGCCATTTTGGCGTACATTGTGGAGACATTTGGGGCGGTTACAATTTAGTTCTTCTCATCATCCTCAAACGGACGGTCAAACGGAGGTTACTAACCGTGGTTGGGTGCTCTTTACGTTGTCTCGTGGTGACAACAAGCGATGGGATCTTGCCCTTCCATGGCAGAATTCGCGTATAACGGGTCCACTCATAGCTCCACGGGCCGTAGCCCATTCACAGTAGTGTATGGTCGCAATCCTTTACACCTCTTGATCTCGCACCGTTGCGGGTTTGAGCACTATAGTGCGGATGGAAGCGGAGGGTGCACAAATTAAATTGCTTCATGAGCAGTCGGAGATCAAATTACTAAACATAATTTGATATCAAACTCGTGCAAACAAGCATAGGAAGAAGGTGGTTTTCAAGTGGGTGATCTCGTGCGGATATTTTTGCGTCGTGAAAGATTTCCACAGGCGTTTGCTAAGTTACAACCTCGAGGCGATGGTCCGTTTCGTGTCTTGAGCGCATTAATGACAATGCATATAAGATTGAGTTACGGGTCATTATGGTGTCTCGGCTACTTTTAATGTTCTTGATCTTATTCCTTATGTCGACGACACACATTTGCGGTTGACTCGGGGCGAGTCATTCTTTGGGGAGGATGATGCAGATCCAGACGTAATAGCCCAAGTGGAAGACGATGTCGAGCCCGCAACTGAAAGTGGCTAGAACCGACCCAAGTTATTGAAGCCCATCCAGCCATGAAGGATAATAATTATGTTTATGATTTGTTTTGTTTCTTGGACCATAATTGTCGTGATTTTGTTTCCTTATTATTTTGTTCTAGTTTCTATTTATTCGTGTAAACTTATGGCTGGAATGGATATGAAAGATAATTGAGTTTTATTAGATAAACGGTGTTTATCAGTCTTTTCTTCTCGGTTGGCCGAGATATTCTTCCGACGCCGATAACTTGGTTGGCCAAGTATTGTCGCCGCTAGGTTTAGCCTAGGACTTTCTTTATTTTGTGTTCGTGGATCCGCATCACGTTGATTCACTCATTTGCGTTTCGATAATTTGTATAGAAACTTTTTAGTAATGATTCATTATATTCGTGAACAGATTCGAGCTTTGTGTTCGATAATTTGTGTAGAAACGTTCTAGCAATTATTCACTATTGTGTTCGATTCAGTTTTGGATTGTGGTGATGGTGGTGGTGTAGAGGTTGAAGAAAATGTGTGTTTGAGTTAATTTGTGAAAGTGGATGTGTTTATGTGTTTAATGTGTATTATTAGCGTGTTTGGACAAGAAAGCCTAAACACACAAAATTGCCCATAAATTTAACGAGGTTTTTAGCAAGCGGTGTAATTTACCGTTTATTTTAGAGTAAAGTCTAAAAACATCCACATGGTTTGCCCATGTATTTGTATACATCCTAAACTTTTTTGGCACAAAATCATCCTCAGTTAGTAAAGTTGGCACAAATACATCCTCATTAGCAAATTAGGTTAGTGAGGACTAACGGTGCAAATTTATCTCCGTTATATTTACGTAAATCATCCTTGGCAGGGAACAAATTGCAACCAAAGTCCTTAAATTTATTTACAAATTCGTCCACATGGTCGCGTTGGTCAGCCACGTGTCACCACATGTGGTGCCAGCGTGTAGCGGGTCGGGTCGGGTCGGTAAATGGGTGGGTCGGGTTGCCACGTGGACCAATAAGGTGGTGCCACGTGGCATTGGTAAAATATATCACCATTTCGTCACCCATGGGATTCGAACCCGAGACCTTTTGGTTGGGAAGCATAGCTTTGCCCAACTGGGCTAAGCATAGCTTCATTTATTTCACCCTAAATCTAATACATAACCCTTTCAAAACTTTATGAGCCCAATTCAACATTATTAAAAGGTTCAATTTAGTTTTTGGCATATTAATTTACGGAGTTATATGGATTGTAAAAATAAATAAATATACCGTCGGACTCGTTTTTCGTGCTCTTTCCAATGGTATACTCGGGAATTTTTCGACTTCGTTTGAACCTCGAAAATCGAAAATCACCATTTTTCTTTGTTTTGCATTTTTGAGGTCCCAACCAAGTCAAAAATTCCCCGACCTCTACCTCGGACTCGTTTTTCGTGCTCTTTCCAATGGTATGCTAGGGAATTTTTCGACTTGTTTGAACCTCGAAAATGCGAAAATCATCATTTTTCTTTGTTTCGCATTTTTGAGGTTCAACAATCTAAAAATTCTAGCATACCGTGGAAAGAAAAAAATGAATCGAAATCGGGAATTTTTCGACTTGGTTGGGACCTCAAAAATGCAAAAACAGAAAATGGTGATTCGCATTTTCGAGGTTCAAACAGTCAAAAAATTTCTCGCATACCATTGGAAAGAGCACGAAAACAAGTCCGACGGTATATATTTATTTTTTACGATCCGCTCAGAATTAATATGCCAAAACTAATTGAACCTTTAATAATTAGCTGGGCTAAAGTTTTGAAAGGGTTATGTATAAATTAGGGTAAAATAAATGAGCTTAGCCCGATTGGCAAAGCTATGCTTCCCAACCAATAGGTCTCGGTTCGAATCCATGGGTGACTTAAATGGTGATATATTTTACCAATGCCACGCGGTGGCACCTCATTGGTCGGCGTGGCGGCCCCGATTCCATTCGCGCTTCCCGACCCTGCCTGCGTGGCACCACTCATGTTGTGGCGTGGTGCTGACCAACGCGACCACGGCGATGTAAATAAATTAAGGACTTTGGTTGCAATTTGTTCCTTGCCACGCGATTTATTTACGAATATAACGGAGATAAATTTGCAACGTTAGTCCTCACTAACCGAATTTGCGAGAGGATGTTGTGCCAACTTTACTAACTGGATGGATGATTTTGTGCCAAAAAAAGTTTAGGGATGTATACAAAATACTGGCAAAACCATGTGGATGTTTTTAGACTTCTCTTTATTTTATAAAGGACCTTTTTATTGTTTGGATGTAACTGTCTTATAATGGTAAAACTAGTCGCTTGGATTAATGGTACTTTTTTTTGGGGGGAATTGCATATATACCCATTAAAACTTAAAAACTTGCATATTTCCCCACAATACAAGTTTTTATTGCATGATGTACAATGCAATTTAAGCATTCTTTGTGTATATATGCAAATATGCAAGTTTTAGTGGGTATATATGCAATTGACCATTTTCTTTTAGAGAAGAACTTATGCTCTTCATTGATACATCAAACACAAATTAGCATTACCAGCCCGGAAATTCTTCCAGCCGTTTCTCATTAAAATGAAAATCGTATTAATTTCAATCGTTAAAGCTCTATCAAATAAAAATGTCCCCAACAACGATTTAAGATAAAAAAAAAATTATGTACATCTTTACTCTTTATAAAGCATTTAGGACTTTTATTTTTAGATGCATGTTACAATAAATAAATTATAACTAATACAATGAATTTAATATTTTTATAGTTAATATTAACAACTTTTTTTAATTTGCATACATAATAATATGTTGTATTAATTCTTCATAGTCTCACAACATAGACACACAATTTCTAGAAACTATCTTTTATCGAAAATCGTTAAACAAAATTTGGCAAAAAAACATAAAATCATAAATTTGCTAAACAACATTCGCCTGCGAACCCGCTGCTTTGCGCGGGTGTTATGCTAGTGTTTCTTAATATGTTAAAGTTAGTCCCAGTGTCGAACAATCCACCAAACTCAGTGATCGAAACCCATCCTTAATCGCAATTGTGAACACCTCTACAGGAAACACATTTGTCATACAGGAAGTAGTATGCGGCATTGTTAGGCCCATCGATAGCCTCCTAAGCCCAACTATTGAAAGTTTGATACCGAGTTTCCTCCAAGGCTTGAACTAGTCGATTGCATATAGTCGAAACATGTCGATGTGTTGCGAATGATAGAGCACTCGATGAATAATCTCAAATCCAGGAGCATTGGCTTTAAAACTCAATATAACCTATCTCAATAACTTCAAAAGATGAAACCTTTTCACAAATGAGACTAAATAATGCATATTACCATAGTTAAAATGCATGCTTATTACATAAGAACATAATTTATATAAACTAATGTGATTCATTTTTTTTTTGGTTAGAAACTAAACTCTAACTAGAGTATGGTTTTGTACATTTGTTAGAAACTAAACTCTAACTACAGTATGGTTTAGTATTAGTAATAATAGTAAGACCTTTATTTGCTTCAAATGAATTAGTTGCATTGTCACTTAACAATCGTATATACATTAACTTGGCATCATGTATCATAGTAACATCAGTTCTATAAAAGATAAACTTTATATAATAAACACATAAACTTTGTTAACAACATTTAGGCACTTACCGGAATTTTTCAATAAAAGCATTTTGGCATTACATCCCACATATGTCATAGAAATCAAAGGTAAGTTGGTTATATACAATAGTGCACATGGACCATACGTGTTTAGAATGGTATTATGTTTCGAATCCTTGGTTATTAGGGGAGTTCAATGTTAAAATATAAATTGAATTCTTTGATTATCCAAGGGTCCGAAATATGTACATATTGCTAAATTTTAGTATTTATTTTATAAAAGTCTTTTTTATCATTTTTTTTTAATATTTATTTCAAAAAAGACTTCGTTATCGCGTTTGGATTTGCATGTCATCTTATTGTTCACCCGGAAAATCTAATTGTTTAAGACAAATCACTTCCCTAACTACCTTATAATCTTAGTCGTACTCGTTTTCAGAGAAGAACTTAGGTTCTTCATCGGTATATCAAATACAAATTAACATAACCACATCAAACAATTAGGAATATGAGTAGGCTTGCTAATTAGGCATAAATGCATCCACTATGGTGGTTTATGAAAAGGTTTATAAAGTTATGAAGATGTCTAAAAGTTTGTAAACTAGTGCAATAGAATTATATAGATCGTTCTTGAAATTGAATATTTACACATTTCTAATTAAGATTCTAATCCTGGTTACTTTTGTGGACAGGCAAGAAAACTGCAAGAACGATGATGGAGACCAAAGTGGTTCCAAAAGGACGAAGATGGTTGTTTCCGTTACGTGGGTGGATACTGGGAAACCCGAGACAAGAAAGACTGGAGTGGATTCCTAGATATATTTGGGCAGAGTATCGAGATGCCTCTTGTTGGAAAATTTAGTGCACTTGTGGGATTAGTTCACACCTTGTAATGGGTTAGGAGGTACGGAGTGTACACCCATAAGGTCCATGAACACCCTGACTCTTATAGTGGTTTGTATTGGTAGTGCTAGTAGAAAGTACTACTTGTGGAAAGTACTGCTTGTGGAAAGTCTTGCTTGTTGAAATCTTGCTTGTGGAAGAATCTTGCTTGTGGTTTCCAGCGATAAGCGAGTTTCCAGCGATGAGCAGATGTTTCCACTAAAGTGCTATGAAAGTACCGCTAGAGGTATGAAATCTTGCTAGTGTTAAAAAATCTTGCTAAATGGCGATTACAAGCTTAATGACCACGTTTAATTGGTCATGTAACCACTAACGACTATAATGGGGATAGTTATGAGGGTGATTAATGGGCGATTAATCCTCATAATTCCATTTGAGCGGTGAGAGTAATCTCCTATAAATAGCGATCGATTATGCATGAGACACACGAAAACCATTAACACTTATTAGCGCAGGTTATAGAATTGTGCCTAATTCCATAAGCGCATTTGGTCTTATCCCAAGTAGATATTCGTAACCGGGCATTAGGCTCGAATAGTTTATTTTGGAAAGTGATCACACGATTCCAAGTGATATCCGTAACCACCTAGTGGTATTTATTCTCACGACTATTGTTGTTTCTGCGACATTGATTATCTTAACCCTTCTTTGGGACACTGACACCAACAATCAAAGTAAACTATTTTGTGATAATCAATGGCAACTTCTGCAATGAAACACATGGCTTCAAACTTTGCCAAGCTTGATAAGTTTGAAGGGGTGGACTTTAGGAGGTGGCAGAAGAAGATGCACTTCTTGCTGTCAAGCATGAGTGTGGTGTGTCACAATTCTCAAATTCCGGTCATTTCTTAAATTATATATGCATCATCTTAGTTCATTCATGGCATTTCAATTCACATTAAACGCGTAAGTTTTATATTAAATAAACGTTATCGCGTGAGTTATTATTTTAAATATTTAATCCGTTACTTTCAAAAATGATCCCGACATATTTTTATACTTACATTTAGTTGTAAAAACTATATTTTGAGTTTAACTAGTGTTTTGGATTTATTTCGTATATAAATCGTTAAAGTTATATTATTACGACACTTTTCTTAAAAATTACTCGATAATTATTTTATCACTCAAATTTCACAAGGAATGTATTTTTACAATTTTTATTATCTCATTATATTCTATTTTGGTCTATTAAAAATCTCTTTTACCTAAAAACTACCATTTACCTTACAAATTACATTTAACTATACAACTTACTTACACATTTTTGACAAATGATACACAAGTTTATAAAAAAAAAATATATATATAAAATTTTGAAACACCCTCCCCTAAAAACCGGCCAAGGGGAGGGGTAGGCATTTATGGTTGTGGTAAAATTTTCAAAAGTATAGATATGTACATTATATCATTCATGCATTTCATTTTCAACTCCAATAATACAAGTCAAGAAAAATCTCCTTCCTCTCTTTGTTCTCTCATCACAACCGGCCATAGAAGAGTTCACAAGGGATCACAAAAATTTTCCAAGCTCAAGTGATTTTACAATCTAGATAATACTCTTTATTAGGTTTTGAAATAAAAACCAAGAGTGTTTAGGATTAACCTTGGTTCTTTGCACCTCATCATAGTACTTGTAAGCATATTTCTATCATTTTACATATTCCATCTTCATTTTATATTCATCTCTTCATTTTTGGAGCAAAACATGCAAGACTTGTGTTGTTTATACCATTTTACATGATTTTTAGAGCTATTTATATATATGGTCATCCTATAATTATCCCCTTGGTATACTTTGGTCTTGATGATGATTAGGAACCCATGACACCCTAAGAAGGTGTATGGTAGGATTAGATTAGCTTTGGAGTTGATTTGAAGGGATTAGAATAGGTTTTGTCCGAGAAAACTATTTTCGATACGTATATTATATGTTCTGTCCTTGTTTCATTTTTCTGGAAAATCCGACTTTAGTCACGACATTTGACATTGATAATTAGAAAATATACTTTAAAACGAATCCGTGGCGGCTTGAGCGGATTAAAGCGGAGTTATAACGAAGCCGTGGTGAATTTTTAAAGTTTGACGACGAAAAATATATTTTTCAGAAAATTCAGCATACCATTTTATTTTGTACAAGTCAAAAGCAGCCTTAAGCTTCACAAATTATTTCGACTTATCAAAATATATTAGTATACTTTGATACGAAGCTAAGGACGTATTATCGTAGAAAAGCGGACTTGAAGCGACAAATATATGCACGTTTTCATAAATTTGCCGTAACTATTATTTTCGAAAAACTATATTATTTCTACGATACAAGTGTTACGGTAGCTGTAACGTCCATGTTGAGGGCTGTTTTTAACGAGGTTGTGCAACTGTTTGGAACGAATTGTCTTCTAATAAAATTAAGTTCACCGGGCATATTTTTCAAAACGACAAGCTGTTTGTAAAGCGGAGTTGTAGTAAATTATTTACGGATGTTCAAACTTGGCCGAAACTCACTTTTTGGACTACAATTTGACAAAATCACTATCTTTAACCCTTATTATCTCTATGTTCGAGACCTTTTTGACGAAAACTCCTGAACTGAAACTTCTATATTTCGATACAAACTTTCCAAAACCGTCGAGTTCGTTCTCTAACGTGCAACGTACACCATTTTACGACTAGTTTTCCAAAGCCATTTTTGTTAATTTCATGAAATTTCCGACGGCATTGTTTTGCGACGAAAAGTGAAAATTTCACCATAAATCATTATAAAACCATTGTAGGATGACATTTTGACGTAAATACTTGTAAAGTAATTTTTGAATGGTCAAGACGTCAAAAGAGTATTTTTCGACGATTAGTAATATTTTTCAAAACTCGCTAATGGTATAAATAACATACGAAATGCATGCATAACATTACATTGCAACTCATTGCATATCATATCATTCATAATAGGTCAGTTTCGGGATTCACGCTACATCTTGGTGTAACCACTTTTGTTATCGCATCTATTCATCAGGTGAGTAATCACATCCCCTTTTTACCGTTTTACTATATTTTTGAGGCTGAATGCATGAATCATACTTGAATTAAATTGAATCTTACTTTTGTGAACTCGAATCAAATCCTTGAACTTAATTACGAATTTATGACTTGTTGGAATTTATTGAACCGTACATGTTATGACCTTGACCTAAAGTCTCCTTTGTTCGGAGCATCACTATAAAGTCTCCCATGTTCGGAGCATCACTATAAAGTCTCCCATGTTCGGAGCATCACTATAAAGTCTCCCATGTTCGGAGCATCACTATAAAGTCTCCCATGTTCGGAGCATCACTATAAAGTCTCTCGTGTTCGGAGCGTATCTTTGGGAAGAGGCACCCAGTATATCTTTGGGAAGAGGCACCCAGTATATCTTTGGGAAGAGGCACCCAGTATGTCTTTGGGAAGAGGCACCCAGTATAACTTTGGGTAGTGGCACCCAGCTAAATTTTGGTTTCATCGGTAGCATTCCTGAATTATTATATTCGTGGTACTATATTGTGAACTATTATGACCGCTTATACTTGACCACTTGATACGCTATATTTTTGTGCAATGGGTTGTAAACACCTGGGTTGCAAGTTTTGTATGGTGAACTTGGGCCGAGTGGATTTACAAAGCCTTTGCTTTGGGATCTATTTTCGTTGACCGAAAGCTTTGACTATTTCTTACGAGTTTTCTTATTTTTGCTAAGCGTGTTTACTCACCAACTATTTTCATAGTTGACCCGTTTTCTCTCATGCATTTGGTGATCGTTAGTAAGCTTTTTCTACTAGGTCTTGCATAATGAAGTTTTCACTTGTTACTACAAATCATTATGTAATAGAAGCATAATATTTTGGGAACTAAACTTGTAATATATTTGCCGATGGCGGCTAAACTAGTATTGTAATGGTGTACTCTTTCTTTTAAATATAAATGTTGGTATGTTCTATTATCTTGTGCTTATGTTCCCTTCCGTTACACCTCGTGTTTCTGCCTCCAGCGAGGGTGTGACATGGTGTATGTGCTTACTACACCTATTCACGATGATGGGGATGATGCTACTGTGAGCGGATCGGAAGGAGAAGCAAATGGGAGAATGATGACTACATATGCAGAGGTCTTATTCTCAATGGTATGTCGATTCTGTTTGATATTTATCGAACTTTGAATCTTCAAAGAACTGTGGATTCCTTGGATGCCAATATATGGTGAGGATGCATCAAGTAAGAAGTTTCTTGTAAGTAATTTCACAAATTACAAAATGGTGATTCAAGACCGTTATGGAACAATACAATGAACTTCTTGGAATACTTGGAAGGTTTACACAACACAATATGCACATGGATGAGGCTATTCAAGTCTCTTGTGTTATTGATAAACTTCCTCCTTCTTGAAAAGATTTCAAGCATACCTTGAAACATAAGAAAGAGGAATTAACTCGGTTGAGTTGGGCGATCATCTGCGCATTGAGGAATCTCTCAAAGTGCGGGATAATGACAAGCCAAAGAAGCAATGCTCTTGGTGCATCTGTTGTCAATATGGTGGAGCATAACAACTCCACCGGTACAATGACAACAAAGGCAAGCATAAATTTCATGATAACACAAGGCGATCCTAACAAGAAGGCAACACCTACTTGTTGGAAATGTGGCAAGGCCGGTCACATTAAAGGGGACTGCAAGGGTGTTAAAGTTGGTGGTAAAGCCAATGGATCGAGCACTAATGGTTCGGGGGTGGTGGTTGACCAACTCATTGAAAGGTCGAATATGTTTAATAAGTCTTTTCGGTTATTATGTTACATATGTATCTGAATCTTTTATGTGCAGGATGATGATGTTGCGTGGTGGGTTGACTCTGGTGCAACAGTTCATGTGTGTAAAGATAGAAGCTGGTTCAAGACTTATGTGCTACTGGGTTGACCACAAGCCAAGTCTTTAAGTTGATCATGTTAGGCTATGCTCTAACTGATTTGTTAACTTCGAGTAGTTTTGAATTATGCTCAACTAGGTACGAGAAATACTTGAACAAGTGTGAGCTCTATTAAACGTAAGCCCATTTGGGCTTATTTTTTATAAGCTCCAAATTTATGTCTTATTTTGAGACTTGTCGGCTTATATAAGTTTATTATGATATATCAAACATGAACACCTCCCAAGCCCAACTATTGAATGTTTGAAACTGAGTTTCCTCAGGGGCTCGAACTAGTCGATTTCATATTGTCGAAACATGTCCCTGTGTTGCTAATGATAGAGTACTCAATGAATAATCTCAAATCCAAGAGCATTGGCTTTAAAACTCAATATCAGCTATCTCAGTAACGTCAAAAGATAAAAGCCTTTTACAAATGAGACTAAATAATGCAGCAAAATAGCGAAAAATGCAAGTATCCTTTTCACGTAAAACAAAATTTTATATAAACTAATGTGATTTTTTTTCTTTTTTTCTTTTGTTAGAAACTAAACTCTAACTACATTACGGTTTAGTACATTGGTTGAAATAGTAAGACATTTATTTGCTTCAAATGAATTAGTTGCATTGTCACCTAACAATAAAAATCATAAATACATTAACTTGGCATCATTTATCATAGTAACATAAATTCTTTAAAAGATAAATTTTATATAATTAACACATAAATGATATAGATTATGGAATACTAAAAATGCATGAATATTTAATACTCCCTCCGTCCCTAAATAAATGTCCACTTGGACTTTTTGTGGTCTTCATTATTTAACTTTGACCTTAAATATTTTCGTTTGTGTTATATAATACTTGATGCAAAAATATAGGAATGGATTGGGTTTTAAATGTATTTTAATTGGTATAATTTTCATCAAGTATTATATAATACAAACAAAATTATTTTAGATCAAAGTTGAATAATGAAGACCGCAAAAAGTCCAAGTTGACATTTATTTAGGGACGGAGGGAGTACATTTTTTCAATAAAACCATTCTAGAATTACATCCCACATAGGTTAGAGTAAGGAAAGAAAATTTAGTTATTTACAACACTGCACATGGACCAAATGTGTCTAGAACAATATGATGTTTCGGATCTTTATTGCTACGGGAGTTCAATGTACGAGATACAAATTGAACTACCGTTGGAAAAAAGGTTCAAGATTCATATATGTCCTAAGATTTTTTAGATTGAATTTTTAGAATGCATCTTTATTGCCTTTGAATCTAACTAACACATAACCTTCAGCATACACCTTTTCAAGAGAGTAGTTTATGTTCTTCATTGATATATCAAACACATGTATTAGATTTTAAGTTATTATCATAAAAACAGAGATAATAAAATCCGCAAATTAGACTTTGTTCAATTTCTAATGTTAAAACAATAGACATCTTAATTAAATCCAAAACTATCATAACTACAAAACTTAATAGAATACCAAAAGCGTTGTTAGTTTGTAGGAAAACGTATAGAGACAATATTATCTACAAATAATAAAACAAAGCAATACCTTCATGTTCTAAAGTTGATATTTAAGACATTTCATATGCATAAAAATATACGTCGAATTATTAAAACTTGCACATGTCACTAAATTTAATTACCGTCATTTCTGGTCTATAAAAACTGTATCTACATTTAGTCCCACGTTGGTTCATAAAATAAAATGTTGGTAGTTAATAATTTAATATGCCTCATGTATGAATTAGCATGATGTTTACAAATTCGATTATAGACGAACTAAATAAAAGATTCAGTAACTCTATGATCGCAATTTGTAGATTCATCTTCAAAAGTTTTTTTTTTTTAATTACATGAACTCCATATATATATATTTTTTACAAATATTTAGAATCCATTTCTTTATGTGGACATATTTAGTACAATAATTACTACGTATATTGAAACTTCTAATGAATTAGTTGCATTGTCACTTTAACAATCATATATACATTAAGTTGGCATCATTTATCGAAAAAACATCAATTCTTTAAAGGATTAACTTTTTATACTAAACACATAAATGATAGACTAAAATACACGGTTGGTCCCTAAACTTGTCAATCCGCTTCTCGTTGGGATAAACCTGGGCCTTTTCATCGTCGGGGGTCCCTATTTCAAGTTTCTTACTCGTTACAGGTCCTTTGATCATATTGCCGTCAGTCAAGGACGTCAGATGGCGTTAGATTTGGCTTGACTTCAAGGGCACATTTGTCATTTTACTACTGTCCATTAATTACCGTCTCAGCCCACTTGTTTACCTAGGGGCGCTACAGTAAAACATCGCTAATAAAAGGGAAATTTTATCACCACTCATCCTTTATCTTTCCTAGTATTATGTAAAATGACGAATGAAAACGACGTCATATTTCACTTGCGAGGCCTGATAGCAGCTGTATATTTATGAATTTAGTACTAAATTGAGGTTAATTGCTCACTTTTGAGAATTAATTGAAGAAATAAAGATGTAATTCGTACCTTAGAATGCAATGATATGTGTGAATGCAATGATATGTGTGGTGTTTTTGTGGAGGTAACCAGAGGAGAGGAAGAAAAGTAGAAGAAGAAGATTTAATAATCCAAATATATGAAATGTCCTTTATGCCCTTAGCTAAAAACAAAAAAGTAAAGCAAATAACAAAGTTGACTAACGGAAAACGGGTCAAGAGGCCAAAAGGGACCACTTTAGACTATAAAAGTTGAAAAAAGGACATCTGGCGATGAAAAAACCCAGGTTTGTCCCAACGCGAAGCGGATTGACAAGTTTAGGGATCAACCGTGTATTTTAGTCTATATTTTATTTACTTATTACGAGGTGTTGATTATTACATATATATTTCATAAAAAAAATGTTTCTACTTACTTGTGACTACGGACCACTATCAACTAATTTGACTATAATCCCATAACATTATTGACTACCACGACGCAAAATCATGCCACTTTCAATTATTTTTATATGAATTAGTTTGATATTATCCATTACTTTTTTAAAAGTTACTCAAACTCATTATATTTTCGCTATTAATAAAGTTATTGTAAAAGAAAACATAAAATTGAAAACATTTTTTGCCGAAAATTTTATTACTTGATACCCGCCGCCGCAACGCGCGGGTACCCTACGATAGTATTCTAAAGATTTGAAATATGTGACATGAAACTTTTGGCATCCATAAATTTATCGTCACATAAAACGTTTCAGATTATAAAGCATGGTTCATTGAAAATTTTTATTTCAGGGTACCCGTCACCTTTTATTATATACATTCTTATATAAGATATCTGATAGGATCACTTAAAAAATAATGAGAGGTGAAAATCATGAACCGAACACTTATTGATTGGTATAATTGCTTGCCTTTTATTTGATAACAAGTTACAAACATATAGGTTACATCAGATGGTTCTAGAGAAAATACATATGGGCTAGGCCTGACAACATAAATGATACATCCGGGTCTTTGTACAATATATCAACTAATACTCTCTCGCAATTGGAGCAGGAGGAAGCCGGACGTTCAAACTGGATTTAAACTCTTCAAACAAGGCTCTTGGAAGTCCTTTAGTGAAGATACATGTGTACTGGTAACGGGAGGGTACATGTAGGACGCGCACCTGACCGACAGTAACCATATCACGAATAAAATATATTTCAATCTCAATATGCTTTGTCCGTTGATGTTGAACGGGGTTTACAGACAAATAGATGGCACTAACGAGTAATCACACACATACTATAACGAGAAATCACGCTATCAAAGATAACCGAAATGCGTTTTTAGCTACTATAAACACTTGCTTTTCGCTAATACCTAACACTCGCCGGCCAATGTTGTGCATATCACCACAGTATAGTGCGGAAAGCATGCTAGTTATTAAAAGAAAAAAGATAATAAATCCACAAATTTAACTTTGTTCAATTTTTAATGCTAAATCAGTAGACATCTTAATTAAATTCAAAACTCTCATAACCACATAGTTAATTTGAATACTAAAATCGTTCATATAGACAACATCATCTACAAATTCTAAAACAAAGGGATGCCATCATGCTCTAAACCTGATATTTAACACACTTCATAGTTCAAATCGTTCATATAGACAACATCATCTACAAATTCTAAAACAAAGGGATGCCATCATGCTCTAAACCTGATATTTAACACACTTAATAGTTCATTTTGTCTCTGTATGATAAAGTAAAAGGCCTTAAGTCCCTTATCAAACTTTGGTTATCTCGCTCTAAAGAAAATGAAGAGAGTAGAAAGAAATCCATTTTGGCCTCATTGAGGAGTTTAGATGAAAAGATTGACGCGGGCAACGCAAGTGAAGAAGATAGAATGCTTTGAGTTAATACTTGGCACGAGCTTGTCAATATAGATAAGTTGGAATCCATGGACTTGCTTCAAAAGGCTCGGGTTAGATGGGATGTGGAAGGAGCGAAAACTCCAACTTTTTCATGGCATCATAAACTCCAAAGGCATACACAAACGATTCAAGGTATCTTATATGAAGGTGTTTGGATTTCGATCCAAGCGCTATAAAGATGGCTTTTCTTAATTTCTATAAGGATAAGTTTTCATGTCATGATTCCTCAATTATTTTTCCCCCTTTATCGGCTGTAAAACATCTAAGCGACTCGGAACGGTTATTTCTGGATTCAATGGTATCTTTGGAGGAAATTAGAAGTGCGGTTTAGGATTGTGGTAGTCAAAAAGGACCGGGTCCGGATGGTTTTTCTTTCATGTTTGTTAAAAAATATTGGGACATTATGAAGCTTGATATTCAGAATTTCGTGGTTCGATTTTCTCTCGGTTCGTTCCCACCAGTGCAATTCTTCCTTCTTTACTTTAATCCCAAAGGTGTCTAATCCTCTTTATATCAAAGACTTTAGACCTATTTCCTTATTGGTTTTCAATACAAGATTGTTGCAAAAATCCTCGCATAAGCAGGCTTTCCAAGGTCATAGATTCAATCATTAGTCATGAGCAATCGGCTTTTATTTGGTCGCTAAATTCTTGACGGCCTCTTATTCTTAGTGAGGTTATCGGTGGTATAAGCGAAAGAACAAGATGTTGTTATTCAAAGTCGATTTCAAAAGCTTTTGATTGAGAAGTTGGCGTTTCTCGACCATGTCATGGATAACCTTGGTTTAGTAATACTTGGCGTAGATGGATTAAAGGCGGGCTTAATTTCTTCGAGGGCCTCTATTCTGGTCAATGGAAATCCTACTTCGGAATTCTCTTTAAAAAGAGGATTGAGGCAAGGAGACCCTTTATCGCCTTTCCTATTTATTATCGTCATGGAAGGGCTCCATATTGCTCTTAGGGACGGTTTAAGGGCAAATTTGTTTCGAGGTGTTAAAGTTGGTTCTTCTGATATTCGGCTTTCCCATTTATTTTACGCAGACGATGTCATTATTTTATCCGAATGGAACCAAAGTGATATGGACAACATCATTCGCATCCTCGATGTCTTCTACCTTGCTTGGTCTCAAAATTACATCTCAAGTCGAATCTTTATGGTGTGGGGTTTAAATCGATGAAGTAGATCGTATGGCTTGGTGCAGGTTGCTCGGCTAGCTCTCTCCTTTTTCCTATCTTGGTCTTCCTATAGGTTCGAACATGAGCGAATCTCGGTGGAATATCACGATAGATCGATTCAAGAATAGATTATCGGGTTGGAAAGCAAACTTGTTATCGTCGGTGGTCGTCTCACTCTCATCAAATCGGTGCTAGGAAGCCTTGGCATTTATTATTTATCTATATTTAAAGCTCCAAGCGGTCCTTAAAGTCCTCGAGAGTCTTCGTGCCTCGTTTTTTGGGAGCTCTTGGTGACAAAAGGAAGCTTGCATGGATTAAATGGTCTAATATTTTAGCTTCCCTTGATAAAGGTGGTTTAGTTGTGGGTAGCCTTAAAGCTTTCAATAATTCCTTACTTCTCAAATGGAGATGGCGTTTGCTTAAAAGCCCGCCTGCCCTTTGGGTAAAGGTTCTTAAATCTATTCATGGCGAAGAAGCAGGTTTAGAGCTTTGAGGTTGTCAATCCAATGGGCTTTGGGCTCGTATAGTTGGCTCCATATATCACCTTCATTCAAGTGGTTATGTTCCCTTGAATTCTATTCGTTTCTAGGTTGGAGATGGTTCTATGATTCGTTTCGGAAAGATACATGGTTGGGTGACTCTCCTCTTTGTTCTCGTTTTAATGATTGTTTCACCTTGAGAAGAACCAAAGCGCCTCATTAAAGATCGATTGTCGAAGGCTCTTGGATGTGGGATTGGTGTAGGCCGGTGAATGGAGGGAGATCTCTAGAAGATCTCAATAATCTCCTGGCTGAAATAGGTTCGTTGATCATTGAGGTGGATAGAGATTCCGTTGTCTCTTCCTTCTCCACAGATGGATCGTATTCTGTGAGTATCGTTCGGAAGCATCTTGATTCATGCATGCTTCCTTCTTCTCTCCCAAGCACAAGGTGGTATAAGATTATTCCTCGGAAGGTTAATATCTTTATGTGGCGTTTGTTTCTTGATAGGCTTCCTCATCGCCTTAACCTCTCATCTCGTGGTTTGGACATTGACTCGATTATGTGCCCTGTTTGCAACAAGAGTGTTGAGTCCAATTATCATGTTTTTTTCTCTTGCGATACAGCTTCTAACATTTGGAGTCTTGTCCGTGGATGGTGTGACTTAAAAATCCTGACTTTTAATTCCTGTGGATATTGGGATTCTTGGTATTCTTCGTGGAGAGCTTCAAAGGACGAGAGAGACCGAGCTTATGTTATTTTCGCTTCCACATGTTGGATGCTTTGGCGTTTTAGGAATAATCACATTTTCAATCCTCAGGTTATGAGAAAATGAGACATTTTTTATAACATCCGTTGTTTTTCTTTTTCTTGGTTAAAGTTTAGAGGAAAAAATATCGCCTTTGTAATGCTAGCATCTTGCTAGTTTTTTTTTATATATATATGCCGCCATTCAAAAAAAAAAAGGTGTTTGTTATTCCAGTAGCTCATTTAGTCCCACATTGGTTCAAAGAAGAATATGTTATTCGAGTAGCTCATTTAGTCCCACATTGGTTCAGAGAAAATTGATCTACGAAGACCATGTATATGGTATAGTACTTTTTTGATAAAACTCATTTAGTCCCACATTGGTTCAAAGAAGAATATGTTGGTAGTTAATAAACTACCTTAGTGCATATGGCTCATACATGTGTGAGTTAGTATGATGTTTATCAGTTGTAACCTAGATTGCCTAATTAAAAGATTTAGGCACTCTATAATTACGATTTGTGAATTCATATAAAATTCATAACTTTTTTTAATTACACGACCTCTGTATACTTGAAAGTATTATCATTTTCATTTAATCCATTCTGTCGTACATATTTTTTAGTACAATAACTAATTTTGAAACTTCGATACTATTTACATACATGGCCTCTCTTAGGTGCGTAAATAATTGATAAGAAGGTTACATGACAATGTTAAAAACACATTATAAGAAAATCAAAGTAAATCACCTCAATTAAATAAGCAATGGGTTAAATAAACTCTTGTTAATGATCATTTTTGCCTCATTGCCAATGGCATGTTAAAACTTACCGTGAAAAAAAAAATGTTTCCTTCTTTATTTATTTTTCCTTTATTTTCCTTTGCAAGTTTAAATACTGTTACTTAAAAAAAAAAAAAAAAAAAAAAAAAAAAAAAAAAAAAAAGGTTATTTGGTTGTTGATCATTTAGGTTGCTTTCAATATCCGTCATTTGAAGACCTCGAAGACATATACTTGCTACCGGGTGCATATTCATCAGGAAATTAGTTGTAGCTTTATTATTCAAGTTTTTTTATTTCAGTCCGAGCTTTTTCGACTCCGGCGCTCGAATTCCAAAAAGGTATTAGAGGACAGATTAGTAGGTCCAAGCCCATTTATGCACTTATGGTCCGTTAGGGTTTCATGTCATGTAATCTCTATAACAGCTTAATAATACATCACAACTTACATAGAATTAACTAAGGGTAAGTCATTGAATCATTGATCATATTTGCCTCATAGCTAGTTTGCCATAGGCTTGTTAAAACTTAAGCACCATTTCCACCTCCCAAACTTCAAAACGAACGACATAATTCTATCTCGACATGCATTATTAAGTAAAAATATTCTTAATAATCATTGCCATTGACTTGTTAAAACTTAAGCACCATTTTAACCTCTTAAACTTCAAGTAGAAAAATGCTACATCCATAAAAGTGGAACATATAAACAATCTTTCACAAAATGACTTGTTACCAATTAAGATTAGTAACAAACTTGACATCAACCTAGTCGGTTTAGTACATAATAAACAATAACTAATGTGATTTTTTATTTGTTTGTTAGAAACTAAACTCTAACTACAATATGCATGGTTTAGTACATTTGTTGGAATAGTAAGACCTTTATATTTGACAAAAATACACCGTTGGTCCCTAAACTTGTCCAAAAGCATCGCAGGGGCCTCAAACTTGGGATTTTAGTCGCCGTGAGTCCAAAACTTGGGTTTTTGAGGCCGGTTGAGTCCCTTTGACCGTAA
The DNA here is from genome assembly GCA_022545495.1 of Chrysanthemum lavandulifolium. Taxonomy (NCBI): domain Eukaryota; kingdom Viridiplantae; phylum Streptophyta; class Magnoliopsida; order Asterales; family Asteraceae; genus Chrysanthemum; species Chrysanthemum lavandulifolium. Next base: position 18,555,921 of record CM040241.1, read on the forward strand.
TCCGTTGGTCAACACCGTTATTGAGCCTGTTGGCAGGGAGAGTGATCATGAATTGATGATACATTCCTTAACTTATTCGAGTCATCAATGACTTGTGATATGAAACGGAGTATCAGTTAATACTTGGAGGTATGAAGCACGATTATTGTATAGTGGAGTATTAGTTAATACTTGGAGGTATGAAGCATGATTATTGTATAGGAGGGTACACTCATCAATAAAAGGACACATATTTCAGGAATAACAATTAAGTTTCTTGTTCTATGGTTTGCTTCATAGAAAGCAAATAGTGAAGCAACTGAAAAATAAAACAAGCAAAAGTTAAAAAAGATAATTGTCAGAAGTGGGATTTGAACCCACGCCCTCTTTCGAAGACCAGAACTTGAGTCCGGCGCCTTAGACCACTCGGCCATCCTGACTTTGTTGTTAGTGATACAAATTAGCTATTCATAACTGTATGAGCTTATAGTAATATGACTACTTTATATTGAGTTTAAGCTGTAGTCTCTAGTGATACAATGCCAAGGTTCAAAATCATTTGCGTCAGTTGGTTTAGAAGAAATTTTGTGAACTTACACTGCACATTTACTTTCATATCAATATATGTTGTTTGAAATGAACAGATGATGGCACATTGCCTAAACGTACGTTACGTTAAACTGGAATTTACCTAAAGTAGGTTGTTATAACCCACTTAATTCATCATAAGTATTTTGTCATATTTGGTTTTAGACTTTCAGTGGTCTATGAAGTTATTTTGATAGTGTACAAATTGCCTCACAAATATGAATGAATTGGTTTCTTGGGCTGAAAACATGCCCTTCTCCACCCCACTGAAGATGTGCTTTGATGAGGTTGTTCAAACCGCTTGTTGGGTTCTATGGCGATTAAGGAATAATCTATGTTTTGATGTCGAACTACAGAGGACAGACACACTAGTGGAAGAGGTCAAAACACTTATGTTTTCTTGGATTACACATAGAAGCTTTACTTTTCGTCATGTTTGGTATGAATGGATTATGGATATCTCGTCCAACGTATGCTTGTACCAACTTAATAACGAAGTAGATCAATCTTGAATTTCATAAAGTGATAAGACAGCACAAAAAATGGAGACAACTAAGATTCATTGCATTTAAAATCTGTAGGTTGGCTTACTAACAATATCCTAAAATCTGTCACAAATCTTAACAGTCGACAAGAGTATGGGATAATTTACCAGATACAAAACATACAAAGCTAGGTACATTTGGCAACAATAAAATTAACAAGATTCATTGCATTTAATCGTTTGTCAAAGATTATAGAAACCTTGTTTAGGGATTCATAAAATATGATTGGGCAAGATTTTAAGGATTAAGACCTCTTGCATATCAAACACATCTGGGACATGAGTCGGTGTCGAGTACACATGTTTTACCAAGTGGGCTACAGCATACAAAATGAAACTGGGTGCTTTAGAACCCGAACAAAACTAGGAAAAAATATTAAGCTAAAGAGCCACGTGATTTTTACCTTCTCTATTGGACCCATATCACGGATATCTGTTTTACTGGTCGGTATGAAGCTAAGTCTTACATTTTGTAACTGCAAGTACCGATCCTTAAATGCAGAATCATGTCCTCTGAAATCAAATTCCTGGAAAAAAGAATTACGCGTGAGCAAACTTTTGAGTCAAAACGGATCAGATTTGGTGGCTTCGGATGCAGCTTACCCTCCAATCTGAGGGATAATAATATGAATAACCGTCTTTGACATCTACACATTCATCATAGTTTGGTGGTTTCTCTGTGTACATTAACAATGCAAGAGCTTTAGAATATTAACAAGACGAGGTCACCCTCAAAATTGTATGATCTGGTTATGCTTATTAATTATATGAAATGACCGTTATGCCCTTAGCTAAAAACAAAACATAACAGCAAATAGCGGTGTTGGCCAACGGATTACAGTCAAAGGGACTCGATTGGCCTCAAAAACACAAGTTTCGGACTCACGGCGAGTAAGTTTGGGGCCCCTGCGATGCTTTTGGACAAGTTTAAGGACCAACGGTGTATTTTTGTCTTTATATTTGCTTCAAAATCGTAAATACATTATTAACTTGGCATCATTCAGAGTAACATCAATTCTTTTAAAAGACAAACTTTGTATAATAAACACATAAATGATATAGATTACGGAATACAAAAAATGCACGAGTCAGCAAAAATTAGATACTAAATGGATTTTTTCAATAAAATCATTTTGCCATTACATCCCACATAGGTTAAATAAATGAAAGGTAACTTGGTTATATACAACATTGCATGTAAAATAGATATGTTTAGAACAATATGATGTTTCAGATGATTTGTTACCACGAGTTCAATGTACGAAATATAAACTGAACTTCTGAGGTTCACAAACATTTGACACTCATATATATTCTTAGATTTTTAATATTTATTTTACAAAAAGGCCACTTTGTTGTCTTTGAATATACGGAGTAATCATTTAACTAACTCATAACCTTAAGCGGGCACGTTTTCAAGATAAGAACTTATGTTCTTCATTTATATATCAAACACATGTATAAGGTATCTCAAGTCATGTAAAAATTGTGAGATAGTAGTTGCATTTAAAAAGATAATAATAATAATAAAAAATAAATAAATAAATAAAGTGCACCGTTAGTCCTTAGGACTAACGATGCAATAAATAAATTGCATCGTTAGTCCTAAGGACTAACGGTGCAAATATTTTCTAGGAGATAGCGGAGAAATAATTTCACCGTTAGTCCTCAATAACTGATTTTACTAACAGAGTGATGTATTTATGCCAACTTTACTAACTGATAGATAGTTTTGTGCCAAAAAAAAGTTTAAGGATGTAAAGTGAGACAAAGGGCAAACCACATGGATGTATTTTGGAAAAAAAAAAAAAAAAAGAAAAAAAAAATGTAATAAATCGACAAATTTTATTTTGTTCAATTTTTAGTTTTAAAAAATAGATGCATTTTAATTAAATGCAAAACTCTCATAACTATACAATTAATTTTGAATACTGAAATCGTTCCTTGTTTGTTGGAAAACGTTAAAGAATATCATCTACGATTTCTAAGACAAAAGGATGCAAGCATGTTCTAAAGTGATATTTAGAACACTTTATATGCATACAAATAGGTATTAGTTATTTGAGTCACTTTGAAAGAAAATTGATCTATGATGAGTAGGGGTGCTATTCGGGTCGGGTTGGTCGGGTTCGGGTCAAACGGGTCGGGTCCAAGTCGGGTCGAGGGTAAAATAATATTCAACCCGACCCTATTTGAACTCGGGTTAGTCGGGTTCGGGTCAAGTCGGTCGGGTCCAAGTCGGGTCGGGTTCGACCCTATTTGAAAATGAGTAATTACATGTAAAAGGGTGATTTTGCATTTTGTTAAGGACTGTTTCTAAAATAAAATTAAATAGGGTGTTTGATTCATTATACATGTTAGCTCCATTGTTTGCTTGATTCTTGCAGACGTGCATGGTTTTTTTGGATGAAGTTTAACTAAGATAATTGGACCGAATTGGCCATGGATCTAAGGTACGTCTTTGGGTTCATTGATCCTCCGATATTGGCCTAAATATTCATTTACAAGTTATATGTTTTAATGCTAGAACAATATTTATTTATTTGGAAAAATATAATTATATGATCAAAGCTTTACCCGCTAAGATGGAATTAATGCATCACTGCCGATCCGACCGCTATACCGCTAACTCTCCTACCGCAACATACTACATAAAACAACATTAATTAGACTTTTAAAGAATACATTCAACAATTAAAATTAAATAAAGATTTAAAAAAAAAAATCCTAACTCGGGTTAGTCGGGTTGACCCTAACCGACGAAGCAAATTATTTAAACCCGATACCGACCCTAATTCGTACTGGTTAAACGGGTTGACCCGATTGACCCGAGTTAGATTTTGACCGAGTAACCCGACCCGAATTGACTCGGTCGGGTTGGTCGGGTCGGCCCGAATGACACCCCTAATGATGAGCATGTATATGGTAATAATGGTATAGTTCTTTTTGGATAAAACTCATTTAGTCCCACATCGGTTCAAATAAAAAAATGCTGGTAGTTAATAAACTACCTTAGTGTACGTGGTTCGGGCGTGTGAATAAGTGTGATGTTTACACTTTTGATCATGAGTCACTAGATAAAAGATTTGGTAACTCCTAATCACGACGTGTGAATTCATATAGATAAAAGATTTTTCAAGTACATGATCGTTGGTTATCGTTTATATTATTAATTCTTTTTCGGACTGGCTTAGCTGGTTTTTCATCGATTCGTCTTTTGACCAAGGTTAAGAATATGTTGGAAGGCGTGTTTTTTGTTGCTTGGTGGTATATTTGGGGTATGAAAAACCTCTTTATTTTCAATAAGACGCCTCCGAGAAGATCGGTTATTTTTTACGACATTGTGTCGTATTCTTTTACTTGGTGTTCAAGTCGTTGTAATAGGATCTTTTCGTGGGATTCTTGGTTAAAAAACCCACATTTAATTTCTTTGTAATGTTTCTTCTAGCTTCTTGCTAGTTTTATAAAATTTGCCGTTGTAAAAAAAAATTATCACAACAGCATACTCAATCTCACTAAAATAGAAAAATGCTACATTTATAAAAGTTATATAAAAAATCTTTCACAAAATGACTTGTTACCAGTGTTTTGAAACCCAGGTCGACCCAGCTGGGTTAACAGGTTATACCGGTTCCGGTCAAAAAAACTTTATAAAAATGGGTTAACCGGTTAAACCTGTTGGGTTTAAAGTGACCCGGGTCAGCCCGGTTCTTGAAACCCGATCCGGTTTGGTTTTTTTCATTTTTAGAAAATCAGATTGATTCGATGATCGAACCGGTTGAAAAAAATACGAATTATTTTTTTAATAGAAAACCGAGTTGACCCGGTAACCCAATGACTTGAACAAGTCGATTAAAAACCGAGTTTTGAAAAGATTGTTTATACCAATTAAGATTATCCTTATCAAATCTCTTTCATTCTTTTAAATTCAAATCTTGCTATGAATGTGTGATACATCAATTTGTAAACAAATATTTTGTAAAAGTTTTTGTGTATGTAGCAGTAGCGTCCCTCACTTCAAAGAGAACAATATAGAAATTTGCTACATCCACATAAAGTTTACACAAAAAATCTCCACTGCCGACACGTCGTGGTGATTGGTTTTGTGAGATGTGGATCTACAAAAACATCACCACGACATGTCGTGAGTGGGGATTTTTTGTGTAAACTTTATGTGGCCCTAGCATGCCTCAACAATATAATGCATTATTAAGTTAATATTTTTTAGTAACAAACTTGACATCAGCTTAGTCGATTTAGTACTTAATAAACAATAACTAATGTGATTTTTTTATTTGTTTGCAAGAAACTAAACTCAAACTACAGTATGCATGGTTTAGTACATTTGTTGGAATAGTAAGACCTTTATATTTGCTTCAAATGAATCGGTTGCATTGTCACTTAACAATCGTATAGACATTTTTAACTTGGCATCATTTATCAGAGTAGCTTCAATTCTTTTGAAAGACAAACTTTGTATAATAAACACATAAATGATGTGGATTATAAAATACTAAAAAATGCATGAGTCAATAACATTTGTATACCTACTAGAATTTTTCGAGTAAAGCCATTCTAGTATTAGTGAATTACATCCTACATAGGTTAGAGAAAGGAAATGTAACTTGGTTATATACAATAGTGCATATGGTATGGATGTGTCTAGAATAGTATGATGTTCCTGATACTTTCTTTCTAGGTGATTTCAATATACTAAATAAAAATTGAAGTCATGAGTGGAAAGTGTCCGTAAAATTCATATACGTTCTTAGACTTTTAATATTTGTTTACTAGACGAGTACAATACCTATGTGTAGCAACAAAATTTTATAGCGGCATATAATTTAAGTGATAAAAAAGTTTATGGATTATAAACGAAAAATAATAAAAGTTTGAGGATTTGGGGATTAAACATAATGTTTTGAAACCCGGATGGTTCAACATGTTTAACCATTCCGGTCAAAAAATGGGTTAATTGAAACCAAATATTTATTTACTAGACGAGTATCTATGCATAGCAACGAAATTTTATAGCGGCACATAATTTTAGTGATAAAAAAGGTTTATGGGTTATAAACGAAAAATAATAAAAGTTTGAGGATTTAGGCATTAAACATAATGTTTTGAAACCCGGTTGGAACCGGATGGTTCAACATGTTGAATCGTTCCGGTCAAAAAATGGGTCAATTTAAACCGGGTCAACCCGACTGGTTGGGTCGAAAAATGAGTCAAATTCAACTAGATAAACTCGTCGGGTTTGAAGCGTCGTGGGTCAATTCGGTTTCGATGTGTCCGGATTCACATACACCTCATTGTTCATCCGGAAAATCTTCTTCTTTAAGACATATCGCTTCCGCACGCACTATAACGAGAAATCACGCCATCAAAGATGACCGAAATGCATTTTTAGCTAATATTAACACTCGCTTTTCACTAATATTAACACTTGTTGACCACTTTTGTGTATCAATGAATTCTCGCTATCACCGCAGCATAGCGCGAATAACATGCTATTCTAATTATTATAAAAACAAATATAATAAACTCACATGTTTGATTTTGTTCAAGTTTCAATGTTAAAACAACAAAGACATCTTAACTAAATCCAAAACTCTCATAACTACACAATTAATTTGAATACTAAAATTGTTCCTCATTCGTAGAAAAACGTACATAGGAGGTGGTGTTTGTTTAGCATATATGTGGTCTTATGAGTTTATTTAATTTCCATTTATATTTCATAAGCCTCAATTTTTGGCTATTTTGAGATTTATTAGCTTATATAAGCATGTTATATCAATAAGCTTATATAAGCCCCAAAGTCTCAAAATAAGAAGACAATTAGGCTTATGAAATATAACCCAAATCAAATACGCCATATGTCCACAAATAAGCTTAAACAAACACCCCCACATACAACAACATCTACAAATTCTAAAACAAAGAGATGCTATCATGTTCTAAACCTGATATTCAGCACGCTTCATATGTATACAAACAAATACAGTTATTCATGTAGCTTTGAACAAAAATTGATCTATGATGATCATGTATATGGTATAGTTGTTTTTCGATAAAATCCATTCAATCTCACATTGGTTCAAAGAAGAAAATGTATGTAATTAATATACCATAGTGCATATGGCCCATATGTGAATTAGTACGATGAACACATCTGCTAAATATCTCATAAAAGATAACTATACTTATAAAAGATTTGTGAACTCGTATAAATTCGAAAGTGTTTTTTTAAATGACCTCCATATACTTCAAATGTATTCATTAACGGTTTAAAATAATCAATTTCTTTATGTGGTACATATTTTTAGTACAATAATTAATTTTGAAACTTCGATACTATTTACATACATGGTCTCTCTTAGGTCATGTGTGTAAATAATTTATAAGAAGGTTACATGACAATGTCAAAAACATGTTATAAAAAAATCAAAATAAATCACCTCAAGTAAATAAGCAATGGATTAAATACACTCTTGTTAATGATCATTTTTGCTTCATTGCCATTGGCTTGTTAAAACTTAAGCACCATTTTAACCTCCTAAACTTTAAAACGAACGACATCATTCTATCTCGACATGCATTATTAAGTTAATATTCTTTAGTCACAAACTTGACATCAACCTAGTCGGTTTAGTACCCAAGAACAATAAATTATATAAACTAATGTGATTTTTTTACTTTTTATTTTATTTTATCTTTTTTACTTTTTTATTTTTCAGTTAGAAACTAAACTCTAACTACATGAACTTGACATCATTTATAAACACATTAGTTGGAATAGTAAGACCTTTATTTGCTTCAAATAAAATAGTTGCATTGTCACTTAACATATGTCCATTAACTTGGCATCATTTATCAAGTAATATTAATTCATTAATAAACACGTAAATGATATAGGTAATAGAATACTAAAATGCATGATACTTACTAGATTTTTTCAATAAAACCATTCTGGAATTACATCCCACATTGGTTAGAGAAGGGAAAAGTAACTTAGTTATATATAAAAAAGCGCTTGGAACGAATGTGTCTATAATGGAATGATGTTTCGGGTGCTTTATTGCCAGAGAAGTTCAATATATAAAATTGAAAATTGAACATAAATTCATATTCGTTATTAGATTCTTTAAATAATTATTTTACAAAAGGCCTTTTTAAGTACTTGAGTGTTCAAAAATTCAATATATAAAATTGAAAATTGAACATAAATTCATATTCGTTATTAGATTCTTTAAATAATTATTTTACAAAAGGCCTTTTTAAGTACTTGAGTGTTCAAAAATTCATATACGTTATTAGAATTTTTTTTTTTAATATTTATTTTATAAAAGGCCTTTTTATTGCCTTGTGGATCTGACCAACTCATAACCTTAATTTTACTAACTTTTCAAGAAAATAATTTATCTTCTTATGTGATATATCAAAAAGATTTTAAGTTATTATCACAAAACGAAGATAATAAAATCCGCAAATTTGATTTTGTTCGAATTCTGATGTTGAAACAAAAGAAACATCTTAATTGAATCCAATATTATATCATAGCTACGCGACTTATTTAAATACTAAAATCGTTCTTCGTTTGTAGGAAAACGTATAAATACAATATCATCTACAAATTCTAAAACAAAGGTGATGACGTATAGCCTGGAGTCGGGTCATGAACCCGACTACAGTCCACTACTTTCAAGCCCGGTACGAACTGGGCCAATATCAATACACGTTTGGGCTCACGAAAGCCCAAGCCCATATCTATTTACGGAATAGATATCCGATATCTTCTAAAATATGAAGATAATCATTCCCAACCGATTTAGCGGATACGCCGAAGTTGGGGAACACGGAACCAACAAGGATTCCGTGCGTATATAAAGGAATTATATCCCTTGTTTAAGGTACGATCTCAACCCCAAAACTCCTTAAACCCTAAACCGATTACTTACTCTCACGCCGGAGGATAATCGGGAAACAATCCCACTCGGTAAGCTAATCTGTTTCTTGCCTCTTAGTGCGCAGTGTCTCAAGCGCAATTCTCAATTGGTACGAGAACCGAGCTCCAAATCGAGAACGCCCAACTTTGTATCAACAAGTGGCGCCATCCGGACCTTACACTAAGAACCGACACTAGAATGACAAAACACGGTAATCGCCGATCGCAATGACCTCATGGGAAGAAGTCGCAGAGTGGACTAACCCCAAGGCACTGGGACAACCAAATACGCTAAAATAAGGGATCCGTCAAGACTTGATCTTCCTCCGTGGAACCGCACTCGGGAACAACCCAAGCCACTACAACCACCACGAGTGGAGTAGACCCACCGCGCACCGCCTTTACTACTCCTTCCAATCGGTGCTAAATCGACCGACAAAGGTACCGGAGGCACCAAGCCGATAAGGGTATAGCGCGTAAACAAACGCACTCACTCGAGGGGGTAGCGCCGGAATTAACACCAAGTTTTCGTATCCCAAAACCACGAAACATTAACCGCCTCATGCAAGAGGAAGAAGAATAGATCGTGTCGAACTTGAAAGCCCGACTCAATTTTGATTCGAATATGATACTTCCACCGCGCCACCGTAAAGAAAAGCGTAGAGAAGCGGTCATAAACCCCAAGATTCAATGTAATCGGGAGGAGAATCGAGGGTGATGAGACATCTCACTCACAACACTCGAGTGATAGTGAGAGAAGAACGGCGCATCAGCGGTGTCATGCGCGATCGGGTAGCCGTAAGTACATGATGAGACTAGGGCGAAGGTATTCCCCAGTGAAAGCCCTTCGATCCGGACTACAATTCGCACTACGAGAATAGCCGCGCAAACGCCGTAGAAGGAAAATTCATCTTCGATAACTCCTCGGACAACGAGGATAGTGACACAGACATTGGAAGTCTAGGAGCGACGCGATAGCCAAGAGGAAGACATGTCTCCCATGGCGCCGTCGAAAGTGGATGCTCACCGACGACGTTGATTTCTCCGAGAACAAGAAAAGGCGATGCCTACGAATGTCAAGACCTACGATGGAACAGTGATCCGACGATCACCTAAAAATCTTGAATCACCGCACCATTGAGAACTGCCACAACCAAATGTGGTGCCACATGTTTAATTCCACACTAGTGGGAAGTGCGCGAACTCGGTTCAACAAACTCCCAAGAAGGAGCATAAATGGTTTGAGAGTTGAGAAAGGCGTTCCGCCAAATTTTACTCAACGAAAAAGTGCGCTAAAAATCTGCTGAACTCGCCAGTAAAGCAAAGACCAAGGAGAATCTACGAGCATTCATGGAACGCTTTAAAGATGAATGCATGCAAGTTAAGGCATGTCCCGAGGTATCAAGATTTCGGCTTCATGAATGGGATTAATAATCCGTAACTCATCAAGCGGTTGAACGACAAGATCCCGGAGACCTTGATGAACTCATGAAGCGCACTCGGTCCTTTGTCAGGGAGAAGGCCGCATGGCGATAGCAAAAGAGTCACTCGAGCTACCGGCCACGTGAACAACCCGGGAGGCAATCGAATGACCGAGGTAGTAACCGAATAGAGCTATCGCAGCTGAGGAGCGGCAGAGATAATGATGATGTATACTCCCCCGATCAAAACACCAAAGGAAATACTCGCAGCGGAAGGTGCGAATTTCCCGAGACCACCGCAGATGCGCATACACGTAAGATCGGCGCAAGACGGGAATGGATACCGTGACTACCACGCCGCAAAGGGTCACACCACTATGAGTGCGCCCACCGCGCCAACTCATCGACAAGATGGTCAAAGAGGGCGATCCGGACCACTTAGTTAAAAACATTAAAGAGGAAGAGATAAACAAAAGAATGGAAGCAAGAAGGAGACACCCAAAGATAAGGCCGACACAATCTACATGATACGGATGTGGCAGCGAACCACTAGACAAAAGGTCGCCAGAGTTTTCCGAAGAAGCGAAATCTCTTTTCCTACTCTAATCGCGGACAACGCAATGGCAGAGCCCTCACCATTGAAATTAGTGCGGTGGTCACGACATACACCGCATGTACATTGATGGTGGTGCATCGGCAAATATCATGTATGAACATTGCTTTAAAAGACTACGACCAAATACGCAGCCGCTTAAACCCGGTCAACACGCAAGACTCACCGGTTTCACGGGTGAAAAGATATGGCCCATGGGCAATCATGACATTAGTCGGTCGGTAACGCAGAGCACTCTATGACAACCTGGATGGATTTCATGGTGATCAATCTCCCTCGCCATACAATGGCATTATTGGGAGACCCGGATATCGACCATGCGCGGTACCATCAACAAGACGGGATGCTTAAATTCCGATGAGAAGGGGCATTGTTACTCTTTACAATGCCATGGTACTAAACAGATAATGTAACGGTTACATGCGAAATGGAACCGATCCCGAAACAATCGCGGCCAAAGTCCCCAACGAAGGTCGCAATTCACCCGTAATACCCGAGCGAAATAACCATTGGAGGGTCGTTGTCGGACAACGAAAGCTACCGTGTGCGCGCTCCTACAAAAGAACGTGGATATTTTCGCGGAGCCAAAACACATGACCGGAGTACCACGCCGATCACGAGCATAAACTTAGAACCGGCAAGGGTACTCACCGATACGCCGAAAGAGCGTGGTTAAGCCCCGCAGGCGCAGTACCGCAGAGGTACGTAAACCGTAAACGCGGGAATTATGCGTGAAGTTTATTACCACGATCGGCTTTCTAATCCAAAGAATGGTCAAAAGCGACGGTAGTGGCGAATGTGTGTAGACTTCACCGACCTTAACAAAGCATGCCCGCAGGATCGCTATCCATTACCGGAGATAGATCGGAAAATAGAGTCCTTGTGTGGATACCGTTAAAGTGCTTTCTTGGCGCATAAGGGATATCACCGATACAAATGGCTAAAGAAGACGAGGAAAAGACGACTTTCCACAAGCCAAGGCGTTTACTATTACACAAAATGCCATTTGGCTTGAAGAATGCGGTGCCACATATCAAGTTAGTAGACAATGCCTTTGAAAAGCAAAATGGGCATGAACTCGAAGTCTATGTGGATGACTGGTCATAAAAATCCATCTTGAAGTTGAACTTGCGCGACATAGAAGAAACATTCAAGACTCTACGAGAGATCAACATGAAGCTAAATCCTAAGAAATGCACCTTGGCCATTGAATGCATGTTCTTAGGATACCGATAGAACTCGATGGCATAAAACCTTGTCGAGAAAAGACAAGGCGGTAATAGAACTTCCTCACCACGCACGCCGAAGGAAGTCCAATCCTCAACGGAAAACTAGCCGGCCTCAACAGTTCCTCGTCTAAATCAACAGAAAAGTCATTGCCTCTCTTCAAAACACTCAAGAAGTGTATAAAAAGGGTGACTTTCGTGGACGACGGAGGCGGAAGAAGCCTTCACTACACTCAAACAAAGATCTAGCAACGCCCCAACACTCGTGGCACCCGATCAGGGAAGAGCCGATCATGTATTTATCAAGAACTCATGAAGGGCCAACAGCCGGTACTAACAGATAGGGACTCGGTGCAAACCCCTATCTATTTTGTCGAGAAAGCGCTCAAGAAGACGGAGATGAACTACGATGCCATGGAAAAGTTGGTCTTGGCATTAGTGTTTGCCGCCAAGCGATCGCTACGGTATTTCAAGTTTAATCCGATAGCGGTCATCACAGATCAAGCCATCAAGAAGATCATCTCCAAACCCGAGCGTCGGGGCGACTCCGTAAGTGGAGTGTGTTGCTAGCGAACATAACATCTCTTATAGACCACGCACCGCAATAAAAGGGCGGTGTTCGCGATTTCATCATCGAGAAGCCGACATCGACGAGGTACCTACACCAAGCGAAAAGGAACTACAAGATCCATGGATTTTGTTTATAGACGGTCCTCATGCGTGGACGGTCGAGTCGGCCTTATTCTCACAAACCCGTAGGGAATGGAATTCACTTACGACGCGCTTTGAATTTACCTCGACAAACAATGAGGCGTAATATGAAGCACTAATCACCGGACCACGATCGCGGCTCGAATGGGTGTCACGTAACTTGAAGCAAATGTGGACTCCGTCTAGTGGCCAACCACGTGTTGGGTGAATACGTACAAAGAAGAGAATATGATTCAAGATCTTGAGAAGACTAAGGCATCGATCAAAGGCTTTGACAGATTTATTATCAAGCAAGTCCCTAGAGGATAAAATCGCAAAGCGTATGCACCGAGCAAGATCGCCTCGACAAGCTTCGCACACTTATCAAAGCAAGTGCTGGTGGAAACTAGGGGTGTTCGCGGGGCGGTTCGGTTCGGTTAGTTGGAAGATTTAAAGTATCCATCGCGGGGCGGGTAATTAATTTTACTACCCGAAACCGAACCGTACTAGGCGGGTAACCGGACAAGCGGGTACCCTAAATGAACGGTTACCCGCGGTTCGGGTCACGGTTAACCATTTTAGACGTTTAATCAAGTTTAACCGTATAAACATTAACATGTTCTGGAACGTAAAATGTCATTTTAGTAAAATTAAATGACATTTAATAGGTAATAGTCATATAAAAGTTATACCGTTAGAATAATTGAATTCAAACATCCATACATAATCAACTAATAAAATAATAGTTATTCGATGTTTATACATTACGATCACATTTATCAATTTTCACACATAAATGTTTAGAAATGTAAATATTATAAGCAAAATATGCGTTGTAAAATAAAATTAGTGCAATAATATAATTAATACTTGTACAATTATTTAAAAATTTAGTTAAAAAGAACCTTCATGTATTAAGCACGGTTCGGTTCGGTTAACGCGGATATCAAAACTAAAATCGAAACCGAACCGTGATAAACGGGTTTTTCGGTTTCGGTTTTTCGGTTTCGGTTTATTCGGTTTCGGGTTTTTTCAGTTTCGGATTAAGCGGTTCGGCTCGGTTCATCGGTTTCTCGGATTTTTTGAACACCCCTAGTGGAAACACCGAAAAGCAAATCAATATCGGTGATGGAAGTCTCCGCAATATGAGAGGATGGTCCTACATGGATGACACCGATTACGGAATTCTTAAGCAAAGGTACATTACCCCAAGAATGCATGAAGCTTCGCAGAATACGGCGACAACGCAGATTCAATCGCGCGACAACATACCGATCGACGTTCTTTCCTCCAACCATGGCTCATGCGTCGGCCCCTACAAGCAAATTACGTGCTGCGAGAAATTCATGATGGTTCATGTAGCATGCACGCAGACCACGGTCCGTTGTAGCACGCGCCATGCGATCGGGATACTCATCGCCAACCATGCATAAAGATGCGCGGGACTTAATAAGGAAGTGCAATGATTGCCAAGTCCCGCACTGCTCCGCGCCAACCACAAAGACGAGCTAACGCCAATCACGGCGCCATGGCCATTCTACAAATGGGGCATTGATATCGCAGTCCTTTTCCAATAGCAAGAAAGCGGTCTTAAGTTTCTCATAGTAGCTATAGACTACTTCACCAAGTGGATCGAGGCAAAAGCGATTGGCGACAATTACCGCAACTGTGTGAAACGCTTTGTCCGGGACAACATAGTATGCCGCTCGGATTACCGGAGAAATCATCTCGGATAACGGAAACAATTCGCGACAACCCTTCAAAGATTGGTGCGAAAAGTTAAACATCACCCAACACTTCGCGTCGATTTACACACCCACAAACCAATGGCTTAGTAGAGCGCGCAAATCAAAGCCCGGGCGAAGGATAAAAGCGCTACCGACAGTACAAAGGAAGGTGGGTCGAGGAGCCGATGTCTTGTGGGCTCACCGCACTCGATAAAACCAAGACGGGACACCCCTTCTCTAGTCTACGGATGAAGTCGTTATACCAACCGAGATCGGCATGCCAACTATCCGCATGCGCGAGATCAATGTAACAACAAACAATGATGAAAGACGTGTCGACTTGGATCCGCTGGAAGAAAGACGCGAACGCGCAGCCCATACGGGAGGCAAAGTCGAAATCAAAATGAAAGGATACTATGATGCCAAGGTGCGCAGTGTTTCATCTGCACTCAGCGACTTTGTCTACCGTGCCAATGAGGCGAGCCGCAAAAGATACGAGCAAGCTTGGACCAAAGTGGGAAGGACCTTATGAGGTTATCAAGCAATAGGCACAAGTAGCTGCGTAAAGCTACGAGGCTTGGATGGTCGTGACCATCACAAGACATGGAACATCGGCAACCTCAAGAGGTGCACCAGAAAGAACGACTACGACACAACAGACCGATGCTCTACACTTTCAAAGGCTCAATAAACATTCATGTATTCGCTTTTTATTTTTCATACTTATTGTTTTCTTTGGTATGTCTCAAACAAAACTTGCAAGTATCAATAAAATGCCGCGTTTCTAGCTAACTCCGCGACACATTTTAAGTTGTTATTTCCATATACTTGTATGTCTTAACACTTTTTATTCCTTGCTCACGATGGCGTGCATGCACTACTTAATAAACCCACGATGGTAAAAGGATAAGTTAACCTACTAACTAACTTGTTGAGTAAGAGGTTGCAAACCCATCAACACCGGATCACGCATCCTTGTTAAACACCTTGTTCTCAAGACGTTGGAACAAGATATGCGATCCACGATGGTTGCAAAGAACGCACACGTGCACGTTTAACAACTTAGGAACCAAGACATTTGATTCCTTAATGAGATATTTACAGTACGCTGTGAACTATAACATACACGATTATGATAAAGTACTTAGAATTATTTTCCAAGTATACTATGATCTTCATACATGATTATGCATTTCCTACATTCGCATTGGCTTACACGTTTGTTTCTTCGGCAACAAATACATCTTTCACGCAAAGACAAACATATACGTTCACATTACACGTCTTAATAGTATCCACAGCAAAAAAGAGACTCTTATTCATAACTACGAGTTATTACAAAAGATATTAAACATGTCAACTACCAGCTACTACATCGCTTAGTGCGTAGTACCAACGCGACTCGTTGCTTTTTGGTCCGCTAACATCCTTCAACATATCTCGATCCCGACGCGACAAGGCCACGCTTACGGCACCCCATCGACCTTGGCAAGTGGGCCGCACTAACCCCACACAAAATTGCTTTACCGCAATGCCTTCTTTTTAGGAAGACGGTCGCATGCGCCCAAGACCTCCCGCAGCGTACCTCTTTTCCAAAGCAAATGGATTCGACTATCCCTAGGACGCGCAAACATGTGTACTTGTAGTCATGCGACTCATGGGGCTTCAAATAATAGTCCTACTGTGCTTCACATCCTCAAGACGATGACGCCGCCAAGGTCAACCCCGCCATAATCACATTTATTGATAATCTTGATCGCGCCAATCTCCGATATCATTGGTAGCTCCAAGTCTTTCATTCTCTCGTATGGCAACGACCAAGTGATCATATGACCTGTAATCATACTCGTGTACCTTATCCACGCGCCTTCACAGCTCGCCGTGGAGCTTTTCAATTGCTTCGATTTACCACGCCCAGAGCGACCGCACTACCTCCCCAAGGCATTAACCACCTCTGGCGATTCTGTGGTACTAAGGGCGCTAGGCGGAGACCGTGGCCTATGAGCCACCCGGCTCGCTATCATAGACATAAGTCATGGATATAACTCCTCGTCATACTCGATGCTTAGCTTACGCAGCTTTGCCTCCTGCACCTCCAAGGACCAGCTCACAGTATCCCCAAGCTCCCCCAACTGCGCAAACATTTTGTCCTTACCCTGTTCTAGATGTTTCAATGCCCAGCAGCACGCAGACTTGTACCTGGCAGCATCAACACGCTCTTTGTTTATTTGGCACATTAGGGCCATTTTGTCCTCGACTGCTTTTTGAGCCGCACGCGCCGGATCCTTTGCCTCGCACGGGCGCCATCCATCTGTGCCCGGCACCTGCCATTCGCGGCCCAACAAAGCTATTGTTTGGTCTTTTGGGAACTTAGGTCCTCCCCACCGATACTCGGTCTTTCTTCACAATTAGTGTACTGTTGTGCGGAGACTGCACCAATTCTTCAACCAAATGCTCAATGGGCGATCCGCATCGATTGGTTTTCATTATCCCGCTTGCGGCTCGAAACGCGCCGACCAGACGGACTCGCCTTGGGGTGATTCTATAACTCGCCCATCTGCGAATGATTACCAACAGAATGTTAGAAACACAACCAAAGACATTCACCAACAAAAGACAATTATACATGCACGACTTTACTTACGGCTCGCGTCATCACCTGAAGGGTGAGACGACGCTTCATCAGTGGAGGAAAACTCCACAGTCTGGACCACGGGGCGTTTTTTCCTTGAAGGGCTCGCACCATCACCCCTCCGGGTCCTTTTCCGACTAAGCACAGATTCTTCTTCTTCCTCTTCTTCCATAAGGTGGGCCACACCACGGCAAAGGGTCGCGCCACGTAAGATGGTACTGGGACACTACTGGCTTTGCAATGGTGTGGCTTCCAATGCGATCGAGGAACTGCACTGCCTCCCCGCATTCAGCCCATAGTACGCCATGCCAGAAAGCAGCTAAAATAGGCTCCTCATCATCCCTCAAAGGTCTTACTCCCGCCCCATCGCAACGGGCTTCATGGTCGCATTGACGGTGAATAGATCCATCTCTGCGCAAGACAAGACACATATACAAACAGTTATCTAATGCGCAACATATACGGAAGATTGTTCTTACATTATTTACACACGTGCGGAGAAATAAGTACCCACCCGCCATTGGCGCCTAAGAAGATAGGATCTCATCTTCGGGCCAAAATAATTACTACCGATTCCCATGTGCACCAAAAATCCTCAGATATGCACTAATGGGGATGCGGTTCAGATTATCGCCCGCATCCTCGACGTTATAAGACCCGGTGCAATGGGCACTCATCCCTCTCGTAATGTTCCCCGGTATAAAAATCATAATTCCGTGGAAAACATGTATCATCTACCCGTAAGAAATACCCTCCAATTCCTAAGTGCATCTAATTTATCCGTATAACATCGCAGCACCTACCAAAGCTTCGAAAAGACACCCACCCATGCGCCCACGTAGTGTGATAAAAGGCGCGAATAGTGGATGGTGGGGTTAATCCCCAACAAACGGAAATTTACCTCAAAATTGGTAATTTTGGTCACGATACAATGCAATTGCGAGCACGTAGAGTATAATAGTTTAACACATCGCACGTAAAGCGTGACAGGGCACACGCTGATTCGCGAATTAATAACCGTGTATACACCCACTTTCCTTCGGGAAATCCGCAATCGTAGCTCATGCGATCCCGGTACTCACGGATGCACATCCCGGTATAAAGTAACTGAGGTAAATTCCATCGATCGATCACGGTGAGGTCGGAGGTGAAGTCGGACAACCGTTTCACCATCGTGTTCTTATTTTTTAATATAACGCACGCGCGGTTACCTTTGTGGTTGGTTACTGGATTACAACTCTTAGAACGCTTTGGAAATGGTGGATCGAAGTTTTACCGTGAGGAATCCGGTGAAATGAAACGGCAAGTTATATACCCATCCTCTTCCACACGATTGGCAACACGTGATCCCACTAGTCCTCACCGTGGTTGTGATTGCTCGATGGGACACAGGGCGAACTTTTCCGAATAACGAGGCATTTACAATTTACTTTGATGTCTAGATACACCGCACCTACGGTAGGTGTATGGTTTTTTTTAATACATTTCGTGACGTTATTTATTTTAGGTTGACTACGGTCATTAGTCTAGCATCCGCAGCTACGCATCGCGATACTAGACCTGGGGACATGATGACGATAGTCCGGAGTCGGGTCATGAACCCGACTACGCCCACTACTTTCAAGCCCGCATTTAACCGGGCCAATATCAATACACGCTTGGGCTCACGAAAGCCCAAGCCCATATCTATTTACGGAATAGATATCCGATATCTTCTAAAATATGAAGATAATCATTCCCAACCGATTTGAAGCGGATACGCCGAAGGTGGGGAACACGGAACCAACAAGGATTCCGTATGATATAAAGGAATTATATCGCTTGTTTAAGGTACGATCTCATAACCCTAAAACTCCTTAAACCCTAAACCGATTACTTACTCACACGGAGGATAATCGGGAAACAATCCCACGGTAAGCCTAACGGTGTTTCTTGTCTCTTAGTGCGCAGTCTCAAGCAAGAATTCTCAATTGGTACGAGAACCGGAGCTCCAAATCAGGAACGTCCAACTTTTGTATCAACAAAAGGGTTGCCATCATGTTCTAAAGCTGATATTGAACACACTTAATATGCATACAATTAGATACGTAGTACGTATTAGTTATTCAAGTAGCTTTGGAAGAAAATCGATCTATGATGACCACGTATATGGTATAACTCAATATCACCTATCTCAAAAACTTTAAAAGATAAGGACCTTTTACAAATGAGACTAAATAATGCAAATTACGATGGCGAAAATACATATACATGAAATAAATGTGTTTAGAACAATATGATGTTTCGAATACTTGAGGAGTTCAATTTATAAAATAAGAATTGAACTCACTTGCTGTCAGTGTTCGAAATTTGTACGTCTTACAAGATTTTTAACATTTATTTATAAAAGGCTTTTTATTAGATTTTTAATATTTATTCATAAAAGACGTCTTTATTGCGTCTTTATTTACATGCATCTCATTGTTCATCCGAAAAATCTATATTTATACTACTTATAATGCATGAAGGCATCTTACTCTTAATTTTAAGACATACAAAAAAATAAGCATGGTTTACAACACTTTAATGCACCCAATTTTCAGAATTGCAACAAAGTAAACATATTGTACAACAAAATAAAGCGTGGTGTCATTTTAAAACCAAAATTCTATCAAACAACATTAATGCTATTAAAAATACCCTTTCACAAAAAAATACAACCATTTAAACACAATATACAATAGCTGCAACCAATTTTCATATTTACAACATAGTGTTGATGAATTCCTAATCGAAGTCTGATTGTGGCTTATAGCATGGATCAGGTTTCTGTATGATAATTGGAGTGCTAGTCCAATTAGCCTAAGGTTATCCTAAACATGGAGTAGTCCTTATTGGTTTAGGTTAGGTTTTAAAGTGTAATCCTAGTTATAGTCTAACTAGAATAGGTTAGTCTATATATACCGTGGAGGGTAGGGAATTACCTTTGTATCAAATTGAGTTTTGAGTGAGTTTCTTCAATAAAGAAAATCATGTGTTTAGCAAAACTAACTCGTGCATGTTCTTGTTTCAACTGTGTATCTCGCTACTTGACTCTCGATTACTATAATTGGTATCAAGAGCTTGAAGAAGTTCCTGTGATTTGTATTGAAAGAACTCGTGGTAATACGTGATTTATTTTAGGTTACGAGTCCTTAAAACAATGACATAAAGAACCCATTGGTTGGTTGTGAATTGCGTTTCACCGTGATTAAATCCCACTTTGATCCCACCCATTTTTCTTTTCATCTCTAACCCGCGACCTTGTGGTTAGACGGTGAAGTTTGATCGATTGCATTAATTTGGTCACGCCTTTTGTTCGTGTAAAATGATACAAAGGCTGCTATTTAGCCGTGAGATAAAGGGTGGAAAGTTCCCGTTACATACCTATTCGCGATCCGTAAGACGAACCAGATGACCGAGATCCATCGTGTTCTAACCCACCACCACCGCCGACAAAAGAATCAAATTTGATGTTTCACCGCCTCGATGTTAACGCCAACTAACTATACCATATGGAGGATGCGTATGGAGGTACTTCTTGGAATTCATGGTGTCTGGATGTAGTCGATCCGGCTTAGACGATCCAAAGAAGAATAACATAGTTAAAGGTTTGTTGTTTCAATCAATACCAAGACTTGATTTTGCAAATTGGGAATTTGAAAACCGGGAAGGAGATGTGGATGCAATAAAACCCGTGAACTTAGGTGCCGATCGTGAAAGAAGCTAGGCTTCAAACCTTAATTACGGAGTTCGAGAATCAAGATGTCGATAACGGCATTATAGACGATATGCCTCAACGCTATCGGTATTGCTTCTAAGTCGCCCACGCTTGAGAAGTCATGCCCAAACAAGTCGGTAAAGAAGTTTCACAAGTATTCCTAGACGCTTTGTCCATATCGTGGCAGCCCTAGAACAAGTTTTAGACCTTAAAACAACGGGTTTGAGGATGTGGTTGGTAGATTGAAAGCGTATGAAGAGAGTGAAAGAAGATGATAAAGCAAAC
Organism: Chrysanthemum lavandulifolium; assembly: GCA_022545495.1. Classification (NCBI taxonomy): domain Eukaryota; kingdom Viridiplantae; phylum Streptophyta; class Magnoliopsida; order Asterales; family Asteraceae; genus Chrysanthemum; species Chrysanthemum lavandulifolium. The sequence continues at coordinate 18,577,313 of CM040241.1, forward strand.
GATGCTCAAGAAAAGTTGCTTTATGCTAGGACTAAAAGTTCCAATAGGAATAATGACGCAAGTGGAGGAAGAGGACGGGTTCAAACTCTCGAGGTCGTGGTCGAGGTCGTGGTCAAGGACGTGGTAGGGCAACTATCAAAACCAAGGTCAACGTGACTCCTCGAAAAACCGTGAAGATAATAAGCAAAAGGTAAGAAACAGAGCAACGTGACCTCTCACATATAAAGTGCTACCGTTAGATAAGTACGGACACTTTGTTTCAAAATGCCCGATCAAAACGAGACTATGAAGTAAACCTCGGAGAGACAAAAGAGAGACATAAATCATGAAGAAGGTACATTCTTTATGATGAACTTGGTTCAAGAAACGGTTTTCATGAATGAAGAAAAGTTTACTCCTCCAAAGATTGAGTCCAACACCGAGGAAGATGATGTATGGTACTTTGACAACGGAGCAAGTAATCACATGACAGGTAATTACTCGTACTTTTCTGAGTTAAATGAAAATATAACAGGTCGTGTAAGATTTGGAGACGGTTCGTGTGTAAGTATAAAAGGAAAAGGCTCTATTTTGTTTCAAGGGAAAAATGGGAAACAAAAGTTGCTAAAAGATATTTATTACATTCCCGCTCTTCGTAGTAATGTGATAAGTCTTGGACAAGCTTCAATATCCGGTTGTGATATTAGGATACGAGGTGATTTCCTAACCATGCATGATAGTTGTGGAAGTTTGCTAATTAAAGTCCCGCGAAGTGCAAATCGTCTTTACAAGGCTCAACTACAAGTTGGGAAACCTTATTGTTTGCAAGCTAACATTGATGAAGAGTCATGGTTGTGGCACGTGCGACTTGGTCATATCGGTTTTGGTGCGGTGAATTTGATGCACAAGTTAGCTAAAGGGGTACCGGTAATTAAACATCAAGATCAAATATGCGAGTCTTGCATGGTTGGAAAACAAACAAAGAAGTCATTCTCTAAGAAAGCAACATATAGAGCTTCACAATTACTTGAGATGGTTCATGGGGATATATGCGACCGATAAATCCTCCCACTCAAGGTGTAACTCTTATATCCTAGTTCTTATCGACGATTATTCTAGGTACATGTGGTCTTTTCTTTGAAGCACAAAAGTGACGCGTTTGGAGTAATCAAAAGATTCAAGACGCCAATTGAAAACGAACGGTAAAGAGATTGTGACATTCCATACGGATAGAGGTGGTGAATTTACATCACATGACTTTAATCGGTTTTGTGACCAAGAAGGAATAACACGATGTTGACGGCCCTTATGCACCTCAACAAAATGGAATTGTGGAACCATCGAAACCGCATTTTACTTGAGATGACAAGGTGTCTCATGAAGGCAAGAGGTGTACCAAACCAATTTTGGGGTGAAGTTGTTCGACATGCAACATATATAATAAATAGAACACCCACGCGAGCATTGGTAGGAGTTACACCATACGAGAAGTTTTATGGGAAAACCCAATCTTGAAGACTTAAAGGTATTTGGTTGTGTTGTATACGAGAGAATTGTTTCAAAGCACTTGAAGAAACTCGATGATAGGTCGAACCGCTGGTTTATCTTGGAAAAGAGCCGAGTTCAGAGGGTTTCGCCTCTACAACCCTCATGAAAATAAAATCGTAATTAGTGCCCATGTAATTTGTGACGGAAGAAAGGTTGGAATTGGAAAACAAGATCTCAAAATTCGCACCAATATGGAAACGAACCGTATGTTTATCGATTATTGGAACGATATACATGTAAATGATTATGATAAGGTATCGACGATGAAGCACACTCATCGAAAACGAACAGACAACACCGTGTCGCAACACCGCCCGACACCGCCATCGCTCACCGACACCGATGTTACCGGTATCGTAACGCTACCGGTAATCGTTTCACGCTATAGCACTCCAATAATTCGTAACATGATAGTTTTGTAACACCGTCGCAACACGCCGCTCAACTCGAAACAAGGTTTTACCAACGAGGTTAGTGATTACCAACTTAACATTTATGAACTAATGTTGACAATTGACGAGGAACCAAGGAATTATAATGAAGCAAAGTCAAAACCTCAATGGTCAAAGCAATGCAAACGAGCTTGATTCTATTGTAAAGAATAATACTTGGAAACTCGTTTTTCTTCCTAAAGGTGTTAAACCAATCGGGTTAAAGTGGTCATTTAAGATCAAAAGAAACGCCGATGGCACAATCAAGAAGTTCAAAGCGCTTGGTTGCTAAAGGCTATGTACAACAACCCGTATTGACTTTGATGAAGTGTTCGCGCCAAGAGCTCGACTCGAGACCATACGGCTATTAATTGCTCTCGCACCGGAAAGGATGGAAGATTCATCATTTAGATGTCAAACGGCTTTTCTTCATGGTGACTTAAAGGAAGAGGTTTATGTTACTCAACCCAAGGCTTTGAAAACCAGAGAGGAAGGAAAAGTGTATAAGCTAGCTAAATCATTGTATGGCCTAAGGCAAGCTCCAAGGGCATGGAACATAAAGCTAGATGGCACTTTAAAGGAGATGGGTTTTCAACAATGCATGCAAGAAAAGGCGGTTTATAAAGCGGTAACCAAGGAGAATTTATCATTGTTGCGGTTTATGTAGATGATTTGTTCGTGATCGACAAGCTTAGATTGCATCAATGAGTTCAAGAAAAGGATGGCATCTCGCTTGAAATGTCGGATCTTGGTGAGTTAACTTATTACTGGGTATAGAAGTATCACAAGAGAAGGATTGTATCAAGATCAAGCAAGAGAGATATGCACTAAAAATCTTAAAAGAAGTCGGTATGGAAGATTGCAATGCAACTTTATATCCAATGGAAAAGGATCTCGTTGTCGAAAGTCAAGATGAACCGTAATAGAAGCTACTCAATATCGAAAGGTAGTAGGTTGCTTACGCTACCTCTTGCACACTCGCCCGTGATTTGACTTACCGCTGGAGTAGTTAGTCGATATATGCAAAGTCCAAGAGAATCACATGCTCATGCTATCAAGAAAATCCTACGCTATCTTAAAGGTACAATTTCATATGGAATTGAATACAAACGGGTAATGACTTGAAATTGGTAGGATATAGTGATAGTAGTCATAATGTTGACATTGATGATGGAAGAAGCACCATCGACATGTATTCTACCTTGGTACATCACCTATTACATGGTGCTCACAAAAGCAAGCTATCGTGGCATTATCTTCGCGGTGAAGTCGAAGTTCATGGCAGCCACCGCACCGCGTGTCAAGCAATTTGGCTAAGGGAGTTATTGGCGGAAGTGACGGGTTGGAAAGACAAAAGGTGTTAATAAGAGTTGATAACAAATCAGCCATCGATTAACAAGAAACCCGGTCTTTCATGGTAGAAGAACACATCCACACTCGATATCATTTCATTCGTGAGTGTGGAGAACGCGTGTAATAGTAGAGCATGTATCGGTGAAGAACAAAGAGCGATCCGCTAACGAAGGCCTTGGCAGATAAAGTTCAAGGAAATGAGGTCGTTACTTGAGTGCAAGAATTTCCTCTTCGACTCGTAAATTGTGGGGTGATTGTTGATGAATTCCTAATCAAGTCCGATTGTGGCTTATAGCATGGATCGTTTCAGATGATAATTGAGTGCTAGTCCAATTAGCCTAAGGTTATCCTAAACATGGAGTAGTCCTTATTGGTTTAGGTTAGGTTTTAAAGTGTAATCCTAGTTATAGTCTAACTAGAATAGGTTAGTCTATATATACCGTGGAGGGTAGGGAATTACCTTGTATCAAATTGAGTTTTGAGTGAGTTTCTTCAATAAAGAAAATCATGTGTTTAGCGTAAACTAACCTGCATGTTCTTGTTTCAACCGTGTGTATCTCGCTACTTGACTCTCTCGACATTATACATAGCACGCAGTGCAACAAAATATGCATGATGTAATTTTCAGACTTACAACATTAATTCTATTAAAGTGGTCAATGTTATTAATGAATATAATGACTACTACTTACAAGAAAAGAAACATAGTGTACAACACTTTTATGCACATAATTTTCAGACGTACAAGAAAAGAAGTATAGTGTACAACAAAATACCACATTAATGCTATTTAATGTAGTCAATTATTTAACTGGTCAATAAATACAATTAATATAGTTATTAAAACACCTCTTACATAAGAAATACAAATTATCAAGCATATTGTACAACCAAATTAAACACAATTCCTGCATTAGATTTCACTACTACAAATAATAAAGCACATTGCCCGAACGGGCAACGGGCCAAATGGGCTTGAGCCCGAATGGGCGCGGACCAAACGAGCTCGAGCCTGAGCAGACACGGGCCAATGGGTTCGAGCCCGAACGGGCACGGGCTATACAAAAATCTTGATATCCGTAAATTTATTGTTAAAATGAACATAATAAACTAAAATACATTATTCAACGAAAATTTTTATCTCAGGTTACCCGCCGCTGCAACGCACGGGTACCCTGCTAGTTATATATAATTGAGGAATAATCTATCTCCGCATGATCTTAATTTACAAGTCATAATATTAATTGGACAATACACAAAGCAGAAATAAAACTAAACAAACCAATACTCATCTTATGTCTAATTTCAACCAGTATTATTTTTTTTCAATTTAGGACCGACTTTTTTTGGTCGATTGAGTTTTTTCTAACTTCAGTTAACTATTTCGTTAGTAAATTACATGTTTGTCCTTGAGTTTGTATAGGCATTACATGTTTGGTCCTTCATCTGCTTTTGCACATTTTCAAAAATATTTTTCAAGTAAAATTTTTTCAATAAATATTTTTCAAATATTTTTTCCAAATTTTTTCAAAACAATTTTTCAAATATTTTTTCCAAAGTTTTTCAAAAACTTTTCGAATTATTTTTTTCAAATATTTTCAAAAACTTTTTGAATATTTTTTCCAAAGTTTTTTGAAAAAATTTGAAAAAATATTTCAAAAATTGTTTTTGAAAAAATTTGAAAAAATATTTTGAAAAATTTTTTGAAAAAATTTTATTTCGATTTTATTTTTTGAAAATGTGCAAAACGGATCAAGGACCAAACATGTAATGCCTATACAAACTCAAGGACCAAACATGTAATTTACTAACGAAATAGTTAACGGAAGTTAGAAAACCTAAATCGCCCAAAAAAGTCTGCACCTTAAATTGAGAAAAAAGAATAGTACATTTAATTGAAATTGGACAAAACATGAGTACCTTTTTATGCGATTTGCCCTTCATTTAATACAATTAATACACTATTAAAAATACCCTTTCACCAAAAAATACAACTATTTAACAACAATTTACAATCTAATGAAGCTACTAAGCCAAATACTTAGTAAGTTTAAAAGAAAATAAGCATAGTGTACAACACTTTAGTGAACATAATATTCGTACGACAAGACAAGAAGCATAGCATACACCACTTTGATGCACATAACAAAAACAAAACACCACATTAATGATATTTAATGTAATCAATTAATTGGTCAATAAATACAATTAATACGCTTATTAAAACACCCTTACATAAGAAATACAAATTATCAAACATATTGTACAACCAAATTAAACACAATTTCGCATTAAATGTCACTAATACAAATAATAAAATACGTTATACAAATATTCAAGCTCGAACGGCAACGGCCAAATGGGCTTTAGCCCGAACGAGCGAAGAACGGGCTCGAGCCCGAACGGCACGAAGCTAAACGAAATTTTGAAACCGAATTTGTTGTCAAAAGAACATAATAAACTAAAATACGTGGATTCACCGAAAACTTTATATCAGGTATTTTGCCGCAACGCCGAGAACCCCGTGATTAAATGTCACAAATACAAATAATAAAGCATATTATACAAATATTCAAGCCCGAACGGTCAACGGGCAATGGACTTAAGCCCGAGCTAGCAGCAGGCCAAACAGTACGGCTTAACTAAATTTTGATATCTATAAATTAATTGTTAAAAAACATAATAAACTAAAATACAATGTTGCAAAAATCGTGAATCGGTAGTCGGGCGGTCGACCACCCCGTAGCGTAGTAATCGGTCAAGTCGGGATTAATCGTTGATTAATCGGATTATCATTTCCTTCAATTTCGGAGACCAAACTAAAAATCTTAACCGATTCCAAGCTCGCTATGTTTCCAAACCTTAATAAAAGGCTCAAATTCGATTATGATGCCCATTGTGCGTTATACGATCCCCAAATTAAGTATAATGCCTAAATTATTATTATTTTAAAATGACCGACGGTTCGATTTTTACCGATTCGGCCGATTTTTGATTGCTTAGTGTCGATTTTTTCATAGGTCGATTTTTCAACCGATTTTAAAAATCGACAAGGTACTCGGCCGATTAACGATTAATCGGCCGAGTTGACCGATTTTTGCAACATTGCTAAAATACATGATTTACCGAAAAATTTTATTTCAGAATATCCGCCATCGCAACGCACGGATACCCTACTAGTATAAAATAATAATTGAACTCTCTTGCTCCTGAGTGTTCGAAATTCGTACGTGTTACTAGATTTTTAACATTTATTTATTTAGGGTCATTTGCATATATATCCCTCCAAAGATGCAAAATTGCATATATATTCTTTGCATGCATAAAAACCATTGTACTATATGCATCAAAAACTTGTAAGAAGGATATATATGGAATTATTCACCTTTGGAGAGATATAAATGCAATTCCCCCTTATTTAAAAAAGGCTTTTTATTAGATTTTTAATATTTATTTTAGGGTAAAAGCCATAAAATAACAACGTACTTTTCAAAATTTTGCCGACTTGAAACATTAACTTTTTTATTACCTTACTTTACAAACGAACTTTCAAAATTTGTTCCGACTTCACCCATATGACCAATTTTTATTAAAATAATAATTGAAATGACTATATAACCCTCGGCATGTGTGTGAAGTTTGAACAAGTTTTGAAAGTTCGTTGGTGAAGTCGGAACAAATTTTAAAGAATACAAAGGTAATATAGTTATTTCAGTTATTATTTTAATATAAACCGGTCATATGGGTGAAGTCGGAACAAATTTTGAAAGTTCATTGGTGAATTAAGGTAATAAAAAAGTAAGTGTTTCAAGTCGGCAAAAATTAAAAAATACGTTGTTATTTTATTGCTTTTACCTTTATTTTATGAAAGACTTCTTTATTGCGTCTCAATTCACATGCATCTCATCGTTCAGCCAGAAAATCTTAACAATCGTATATACATTATTAACTTGGCATCATTTATCAGTGTAACATCAATTCATTACAAGATAAACTTTGTATAATAAACACATAAATGATATAGATTATGGAATACTAAAAATGCATGAATCAACAACATTTAGATACTTATTGGATCTTTTCATTAAAATCATTTTAGCATTACATCCTACATAGGTTAGAAAAGTGAATGGTAACTTATTTATATACAACACTTCACAAGGAATAGATGTGTCTAGAACAATATGATGTTTCGGATGCTTTACTTCTATGGGAGTTCAACATGCAAAAAATATTGAACTTCTATCGAGTCGAGCCTTCCGGAATTCATATATGTTCTTAAATTTTTATATTTATTTTATTAAGTGGCCTTTTATTGCCTTTGGATCTAACTAACACATAACCTTAATCGTACATATTTTCATGAGAAGAATGTATGTTCTTAATTGATATATCAAACACATGTAAAAGATTTATGTTGGGATCTTACACCTACAACAATCAATCACACAACGATTGCAAAACAATAAAGAAAACGAAAACGATACACATCTCGTATGTAAAATCCACGGACCGTAGAGGGGGGACGAAACTAGGATCAAATATGATTGGGTGTACAAATTTTTGGAACCAGAATATAGAAGCACATCTCGATGGACCGAGTGCATTTAAGAAAACCCGATTTTTTTTCCTAAAATTAATTCTACATCGAAAAATCCATAAAGGTCGGGCACCCGCAGAACCCCCGGTTTCGCCCCCGCCAAGAGGGCCACCTAACATCCACTATATGAAAGATATTACACAATTGAGACGCTTAGCTCGACACTCTTGTATATCCTCACACCACTCTCAACGGTTGATTACAATAACGAAATTCGCCCGTCACCAGATTAGCTTAATTTACGTTGCACTTGATCAGGTGGTGCCGTGCCATTTGCGTATGTGTTTTGGAAGACTTGCCACTAGGATGAGCACGGCACCAGTCCTGCATCAATTAGTGGTACCGATTTTTCCCGAGCATATATTAGTGGTACCGCACCGCATCGAACGGATTCGGATATCGGCACCGGAAATCGGTTTTCCCCGCTTTTTCGGAATTTCCGATTTGGTACGGTCCCGCATCAATTAATGGTCCCGATTTTTTTTCACCTTATTTCATAGTCCCGCACTGCATCAGATTTCAAGAATCGGTACCGGTACGGTTCCGGTTCGGTTCCGGGAGTCGGTTGGAAATGCTCATCCCTACTTGCCACAAAAGACTAAAAGACGTGTTGCAATATCGATAGATTATCGTATTTTGCAAAAATCTAAGTGGGTTAAAACAAGAAATGGGTATTTGATGAAATTTTAGTCCAATTCAGTTTCTAAGTCTTGGATATGGATGTTCAACTTTTAATTTTGTTGTGCTCATTTGGTTGTCAACATTTTATTTTGGCTATATTTGTGGTTTTCAGACTTTGTAATGCTTCATCTCTCAAGGAATGGTGAATGTAAATAAAATTAACCCATTTGTCATTTTTGAGACAAAGGTGCAACAAGTTATACACCCCACCATAGCCTTTTTTGACGCGCTGCAAAACCTGCAGTGGCCAAAAAATTATAACAAATACCCCCGCCGCAACGCGGCGGGATACTGCACCTCGTTTACATAAATGGTCAGGTCACGTGTGTAAATAATTGATAAGAAGGTTACATGACAATGTCAAAAATATATTATGAGAAAATCAAAATAAATCACCTCAAGTAAATAAGTAATGGATTAAATACACTCTTGTTAATGATCATTTTTGCCACATTGCCATTGGCTTGTTAAAACTTAAGCACCATTTTAACCTCCTAAACTTTAAAACAAACGACATAATTCTATCTCGACATGCATTATTAAGTTAATATTCTTTAGTCACAAACTTGACATCAACCTAGTCGGTTTAGTACATAAATACAGTAATTTATATAAACTAATGTGATTCTTTTTTCTTTTCCTTTTTTTGGGGTTAGAAACTAAACTCTAACTACATTAACTTGGCATCATTTATCAAGTAATATTAATTCATTATTAAACACGTAAATGATATAGGTAATAGAATACTAACTATATTTTTTCAATAAAACCATTCTGGAATTACATCCCACATAGGTTAGAGAAGAGAAAAGTAACTTAGTTATATTCAACAATGCACATGGAACGAATGTGTCTAGAATGGTATGATGTTTCGGGTGCTTTATTGCTAAAGAAGTTCAATATATAAAAATAGAAATGGCCTTTCCATGTAATTGAGTATCCGAAAATTCATATACGTTCTTAGATTTTTTTTAAGTTTTATTTTATAAAAGGCCTTTTTTATTGCCTTGTGGATCGACCAACTCATAACCTTAATTTTACAAGTTTTCAAGAAAATAATTTATCTTCTTCATTGATGTCAAAAGATTTTAAGTTGTTATCACAAAACGGAGATAATAAAATCCATAAATTTGATTTTGTCGGATTTCTAATGTTAAAACAACATAAACATCTTAATTAAATCCAATACTATATCATAAGTCATAACCGCATCGACTTATTTGAATACTAAAATCGTTCTTCGCTTGTAGGAAACGAATAGAGACAATATCATCTACAAATTCTATAACAAAGGGGTGCCATCGTGTTCTAAAGTCGATATTTTACACACTTTATATGCATTAATGCATACAAATAGGTATTAGTTATTCAAGTAGCTTTGGAAGAAAATTGATCTATGATGACCATGTATATGGTATAGGTTGAATTAGTTAAATTTAGCTACCTTCATTTCTTTTTCTATAAAAACTATTTCTACATTTAGTCCCACATTAGTTCAAAGAAGAAAATGTTGGTGGTTTACTATTTCTATAAAAACTATTTCTAGATTTGTGAATTCATAGACTTTTTTTAATCTGTATGAACTACATGTATATGTTTTCTAAGAGCTCCGGGTACGGTGTGCCATGGCTCAAGCCATGGGCTTTGGCGCCACCTTATGGCGCGAGAACCTACACCGGTGATGGGCTGGCAGGTGTTGGCGCCGTGGCCACCAGCTCACGCCGAGCAATATACTTTTTTTTTTTTTTTTGGGTTTGTTTCTTTTTTGTTTGGGTTTGTGTGGTGTGTTTGGGATTGTGATGTGTGTTTGTGTTTGTGATGGGGTTATTATTTTTATTTTGTTTTGCGATGGAGCTAGAGGAAGAAGAAAGGTAAGTATTTTATTTGCAAAAGCGCTAGGAAGAAAGAAATGTGGCTAGAGTAGTAGCGTTTTTAGGTTTGGTACTTTAGTTTAGTTGTGTTAATTTGTTGGGCTCGTGAATTTTTGGACTGGACATAAAACAAACATTTTGGGTGCTACATTTATACCGAAATCTAAATATAATTGGTTTTTAAGTTTCTTTTTAGTACACAACAAAGAGCTAAAATTGTTTTATTTACAAAAGTGTAAAAAAAAGTAAAAAAATTATGCACAATGGCACCGTAAAACCTGGCGTTATGCTAGGGAGGGATGTTTTGGTGCCGAGCCAAAACCAAGCCATAGAAAAAAGTGTCGATGTGGCACCACTTTTTCCTATGGCACCACCTACTGCACAAGACTATACCTAGCGCCTAAAGATTTAGAACTGTTTTTTATATAGTACATGGTCGAGTATCTACTATGATAAATGTATAAATAAAAATTATAATTAAGATATGTCACCAACTTATAAACCTTTTAGTCGATAAACCTTCTTAAAGGTCTATAAAGAACTCATTAAATTATGTCACGAGTCGATCGAATTAATGGGTATAGCATTTCACACCATTAGTGTTCTTTTGTAACGCCTGCTTATTCCTCCAACATTATAATTCGGACTCGCTCGGTTGTTTTGTATCGATTAAGTTTCTTTCTATTGCTTTATGAGTATGGTGTAGGTTTGTTTTAAGTTGAAAAGATGAAAAATCATGATTGATGTAAAATGAAGAACAAAAGAAAAGTATATCCAAAGTGGTAGTATGCTTCGGGTGTGTTTGAGCCTTGCTGTACTTGGAGCTCGGTGGTAGCTCAAGTCTCGTAAAGTTGGTTATAATCTTATGATGACATGTTTAAGCTTGACTCGTGTAGGGTCATTGAGTGAAAACCGAATCATTTTTAACGTCTCTCTAAAACATGTCCGACTCGGCTGACCATAAGCCAAGTCCTTAAGGTGAGAATGTTAAACTCCACTTGAACTCAAGAGTTTTGACTTATGCTTGGTTGTTTTCTTACAGCCCACTATATGAATCATTTGGCCCCAAATCAAGCACTAGAAACTTGGGGCGTTCGTTGGTTTGGTTTTCGGGTTTTTTTTTTAAAGATTTTTTTGATACAAAATTGCAAACCGTACTGGATCGAATTCAAAATGGATCAACACAAACTGAAAACCGAATTTGAATTCGCGTCGCTTCGGTTTTCGGATCTTGTGAGTAATACCCGAATGGTGAACTCGTCGGGAAACACATTTTACTACCAGAGGTAATACGCTTCGTCGTTAAGTCCATCGACATCCTCCTAAGTCCAATTATTGAAAGTTTGAAATCAAGTTTCTTAAGGGCTCGAACTAGTGATTTAAGATCTAAAACTATGCACATGTTTCTTAATAGTGTAATGTTGAACCTTGCTTGACTTGGAGCTAGATGGCGCGAGGCGAGCCGTAAATTTTGTCAAGGGCACATTTTGATAAATTTTAAAAACTATATTACTAAATGGTTATTAAAGGGCCGAAACCACCACTCCTACCTCCACCGCCTCCACCCACCGCCACCATCGCCACCACCATCCACCTCCACCGCCACCATCGCCACCACCACCACCACCGCACCATCGCCACCACCACCTCCACCGCCGCCACCATCGCAACCACCACTTCACACCACCACCACCATCGCCACCACCACCTACCACCATCGCCACCACCACAACCACCACCGCCACCATCGCCACCACCACCCACCACTTCCACTACCGCCATCCACCGTCACATCGCCACACACCACCACCTCCACCATCGCATCGCCACCACCACCCACCACTCCCAAGGTTGTTGATGGTGGCAGTGGGTCATGGTGATGGTGGTGGTGGCGTGGTGGTGGTGGGTGGAGGTGGTGGCGGTGATGGTGATGGTGGCGCTGGTGGTGGTGGTTGGTGAGGCGGTGGTGGTGGTGGTGGTGGTGGCATTGAGTGGTAGGTGGAGGGTGGTGGCAAATGGTGGCGATAGAGGGGAGGTGGTGGTTGCGGGTGGGTAGCGGCGGTGGAGGTAGGTGGTGATGGCGATGGTGGTGGTGGGTGACTACAGGTGGGGGTGGTGGTGGTGGGTGGTGGTGGGTGGAGGTGGCGGTGGAGGTGGTAGGTGGCGGTGATGGTGGTGGAGGACTAACGATGCAATATATTTTCAAAATAAATTGCATAGTTAGTCCCAAGGACTAACGGTGCCAATATTCTCTTCGCTAAGAGATAACGGAGAAATATTTGCACCGTTAGTCCTCATTGACCGATTACACTAATGTAAGGATGTATTTGTGCCAACTTTACTAACGGAGTTATGGTTTTGTGCCAAAAAGTTTAGGAATGTAAAGCGAGACACGTGACAAACCACATGAATGTATTTTGGACTTTACTCATATTTTTTTTTGATAAACTCATTTAGTCCCACATTGGTTCAAAGAAGAAAATGTTGGTAGTTATTAAACTGGTTTAGTTTATGTGGTTCATGTGGTGTGAATTAGTATGATATTTACACACTTGGTTGTTCAAAGCTAAATATTATACGACACAACTCAATAACCGTGATGTGTGAATTCATATAAACCAAAACTTTTTAATGACATGAACCCCATATATTTTGATGCGCTGGTTTTCATTTTCGTAAAATTGTCAATGGCAATCCGGATTGGATTGCAAATCACTCTGAGAGACACGCTAAAAGAAACTTGGAACTCATGGCTTCGCAATAAGAGGAAAATCCGGATTTTTTGATCACTTGCGAGACTCGAACCCGGGTAAAACCTCTCCCCAAGCTTCAAAAGGAACTCAGGTGGCCAACTGAGCTAAGTCGGTTGGTTTTTCTCCTTGGTAGCTTTATTCTCGTTCTTTTTTCTTTATATATATTTTCTAGTATTTCAGCTCCTTCTTGGGCTTCTGTCAAATGAATTAGTTGCATCGTCACTTGACAATCGATAGACATTAAGTTGGCATCATTTATCGAGTAGCATCATTTAGAATGTTTTAGGTTTCAATTTAAATGTTATTTTATTCATAAAAATTGAGTTGTGATGATCTTTGTCCAAACATATGTACATTCTTACATAAGACATATACGGTAAGATCACTCCAAAAAATATGAACGGTGAAAATCATGAAGTACCACCTCAACTCGCTTACTGTGATTTGAGCCAAGAGGGGATGGAGGTGCTCGCCCCCAATGCGGCCCAACTACCCCACCTTGTAGCTTGGATAATAGCATACGAGATGGTGTTTTGGATTGGTTATATGTAACGGAGATGTGTTTGGATGATAAAAGGTCCGTAGACAAGTTTACCGAATTATAAAGAACGCTTTGGTCGAAAAAGATGTTTCGATGGGTGGCGGGAAGAGATACAAGGAGATGAAGATGAACTTTTTGTGATCGGATGAAATATTTCCTCTTTGTCCTATTTGTCACATGATAGGTAACATAGAAAATTGCAAAATTTCTTTTCTTTAGGTCTTTGTTTGGTGTGGGGATTTAGCGGTTTGGATTGAAAGCAATATTAAATCCGTTGTTTGGAACAAATTGATTACTCGACACAAGGTGTCAACACCACAAACTCATTCCACCTATAATTGGTGTCTTTTGTCTGACACAAAAAGGTAATCGAATATCTTTTTAATTTTTCTTTGTCTTTTTCTAAAATTTCAATTTTAAACAATATCTTTAATCTAATTTATTTATAAAAAAAATATATTTTTAATATCAATTAATACTTTTCTCTCTCTTAATCCAAATCCAAATCCTAAACCCATCTATGAATCAAACGGGCCCAACTACTACCACACATACACTGCGATAAATGATGCGAGGTTAATTTATATTTTATATTATGACCAATATGTTTTTCACCGCTTCATCTTCACTACCCAACTACTAACCACACATACACTGTAACGAGAAATCACGCTATCAAAGATAAATGAAATACATTTTTAGCTACTATTAACACTCGTTTTTCGCTAATCTTAAGACTCACTGACATTTTTGTGTATCACTGAATTCTCTATACAAACAGAGATAATAAATCCTCAAGTTTGATTTTGTTCAATTTTCAATGATAAAACAATAGAGACATCTTAATTAAATCCAAAACTCTCGTAACTACACAACTTTTGAATACTAAAATCGTTTTGTCTGTAGGAAGATGTATATAGACCACATCATCTACAGACTCTAAAACAAAACGAAGACATCATTTAGTTGTTTTCCGATAAAACCCATTCAGTCCCACATTGGTTCCAAGAAGAAAATGTTGGTAATACCATAGTGAACGAAACAAAAGTATATCCAAAGTGGAAATATACTTCGGGTGTGATTGAGACTTGCTTGACTTCGAGCTCGGTGGCGGCTCAAGTCTCAAGTTAGTTATAATCTTATGATGACAAGTTTAAGCTTGACTCGTGTAGGGTCATCGAGTGGATGCTGAATCATTTTTAATGTCTCTCTAAAACATGTGTGACTGGATTGACCATAAGCCAGGTCCTTAAGTTGATGAACTCGATTTGTTAACTTAACGAGTTATTTTGAATTATGCAAAACTCGGTACGAGAAAGCCTTGGACGAGTTTGAGCATCCAGCTAAGATAATATATGTAGCATAATTAGTACAAATACCATCTAAATAGAGAAAAACTTTGTTTTTTAATGTTAAACAAAACACTGTGGCATATCTAAATCCGATAATGACATTAAGCTTTATGGTTGTTTTTTACAGCCACTATATGAGTCATTTGGCCCGAATCAAGCAATGGAAATTAGGGGTGCTCATCGGTATCGGTAATCGCTAACATTCAAACAACTTATTGAATTCAGTCAACTTGAAACAACTAACATACATACAACCTATTGTAACAGCTTGTTTGTTATAAAGTCAAAATAAAATAAAATAACATACGACACATATTTAGACACAAAAACCACACACTATTAACTTTTCTCTCTCAAATAAGAAACCATCTTCTCGCCTACACCACCATCGATCCTCCTACCGCCACCTCCTCATCCTCCGTCACAGAAGCCAAAATCACCGCTTTTATGGTTTCGGTTATGTGGTAGTGGTGGTAGATCTTGTGGTTTGGTGGTAGATCGAGGTATAAAACCTCAAGCACAACACAAAGACACACGCAAACCATTTAATCACGCTCTCTAAACAAAAATACACAAGCTTCTAGAAACACATCATCAAGATTATGCTGGTACCCTTCTAGTGTTAAAACAATAGGGACATCTTAATTAAATCCAAAACTATCATAACTACTCAACATATTTGAATACTAATAGCGTTTTTAGTTTGTAGGAAAACATATATAGAAATTATACATATCATCTACAAACCATAAAATTGCAACGGCACTAAATTTAACTTCCTTCGCTTCCTTTTCTACAAAAAAACTATTTCTACATTTAGTCCCACAATGGCACATAGAAGAAAATGTTGCTAGTTAATATGCCTCATGTGTGTGAGAATTGGTGTGATTCTTACAAATTCTGATTATAGATGAACTAAATAAAATATTTAGTAACTCTATAATATGAATTTTGTAATCATTATCTAATCTCAAATTTTTTTTTCCTTAACTA
Source organism: Chrysanthemum lavandulifolium (assembly GCA_022545495.1). NCBI lineage: Eukaryota > Viridiplantae > Streptophyta > Magnoliopsida > Asterales > Asteraceae > Chrysanthemum > Chrysanthemum lavandulifolium. Next base: position 18,593,415 of record CM040241.1, read on the forward strand.
CATGAACTTCATATATATTTATAAAGAAACTTGGAATCCATTTCGTATGTAATACTTAGACTAAAATACACCGTTGGTCCTTAAATTTGTGCTCACAAGACGCAATGGGACAAACTTGGGCATTTTCATCTTTGGAGGTCCAAAACATGGGTTTTATACTCTAGACAAGTCCCTTGACCAAGATTGTCAAAGTCAACATGAATTTTCTTGGTTTACATCGAGTATAATAGACCATTCACAATTTTAACATGCCATAGTTAAATCTAACCCAACCTTGATCATGAAGAGGTACTATTCCAATTAGTTTGATTTCTAACACATGTACAATACTAGATTTATGCTTAATCTTTTGATTTCACGTAATTGTTATCATCCTTTTCTACATACCGTTGGTGTGTGGCCTTGTGAAGCGCGATCTATGATAAGTAAACACTTGAATAACAATTTACTTAATTATCACAACCTCAAACTACAAAATCACATCCATACACCATCCCCGCATCATGTTTTGTTACAGCTGATTATTCGATTCAGATTATTGTGGGTTGATTAAATCGGTGTTGTTGTCGCTTATAAGACTACAGTTAACCTGAATTCTAATGCTTTACGCCATAACATTGTTTTTGCCATCGTAATAATATGGATAGTATTTCTTTGTAAGTTAAACAAAACTCTTCGTTTTACAAGGGTTGGAAAGAGCTATCTTTAATTAATGTTTAATGTCAAGATTAATTATAGTCAACTGTTTATCCAGGGAATAAGATGGTCATTTTTTTGGAATATCTCTACAGAGTTGCCTATAAACCAAGAATGCATTTATACAATCCGGTTTATAACCCAGTGCGAGTGAAATTAAAGATGACCCATTAACTCCTCTAGTTCAAAAGTTATGTGACTTTGCCTCTCGACCAAATTTAAGGCGTAGGTGATACAAAACAAGCAATAGCTTAGATATTGTTAATATTACCATGTTCATATCACGAGAACGAATAGAATAATTAGTAGCAGATTTCGCAATCTAGAATAGAAGCCCAATCAATGCCAAACAAAGTTTATAGCCGCTAAAGCTCGTGTGTATAGAATTGTATCGGGTTTCAAAATAACGCCAATAGCACACGCTAACATTGACTAAGATCAAGGAATTAAAATGCAAGAGAGATGAAATCTTATGTTACGAAAGGCATCATTAGATCTAGCTATTTCTAAATGAAAACATCTTGTTACAACATTAATCCTATTCCTCCATACATGTTGTCACTCATAAAGAAATTTCACAAGGGCTTTCGTCAAAAACATTAATACCCATAATTTCCTCCAGACACGTGCCCCCACCATAACTGCAATGGTGGTGGTTGATGGCAAGAAGTACCGTTGAGATGGATAAGCGAGGGCATGACCGGGTATGGGTTATAGCCTTGGGCGTATGGAGCGTGTTAAATTTTGGGGTATTAATCTATGGCAAACATGTCACTCTATCAATTGCTAATGGCTTTCAAGTTATGATCATTGCAGGACTATTATGTGGGTTAATCATGGACAAAGCATAAATGGTTTAAAGTTCCAAGACATTCATTTCTCAAGCTTTTCTTGTTTCTACCGATGAGTCATTTATAGTCGTTAGAGGGTCTTAGTGTATCTTTATCTCCTATTTAATAAGTCCCTTAATCTAGGGTTACATACACTTGAGTGTGCGATCATTTTTCTCACACTCTTCTTCTCTTCGATCATTCAACCGATCTTGTCTCTTCTTTAGATCAGTATGATTATTGTCTCAACGACAATAATCTAATCTTGTAACATTTTGGATACTATTGTTGATATAATCTAAGCCGACTATTGAGGCTTAGGTTTGAATAAAAGTTCTTCGTTTACTTGTTGTTGTTGATACTTTCGTACATGGTATCGAGCTTGTGCTCATAATCATTATTGATTCTACATCCAAGGGTTCTTTGTGGAAACTTGGGACTTCTTCAAGAACAACTTGGTGGTTTGTGGTTATTGCTATTGGCATAATCACGGTTATTTCTTATTGTGATTTGTTCTTTCCACGATATTGCTCGTAAGTCTAAGTCTAATCTCTTCTTCAAACAAACAAGACTTAAGTCTTTGTGGGTGCAAACGGGTAAACTAACATCTTGATCCGCCACTCCGAGTGGTATGAATACCGCCTGGTTTACCCTAGTTCACGTGCTTGGTGCTTGTTGTTTCTTAATTACAAAGTCTTATTTATTTTTTATCTGCCTATCTCGCTCTTGTTTTTATTTACATACGTGCCTTTGTCTATCTTATCATATCTCTACATCTTATTGTTTGTATTATGGCTATTGGTGATGATAATATTGGTGGTGGTGGTTCCTCCACTAAGAAAAGCTTATCCTTTGGTGATGCTTTGTATTTACACCCCAATAACACAAATGGTACACCCATTATTACTATCAAACTCACTGGAACTGAAAATTACAAAATATGGAATATGGCCATGACCTTTGCCTTAAGGAACCATAATAAGCTAGGGTTTATTGATGGTACTTGCATAAGAGATGATTCGAACCCTAGTCTTGCTAATCAATGGGATACTTGTAACTCTGTTGTGGTTACTTGATTCTTAACTCTCTCACCGAACTATTTCTTTGGTGCTATATATGCTAAACCGCTTATGAAATGTGGAATGATCTTAAAGATACATATGATAAGGTTGATGGTTCACTATCTTTAATTTGCATAAAAATATAAACTCTCTTAGTCAAAGTGGGTCCTCTCTTCGATTACTATAAAACCTTAACTCTATGGAAACAATTTGATTGTATGATTAGCTTGCCTCCTTGCACTTGTGAGGTCGCAAAATATTTTGAAAATCAATCACTAATCAAGTTAATGCAATTTCTTATGGGTCTTGATGACTCCTATGTTCCCATCGAGCGATTTTAACCGTAGATCCTTTGCCTAATGTCAAAACCGCTTTCTCTGTTGTCTCGGAGAAGAATCTCACACGAAATGTTTCATCCGGGAATAGCTCGCTAAACCCAATGCTACGACTTTTACAAAGAAAAACTTCGATGGTGGAAAATTTTGATAACAAAAAGGATTTAACAACAACAGAGGACCAAACATGAATCTCAAATGTACTAACCGCAAAAACACGGTCACACTGTTGATAGATGTTATGATCTAGTTGGTTATCCTGCTTGGATATGTTAAAAGGAATTTTAATTCGAACCCTTCAAAGAAGAATAATGTTTCGCCGACACTAATCTTTCCACTAATAATGGAGCTAGCAACTCTCCTCTCTTTTCTAATGAATGACTCTCCAGACTTATGAGTCTGCTTAATGACAGCAATGTGTCCTCTACTAATGCCAACGTAGAAGGTAAAAAGTTTTCAGGAACCTTCTTTAATGGCAGTGTCAAGTTTAACATAAACTTTGATAAATTCTTTAACAACAACACTACCTTATCTGGAAACATAAGTCTTGGTTGGATTGTTGACTCGTGCAAATCAAAGACATGACCAAGCTTTCGCAAAAATTTAATTAATGTTGTTGACATTTCAAATCTTGGTCTAACCGTTGGTCATCCCAATGGTACTCATGCCTTAATTACTAAAATTGGTGATTTAAAGGTCAATAATGACCTAACTCTTTTTGATGTTCTGGTTGTTCCCGAGTACAATGTCGGTCATTGTCTGCTCATAAGATTGCTAGAGACAATAAAATGTTTGTTGGCTTTAATGAATCTAATTGCTATATACAGGATTTACATCAAAAAAGGATTGTGGGGATTGGTAAACAATGCAATGGGTTATATATGTTTGATATTGATTCCACATGTAAGATTGCTTCTAATAACCGCATTTTGCTTGTCATGTTTCTAGAAATCTCGGCATCAAAGACTTGGTCATCCTCGACCAAGTCCTACATATACTTAAGTCCACACTTAATCTTGATGGAACCTCCGAATCGACCATCTTTGTGATACTTGCAATAAAGCTAAACAAACCAGGGAAACATTTCCTTTAAGTGAACATAAATCAACTAAAATTGGTCAACTTGTTCATCTAGATGTACGGGGACCATATAAAGTCACTAGTAGAGATGGTTAAAAAATTTTTTTGACAATTGTTGATGACTATTCTAGGGCGGCCGGGTTTATATGCTTAAGGAAAGGATGATGTTTATGTTTCCATTGTTAACTTTACTCATATGCTATCAAATCAATTTGAACACAATGTTAAGATATTCGAAGTGATAACGGATAGAATTTGTCAATAACAAACTTCAACACTTCTTTCATGAAAAGGGAATTTTACATCAAACCTCTTATATTTACACACCTCAACAAAATGATATTAGAGAAAGGAAACATAGGCATCTCCTTAATGTGGCTAGATCCCTTATGTTTGTGGGAATTACCTTTATATCTTTGGCCCGAATGTGTTCTAATGCGCTTATGTCATAAACAAAGTTACCCTCTTATGTGTTGTCCGACAAGTCTCCCTTCTTCCTTGTGTATGGGCATGACCCTTCACTCTCTCTCCTTAGAGTCTTTGGTGCTTATGCTATGCCACCATTCTCAACATCTCGATAAATTTGGTAGTAGGTCCGAAACAAGTGTCTTTATTGGCTATTCAAATGAGAAAAAGGTTACAAACTCTTGAGCTTAGAAACAAAAATATTTTTATTCCGAGATGTCAAATTTATGAAACTGTTTTTCCATTCAAAATGAAAATTCTTTGTCAAAACCTTTTGTTGAAACGATGTGCCTAAATATTTAAATCACAAAAATTTCTTTGACTCACAAATAAGTCCCAATGATGAAGGAGAGTGACATCCTATGATGATGGAAGCGTGGTAAGTCATCCTACTAGGATTGACGAACCGGTTGCAACATCTATAGATGATAATACACACCCCGAGGGCACCATATCACATGAATCACATTCTGCGATGCATCTTACGATTCTCACTGATACATCACCGATTCTCTTGAACAAGAAAGAGGCTTGCCACCATCATCATTAGAAGGTCAACCGAGTTTCTAAGTTGTCCAAGAATCTTAATGACTTTATTGTAGAAGGAAAACTCAAATATGGTGTTGAAAAGGTTGTTAATTACTCTAATCTTAACAAAGAAAATTACTGCTTTGCTTCTAGTCTTAATAAAAGTATTGAACCTACCTGTTATGAAGAAGCTATCCTTGATAGTAATTGGGTTGATGCTATGAACTCTGAAATTGAGGCCTTAAATGAAAACCATGCTTGGGATATAACTGATCTACCTCCTAATAGAACTCATATTGGTTACAAATGGATCTTTAAAATCAAATATAAATCCAATGGTGAAGTTGATATATACAAGGCTAGATTAGTTGTTAAAGGCTATAACCAAAGAGAAGGAATAGACTATGATGAAACTTTCTCCTGCTAGAAAATGTCTCACCGTTAGATGTCTTATTGCCTTAGTCAAAAAAATAAATGGCCTCTTTTTCAACTTGATGTTAATAATGCTTTCTTGTATGGAGATCTTGATGAGGATATCTATATAACCATCCCCAAGGGGTTACAGAATGAGAACAATAAAAATAAAGTTTGTAAACTTGTCAAGTCTCTCGATGACCTAAAACAAGCTCCTGTGAAATGGAATGAAAAACTTGTTAGTGTTTTAAAGGAAAATAACTTTGTTCAATCTGTCAATGATCACTCTTTGTTCACCAAAACAGAGAATAACAAGTTTATTGCTCTGCTTGTCTATGTGGATGATATTGTCCTTACTGGAAACTGTATTGACGATATTGTCCTTACTGGAAACTGTATTGATTAAATCGGTGTTGTTGTCAGTTTATAAGACTACAGTTAACCTGAATTCTAATGCTTTACGCCATAACATTGTTTTTGCCATCGTAATAATATGGATAGTATTTCTTTGTAAGTTAAACAAAACTCTTCGTTTTACAAGGGTTGGAAAGAGCTATCCTTAGTTAATGTTTAATGTCAAGATTAATTATAGTCAACTGTTTATCCAGGGAATAAGATGGTCATTTTTTTGGAATATCTCTACAGAGTTGCCTATAAACCAAGAATGCATTTATACAATCCGGTTTATAACCCGGTCATGAGTGAAATTAAAGATGACCCATTAACCTCTAGTTCGTGGTTATGTGACTTTGCCTCTCGACCAAATTTAAGGCGTGGGTGATACAAAACAAGCAATAGCTTAGATATTGTTAATATTACCATGTTCATATCACGAGAACGAGTAGAATAATTAGTAGCAGATTTCGCAATCTAGAATAGAAGCCCAATCAATGCCAAACAAAGTTTATAGCCGCTAAAGCTCGTGTGTATAGAATTGTATCGGGTTTCAAAATAACGTCAATAGCACACGCTAACATTCACTAAGATCAAGGAATTAAAATGCAAGAGAGATGAAATCTTATGTTCGAAAGGATCATTAGATCTAGCTATTTCTAAATGAAAACATCTTGTTACAACATTAATCCTATTCCTCCATACATGTTGTCACTCATAAAGAAATTTCACAAGGGCTTTCATTAAAAACATTAATACCCATAATTTCCTCCAGACACGTGCCCCCACCGTAATCTGCAGCAGTGGTGGTTGATGGGCGGCGAAAGGTCGTTGAGATGGATAAGCGGGGCATGACCGGTATGGGTTATAGCCTTGGGCGTGCAGTGAGCGTGTTAAATTTTGGGGTATTAATCTATGGCAAACATGTCACTCTATCAATTGCTAATGGCTTTCAAGTTATGATCATTGCGGGACTATTACAGGGGTTAATCATGGACAAAGCATAAATGGTTTAAAGTTCCAAGACGCTCATTTCACCAAGCTTTTCTTGTTTCACCGATGAGTCATTTATAGCCGTTAGAGGGTCTTAGTGTATCTTTATCTCCTATTTAATAAGTCCCTTAATCTAGGGTTACATACACTTGAGTGTGCGTCATTTTCTCACACTTTCTTCTCTTTGATCATTCAACCGATCTTGTCTCTTCTTTATTCAGATGATTATTGTCTCAACGACAATAATCTAATCTTGTAACATTTTGGATACTATTGTTGATATAATCTAAGCCGACTATTGAGGCTTAGGTTTGAATAAAAGTTCTTCGGTTTACTTGTTGTTGTTGATACTTTCGACAGAGCGGCTTGATTTCGACCACCGCAATCGCAACGAAATTCGGACCAACAAAAAGATCAATAAACCAAATAGAAATATTAGTCGCCCACGATAAGACGTCATAAACACGAGAGTAATCGTTAAAGTACACATTGAGAATGTGTGTAGAATAACATTATCATTTGAACCTAAATAATCGATGCTAAAAGCGTAACCTCTTTATCCAAACATTAAAAGTCGATTATTGATCGAATCACAAACCCAGATCAACTGTTGAGCCGTTTGAACTTGTGATGCGATCCGCTTATCTCAATGAAATTAGGTAAATTAAGAGACTAAGCGACCATCTCGGGCTCATGTTAAGCATACCGCACGAAACCACCAAGGAGAAGCACAACTTGTTGACTTCCAAAAGTCAAGCCATTGAGCTTCATAAGGCCACAACCAACCAAGATATAGAAAAGGATGATCACAATTATGTGAAATCAAAAGATTGAAACGCAAATCTAGTAGTGTACCGTGTTAGAAATCAAACTATTGTAATAGTACCTCTTCATGATCAAGGTTGGGTTAGATTTAACTATGGGATGTTAAAATTGTGAATGGTCTATTATACCCTCGATGTAAACAAAAAAATCATGTTGACTTTGGCAATCCTGGTTAGGGACTTGTCTAGAGTATAAAATCCATGTTTTGGACCTCCGGTGATGAAAATGCCAAAGTTTGTCCCATTGCGATGCGCAGACACAAGTTAAGGGACCAACGGTGTATTTTAGTCTAATACTTATTTAGTTCTATTAATTTGAAACTTCGATGCATTAATTATCAATTTCATAACAAAAAAAATGGGAGAATGATCTCTCTTAAGTCATGTGTGTAATTGATATAAAAAGGTTACACGACATTGTCAAAAACACATTATAAGAAAATAAAAATAAATCGCCTCAAGTAAATAAGCAATGGATTAAATACACTCTTGTAAATCATCATTTTCGCCTCGTTGCGAATGGCATGTTAAAACTTAAGCACCATTTTCACCACCTAAACTTCGAAAAAGATGATATAATTCTTTCTCGACATGCATTATTGAGTTAATATTCTTTAGTAACAAACTTGAAATCAGCTTAGTCGGTATGAGAGGCGGAGCCAGAAAGTTTATGTCGAGGGGGCAAAATATTTTAATTTTTAGAAATTACACTAAAATTTGGTTCGTTGGAGGGGGGGGGGAGGAATTACAAAAATAGCCAGAAAATCTTGAAAATTTACACTATAATTTTTTTCGCCGGGGGGTCACATGACCCCCGGACCCCTCTTTATCTCCGCCTCCGGAACTTGGTACCCTTCTGTTTATTCCCCCCACATTGTAATCCAGACTCGTTCAGTTGTTTTTGTACCAATCAAGTTTCTTTCTATTGCTTTTTGTGAGTATGGTATAGGTTTGTGCTTTAGATTGGAAAATATATGAAAAAAAGATTTGATTCAGAAGATGGAAATTGAAGAACAAAAGAAAAGCATATCCAAAGTGGAAATATGCTTCGGGTGTGATTGAGCCTTGCTTGATTTGGAGCTCGGTAAAGGCTCAAGTATCGTAAAGTTGGTTATAATCTTATGATAACATGTTTAAGCTTGACTCATGTAGGGTCATTAAGCTAAATCATTTTTAACGTCTCGCTAAAATATGTGCTACTGGTTGGCCTCAAGCCAAGTCCTTAAGTTGATCATGTTAGGCTACGATCAAACTCGATTTGTTAACTTGACGATTAGTTTTGAATTACGCTAAACTCGGTATGAGAAAGCCTTGGACGAGTTTGAGCTCTAAATAAGATATTCAGTAAATTGGTACAATTAATATCCAAATAGAGAAAAACTTTGTTTTTATATTTTAAAACAATGGCATTCCTAAATCTGATAATGACATTAACGAATCATTTGGCCCCAAATCAAGCAACTAGGGGTGTTCGTCGGTTTGGTTTTAAGGTTTTTTGAGATTACTTTGAGACAAAATTCAAAATGGATCAACTTGAACCAAAACCGAATTTGAATTCAGGTCCCTACGGTTTTCGAATCCTATAAGTAATACCCAAGCTGTGAACTCGCCGGAAAACACATTTGTCATACTCGAAGTAATACGCGTCGTTGTTAAGTCCATCAACATCCTCCTAAGCCCAAATATTATTGAAAGTTTGAAACCGAGTTTTCACTGGGGCTCTAACTAGTCGATTCCATATTGTCGAAACATGCCGTGAATGATAGAGTGATCAACGAATAATCACAGATCCAAGAGCATTGGCTTTAAACCTCGATATCACCTAACTCTTTAACTTCAAGAGATAAAAACCTTTTACAAACGAGACTAAATAATGTGGACTACGATAGCGAAAATGCATGTATTATTGCATAAGAACAATAATTTTTATATAAACTATTGTGTTTCTTTTATTTTTCTTATTTTATATATATATATATATATATATATATATATATATATATATATATATATATATATATATATATATATAATTTTGTGTTAGAAACTAAACTCTAACTACAAGATGGTTTATTACGTTAGTTGGAATCATGGTTGTCAAGATCCCGATTCTAATCTTAAGATCTTACGATTTTACGATACTGCAAAGGAAAATTGATCAGGATCCTACATAGGATCTTGAAAGCTTAAGATCTTATAGGATCCCGGTCTTGACCATAGGATCTTAAGATCTAATCCAATCCGATCTTACTTTTCTCAGATTACAAACTAAAAGACTACAAATTAATAGATTGTGTTTTGTAGAATTTAAAAAACATGGTAATCTTCTTTAAACATTTCATAAGCATAACTTAAGGCAACATTTTATGAAACATTTATATAATTTTATCTTTATGATATATAATAATTTGTAGATTTGTATAATGTTACATAGACTACTAAGAAAATGACATTATGGTAGGATCTTAAGATCTCGATCCGATCTTGCGATCTCGATCTTGCAAAGGCAAAAACGATTCTAAGTACGATCCCGATCTTGAAAACCTTGGTTAGAATAGTAAGGCCTTTATTTGCTTCAAGTGAAGTAGTTGCATTGTCACTTAACAATCGTATATACATTAAGTTGGAATCATTTATCAGAGTAATATCAATTCATTAAAAGATCAACTTTGTATAATAAACACATAAATGGTATAGATTCTAGCATACTAAAAATGCATGAGTAAACAACATTTAGATACTACATTTTTCCTACAAAAGCATCTTAGCATTTCATCCCATCCCACATAGGTAAGATATATGAGAGTTAAGTTGGTTATATACAATAGTGAACATGAACCATAATAGTTTAGAATAGTATGATGTTTCGAATACTTTGGTGTTAGTCGAGTTCTATTCTCAAAATAAACATTGAATCACATAATAACAAGGTATCCGAAATTCGTACATGTTGCTAGATTTTTAATATTTATTTTATAAAAGACCTATTTATTGCGTTTGGATCTGATTACCTTATAATTTTAATCGTACTTGTTTTCAAGAGAGGACTTACGTTCTTCATCGGTATATCAAACACAAATTATTATTATCCTCATAAACAGTTAGGAAAACTCTTCACATCTTCTCTCAATAATAAAATTTTGCTACACATCATTGTCTAAAAGTTTTTTGTTTATTTTATTTTATTTATTTTTTTTTTCTTTTTGTTTTTTTTAGCATTTCACAATATGAAAAATCTTTATTTTAGTGTTTACTAAATCCGATAATGAAATCAATCAAGCTTTATGGTTTTTTGAATGTTTTCTTACAGCCCACTATATGAGTCATTTGGCCCCAAATCAAGCACAAGAAATTAGGGGTGTTCATCGGTTTGATTTTCGGGTTTTTTGAGAAATTTTTAGACAAAATTGAAAACCGAACTCAAAATGGTTCAACTCGACCGAAAAACGATTTTGAAATCGGGACGATCCGGTTTTCGGATCTTGCGAGTAATACCCATGATGACGTATAGTCTGGAGTCGGGTCATGAACCCGACTACAGTCCACTACTTTCAAGCCCGATACGAACTGGGCCAATATCAATACACGTTTGGGCTCACGAAAGCCCAAGCCCATATCTATTTACGGAATAGATATCCGATATCTTCTAAAATATGAAGATAATCATTCCCAACCGACGAAGGATACCGAAGGTCGGGGAACACGAAACCAACAAGGATTACGTGCGATATAAAGGGAATTATATCCCTTGTTTAAGGTACGATCTCATAACCCTAAAACTCCTTAAACCCTAAACCGATTACTTACTCTCACGCCAGAGGATAATCGTGGGAAACAATCTCACTAGAAGCCTAACGGTGTTTCTTGTCTCTTAGTGCAGGTCTCAAGCAAGAATTCTCGCTGGTACGAGAACCGAGCTCCAAATCGTGAACGCCCAACTTTTGTATCAACAAGTGGCGCCATCCGTGGGACCTTACACTAAGAACCGACATTAGAATGACAAAACACGAATCGCCGATCGCAATGACCTCATGGGAAGAAGTCGCAGAGTGGACTAACCCCAAGCTGCACAGGACAACCGTACGCTAAAAATAAGGGATCCGGTCAAGACTTGATCTTCCTCCGTGGAACCGCACTCGGGAACAACCCAAGCCACTACAACCACCACGAGTGGAGTAGACCCACCGCGACCGCCTTTACTACTCCCTTCCAATCGGTGCTAGAAATCGACCGACAAAGGTACCGGAGGCACCAAGCCGGGATAAGGGTATAGCGGCAGAACAAACGCACTCACTCGAGGGGTAGCGCCGAATTAACACCAAGTTTTCGTATCCCAAAACTACGAACATTAACCGCCTCATGCAAGAGGAAGAGAAGAATAGATCGGTCGAACTTGAAAGCCCGACTCAATTTTGATTCGAATATGATACTTCTCCACCGCGCCACCGTAAAGAAAAGCGAGAGGAAGCGGTCATAAACCCCAGATTCAATGTAATCGGGAGGAGAATCGAGGGTGATGAGACATCTCACTCACAACACTTGAGTGATAGTGATAGAAGAACGGCGTACGGTGTCTATGCCGACCGGGTAGCCGTAGTACATGATGATCAGGGCGAAGGTATTCCCCAGTGAAAGCCCTTCGATCCGGACTACAATTCGGACTGAGAATAGCGCGCAAACGCCGTAAGAAGGAAAATTCATCTTCCGATAACTCCTCGGACAACGAGGATAGTGATACGTAACATGGAAGTCTAGGAGCGCGACGCGATAGCCAAGAGGAAGACATGTCTCCCATGGCGCCGCCGAGAAAGTGGATGCGCTCACCGACGTGTCGCTGATTTCTCGAGAACAAGAAAAGGCGATGCCTACGAATGTCAAGACCTACGATGGAACAGGTGATCCAGACGATCACCTAAAAATCTTTGAATCACCACGACCATTGAGAACTCGCCACAACCAAGATGGTGCCACATTTTAATTCCACACTAGTGGGAAGTGCGTGAATCGGTTCAACAAACTCCCAAGAAGGAGCATAAATGGTTTTGAGGAGTTGAGAAAGGCGTTCGCCAAATTTTACTCAACGAAAAAGTGCGCTAAAAATCTGTTGAACTCGCCAAGGTAAAGCAAAGACCAAGGAGAATCTACGAGCGCATTCATGGAACGCTTTAAAGATGAATGCATGCAAGTTAAGGCATGTCCCGAGGTATCAAGATTTCGGCTTCATGAATGGGATTAATAATCCAACTCATCAAGCGGTTGAACGACAAGATCCCGAGACCTTTGATGAACTCATGAAGCGACTCGGTCCTTTGTCCAGGAGAAGCCGCCGCGGATAGCAAAAGAGTCACTCGAGCTACCGCCACGGGAACAACCCGGGAGGCAATCGAATGACCGAGGTAGTAACCGCATAGAGCTATCGCAGCCGGAGGAGGCGGGAGATAATGACAGTATACTCCCCGATCAAAACACCAAAGGAAATACTCGCAGCGGAAGGTGCGAATTTCCGAGACCACCGCAGATGCGCATACCGGAAGATCGGCGACTGGGAATGGATACCGTGACTACCACGCGCAAAAGGGTCACACCACTAACGAGTGCGCCCGGATGCGCCAACTCATCGACAAGATGGTCAAAGAGGCGATCGACCACTTAGTTAAAAACATTAAAGAGGGAAGAGATAAACAAAAGAATGGAAGCAAGAAGGAGACACCCAAAGATAAGGCCGACACAATCTACATGATACAGACGTGGCAACGAACCACTAGACAAAAGGTCACCAGAGTTTTCCAAGAAGCGAAATCTCTTTCCCTACTCTAATCTGCGGACAACGCATGGCAGAGCCCTCACCATTCAAATTAGTGCGGTGGTCACGACATACACCGCATGTACATTGATGGTGGTGCATCGGCAAATATCATGTATGAACATTGCTTTAAAAGACTACGACCAAATACGCGAGCCGCTAAACCCGGTCAACACGGCACTCACCGGGTTTCACGGGTGAAAAGATATGGCCCATGGGCAATCATGACATTACTAGTCGGTCGGTAACGCAGAGCACTCTATGACAACCTGGATGGATTTCATGGTGATCAAATCTCCTCGCCATACAATGGCATTATTGGGAGACCCGGATATCGCCCATGCGCGGTACCATCAACAACAGCACGGGATGCTTAAATTCCAGTAGAAGGGGCATTGTTACTCTTTACAATGCCATGGTACCAAACAAAGAATGTAACACGGTTACATGCGAAATGGAACCGATCTCAAACAAAGGCGCGCCAAAGTCCCCAACTTGAAGGTCGCATTCACCCGTAATACCCGTAAGCAGAAATAACCATCGAGGGTCGTTGTCGGACAACGGCAAAGCGGCCGTGCGCCTCCTACAAAAGAACGTGGATATTTTCGCGTGGAGCCAAAACACATGATCGAGTACCACGCTCGATCACGAGCATAAACTTAGAATCCGGCAAGGGTACTCACCGATACGCCGGAAGAAGCGTGGTCAAGCCCAGAGAGGCGCAGTAACCGCAGAGGTACGTAAACCGTAAATGCGGAATTATGCGTGAAGTCTATTACCACGATCGCTTTCTAATCCAAAGAATGGTCAAAAAGCGACAGTGGTGGCGAATGTGTAGACTTCACCGACCTTAACAAAGCATGCTCGCAGGATCGCTATCCATTACGGAGATAGACCGGAAAATAGAGTCCTTGTGTGGATACCGTTAAAGTGCTTTCTTGGCGCTGCATGGGATATCACCGGATACAAATGGCTAAAGAAGACGAGGAAAAGACTTTCCACACAAGCCAAGGCGTTTCATTGTTACACAAAATGCCATTTGGCTTGAAGAATCTTGGTGCCACATATCGGTTAGTAGACAATGCCTTTGAAAAGCAGTGGGCCGCAACTCGAAGTCTATGTGGATGACCCGGTCATAAAAAGCCATACCAAGTTGAACTTGTGCGCGACATAGAAGAAACATTCAAGACTCTACGAGATCAACATGAAGCTAAATCTTAAGAAATGCACCTTCTAGCGCCATCAAGGCATGTTCTTAGGATACCGATAGAACCTCGATGGCATAAAACCTTGTCCAGAAAGACAAAGCGGTAATAGAACTTCCTCACCACGCACGTCAAGGAAGTCCAATCCTCAACGGAAAACTAGCGGCCTCAACAGGTTCTGTCTAAATCGCCAGAAAAGTCATTGCCTCTCTTCAAAACACTCAAGAAGTGTATAAAAAGGGTGACTTTCGGTGGATGACGGAGGCGGAAGAAGCCTTCACTACACTCAAACAAAGATCTAGCAACGCCCCAACACTCGTGGCACCCGACCGGGAAGAGCCGATCATGTATTTATCAAGAACTCATGGGGCAACAAGTAGTGCTACTAACAGATAGGGACTCGGTGCAAACCCCTATCTATTTTGTCGCAAAGCACTCAAGAAGACGGAGATGAACTACGGTGCCATGGAAAAGTTGGTCTTGGCATTAGTGTTTGCCGCCAAGCGATCGCTGCCGTACTTCCAAGCGCACCCGATAGCGGTCATCACAGCATCAAGCCATCAAGCGATCATCTCCAAACCCGACAAGTCGGGCGACTCGAAGTGGAGTGTGTTGCTAGGCGAACATAACATCTCTTATAGACCACGCATCGCAATAAAAGGACAGTTTCGCAGATTTCATCATCGAGAAGCGAGATACCGACGAGGTACCTACACCAGCGAAAAGGAACTACAAGATCCATGGATTTCGTTTCTGACGGGTCCTCATGCGTGGGCGGGTCGAGCCGGCCTTATTCTCACAAACCCGTAGGAATGGAATTCACTTACGCACTGCGCTTTGAATTTACCTCGACAAACAATGAGGCGTAATATGAAGCACTAATCATTGGACTACGACATTGCGGCTCGAATGGGTGTAACGTAACTTGGAAGCAAATGTGGACTCCGTCTAGTGGCCAACCACGTGTTGGGTGAATACGTGGCAAAGAAGAGAATATGATTCAAGATCTTGAGAAGACTAAGGCACCGATCAAAGGCTTTAACAGATTTACTATCAAGCAAGTCCCTAGAGGAGAAAATCGCAAGGCGGATGCATCGAGCAAGATCGCCTCGACAAGCTTCGCATACTTATCAAAGCAAGTCTTGGTGGAAACACCGAAAAGCAAATCAATATCGAGATGGAAGTCTCCGCAATCATAGAGGAGGATAGTCCTACATGGATGACACCGATTACGGAATTTTAAGCAAAGGTACATTACCCCAAGAATGATGTAAGCTCGCAGAATACGGCGCACAGCAGAGATTCGAATCATGCGACAACATATCGTATCAACGCTCTTTCCTCCAACCATGGCTCACATTGCGTCGCCCCTACAAGCAAATTACGGTTTGCGAGAAATTCATGAAGGTTCATGTAGCATGCACGCAGGACCACGGTCCGTTGTAGCACGCGCCATGCGATCGGGATACCATCGCCAACCATGCATAAAGATGCGAGGGACTTAATAAGGAAGTGCAATGATTGCCAAGTCCACAGACCCGCTCCGCGCCAACCACAAAGACGAGCTAACGCCAATCACGGCGCCATGGCCATTCTACAAATGGGGCATTGATATCGCAGTCCTTTTCCAATAGCAAAGCAGCGGTCTTAAGTTTTCATAGTAGCTATAGACTACTTCACCAAGTGGATCGAGGCAAAAGCAAGGGCGATAATTACAAGCAACTGTGTGAAACGCTTTGTCTGGGACAACATAGTATGCCGCCGGATTACCGGAGAAATCATCTCGGATAACGGAAACAATTCGCGACAACCCCTTCAAAGATTGGTGAAAAGTTAAACATCACCCAACACTTCGGCGTCGGCTACACACCCACAAACCAATGGCTTAGTAGAGCGCAAATCAAGCCCGGGCGAAGGATAAAAGCGCTACCGACAGCACAAAGGAAGGTGGGTCGAGGAGCTTCGATGTCT
Source organism: Chrysanthemum lavandulifolium (assembly GCA_022545495.1). NCBI lineage: Eukaryota > Viridiplantae > Streptophyta > Magnoliopsida > Asterales > Asteraceae > Chrysanthemum > Chrysanthemum lavandulifolium. Next base: position 18,610,013 of record CM040241.1, read on the forward strand.
TGTGGGCTCACCGCACTCGATAAAACCAAAGACGGGGACACCCCCTCTCTAGTCTACGGGATGTGTCGTGATACCAACCGAGATCGGCATACAACTATCCGCACCGCGGAGATCAATGTAACAACAAACAATGATGAAAGACGGTCGACTTGGATCTCTTTGGAAGAAAGACGCGAACGCACGCCCATACGGGAGGCAAAGTCGAAATCAAAATGAAAGGATACTATGATGCCAAGGTGCGCAGTGTTTCATTGCACAGCGACTTTGTCTACCGTGCCAATGAGGCGAGCCACGCAGAAGATACGAGCAAGCTTGGACCAAAGTGGGAAGGACCTTATGAGGTTATCAAGCAATAGGCACAAAGCACAGACAGCTACGAGGCTTGGATGGTCGTGACCACCGCAAGACATGGAACATCGGCAACCTCAAGAGGTGCTACCAGAAAAGAACAACCACGACACACAAGACCGATGCTCTACACTTTCAAAGGCTCAATAAACATTCATGTATTCGTTTTTATTTTTCATACTTATTGTTTTCTTTGGTATGTCTCAAACAAAAACTTGCAAGTATCAATAAAATGCCGCGTTTCTAGCTAACTCACGACACATTTTAAGTTGTTATTTCCATATACCGTATGTCTTAACACTTTTTATTCCTTGCTCACGATGGCGTGCATGCACTACTGAATAAACCCACGATGGTAAAAGGATAAGTTAACCTACTAACTAACTTGTTGAAAAGAGGTTGCAAACCCATCAACACCGGATCACGCATCCTTATTAAACACCTTGTTCTCAAGACGTTGGAACAAGATATATGCGCATCCCACGATGGTTGCAAAGAACGCACACGCGCACGCTTAACAACTTAGGAACCAAGACATTTGATTCCTTAATGAGATATTTACGAGACTGTGTGAACTATAACATACACGATTATGATAAAGTACTTAGAATTATTTTCCAAGTATACTATGATCTTCATACATGATTATGCATTTCCTACATTCGCATTGGCTTACACGTTTGTTTCTTCGGCAACAAATACATCTTTCACGCAAAGACAAAGCGAGATCGCTCACATTACACGCCTTAATAGTATCCACAAGAAAAAGAGACTCTTATTCATAACTACGAGTTATTACAAAAGATATTAAACATGTCAACTACCGGCTACTACGGGCGCTTAAGTGCGTATACCAATGCGACTGTTGCTTCTTTGGCTCCGCTTAACATCCTTCAACATATCTCATCCCGACGCGATCACGGTGGCCACGCCACGGCACCCCATCAGACCTTGGCAAGTGGGCCGCACCAACCCCACACAAAATTGCTTTACCTGCAATGCCTTCTTTTTTAGCAAGACGGGTCGCATGCGCTTCCAAGACCTCCTGCAAAGGTACCTCTTTTTCCAAAGCAAATGGATTCTGACTATCCCTAGGACGCGCAAACACAGGTACTTGTAGCTGCGACTCATGGGGCTTCAAATAATAGTCCGGCTGTGCTTCGACATCCTCAGTACGATGACGCGCCAAGGTCAACCCTGTCATAATCACATTTATTGGATAATCTTGATCGCGCTCAAGCTCCGATATCATTGGTAGCTCCAAGTCTTTCATTCTCTGCATGGCAGCGACCAAGTGATCATATGACCTCGTAATCATACTCGTGTACCTTATCCGGTGGCGCCTTGGCGATTACGCCTCGTGGAGCTTTTCAATTGCTTCGATTTACCACGCCCATAGCGCACCGCACTACCTCCCAAGGCATTAACCACCTCTGGCGATTCCGGTACTAATGGCAGTTTAGGCGGAGACCGTGGCCTATGAGCCACCGCGCTCGCTATCATAGACATAAGTCATGGATACAACTCCTCGTCATACTGATGCTTAGCTTACGCAGCTTTGCCTCCTGCACTCCAAGGACCACCACAAGATCCCCAAGCTCCCCAACTCGCAAACTATTTTTCCTTACCCCGTTCTAGATGTTTCAATGCCCAAGAAGACGCAGACTTGTACTGGGCCGCATCAAGACGCTCTTTGTTTATTTGGCACATTAGCGCCATTTTGTCCTCGACATTTTTTGAGCGCACGCTCAGATCCTTTGCTCTCTGCATGGCGCTATCCACCGTGCCCGGCACCGCCAGATTGCGCCCCAACAAAGCTATTGTTTGGTCTTTTGGGAACTTAGGTCCTCCCACCGTGATACTCGGTCTTTCGGCTTCACAATTAGCGCGGCTGTTGTGCGGAGACCGCACCAATTCTTCAACCAAATGCTCAATGGGCGATCCGCATCGATTGGTTTTCATTATCCCGGCTTTGCGGCTCGTAATGCTACCGATCAGACGGACTCGCCTTGGGGTGATTCTATAACTCGCTCCATCCTGCGAATGATTACCGGAATGTTAGAAACACAACCAAAGACATTCACCAACAAAAGAAAATTATACATGCACGGCTTTACTTATCGTGGCTTCGCGTCATCGGTGAAGGGTGCGACGACGCTCATCGCTGGAGGACAACTCCACGCCGGACCACGGGCGTTTTTTCCTTGAAGGGCCCGCACCATCACCCCTCCGGGTCCTTTTCCAACTAAGCACAGATTCTTCTTCTTCCTCTTCTTCCATAAGGTGGGCCACGACTACGGGCGGTGGTTGCGCCACGTAAGATGGTACTACGGGACTCTACCGGCTTTTGCGGTGGTGTGGCTTCCAATGCGATCGAGGAACTGCACTGCCTCCCCGCATTCGGCTCCATATGCGCCTGCCGTAGCAGCCTAAAATAGGCTCCTCATCATCCCTCAAAGGTCTTACTCCTGCCCCATCGCAACGGGCTTCGCTCATTGTCTGACAAATGAATAGATCCATCTCTGCGCAAGACAAGACACATATACAAACGGGTTATCTAATGCGCAACATATACGGAAGATTGTTCTTACATTATTTACACACGTAATACGGAGGAATAAGTACCCACCCCGCCATTGGCGTCTAAGAAGATAGGGATCTCATCTTCTGGCCAAAATAATTACTAGTGATTCCCATGTGCACCAAAAATCCCTCAGATATGCACTAATGGGGATGCGGTTCGCATTTATCGCCCGCATCCTCGACGTTATAAGACCCGTGCAATGGGCACTCATCCCCTGTAATGTTCCCTGTATAAAAATCATAATTCCAGGAAAACATGTATCATCTACCCGTAAGAAGTACTCCTCCAATTCCTAAGTGCATCTAATTTATCCTTATAACACCGCAGACCTACCGGTAGCGTTTGAAAAAGACACCCACCCGTGCGCCCAACGTAGTGTGATAAAAGCGCGGAATAGGTGGATGGTGGGGTTAATCCCCAACAAACGGCAATTTACCTCAAAATTGGTAATTTTGGCATGTGATACAATGCAATTGCGATCGTGTAGAGTATAATAGTTTAACACATCGCACGTAAAGCGTGGACATGGGTGATGGTGTCTAAATACTCATCATTTTTACATCGTTAGAATGCCAAAACATCGAAAACACTCGAAACTCATCAAAATGATAAAAATATCACAAACAAGTGTTTTATATGTTTTAAATGCAAAACATCAAAATCGGTGAAAACGTATCAAGTTTGCATAATTGGCGCTTTAGTCCCCAAGTTACAAAAGTTGTCAAAATCGGTCCACGGTAATTCAAAACTTGTAAAATATCATTTTAGGTCCATAAGATTCAAAAGTTGTCAAAACAAACCCTTTAAAGTTCAAAAATCACAATTTGACAATTTTAGTCCTTTAACTTTGCAAAAGTGTCAAAAATAGTCCTTAAGGTTTTAAAAAGTGAAATTGATCAAAAATAAACCTTGTACTATTCATTAATGACAAAAATGGTCCTTATGATAAACTTTTGGGAATTTACACCTTTAGTCCCTAAAAATCCAAAAATTACATATTAGGTCCTTAAAGTTTAAAAAATAAAATAAAATACAACTTTGGTCCTTATACTAATTAAACTTGGCAGGTTTAGTACTTGTGAGAATTTTGGAAAAGCTACAACTTCAGTCCCTAATGTTTGGCTTAATTACATTTTGGTCCTTATGATTATTAACTAAAACCAAATGGACCTTTGATATTAATCCAATCCTAAACCCACCATGGCCCAATCCATAGCCCAAGTCAAACCCCTTTCCCCAGTCAAACCCACCATACGCGCCAAATATACCACAGACATTGTGCATCCCTTCACCTTCATCAGTAAACCAAAACCGAAACCACCCCCATTTGTCCACTCTTTTCCACCTCACCACAACTTCTAACACTGTTACCAACCTCCTCCACCTACACAAACAACCAAAGATCATTTATTTCAATAACCTGCTTCAAGACTTTTTCCCGCCAATTTTACAAGTGTACGATTAGGATCAATTCAAGAGTAGAAGTCAAGTGGGATATGTTCAGAATGTCGACAAAGGTTGAAAATATCAATATAAAGGAGAAAAGGAGCAGAGGAGAAGGATTATTTAGATTAGGTAGCATAATTTAGTGTCGATATAGTGTAGTTTTCAATTCCAGTTTAATTTAAGTCTTTCAAATGCTTTGTTAAAGTTATTTAAGTGTATTTGAATCTTTTGCAGTCATCAATTTCAAGGTTCAGTTTCATTTCCACATTTATGCAATTTCAAGTTCAAAATCTAAGTATATGTTAATGTTGTTTGTATCTGATAATTTGTACTTATAAGCTCACATAAGCTCTTATAAAAGCTTTTCTAAGTTTTTAAAATCCAAAAAACTCAGTGTATATTCAAAACTCAAAAATATAAAAAAATAGGATAAATAGGGTGAAAAATAAAAAATATAGTTAAGTAGTACTAAGATCAATTTTAGATTTCTAAATTACTTTCATAAGTTGTTATAAGCTTTTCTACAGCTCACTTATTGCTTATAATAGCCTCTACTTAGCTTTCACTCAAAATGCTCACTTGGTCAACTAAAGTCAAAAGTTGTATGTTCATGGGAAAATGGATCATAGCTGATGTATGATGATTAATGTGGGAACATGTTGAACTAAATGGGGTTGTTAATCAGTGATTAGAAAGGAGTTCATTGAATTTATATAGCATTTCATTATGACAGGACTCATGTAAGTGCTTAATTTCATATCTGTCTCATAATGAGTCTCATATGCATCATTATGGTTAGCTAGAATTATTGTTGAGTTATTGGTTAATTTGCCTAATTTAGGTATTATAGATCCGAATTGATAGTTGCGATAGTTCAAGATTTAGTTCGTGAGTAGACAAATTGAATTTTAGCATCTTAAGTGGTGTTTGGATCAAATAGGAATAGTGAGTTTTAAGCTTAGTTTTGGTAAAGACCCATCAATCCAACCTTTGTTAGTGGAATTAGACTTAGGTCCGTATTCACTGCACCTTATATAAGTGAAAGTCAAAATCATATATAAACTGTTTTGATTTGCATAATAGATAGAATTTAGAAAATCTAAAGCTTGCATAGTGTTTATAATTCATAGTAGCAGCTTAATCAAGCTTCAGGACAGCTCATTTCATCATGTTCAGTTGATAAACCAGGATCAAAACTCATTTAAGTCAAAGTTTCAATTCTGTCTTCATAAGTCAAATATAAAAAAAACAGATTTTTGCAAATCTTTCTTGATCTTTCATGGATTCATTTGAGGTTTTAATCAAGTGATACTTTTGGATTTGCAAGATCATTAGGTCTAGTTTAGATATATCAGTTTTGTTTTACATTTCTCAAGCTCCAATAAGCTAAAAATCAGCTAACAAGAATGCCCCATTTGCCTCGCACACACTCAAAGATTCATCGAGTGTGACAGCACATCTTGACTGTTTACAAGCTTCAATCAAGCTTGTGATAAGCTGGTTTTGGTTCTTGTGTAGAAGGCCGGTCTATTTTAAGTCCCAATAGTTGTTTTCCTTTTAGCTTATTTTTCTAGCTTGTGCAAGTGCTTAAAGGTGCACCTGATCACTGTTTTTCATTGATAAGCCAATAAGCTCAAAACCAACTTAAGCTTCTTTAGTGATCTAAATTACTGTTAATTGGTTAAGATAGGTTTAATTTAGTATTACCTAGCTTCTGTTTTCATCAGGTACTCTGTGGTAGCTTATTGCTTATTTTGGATTGCTTATTATTAAGCAATTGCACTGCAGCCTTATTTTCCTCCAAATAATCATATGTTTTTATATTTTTCTTAGACTTAGAATAATATTTTAGTATTTTCCTGAATTTTTCAGATTTTTCCTACACTGTTTGCTATTTTTCTTTATTTTAAGTAATTTTTAATCCTTTTTAAATAGCTTTTAATACTAAAAAATCGTAAAAGCTTAAAAAATATGTTTTCAATTTTCCTAGATTAAGATAAATATAAATAGTCTAAAAGTATTTTTCCATAATTTTCTTAGTTTAAAAAGTATTTTTAGCATTTTAATTAGTTTTAAATAGTTTTAAATTAATAATAAATACATAATAAGTCTAAAAATATATTTTTAGTTTTAAAATAACTTTTATCATATTTTAGATTTTTCCAAGTTATAATTTCATTTTCTAGGTTAATCTTGTATTTTCTTGTATTTTAGTGCATTTTAAATACTTAATAAATAGTTTTTAATTAATAATAATTAAATAAATAGTTGTAAAAATAATTTTCTTTTTCTTAAAATTTTATTTCATCATTAGGATTGTAAAAATGTATTTTTCATATTTTTAGGATCTTTATTTCTTAAAACTCGCGTTTTATTCTGTACGTTTACGTAATTTTTATTTAAACGTACGTTTTAGGTTTTATCACATAAACGTTCATCGATCTGTAAAAATAGTGATAGCGTTTATTTAATAGATTTTAACTTTTTAATCTTTTTAATTTGCATTTAAGTCGCTGTTATTTGTAAATCTTTTCTTTAGGTAATTATCCATCAATACCCTTATTGATCACTATCCTTAGTGATCATTCTATCATCTGAAGTTGTTTTAACACCAATTCATCCTCCGTGGGACTTAACGACCCAGGAATTCCCTATATTCCTCTGATCTAAATTGTATTTGTGCCTGAGCAGTTTTAAGTCTGTTTAGACTTGACTGTTTGGACGCAATCAAATTTTGGCGTCGCACGGGAGGTCAGAAGCGTGTTTTAAGCATTTCGCATCCCTGCTTGCACATATACCACCGCTTGTAAAGCAGTTTTTGTAAAGTTTATTAAAATCAAAAGTTCATTAACACTTTCCTAAAGTGTTAACAAACCCAAAATATTTTCATTCTTTGTTTTACAAAATGTTTATTCAAAATCCAAAATATCCATCTTTACCCTCTCACATCTTTGATTCTTCATTTCTTACCCTCTGTAACCATTTGATTCTTTCTATGTCTTATCCTCACCCTCTTGATTGTCAATGGTGTGGTGGTCTTTATAATGGTGGCAATTGCCCCGTTGTAGCATGGTGGAATCGGGAAGCGGGTCCGTCTATAACCAAGATCCCTATTCCTACCATAACACGATCGATTTATTCCATCGGCTACCACTTTGTGAGACTCAGTAGATTTCTTGTTGTAGTCTTGTGGTGGTTCACACTACGATTCGATTGTCAATCGGGAAACACGCTTGTCTATGAGCAAGTTCCTGATAACAATTATGACAATAACACACATAACTCACAGCCACATCAGTTTTACTGTTGTGAGTATTGTGGAGATCCACACTCTAGCTCGGATTGTCAAACAGGGAATCCATTTCCTTGTAACAATTACGACTCTTCGTGTCAAGACCAACCTCCACAGTACCAAATCATTCAAGCAACTCCTCATGAAACTACGACAGACCTTCTACTGAAGACTCTGGAGTTATTAAAAGAACTTAAGGAGGAGTCGGCTATGTCACATGAGAAATCCATGGAAGAATTGTTAGGCGAGGAACGGATGCTAAATTAGATTCCCAGTTGCTATTGAAAACACCGTTAGGGAATCAATTGCACTACAAAAGCATTCAAATCTAGCTCTCAATTCCATTTCATTCACGATGACGATGATGATGAAGATACCCTTGATATTCTACAATTTTATTCATCAAGTTCATCGGTTGAGATTCCATCCGTGGAAATCTGGGGAGAAAAGTATATGATGAATCACTAGAAGAGAAATAATGGAACTTGTAGAATCCATAACCGCTAGTCCTTCTCAACTCCCTCGATCATTGCTATCACACCGAGGTTCACACTCACTCTCTCATAATCGAGGATGATCATCTCAAGACTATTTCGAAACGGAATCATCGAGTGTTGAGGACCTTGTCCCAATCCCAAGAGAGTCTGTGGAATTCTCGAGCATGTGTGTGATATCCTCCTCCTCTTGTCTTCCAAAAGATCATGTTGAGATGTTCTCCGATTCTAATGATGATGATTCGTTATCGTGTGGAGACATCGTTATATGGAGGAATTTCCTAACGAGCTTGTCGACCTAGGAGAAGAGAATGATGAAGAATAATCCAAGACGAAGCTCTTCGTCTTACAAGATTGAATGTTAATCTTCTCATTTCTAGAATCGAGGCTTTTAATGAAAAGCCTACTTCATATCCTATCCCTTTGAGGATAGTGAACTTTGTTCAATGATTCTATTCCCGAATTGCAAACGCTCCATTTTGATCATACGGGAGAGAAGATTAGTGGTATTACCACTTCTCATTCTCATAATTCTCCCCGATTATGAATCATTCACTTTTGAGGAGTTCCCAAGTGAACTCAATCAAATCAATCTCGAATATGAATCATTCTCCTTTGAGGAGTTCTCCGTGAACTCACTCATATCATATCTCCACGGAGTATGATAACTTCTATTTTGATCTAGACACACCCGGGATATGTCTAGACCAATTGAGCTTAACTAATAAGATTCATGAAACCATGAATTCTCCTGTGAGTGATGATGAGTTAATCATGATCTTTATCATGACTTTCTTTCTCTTTTTCATCTATCCCGTGGCTTCTCCTGTTCTTCACTCCTTCGGGAATGAAGACATTATCTTTGACCCCGGCATTTTCATTAATCATTTTTGAGCCGGTTCTATGTATATCTCATCGGTGTGGAACTTTCAGTACTTCAATGTTTATACAAACATCTTCAATGAAAGTCCGATGGAGATTGTCTCTTCCACTTTGCTTCCCCATGAACAAATTAATTCGGGGTCGAGTCAAGCTAGCGACTCGGAAATCAAAAACAGTAGCTGAACATGGGTTTTCACCCGTGTGTACCACCTAAGTGTGGGGGAGATGCCCCATATGTTGTTTATAGACCTTAAAAATGAATGAAAATTGTATATATTAAAAAAGAGAATAATTGTTGTGTTTCTACACTTAGCTAGTAATATTATCTTTTTACGTTCTAAGTTTCGGTATAACAGCCGGTACTTTGAATATTGAGGACAATATTCATTTCTAAGTGTGGGGGAATTCGCGAATTTGATCATAAATGTACCCTTTTAGTCCCTTTTTCCCCAAAATGGCCAAATTTTAAAATTTTTATTTAGTGGAAGTACGTGTACTAAACACAACAAATGGTAATCATCCACCATGTCTAACCCACATAAGGATTGGCTAATCCAGAGCAAACGGCTCTTGGTAAAGATATCTCAAATCCGTTTATGGCTTGCAATTTGCCTAAAATTGTATGGTGTTCAACTCACCATATCTTTAAACTAGTAAAAGTTGGCTAGCCCGCAAGTTTATGGCTTGTGGTAAAGGCGATTGAAAATCCATAATTGGTAATCGGCTCACCAAAGATAATATTGATAATTTATCTAAGAGTTGGCTAGTCCGAAGCAAACGGCTTCGGTAAAGACAAAATCAAATCCGTTGATGACTTATGATTTGCTCAAAATCATTTGGTTATCGTTGTACCAAAGTTCTTACTTGAACCGAAACAATTGGCTACTCGAGTAATGGCTTTTGGTAAAGAGATAAAATCCATTAACTTTTCTCAAATCATTGCTAGGGACTAGCAATATCTTAGTGTGGGGATTGATGAGTGTCTAAATACTCATCATTTTTACATCGTTAGAATGCCAAAACATCTCGAAAACACTCGAAACTCATCAAAATGATAAAAATATCACAAACAAGTGTTTTATATGTTTTAAATGCAAAAACATCAAAATCGGTGAAAAACGTATCAAGTTTGCATAATTGGCGCTTTAGTCCCCAAGTTACAAAAGTTGTCAAAATCGGTCCACAGTAATTCAAAAACTTGTAAAATATCATTTTAGGTCCATAAGATTCAAAAGTTGTCAAAACAAACCCTTTAAAGTTCAAAATCACAATTTGACAATTTTAGTCCTTTAACTTTGCAAAAGTGTCAAAAATAGTCCTTAAGGTTTTAAAAGTGAAATTGATCAAAATAAACCTTGTACTATTCATTAATGACAAAATGGTCCTTATGATAAACTTTTGGGAATTTACACCTTTAGTCCCTAAAATCCAAAAATTACATATTAGGTCCTTAAAGTTTAAAAATAAAATAAAATACAACTTTGGTCCTTATACTAATTAAACTTGGCAGGTTTAGTACTTGTGAGAATTTTGGAAAAGCTACAACTTCAGTCCCTAATGTTTGGCTTAATTACATTTTGGTCCTTATGATTATTAACTAAAACCAAATGGACCTTTGATATTAATCCAATCCTAAACCCGACCATCTGGCCCAATCCATAGCCCAAGTCAAACCCCCTTTCCCCAGTCAAACCCACCATACGCGCCAAATATACCACAGACATCTGCATCCCTTCACCTTCATCAGTAAACCAAAACCGAAACCACCCCCACCGTCCACTCTTTTCCACCTCACCACAACTTCTAACACTGTTACCAACCTCCTCCACCTACACAAACAACCAAAGATCATTTATTTCAATAACACCTTCAAGACTTTTTCCGCCAATTTTACAAGTGTACGATTAGGATCAATTCAAGAGTAGAAGTCAAGTGGGATATGTTCGTAATGTCGACAAAGGTTGAAAATATCAATATAAAGGAGAAAAGGAGCGAGAGGAGAAGGATTATTTAGATTAGGTAGCATAATTTAGTGTCGATATAGTGTAGTTTTCAATTCAGTTTAATTTAAGTCTTTCAAATGCTTTGTTAAAGTTATTTAAGTGTATTTGAATCTTTTGCGATCATCAATTTCAAGGTTCGGTTTCATTTCCACATTTATGCAATTTCAAGTTCAAAATCTAAGTATATGTTAATGTTGTTTGTATCGATAATTTGTACTTATAAGCTCACATAAGCTCTTATAAAAGCTTTTCTAAGTTTTAAAATCCAAAAACTCGAGTGTATATTCAAAACTCAAAATATAAAAAATAGGATAAATAGGGTGAAAAATAAAAATATAGTTAAGTAGTACTAAGATCAATTTTAGATTTCTAAATTACTTTCATAAGTTGTTATAAGCTTTTCTGACTCACTTATTGCTTATAATAGCCTCTACTTAGCTTTCACTCAAAATGCTCACTTGGTCAACTAAAGTCAAAAGTTGTATGTTCATGGGAAAATGGATCATAGGCGATGTATGATGATTAATGTGGGAACATGTTGAACTAAATGGGGTTGTTAATCGCTGATTAGAAAGGAGTTCATTGAATTTATATAGCATTTCATTATAGCGGGACTCATGTAAGTGCTTAATTTCATATCGTCTCATAACAGTCTCATATGCATCATTATGGTTAGCTAGAATTATTGTTGAGTTATTGGTTAATTTGCCTAATTTAGGTATTATAGATCCGAATTGATAGTTGCGATAGTTCAAGATTTAGTTCGAGTAGACAAATTGAATTTTAGCATCTTAAGTGGTGTTTGGATCAAATAGGAATAGTGAGTTTTAAGCTTAGTTTTGGTAAAGACCGTCAATCCAACCTTTGTTAGTGGAATTAGACTTAGGTCTCGTATTCACTTGCACCTTATATAAGTGAAAGTCAAAATCATATATAAACTGTTTTGATTTGCATAATAGATAGAATTTAGAAAATCTAAAGCTTGCATAGTGTTTATAATTCATAGTAGCGACTTAATCAAGCTTCGTGATGACTCATTTCATCATGTTCGGTTGATAAACCGGGATCAAAACTCATTTAAGTCAAAGTTTCAATTACGTCTTCATAAGTCAAATATAAAAAAAGCATTTTTGCAAATCTTTCTTGATCTTTCATGGATTCATTTGAGGTTTTAATCAAGTGATACTTTTGGATTTGCAAGATCATTAGGTCTAGTTTAGATATATCGGTTTTGTTTTACATTTCTCAAGCTCCAATAAGCTAAAAATCGCCTAACAAGAATGTTCTATTTGCCTCGCACACACTCAAGATTCATCGAGTGTGTACAGCACATCTTGAATTGTTTACAAGCTTCAATCAAGCTTGTGATAAGTCTGGTTTTGGTTCTTGTGTAGAAGGCCAGGTCTATTTTAAGTCCCAATAGCTGTTTTCCCTTTTAGCTTATTTTTCTAGCTTGTGCAAGTGCTTAAAGGTGCACCTGATCACTGTTTTTCATTGATAAGCCAATAAGCTCAAAACCAACTTAAGCTTCTTTAGTGATCTAAATTACTGTTAATTGGTTAAGATAGGTTTAATTTAGTATTACCTAGCTTCTGTTTTCATCAGGTACTCTGTGGTAGCTTATTGCTTATTTTGGATTCTTATTATTAAGCAATTGCACTGCATGATTTTATTTTCCTCCAAATAATCATATGTTTTATATTTTTCTTAGACTTAGAATAATATTTTAGTATTTTCCTGAATTTTCAGATTTTTCCTACAACTTGTTTGCTATTTTTCTTTATTTTAAGTAATTTTTAATCCTTTTAAATAGCTTTTAATACTAAAAATCGAAAAAGCTTAAAAAATATGTTTTCAATTTTCCTAGATTAAGATAAATATAAATAGTCTAAAAGTATTTTTCCATAATTTTCTTAGTTTAAAAGTATTTTTAGCATTTTAATTAGTTTTAAATAGTTTTAAATTAATAATAAATACATAATAAGTCTAAAAAATATATTTTTAGTTTTAAAATAACTTTTATCATATTTTAGATTTTTCCAAGTTATAATTTCATTTTTCTAGGTTAATCTTGTATTTTCTTGTATTTTAGTGCATTTTAAATACTTAATAAATAGTTTTTAATTAATAATAATTAAATAAATAGTTGTAAAAATAATTTTCTTTTTCTTAAAATTTTATTTCATCATTAGGATTGTAAAAATGTATTTTTCATATTTTTAGGATCTTTATTTCTTAAAACTCACTTTTTATTCTCGACGTTACGTAATTTTTATTTAAACGCACGTTTTAGGTTTTATCACATAAACGCTCATCGATCCGTAAAAATAGTGATAGCGTTTATTTAATAGATTTTAACTTTTAATCTTTTTAATTTGCATTTAAGTCATTGTTATTTGTAAATCTTTTCTTTAGGTAATTATCCATCAATACCTTATTGATCACTATCCTAGTGATCATTCTATCATCTGAAGTTGTTTTAACACCAATTCATCCTCCGTGGGACTTAACGACCGAGAATTCCTATATTCCTCGATCTAAATTGTATTTGTGCTCGAGCGGTTTAAGTCCATTTAGACTTGTTGTTTGACGAATCGAGGCACACGTTGATTCGCAAATTCGAATAACCGGTGTATACACCCACTTTCCTTCGGGAAATCCATAATCGTGGCTTGCGATCCGGTACTCTTGGATGCACATCCCGGTATAAAGTAACCGAGGTAAATTCCATCGGATCGATCACGGTGGTCGAGGTGAAGTCGACAACCGTTTCACCATTGTGTTCTTATTTTTTAATATAACGCACGCGCGGTTACCTTTGTGGTTGGTTACTTTCGGGATTACAACTCTTAGAACGCTTTGGAAATGGTGGATGGAGTTTTTACTGTGAGGAATCCGGTGAAAATGAAACGGCAAGTTATATACCCATCCTCTTCCACACGATTGGCAACACGTGGATCCCACTAGTCCTCACTGTGTGGTTGTGATTGCCTGATGGGACACAGGGGCAGTAACTTTCCCCCGAATAACGAGGCATTTACAATTTACTTTGATGTCTAGATACACTGCACCTACGGGTAGGTGTATGGTTTTTTTTAATACGTTTCGTACGTTATTTATTTTAGGTTGGACTACGGTCATTAGTCTAGCATCCGCAGTTACGCACTGCGCATACTAGACTGGGGGGACATGATGACGTATAGTCTGGAGTCGGGTCATGAACCCGACTACAGTCCACTACTTTCAAGCCCGGCACGAGGCGGGCCAATATCAATACACGTTTGGGCTCACGAAGCCCAAGCCCATATCTATTTACGGAATAGATATCCGATATCTTCTAAAATATGAAGATAATCATTCCCAACCGATTTAGGCGGATACGCCGAAGGTTGGGGAACACGGAACCAACAAGGATTCCGTGCGTATATAAAGGAATTATATCCCTTGTTTAAGGTACGATCTCATAACCCTAAAACTCCTTAAACCCTAAACCGATTACTTACTCTCACGCCGGAGGATAATCGTGGGAAACAATCCCACGGTAAGCCTAACGGTGTTTCTTGTCTCTTAGTGCGCAGGTCTCAAGCAACAATTCTCAATTGGTACGAGAACCGGAGCTCCAAATCAGGAACGTCCAACTTTTGTATCAACAACCCAAATTGTGAACTCACCGGGAAACACAATCGTCATACTTGAAGTAATACCTTTATTTGCTTCAATGGAATTAGTTGCATTGTCACTTAACAATCGTATATACATTAACTTGGCATCATTTATCAAGTAATATCAATTCATTAAAAGATCAACTTTGTATAATAAACACATAAATGATATAGATTCTAGCATACTAAAAATGCATGAGTAAACAACATTTAGATACTTACTAGATTTTTTCAATAAAAGTAAACATAAACCATGCGTCTTTAGAATAGTATGATGTTTGGAATATTTTGTTGTTAGTGGATTCAATTCTCAAAACAAACTTTGAATCCAAATATCAAAGTACACGAAATTTGTACATGTTTGCTAGATTTTTAATATTCATTTTATAAAAGACCTATATATTGCGTTTGGATCATACTACCTTATAATTTCAATCATACTTGTTTTCTAGATAAGGACTTACTTTCTTCGTCGCTATATCAAACACAAATTAACATTGCCCTCTTAAACAGTTAGAAAAACACTTCAAATCTTCTCTCAATATAAAATTTTCTCTCAATACAGTAGGATATTTATTTATTTCAACCGTTAATACTTTATCGAATAAAAACGTCCCGAACAATAATTTAAGATCCAAAACTATGTACATGTTTCTTATTAGTCTAATGTTGAGCATTGCTTGACTCGGAGCTCGGTGGCGGCTCAAGTCTCGTAAAGTTAGTTATAATCTTATGATGACATGTTTAAACTCGACTGGTGTAGCGTCACTAAGTAATGTTGAAACATTTTTAACTTCTCGCTAAACCATGTGCTATGCTCGAACTCGATTTGTTAACTTGACAGATAATTTTGAATTATGATAAGCTCGGTAGAAGAAAGACTTGGACGAGTGTGAGCTCTAGTTAATTAGTACAAATACTATCTAAATAGAGAAAAATTTTGTTTTTTTTATGTTAAACTTCAAACAATTGCATTCCCAAATCCGATAATGACATATGTAGCTAGGGAAACTAAGGGTGTTCATCGGTTTTGTAGACGTATGGTCCGGACTGGGCCAGGAATGGGTCAGGCCCGGCAGATGCGACCCACTCTACACCTAAACCTTAATCCATGCCTATATATACACACGCAGGTTATCTCTAAACCTAACACTTTTTGCTATGCCACAGCGCATACTAACTTGACCGTCGGAGGTAGAACCCGGGGCTACGGCTCCGGGTCCACTCCTAACGGGTTCTCTTTGTTGACAGGTCTACTAGGGCTCGAGAAGACGACTAACGGCCAAGGAGAGTCGTTGAATCTAGTCCGCGCCAGATTATGCTTCAACAAGTTGGCGCCATCCGTGGGACACGAATACACAAGTTTCGTGTTCTCATATTACCGAAAAGCATAAAGCTCGTACAACTTGCTTTCTCATCAAGTCGGTAACATTTAATATTAAGATATTATTTATTTTAAATCATCCGTGTTCTCACGATAAGTGGTAACATGATAAGTGCTGCAATTTACAATATGATTTGTTACAGCGTATCTTTACTTTAAATATTATTCTTTAATTGAGTATTGAGATTTAATATATTCTTTGATTTGGCTAAATTCTAAAACATGATAAAAAGTCCGCACGATCGGACCTATTTTAAAACATCCGCACGATCGGATCTATTTTATCTTTTAGTCCGCACGATCGGACCTAAGAAAATGCCTGCACGATCGGAGCTATTTTATCTTTTAGCTGCGAATAAATTCGCGCATATATTGTTTTTACGGTTGGTACGCTTGTTCGCGCTCGAACAGCGCAGTCGCGATACATCTACCCGCGTAAGACCGTGCGTTCAGACATCTTCGCAGAGACGCGTACGCGCGAATACCACGATGCTAGTCAATCGCCACGATGCGCCCGGACCAAAAGCCGTGGTATAAACATCGTGATCATCCGAAGCGTTCGAGTCTATGCGGTTAAGATAAATCTATCTGCGTCTGTCGATGGGCCAGATCACGGTACATCCATCCGAGTTTTATTTTATACATTAAAAAATCTCACGATAGGTTTTATTTTATACAAACAATTGTTTATGTAGTTTGTAAAACCTCACGATAGGTTGTATATATATATTTTTATGCTATGCATTATTCATGCTATCTTGTTGTCTATTGTTTTAATTTATTCGATTTTATATCTGTGCGATTCGCGGCATATGCTTTAATGTTTGCATTAAGTGTTTTACGCATGCATATATAAGTTTAATGCTCCTACGAGTAGCACCATCAAACTTGGGGGCTACCGGTATATACTACCTTGTTTCCATGCGCGGTATATTTGGAAGCAGATCGTGCCGTAGGGGCGTCCTCAGCCGGTTGTAAAGGCGGATGTAATGCGCGCAAAAGCACGTCTTCGTCGCACCTCTTTGTTGCGCGCGGTAGCGCGCTGCCTGCTAATACGTCTTCGTCGCACCTCTTTGTTGCGCACGGTAGCACTTATCTTGTGAAGCACGTCTTCGTCGCACCTCTTGCCGCGCAAGACAGCGCACTTATCTTGAAGCACGTCTTCGTCGCACCTCTTTGTCGCAAGACGCACCGCCTTCTGAAGCACGTCTTCGTCGCACCATGTTGCGTCGCTCTTTGGTACAAAAGGTACGCCTTACCGGGATGCGACATACGGGTTCCACTTTCACCCACGCGCCATCGAACTTAAGTCTAGTATAACATAGCTATGTGCTATCTCATACTAGACTTGGGGGCTGTAGACGTATGGTCGGGACCGGGCCAGAATGGGTCAGCCGGCAGAATCGCCCACTCTACACCTAAACCCTAATCCATGCCTATATATACACGCAGGTTATCTCTAAACCTAACACTTTTGCTATGCTACAAGCATACTAACTTGACCGTCGGAGGTGGACCCGGGCTACGGCTCCGGGTCCACTCCTAACGGTTCTCTTTGTTGAGGTCTACTAGGGCTCGAGAAGGCGACTAACGGCCAAGGAGAGTCGTTGAATCTAGTCCGCGCCAGATTATGCATCAACAGGTTTGGTTTTCGAGTTTTTTGTTTGATTGTTTCGGGTTGAAATTTTTTGAAGACAAAATCGAAAACCAAATTCCAAATGGATCAACACAAAACGAAAACGCTTCGGTTTTTAGATCTTGTAAGTAATACCCGAATTGTGAACTCTCCGGGAAACACATTTGTCTTATTGGAAGTAATACGCGTTGTGTTAAGTCCATCGACATCCTCCTAAGCCAAACTATTGTAAGTTTGAAATTGAGTTCCTCTAAGGCTCTAACTAGTTGATTTCATATTGTCAAAACATGTCCGTGTGTTGCGAATGATAGAATACTCAATAAAATAATCTCAAATCAAAGAGCATTGGCTTTAAAATTCGGTGTCACCTATCACAGTAACTTCAAAAGATACAAACCTTTAACAAATGAGACTAAATAATGTAGATCAAGATAGTGAAAATGCATGTACCTTCAAAAGACAAAAACCTTTTACATAAGACCTTTATATGCTTCAAATGAATCAGTAACAATCATATATACATTAAGTTGGCATCATTTATCAAGTAATATCAGCTCTTTAAAAGATCAACTTTGTAATAATAACACATAAATGATATAGATTATCGAATACTAAAAATGCATGAGTCAACAAAAATTAGATTCTTAACGGATTTTTTCAATAAGACAATCTTAGCATAACATCCCACATAGATTAGAGAAATGAAAGATAAGTTGGTTATATACAAAAGTACACCTACAACACACATCTCTAGAATAGCATGGTGTTTCGGATAATTTCTTGCAAGATGAGTTCAACATACAAAATAAATATTGAACTCCCCCTGGTGAGTTGTCCGGATTTCATACGTCCTTATTAGGGGTGTGCAACAAACCGAACCTAAACCGAAACCGATTAAAAAAACCGGTTTTTTGGTTCGGTTTGGTTTTAGCTTTAAAAACCGACCAAAAGTCAAAATAATATATCTTGCCTTGTTGTTCATAAATAATATCAGTATTTTATCTTGATATCTTCCTTTTACATTACCGTTGTCAATGATGCATTTCAAATGTGTGATAACCCTGCTAATATTTTATTTCATAACAATATACATAACACAAATGTGCTTTAAGGTAAAAAAAAAATGGGTACACAAATGTCACAAGAACACATTAAGTTTGAATGTTAATGGTTGTTCCTGTTGAAGATGGTGCAATTGCATCAAAAGATTGAAGATCTTGTTCGAACATCATTCTTTTTTCGTTTACACACCCTTCAATTGTTTCAGTGTACCTTTCAAGCTCTAACAAATCCTTGAAACTTTGAGGCAAATTTGAGAATGTTGGCACTTGATTTAAGACAGTTCTTTACCCGTTTTAGTACCTTTTTACCGGCCGGTACCGGTTTAAGATATGGTTCTATTTTATGATATATGTCAAATCTACTTTAAAAAAACAAAGCTCGATAAATCGTATAGAAACCGAAAAAACCGAAAAACCAAACCGAAAAAAACCGACAACCGAAAAACCAAACCGACACAAAACCGAAACCGAATGGTTTCTAAAAATCAAAAACCGAAATTTTTCGGTTCGGTTTCGGTTTTATACAAAAACCGAGCCAAACCGAACCATGCTCACCCCTAGTCCTTATTAGAGTTTTTAAATTGATTTTAGACTAAAATACACCGTTGGTCCCTAAACTTGGCTCGAAGGATCGCGATGGGACGAACCTCGCCCTTTTCATCGTCGGGGTCCCTTTTTTCACTGTTCATACTTGTTACAGGTCCTTTGACAAAGTCAATGGCTGATTTTTGTTTTGTAGTCGAGGGTATTTTAGTCCATACACATTTATACTTTTATAACACATTTATATTTTACCCTTCATCTTTCATCCTCTTCATCATCTACCCAAATCATTCATCTCCCCAATGTACTTCATCAGTCTCTCATTAGGAAATCTTCATATGTTTTGATCCATTTCATGCTTCCCATATGCGCTTCATTTAGTTTTTTAATCCAATATAAATTACATTCATTTTTCTGTCTCACATTTTTGTTTTGTTTTCATCAGTGCGTCTTGCTGTATCATCGTTAATCCACGGAATGTAAAACTTGTGGATTACAAGAACTAGAATTTTGCTGTATCAGTGTAGATGTAATTCAAAATCATCTATGCATTAGTCTTATTGATTGTATGACTTCGATCGAAAGTTATCTCATACAGTAACGGTTACCCATTGCAAGTAATCGGAAAGTGCTAGAGTTGTTAACCAACTAAGCCACCAGCCAAATTTCCCATATTTAGACCACCGTCATATTGTACAGTTACCTGAAATTTGGGAAAGTTCAATAGTTTGGCATTTTATTCCAACACCTCTGAATGATGTCACAACATGATGATGCAATTGTCACATCCTAATATCCTACACACACAAGATAAATGATAATGTCATCATATCTTTGTACTCATGTACTTAAATAAACAACATAACAAATCATATCTATTTGTGAAAAGTTACAAGTCAACACTTTTGGGATGATGAAATCCAATGCGAGGTAAGAATGGGTATTCCATGCTTAAAGCATTGCACATTGTAGGGCTGAGCATCGGGTCGGAGCCCGACCCGACCCGACTCGTCCCGACTAAACCGACTCCCGAAAGTTACGTAATTTCAAACCCGAGTCCCGATCCGAGAAGTATTCGGTTGATCGGTTTCGGGCTAATCGGGTTCGGGCTAGTTTGGCTTGTTTTTTTCGGTTTTTGGCTCGTCCCGACCCGACCCGATTACCGAATTTGGTGAAATGGCAAACCGAGTCCCGACCCGAGAAGGTGCTAGTCGGTATCGGGCTGATCGGGTTCTGTTGGGCTCGGGTCGGTTAGCGGGTATCGGGCGGTTTTGCTCACCCTTAGCACATTGCATGAGTTACTATGAATTCAAACCAGCTATGCAGCACCAATATAATAAAACGCATAGCCATAACTAGATACACGATAAAAACATATTCGTTTACTCGTTATAACAGAACATTTCAGTAAT
The DNA here is from genome assembly GCA_022545495.1 of Chrysanthemum lavandulifolium. NCBI lineage: Eukaryota > Viridiplantae > Streptophyta > Magnoliopsida > Asterales > Asteraceae > Chrysanthemum > Chrysanthemum lavandulifolium. The sequence continues at coordinate 18,630,760 of CM040241.1, forward strand.
ATGAACTTAAAACATCAACACGTTCCAACAGTAGTTCAATTGAGAAACTAAAACTAGATGCAAAAGTAAAACTAAACATAGTGAACCAACATGAAATGACCAGAGGGTCTAAAAACCTTCAAACTTGGGTCGAGTCAGTCCACATGCACGACCCCAACAGCTCAGTCTTGCAGACCAGCACCAGCATGAAAAAAGAGCTCCAACTAGTCCATGATGGTATCCATGGCTCCAAATACCAAACTAGGTCACTATAGACGCAAAGTTAAACCATGAAGACCACGAGTGTAGACCATCCACGTAGCAACACTTCAGAACCCGATTTCAGATGATGCTAATGTTATCATCTTTCTGAACAATATACCATTCTTCTCCGGACCCAAATATGTCGACTTGAAGCCAACGACGAGCCCTTGACCATCTCAGCAAGTGAACAAGTACAAACCAAAACTTATCCACGCCCTCATCATCATATTACCTTCCACATAACGACACATTAGAACCCACTCACAAAAGATGCTAAGAAAGCATCTTTTCCGAACATTTTATCATTCTTCTCCAAGCCCAAATCATGTCGACTTAGAGTCAACAACAAGCAACGAATATTGCTCTTGGCCATCTCGGCAAGTGAACAAGTACAAACCAAAACTTATCCACACCCTCATCATCATATTACCTTCCACATAAGGACACATTAGAACCTGATCATAAAAGATGCTAAGAAAACATTTTTTCTTAACATTTTACCATTCTTCTCCAAACACGAATCCTGTCAACCTAGAGTCAACAACGAGCAACAGAATATTGCCCTCGACCATCTCAGCAAGTGAACAAGTACAACCAAAAACTTATCCGCATCCTTACTGCCATTAGCAATCACCACTTCATTTATCCAAATTCTTCTATACGCTTCTACACTTTTTTAACATTCTTCTTCGACCCCGAGTGTAACACCCCAACCCGACAAGGGTAAAGATATCACAATACGGTTTCATATCAGAACTTTAAATAATATACAATAGCGGAAGCCTTTACAAAATAATCAAAAGAAAACATAATAACTTAATAATCAAAATAAATCTAAGATCTCTATGGTAAAGTCTTGTTCTCAGTTCTACTCTCAACCCAGATCAGCCATCCCATAAGCTCATCTTGAATGCCTAAAACCGCCGCAGGAAAAGAAAATCTTATTTGAGCTTACAAAGCCCAGTGAACAGATATAACAAAACAAAACTAAACAAAAACAAATACAAAATTGAAACAAAAAGCGAATAACAAAGTCGTAGCGAATGAGATTCAATGAATCATGGAGGATTCGAGGAAACACAATTACGAAATTGGAAGAACAAATAACAAATAAGAACAAACACATAGCACATTCGACACAAATGCAAACACATTAAAATAACCGGACCTTAAACTAAATTAGGAAATTCAAGTGCATATAAGCCAAACGAAATATCAAAACTAATGAAACAATTTATATGAAGTAAACATGACATTCACACAAATCGGATAAGTTACATTTAATAAACTTAACGAAGGTCGTAGCGAGTGAAACAACAATCAACACATAGTAGTCACACATACAAATGAGAACACCTTACAAAAACTATAATTAAATGAACTAGAAACATAACATAGCAGATAGTAAGTTAACAGGCCAGACATTATGAATTAAACTATTTTCCCGGATCAAACTTTAGTATAAGCAGAATTTAAACATGGCGGGTCACACATACAGACAGAAAACACAGTAGACAAACTATAACTCAATAGACAAGGACATAACATAGCCATTCGCAATTATCAGAACATATATCATAAGCTAAAACAGTTCTTAGATCAAATCCTAACATCAGCAGAGTTTTAACATGGCAGATCAAACATATGCAGATAGATACCCTAACGTATAGGCAAAGTTCATAAAATAACTGAACCATCATACATACTAAACTTCCAAAACACTCAATTATACACTAGCACATTCATCTTGCAGATCAACGAATTCACATAACGATAAACTAACATAACATCAGATGATAGCATATGAATCATATTTAAACATGTTAATCATAACCTAGCGAAATAGACGGTAGTTACATAATCATACAAAAGCATAAACACACATTTTAACATTTAATAAGTCTAGCACATAATCATAACACTTGAACATACCGAATCAAAATCAGAATACTTAACATAGAAATAACAGATAAGGATTTAGTTAACTACCACGAGCCCAGAACATATCATATCAAAACATCATAAATACATAGAAATAATCTCAGAAAATAATTCGAAGTAGCTAGCTCCCAGAGTTTTGTGAAGATGCGTATTGCACACGACATCATTCATTAGACAAATCATATCGGATAACAGATCAGATCTAGGATGCATCCATACGCCCCACAAACATATAATGGTCATATAATATAACTTGAGCTCATACTAGATAACGAGATAAGGAAGTGGCGAACTTCACTCTCGCCTAGAGTCATGTCGAGGTGCATCAACGACACGGACATGGAACCCCATGACTAGTTATTATTTTGGCTCGGGTGTCAAACTATCTTAGGTCAATTAGATTTTCATAAATGACACAGATCATAGTCAAACCCAAAGTTCAATAGATAGCATGTTAGATAACTTATATCATAAGGTTCATATTCAAATATAACAAGGTTCAACAAATGTACATATCAAAGTCTTCCTAACATATAGTTCAAATCAGATATTTTATAATTCAAAAATCAAAGTTCAGATAAGCAACGGCTCAAACAAACAAAATGGGGTTCATAGCAAAGGCTTAGGAAATCCTAATATAAAAGCTAACGAAAAGAAAACGTTATAAGGAACCTTCTTGAAAAGGTCGGAATATACGTACCTTAACGCAAATGAGAAAAGCAAACGAATGAGTGAATCACGAAGATATAACGTCGCGTCTCCTTCAACGAATCTACACGGATTATGATTTATTTAATACGTATTAGCATCATTAAATTATAACGGATTCATCGTATTAACATTCTTAGAGTTATAAGTATATTCTCATTTTATAAGCTTCATGCATTTGTAAGCGTGTTACCTATTGATATCATATTTTATCTTTCGGTTTCTTAAACTCATATTCGGACCAGACTTAAGCGATTTTTATAAAATACTTAATTAGCTCAAATGAAATCAAGCAAAATCCAGGGTTCTCATATGAGTTAAAGAGTCTCCAAAATTGGTGGGTTCTATCTCTATGCCAAATGGCCTATGGAAAATCACAAGTCCGGACTGTCCGTAAAGTAATCGAAAATACACCTTAAAGTTTACGCTTATTGGACCTGTTTAGACACCTTGGAAAAATCCCAGAACTCCCAAAAATTCATTTATGTCATAAATATCACTCCTGTAAAAGGAGAGCTCCCAATTCCTTATGGTTTGAAAATGAAAAATCAAACAATACAACTAAATTTCGAGACCCGTTTTCTCGGCTTTGACACTTGATTTTGTAAAATTCAAAATACGACTTAGACAACTCCAAATCCAACCAAACCACTTGGAAAACTTTACTAAGACATAAAATAAACTTTTCCAATAAAAACCCAGATTATTGCACTTATAAAATTGGATCTATAACACACAAATTCGACATATGATGCTGTCCGGTTTAGGGTTTATTAAAACCACTATAATCACATGTTTAGACCATTAATTACACTTAGGGTTCCATTCCAATTAGGGTTTCGAATTTATTAGGCATGATAACATCTATATATGTGGTTCGGTTTTATAGTGGCTCGACATAATTAATACAAATTCATACAATACATATTACATTACATGCTCTCTAATTATATTAGATCCGATTCATATTTGTTGTTTTTGTTTTCATACGGCTCGACCAAAAACACAAGATTCGATTCAAAACAAAACACGATACAATATATAATAACATTAGGCGTATCAAAGTGAGACGAATAGAACGTTGTTATACCTTAGCTCGTTGGAAACAAACTCTCGACACCAAGGGGAATTTGGGTTTCAGCCGAATAGAAAGAAAAAGAAAGAAGAGGCAAAACTAGGGTTTCCAATTTGTGTTAATGTGTTGTATTTATAGTGAGTACAAATTGGTTCTAGGGCTTTTGAGTGTGTGGGCTTCGGCTTGGGTCCAACCGAACACAAACAAACACGCCCCTCATGGGCTCTCGGCTTGAGTCCAAGCTAACAAAACAAACGGCCCAACTTTGGTTTACCAAGAAACGAAAACAAGGCCCAACTATTTACGTGAGACGTTTAATCTTTCGTCGTACAATGTCGATCACATACACATATTCGTTAAGTTTTAATTATTCGTAAGTTAGATTTTAAATTTCGTTAAATGAATATAAATGTATTTTACGTATTTAATAAACGTTCGATTTCAAGGGTATTTTAGTCTCTTAACACGTTTCGTATTTTTAGGGTTTTACACCGAGTCATGTTGACAGTCAACAACGGGCGACAAAATATGCCCTCGGCCATACCAACAAGTGAACAAGTACACCCTACAGACCCTTGTTAGCATTTACCAATCAACACGGGCGTAACATTGATATTAGCCAGTCAGCAGTTACTGTATCATTTTCAGCAACTGCTTTAGCACAAGCAAAAAGCCCTTCTTTCAAATCTCCTTTAGCAATAATCTGTTTCATTATTCTGCATTGATCGTTTACTGGATGTATATTATCTAAACCAGTCTCAACCCAAGAAGAGACATCGAATGACTCTGCAATATCTTGATCAGTATCCAGTATAGTTTGTATCTCACTAAGCCTGAGCTGCAAATCATCGATGTTTTCTTCAAAACCAGCCTTACTTTCGTGAGAGCTGTATGTATAGTCAGGTGAATGATACGGGTCGGGTTGGAAGGAGTGAGAATCTTGCAATGATATCGGGCTGCCATTTGGAGAGAAGCTGACTGAAGAAGAAGAATTGTTGGTGAGTTCAGGTGTCTGATCAGAAAAGTGGCTTCCTTGGCTTACATCACCCAAGTATAGATTCTGATCCATGTGCTGCTGTGTAGGCGTCGTCCAGTAATACGGCTGGTTAGAAGCCTGCATTCTCGTATTAAATTATAATTCAGCTTAAAAGTTTTTAGACCTGGATTGAATCCTAACTACATACAAGCTAAAAGATAATTACAGTTAGTGAATAGAAAACAAATTGACATATTACTCTGTAAACACAGCTTATTTACAAATATTAGGTTATGCTGATCTAAAGAACAACTTATTCATTCATGTTAACTTGTTAGCTTATGCATATCTATAAAAACAGCTTATTAGCTTATGCAAGCTTCTCATTATATTTCAAATAAGTTTGTCCAAAAACAACTTATATAAACTATTTCACTCTATCCAAACACTCAGAAGTGCTAGTTATTAGTATAATCAAAACAGAATAAGCTGATAAAGAGATTAACACAACTAATATTGATGTCAACTGAATCAGGATCAATCTATCATAGCATAAACAAATTTGCAGCAACTTAACTTACTATTAATAGCCAATGATACACAAATAAGAAAACAACTTAACTTACTACTATTAGCCAATGATACACAAATACGAAAACAGCTTAACTTACTATTATTAGCCAATACTAGTAACTGAAGCAAACAATCATAGCCAAACCAAAAATATACAAGATTACATAAAAACAAAACCCAATACAGGAAATTATATCCTTATTCCTTAAACAAGATTAAAAAAAGAAAATGTTTAAAAAAAGATGGAATGTTGAAAAATAGGAAAGTTGGTACCTTTTTGTAGTTGTTGAAAATTAAGGAGTTGAGTACAACTACTGTTTAAGAAGCTAGAGATAATGAAGCCAATTATGACTTGTATTTATAGGCAAGAAAGTCAAAGCTACATGGAACAAGGAAGGTTCTGTTTTTCTGTTGTGTCCATGGTCCACGCAGTTAAACACCAAAGAGAGAGACAAAGGAGCTACTATAATACTTTATCCAAGTCAATTTTGGGGAGATGATGATTTTGGGGAGATGATGATTTTGGGGAGTTGAGTACTACTACTTTATCAAAGCCAATTTTGTTATTTTTGGGGGAGATGATGATTTGAGGAGATTTTTTCCAGGATGATTGTTGGGGAGATGATGATGTTGGGGAGATGAATGATTTGGTTAGATGATGAAGTGGATGAAAGATGAAGGGGTAAAATATAAATGTGTTATAAAAGTATAAATGTGTATGGACTAAAATACCCTCGACTACAAAACAAAAATCAGATGTTGACTTGGTCAAAGGACTTGTAGCGAGTGAAAACCTTGAAATAGAGACCCCCGACGATGAAAAGGGCGAGTTTCGTCCCATCGCGATGAACCATGACAAGTTTAGGGACCAACGGTGTATTTTAGTCTTGATTTAATAAAATACATCTTTATTTCCTTTGAATCTAACTATGGCTTTTTTTTATTTTTTTTTTTTTTCTTTCTCTGTACGGGAAGAGATAGTAGGACCTATTAATTTAATAGTATTAATTTTTTAAACGAAACCCACAGTTTCTCTAAGTTGGTCTAGATTCACAAAGCAAAATTTATAATGCTATCCCCATTAAGTGCCTTAAATAGAGTTGAGTCCCACATAGGCCCCAGACTTCTCTTAGCTAAAATTGAAAATTGAAAATCGAACTAAACCGAATTCAAATGGATCAACTCGAACCGAAAAATGATTTAGAAATCGGGACGCTTCGGCTTTCGGATCTTGTGAGTATTACCCGAATTGTGAACTCACCGGAAAACACATTCGTCAATTGTCACACCGGAAGTAATACGTGTCGTTGTTAAGTCCATCAACATCCTTCTAACCCAACTATTGAAAGTTTGAAACCGAGTTTCCTCCAGAGCTCAAACTAGTAGATTCCATATTGTCGAAACATGCCGTAAATGATAGAGTACTCAATGAATAATCGCAAATCCAAGAGCATTGGCTGTAACTCGATATCACCTATCTCATTAACTATAAAAGATAAAAACCTTTTACAAATGAGACTAAATAATGTAGACTACAAAAGCGAAATTACATGTGTCCTTATTACTTATATAAACTAATGTGATTCAAAGAAATGCGCCTAAGATACCTAACTTTTATTTAGTTCACTTAGGTTACTGAACTTATGAAACATAACATTTCAAGGTTACTAAACTTATTAAAATATATGTAAATAAATATCACTAGACTTGTAAAAACACGACAATTATGTTACTTAACTTATCCTAAAAACACGTTTAAGTTACTCCGATAAACCCTATAATTATTGAAAAAAACACGTTTAAGTTACTCCGATAAACCCTAAAATTATTGAAGAGCATGTTTCATATAAATTCAGTAACCAAAGTGAACAAAATGAAAATTTAATAACTTAAGCACATTTTTTGGAAAAGTTTAGTGACATCTTTTTCTATTAACCCTAGAAACTAACCTCTAACTACAGTATGGTTTAGTACAATAGTTGGATTGTAAGACCTTTATTTGCTTCAAATGAATTAATTGCATTGTCACTTAGTAAAATCGTATATACATTAACTTGGCATTATTTATCAGAGTAACATCAATTCTTTAAAAGATAAGCTTTGTATAATAAACACATAAATGATATAGATTATATACTACTAAAAATGCACGAGTAAACAAAATTCATATACTTATTAGAGTTTTTCAATAAAGCCATCATGTTCTAGTGCTGATATATAACACACTTCATATATTTATATAAACAAATACAGTTATTCGAGTAGCTTTGAAACAAAATTGATCTTTGATGACCATGTATATGGTATAGTTGTTTTTCCATAAAACCCATTCAGTCCCACATTGATTCTAAAAAGAAAATGTATGTAATTAATATAACATAGTGCATGTGGCTCATATATGTGTGGATTAGTATGATGTTTACATATTTGTTGTAGAATCCCTAAATGAAAGATTTAGTAATTCTATAATTAAGATATGTGAATTCGTATAAATTCAAATCTTTTTTTTAAATGATCTCAGTATACTTCAATGCATTCAATATCAGTTTCATATAATCCATTTCTTTTTCTTTATGTGGAACATATTTTTTGTACAATAATTAATTTTGAAACTTCGATACTATTTACACGCATGGTCTCTCTTAGGTCATGTGTGTAAATAATTAATAAGAAGGTTACATGACAATGTCAAAAACACATTATAAGAAAATTAAAATAAATCACCTCAAGTAAATAAGCAATGAATTATATACAATCTTGTTAATGATCATTTTTGCCCAACTATTGAAAGTTTGAAACTTAGTTTCTCGAAGGCTCGAACTAGTCGATTTCATATTGTCAAAACATGTCCGTGTGTTACGATTGATAGAGTACTCAATGAATAATCTCAAATCCAACTGCGTTGGCTTTAAAACTCAAATTCATCTATCTTAGTAACTTCAAAAGATAAAAACCTTTTACAAAAGAAAAGTTTTAACTTCAGTATGGTTTAGTACATTAGTTGGAATAGGATGACCTTTATTTGCTTCAAATGAATTAGTTCCATTGTCACTTAACAATCGTATATACATTAACCTGGCATCATTTATCACCGTAACATCAATTCATTCAGGGGCGGAGGGGATGGGGTAGCTAGCAGGTGCTAGGCCCCTCCCAACTAGCCAAGAAGCCACTTGTTGTATAGCAAAAAGCCCAATTGTTTATGTAATATTGGTATTCTGCCCTTCCCAATTTTAGTGATATTTGTTGTAAATATTAATCATCTAAGTTTTACTATAATCTCTTCAAGTTCTAAAGAGATCGATCAATAACATAACCTCATGTTATGTTTAAAAAAAAAAAAGAGAAAAAAAAAAACTATCTCCTTAGACTTTTAAGGTTGAGATTCATTTGATTGTAAAAGATTTGAGAGACACAATAAAAAAATTGAAAAAAATCGCCTCTTTACGAGTGCGCTACAACAATGGTATTTCCATCGTCTTCTCCGTGAGGACCTTAAAGGGAATACTTAACGATGAAAGATTTGTTAAATTATGGTAAAATCTCAAGGATAAATTACCACACAAAAGCAACTAATATTCCCAAAAATCTTGCTATGATTGTATGCACCTCAAGTCGCATTAAAAAAAAAAAAAAAAAAAAGCATAAGTGAGTTCGGTCTCAAAATTTCAGTGTTAGATTTGAATTAAAATATATATATATAACGGTGAAAGATCCGTTAAATGTATGTCAAAATCTAAAAGAAACATTTGACCATTATAAGCAAGAGATTCTTGCAAATGCGAGCACATTTTTCGCAATATTAAGTAGTACATCGAATGATGAAAAGAAAAATTTGATGAGATGGTTAATGCCACGAATATACTCATATATCGAGAATGATGCTTTGATATAAAAGAAATGCATGTTTGAACAAACACGATAAACCCGTTCTAAAATTTTGTTCTCTTGATTTCTAAAGGCATGTTTTGAACCCTTCATTCATGTTTTACCTTTGGTTAAAAAAACGAAAAAACAAAACCCGAATGGATCGATTTTATGTGTGCATTCTTCTTTAATGGCTTATCAGAGGATTATTCCTACATACGATATATGCTATTGACAACCACGTTTTAGTTGGAACTTATATCAACCCCTATTTTTTTTTTAAATGTAAGGATATGGATGCACCACTCGCAACTGTGATCAATTCATTCTTGATTGTCATCCAGATTGAAAAACTATATTTTGTCAAATATATGAGCAATACGTTATTATGTCACACTTGATGAATAAATTAATTGTGATTACACTATTAAAGTTATTAGTTGTATTTTGATATTACACTCCTTTGATTCTTTGAACCACTTATGGCCATGTGATTTGTTTTATGTTTCATGAATCATATAATAGTGGGTTTAAATTTATAGATTTGTTGTTATTAACTTTGAGATAATTTTTAAAGAATTATCATGATTAGTAAGTTTTTACAAAATTAATATGATTACAGATATGAGAAAACATTGAAATTCGCATGTTAAAGAGTACTGAACAAGTTAACAAATAAATAATTTATCATAGTTGGAATATCAAGAAAGTGTGCTTTATATTACAGATTAATGTTTGCTTCTAGTTAACATTATAATGGTAATATGATGTTTCATATATAAGTTGTGTGGTACGCATAAATCATGATGTTAGAACAATTGTGTTTTCTTGATCAATATCTTATTGGATATATGAAATCTGGTTTTTTTGTCTATGCAACTTTGCTCTAAACAAAAGGCAAAAAGAGAAACATAGGTAAGGAATTCTCAAGTAATATCTTATCAGTGATCTTTTAAACTCTAATGTAATTTACAAGAACAATAAATGTTCTATTGTGACTACAAAAGAGAGAACCAAAATAACACAACCTCATGTTGTTGTTTAGAAAAAATATAATTAGAACCTCAAGTTCTAATATGATCTTCATTTATATAATAATAATAATAATCATAATAATAAGTAAAAAAATAATAATTAGAACTTCATGTTCTAGTATGATCTTTCATAAAGATCAATATCATAACCTCATGTTATGATGTAAAAAAAAAAAAAAAGTTAGAACCTCGTGTTCTAATATGATTCAATTAATAGAATCACTAGCATAACTTTATGTTATGTTTTTTTGAAAAAAAAATCTATATGATTTCATCAAGAGAATTAAAAGAAGTCATCCTTTAAAATCTACTCGCTATTATTGGATGAAAAGTATAGGCGAGTTCATTCTCACATTTTGCAAGTGTTACAACTGAAAAAATTGTGACTTGAATGATATTGATGATGAGATGTTTAAGTAAACATTCACTATATTCCAAAGTCTCGAACATGCTTCTATAATAGCGATATCGAGAACATGGTTTGAAAAGTATCATGAGATATTTTCAAATTCTCATATTAAAAGCCAATGAGCTTTCGACAAAAAAATATTAAAATAGTTCAACTATTCGTCCATTCCTTAAAATGAATGTGACAATCATGATTATATTTATCATGGACATGCTCGATTATATAATCGACATAAAGATCTGCATTCCCTCAAGTGAATGTGATGAAATGATCAACGTATATCTCCATTCCCTCAAATGAATGTGATTATGTAATAAAGGTCATTTGCCATAGTTATGAATATTGTCGAGGTAATATGAAAATGACCAATCACTACAAGTGATAAAATAAAAACGGAGCAAATAAAAATGTCATGTATGAAAAATACAAGTGTGTCAAATATATTACACATTATCTTCAGAGATGCTAGAATCTATGCCAATAGATTGTGAGATATACATAAATGCTCCGTAAAAGAAAATATAAACTTGTTACGAGGAACGAAATTTTATATTAATGATGCATTGTATTCTCTTGCATCTTCCTCGATATGCATTATGCATAAAATAGTGAAAGACAATCACTAGCCATAACATAGGTTTATGGGCCATAACTATTGTTTTTGGTGGCATGACCGGTTATACCATCCCGAGTCGTTAATGATGCGAAAACTATAATAATAAGATTCTTCGATCTTATGTTGTTTTTCTCTCAAAGAAAGTTGATTATTCAACTATCAACGAGATTGGGGACTCAATCTCTCAATATTCTTGAAAGAAAACTAATGGATTCATGTAAGCATACACATCCATTGGATGAACCATTTAGCGTTTAAAATCGATGCATCGTCTAAATGGTAATCAAAATCGCAACCTCAAGTTTGCATGATTAATAGCTCGACCAAATAAAATGCGAGCATAACATTCCAGAGTAAGTATTTCATTGTGAATATGTGATGAATTACTTCTAAATTATCTAATGATAATGAGAGAAAAACTCTTTGTTGTTGTATGGGGCCATACTGAAATTAGCATCATGCCAACATGTTATTATAAAGCCTCCCTTCATAATTGGTTTTTGGTTCGAAACCAAGTATATCCCATTTAAATTTTTTTGTGCAATACATACTCAAATTACTCCACCTAAATGCACATATATGGGATATAGAAGAAGGATAATTCCTTCAGGAGGAGAGAAAAAGTAGCTGAAAATTCGGAATGAATTATCATATTCTATTGATCCTCAAAGGAAATTTTATGAATTTAGATTCAATGAATAATCTAATAGCCATACATCTACATTGGCCAAAAATAAAATTTCGGCTACTCATGCTCCAAGATATACTTTGTCCCTCAAGGACATTGTTTGTTATGGCATGCCTCAAGCATGATAGACAATCGATTCCAAAATAAAATCCTCGATGAAAAATATGGAGCATGAAAATAAGATGGTTAATCGAGGTATAAAAGACCCCATGATAGTCTCATAAAGAGACATAGACATTAAGGTTCCAAACAAACCTCAAATAGCAAATGAGATCTCAATAAATTCTATGATGTCTAAAATCATATGGAATCGAAACAAAAACGACGTCGATAAATTTGTTTACATACAAATATAGCGCTTACTATTATGCATAATGAGGATCATAAATCAATTGTTATTCAAAAGTGCGCTCAATGAAACGATTGGCAAACGTGAAAAGACGCAATATCGTAAAAATACGAGAAGTATTGGGACATAAAGTCCGTACACATAAATGTGTAAAATCTATTGGATATACATCGGTCTTTGTGTGAAACCGAAATAAGAGTTCTAAAGTTATCTGCTTTAAGACATGAATTGTTGAATAAATATATTCACAAAATTGATTATTAAGAGGCAAATTGTCTCGAGGTGGATGTAAATATCTTATTGATATTTTATGAGACAAATAATCTATAAGTGTTTAATTCATTCTAAATGAGTTTTAGATAAAGCTCGCATATTCTAAGAAGGATCTATAAGGCTTTAAGCCCTCAAGCATGTCTAGCAACTTCAACTTTAGAAGAAATTAATAAAGTTCTCAAGAACTCTATTTGATCAAATTGATGAATCCTTATATGGATCAAAATCATTGTCGACGCATATTATATAAATTGCTTTTGCACATGTTTCTATAAAATGATTGGTTCTCAAGTACCATACATAAGTGCAATTGAGGTTTTAATAATTAATATGCGTCATGAGAGTGTATTTTTCTCTTTTAATATTTGTATTAGCAAATGTATGTTTTCCAACCAATGTATTTGATGTTAGAAGCTACACATATATTTGATCATCTTTGCAGGATATATTCTTAACATCAATTATTCGGTGGACTTTATTACAAAGTCTTTGCTGTAAAAATGTCTGAACAACTGCTTCGGAAGGTTAACATTCGAAGTTTGAAAGATATATATTAAATTGAGGAGGAGCATTATGCGCACTGCACTCTTTTCCCCTTCATCAAGTTTTTTTTATCCCACTGGATTTTTTCTTGATAAGGTTTTTAATGAGGCAGTCTATAGCGTATAATAAACGGTGAATATCCAAGGAGGAGTGTTGTAAATATTAATGGGATTATGTCTATTCACATTCATCTCTATTGGGCTTTAGGTTTCGAGATGTATTCATCTACCCTATATATGTAACCCACTTGTAACCCACTTGTAATCTTGATTATTTTATTTTCTTTGTTATTTTCACAAGGAAAAAGGAGAATAAGAATTCGATCAAAAAATTCTTCATCTCTTATTTTATGTTCTTTATTATTGTTCTTTATAGGCCATCCATGATTCCCCTTTAAATGTAATTGAAGTCCTTAATAACTAATGTTAATATGACTTTGTGACTTACTGACTTAGTTGATCACTTATTAAGATTTCAGAATTTTGATTATTGAGTTGTTGATTACTTTTGTTATAGAACATCTATTAACTGTTTTGCGTCACTTGCACGTCACAACGATTGAAGCTCAAGTGTTCCAGGTCATTAGAAGTCTTATTTAGTTCACGACAAAGGATTCAAGCTCAAGTCCTTAAGGTCATTAGAATTTATATGTTAATTGCTTATGTCGTTTGTACCAGTTTGTTTAGTTTTGAGACACGTGTTTCTAAATTTTATTATCTATATGGTTCTTCGTTTATATTTCCAGATCATCACGCTTCATTGTATTTCTTTGAACTATGTCGCGAGTATAAAATTTTTTTTGGCCCCCCTTAATTTGAAATCCTGACTCCGCCCCTGAATTCATTAAAAGATAAACTTTGTATAATAAACACATAAATGATATAGATTATGTAATACTAAAAATGCATGAGTCACCAACATTTAGATACTTAATGGATTTTTTCAATAAAATCATTGTGGCATTACATCCCACATAGTTTAGAGAAATAAAGGTAAGTTGGCTATATACAACAGTGCACATGAACTATTTGTTAAGAGAAATAAAGGTACGGTGATCGAATACTTTGCGGGAGTTCTATTTCAAAATTAAAAATTGGATTGACCACAGTATGTGAAAATTTTACGTGTTGCTAGATTTTTAATATTTATTTTATAAAAGACCTTTTTATTGTGTTTGAATCAGACTACCTTATAATCTTACAATAGAGTTATTTTACATACCAAACTTACTTTTATTAAGAACTCATTTCTACCATCCATTTAAAAAGAAATCAATAGCTGAGATTAATAGCATTTTATTATTTCACATATTTTTTATAATTTAAATATCTCTTAATTCGTTAATCGTTAAGTGAAAATATTTACACCGTCACGAAGAGCATTTAATTATCTGTCTATAGACGGGCACTTTGATATACTTTCGAAAAAAGAAAAAAAATCCGTTTTTTTCACATTTTTTTTTAATCTTTTTCTACGTTTCTTGAAATTTGCATGAAAAAATTCATATATGATTAAACACTAATTTGAATATCACATATGATATTAGTGTTAAATCATATATGATATGTGATATCACATGTGATATGATATGTATATCACATGTGATATTACACTAATATCACATGTAATAGTACATATCATATATGATATAACACTAATATCACATGTGATATTTAAATTAGTGTTTAATCATATATGATTTTTAATGCAAATTTCGAAGAACGTAAAAAACGAAAAACTTAAAAAAGAGCGTGAAAATACGAATTTTTTTGTCGAAAGTATATCAAAGTGCCTACCCATAGAAAGATAATTAAATGCTCGTCGCAATGATATTTTTTTTTTCGCTTAACGATTAACGCTTTGAAAGTTATTAATATTCGAAAAAAAAATATGAAAGTGCGTTTTTAAAATTGTTGGGATTAATCTCATGCATTAGATCAAATAAAAATTAATGGTAGAGATTGATCCCTTAGTATGTAAATAATCTTTTATCCTCAAATAATCTTAAATCATTTAACAAAAGTATAAACTTTTTCATGTTTCGTTATATCTATTCGTGAACCATTATAATGGATTCGCTTAGTAGTTAGTACAATTATTAATTTTGAAATTTCGACACGTTCATTATCAACTTTGATAACAAAAATGATTGGAAAGCGATAAGCGATCTATCATATAAAGGTTACACGACAATGTAAAAAACACATTACGGGAAAACTAAAATAAATCACCTCAAGTAAACAAGCAATATACACTCTTGTTAGATTAATGGTAATAAGGCATCAAACACGCGTTTTCGAGGACCATAAGATGCGTCCAACCTATTAGCGTGACCTATTGACTACGCGTTGTGGGTGGTTAAAATGGAGAACCTGGTCTTGGCTACGATCGAGTTGTGAAGTCGGTTGTGTAAGCATGTGTGAGTTGTCTAATTTATTTATGTGAAGTATATATGTTATTTTTTTATGTGTTATTACACTATGTTGGTGGTGGAGAGCGGATCTATTAAAAAGAGAGGAAATTTGCAAAGTCTAAAAAGCCACTTATAACTTGACACCTGTCCACCAACTTCCTTCCTCCTTTTATTTTACTAATTTCGTCTAGGGTATATTGGTCATTTGACCCGTTTTTAATTTCACCTCAAATTTCAAACGCAAATAACTTTCAAACGACAAACTTTTACGAAAACCGATTTCACCATAATTTTAAAATTCGATTCTCTTTAATTTGGTATAAATCTTGATATATAAATCAATTTTTTTTAAGATTTCAAGTGGGTTATGATTTTCTTGAAATTTTGGCATATTCGACCCTACTTTTATCTAATTTAAAGGTTGATTTACGCAAAATTTAAAACACGAAAGTTGTAGATTTTAGTTCACTCTTTACACAATTTTTGAATCACTCAAATCCGATATGAAATAAGTGAGATATCGCACGTTAAAAATGGCGTTTTAGTCATATTTGTTGCACACAATGTGTTTGATAAAATGTCTAGCTTAGATTTTAGTGTTAAAATTGCGTTAAATGCTCTAAATTTTGTACCACAACGCATCATTAATCATTTTATTAATGTAAGATTCAAAAGTGATGTTTTTTAGTCGTTAATATAAAATAAAATGCACGTTTGTTCATCGGTTAATCTTGGTTCATCAATCGATGAAGCGATGAATCAATCAAAGCGATGAACAAACCAAAGCGATGAACCAAACCAAAAGTGATGAACCAAATCAAACATAGTTCATCGGTTTATTTTGGTTCATCAATCATAATTCGACTTAACATGTTGGTGTTTGTTTTGTTTTGTTCATCAGTTTATTTTGGTTCATCAATCACAGTTTCAGTTTTAGTTTGGTTCATCAGTTTTTGGTTTGGTTCATGAATCATAGTTTCAGTTTTGGTTTGGTTCATCAGTTTTGGTTTGGTTCATCAGTTTTGGTTTTGGTTCATTAGTTTTTGGTTTAGTTCATCAGTTTGGTTTGGTTCATCGATCATAGTTTCAGTTTTGGTTTGGTTCATCAGTTATTGGTTTGGTTCATCAGTTTGGTTTAGTTCATCAATCATA
The DNA here is from genome assembly GCA_022545495.1 of Chrysanthemum lavandulifolium. NCBI lineage: Eukaryota > Viridiplantae > Streptophyta > Magnoliopsida > Asterales > Asteraceae > Chrysanthemum > Chrysanthemum lavandulifolium. The sequence goes on from CM040241.1 coordinate 18,647,620, forward strand.
GTTTCAGTTTTGGTTTGGTTCATCAGTTATTCGTTTGGTTCATCAGTTTAGTTAGGTTCATCAGTTTTGCTTTTATGCTTTTTTTTTAACAGTTTGATTTGGTTCATCAGTTCATCACTTTGGTTCATCAGTTTTAATAGTTAAAAACATTAACTATTAAAAACGTCACTTTTTGAATCTTACATTGAAAAAATGATTAATGATGCGTTGTGGGACAAAAATTAGTGCATTAAGCTCAACTTTAACACTAAAAATCTAAGCTAGACATTTCATCAAACACCTTGTATGCAACAAATGTGAGTAAAACACCATCTTTAACGTGCGATATCTTACCCATATGACATCGAATTTGAGTGATTAAAATTTCGGGTAAAGAGTGAACAAAATCTATAACTTTCATGTTTTAAGTTTTTCAAGATTCGACATTTATGAGCGTAAAAAATAAAAATAAAATGCCAAAAAATCAAGAAAATCAAGAACCATTTGATATGTAAAAAAAGTTTAAAATATTTATCAAGATTTATACCAAATTAAAGAGAATCAATTTTAAAAATTATGGTGAAATCGGTTTTTCGTAAAAGTTTGTCGTTTGAAAGTTATTTCGTTTGAAATTTGGGGTGGAATATGAAAAACGGGTTAAATGACAAAAATACCCTCTAACCAAATTTAATAAGAAAAAGGAGGAGTGGGTGGAGGACACATGTCAATCAATGATAGGCTTTCAGCCTTTTTTTTTTTTTTTCACTGCAAGGGATCTCAACCCGTTGGTGGTGATGTTGGTTGTGGAAAGAAAATCAAACGTGACGTTGAGTTGACGGTAACAATATTGATCACTATTACCACTAACCTTAATGATCAATTCTGTCTCATTGCCGATTTACCATTGGCTTGTTAGAAGTTAAGCACCATTTTTAACACCTAAACTTCGAAAAGCATGATATAATTCTATCTCTACATGTTTTATTAATTTAATTTCCTTTAGTGACTATATTTACATCAACTTAGTCGGTATACCAATATCATTTTCTGGGTAACATTAATTGTTTAAAAGATAAACTTTGGATAATAGACACATAAATGAATAATACTAAAGTTGCATGAGTCAACAGCATTTAGATACTTACAGGATCTTTTTAATACCATTCTACTTACAGGATCTTTTTAATACCATTCTAGCATTACATCCCACATAAATAAGAAAAGTAAAAGGTGACTTGGTTATATGCAAAAGGGCACATGGAATAGATGTCTCTTGAGTAGTATGGTGTTTCAGATACTTTTTTTCGGATACTTTTTTTTTATGGAATACTAAATATGCATTAGTCAACAACATTTAGTTACTTACCAGATTTTTTTCAATAAGACAATCTTAGCATAACATCCCACATAGATTAGAGAAGTGAAAGATAAGTTGGTTATATACAAAAGTGCACATGGAACACATGTCTCTAGAATAATATGGTGTTTCGGATACTTTGTTGCAAGAGGAGTCCAATATACAAAATAAAAATTGAAACTTCTACTGTAGCGTAGTGTCCGAAATTCTTATATATCTTGAGATTTTTAAAATTGATTTTATAGAATGCATCTTTATTGCCTTTCAATTTAACTGAAACATAACTTTAAGCGTATATGTTTTCCAAAGAATAATTTATGTGCTTCATTGATATATCAAACACATGTATAAGATTTAAGTTATTAATACAAAAACAGACGCAAATTTGATTTTGTTCGATTTCTAATATTAAAACAATAGACACATCTTAATTAAATCCAAAACTCTCATAAATTACACAATTAATTTGAATACAAAAAACGTTCCTCGTTTGTAGGAACACGTATATAGACAAGATCATCTACAAATTCTAAACAAAGGATGCCATTATGGGGAAGAGATCTAGTGACAAGAACGAGAAATAGTTAGAGCCACATATTTCAAATGATGGTGAGAATTTAAGGGGAGATGCATCTATGTTAGTAGATGCCGTCCGAAATGTGCTGTTGTGGTTTCTTCTCACCCTTCTCATTTTAATTTTATTTCTCATTTGATCCTTACTCTGCCATCATGTTCTAAAGCTAATTTTTAACACATTTCATATGCATACAGATAGGTATTAGTTCTTTTTCGATAAAGCCCATTTAGTCCCACTCTGGTTCAAGAAGAAAATGTTGGTAATTAATATACCATAGCTTATGATAAGCGTATAAACAAATATAAAATTGAGATATGTCACCAACCAATCGCTTTAATGGGTATATATAGCATTTCACACCAATAGTGTTGTTTTCGTACCTTCTGTTTATTCCTCCCACATTATAATTCAGACTCGTTAAGTTCTTTTTTTATCGATTAAGTTTCTTCCTATTGCTACTGTGAGTATGGTGTAGGTTTGTGCTATACATTGAAAAGATGTGAAAAAGGATATGATTCAAAAGATGAAAATGAAGAACAAAAGAAAAGTATATATATCCAAAGTGGTAATATGTCTTGGGTGTGATTGAGCCTTGCTTGACTTCGAGCTTGGTGGCGGCTCAAGTCTCGTAAAGTTGGTTATAATCTTATGATGACATGTTTAAGCTTGACTCGTGTAGGGTCATTGAGTGAAAGCTGAATCATTTTTAACGTCTCTTTAAAACATGTGCGACCGGGTTGACCACAAGACAAGTCCTTGAGTTGATCATGTTAGGCTATGCTTGAACTCGATTTGTTAACTTGACTAGTAGTTTTGAATTATGGAAACTCGGTACGAGAGAGACTTGGACGAGTGTGAGCTCTAGTTAAGATATTTAGTAAATTAGTACACATCTATACTACTTAAAGCTTATCCCCCTTAATTTAATGCGCAAGGGGGGTTGTGCACAACCAAAAGTACGGTACATACATGTTTATGCATACCAAAATAACTACAAATGATTTCGTTTTAGTATGCCCTCATATTCAATGCAAATTCAGATTGGTTTATGAAGAGGCACAAATTGAATATTGAAATATATAAGATGGAATATCAAGTGATGCGCTTAATCTTTTAATGTGGAAAGGGCAAATTATTGAAGCTTATTAATCGTTAATCTTTTGATTTCCCTAACCAATTGCATAGTAAATATCAAACATTTAAAAGAGTCTCTTCACATGTAGTCTTTTAATATGTATAAGTTACATAAAATTTTAACTAGCTATAAATACCAAACCATTCAACATCCATCTACATCCAAAATTTCTTATTGGTGTCTTCTAATTTTCATATCTCATTAAAATCTGTACGCCAACTCATCCCAAGAGTATGCCAAAAAAGAAAAAAGGTCAGCCGCGCGCCCACATCGGCAAATCCCTTTCAGCTTATGGACTTGGAGAACATCCGACCTACCATAAAAAGTAACTGATTGGTAAACAATTCATTCCTTTGACAAAAATCCTGCATTATAGTTGCATCAATATTTATTGCTACATATGTATGGTCTTTGACATGCAGACATTATTGATTACGTTACGACTATCGGCAAATACGCACAACTGAGGACCGGTTAAAAGACCCTAGATTTTAACCATACAAATGAAAGTACGAATCAAACTAGACACTTATCTTCGAGAAAGCTAAAGATGCAACGGTATCATACGACGCTAATGAAATAATACAGAACACGGGTACCTGTATGTACTATTCAAATATAAACACTTCATATGTGTACGAGTTATTTCAAGCTAGACTAATAATCTGTTAACTATCTGCAGCAGCATTTTTCGGTCCATATAAAAGAAACATACCATAATTGGTGAAGCTTCTAATGTGTAAACACTGGAATAAAGTGACAAGATTCAGAGGTCCTCGATGAAAAGAGAGGTCCTCGATGAAAAGGCTGGTGAGGCCCCCAAAATGTGTACCCCAGCAAATGCATCTGGAAAAAAAAGACAAAAGGGAAAGGTCAGAAATTTTAAAACTAAATAAGACTTCACACATTAAACCATTAATGTTTTTTATCTGAATAAAATATTTCCTTACCAATTAGTTCTAATTTGAATAATATACATGAGACCAATCCTGACCTGCAAAATTCATTGCCACTCTGGGTAAATTTCCAGATACAATGTAGAAACGACCGGGCAACACTATGCACGCAGGCAAAAGAAAAGAGTTTATGCTTCGAGATGACAAACAAGTCTCAAAAAGAACTCCAGGAAACAGTCGGTTCAGGTGGGTATTTTTTCTTTCTTTTATTTGTTCATACAGGTTGAATTGGCCCGCAAACACTTTTCATCCATTTTCATGACAGTATAACAACCTTCTTTTGTGTTCAACAAAAAATAGCATTAACCAAGGATAAATATACTGCTTCCGAAAAGACATATAGTAATACTTAAAAGTTTTTATGCAAAAGTTTATATAAAAACCAGACACACATAAATAGTACTTATTGTTTTTTTTTTGTAGCAAAGTACTATGGAAGTTGGAGGTGGAGGTGGGGTAGGTGAGATGGGAAGAATGCCGGAAAATTATGAAACAATTGATGGTGTAGGTGGTCGCAGGAGCTGTGATGATGAGCATGAGAGTAGATCCGGTAGTGATAACATGGATGGTTGTCGATCCGGTGATGATCCTGATGGTGACGATGGAAAACGACCAAGAAAAAAAAAGATACCACCGTCATACTCCACAACAAATTCAATCTGAACCAAATAGCCAGTACCTTGATTCGTATTCCATTATAAATGTATCGATAAGAGGCCGTTTCAGGATAACTTTTTCAAGTTCCCATTTTATTGGAAAGTCAACAGCTCGATATAGACAAGGTCGCCCTTTTTACTTCCTTCAGGCATGATATATATCTGAACGAAATACATTACATTAGCTAATGTAAGAAACAAAACTACATGAAAATTGTATTAATGGTTAAGGCTTGAAAGAACATACTTGACCGTTGTAGTCAAATACGTATGGATATGAGAGATGCCATTCTTCATCCATTACGACTCCCATTTGTTCCCATGATGCTCCATTGTCAATGCTTCTTGCAACCCCATTCCTTGCATTGTGATTGCATTCTTTGTCTCGAATAACAGGTAGAGAACGTCTCCCTGTAACATATTTTGCCTTAGATATAAAAAGTATACACTAATTCTGTTGTCATAATTAATTCATACATGTGTAACAAATTAGCATATTCTAGATATAATAGAGTAATCTGCAATCCATTAACTAAGTATGAGCTAAAACATATATGGTGCTCATTATGATAAAAAGATTGTTGGTACATTTTGTATCTTTAGAGATATGATGTAAAGATGGCGAAGGCTTTTGGTATAGAAGTGACTGTCTTTAGCACTACTATCCGAATCCAATTAATCAAAATGAACAAATTGTTCAAGGATTAAGATCAAGTCGAGTGTAATCAAAATAAACAATTAACACAACCAAATCTGTGACCCGAGACCCTATACGGGTATATACCTTAAACCGACACCAACAAACCATAACAACCAACAACAACGACATTAACAACAATAACAGACCCGTGGTTAAATCGGGTTGACCCGTGGTTAAATCGGGTTGACCCAACCTGATTCGAAACCAAAGACCATTTTCAGATTTCCAAACCACACGAATCGAATCCAAATTTTTTTTTAATCCGTCTTAACTTCCACGAAATTGTTACTAATCGGTTTTTTGAACAAATAGCTCAACAAAACAAGTTTAAGTCATCGACATGCGAAAGAGAAAGAGACGGGAGGGATGAGATGGAGACAGTGGTGGTGATGGTGGTATTAAACTCAAACCAAATGTGAACCTTCACCCTAGACCCGTAGCACCCTCAGATCTTGATCTCCTTTTGTTATTGAACGGCGGCAGCAGTTGAGTAGAACGGTGGCAGGTGGTGGTGATCGGAAAGAGTCGCCCAAAAAACGGGTGGCACCGGCGAGTGGGTGAGAGAGAGACATTGATATGGTGGCTAGGTTTGGAAATGATTAAAACCCTAGATGCTATTGTTTATATATATGAAAGTTTTAATAGAATGTGTAAACTAGGTGAAAGTCGGAGGGGTGGCTGTGTAAATTAACCACGGGGACTCCGTACGACCCTTATTCCCATAGTTCTGTGTGACTTTAGTTTATATTTTCAACTTAATATTCGATAATTTGATATCTCTCTCGGTTTATAAAGTAGCTATAGAACTGTAAGTTTTAGTTATCCTATTTTAGAAAGTGACTTATTTGTAATTAATCAACATTTTAGAAAGTGATTTAATTGTAGTTGGGTTTGTAGATGGGTCTATGGATGCCTCTTGAGTCTTTCTCAAAGCATCAATCGAATCTAAAGCTACGCCACGATGACCTAACGCCCATGTTCAAAATCATCGTGTTGTTTTTGCCATTACACGCCTCAAATGATGACAACAATCAAAAAGCAACTTTGATAATGCATCATCTTCACATGCCTGTTGCACAAACCACAAACGCATACAATCATGCAATTTAGATGATCCTGAAATATTCATCAAATTCTCTAACAACTCAAAATTTGTCATTGAAGAGTACAAATAGTTATATAATTCCTAATAACAAAAGTCACAAATAAATAAGAAACAAAACACTTATGTAACTTACTCAAATTAAAATACTACATATGAAAAGATTATGTTAATAAAAACTTTTAATGGAAATAAAGTAATGTAAATACAAAAATAATTATAACATTATTAGGCATCTAAGTATAGATTCCATAAAAATAATATAAACTAAACTAATGATAACATTATTAGCCATCTAAATAATAAATAGAATGCAAATTCTCTAATAGGTATCTAAATACCATCATATACAACATTATTGATAAAAACATGACCCCTCAACCACTAGACCGGGCATCGCACGGGTTGAGGGAAGCCTCGTAATATCTAAATAGAGAAGAACTTTATTTTTTATGTTTTAAAACAATGGCATTCCTAAATCGATAATGTCATTAATGAATCATTTGGCCCCAAATAAAGCTACCAGGGGTGTTCCTCGGTTTGGTTTTCATGTTTTTTGAGATTATTTTGAGACAAAATTCAAAATGGATCAACTCGATCCAAAACCGAATTTGAATTTGGGTCGCTTCTGTTTTCGAATCCTGCAAGTAATACCTGAATTGTGAACTCGCTGGGAAACACATTTGTCATACTGGAAGTAATCCGCGTCGTTGTTAAGTCCATCGACATCCTCCTAACCCCAACTATTGAAACTTTGAAACCGAGTTTCCTCCGGGGTTCTAATTAGTCGATCCCATATTATCGAAACATGCGGCGAATGATAGAGTACTCAATGGATAATCACATATCCAAGATCTTTGGCTTTAAAAATGGATATCATTAACTTCAAAAGATAAAAACCTTTTACAAATGATACTAAATAATGCAGACTACTGATAGTTCATTTTCGTACAGATATTTTCCGAAGAAATACAAAGGAATGTATTTCCCGGGTCGTTCTCCCAACGAGGGATGAATGGAGTAAACAACTCACGCCTCAAATATCGGATTCGAATAAGAAAAGGGGCATAAGATGATATTATTTAAACTACGGGATAAGGAAAGTAAATGGAACATAAAATCTACGGGAATCCTAAAACTAAGGCAACCACGCAATTCTACACTAAAACGCAAAACTAAATCAAACGAAACGCGAATAAAAAGCAATACGACTAATCTAACTCCTAAAAATAATCTAAAATTACTTTTACTCTAAAATGATATTAGAAAACTATTTTAGAATTAAAATTATTTTTTAGGATTTTTCTTGATTTTATTTCTAATTAAAACTAATTATTTAACTTTAAAAATTAGACTAATTATCTAAAATTATCAAAACAAAGGGGAAAATTATGAAATTACTTTTCAAAAATCTAAAATAACATAAAAGACTTTTCAAAACTATTTTTGTAATTTTCTGAATAATTTCCTATTTTCTATGAATTTAATACTATTTAAATCTACTTAAAATTATAAAAAAATACCAAATAAATGGAGAAAAATAGGGAAAAATGTTTTTTATGCTTTTTCTATTTATCTTAAACTAAGAAAATTGAAAAATTATTTTTTGGAACTTTTTCTCAATTAAATGTAATTAAAGCTATTTTAAAATGATTAAAACCGAATTTAATCTAGAAAAATAGTAAATGGTGACTAAAATTATGAAAAATTCAGGTAAATCCTAAAATAATATTCTAAAGCTGATAAAAATATAAAACAAGGGCTACAGTGCAAGAAATCGAGTCGCTATGAAACCGATCCTAATAAGCTACTGGAAAATAAGCTAATAAGCTCTAAAGTGAACCATCCGGTAAAAGAAGCTAACTAACACCGAAACTACTCTATAGCAACTATGAGCAACTACCCTAACACCTAAATAGTGATCTACCTAAGATTAAAGAAAAGCGATATTTGAAGAAATAAGCTAATCGACCTTCATGAATAAGCGATTAAGACTGCTTATTCAGTAAGCTAAGGAGAAATCTAAAAATGTAGATCTCAAGACCACCTGGCAGAGAGCATGTAACCCAAGTTATAGCTAAAAAGGACAAGTAATGAAACAATTTGAGATCAAGCAAAATGGCTAAAAAATCATAGTCTGCTGATGCAGATCAGCAAGGCAGTGAACAAAAATGACAGTGTAAACTAGTGTAAACAACTGACTTAAACTAATGAGAGAGCTTGTATGAGAGATTAAAACTTAGAAACAGCAACTAATCACTAAAACCTACTTAAGTAACCAAGAACAGTGTGGAATTTGCATATTTGACAGCAAGGGACAGATTTGAAACTGATGTGCAGAGAAATCAATGACAGAAAAGGAACATTATGCAAACCAAATACTAGCTAAACACAGATTACTTGTGGATCAAATCCAAGCTAACTAAGCAACTTGAGCCATCAACAATCATTTAGACTAGGATCAAAGACCATTAACACTACAAGTACTAAACAGATTAAAATGAAACTTAAAGCATCAAGTCAAGTTTGAAAACTCAAAAATCATGATCACACTAACTTGAAAACAAAGAAACACAACTCTATCACTTATCTTCAACTTCAAATTCTCATCAAAACTACTAACATAAGCTCAATCCAAACACTATTTTAACTAGTAAGATGCAAAATGAAATCGAATTTAAAGGAGTTTGACTAAAGCGAATCTCAAATCATCAAAATACAACTAATCTAAGCTCTTTAACATATTTAAGTGGAATTTAACTAGAACTTGATTTGACTTTGAAACTTTGACAAACGTTGACTATTGTTGACTTATTGAAAAGCGAAATTTAGAACAAGATTAGAGACTTCAAAATCACGAAGCTTAGAAAAGCACGTGAATCTTAACAACCAACAATACAAGATTTGAAATCGATTAATCAATCAAAATAGCAATGGCGAGAGTGCATATAATAACCGAACAATAAAATTGCATTAATCAAAAGAGTGCTTATAACTTGAAAATGAAATTACAATTACTATGAGATTAAAAAGAAATGATGAAATAAAATGGTCAAAATCTCTAATGCCCAAGAGATTGGACAAGAAATAAAATGAGCTAAGAGGTCTTTATATATCCGAGCTTGGGATGCCTTTGGAAGGATCTAGGACTTATAATTTGAGCCATTGATCTTTCATCTTGTCATTCAACTCATTCTTGGCCACAGGATCAAATAGATGAGGTGTTTCCACCAATGGGAGGCTTCAAACCGCCACTTTGGCAATCCCTTGCATCATACTCACTGACACCTTGGCAGAGGACTTCTAGAAGCATGAGAAGATGCTTAGTACCAAGTGGGTTGTTTGGGATGGGGTGAATAGTGGTGTACGGGGTGTTTGGGTTTGGGGAAGAAGCACAGTAAAAGGGTACAAAAGGGCGCGTTTGGTTTTTGTTTAATTAATATATTTTGAGCTTTTGACCGTGGTTTGGGTTGACTCGGGTTAGAAGGGTAAACCGGGTTGGATATTAAAACCGAGTGTTGTATGGATTTGCTTTAGCTTTAATGGACCCGGGTAAAGGTATTGGGTTAGTTGAGATATTGGGCCAAGGGATTGTGAAATGGATAATGGATTTATATTTGGACTTTTGATATTAAACATATAAGGACCATTGTGTAAAGTGATAAAGACCAAGGACCCAATATGACATTTAGTGAAAGTGTAGGGTGAATTTAGGTAAATTGGGAAAAGTGATACAGTGACGGGTTTTCAGTGAAATCTCAGAAACCATGTCCCGAACTCTGTAATTTGCATTTTTGAGCATCAAAATCTCTGAAATAGCATCCCCGGCATCGGCTTTTGCACTTTTCTCTCTCTCGTGCTCGGTTATTCGTCTGATTTGGATCTTTTATGTGTTTTAAATATCCGCACTGCACAAGCATAAACTCAAGAAACCACAAATGTTAGCAATAAACGGCTTTTCTTGGTTGTTTTGGGTCTATTTTGACAATGAAAAGGTATGTGTTTTATCACATACCAAAATACCCCAGACGAGACTATTGTCGTGTCCTCACGCAATGCAATCAACTCACGCTTCTAAAACCAAGGATCTCAATCTCTTTCTACTAAACCTATGAAGAAGTAGCAAAGATTCCTCAAAAGAGATTAAGAACCCTTAATTCTAAAACGCCCGCTTACCTTTTTATTTCACATATATAGATATTACGATTAGCACATCCGATTATGAATGACGGTTTGTTGAACTTTCATGTCGATCAATAACTCAAACATTTTTCAAACGACACGTTAGGATCACGGAGTAGAAAACACAACACAGTGAAGTGACCATACGGATAGAATACATCGTCCCGATTTTTCACAAGTCCCAAACTAAGCGTAAAACCGAAATCATTGTTACAAATGATTCTAGATGCTAACACTACCCATGGAAGTTACTTGTGTACTTACTTTTCGCTCCCATTTTCCTATTTCCTCTAGACTTTTTTTTTTGTGAGAAATGAATTTCTTCAAATTCTCGTTTCGATAACTTTTATTCCGATAAAGATACAAAGCTAAGTCGATAATTAGTTATCCGCCTTCTCTCAAGAACCATTGTCGTAAAATGAGGTCCACATCAAGGAATTTTATTCACATACATTTTGACTTTTTCATTTTTCATTCATCATTTTTTTTTTTTTTTTTTTTTTTTTTTTTTTACATTGCACTTTTACTTTTATTTATATGAGTTGTGAACCACGGAGCTTCACGGGTAATTCCAAGACTATAGGCTTCATGAGATGAGGATCCGGTGGCTAGGCTAAGACCTCATTCAATCTCGCTAAAGATCCAAGGGTCCGATCTCGACACCGCACTCACAACTTTACTTATTACTTTTCACATATCACTTATCACCGACACTCATTTATTTATTACGGATCCTTGATGTGTACCCAATTTTAAAACAAAGATTCTTTTAAGAAGATAAAGAACTAATTATCGCCTAAAACTCGACATCTCTAATTATTTAGACAGATATGAGGTGAAACAATTTTGTGGGAACAAAAGCCATAAGTACCTTGATGGGCTCTAAAGAGAACCAACTACTCCACGCTTAGCATCTAAACTCATAAGTAACTCTATCATTTCTCGATCTCTCGCAAATTTAAAATCCCAAATAATGAGATCCGCAGATGCTTAGCCGATAATTTTAGATTATCTATGGTTAAGGGAACAAGCTAGGGCTCAACACACCTGGTCAAGTCGAATTCTATTCCTACTCTCACCAATGAAAGTCAATCAAGGTGTCAAAACATATATTAACTTAGCGAATGCTTCGTCTTATGAAATCGGGTTATGCATCTTTAAAGTCACTCGTGGAAACTTGCAAAATCTTGGCCTTGTGAGCTAGAATTGCATTTTATAGCTTCTTGTCTAAGAGACTAGCAAAACTTTTCAATCAAAAAGACTTAACAAAAGCTTCAAAATTTTAAAATTTTCACATTATTGCACAATTTTTTCATTTTCTAAGGAAAACGGGTTACGAGAGAAACACAAAGAAATAAGCACGCGGTCAAATCAAATCAAGATTACCCTACCCCAGACTAGAAGCGAAACATTGTCCTCAATGTTTAAAGCAAGGGTATCACGAAAATCTAAAAGCCGTTTATTAAGTATGCTCAAAGATTAACGTTAGTCGATAAGATTAGGATATCGGATTTCCATCAAGATCGATCATGAAACTCGAGTGGAGAAAATGACAAACTTGAGCACGAGAGTCTTCATATCGGGAACATCCTAAACACAACATCACAAACAACCAAACACGAGAAATCGAAAAGCGAGACCTCTTCACGTCACTTATTAGAAAATAGAAAGAAGAAGGATAAGCATGGGGTGCCTCCCACTAAGCGCCATCTCTTGTTTTTGATCACCGAGTCGCTAGCCCGACTCGTCCCCGAATTCATTTGTCCTTGGGAAGAAAGTGGTAGAGATACTGTGGTCAACGGTGTCCTCATTCCCAAAGGAATGAGACTGGGTGGGTTGGGTGGTGAAGAAAGTGTCGGGCTCAAGCACAAATGGAATATCATGAAAGAATGATCCATCATCCGGCGGTTTAGCGGGTGGACGAAGGAATGACGGATCATAATGAGAAAACTCCAAGAAAGACGGGAGCTCATGGTAAAAGATAAGAGGTGTAGGCTCACAAATGAAGGCATCCAAGAGAGGATCCTTATCTCTAACAACAGTTTTAGCATAAAGCTCATCGCTGAATATCCCGGTTTAAAGATCTTGTCTTCACATGTCGGCTCAACGGATACATGATGGTGGACTCATCGAAGAAGGAGAGTCAAGAAGTCCATCAAAGAACATCATATCCCCTCGGGATCATGCATAACATCCTCAATACCCGGTGGTATCAAGTCATCGATAGCATCCTCAATGATCGGGTCATCAACCGGAGTATCGGAAATCTCGTTCAAAACCTCAATTTCGAAGTAGAATTTCTCAAGAATTGGAGAATAAACATCATCAATAGTGGGATTGCCACTAATCTCTTCATCAAATCGGAAAGTCTCAAGCTCGGGAGAGAAATCACTATCTTTAACGGAGATAGGATGCGAACTTGAATTATCGTTCAAGGCTTCAATCTTAGCAATGAGAAGATAAACATTTGATAATGTTTCACGTAATGCTGGATCCTCGATCTCAATATCATCGAGCTCAATCTCTTCTTCTTCTGGCTCAAAATCATTATCTTCTTCTATGTCGGGCTCAGAAGGTAAATCGTCAACGAAGTCGATGTCTCCATAAGAATCGTCATCGGAATCGGAGAACATCTCAACATGATCATCAAGAGAAGGCTCATCACAAATATCAACAACCCGCACTCTCTTGGGCTTGGGATAAGGATCTCAACACTAGACGATTCCGCTTCCGGAATAGTACTAAGATGCCCATCCCCATAATGAAAGAGTCAACGGGTTCAACAATGTCCGTAATAATAGAATCATCGACCTCTTCCCTAAGAACGCCACTTCTCTCAACCGCGTGAGTGAAGGGAAGAGTCGAAATGAAAGGCTCATAAATGAGAGAGGATAAGAACCGGAGGTGGGACAAATGGTGTGCTCTTAGAGCTAGCAAATTCCACCACTTCCGTTGTGGTCTCCTGTTCTTTCGCTCGTAAATCGTTTAAGCTCATAATTTCGTTCCGTTTGTTGTAACTCGACGAACTCGTAACGGTGAATCGTGAAAGATAAGGATCGATTCTAGAATTCTTCGGATTAGAGTCGAGTACAAACGGAATCACCTCGAGTTCAAATATGTTCCATCTCCTCACCGGAGAGGAGTAGGAATCGAGGATTCTTTATACTTATCATTCATTTTGATATTTTGACAAGGCTTGAAGTCTTTCAAGTTCGTGATTTAAAGCATTTAGTTCAAAAAATCGTATCCGTGACCCTCGGTGGGTTCTTGGGTAGCTCGAAATGGTGTGATCATCTTCCGTAACTTGAACGAGTTCGCATTAATACTTTGTTGATATTGACTCATGAAAGTTATTAACATGCATTCCATTGCAATTCGATGTTGCACAAAGTGTCGCCAATCCATGAAAAATCGTCCACGACGCCGGTGGGTTCTTCAATTATGGAATCATAATTCTCAATCGGATTGGGTTCTTCATAATTAGGATGTATCTCGCATACACCGTAAACAACGAAAATCGCTCGACGAGTCTACCATATCTCCACAGCCATAACAATAATATGGATCAAACGAAGATATATCGGGTGTGGAGGGTAGTCGAAAAATTTTGAGGGTTAGTGAAAGCATTGGGGCACATATGATTATAACATCGATAATCATATCCCACACGAGAATTACAACACCGATGTAAATAGTCAAGGAGTCCATAAGAATCAAATATAAGAGGATAAGAGGAAAGAATTATCGAATCGGAGGGCAAAGAAGAATATTTTTGGTTTTAGAAAACATATTTTGAAAAGGAAAATCTTTTGGGTTTTTATAAAAGGATATGTACAAATATCAACAATTCAAATGCACACGATACGAGACGGAATACGAAAACTCGCTACAAGCCCTCCCGCGCAGCGCCATTTTGATAGTTCATTTTCATGAGATATTTTCCGAAGAAATACAAAGGAATGTATTTCCGGGTCGTTCTCCCAACGAGGATGAATGGAGTAAACAACTCACGCCTCAAATATCGGGATTCGAATAAGAAAAGGGCATAAGATGATATTATTTAAACTACGGGATAAGGAAAGTAAATGGAACATAAAATCTACGGGGAATCCTAAAACTAAGGCAAACCACGCAATTCTACACTAAAACGCAAAACTAAATCAAACGAAACGCTAATAAAAAGCAAATACGACTAATCTAACTCCTAAAAATAATCTAAAATTACTTTTACTCTAAAATGATATTAGAAAACTATTTTAGAATTAAAATTATTTTTAGGATTTTTCTTGATTTTATTTCTAATTAAAACTAATTATTTAACTTTAAAATTAGACTAATTATCTAAAATTATCAAAACAAAGGGAAAATTATGAAATTACTTTTCAAAAATCTAAAATAACATAAAAGACTTTTCAAAACTATTTTGTAATTTTCTCGAATAATTTCCTATTTTCTATGAATTTAATACTATTTAAATCTACTTAAAATTATAAAAAATACCAAATAAATGGAGAAAATAGGAAAATGTTTTTATGCTTTTCTATTTATCTTAAACTAAGAAAATTGAAAATTATTTTTTTGGAACTTTTCTCAATTAAATGTAATTAAAGCTATTTTAAAATGATTAAAAGCGAATTTAATCTAGAAAAATAGTAAATGGTGACTAAAAATTATGAAAATTCAGGTAAATCCTAAAATAATATTCTAAAGCTGATAAAAATATAAAAACAAGGGCTCTGATTGCAAGAAATCGAGTGCTATGAACCGATCCTAATAAGCTACTGGAAAATAAGCTAATAAGCTCTAAAGTGAACCATCCGGTAAAAGAAGCTAACTAACACGAAACTACTCTATAGCAACTATGAGCAACTACCCTAACACCTAAATAGTGATCTACCTAAGATTAAAGAAAACCGATATTTGAAGAAATAAGCTAATCGACCCTCTCGAATAAGCGTTAAGACCGCTTATTCAAGAAGCTAAGGAGAAATCTAAAATGTAGATCTCAAGACCACCGGCAGAGAGCATGTAACCCAAGTTATAGCTAAAAGGACAAGTAATGAAACAATTTGAGATCAAGCAAATGGCTAAAAATCATAGTCATTGATGCGGATCAAGAAAGCGATGAACAAAAAAATGACATGTAAACTAGTGTAAACAATCGACTTAAACTAATGAGAGAGCTTGTATGAGAGATTAAAACTTAGAAACAGCAACTAATCACTAAAACCTACTTAAGTAACCAAGAACATTGTGGAATTTGCATATTTGATGACAAGGGATGATTTGAAACCGATGTGCAGAGAAATCAATGATGAAAAGGAACATTATGCAAACCAAATACTAGCTAAACATGATTACTTGTGGATCAAATCCAAGCTAACTACAACTTGAGCCATCAACAATCATTTAGACTAGGATCAAAGACCATTAACACTACAAGTACTAAACAGATTAAATGAAACTTAAAGCATCAAGTCAAGTTTGAAAACTCAAAATCATGATCACACTAACTTGAAAAACAAAGAAACACAACTCTATCACTTATCTTCAACTTCAAATTCTCATCAAAACTACTAACATAAGCTCAATCCAAACACTATTTTAACTAGTAAGATGCAAAATGAAATCTGAATTTAAAGGAGTTTGACTAAAACTGAATCTCAAATCATCAAAATACAACTAATCTAAGCTCTTTAACATATTTAAGCTGGAATTTAACTAGAACTTGATTTGACTTTGAAACTTTGACAAACGTTGACTATTGTTGACTTATTGAAAAACTGAAATTTAGAACAAGATTAGAGACTTCAAAATCACAGAAGCTTAGAAAAGCTTCTGTGAATCTTAACAACCAACAATACAAGATTTGAAATCAGATTAATCAATCAAAATAGCAATGGCAGAGGTGCATATAATAACTGAACAATAAAATTGCATTAATCAAAAGAGTGCTTATAACTTGAAAATGAAATTACAATTACTATGAGATTAAAAAGAAATGATGAAATAAAATGGTCAAAATCTCTCTAATGCCTAAGAGATTGGACAAGAAATAAAATGAGCTAAGAGGTCTTTATATATCCGAGCTTGGGATGCCTTTGGAAGGATCTAGGACTTATAATTTGAGCCATTGATCTTTCATCTTGTCATTCAACTCATTCTTGGCCACAGGATCAAATAGATGAGGTGTTTCCACCAATGGGAGGCTTCCAAACTGCCACTTTGGCAATCCCTTGCATCATACTCACTGACACCTTGGCAGAGGACTTCTAGAAGCATGAGAAGATGCTTAGTACCAAGTGGGTTGTTTGGGATGGGGTGAATAGTGGTGTACGGGGTGTTTGGGTTTGGGGAAGAAGCACAGTAAAAGGGTACAAAAGGGCGCGTTTGGTTTTTGTTTAATTAATATATTTTGAGCTTTTGACCGTGGTTTGGGTTGACTCGGGTTAGAAGGGTAAACCGGTTGGATATTAAAACCAGTGTTGTATGGATTTGCTTTAGCTTTAATGGACCCGGTAAAGGTATTGGGTTAGTTGAGATATTGGGCCAAGGGATTGTGAAATGGATAATGGATTTATATTTGGACTTTTGATATTAAACATATAAGGACCATTGTGTAAAGTGATAAAGACCAAGGACCCAATATGACATTTAGTGAAAGTGTAGGGTGAATTTAGGTAAATTGGGAAAAGTGATACAGTGACGGGTTTTCAGTGAAATCTCAGAAACCATGTCCCGAACTCTGTAATTTGCATTTTTGAGCATCAAAATCTCTGAAATAGCATCCCCGGCATCGGCTTTTGCACTTTTCTCTCTCTCGTGCTCGGTTATTCGTCTGATTTGGATCTTTTTGCGTGTTTTTAAATATCCGTACAGACAGCATAAACTCAAGAAACCACAAATGTTAGCAATAAACGGCTTTTCTTGGTTGTTTTGGGTCTATTTTGACAATGAAAAGGTATGTGTTTTATCACATACCAACTACCATAGGGAAAATGCATGTATCGTTAGCATTACATCCCACATAGGTCTGAGAAATGAAAGGTAACTTGGTTATATACAACAATACACATGGACCATACAAGTTTAGAATGCATGTATCGTTAGCATTACATCCCACATAGGTCTGAGAAATGAAAGGTAACTTGGTTATATACAACAATACACATGGACCATACAAGTTTAGAATGGTATGATGTTTCGAATGCTCGGTCGTCTAGGGAGTTCAATTCTCAAATATAAAAGTTGAACTCTAAGCCTGCCCAACGTTCGAAATTTGTACATATTGCTAAATTTTTAATATTTATTTTATCATATTTTTAGTATTCATTTTACAAAAGACCTCTTTATTGTGTTTGGATCAAACTATTGAATACCAAAATCGTTCTACGTTTGTAGGATGACCTGTATAGACAACATCATCTACAAGTTCTAAAAAAAGGATGCCATCATGTTCTAAAGATGATATTTAACACACTTTATATGCAATTAAGCATACATAAGTATTAGTTATTCGAGTAGTTTTGAAACAAAATTGATCTATGATGACCATGTATATGATATAGTCCTTTTTCGATAAAGCCCATTTAGTCCCACATTGGTTCAAAGAAGAAAATATTGGTAGTTAAAGTTCCCTATCATGGTTCATGTGTGTGTGAGAATTAGTATGAATGTATGATGTTTACTTTTTTGATCACCAGGGCTTTTTCGAATCTTAATATCCATGTACTGATTTCTGTTATAGCAAAGTCGAAATGATAATGTCATTATGCTTAAACAATGTTGAAGATGTACTTAAGCTGAAGTTTGATTAAAGTTGGTTACTTTGTATGCAATAACCTCTCACAATAAATATCTTCTTTCGTTTGTGATGTTATCGAGCAAATGAGTTAAACTTTAAAACTAAATCTTAACATTTGTTTTCTTGGTATGCAACCTATGTCTTTAAGAAAGTTATCATTTTAAATATACTTATTTGTATGTATTTATATTTTATAGTTACAAAATTAGCAAATCGGTACTAATTTGTGTCACTAATATCTATTGCATTAATCCAAATCGTCTGTATATCAAATATATGACATAAAGGTAAATCATTTCCTTCAAACACATATAGTACCAGTGCAATAGAATTAGATCGTTCTTGAACTTGAATATTTGCACATTTGTAATTAAGATTCTAATCGTGGTTACTTTTGTGAATAGGCAAGAAAACCGCAAGAACGAGGATGGAGACCAAAGTGGATCCAAAAGGACGAAGATGGTTGTTTCCATTACGTAGGTGGATCTTGGGAAACCCGAGATAAGAAAGACCGGAATGGAATTCCGGATATATTTAAGCGAGTGTCGAGATGCCTCCTAGTGTAGAAGCAGTGAGCAGGAGGTTATGTTGTAGCCATCAAAACTTTGTAACAAGACTGTTTGAGACTCTTATCAAGTATATAATTTTCCTAAAAAAGTAATAAAAGGAAATCATGCAAACAATATGTTCAAACCGGTATCAATCTTTTTTCCTTAACGATCACCAATCGATTGCATTAATGGGTATAGCATTTTACAACAATAGTGTTGTTTTCTACCTTCTGTTTATTCTCCCCACATTGTGATCCAGACTCATACGGTTGTTTTTGTACCGGTTAAGTTTCTTTCTGCTTTTGCGAGTAGGGTGTCTTTGAGCCTTGCTTGACTTCGAGCTTGGTAGCGGCTCAAGTCTCGTAAAGTTGGTTATAATCTTATGATGAAATGTTATGTGCTACTGGGTTGACCACAAGCCAAGTCTTTAAGTTGATTATGCTAGGCTATGCTCGAACTGATTTGTTAACTTGATGAGTAGTTTTGAATTATGCTCAACTCGGTACGAGAAGGACTTGAACTGAGTCTGAGCTCTTGTTAAGATATTATTGTAGTAATTACCACAAAGGTTGGGGATCTATTGCAAAGTTGATAAAATTAAAAAGTGTAGAAAGCATTCATAGTGTGACACGTGTCCCCCACTCTAAATTATACATAAAATCCGCCCAGGGGTAATATGGTCTTTTGACTCATGTTTTCTTTTTCACCTCAAATTTCAAACGCACATCTCTTAAACCACAAACTTTTAGAAAAAACCGATTTCACCATAATTTTTAAAATTCGATTCTCTTTAATTTGGTATAAATCTTTTTAATTATTTCGAAACTTTTTTTTTTGCATATTCATTGGGTCATGATTTTCTTGATGTTTTTGCTATTTTCGATCATATTTTTTACCTTAAAAATTGCCGAATCATAAAATACTTAAAACACAAAAGTTTTAGATTTTGATTCACTATTTACCCAGGAATTTGAATCACTCAAATCCGATATGATATGAGTGAGATGTCGCACGTTAAAGATGACGTTTTATTCATATTTGTTGCACACAAAGTGTTTTATTAAATGTCTAGCTTAGATTTTTAATGTTAAAATTGAGTTAAATGAACTAATTTTTGTCCCACAATGCATCATTAATTAGTTTATTAATGTAAAACTCAAAAAGTGATGTTTTTAATAGTTAAAGTTTTTAACTATTAAAGCGATGAACAATCGATGAGCGATGAATAAACCAAAGCGATGAACCAAACCAAATCGATGAACTAATGAACCAAACCAAAACTAATGAACCAAATCAAACATAGTTCATCAGTTTATTTTGGTTCATCAATTATAGTTTCAACTTAACATGTTGATGTTTGTTTTGTTTTGTTCATCATTTTATTTTGGTTCATCAATCATAGTTTCGATTTTGGTTTGGTTCATCGCTTTTGGTTTGGTTCATCGATTTGGTTTGGTTCATCAATCATAGTTTCGATTTTGGTTTGGTTCAGCAGTTTTTGGTTTGGTTCATCGTTTGGTTTGGTTCATCAATTATAGTTTCGTTTTGGTTTGGTTCATCGGTTTTGATTTGGTTCATCGCTTTTGGTTTGGTTCATCGATTGGTTAGGTTCATCGGTTTTGGTTTTATGCTTTTTTAAACGGTTTGGTTTGATTCATCAGTTTTGGTTTGGTTCATCAGTTCGTCACTTTAGTTCATCAGTTTTAATAGTTAAAAACATTAACTATTAAAAACACCACTTTTTAAATCTTACATTAATAAAATGATTAATGATGCGTTGTGGGACAAAACTTAGTGCATTTAGCTCAACTTTAACATTAAAAATCTAAGGTAGACATTTCATCAAACACCTTGTATGCAAAAAATATGAGTAAAACACCATCTTTAACGTGTGATATCTTACCCATATGACATCGAATTTGAGTGATTTAAATTTCTGGGTAAAGAGTGAACAAAAATCTATAACTTTCATGTTTTAAGTTTTTCACGATTCGACATTTATGAAGGTTAAAATTAGGGCCGAAAATGCCAAAAAAATAAGAAAATCAAGCACTATTTGATATGTAAAAAAAATTTGAAATATTTATCAAGATTTATACCAAATTAAATAGAATCGAATTTTAAAAATTATGGTGAAATCGGTTTTTCGTAAATGTTTGTCGTTTGAAAGTTATTTGCGTTTGAAATTTGGGGTGGAATATAAAAACCGGGTTAAGATGACAAAAATACCCCCTAACCGAATTCAATAAGAAAAAAAGGAGGTAGTGAATGGGGGACACTTGTCACATTGTGAGTGACTTTCTAGCCTTTTTAATTTTCCTTACTTTGTAAAGGATCGCATCTCTTTGCACAAATACTATCTTAATAAAGAGAGACTTTTTTCTTCTTTTCTATATTTATTATTATTTATTATCTATTTTCTTTTATTTTATTTTTTTGATTTTAATTTTTAGTTTTATTTATTATTTATTATTTTTTAACTTAAGACAATGGCGTTCCTAAATCGAGAATGAGTTAATGACATATAGCTTTATGGTTGTTATTTTAGAGCCCGCTATATAATTCATTTGGCCGCAAATCAACAACGGTTCAGTAGGGGTGTTCATCGGTATGGTTTTCGGGCTTTTGGTCCGGGTTGAAATTTTTTGGAGACAAAATTGAAAACCGCATTCAAAATGGATCAACTCGAACAAAAAACACTTCGGTTTTCAGATCTTGTGAGTAATACCCGAATTGTGAACTCGTCGGGATACAATTTGTCATACTCCAGTAATGTGTGTGTGTGTTTAATCTTGCGAGTAATACCTGAATTGTGCATCTTTGAGTTAATGTGTGAAAGTGGGTGTTTGTGTGTGTTTAATGTTTGTTATTAGTGTGTTTGGACAAGAAAGCCTAAAAGACATAAATGCCCATGGATTTAACGAAGTTTTTAATGAGCGTTAAAGTTTTAGACTCTGAGAAAGTGAAAAAAAAATGACGTTGGATATTACTGGTGCACTTTCTCATATCTGAGAACTATATCCGTAATTCGCTCACACTTTTGGGACCAACGATGTAAACCAACTTTTATTTTAGGAATGCCCTCCTTAATGCGCTTGGATGTAACTGCCTTATAATCTTAATCGTACTCGTTTTCAAGACAAGAACTTATCTTTATTGATATATCAAACATGACCACCTCCCAAGCCCAACTATTGAATGTTTGAAACTGAATTTCCTCGAGGGCTCGAACTATTCGATTTCATATTGTCAAAAGATGTCGGTGTGTTGCTAATGATAGAGTACTTAATGAATAATCTCAAATCCAAGAGCATTGGCTTTAAAAATCAATATCACCTATCTCAGTAACTTCAAAACATAAAAACCTTTTACAAACGAGACTAAATAATGCACATTACAATAGCGAAAATGCATGTATCCTTATTAAATAAGAACAATAATTTATATAAACTAATGTGATTTTTTTTGTTATAAACTAAACTCTAACTAAAATATGGTTTAGTACATTAGTTGGAGGAGTAAGACCTTTATTTGCTTCAAATGAATTTGTTGCATTGTCACTTAACAATCGTATGTACAATAACTTGGCATCATTTATCAACATTAACTTGGCATCATTTGTCAGAGTAACGTCAATTCTTTAAAAGGTAAACTTTGTATTATAAACACATAAATGATATAGATTAAAGAATACTAAAAATGAATGAATCAACAACATTTAGATACTTAATGGGTTTTTTCAATAAAAGCATTCTAGCATTACATCCCACATAGGTTTGAGAAATGAAAATAACTTGGTTATATACAACAATACACATGTTCCATACATGTTTACAATAGTATGATGTTTCGAATGCTTGGTTGTCTAAGGAGTTCAATTCTCAAAATATGAAAGTTGAATTCTTAGTTAGTCCAGCAGTTCAAAATGTGTACATTTTGCTAAATTTTTAATATTTATTTTATTTTATCAAATTATTAGTACTCATTTTATAAAAGACATTTTTATCCTGTTTGGATTTAACTACCTTATAATTTTAGCCGTACTCGTTTTCAAGAGAAGAACTTATGTTCTTCAATGGTATATCAAACACAAATTAACATTACCACCTCGTTTTCTAGAATTACATTAAAGGTTATAAATAGTGCGAGGTGTGGCGTGGTGGCATTATCAAGCCTCACGTCTTTGCGGCTAAGGCAAAGCTTTTGCGTTTATAAAATGTGACACAAGGCAGCATAAAATATGAAAATATTATATATTTATATCATATTTCATATATATCGAGTTTACAAAAAGATGTGGCAAAAGGTGGCGTGGCGGTATGGAGTGGCCTCATGTCTTTGCGAGGCTTTTGTAGAGCCTTTACGAGCCTTTTAGAACTATATTTACATCCCACATAAGTTAGAGAAGTGAAAGGTAATTTCGTTATACAAAAGTACACATGGAAAAGATGTATCTAGAACAATATGATGTTTCTGATACTTTGCTTCAAGGAGAGTTCAATATACAAAATAAAAACTGAGGGTACAAACAAAATACGAGTTCAAAGGCAAGGTAAGAATAAGAAAGGGTTTAGCTAATAGAGATATTAAGAGCTCGTTTGGTTGAGGTGTATGGGTATGACTTAATAACTTTGAAAGTTATTAATGTTGTTTGGTTGGTTATGGGGCCCATCACAATGGATTGAGGATACTCAAATGTGAAGGTTTCTTCATATCTTATGTATGTTGGTGGTTTCATCATATCCTATACCAACACCCATACCCATTGTGATTCATAACCCTAACTCTTCCGGGAACCAGTAATGCGTAAACCATGTCAAACCAAGACCGATCAATATCCGAACGGAACGGATTCGAACTTCTTCAAGAATAGTTTCCGGTGCGAAATGAAATTCATAGGATATATGAGTAATTCAAAGGATAAATAGAAAGATGTGATTGGTTCAAAGAGGGAAAGGAGAATGGGAATGAGAATAGGAATAACAAAAGTAAAGGGAATACAATGGAATATAAAGGAATGAAATGGAGATTATCATTATTTTTTATAGTGTTTGGTTTAAGAACAATACAATAACTTTTAAAGTGGTGATGGTGGTGGTGGTGGGTAATCATTACCTGAGTAAGGATCAAATGAGAAGTAAAATTAAAATGAGAAGGATGAAAAGAAACCACAACCGCACATTTCAGATGCACCTAAAAAAATAGATGCATCTCCCCTTGAATTTCTCCTCCTCATTTGAAATGTGTGGCTCAAATTTCTTTTCATTCTTCTTATTTCAATTTCTCTTCTTACTAGATCTCTTCCCATCATTACCTTTCCTTCTAAGTAATGCCCCATTACCCACTACTAAGCAATGATTACATTACTTACTCGTAAATAGGCATGTTTATTCATTGCTCTATATGCTTAGAGTTTTAAAATTGATTTTATCAAATGCATCTTTATTATCTTTGAATCTAACTAACTCATAACCTTAATGGATTAATTGTACACGTTTTCAAGAGAAGAACATATGTTCTTCATTGATATATCAACACCTGTATAAGAATTCAAATTATTAATACAAAAACAGAGATAATAAAATCTGCAAATTTGATTTTCTTAATTTCTAATGTTAAAACAACACGGACATCTTAATTAAATCCAAAACTCTCATAACTACACAACTTTTTGAATAGCAAAAGCGATGTTAGTTTGTAGGAAAACATATATAGACGATATCATCTACAAATTATAAAACCAAGCAAAGCAATCATGTCCTAAAGCTGATATTTAAACTTCATATGTATACAAATAGGTATTGTTATTCGAGTAGCTTTGAAAGAAAATTGATATGTGATGACCATGTATATGGTATAGTTGTTTTTCGATCAAACACATTCAGCCCCACATTGGTTCAAAGAAGAAAATGTTGGTACTTAATATACCATTGTGGGACTCATATGTTTGTGAATAAGTATGATGTTTACATTTCTGATTGTAGAATGCCTAAATAAAAGATTCAGTAATTCGACAATTACGATTTGTGAATTCGTATAAATTCAAACCTTTTTTTAAATGACCTCCATATACTTCAATGTTTTCATTATCAGTTTAAAATAATCAATTTCTTTATGTGGTACATATTTTTAGTACAATAATTAATTTTGAAACTCCGATACATATTTACGTATATGGTCAGGTCATGTGTGTAAATAATTGATAAGAAGGTTACATGACAATGTCAAAAACATACTATGAGAAGATCCTAATAAATCACCTCAAGTAAATAAGCAACGGGTTAAATAAACTCTTGTTAATGATCATTTTTTCCTCATTGCCAATGGCATGTTAAAACTTAAGAGAACACGGTGTCGATGTTTGAGAACATAAGCCAAGTCCATAAGTTGATCATGTTAGGCTATGCTCGAACTCTATTCGTTAACATGACGAGTAGTTTTGAATTATGCTCGACTTGGAACGAGAAAGACTTGGACGAGTGTGAGCTCTAGCTAAGATATTATTACTGTAGTAATAAGTACAAATACCATTTAAATAAGGAAAAACTTTGTTTTTTATGTTAAATTTAAAACAATGGCATTCCTAAATCCAATAATGACATTAAGCTTTACTCCTTTATGGTTGTTTTCTTATAGCCCACTATATGAATCATTTGGCCCCAAATCAAGCACTTGAAATTAGGGGTGTTCGTCGGATTGGTTTTCAAGTTTTTTGAGTTTATTTCGAGACAAAATTAAAAATCAAATTGAACCGAATTCAAAATGGATCAACTCGAATCGAAATCGAATATTAATTCGGTTCGCTTCGGTTTTCGGATTGGGAATTGATACCTACACCACATTTTTTGATTAATGCACCATAATTTGTGCATTACAGTTTGTACTGTACAATACTGTAATGCACAAATTGTGGTGCATACATAAAAAAATGTGGTGTGAGTATCACATCCATTTCGGATTTTGTGAGTAATACCCGAAATGTGAACTCGCTGGAAACACATTTGTCACATTGGAAGTAATACACTTGGACTTAGGGGTGCAAACAAGAAGCCCAATATATTGGTTCAAAACATATAATGAGTCGAGCTCAAGCTTTTGATGGCTCGGCTCGAGCTTTTATCGAGCTTTTTCGAGCTTTAAGTAAATAAGGGTTAATTTGAATATTTTAACCTAATCTAAACTACATAATAATGTATTTAGGACTTCCTATAAAAGGAAGTCTTAAAAATATAAGCATACACATGTTACTATGATTAGTAATTCATATAATTAAGAAAAAAGCATAATGTACAACACTTTAAAGCATATAATTTTCAGACGTATAAGACAAGAAGCATAACGTACACCACTTTAATGAACATATTAAAAAAAACACACCACATTAATGCTATTTAATATAGTCAATTAATTAACTGATCAGTAAATACAATTAATACAGTTATTAAAACACCCCTAATATAATAAATACAAATTATCAAGCATATTGTACAACCAAATTAAACACAATTCCTACATTAAATGTCACTAATACAAATAATATTCAAGCCCGAACGGGCAACAACCTAAATGTGCTTGAGCCCGAGCAAAGAAGCCTAACTGGCTCGAGCCCCAACGGCACAGGCTAAACAAAATCTTGAAATCAGAATTTATTGTCAAAAGAACATAATAAACTAAAATATATGATTCACTTGAAAATTTTATTTCAAATTACACACCATAACGCTGGTACCACATTAAATGTCACTAATACAAATAGTAAAGCACATTATACAAATATTAAAGCCCGAAGCAGCACGGGCAAAATGGGCTTGAGCCCGAACAGCGCGAGCTAAACGACAAAGCCCAAAGGCTATGATCCGATGACGAAGTTGTGTTCTTGTGGGAAAGAGATAAGTCGCCACCAAGACACGATACAACCTCACACCATTTGCTATATCTTTGAACGAAATAACACCGGTTTAAGGAGAAGCGCCTCCAACCGACTCGAGGCTTAGACACGATCAACGACACCGGAAAATGGTTAATATGAACTAGCAAATGCGAGAAAAACTCATACTTGAGCAATTACGAGACAGTACCGGTTTTACTTTTGTGATCACCCCGGCTTTTTCGACTCGAATCTCTATATCTTACCTATCCTATTTTGTTCTTGAACTTGAATATTTGTACAATTGTAATAAAGATTCTAATTGTGATTACTTATGTGGATAGGCAAGAAAACTGCAAGAACGAGGATGGAGACCAAAGTGGTTCCAAAAGGACGAAGATGGTTGTTTCCATTACGTGGGTGGATACTGGTAATGGTATACCTAATACTACTAAAGTCAACTCTGCAGTCAAAGGATTTAGTGCAGAAGTTCAATATGCAAGAGATCAGACTAGCAGTATCAAAAGCTCAAGACCAAGGGTCTTATACCTCACCACATTGTACTAAACATCAAAGCTATCTAACTCAATTTAATAATATGTAGTTAGTGATAACAGTATATAGTTTAGCTTGTTAAGTAGATTAGTTAAGTTTTTGTATCAAGTAGTATAAATAGCAGCTCATGTACTTCATTTCATTTTGATTGAATAGAATCCACTTTTCACTTTATCAGTTTCTCCTATTTTTGCAATATGGTATCAGAGCCATCATCACCACAAACTGTGGTGATGAGCTTTCTCCGATCATCATAACTGATTTCCACCATCATAACAGATTTTCCCGCCAAAAAGACTTTCACATCTAACCACCACTAAAACTGTCATACACCATCATTCTTCTACCAAAACCCACCATCATCCGTCATAACCAACATCATAACTGTCTGTTGACCATCATAACCAACTTTGACCACCACAATAACTGATTTTCCCTCCAAAATTTTTCCACCATTAACAGTTCTTCAAACCTTCAAATCTTCATCAAAACAACTCAAAACATCATCAAGATCCATCATACTCAACACGGAATCTTTTATAACACATCAACACTCAAGATCGTAACCACAATCATCACAATCAACTACAATCATGGTATCTACATCTCTGAATCAAACGCATCACATCGATACAAACTCGGTGAATCACCCACTATTTCTTCACCGAATGATCACCCGGTCTTATCCTAATCTCCAAGAAACTTACTGGTTCTGAAAACTACAGATCATGGAAAAGATCCATGATGATTGCACTGAATGCAAAGAATAAACTCAAAATTGTCACTAATGAATATCCAGAACCCACTACTGATTCACCAGAAAGAGCACTATGGGAAAGAAATAATGATATGGTTATATCTTGGATCTTGAATACAGTGACAAATCAGATAAGCAACAACTTAAGCTTTGTTCATTCAGCATCAGCACTATGGAGTGAATTACAAGAACACTACTCTCAACTGGATGGACACAGAATTTATCAGTTAACCAATGAGATCACACAACTGAAGCAAGTCAACTGTTCCATTGAAGTGTATTACCAGAAACTCAAAGGCTTATGGGATGAAATAGATGCATTAGAGGCACCCTACATGTGTACTTGTAACTGTGTTTGTGCCAATGGTAGACTCAATGGAGCAAGGGAGAGTAGAAAGAGGTTGTTACAATTCTTGATGGGGTTAGATGAAAGCTATTCTAATGTGAGGGGCCAAATCTTACTGATGCAGCCTATGCCAAATGCAATCAAGGCATATGCTATGATGAGACAAGAAGAAAAACAAAGGGAATCCAACACACCCAAATACCTTACACCTACAGTCATGAATACCTTCACACACTCTAAACCATCAGATACTAACACCTCAATTCCAAACACCAGGCAAAACAGAACCAACAACACTCCCAATACCAAGAAAAGCACCTTCAAACCAGGAGTCATCTGTGGTAATTGTCAAAAAGAAGGACACTACAAACATGAGTGCTATCAATTGGTTGGATATCCTATTGGTCATCCATTTCATGGGAAATTCAAACCAGGCAATAATGGCTCCAACAGATCAACCAACTACAGGCAAAACAGGACATTTAACATGGTTTCTGGACAAATGGCTACACATGGGTCTGATGGAGCATCAAGCAGTGAGACACTTCCAAGTGGAGCTCAGATGGATGAGGCAGTCTCAGCTAAGATGGATCTCTTGCAGAATCAATTAAACCAAGTCATGATGATGCTTCAAAACTCACAAGGTAAGTGTGATCCAAAACTCTTAGCTGCAGGTAGATACTTATTCATTTCTTCTTGTGTATCATTGTTTAAAGATGCTTGGGTGGTAGATAGTGGTGCCACTGGCCACATTTGCATCACCTTAACCCTCATGTTCAATGTCATCAAATGCACAATTCCAATCATAGTCACCCTACCGATGGTCACATCATCACGCCACCATGGTTGGTTCGAAGGGTAAAACAAGACCTAATCCTACACAATGTTCTCTACATCCCCTCCTTTGCCTACAACCTACTCTCAGTTAGCCAAATCACCAAAACCACCAACTACTTTGTTCTATTTAACCACTCAACTTGTATCTTTCAGAGCAACAATCAGAGGATTGCCCATGGAATCCAGTCTGATGGACTCTACATCATCAAGCAAGACAACAATCTCCCTTCATCAGCAGCAACACAACACTCACCTTCCATTGTACTTACACACACTAGCAATTTACATTTGTGGCATGCTAGACTAGGACATCCTTCTACTTCTGTACTCAAACAAATAAAACAATTACCAACTTTCAGTACTGATGTATCAAAGTTAGATTGTACAATTTGTCCTCTTTATAAACAAACTGCATTACCTTTTCCTTCAAGTACATCTCATGCTCATGGTTTGTTTGATCTTATTCATGCTGATACATGGGGTCCATACAGACACACAACCTTCAATAACTGCAAATATTTCTTAACATTGGTTGATGACCATTCCAGAACAACATGGACCTACCTTATTCCCACCAAACAACATGTACCTTCCACAATCAAAAACTTTTATCATTATGTCAAAACACAGTTTCATACAAAAATCAAAATACTTAGAAATGATAATGGTACAGAATTTACCAACCAAACACTCTTCACTTTCTTTCAAAACAAAGGAATTGTTCATCAAACCTCTTGTCCATACACCCCTCAACAAAATGGAAGAGCTAAAAGAAAACATAAACATCTACTTGAAGTTTCAAGAGCAATTCATTTTCAGGCCAAATTTCCTACTCACCTTTGGGGCTGTTGTCTTATGGCAGCTACTTATCTCATAAACAGACTTCCAACAAAAATCCTAAATAAAAAATCTCCTTATGAAGTTCTTTACCACACACCTCCTGATCTTCAACACCTTAAAGTTATTGGTTGCCAAGCCTATGCCACTACTCACACACCAGACAAATTTGACAAAAGGGCAATCCCATCCATCCTACTTGGTTATCCTCAACATCAGAAAGGCTATCTACTTTTAGCACAAGACACCAAAAAGATCTTTGTTAGCAGACATGTCACCTTTCATGAACACATCTTTCCCTTTCACACTACCACACCTTACTTTGCACCTCAACCTCATACCCTTCCATACACTACCATATTTTTTCCACCACCCACCACCTCACAACCCACTACACCTGACCCTCCCCCTTCTACATCTACAACCCCACCTTCTACTGAATTACCAACACCAACCCCATCACCTTCTACAACTTCCCACTCACCCTCTCCTGACCACCCTACCCCTACAACACCAACACCATCCCCATCACCAACTCCAACTCCTACTGAACCACCTCCAACTCCTACTGACACACACTCATCTCCTTCCCCTGTACCACCACCACCACCAAGAAAATCACAAAGAACCAAAACTTTACCTTCTAAACTCAAGGACTTTCATCACTATAAACCTTCCTCTATCAATTCTACCACCACCAAACATCACACATCACACTTCATTAACTATCACAACATCCACAGTCCTCACACAATCCATTTTATTAACACCATCCAACAAGAAACAGAACCTACCTCTTACACCCAAGCATCTAAGAACCCCAAGTGGGTTGAAGCTATGAATAAGGAAATATCTGCACTAGAGAAAAATCACACTTGGGAGGTCACTACACTTCCTTTAGGAAAACAAAATATAGGATACAAATGGGTGTTTAGAATTAAATATAATCTTGATGGTTCCATTGACAAATATAAGGCCGAGTTAGTTGCAAGGGCTACAACCAAAAGGAAGGCATTGATTATAGTGAAACCTTTGCACCAGTGGCAAAGATGGTCACTGTCAGAACCTTACTAGTTGTTTCTTCTATCAACAACTGGTTTGTGCATCAATTGGACATAAATAATGCTTTCCTTCATGGAGACTTGCATGAAGAGGTTTACATGAAAGTTCCAAGTGGCTACATGAAGTCTCTCCCACCCAACTCAGTCTGCAAGCTCAGAAAATCCTTATATGGACTGAAACAGGCCAATAGACAATGGTTTATCAAGCTCACAGATTTCCTCCTCTTAGTTGGTTTCACTCAGAGTCACTCAGACACTTCTCTCTTCACATACTACAAAGGCACGGATACACTTATCCTTCTCATTTATGTGGATGGCATACTCCTTGCAGGAAACAACTTCACTCTTATTTCAGACATCAAAGAAAAACTACACCTCACCTTCAGCATCAAGGATCTTGGTCCTCTTCACTACTACTTGGGCATTGAATTCCTCAGAAACAAGAATGGTATGGTCATGACTCAAAGAAAGTATGCTCTGGATCTCATTGAGTATGTTAATCTTCAAAATGAAAAACCAGCAAAAACACCTCTTGATTCCAGAGTCAAACTTACTTATACAGATGGTGAACCTTTGGAAGATCCTTCTCACTACAGAACTCTTGTAGGAAAACTCATATATCTCACCATCAGCAGACCAGATCTTGCCTTTGCTGCACAACTCTTGAGCCAATTTTCTCAAAACCCTCATACATCACATCTTCAAGCATTACAAAGGGTTATCAGGTATATCAAACTAAGTCCAGGACAAGGCTTATTCTTACCCAGACACAACTCTCCTACCCTTCATGCTTACTGTGATAGTGATTGGGCAAATTGTCCAAATTCAAGAAGATCTATAACTGGTTTTGGCATATTTCTGGGCAAAACTCTCATATCCTGGCATTCTAAGAAGCAACCAGTTGTCTCTAGATCTTCTACTGAAGCTGAATACAGGGCCCTAGCAGACTGCTCTTGTGAGATAACCTGGTTAATTTCTCTCCTCAAAGACTTCAAGGTCTCTGTTCCTACTCCTGTGAGGATCCTATGTGATAACATCTCTACCATTGCTCTTGCTTCAAATCGAGTCCAACATGCAAGAACTAAACACATTGAACTGGATTGTCATTTTGTAAGGGACAAAATTAAGGCTGGCCAAATTCACATCTCCTATGTTCCCACTAAAGCTCAAGCTGCAGACATACTTACCAAGGCTCTCACTACTTTTCTCTTCAGAACATGTCTTTCCAAACTTGGCATGTGTGATCCCTACACCTTGCCAGTTTGTGGGGGGATAATGGTATACCCAATACTACTAAAGTCAACTCTGCAGTCAAAGGATTTAGTGCAGAAGTTCAATATGCAAGAGATCAGACTAGCAGTATCAAAGCTCAAGACCAAGGGTCTTATACCTCACCACATTGTACTAAACATCAAAGCTATCTAACTCAATGTAATAATATGTAGTTAGTGATAACAGTATATAGTTTAGCTTGTTAAGTAGATTAGTTAAGTTTTTGTATCAAGTAGTATAAATAGCAGCTCATGTACTTCATTTCATTTTGATTGAATAGAATCCACTTTTCACTTTATCAGTTTCTCCCATTTCTGCAATAACTGGGAAACCCGAGACAAGAAAGACTGGAATGGAATTCCAGATATATTTGGGCAGAGTGTCGAGATGCCTCCTAGTGTAGAAGCATAGTGAGCAGGAGGTTATGTTGTAGCCATTAAAACTTTGTAACAAGACTGTTTCAGACTCTTATCAAGTATATAATTTTCCTAAAGAAAGTAATAAAAGGAAATCATGCAAACAATATGTTCAAACCGGTATCAATCTTTTTTCCTTAACGATTACCAATCGGTTGCATTAAGGGGTATGGCATTTCACAACAATGGTGGTGTTTTCGTACCTTCTGTTTATTCCCCCACATTGTAATCCGACTGTTCATTGTTTTTGCTGATTAAGTTTCTTTCTATTGCTTTTGCGAGTATGGTGTAGGTTTGTGATTTTGCGAGTATGGTGTGATTGATCCTTGCTTGACTTCGATCTTGGTAGCGGCTCAAGTCTCGTAAAGTTGGTTATAATCTTATGATGACATGTTATGTGCTATTGGGTTTGAACTAGTCGATTTCATATTGTCAAAAGATGTCGGTGCGTTGTGAATGATAGAGTACTTAATGAATAATCACAGATCCAAGAGCATCGGCTTTAAAACTCAGCATCACCTATCTTAGTAACTTCACAACATAAAAACCTTTTACAAATGAGACTAAATAATGCAACTTGCTGCAGTGAAAATGCTTGTACTCTTATTATATAAGAACAATATTTTTTTTTGATCGAAAACAAAGACTAAGAATATATATCGGAAGAGAGTACATCATCGGTTGCAAATTTACATGAACATTCTGGGACTTTACCTTCAAAAATTATCTCGCCACTACATCCCAAGGCTCAATTAGCTATACTATGAGCCACCTTGTTCCCCTCTCTTTTAACAAAAGACCAAGTACATAACCTAAAAGCTAATGAATTACATGTGATCTGCGCAAATATACTCGCAACTTGTAGAAGGGTAGTCCCTTTCTGAAGTGCATTGACTAAACACTTGGAGTCCGATTCAAAAATTACCTTGGAATAACCTCTGTTATTTGCATGGATTGTCGTCCACAAAATAGCTTTAGCTTCGGCCTCTAATGGGGACTTCACTTTTATACATTAAGTTGGCATCATAAAAGATATAGATTATTACATTTTTTATACATAAGAATAACATGATTTCTTTAAAAAATAAACTTTGTATAATAAACACATATTGATATAGATTATGGAATACTAAAAATGTATCAACAACATTTAGATACTTGTTGGGTTTTTTCATTAAAACCATTCTAGCATTACATCCTACATAGTTAAGAGAAATGAAAAGTAAGTTGGTTATATACAACATTGCACCTAGATCATATGTGTTTAGAATAGTATGATTGTTTCGAATTCTTGGTTGTTAGGGGAGTTCAATGTCAAAACAAAAGTTGAATTCCTTTCGTAGCTAAGCATTCGAAATTTGTACATATTACTAAATTTTTAATATTTATTTATATTACTAAAATATTTATATTTATTTTATGAAAGACCTTTTTTTTTATCAGATTTTTAATATTTATTTCATAAACGACTTCTTTATCGTGTCTGGATTCACATGCCATTTCATTGTCCACCCAAAAAATCTTTTTGTTTTTAGGGTCAATTGCATATATACCCACTAAAAGTTGCATATTTGCATATATACCCAAAACATGCTTAATTTGCATTGTACATTATGCATTGAAAACTTGTATTTTGGGAAAATATGCAAGTTTTCAAGTTTTAGTGGGTATATATGCAATTCTCCCTTGTTTTTAATAGAGGTGTGCACGGGTCAGTTTTTGGCTAAAATCGAAACCAAATGGAAATATTCGGTTTTTATAGAACCCAAAGCCAAACCGTTCGGTTTTTGGCGGTTTGATTTTTTCGGTTGATTATCGATTTCAATTCGGTATTTCGATTTTTCCGGTTTTTAAGCAATCATATTTGGGCATGACTAATTTATACCAACAAACATGTTTTACGTAGAAAATTTTGTTTTTCTTTTCTTTTTTCAATCTAAGCCTAATAATGTTTATCCTGTATTTTTATCATTATACAAGTATAGATGAGAC
This sequence comes from Chrysanthemum lavandulifolium, assembly GCA_022545495.1. Classification (NCBI taxonomy): domain Eukaryota; kingdom Viridiplantae; phylum Streptophyta; class Magnoliopsida; order Asterales; family Asteraceae; genus Chrysanthemum; species Chrysanthemum lavandulifolium. The sequence goes on from CM040241.1 coordinate 18,682,559, forward strand.
ACGCACATATGCAAGTGAACATACACATAATATGATTATTGGCACATATGTATTGATATATTGTCAAGTAAACACACGACACGATAAACACGCATATAAACGTTAAGATAAATATATTATAAATCCACCCAGAATATGAATTTATAAAATTTGATTTTTTAGTTATTTATTTATATTATATATAATAAAACTGGCTCGGTTCGGTTTTTACGGTTTGGTTTTTCTACAAAAACCGAAAGCGAACCGCAATTTTCGGTTTTTGAAAAAGTAAAAGCCGAACCATCGGATTTTAGTTTCGGCTAGTCTTTTCGGTTCAGTTTTTTTGGTTTCAGTTTTTTCGGTTTTTCTGCTCATCCCTAGTTTTTAAGACCATCGCTTCTCTAACTACCTTATAATCTTAGTCGTACTCATTTTCATGAGAAGAACTTATGTTCTTCTTTGGTATATGAAACACAAATTAACATTACCACCTTAAATGGTTAGGAAAATTCTTCAAATCTTCTCACAATATGAAATTTTCTTTCAGCATAAATTGAAAATTTGTTTGTTTCAACCTTTACGATTCCGCATTGTTTCTTAATAGTCGGACAACCCATCAAACTCATTGATCGAAACCCATCCTTGAACGATTCCGCATTGTTTCATGTTGGTTAAGTTGTATAAGATTTTAAGTTATCTTACTTCCTTTACAATGCATGTATAGCATTGTGTTGGATTTTAAGAAGTACAATCATTGAAGAAAATTGTACAACAACTATAAGCCAACAATTAATACAAATATTGAGTAGTGCTAATCTTTAATACTAATTGTGTAACAAGCCAACCATTAATATTTTTGTAAGACTAATTTCGAAATCAAAAGGATTAATGATGTAGTACCGTGATGTTTTAAGTTTTTATTTGAATGTTATTCAATTGATAAAAGAAAATCAAACTGATTTGAGTTGTGACATTTTTTACCAACACCATGTGGTTAGATCACTTTAAAAAATATGACGGGTGAAAGGGGTAATTTCATATTTACCCAACTTAAACATGATAATGCCATATTTACCTAAAACATGCTTTAAATGCATTGTACATTATGCATACAAAAGTTGTATTTTAGGTATATATGACATTTTCATGTTTAGATTGAATAAATATGAGATTATCCAAAATAAATATATATTCAACACTTCACCCTCATTCTCAACTACTGCCACACACACTATAACGAGAAATTAAGCTATCAAAAATAACCGAAATGAGTTTTTAGCTACTATTAGTATTAACACTTGTTTTTCGCTAATATTAAGACTCGCTAACCACTTTTGTGTATCAATGAATTCTCGCTAATACTATAGCCAGGGCCGTCTCGTGGATTCCAGTGACCCAGTGCCATTACCACAAAGAGGCCCTCAAACAACCACATAATATACATATGTATAAGTAGTGCATGAATTAATTGAGCTTCAGTCTCATATTGTGTACATATATATAGTAGAAGTGCATGAAATTTGGTGGCCCTCGTCAAACAGTGGCCCTGTGCAATCGCACCTTTTGCACTCCCCTAAAGCCGGCCCTGACTACAGCATAGGGCGAATACCGTGCTATGCTAGTTATTATAAAAAGAGAGATAATAAACTCACATGTTTGATTTTGTTCAATTTTCAATGTTAAAACAACAAAGGCATCTTAACTAAATCCAAAACTCTCATAACTACAAAATAACTAAATTTTTTCCTCGTTCGTAGAAAAACGTACATAGGAGGTGTTTGTTTAACCGTATATGTGGTCTTACGAGTTTATTTAACTTCGGCTTATATTTCATAAACCTAAATTTTATGGCTTATTTTGAGATTTATTAGCTTATATAAGCATGTTATATCATAATAAGCTTATATAAGACAACCCCCACACACACACACACAAAGTCTCAAAATAAGCAAACAATTAGGCTTATGAAATATAACCCGAAATCAAATACGCTCATATGTCCACAAATAAGGTTAAACAAACACCCCACATACAACATCATCTACAAATTCTAAAACAAAGAGATGCCATCATGTTCTAAAGTTGATATTTAGCACACTTCATATGTATACAAACAGATACAGTTATTCAAGTAGCTTTGAAAGAAAATTGATCTATGATGACCATGTATATGATATATTTGACAAAACCCATTCACTCCCACATTGGTTCAAAGAAGAAAATGTTGGTAGTTAATAAACTACCTTAGTGTATGTACTTCATATACGTGTGAATTAGTATGATGTTTACATTTTTGGTTGTAGAATGCCTAAATAAAAGATTAGGTGTGTTTTTTTTTCCCCTTAGCTAAGGGATTGAGTTCACAAAATCATTTAATATTATTACTTTTCTAAGTAGGACCCACTGTTTTCCTTAGTTAGTCTATATTCCCAAGGCATTAATTTTAATGTCTTCCTCATTAACTGGCTCATATAAACGTAGGACTCACATGATCCTTTAGCTAAGGAAAAATAATAAACACCCCCTTAGTAAATCTATAATTACGATTTGTGAATTCGTATAAATTTAAAACTTTTTTTAAAATGACCTGTGTATACTTCAATGTATTCATTATCAGTTTCATATAATCCATTTTTTTATGTGGTACATATTTTTAGTACAATAATTAATTTGAAACTTGGATACATATTTACATACATGATCTCTCTTAGGTCATGTGTGTAAAATTGATAAGAGGTTACATGACAATGACAAAAACATGTTATAAGAAAATCAAAATAAATCACCTCAAGTAAATAAGCAATGAATTATACACTCTTGTTAATGATCATTTTTGCCCAGCTGTTGAAAGCTTGAAACTGAGTTTCCCCAAGGGCTTGAACTAGTGGAGTTCATATTGACGAAACATGTCGGTGTGTTGCGATTGATAAACTACTCAATAAATAATCTCAAAATCCAATTAGAGCATTGGCTTAAAAATTCAATATAACCTACCTCAGTAACTTTAAAAGCTAAAAACCTTTTTACAAATGAGACTAAATAATGCAGTTTAGGATAGCGAAAATGCATCCTTATTACATAAGAACAATAAATTATTTTTATATAAGCTAATGTGATTCTTTTTATTTTTTTGTTAGAAACTAAACTCTAACAACCTTATGGTCTAGTACATTGGTTGGAATTTATTTGCTTCAAATGAATTAGTTGCATCGTCACTTAACAATCGTATAGACATTATTAAGTTGGCATCATTTATCTGAGTGACATCAGTTCTTTAATAGATAAACTTTCTATATTAAACACATAAATGATATAGATTATAGAATACCAAAATGCATGAGAACAACATTTAGATACTTATTGGATTTTTTCAGTAAAATCATTCTAGCATTAGATCCCACATAGGTTAGAGAAAGAAAAGGTAACTTGGTTATATACAAAAGTGCACATGAAACAAATGCGTCTAAAATGGTATGGTGTTTCAGACACTTTGCTTGAAAAGGAGTTCAATATACGAATTCTTTTTGTAGTGAAGTTTCTGAAATTCATATACCATCCATAGATTTTTAAAATTATTTTTATAGAATGCATCTTTATTGTCTTTAAATCTAAAATGGTATGGTGTTTCAGACACTTTGCTTGAAAAGGAGTTCAATATACGAATTCTTTTTGTAGTGAAGTTTCTGAAATTCATATACCATCCATAGATTTTTAAAATTATTTTTATAGAATGCATCTTTATTGTCTTTAAATCTAAAATGGTATGGTGTTTCAGACACTTTGCTTGAAAAGGAGTTCAATATACGAATTCTTTTTGTAGTGAAGTTTCTGAAATTCATATACCATCCATAGATTTTTAAAATTATTTTTATAGAATGCATCTTTATTGTCTTTAAATCTAACTAACTCATGATTAGTAAAGTGTCTGAAATTCATATACGTCTTTGGATTTTTAAAATTGTTTTAGAATTCATCTTTATTGTCTTTGGATCTAACTAACTTATAACCTTAATCGTACACGTTTTCAAGAGAAGAACGTATGTTCTCCATTGATATATCAAACACATGTATAAGATTTCAAGTTATTAATACAAAAACAGAGACAATAAAATCCACAAATATGATTTTGTTCGATTTCTAATGTTAAAACAATAGGGACATCTTAATTAAATCCAAAACTATCATAACTACACAACATCTTTGAATACTAATAGCGTTTTTAGTTTGTAGGAAAACATATATAGACATTAGACGTATCATCTACAAACTATAAAACAAAGCATTTCCATCATGTTCTAAAGCTCATATTTAACACACTATATGTATACAAACATAAAGAATTATTCAAATAACGTTGAAAGAAAATTGATCTATGATGACCATGTATATGGTATGGGAAGTGATTGGCACACTGTCAATTTTTATTGGGACACTTAACTGTACGCATTGGACAATTGTACTTTTAAGTATAATTGTTTTAATTGCTTGAACAGTAAGTGTCCTAATAAAAACTTAGAGTGTACCAATCACTCCCCATATTATATACATTGAATTAGTAAAACTGCACAGGCCACTAAATTTAACTTCCTTTTTTTCCTTTTCTATAAAAAACTAATTCTACATTTAGTCCCACATTGGCACATAGAAGAAAATGTTGCTAGTTAATATGCCTCACGTGTTTGAGAATTTGTATGATTTTTACAAATTTTGATTCTAGATGAACTAAATAAAAGATTTAGTAACTCTATAATCTGAATTTGTAATCATTATCTAATTTCAAAAGTTTTTCTTCTTAATTACATGAACTTCATATATATTTATAGAGAAACTTGGAATACATTTCTGTATGTAATACTTATTTAGTGCTATTAATTTTGAAACTTCGATGCATTAATTATCAATTTCATAACAAAAATGATGGGAGAACGATCTCTCTTAAGTCGTGTGTAAATAATTGATATAAAAAAAGTTTACACGACAATGTCAAAAACACATTATAAGAAAATCAAAATAAGTCGCCTCAAGCAAATAAGCAATAGATAAAATACACTCTTGTAAATGATCATTTTTGCCTCGTTGCGAATGGCATGTTAAAACTTAAGCACTATTTTAACCACCTAAACTTAGAAAAATGATATAATACTATCTCGACATGCATTATTGAGTTAATTTTCTTTAGTAACAAACTTGACATCAGCCTAGTCGGTAACTTCTGTTTATTCCCCCCACATTGTAATCCATACTCGTTCAGTTGTGTTTCTAAAGATAAAGTTTCTTTCTATTGCTTATGTGAGTATGGTGTAGGTTTGTGCTTTAAGTTGTAAAGATGAAAAATATAATTCGGAGATGAAAATGAATAACAAAAGAAAAATATATCCAAAGTGGTAATATGCTTCGTGTGTGATTGAGCCTTTCTTGACTTGGAGCTCGGTAATGGCTCAAGTCTCGTAAAGTTGGTTATAATCTTATGATGACATGTTTAAGCTTGACTCATGTAGGGTCATTAAGCTAAATCATTCTTAACGTCTCTCTAAAACATGTGCTACTGTTGACCTCAAGCCAAGTCCTTAAGTTGATCATGTTAGGCTATGCTCGAACTCGATTTGTTAACTTGATGAGTAGTTTTGAATAATGAAAACTCGGTACGAGAGAGACTTGGACGAGTGTGAGCTCTAGCTAAGATATTTAGTAAATTAGTACAATTCATATCTAAATAGAGAAAAGCTTTGTTTTTTATGTTTTAAAACAACGACATTCCTAAATCTGATAATGTACTTTAACGAATCATTTGGCCCCAAATCAAGCAACCAGGGGTGTTCGTCGGTTTGGTTTTAAGGTTTTTTGAGATTATTTTGAGACCAAATTCAAATGGATCAACTCGAACCAAAACCGAATTTGAATTAAGGTCACTTCGTTTTCGGATCTTGTGACTAATACCCGAATTGTGAACTTGCCGGGAAACACATTTGTCGTACCAGAAGTAATACGCTTCGTTGTTAATTCCATCGACATCCTCCTAAGCCCAACTATTGAAAGTTTGAAACTAAGTTTCCTCGAGGGCTCAAACCTAGTCGATTTCATATTGTCGAAACATGCCCGTGTGTTGCGATTAACAGAGTACTCAATGAATAATCTCAAATCCAACTTCATTGGCTTTAAAACTCAATATCACCAATCTCAAAAACTTCAGGACCTTTTACAAATGAGACTAAATAATGCAAATTACGATGACGAAAATACATGTATCCTTATATTCTTATTACATAAGAACAATAATTTATATGAACTAATGTGATTCTTTTTTGTTTGTTTGTTTAGAAACTAAACTCTAACTACAGTATGGTTTAATACATTAGTTGGAACTAGCATGGTACTCGCGCAAAGCAGCGGGATACCAAATATGCAGTTTTTGTCGTATCTTTATCCTTTAACGGTATGTAATGATAGTCGGTATATGACGGTTTACCGTTTGATAGTTCTAAAAAACAAATGTGTCTTTAAACATTCATAAAATATATTAATACAAATATAGATTTTCATAATTATATTCATTTAAACTTAGTACAAATTGAATGTATATGATAAAATTTAGAACTTTAAATTTGTATCATTCTAGGTTTGTAACATTTATTTTAATACTAAACTTTAATGTGTTATTAATGTACATTATAATGTAATTAGTGTAGTTTAGTATTTAATTGTATAAATTACTAAATATAGTAACATGTGTAAGCTTAAAAAAATTAAGAATTCTATTTATAAATGTCTCAAATGCTTTATAGATAGTTATAGATTATAGATAATAAGACCTTAATTTGCTTCAAATGAATTAATTGCATTGTCACTTAACAATCTTATATACATTAACTTGGCATCATTTATCACAGTAACATCAATTCTTTAAAAGATAAACTTTCTATAATAAACACATAAATGACATAGATAATAGAATATTAAAAATGCATGAGTCAACAACATTTAGATACTTATTGGATTTTTTCAATAAAACCATTGTAGAATCACATCCCACATAGTTTAGAGAAATGAAATGTAACTTGGTTATATACAACACTGCACATGGAATAAACGTGTTTAGAATAGTATGAAGTTTCGAATGCTTTGTTGCTTTAGGAGTTCAATATATAAAATAATAAGGGCTAATTATGAAAATGCATCTTTTGCTCAAGGTGTCATCACTTTTAGGAAAAAGTTTGGGTATTTCAAAATAGACTTTGAGACTATGACTTTTCTACTTTTTATATAAGCTTGACAAGTGTCCTTCGAAGTTTGTGTACCCAATCATTTTTTCTGACTTTTACAGCTACGATTTTATAGCGACCGAATCTAGACAACTTTGTGTAGAATCTTGCGAAAATTTTTTTTGTCCTTTAGTAAAAAAAGTCAAAGTTACAAAATTATTTTTTTATACATTTAGTTCCTTCCCGAGGTTGAGCGACTTAAGCGAATCAATATAAGCGACTTAATTTATGTACTTTTTTTACCTAAAGTACTGTTTTAACATTATTTTGAAACATTTTTTTTACCCTGTTTTCAAATTTTTTACCCAAATACAAACACACACTAACACTCACACTAACACTACTACCACAAAAACACAATTCAAAATTGTGAAACCCTAAATCAATCCCTAATTATTCAACAAATAAACTCCAAAATGGCTTACATTCCCAATATTTTGATGCTAAGTTAACGGTTCGTTCCAAGGTTAAGTTGTTTTCGCAAATTAAGTCTAAATTGTCAAGCAATCCAGATCGAATGAGGTTGTTCGAGTAAGCTGCTTTTTGGGCCATGGTTAGATATTCCCACCTAGGTAAAGGCAATCATATTGTTAATTTCGCTTTACAACACTGTAATTATCGACAAACTTTTGATTCTTGTCCCCCATTTTATACAAAATTGGGAACAATGTATTGAAATTCGGTCAGAACAGCTTCTATTGATGACTGGATTTCGCTTTGGTCGCTTGCCTCCCATGTACAAATTGATCAAGTCCTTTTGCTTTATGTGTTTTCCCGAAAAACAATTAATAAGAAAGGTAATCGTAAAAGGCAATGAGCTTTTAGATTTGTTTGGGAATGACACGAATTTTCAAAGTTATCACCGAGGATGCCTTTGTAAGTGGTATGTCTGTTGCTAGTCGAGATCGTGTTCATAGGTCGTGGACCTTGGTACATTGTTGACAATCATTTGTTGCAATTAGTTGAGGATTTTGGGGCATGGAATGCATATCCTGGGAGAGTTCTTGTGGACCTGCTTTTACAAAAATTTAGCCAATTTGGTACCCGGCATTACAATGCTCATCGCAAAGAGAAATTGCAAGAAAACCCTTCTACAATTGCAACATATAATATTTCGGCTTTTTCTTGGCTTTTAAGGTTAGATGTATACATTTATGAACATATCAGTTTTTGTTTACTAGCAGTTCATACAATGGTTTTATTGTTTTTGATTATTTTAGATATGGATTCTTGAGAGTTATCCCACTAGCACTGAATGGTGGAAGAAAGACCCGTCAAAGATACCACGTTGTCTGTGTTGGTCAAAGGGTAATACATTTGCCAAACGCCATTATGGAAAACTTTTTGGTCCTGTAAGCATTTTCATTTGTTTGTATTTGTCAAATAAGTTACGACTTCGTTATATTTGTTTTTAACTTTATAATTGTTTGTTTACTAGCGCTCTATTCCGCCTTGGATCTTCTTCCAACAAATGCGAAATGTTAGAACCATGGTTTGCACCAAGTAAAGCGATTTGAGCCTGTTGGATAGTCTACAAGATCAATTACCGCCGATGATCCCACTAATGAGGTAAGTTGGCCCGCTTGTGCAAACCATGGTTGTATTCACGCTGACAATTGACCATTGCACATTCTGCTTCGATCTTGCTTTGTAGGTGCATAAAGAGGTGGTGATATTTGATATGATGTGGCGTTAGGTGATAAAGAGGTGGCTATAGTCAATAATGATGTGCCAAGAATCGATAAAGGTCAAAGTTCCAATCGCCTAGACATACATGCCGAGGTTGACGGTATTAACAATAGACTTGCTGTTGTAGAGGAAGCTCTAAACATACAACCCCGAGCCAATAAAGATACAACCCCGAGCAAGCTAGACATTAATGGGAGTCCTTAATGATATTAAAACTAGACTTGCCGTTGTTGAGGAAGCTCTAAAGATACAACGCCCAAAGGTGAAATGGTCTTTACATTCATTTTAGGATATATGTTTCAGTAAGAACTTTGAATTAGAAAATGAGACACGTATATTACAACTTCTTTTAACAACTCGTAAGTCGTAAGTATAATGAGGCTTTGTTGTAAATGTACACAAACGTGATTTTCATTCCTCCTTGGAGTTGTTTTGTAAATTTGATGTTTCCACTGCTAGTGTTTTCAATCCACTGCTAGCGGTTTTCAATCCACTGCTAGCAGGTTCCTTTAATGTATCACTTGAGGGGCTGTTTTTGTAAATTTGATGTATCCACTGCTAGTGTCTATCAAAGCACTGCTAGTGTCTATCAAACCACTGCTAGTGGTTTTGAATCCACTGCTAGCAGGTTTCTTTAGTAGTATAATTGATTGTATATTTTAAATTTCAGACTTCAACTGATACGGAAGGCAAATCGAGGAGGCTTGTTTTTGCCAAAAATGCCATGGAAATTCAGACGTCAAGTCCAATTCATAATGAAAACCGGAATGGTAGTCCTAGTTTGTTTGATCTTCATTCGTGATTTTCATTCGGCCGATTATAATAAGGTTATGTTCCTTTTAGTAGTACTTTTTATTTTATTGTTTTTTGTTACATGCCTAAATCGGTTTGGTTAACTCTGTAATCATGACAAATCGAGTTGTGTAAATGCCGAAACAAACAAGTTGGTCTTACTTATATAGACCCCGCCGCTTCCATCAACTATGTCACACTTGTGGAATATTGTCTTCACGACGGACCATTGCCGTTAGATGATCACATTCCGCATCATGATCCCTACCATTTGAATTTACCTAATTTGAATGAAACATTTTCTCAATCGGTCGTTGAAGTACGTATATATAAATTCCACCGCACTATCTATACATGTTTGCTATATTTGCTCATCCATATAGATGTGTTATTCTTGTATAATTACAGGGAAACAATGCAGCCTAGATGAACAGTGGAGCTAGAAGATGATTTCTCTGTTTATGGATTTTCGGAAGTTGAGGACAAACATGTTGGGATAGATGAACAAAATGTCTTGAAAAAATGAAGATGGCGAAACACCGATTGAGGTTGATGATAAACCGTGTCGATAAACCCGAGAGTCGGTTCAAGCACATGAAATACATGCTCATGAAGGTGTGTTTAATGTTGATGATAAGTCCAGAAAGGGCGCTCACGGTAATGAAAATACCATTGTTGATTGCAATCACGATCAACACTCTCATGATCGTGAGAAAGTAGGTGAAGTAGTTTTAAATGTGGATGATAAATCTATAGAAGGTGTTAAAGTTAATGAAAATGTCATTGTTGATTGCAATGTCGTTGATGAACACTCTCATGATCGTGAGGCGGTGTTAAATGGTGGTGAGAAATCTATAGAGGTGGTTCAAGGTAATCAAAATAACCTTATAGATTCTCATGAAGGTCGAAGTAAGTGAAGCAAAGGTCACAAATGGCGTGGATTGGGTATGAGTATATGAATCATCTTGGAGATACGGTTATTCATAATGAAGCATACAATGTTGATGCCCACGTTAAGGAGAAAGAAAGCGGGGTTGAGTTACCGGTTGTAAATCGCTTGTCAACCAAGGCGGTAATTGACAAAATTGATAATGATGCTGTGAAGGCAAGATGACGATGATTCATAATTCGACGGACAAGCCAAGAAGCCTTTGCCTACAACTTCGAGAGGTACAACTACATTATATATTAAACTTACCCCATGTACTTCAAAAGTTTGATGTTATTTCAATGATGAATTTTTTGTATAGTATGTTTTCATGCGGGTAAAAGGAAGAGAAATGCAAGTAAGTTCAGACAATACCTTATAATGCCGTAGCATTAAAGAAAACTAGAAAGGCGAAAGTTACCAAAGAGAGTGATGCCAAAGTTACCCAAGAGAGTACTCTGCTTTGAAACGAGATGATGAGTCGAAAAGGACAAAGCAGTGGGCAAGTGTTTGCAGGAGCCATACGTGAATCTCCTCCCACGACTCCACAGCTGTCAAACGACATTCCAAAAGACCGAGAAAAGATATTAATCCACCACCGGTGAAGATAATCAGTTGGAAACATGGGTAGAGGTATAGAAGAAGTACATTTACAAATGTACATCTTAAAGACATATACATTAATCTTGTTTTTAACTTTATTCGTGATCCATCACGTCCCGAAGGTTGCGATATCAACAAGATTACTAAACCGCGTGTATGGCTACCTTTATAAAAAAGATTTGAAGTCATCGATAGCTTTCCTTGGGGTCTTGGCGACGCCGTTGTTCATCGAAAATTTTGGTTGGCTTTGTTGGGTTATGGAAGAGGCAATAAAAAGGATGGCTTGGAGATGAGGTACGTAATGTATATTTAATTTCCATAAAAATTTAATTATTTTTTTGATTTACTTTACCGGTATTTTGCTTATAAAAAAAATTTGCAAGATCTCGATTTCGGGTTGATCTAATGTGGCGCTCAGCCGGGCAATGCCGATTGGGCTATGGGTGGACCATTTTCTCTTCCTCTATCCTTGAAGGGTCTATGCGCGCCTACTACGCCATCGGTAAACGCTATCCATTGCCATGGTCTAGTGTCGAGAAGGTTTGTATATAGAGACCATACTTTCTTCTAGATATTTGGGTAAATATATACATGCTCAAAATGTGATGAATTATGACAAGGATTATTTTATCACATTTAGGTATACTTTCCGCCAACGCATTCGAGTGCCACCGGTTTCTCGCCGAGTTGGAAATTGCACTGGAGTTATAACAATTTATGACACACTAGGTACGCCGTAACCCGAGACGAGAGAAAGAATTTAAAATGGAGGGTCACTTTTGAGAGAAAGCTACCACAAGATCTAAACTTGTGTAAAGTTCTTCAAGCCAACTCAATATCTGCTTTCGATTATAAGATCACATTTCGAGTTGCGGATGATGTCCCTATACTAGCCAATGCATACGGTGATTGTGGAGTTTGGGTATGTATTTTTTGCACAGCCGGGTAACAACTTAAGTATGAAGGTTGATGACCTCTTCAAGTTGCTTTGGCGATCGAGAGCATATGGTGGAGTAATTTTGGAAGTATAAGGTGGTCGCTCATACAAGTGATGAATAAAGATGCATTTCATCCGTTTAAGATGGCTTGTATGTGGTTTTAGACTTTGTTGTTCAACCAAATGTAACCACAAACCGGATGTCCGTGAAAGACATCAAAAGACAACTTATGCATGTCTCGTAGTAAGCAACTTGGCATATTCCTAACACCCATGCAGTGCTTTGTTTATGCCCTAGTTTCAGATATACGTGTTGTGATATCGTTGATTTGCAACAAACATGTTGTGTAAAGTGCTAAAACGTTTGTTTTTACAAACATCCATTTGATTTGAAAAACGACTACATACATATTACATATTACATGACACTTATTGGTAAACAGATTACCATAACCAAACTACAAAGATCAAGAGAACAATCAAACCGAAACCAACACAACTTTGTCATGAACTTGCACTCTTGACTTGATAAAAGTCAACTCATCCAAGATTTTGATGATATCATTGTTTGAAACCTCAATAACTTCATCCGAGACTCAAATCTTTCTCGCCTTCATTAAATGTTTCTTTTCCTCATGTTCCTTGTAAAACAAATCTTTGTAATACTCGATGGTAGTTCCGGTCTAGGAACCCATAGAAGTTACATTTGGTCTTTTGTCCTAAAATAAAAATTTGTTAAATTCACATATTCAACCTAACAAGTAAAATAAGTATAATGCATAATAATATTACATAAATTGACAGCCTTGAATCTTCTACCAGATGAGTCCGGGTCCAAGAGGTTTGTACTTCCACCGGTAATGGTTTTGGACATTCGCAGTGTAGCATTGATGTAGTATTCCAATGGCTTTCTATTGATCCGGAGGTAGAGGCAGAGGAGGAGCCATTGTTTTATTTACCCAATGAGTAAACTCGACGCTTTTATAGTAGAGTCACATCTAATTTGGCGGAAATATACTTTGTGAATGAGCGGTAATGAATATTATGAGGAAAATTTTTAGCTAATTTTATATCGAGCGACTAAAAGGTCCTATTTTCAAATAATTTTATTTTGGTTCCTTATTGTTTCGCATAAACCCGCAATAAAGGAACACAAATCCCGTAAAATGACTTCGGCTAATCCCCAAAAATTCAAACTTTATTTGGATTTTGAGACATCAATTCGGAGTTTTACTTCCAGCTAACATCACCTACCCACAATTGATTACCTATCTCACTAACAAATATCGATTAAAGATAAGATCATCGCTTATACTACATGTCCGATTCAACCAAAATTCATGTGAGTGACGATGATGATGTTTCTTTCTTCGCTCATGAAATATGTCAGAAGCGGAACTTGATCCGACGCTATACATCAAACTTATCGAGAAATCTTCGAGGTAAAGCCGCCTACTTCTTCTAAGACTTTGATATTGATCTTAATGTTCCTTTGTTGCCTCAAGAATCTTATTTTGAAACACCAAAAGTTGAAGATCATAATAAGGAGGTGCAGTGCAAACGTTAATGTAGATGTGCATCCTAGTTGGCGTAAAACCACATTTCTAAATATCCCCGATCCACCCACTTGGTGATCCCATAATTAAAAAGCTAAGTAACCATAAACACCCTAAGTATCTAAATTAAAGGTGGTAGTCGGTTTGATGATAAGCAAGGATGCATTTATGCAATAGGAATAAAAGCGTTGGTTGATATGTTTGAGTATAAAGTTACTAACTCATGTAAGAAAAGGTACAGTAGCTTGTTTTGTAGAAGGTTGTAATCGTACATTAACGCATCTAAAAGTGTTGTTAGCCGATACTTCTATGTTACTTCCATTAACGATCATACATGTTCCGTAACAAAATTCATCCTAATCATCGAAATGCTACCCAAAATTAGTGGGTCACATACTAATTGATAAATTGAGGAATTACAAACGGTATATACGGGTGCGGACATAAAAAGATTTTAATGTTGATTGGAAAGTAGACATTTCTTACTACCGAGCTTGGGGTGGGAAAACATTGCATTACAGCTTGTTGAACGGTTGTCCTAGGGAGTCTTTTGAGCAGCTTGTCAGACATCGCTATAACTTAAAGTTGCAAAATGAGGGACAAGAATACACATTGAGACAGATGAGACATATCGGTTTAAGATGGTATTCATTGGTTTCGTGTTGTTGTAAGTTTTCCATATATTCTATTATCTTTATTTGTGATTAATACCTTTATTATTATCAAAATTTTATTAATTAAGCAATCTTTTATTTCGATTGATTTAAAATAGATTCGAGAGTTTACGCTTTATGCGACTATTGCTAATCATTGATGCCGACATCTTAAAGTGGAGATACCTTGGTACTAATCTGTTGTTGTTGGGATGGACGGCAACAACCAAATTATACCTATTGCAACCGGTGTATCTCAAGGTGAGACAAATGAATCATGGACATGGTTTTGAGCAAACTTAAAGAATGCATTGGTGAAGTAAAAGATTTGGCCATCATCTCCGACGTGACATCCCGCTATTGCACATGCATGTAGTACCGCTTTTTCCCAACGCTTTCATGGTTATTGTCTTCGGCATTTAATGATGAACCGCACTTTGAAAAGTAGAAAGTGGAAGGCTATATATTGGAGGACATGCAAAGCTTACACAGAAAGGTGAGTTTGATGCTTCAATTTCGTAGATTCGATCATTAAAACCGATGTGTATAAAAAACTAAAAGATGAAGTCGGATTTGATAAATGGTCGCATGCTTATCGCCCTCGCAAACAGTACAATTATTTGACCTCAAATAGTGTCAATCAAGAACTCAGAACCAAAGATGTTAGGAAGGTTCCAATAACCCGCCTAATGGAGTACTACCAAGGCTTTATAAAATGGTATTTTGAACGTCGAGCAAAATACAAAGGTAACTTAAAAAACTGTTTATTATAATTGGTTTATTACATATTTGTCACGTCATTGAAAATGTATTATTATTTTTTATTTCGGATGCTCCAACGGATGAACTTAGCGAATGGGCAAATGCAAAAGTAAACAAATGTAATGGCAAAGAGTGCTAATTGGGGTGTTAACGGAATTGAGATGCACAAGATTTACCAAGTTACCGATCCAAACATGTTCATATTGTTGACTTTGACAACAGAGAATGCACTTGCCGCAAATGGCGCCTATCCGTCTACCTTGTGGTCATGTTTGTGCCGTGGTCTAGAGTTGAAGGGATGACCGACGCTAGCAAATGGGCGATGGATTGGTTTAAGAAAACGCCACTAAAAATACATACGAAGCAAGGGTTTATCCTCTAAAAGATGTATCCTGTGTATGCACTCGATGACTTGCAAACCGTGAAACCTCCTCGCTATGGATAAGCGACAACCGAAGACCCAAAGAAAAAACGATCCGATCACGGGGAAGAGCTGTAAAGCAAAACCCGTGGGGTGTGGAAAGGCAGACACACAAGACACTCATGTATCGAACTGCTGATGACAAGGCAAGTGTGTTTCTATATTTTATTTCAATGTATATAATTTTAATGTAATTACTCATATGGTTGTTTGAACTAATGTCACATGTCGAAACGTAAAAGAAAGTCACAATCGTGCACCCTACAACTAACGGAAAAAAGGAACAAGAACGACATGGAGGATGAGGACGCGTAGAGGTCAAGAGGAGAAGCAAGTGCTCAATCAAACAATGATTTCGTATGGAAATGTGAATCATCTACTCGAAAACATCGTTCCTAACAACATTCATTCACAACTCAGAATCGAAAATGTTGTTCATTTGAACGATTTATAGTTACTCCAATTTGAAAACATCGCCCAATTTGAACTTTAACACAATGGAAGCACAACTTATCACCATCTAGAATTTTCAATGTTTGTTACTTGAATAATAATATCTGTGAATGGGTTGCTTTTATTGTTTTTTATGTTACGTTGTGAGAATGTTATACAATCAATCGTTGAATCAATTTGGACATTTTTGGTTCTTTTCTATAAAACATATTGTTCATTCATTCATTCGAGAAAGCAGCTTTATGTTTTACCGCTTACGAGTACAATCAACATCAAATCCAACTACAAGAAAACAAACTATACATGTGATACTAATCCTAATCTAGTTCATATCATCTATTCCAACATCTAACAGTCGTTGGATATGCATGATCGCCACATCTTTCACACTAGATGTCGGATATAGGCAAACCGTAAACCATATAAACGGATTTGATGTGTCTTTACCGTAGCCGCTTGTTATCTCCGAAGATAATGTGGCGACTTGTTAACAAAAGCGTTTGATGGACCAAGGTTTCAACACCTTGTGGTCAATATTGCCATGCTAAACCCTGACCGCAGAGTTTAAGGGAGGCATAGGCCTGTGGGAGGCATATGCCTCGTGGGAGGATTTGTAAACTCGTATATTCTTGTGTATTATTTTGTTTACTAACACTAACTTCTAATAACTTTTTAGTTTGTTTGTCTTTGTGTTGTTCTTGTGTGTTTTGTGTCTGCTTTGCAGCTTGTCTGGATTGCATTTTGTCTATTCCTTGTCCGAATTGCGCTTTGTCTATCCCATGATCAAGATCAAATTCATCAAGTGTGGTTCATTGGTATATGGTCAAGATAGCTAAAAGATTGTTGCTTGTTTCTTCGAAATCAAAAGTGCGTAGCAAACAATTTGATTCCATCGAAGTTATAATATCAAGAAAAGAAATTGAAGTCAAATTGTTCTTTCATTCATTCAAGAAATAGCTTTATACCATACCTTACAAAAGTCAACCTACTACAAATGCATCTTCAAGATACGAGCTATACACTTACGCTAATCCTAATATAGTACATATCATCTATTCCAACATCTAAGTGAATGTTGGATATGCATTAGATGTCGGATATGCGTTTGTGGGTCTTGCATACCCACCCATTCCGCCTATCTCGATGGTCGGATATGCATGACCAATACGACGAAGATGCTAAGGACCAAAATGGAGAGGATGGATTGATGCAAACGTTGATGATGACGATGACCACACATGATGATGGAGAAAATAACGCCTCTGTGTGCTTCATCTATGTATTTCAACCAAATGCAATCCATCCACCCTCCCTAAGCCCTTCTATTATACGACAAGGTTGATGCACCAAAAGATGGTGCAAGGAGACCAAGAACCACCTCTATCTTTGGGAGTGGCGGATTCTCGGCACGAGGCCTTTGTTGAGACCGAGGTGCCGGAGGTTGGGAGTATGATGTTCCTCCTTATAGGAGTCATCGTAATCATCGCAGATTCACTTGGATTCACTACACTATCATCTTCTCAAGAAGGGAGAAAGGGTGATTTATTTGGTCGTGGATAAGGTTGAGGAAAGTAATGTAGCCATGGGTTTGAATCACCACTGATGATGATGAAGAGGATGTCAAGATGATGTTGTGAGATCTATGATCTCGTGTTTGGTATTCATGATACAATTTGGTTAATTGAGGTTTGTTTTGAATCTAGGGTTTGTGGTAAACATTTGGGGATCTTTGATGAAGAGATAAGTATACATTGGGATCATTTTATAGACGGGTTAGAGGTTCAATGAAAATTAATGCGAGCGGGTGGCACAAGAATTCTAGAAACTTACGGAAGATATTCTTATCTTTGATGGTTTCAACAAGTGTATAACTTCAAAGAGATTGACCATGTGTTTATGCCGAAAGCGTTATTTTGGGGTTGGTCCAAGTTGAAATACACGTCAATGACGGTCAACCAAACGGTCCATTTTCTTTGACTATAATTTGGCAAAACTATCTCCACCATCACTCTCTTCGTAACAAACCAATTCCCTCTCATCCCGCATCCACAAACACTCACCATTACGAAACATAACCCTAAAAACTCATATCCTCATGGCTCTTGAATTTAAAATGATCACAACAAGGTTGCATTTCGGGAAAAGGTAAGGGATATGAATTGTACGAACCAATGGTGGAATTCTTGAAAAGGTCCAACATTTGTTATGCTTTACACATTCTCCGAATGAGATATATGAATCATCGTTACTAGTTTTGGGAATCATGTGCAGAGGAATGAGATGAGATTAGGCCGTGATTGATGGAACAGCACATAGTGACAGAGGACCTATTAAGGAGGAAGCTTCATTGAAGATGCCGATGGAGAATTTCACTCTAATCGTGAAGACGTGCTTCGGGCTAAGGGCAATTGGCCATCGAGGTACAAGGACCGATATGTGGTCAAGAAGGAACTTTGCCAAGTGGAGGTTCCCGGTTCACACGCTACTTCAATGCATAAGCAACAAGTCGAGGATGGGACCGCTCTTCACAACTAGGATGTGGTATTGTGTGTCTTTCCAAGGGTAACTTACAATTTTTCTAAGTATATTTTTGAAAACATGGTTGAAAATCTTCAAAGGAAAAAGACTAAGTTTTAATGTACCCAAGGTTTCGCAAATGATTTTAGACACCACTACCCAAGCCCATCCTTTTATCCCATAGGTGCTTTGATCGCTAAATTATTTGCAACCATGAGAACTCACTTCGTGGGGAACATCATCCCTGCTTGCAGCCATGTTGCCCCAAGCCAATGAGGTCACGATGAGGAGAATGTGGCTAATAATCCTCCTTCTTCACCGTTGCTACCGATGGTAATCCATTAGTTAACATTGATGAGGCCCTCATCAACTGCTGAAGCAACTCATGTTGCTCCGCATCAGCCACCTTGTCCCACCCAACACCCACACTAGTTACACATGATGAGTCCGATCTTAACAGACTACCCACACCAAGTCCTGTTAGGATCCTCTCAATGAAGATATTCCTCACTTTGAGCATGATCATGATTCTACCGAAGGTCCAATGAAGCCCCTTACCACGAAAGCAATCACGGTGGAGCCGAGGACCCTATTACACTCTCATCTGCTTATGCTCTTGTCAATGTGTATGCTACCGAGGTGACTAGTCCGAAAAAGGAGCTTGCAGAGACCAAGTCTTCTTGGTAGTAAGATTGAAGTACCGCAGTAATCAAGTCAAGGAATTAGAGGACAAACTCAAAGGGGCTCCAAAAGGAAGCTTGTGGTTTCTTCCGATGAAGAACAAGAAGTACCTCGGTTTGGGTCTCTTGATATGTTGGTCGATGTGTCTCTTAATGATCCTTCATCAAGAGTTGCCGCCTCAAAGAAGAAGGAACCCGTTTTCTACAAAAGAAGAAAGAGATCTTATTTAAGTAAGGTTTCTTCGAAACTTCAAAGGAACCCGGTGTTGACAAGGTCGCATCTGGCCGATGTGCAACATGAAGATGTATCTTCATATCATGGTCAATCTTCATCTGCTCAAGAACCAACAAGCCCTTCACCTTCAAAGCAGATCTTTCGATGTTGGTGTCATGACCACCCAGTTGATAACTGCTTCAACGTGTTTCTCCTACAGGTTGACCCGGTATTGCTAATGAGGTTCCCGCTGCTGATATAACTAAAGATGAGTGTGCTAAGAAGCCCGATGATAAAGGGAAAGATGTAATAATCAAGATGAGCTTGGTCAACAACTTGAGATGCACGGTAAGTGAGGAAGAAATACTAGGACAACCAAGTAGATTACCGAGCTTGAGAAGTCAAAGAAAAGTGAAGTATTGGCTCAACAACTTGAGACAAAGGACTTTCATCTTTACCTCCCGAGAAAAGAAGAGAACGGATGAAATGCGTGTTCGGATGCTCAATGAACATCGATACTCTAACCGAGCAAGTTATTTCAAGACCTTCTTGCTCAAAGTATACTAGGTGGAGATTTCAACAAGGAAAGTTATGTGGATCAAATGATGGCTCAGGAAGACAAAGGAAGCAAGAAGCTATCGCACAAAGGAGGGCCATCAAAGATCAAGAACAAAGAGAAACCTCCTACTAAACCGAAATGAGAATGGTGGTGAAAATCAATGCTCGATGTACAACTCGCTTAACAATGAAACAAGTCAAGGCTTTTCCCGATCATGTCCTGCTTCGCAAATATAAACAGATCATGAGGGACAAATCATCATCTTCAACACATTCTACCAACTTGAAAAGGATTGTCGAGAATGAAGTTGCTCAAGAAGCCAAAAGACTCAAGTCGATGATGCTCCACCCAAGGTGACTTCTCCAATATTTCTACTAAAGCATCCGTCAAGTTGCTTCCTCCATCGACAAGGGTCCATCACGAACCATCTACCAACCTCCAAGCACCGATATATCGCCCCCACTTCATCTCGTGGCAACCGTTGACACACACGTAAGCTTCTAAAGTCAAGGAAGCCGATCTCGCAGAAATAAAAACAGAAAGGCGATAAAGATGCTTCACAGATGAATGCACTACGTGAAGGTGGTCCAACTAACTCTCCTCCGCTTCTTCAAGTCTTACCACAAATGTTCAAACCGAAATGCTCCTCTAGGAAATCCATAAGCTCGGTAGAGGAAGAAGAGAATGGCCAAAAGATCTCCTTGATCTTGAAGTCGATAACTCAACTTTCATTACAGAGGGTTCTGTTGATTTTCCCGAGGTAGATCAAAATGTGTTGGTCGATTGGAATCAAGGATGATCGATGAATGTCATTCATCGAAGGACTCCACTTCAATGGAATTCACCTTTCAAGGAAATTTACACTTGATAGACAGGCCGACTTACTTACTCAGACACTCGTGTTACCACCCATTATCGCAACAAGGAACCACAAGGTTCGGGATGTTCTTACCGGAGATCTTCAAGTCCTGTTAAACTCTCATTCTCCCAATAGTAAAGCACATTCCATTTGGGAGAACTCACATCGTGGAAGGTTGCGTCCGGAGATTCTATCCTCTCCTCGTGTGCATGTGCTTGAGACTAAGGGTGGAATCACCGTCAGTGATGCTTGTCGAAGAAAGTATCCATTGCCCAATGACTTATGGAACGAATGCTTAGTCGAAATTGAGATTCCTCCGATCTAGTGGGCAATGAAAGACCTGTCGCTTCAACATTGGTGGGTTTGATCAAGACTCAACTTCTACAACAAAGAATAGGCCTCATCCTCATCCTTATCATGGTACTTGGTACTCTCTGCACTACCTTGTTTTGATACATTTAGTTTGTGTTATTTGTCAATTTCTGTGTTATTTTTCAATTTCTTAGTTAAAAATATATATATATATAAAAAAAAAAAACTAACATTTATGCAGTTTGTTTGTTGTACCATTCGATGGTTTTAACTCACCGATATACCTTGTGTATGTCAAAGAGTTGGCTAGTCCAAAGGGTACAAACTTTGGTAAAGACACAACAAACTGTTGATAGTCGTAATGGTTTGCTCAAAATCATAGGTCTACAACCACCCATGCTTAATCATTGAGGGTTGCATGGTCATCAATTCACCATGGTCTATTCCTTATTGGAATCCAAGAATTGGCTAGCCTACATGAATATGGAATGTGGTAAAGGCAATCGAATCCATATTTGGTTCTCAATTCACCAATACCAAGAATTGACTAGTCCCGAGCAAACGGCTACGGTGTAAAGACAAGTCAAATCCATTTATATGGTTGTCGGTTTGCCAATAAATCGATGGTTATCAATGTACCATAGTTTTCGAACTCAAAACATATGGCTACTCCAAAGAGTGTTGGCTATTGGTAAAGAGACATCAAACCCATTATTTTCAATGATTCACCTCTCGCAGGAGTTAACACACCGGAAGTGATGAGAATAGTATGAAACTTATATGTTTTGATGTACATGATGTCATATGTTCTTTAAAGATCCGTGAGAAATAAGCTTTGAGCTTACTAGACCATATACCAAAGGACCACACTTGATGAGAAATAATCGAACAGGCATGCCGCAAAACAAACTCGTAGAAACACAAACCTAGTCAAATTCCGCTTAAATATCTATTTTGAGTCTTTGCTTCGATGTTCGTATACAATCAACTCGGTGTCGCATAGTTAAAATCTATCAACAAACTGGAACCTAACCTAGTCAAATTCCGCTTTAGTGAACATCCCGCTGGGAATTATGTGAAGTATGGATTAAAACAAACAAGTTAATGCCGAATGGATTCTCATCAAGTAGTGTGGATTCTATCAAGACATAATTCGTCAAGATATATAGTGATCATTTGGTTTCTCACAAGTTGTTATTCCGTGTTTAGTATATTTAGTTCGATATACATGAGCTTTATTAGGAAGTGATTGTGTATATCTTATTTATTTTATGTTTATACGCTTTGGGAAACGGTTTAGGTATTGTTTAGGTTCCTTGTCTATGGAATATATGGGATTTTAATTTAATAAAATGAGGTTGCGAAAATAACAAAATTTGAACAATCAATACATTAACTTCACAATCGTTAAAGTATCGTCTCGACCTTTTTGCATCAATTTATTGATTTACAAATTTTTCGCCTAATCTGTTACACTTTACTACTAGCCGATTCTAACATCAAGAGTGGATTCAATCTTCTAGGATTGGTTTAATTACCTCCGCAAGAGGTTCCTTGTATGTCCGCAATCTTCTATCTTTTGAAACAAGTGGATCAATTATAGGATGTGTCTCCTTTGTTCCTCTTGAACCGAGTTTAGCTTCCAAGATTTGTCTTGCCACATTCTTTGATAAAGGATAATCCCTATCAACGAACATGAAAACCTATCATTTTTTAGTTTTACACCATGAACCTTGCAGTATGAGTACAATAGCCATTCATCCACCTCACAATCATACCAATATTCAGCATCAAGATCAGGTTCAAACATGGTCTTTATAGCAGCCCATACAAACTTAGCTAACTCTCCATTTGGACCTAACTTCCCATATCTGAACTTCATTACTTTCCACAACTAGTCCAAATCACTGTTAGTCAAACAATCCAGTAAGATCCCAAATGTGAAATAAGTGGATTTGCATCCATCACCTCTTGTAATCTCAACTACTTCTCTACCTCTTTGTATAACAATCTGCCAATCGATAATAGGATGAATCGCTTTTAAATGAATAGGATTAATAGGTTCAAGATTAGGACTATTAGTCTCCTTAAAATATCGCTTAGTTCTTTCTTTCTTTTCAAATCTTCATCCACCTTTTGTCTTTTATAACTGGATTGCTTCTTTAACCATTCTCGCTCTTTCTCTAATTCATAGGAATGTGATCTTCATTAACCCTCATACACATCTGACAAAGCTCCTTCAGCCTCTCAACTGAACATGTTCTTAGATTTACACCAACATTTATGCCTGAATTCTTGATAATCTTCATGTATGAATTTCTCATCTCGCTCTTTGTAGGAGGTTTCTTTCTTTTGACTTGCTTTTTCTCTTTTTTGAACCTTGTTGCCCATTCACACAAGATTCTTGCTTTTTGATTATTAGAGAACAGTTCCCACACTTCACGAGTGTACTCATTCCCAATATTAGAGACATGATGGTGGAGAAGTTTCGTAGGAGGTTACCGTCACTAGGGCGGAAAGCAGACTAACCAAAAAGCCCAAGATATTAGGGCTCGTGTTAGTTTGAGAGGATTTCGTGATTGCGAGTTGGAGCTTTTGTATCCCTTTGATTCGGTGTGCAAAGTATTTCACATTGAATATTTTGCAAAATGAAGATTTGGCGAGACATTGCAAACATGTTGGTGAAGGTTGTGAACAAGCTGTAGTTTAACAAGGAGCTTATGTCATTCATTGAGAAGCTCAAGTCTATGGTGTAATCGAATCGGTTTCTTCCGGTTTTTTCATATGTGTTTTCAGTTTAATATATGGTTAGGAATGTATGATGTTTATGTTTATGCTTATGGATGTTCTATAAACCTATTAAGGTTAATTTTGTTGGATATTTTAATATATGCACTTAGTTATTTATGTTTGTCTAAGTACTTTGTGGAACATACCTGTGTTATAACCTGCTCCCTTGATATGCTGGCTTGTAACGTAGTGTTGAAAACATAACCTACATCATCAAAAAAAAGTATAATGGATATGGATACGTGTCGTGGTAAGTGTGATATGAATTAATCGATAACTTTTACGCACTGTAAAATATAAGTGTCTATAAACAAAAATAAAAAAAAAAAAAAAAACAAAAACGGCGATATTGCTGGGCTGCTAAATGCTACTTTGTGACACATATATCGCCTGCTTTATTAGATTTATGTGTCACAAAGTAGAATCTAACAGCTCAGAAATAGCGTTGTTTTATTTTTTATTTATTTTTTATTTTTTATTTTTTTTGCACCACCTTAATTTTTTTATCGATCGCCTGCAAAGGCTTTATCTTGCTCTTCAATGAAAACCAACTTACGCTTAACCTTCGGCTTAGCAACTACATCCCTATGGCTAATGTATATCGACATCAACATCAATAAGGATGCTTGCTTTTCTTCTCGCCCAAGCAATAAGCTCATCATATGTCATATTGCTTGCATCTTTAATCTTCTTCCATGTATAATCAATTTGGTTGTATAATCATCTTCGTAATCATAAAAGTTAAGATTTTTATAATAAAAATCAAGTAAGTTTTGGGGATTATGTGCCATATACATCATTAACTTCCCATATCGATCAGCAAGGTCATACATGGCAGCCACATCCCTATCACACTCTATTAGTTTCAATCCTACTTCTAATTGACATTGTGGTAAACAGAAAAACAACGAATGGAAATTTAGCTCAAGATGTTCTTTCGTAAACGGCACATACTATTATAGTCCACCTTCCTATCCTTGGACACACCCAATAAAAACACCCCATTTTCATACCTCAACGGTTGGAAATAAAACTCCCCAAAACATGAATCGTCAAACAGTAACGAGGATCCAACTCCAAATAGTTGCCATCCTCACATCGAACACGAAATACAATATTTTAAAAATATAAATAATTTTAAATGTAAACCCTAATTAGATTCGAATATTGAAACATCAAATATAGACAAAATTGATATGAATTCAATTTTAATAATCGAACGAAACGACGAATTGTATTAGATTATTAAGAAGATAGGGTTCGGTCGGTAGGAAGTGAATGGGAACAAAAGATAAAAGACACAGATTAGTGTATCATAAATCGCTAAATTGAAAAAGGCGCTTTTAAAAGTTGCACGTAATATTTTGGGATATGTGATAGTACATTACAGCTTGGTCATTAAATATTAAAAATAAATAAATAAAAAAACAAAAATAAACATTTTCAAAACAATTTTACCACTCTATAAATACAAACTTCACATCAAACACATTTTTAACACACAATTTCAAACACAATTGAAGCTCAAAATACTTCCCAACACAAGATTTAATATGGCTTGCCGTCTCCCCATTCGTTGAAGATATGCAAGTGTACGTTCAAAATCAATGCAATATCGATGATGAGGCCCGAAAAAACGCTATTATAAGCGTCATCAAATTGTTTGACCAGGCAAAGGCGGAAAAGGAACAAATGAGACAAAACTACCATAGTTGCAACGACATTACTACTGAAAGAAAAGCTGTGATCGACAAATTTTTGAAAGATCAAGCACACAAAGATCGCGAGGTTGCTGACAACTTGTGGCGGTGTGTAGACGATGGTGTAGACGAGGAAGATTAGGCTCGGTTCTAGGGATTTGCTCGTTCTCGTACTCCCTCGTATGACTATGCATGCGGAGAGCATTCAGATTAGATTTATGATTTATGTATTTCGGAATGTTTTTATTCAGCATTGTAAAATTTTAATTATTAATGAAATTTTAGTTTATGTTAAAAATGACGTGGCGCAGGTTGTCCCAGTCGTTATAGGTCGCGACCGGGACCAAATTTTACAATATACTAACATGGGTTAAACAACACTATTAGCGCTTGTTTAATTCAAGCATTGATTCATTCTTCCGGCAAGAGTTTTCATCAACTCTAGCGACGCTTCATCAACTCTAGCAAATGGTTTAATTCAAGCATTGGATTCATTCTTCCGGCAATGGTTTCATCAACTCTAGCGGTGGTTTGAAATGTCCTAGCAGTGGATACACCAACCACACTCCAATCTCTTTACCAAGATTACATCTACCAAAAGTAGTCGAAAAAGAGTGATATTATGAACTAATATGAAGGGTTACAACATAATGGTTGTGTTGTGAAAGTCCTTACCATAAACTGTTAAAATTTGTAACAGTCTAAACAGTCCAATCGAATACAAGTATATACACACCCACCACTGAAAAGTTTGTTCATGTAACCCAACAAAATAAATAGAGAAAATGTCATAACAATCTACATACATGAAATTAAACCTTATCCGATTTCCTAACAAATATGGAAAACATGATACACCAAACCATCATAAGACTCTACATACATGAACTTAAACCTTATCATCTTTCCATGATCAAACTCACAATCTTCAAAAAAGTAGTTCCAGTCACCTAATGCATTCACACGATTCACCCGGAATGGATTGTCTCTATGATAGTCAATATGAATTTGCATCATGTATTCGACTTCATCATTCCTAAAAAGTGCATTTTGATAAAAATGCATAGGATGATTCTGAAGGAAATGGTCTCGAATGTCCTCGTGTGCAACAATTACAAAAATTGTATAAAATTATATAAATGCATAGAAAAAAAAGTACACACAAAAACAAACTTACAAGTTTACATAACGGAAGAATTTCAGAGACCTTCAGAAAAGACATCGTCGCTTTCACCAAAATGATCAAGGTGACCAATCCATTGGCAAATGTGTTGCATTCACGATCAATTGCTTCAAAAATATCAAAATAAATCTTAAAGATAAATGTTATGATATTACCGAATATGATTATGAGATTTCAAGCCTACCTCCATCTTCATTATCAAGATCATTTTGTGGAAAAACAATTCGCCACACCAAGAAACCGCCTCAGATCTTTGCCCCAACTCGAAACCAAACACGGTTACATTCAACCTATTCTTTGCCAATTTAGTAAAACAATAACATCGCCAAATTCAATATCGAATATTGAAGAGCAATGACCACATCTCATCATCCATAACATACAAAACACGAGGATCATGACATCGCTCATAGCCCAAAGTAACATCCACATTAAACTCCATTCCTTCAACAACAACAACAACAAGACTGCAACCCAATACCGTCTAGAAAATTACCGGGCAATGTCTGAAACACCATCTGCTGATTGACAATTATAACATATACAGTAACAAAATACACTTATTCTTAAATAAACGTAAACAAAAAAATGAGTTCTTATATATAACCTGTGGAAATTGAGGGTATGGCAGCCGATAACTCTGAAACCTTATATGTCGAATTTCTACACCAGCATATTCTTCAACTTCCAACCCTTTAGAATCATAGCCAGTAACGTAAAAAGAGTCATCACCTTCTTGAACAAAGTGTAACATGTGAACATCCGTATACATGTTTTCATGAACAAATTCTACCCATTTGTTACCTACAATCCTAATGGGACCTCCTAACCGAGCAACAATCCTTACTTTCTTCCGTTGTCTTTGTATTCCAGTTAAATAGAAATGACGATTCCCATTGAAAGCACGGTCAGCAAATCGAGGAAGCTCAAGAAACCCAGGGTAAAAATTTCTGTTTGGTCGCACCACAAACTCGATGGCCATGATTACCTTATAAACAATTACAAGCATGTAAAGGTAAGTTAATGCTAAAATTTTGATAATGAATATTCAAATTTTGATATGGGGGACCATGACAATAAAGGATCACGAACCTCTTCAGAAAATCAATTTTAATAATTGAACGAAATTGACAGTTGCACGAAAAAAGCAAGGGTTCTGGTCGGGTAGAGATTGAATGTGGCCAAAAATAGCTAAATGATAAGGTTTTAGTGTTTCAAAAATCGCTTTAAAAAAGTCGCTCATACTATATCGCTACAAAATACGCTTATCTATTCTCCCGCCAAAATAATTTTCCCGCCTAAACACAAGTCAACAAAATAAGCATAAATACAATCAATTTATAGTCCACATACAACAATCCACAATGGCTTTGAACTTATCCGAAAAGGTAATTATGAACAAGTGCCAAACAGAAAGAGGATGTCGATGACAATTTGATGGCACACATACAACAATCCACAATGGCTTTAGATTTATCCGAGAAGAAAAACTAGATGGTGATATTACGTAAGGAGAAGCAAGATGGCATTACACCGTAAAAAGTTAAGGCATTGGCAAAAAGGATTAAAGATCTCGAAGAGTACTTCGAAAAACTCAAGGAAAGGAAATCAACTGAAGAAGGATGTGGTTCTAGCAGTACTGTTTGAATGGATGTAATGGTTCAATAATAAATGTTATGAGGCTACATTTTAACAATGTAATGGTTGTGTGGTAAATCTTATCTATGAAACAATTTATTGAGATGATTGTTGTAGTTTTGTTATCGAGATAGTTGTGCTGATAGACATCAGCATATTTAATCAAAATAATAGCAATGTAACATACACATGGTAGTAGAACCATCATCACATACTAGTTTGTAACATACACTAACAAGCCTTCACCACATACTGAAAATAAATTGTTTCATCATGATGACTAGTTAGTGTAGTTTGTAACATACACTAACTAGTCATCATGCATGGAAAGGAACAAAAATACAAATTGTTTAACAGGGTACATACCACCCTGGAAGATCAAATAACTACCACATGGTAGCCTTCATAATACCTTCGAATTACTTGGATCAAGAGGTCGGGTATGACATGGAACCATCACCGTGGAATCGCAACTATCACTTGATCATTAACCAAACCGATTGCCTCATCACCCTTCATATCATCGATTGATTACTACCAACTTCTTCAAATTCATCAAATAATCTCCTAGATTTCAAAGTACCGCTTCAAAACGACTTTTCTTGGAGACATAATGAACTACGCTTGAGCTTCCAACCGTAGGAAGGCCATCAATGTCATTAAAAACCTCTTACACTTTAAAGGGCTGTTTTGAGTAGATGGGAGTATACATATTGTTGAATGTGGATCCGAAGGTCATGATTATCAAGACCTCAAAGTCGTTAAAAGGTTCTTACCTCTTAACGGACTAATCTCCAACCCACGCTCGCTTGACAAACACTGTAAAAGTGGAGTTCGTGTCCAAGAATCTTCAAAGTCATTCGACACATAAGGTCGGACCTGTAGTCCTTAAACAAGGAGGAATGTAGTCAAGGTCATTAATACCACCAAATTCGGACTTTCCTCCGAATAAACTAGCTTCAACAAAAGGCTTGATATAAGGTGTCCTAAGGTAGGTCGGTGAATTTTTTCCTCTTCTTCCCATGCCATTAGTTCTTCAAACGATGCATACGACATCTTTTTTTTTCTTTTCGTGACTTTTAATTTTAAATGTCGATCATCGTCTGGGAATCAAAAGATGTGTTCTTGTGATAGTAGGTAACTAAATGAACCTCGTGGTCGATGACAAACATAGATCTCAACTAGACCATGGAGCTCACCATGTCATACGCTCGACATCATTATCATCTTCTACAAGGGTCAACCCTTCCTCCGCACTACTACTTGGAAGACAAAAATACCAAGCCCAAATATCCTCCTTAATTTCTTTCAACAAAGATGTCACATATTTGAGAATACGATAACCTACTCAACCTAGGTAACCTCAAATGTAAAACATCTCCACCTAAATAACTTAAGGGATAAAAAAACTGATCGCCATGATAAACATCAAACCCAAGATCTTGACTGCTTTCGACATTCTGTAACAATGGAAATAATTCAAGAAACAAAAGATATTTAAGATAAAATTTAACAGAGAAAAATAAATGGACAAACTTACACCCATTCTTGATACCATAATTCATAATGACCCTTTGATTCTCGTGTTTTCGATGCCATATTTAGTAGAAGTCCAAAAATGTAAAATATATGTAAGATAAAATATGGGGTAGTTTTGGTTAATAGTAGGTACAAAATATACAAAAGGTACAAAAAGTGAACAGTTAAAAGTGTCTAAAAAGTACATTACACCATACTCAAATGATATATCTAAGATATAGTCAAACTCACCCAAAAAGTCGCCTAGTATGTAATGTTGGATAATGCATACCGAATGGACAAGACTTGTAAACTAGCATGCATGGGTTTGGCCTACTTTGTATATCCATAATTTGGTGTGTGGTTAATATTTTTTGCTTATTTTTATAGAAAATATTACTAGTAAACAAATTTGGAACGTCTCTACATTAGTTTGAACACAACTATAATACAAAATGTTGAATACAAAACCATTCAAGGAGCATATGGTTTTCAATTTGTTTCAAGTAATACATCAACAAAATAGAACATAGCTAAACACAAACACGGTGTTTAAAAAAAACCTAGCCATTTGTTCACGGTATGAAAGCGCAACTGAATACGATCCTTCACATCCAATGGTAGACCAAAAGCCAAGCGGTATAAAAAATACATACCCAAATACCACAATCACCAAATATCCCTACCGCTTTGGTACTTGTTCAATGATAGTAAATGTAATGAAATAACTAGCCGGATCAATGCCTTTCTTCTCAAATACTTGCGCTTGTGCTAGGACCTCGTGTAATTGTAGTTGTGGACAAAAGTAGCAATCGTTTTAAAAATCTAATGTTTTAAAACCCGTTAAACGGTTATGTATTAATTTTATGACATATGAATAAATAGCCAAACCTTTAAACACTCCCTCGCTTTGATATAAAACTCTCGCCATTCCTCTTCAAAAGTTTGACCGCTATCATAAAAGGTAACAATGCCGGTGTCATCTCCAAACGGGCAAGACACCAATGAGCTTCAGTTTCATTAATAGGCATGAAAACCTACAACGTTTGGGTAACAAACATAATATCAATATATGGCAAAAGCTAATCAAGATATGAAATATATATATATATATATATATATATATATATATATATATATATATATATATATATATATATATATATATATATATATATATATATATATATATATATATATATATATATATATATATATATATATATATATATATATATATATATATATATATACGTTTACGTGCTTAACGCCGCACCATGGAATAGAGTATCTTTCACCATTAGCATACCACAACGGCAAAGAATTTTGTAATGTGTCGAACAAAATAGCTACTAACCATCGCCCAATTAGCCGATCGGGCCTAACATGCCAAAGGTAATTAACCCACAACTCTATGTGTCAGAATTTCAAACATGAATGAGTGTGATAAACGTTATAAGAAATCAATTCAGAGGTACAGCTTGTATGAGTACTTGCCTCATCCCTTAGCCAACCTTTCCTAGGCGGGTCTAAGCAAACCAAACTTTCCCAAAACCTTCTATCCACACACACATCGTCACACCAAGGAAACTTGCAGTTAAGTGGTCCTATTTGTCCAAGAAATTCGTCAAATTCATTTGTAAAATGAACGTTGTTGACAGCATTGGTGGAGCGTGCAAGATCCTAATATATGAAACAATTAAACTTATAATCAATTGTCATTAACAAGATATATTTTAAAAGGTTGTCAAGAAGTATTTTTCATACCTCAACCCAAGGCGTGACAAATTTAAGTTTTTCACTCATATCCGGATCGTAAGCTAGAGCATCGTCTTTTCTTTTCAAAGATATGCATTGGTCCAATAATACGAATTAGCTTCACCCGAACGTTGTTCACTCCTCTTGAAACCGCAAAACGCGCTTCACTCGGCTTTCATATGATCCGAGTTCATGATTGCTTCTCCCTTTTTCTTTCGTTCATTTTCATACTGCAACCTCTTTTCCTCTTCCCTCATTATCAACTTGTCCTCTTCCATCCTTAACCTCTTCTGTTGTTGCATCAACTGCTGCTCTTTTAACCGGGCACTTTCTAATTCTTCATGTCGCAACCTTAATTCTTCTTGGATAATAAATTCCTGTCAACGTTTATAAATAATGGAAGGGCTGATTTTGTACACTTGTTTACTGATTTTTAACGGAAAGAGTTTTACACTTGTTTACTGATTTTGTACATTACCTTTGCAAGATCGTCATCAGAAAATTCATCTAGCCGCGCTGATGAACTAGTATCAATGCTTGACTGACTTGACTCAAACAAGTCAAGAAAATCATGATTAAGCTCATCACAAAACTGTGCACTAAGATGCCGTAGATCATTACTTAACTCCAATTTCTCCTAAGAATGAAAATAAGTATTTATAAAAAGGATATATACGAAAGATAATGGATAATGGAAGGGTCGCTTTTGAAAATTTCGTATCCATCGTTAGAGTATATGAAACCACCGCTAGTGGTTTTCAATCCATCGCTAGCGACTTCGATAATGGATAATTCAAAGGTGTTTTGAAAATATCGTGTATCCACCGCTAGAGTATATGAAACCACCGCTAGTGGTTTTAATCCATCGCTATCGCCTTCGATAATGGATAATTGAAGGGTCGCTTTTGAAAATTCGTGTATCCACCGCTAGTGTATATGAAAACACCGCTAGTGGTTTTCAATCCATCGCTAGCGCCTTCGATAATGGATAATGGAAGGGTCGCTTTTGAAAATTTTTGAAAATTTCGTATATCCATCGCGGCGAGTATATGAAACCACCGCTAGTGGTTTTCAATCCATCGCTAGCGACTTCTCGATAATACTTGAAGGGTCGTTTTTGTAAATTTCGTGTATCCACTGCTAGAGTATATGAAACCACCGCTAGAGGTTTTCAATCCATCGCTAGCGACTTCGATAATGTCAAAGTATATATACGATAAAAAAAATAAGAAAAAGGATATATTACCCCATTTCTTTCTCGAGCAAGAACTCGAAAAAGGTACGATATTATTATCGTGAGTCGTGTGATTATTGATGGGTCTATGAGTTTGAACAAATGCTTAAATAACTCGAATAATTGTCTCAAGTTTGAACAAACGCTTATTTAACTCTGTAATAACACGATCCTGTGTTAGGTCGATCTCTATTATATCGCTCTCACCCTGCGTATAATAGGTAAATGTTTCCTTCGCCTTGCCACGCTTTTGTGTCATGCGCCATCTTCTTCAACCACTCGTCATAGAGATGTGTTGTTTTCACCGGTGGAGTTCTAGGTATGTAATCATGGAAAATGCCGTAAACTTTATATACCAATCGATCTCCTCTCACTATTGTCGGTGTCGGTTCTTTGACAGATTCAATCCTTAAAAACAAATAATAATGTTCAATAAAAGATTGCATTAATGTAGAAATAAAGATTGCATTAATAAGAAAATTTTATATATTACTTTTACCTTTCCAAAAGAAACTTATAATCGATCTTTTGAAGGGTGTATTCTTTGACCACGCTACTCCTCTTGGCATAATATCGTGAACTTTATTCCACCATAGAATGCTTCTTTCAAAAGACTCCAAGATCCAAATCTATACGGATTTTGGAATTTCAATAAAAATAATAACATAAAATATTGATACACAAAATGAATCCAGTTTATATTGATATATAAAATATTAACCTTGAAAGCCAAAACGAATCCTCGACAAAGGTATAGGTTGGAACAAACTTGTTGTCTTTGTTAATACCTTGAAGGAAATCCCACTTGTGTTTATCGCAACATCCAAAATTTCATCATACAAATGCCTCCAAATATGCTCTCCCATGGAAAGGCATCCCAATCATCTAGGTTTTCAACTAATCGCATGAGAGAAACATCAACTTCCGAACCAATAATCGCCCATGAAGATAACCTCCAAAGCTAACAATAGACAAAGACGATCGCATCTTCGTCGATATGATACCAAATGCCTCTTCATCCTCAATTAAACCAAGAATATCTAAGTTTGTAATTTTTGAACCTGAATGTTTTGGGAAAACCCTTGACATAAAATTGAGGTGTCCAGATCCATATTTTTCAAAACTTACTTTTCCAAAATTAAAACCAGTGATAACCGAAAACTCTGGACGACCGAAATGTAGGGGACGGTCATCAATATAATATACAATCGGCATATCATAATGATTTTCATTCGGATAACATTGTTTTTGTAAAACATAATCTATCATATGTGCTTCGTGGTCAAAATAAGAAAGTTCAACCATTTACCGAAACAACTTCCTTCGATTTTTATCCAACTTGGATTTTATTAAAGAAAAGTAGTTTGGTTTACTTCTGATGATGATTTTCGCCTCATATTCCTACAAATGAAAAAATAAAATGAGTAACAAAACTGCATTCAATCATCCAAGCCTC
The DNA here is from genome assembly GCA_022545495.1 of Chrysanthemum lavandulifolium. Classification (NCBI taxonomy): domain Eukaryota; kingdom Viridiplantae; phylum Streptophyta; class Magnoliopsida; order Asterales; family Asteraceae; genus Chrysanthemum; species Chrysanthemum lavandulifolium. The sequence continues at coordinate 18,717,009 of CM040241.1, forward strand.
ACACTACAATTTTGTAACAATTACCAAATATATTTTCAAAAAGTTAGAACAACAAAGAATCACATCTCAGACAGCAGATAAATTACAAACCCAAACACAATCTAAAACCTTTTGCTAACTTAAATAAACAAAATTGTTGTTGCAAAACTACTATTAAACATGATTAATTTCAAATAAATAAGGGGAAAAACAAATATACGAACAATTTATACATAAAAATACATACCCGAATACGAAACATTTTTTTTGCAGGATTTCGCGAAGACGATGGTTCTTGACTTCTAGGAGAAATTTTGTAATGGGGGTGTAATGTATGTGTTATTCTAATTCATTGGTTAGGAAAGATATGTGATAAGTAAAAACTATTTTTACCGTGGTGTAAAAATTGGATAACAGTACAAAGGTACTATTTGCCTAAAAACGCTCAAATTAATTCGCTTAAGTCGCTCGACATTGGGAAGGAGCAAAAGGAATAAAATATTACTTTTTAAAGTTTGACTTTTTTCTCGAAAATATCAAAAAAAAATCATGAATCTTAAAAAGTCATTTGGATATTAGTCGACTAAAATCATAGGTACGAAAATGATTGGAATCGAAAAGTGTCGTGACACTTGTCACTCTTACATTGGAAGGAAAAAGTCGCAAGTCTCAAAGTTTATTTTGGAAATACCCAAACTTTTTCCTAAAAGTGATGACACCTTGAGCAAAAGATGCATTTTCATAATTACCCCAAATAAATGAGTTTATTTAATTTCGCTTATATTTCATTAGCCTTAATTTTGTGGCTTATTTTGAGACTTATTAGCTTATATAAGCATGTTATATCATAATGAGCTTATATAAGCCCCCAAGTCTCAAAATAAACAAAAAGTTAAGCTTATGAAGTATAAGGCGAAATCAAATACGCTCGTATGTCCACAAATAAGCTTATACAAAGGCCCCCATAGACAATATCATCTACAAATTCTAAAACAAAGAGATGTCATCATGTTCTGAAGCTGATATTTAGCACACTTCATATGTATACAAACAAATATAGTTATTCAAGTAGCTTTGAATAAAAATTGATATATAATGACCGGTTGAATTAGTAAAACTCGCACATGTCACTAAGTTTAGCCGTCTTCATTTCTTTTTCTATAAAAACTATTTCTACATTTAGTCCCACATTGGTTCAAAGAAGAAAATATTGGTAGTTATTTTACTAAAGTGTATATGGCTCATATGTGTGTGAATTTGTATGATGTTCACAAGTCGGTTGTAGCGTTATTAGACAAAATATTTAGTAGTTCTATAATTACGATTTGTGAATTCATATAAATTCAAAACTTTTTTTTTTTAATTACATGACCTCCGCATACTTCAATGTATTCATTATCAGTTTCATATAATCCATTATGTCGCACATATTTTTTAGTACAATAATTAATTTTGAAACTTCGATACATATATTTACATACATGATCTCTCTTAGGTCATGTATGTAAATAATTGATAAGAAGGTTCAATGACAATGTCAAAAACACGTTATGAGAAGATCAAAATAAATCACCTCAAGTAAATAAGCATTAGATTATATACACTCTCTTGTTAATGATCATTTTTGCCCAACAATTGAAAGTTTGAATCTTAGAGTCATATTGTCAAGCTTCGGGCCAAATTGTTAATTTTGAAAATCATCCGCTTTTTTCTCCCAACACCCCATCCGAGCTACGTAACAACATCGATTCGCATTTCATGTGCGTCGGATAGACTCAAAAGCTAAATATCTTGGGCTTCCTCGATCTTTGGCGGAAGAAAAGGAGTTGTTTGGCTTTTACTAGACAAAGTGCTTCAAAAATGCAAGGTTGGAGCGAAGCTTCTTTCACAATCAGTCGAGAGGTTTTAATAAAGTCCGTCATTCAAGCCATTCCCTCTTATGCTATGCAATGTTTTTTGCTTCTTAAGAACTTTTTGAATAAGCTTATGGCATATGTTCGGAATTTTTTCTGGGGTGGTGATTCCCATGAGCGTCATATCCATTGGAAGAATTGGGGAAAACTTTCAGAACCAAAGCATAAGGGTGGTCTTGGATTTCGGGATTTGGAAGCTTTTAACACCGCTCTTCTTGCTAAACAAGGTTGGAGGTTGCTCATTAATCCATATGCATTTTGGGGAAGAATTCTTAAAGGGTGTTCGATGGCAAGTTAGAAATGGGTTAGACATTTCCTTCTGGACGAAAAAATGGGTCCCTTTCACGGATGATTTCTACATCCATTCACCCCGAGGTCCATTTCCTAACAATACCCGGGTTTCTGATTTTATTGAAGCTGGATAATGGAATGTTATGAAACTTCGCGAGCATATTTCTGCACAAGAAGTTGAAATGGTCATGACAATTCAAATTTCAAAAACTGGTTCTCGGGAAAAACTCATCTGGCATTTTGATTCTAAGGGCCAATACACGGTAAAGTCCGGCTACCAACAAACTATCGCATGGAAGAAAAATTCGGTTGTTATCAGTGAGTCAAGTGTTAACCCATCATCAAACTTTTGGAAGGTCGTATGGCACATCCCGGTACAACCAAAAATCAAGCTATTCTTATGGAAAGCCATCTCAAATTCTATTGCCACCAAAGAGAATTTATATAAAACACAATGCTCTCCTTCTCCAGCATGTCCGATTTGTAATGTTTGTATCGAACCAGTCGAACATCTTCTCTTCAAATGCGCTTGGACACGCCCTGTTTGGTTTGGCTCTCCTTTATGCCTCCGATCTTATCCACCTGGTATGAATATTTCTTGTTATATACAAACGTTGATTGACATAATCCATTCCGCTTATGATGTTTCTCGGGTTCTATCAATTTTTGCACCTACCTGTTGGTTTATATGGCAATCGTTGTGTGATCCATTGTTGTAGGTGTCAGATTCCAACAGAAACCTTATACATGTGTTTGATATATCAATTTAGAACATACGTTCTTCTCTTGAAAATATGTACGATTAAGGTTATGAGTTAGTTAGATCCAAAGGCAATAAAAGGCCACTTAATAAAATAAATACGGAGTACTAAATAGTTGAATCCAAAGGCGATAAAAGGCCATTTAATAAAATAGCAGGGTATCCGCGCGTTGTAGCGGCGGGTACCTGTAATAAAAAATTTCGATTAATAATGTATTTTAGTTTATTATGTTCTTTTTAACAATAAATTTACGGATATCAAGAATTTCAGATAGCCCGTGCCGTTCGGGCTCGAACCCGATGGTCCCGTCGCTCGGGCTAGAGCCCGCTTGGTCGTAGCCGTTCGGGCTCAAGCCCATTTGGCTGTTGCGCACGGGCTTGAATATTGTATAATGGGCTTTATTATTTGTAGTAGTGAAATTTAATGTATCACATAAAGAAATGGATTCTAAATATTTGTAAAAAAAATATATTATATGTATCACATAAAGAAATGAATTCTAAATATTTGTAAAAAAATACATATGGAGTTCGTGTAATTAAAAAACTTTTGAGATGAATCTACAAATTGCGATCATAGAGTTACTGGATCTTTTATTTAGTTCGTCTATAATAGAATTTGTAAACATCATGCTAATTCATACATGAGGATATAAACTAACAACATTTTGTTTTATGAACCAATGTGGGGACTAAATGTAGAAATAGTTTTTAATTTTTTATAGAAAAAGAAATGAAGGTTATCAAATTTACATAGTCGATACCATATTATGGCGTTTCAACAACACGCATTAAGCAATCATCACTCATTGGCGGGTGTTTTGTATGACCACACATAACACAAACTAGACCAGTCACCATCTTATTGCTTGTTACCTTGTAGACATAAGAGCAACTTAACGACCCAACATTTTGGAAAAGGGGTCAATAATGTGGCGAATAACTCCTTCACGCATAATAAAGTCTTTGTCTAGCGTGTGAGGACCCAACATGAGGCGAATAATACCTTCATTAAGGAAGACTTTTACCGTAGGGTCCTTGAAATCAGCAGCAATTAAAAAATAAAATAAAGTGTGTGTATGGTCGGAGAGGGTGGTGATGGTGGCTGGAAGAAGAGAGGTGGGTGAGTGAAAGTGTGTGTATGGTTGTTAGGGTAAAAGGAAAGAGAAGCATATTATATATGGGGCAAAATACTCATTTGCAAAAGATAACAGACGTTGACTAATGGAAATTTGGTCAAGGGACTCATTTAGACTATAAAAACCTTGTTTTGGACTCGCCACGATGAAAAAGGCAAGGTTTGTCCCAGGGTGATGCGTGTGTACAAGATTAGGGACGAACAGTGTATTTTACTCTTATAATTACATAACCTTCGAATACTTCAATGTACTCATTACCAGTTTCATATGGTCTCTCTTATGTCGGGGCGTGATATTTCGACCCCCTATAGGGAGGGTTTACAATCATTGTATGCATCGGGAGGTTGTATGATGTACATTGTGGTGTTGTACTATGTGGTTCGCGATGTTGTACGATTGACCATAGGGAGGGTCCGAATAACACATCCCCTTATGTCATGTGTGTAAATAATTGAAAAGAAGGTTACATGACAATGTCAAAAACAAATTATGAGAAAATAAAAATAAATTACCTCAAGTAAATAAGCAACGGATTAAATACACTCTCTTGTTAATGACCATTTTTGCCTCATTGCCATTGTCTTGTTAAAACTTGATCACCATCTTAACCTCCTAAACTTCAAAAAGAACAATATAATTCTAGCTCGACATGCATTATTAAGTAAACAATGTTCTTAATAATCATTGATATTGACTTGTTAAAACTTAAGCACCATTTTAACCTCCTAAACTTCAAAAAGAACAATATAATTCTATCTCGACATGCATTATTAAGTTAATATTTGTTGGTAACAAGCTTGACATCAACCTGGTCGGTTTAGTACATAAGAACAATTATTTATATAAACTAATGTGATTTGTATATTTTTTTTTGTTTAGAAAGTAAACTAACTTGGCATCATTTATAACCACTTGGGTGATCTAGCGGTAAAGGCTTAGCTTCTTAAGACAAAAGTGTTTAGAGGTTTTGGGTTCGAATCCCGGGGAGAAAAGTAATCCTTCATTGGCCATGGAGGTTCACCAGCGCCGATTTCGGGCTATCCAAAAGGGTAGTCGCCCTGAGATTAGCCGGCTCGCAATGTCGAGTTGGAAACCCAGGTAATAAAAAAGAAAAAAAATGCCATCATTTATAAACACATTAGTAGAAATAGTAAGACCTTTATTTGCTTCAAATGTATTAGTAGCATTGTCACTTAACAATCGTATATACATGAACTTGGCATCATTTATCAGAGTAACATCAGTTCATTAATAACCCGTAAATAATATAGGTAATAGAATACCGAAAGGCATGAGTCAACAACTTTTAGATACTAGATTTTCTCAATAAAACCATTATGGAATTACATCCCACATAGGTAAGAGAAAGGAAAGGTAATTTAGTTATATACAACACTGCACATGGAAGAGATGTGTCTAGAACAATATGATGGTTTGGATGCTTTGCTGCTATTGAAGTTCAATGTATCAGATATAAATTGAACTTCAACAGCAGGTCTTGCTTCAAAACTCATATATGTTACAAGATTTTTAATATTTATTTCATAAAAAGGCCTCTTAATTATCTTTGAATATAATCAATTATCTAACTCGTAACCTTAATCGAACACGTTTTCAAGAGAAGAACTTATGTTCTTCGTTGATATATCAAACACATGTATAAAACTTCAAGTTATTATTACAAAAACATAGATACCACATTCACAAATTTGATTTTGTTAACTTTTAAGTGTTAAAGCAATATAGACGTCTTAACTAAATCCAAAACTATCATGGCTACACAACTAATTAGAATACTAAATCATTAGGAAAATGTATATAGACAACATCATCTACAAATTCTAAGACAAAGGGATGTCGTAGACTTAGGATCAAATAAAAAATTTAATTAAGATGATAAGAATGAGAAAAAACCACAATAATAAATTTGAGATGCCCATATAAAAGTATGTGACTACAATTTCTTCTTACTCTTCTCATTTCAATAATTTTTCTCGCTAGATCTATTCCCGTCATCATGTTTTAAAGTTGATATTTAACACACTCATATGCATACAAATAGATATTAGTCATTTAAGTAGCTTTGAAGAAAATTGGTCTATGATGACCATGTATATGGTATAGGTTGAGTTAGTAAAACTTGCACATGTCACTAAATTTAATAACCTTCATTTCTTTTTCTATAAAAACTATTTCTACATTTAGTCCCCACATTGGTTCATAAAACAAAATGTTGTTAGTTTTTATCCTCATGTATGAATTAGCATGATGTTTACAAATTCGATTATAGACGAACTAAATAAAAGATTCAGCAAGATCGCAATTTGTAGATTCATCTCAAAAGTTTTTTAATTACATGAACTCCATATATTTTTTTTACAAATATTTAGAATCCATTTCTTTATGTGATACATATAATATATTTCTTTTACAAATATTTAGAATCCATTTCTTTATGTGATACATATTTAGTACAATAGAATTAGGTTCATGTAAGATAGTAGTTAAAATAGGAAGCCACACAATTAATGACAAGTGGAAAATAAAAGACTACATGAAATTAAAACTAATTATTAAGTTAAAAGGGTAATATTGGTATTTTGATCACTCGTCACTTTAAAAACAGTTGAAAACGAATAAAAACGTAAAAAGATGGACAAAAATGTAAGAAAACGATCAAACTAACAGAAATAGTGGTCTAGGGACTAAATCCGTGACACCTGACTAACCACAAGGACCATTTTGTACTTAAAATATATGCAATGTCATCATTTTAAAGGTTCAGTAACATGTTTAAATAACTCGTGAAGCTGAGTATCTTAGATGACAGAAATGAAACAATAGTGACTTAGAACAAATTTTTCGCAAAGTTTAGTGACTTGTCTGTATATTAACCCTTACATAACCTCTGTATACTTCAATGTACTCATTACCAGTTTCATATGGTCTCTCTTATGTCAAGTGTCTAAATAATTGATAAGAAGGTTACATGACAATGTCAAAAACAAATTATGAGAAAATCAAAATAAATCACCTCAAGTAAATAAGCAACGGATTAAATACACTCTCTTGTTAATGACCATTTTTGCCTCATTGCCATTGGCTTGTTAAAACTTGATCACCATCTTAACCTCCTAAACATCAAAAAGAACAATATAATTCTATCTCGACATGCATTATTAAGTTAATATTTGTTAGTAACAAACTTGACACCAACCTGGTCGGTTTAGTACATAAGAACAATTATCTACATAAACTAATGCGATTTGTATATATTTTTTATTGTTTTAGAAACTAAACTAACTTGGCATCATTTATAGCCAATGGGTGATCTAGCGGTAAAGGCTTAGCTTATTAAGACAAAAGTGTCTATAGAGGTTTTGGGTTTGAATCATGGGGAGAAAAGTAATCCTCCATTGGCCACGGAGTTTCACCAGCGCCGACCCCGGGCTATCCAAAAGGGTAGTCGCCCTGGGATTAGCCGTCTCGCAGAGTCGTAAACCCAGAGGAAAAAAAAATGCCATCATTTATAAACACATTAGTTGGAATAGTAAGACCTTTATTTGCTTCAAATGTATTAGTAGCATTGTCACTTAACAATCGTATATACATTAACTTCGCATCATTATCAGAGTTATATCAATTCAAATTCAATAATAAACCCGTAAATGATATAGGTAATAGAATACCAAAATGCATGAGTCAACAACTTTTAGATACTAGATTTTCTCAATAAAACTATTCTAGAATTACACCCCACATAGGTAAGAGAAAGGAAAGGTAATTTAGTTATATACAACACTGCACATGGAAGAGATGTGTCTAGAATAATATGATGGTTTGGATGCTTTGCTACTATGGAAGTTCGATGTATCAGATATAAATTGAACTTCAATAGCTCGTGGAGCTTCGAAACTCATATATGTTACAAGATTTTTAATATTTATTTTATAAAAAGGCCACTTAATTATCTTTGAATATAATCAATTAACTAACTAGTAACCTTAATCAAACACGTTTTCAAGAGAACTTATGTTCTTCGTTGATATATCAAACACATGTATAATACTTCAAGTTATTATTACAAAAACATAGATACCACATTCACAAATTTGATTTTGTTAACTTTTAAATGTTAAAACAATAGAGACGTCTTAACAAAATCCAAAACTATTATGGCTACACAATTAATTTGAATACTAAATCATTCTTCATTTGTAGGAAAATGTATATAGACAACATCATCTACAAATTCTAAGACAAAGGGATGTCGTAGACTTAAGATCAAATAAGAAATTTAATTAAGATGAGAAGAATGAGAAGAAACCACAATAATAAATTTGAGATGCCCATATAAAAGTATGTGACTACAATTTCTTCTTACTCTTTCTCATTTCAATAATTTTTTTCGCTAGATCTATTCCCGTCATCATATTTAAAGTTGATATTTAACACACTCATATGCATACAAATAGATATTAGTCATTCAAGTAGCTTTGAAGAAAATTGATCTATGATGACCATGTATATGGTATAGGTTGAGTTAGTAAAACTTGCACATGTCACTAAATTTAATAACCTTCATTTCTTTTTCTATAAAAACTATTTCTACATTTAGTCCCCACATTGGTTCATAAAACAAAATGTTGTTAGTTTATATCCTCATGTATGAATTAGCATGATGTTTACAAATTCGATTATAGACGAACTAAATAAAAGATTCAGTAACTCTATGATTGCAATTTGTAGATTCATCTCAAAAGTTTTTTAATTACATGAACTCCATATATATTTTTTTACAAATATTTAGAATCCATTTCTTTATGTGATACATATAATATATTTTTTTACAAATATTTAGAATCCATTTCTTTATGTGATACATATTTAGTTCAATAGAATTAGGTTCATGTATGATAGTAGTTACAATAGGAAGAGCAGGAAGCCACACAATTAATGACAAGTGGAAAATAAAAGACTACATGAAATTAAAACTAATTATTAAGTTTGATTTATTTTTTGAAAGTCGACAATGGTGGCTTATCTAATTAGGTGATTCGGCATTCTAAGGATTTACTCACAAAACTTTGGTTTATCAATATAACAAATTTCATTTTTGTTGTGGCTTACATGGTGTATTAATGTATCGATACAATAATTGTGTGTGTCGATTTTGTAACTTGTGGTGATCGATTCTCGATTTTATTGGTTTATCAATGTATCGATACCACGTTTGTCTAGCCGACTGTTGAAGGGTTTTAAATGTTTAAGTTTTGATGTATCAATGGCTGTAAATGGCTTAGGATTTGTTTGAAAGTCATTATGTGTCAATGGTTGTAAAGTACGTGTATTTAGTATCAATCGTGATTGTTGGAACATTGTTTCTTGTTGTCATAATTGTTTATCAAAAAATCTATTAAGGTCGGTTAATATCAAATAGTAACCAAGTTTGAGATATGTTCTAATTTGGTACCTAAAACTTCATATCAACCATAAAAATCATCAAAGTTTTAAAACTGTTTCATTCTTATGTAATTTTTATGCTGAATGGAACACTTCTCAAACTTGGTTATTATTTTGTGGTTATTGTTTATGTTTAGTCATGCATTAACGGGTTGTACATAAACTTGGTTGAAATTAGTTGAATTCAGGGGTGGGTGTTTAAAATTAATGTACAACATTTTAATGCATAAATTGGTACTTTAAGCACAATAATTTTAGAAAATTACATAAGAATGAAACAATTTTGAAACTTTAATGATTTTTGTGATTAGTAGAAAGTTTGAGGTATCAAATTATAACACTCATGAAACTTGATTACTATTGGGTGACATATTCTCTAAAAAATATATCAAATTGAAGTCGTAAACAAAATGATTAAAACTGGTAGTTTTATAAGTGTGTTAAAAATTTGTTTTGCAATTTACAAGGAAACAAACGTTATGAAAAAGGCCCGTGAGTTACGTCAACAAAGTTAGATTTCAAGAACTTCCCTTATTTTTGAATTATTTACGAGAATGCCATTAATTTCATTTTAATTTGATGACATCATTATTGCTTCCTATACTTCCTATTTTAATCACTCTCTTACGATAACCTCCCTCTAGTACAATAACTACTAAGTATATTGAAACTTCAAATGAATTAGTTGCATTGTCACTTAAAAATCATATATACATTAAGTTGGCATCATTTATCAGAATAACATCAGTTCTTTAAAAGATAAATTTTGTATAATAAACTCATAAATAATAAAGATTATTGTAGTCCTTATGTTTAATCAACCAAAACACTTACACTCTCATGCACGCCTAGTAAATGAGGCTTTGTGTGCTGTTTATACTTCAACGTACCACTCTAATAGCTGGGTGGACTCGGTTTACATGATTTAGTAAGCTTGCTTACTTAACTAACATTTTACTACGTACTAACTTTACCAAGCCCACTAGCCCAATTACTATGCGATTACAAATACCATAACATATTACAAAGTTCTTAATCTTTAATGACCATCACTTTTTTTTAATGCTAACAATTATGGAATACTAAAATTATATAAGTCACCAACATTTAGATACCTACTAAATTTTTTTGATAAATTATCCTGCATTACATCCCACTTAGTATAAAGAAATGAAAGATAACTTGGTTATATACAAGAGTGCACACAGAACATGTGTATTTAGAATGGTATGATGTTTCTAATACTTTGTTGTCAAGGGAAGTTCAATCATCAAATAAAAATTGAATTCTTTTATAGCAAAGGTATTGAAAATGTGTACTTGTTACTAGATTTTTAGTATTTATTTTAAAAAAAAATCTTTATTGCGTTTGGATCTAACTTTCTTATAATTTTGATAGATAGGTTTTTTAATATTTATTTTATAAAAGACCAATTTATTACGTTTGGATCTAACTACCCTTTAATCTTAATCATACTCGTATTCAAGAGAAGAACTTATGTTCTTTACCGGTATATCAAACACAAATTAACATTACCACATTAAACAGTTATGAAAATTCTTCAAATCTTCTCTCAATATAAAATTTTCTCTCAGTTAAGACTCTATCAACTAAAAACGTCCCCAACAATGATTTAAAGATCCAAAAACTATTCACATGTTTCTTAACAGGTTAATGTTAGTCCCAGATTCGGACAACCCACCAAACTCAGTGATCGAAACCCATCCTTGAACGATTCCCCATTATTTCACGTTGGTTAAGTTGTATAAGATTTCGAGTTATTTTACTCCTTTATAATGCATCTATAACATTGTCTTAGATTTAAGAGGCAGAATCATTGAAGCAAATTGTACAACAACTATTAGCTTGTTGATAGAAATTTGAGTCACTTTTTATACTAATTGTGTAACAATTTAATTGACAACCGATATTCGTAACTGATTTATTTTAAAATTAAAATGATTAATGATATAATACCATTGTGATTTAGAATGTTTTAAGTTTTTATTTGAATGTGATTATAATTAATATTCAAATTGATTTAAGTTGTGACATTCTGTCACCAAACATATATACATTCTTATATAAGACATCTTAGGGGACGTTTGGTATGACTGAATCACAAAGAATGAAAATGCAGGAAAGAATTGAATGACAGAGAAAGAGAATGACTCTGAAATAAGAGAATTGATTTCACTGTTTGGCAAAAGTAGAAAATAGAGTGTCAGAATCGGTTAAAAAATTCATTCATTTGTTTGGTAGAATAGAGAATGATATTTTATTATTATTTTTATTTTATCTTCTTGGTTAAGTTGATTATTTAGTTTCTTTAACAATATGTTGTCATGTAATTACACTTTTGCGAATTCATGTTTTTTGTCATGTACAAGTATGTTATATTATCTTTATAATGAAACAATCATGACTAGAAATAATAATATTACAACAAATACACACACTTTATATATGTTGACGTATGTGTCCGGACGACACGTCTTGGGACCAAGAACCTCCATCACTCCGGAGGTCATTGCGGAAGGTGGTTCGGATATTACGGATTATCCCACCTAACCCAGAGATATTACGGGATTGTGTCTCCGCGCGTGCAGCACCAGCAGCTATAAATAGCCAACCCCATCTCCCACATAAAGCAGGTTCTACACTCTCTCTCTACATTTTACTTCATCTCTCTACAAACAAAACACAATGCATACACAATTACACCTACTAAATCCTTTATAACGGAGGCTCTGACTAGACCGTCGGAGGGTGGTTCCCGGGGCTTCGGCCTCGGGACCCCTTCTAACGGGTTCTTTCATGTTTGACAGTATGCTTTCAAGATCGGGACAAGAACGGATGGCACGTGAGAGCCGTCAGGATTGACCCGGCGGAAAAATGCTTCAACATTTGGCGCCATCCGTGGGACTCGTCATTCACTCTACCGGAGCTAAGGATGATAAGTCTCGTTTCGAACTTACTGCTTCGGAGGTGGTTCTTCCATCTTCCCTTCGGTATGACTCCAACCGGAGGTGGTTCGTCCATCATCCCTTAAGAGGATATTGATAATCTCCTGCAACCCGTCGGAATAGTATGATGCTCTTAATATAAGGTGGTTCTTCCATCATATAAGGACCGGTATGAATGACATGTACGGGGTCGTTTGGTGTTATCTCCTTCGGTATTTTGCCCTCCGTCTACCCTTCGGGATGAGGGATGAAGAAGATAGGCCGGAGTAACCTGTAGGCGGTTCTCCCATCGTTAAAGTACTGGTGTGGAAGACATGTAGGGGGTTGTTCCAGCGACCTACTATGGATGGGTCACATTTTCAGTCCGGTGGCCGTTCGGTGTCAACGTCCGACATGAATATCAAGTATAGACGGGCGGTATGAATCGTCCGGTTTGATTTCCTCCGGTCAAGTTGTTCTAATAAACTGTCTTGTTCGAATACACTGTCTCGTTCAGTCACATGGTCTCGTCCGGATGTTATGACGTCCAGAGCTTTGTTTCTGGGGAAAAAGATGGGTTTACGATCGAGTTGTCACACTCTAAATGGCGGGGAAGCTTGCTTGTCTGATTCGGTTTCCAGAAAACAGGTTTACTCTTGTTTTGCATCAACCTCATTGCGGTGAGTATCTAACTTTCTTTATATGTTTAACCCGAAATGAATTTTTATATGTTTGGATATCTTAAAGTAAAACTTGAAACTGGGCAATATTATGTCTTCACAAGATTTGATTATTGCATGGCATGTTGTAGCATGGGTAGATCTTGTATTCACGATTAACCAATTAGCGTGTAGAATATTGAGAGTTTGTGATTATAGAATGGAAGATGCATGGTACCATTGATTTAGTTTTGTATAAATTTTATAACAACAAAATCTTTGGGAAGATTGCATTGTGGATTTGCTATGCTTGTCTCTAAGTTATGCAATGTACTTTTTGTAGATGTACAACTGCATATACAACTCTATATTTAACTTGCTATGCCTATCTACAAATACATGCATAAGGTACTTGTTACCTTTGACTTTAGAGTAAGCATGGGAAATGAAAGTCTAATATAAATAGCTATTGTTCATGCCTAGTTGACAGTGACTACACAAGTAATGTTACAATATCTTTTATTTTAGATGAATAATAAGTAAACTGTTTATAGAGTGAATAAAGGTTTTCTGATGCCCATCCTCTTTATTGAATAAAGCTAAGGCTATTAATAGGCCTTACCAGAAAAATGTTCTATCCTAAAGAAACGGTAATATTAGGCGTTCCTAAACGTATATAGACCAAACGTACATAATACCCGGTTAAACTAATACCAAGTCAACCCATCAAGATCACCCAACAAAAGAGCGAATGCATGTTGTAAAAGAAAAGAGACTTGAAGTAGGTAAGCACTCCTCTAGCTTCTTCGATAATTAGAACTTCGAGAAACTTATAATAAACTCTCATGTTAGGTTTTTCGCCCTTGCTTTTTATCTTTGAGAATTGAGGCAGTCATTAAATTTTTATATAACGCAGTTACACGGGCATGAGTATATTTGTTGATCGTAATAGCTTTTTCTGTCTACAATGGTGATTTAAAACTTAGTTAGGATCAAACTCACATGTGGTTTAATAAATGTACTCTGGTTTAAACCTCATCACATGCATGGCTTTGGTGAATTTGTGGCGCATGAGGATATAATATGTATACATGTTTGTGGTTATGGGACCCGACTTTGTAAAAACTTGCGAACCACATGATTGATTGAAGTGCCAGATAAACTATAAGAGTTGGGTTGTATGACTTACATGTAACAAAATATGGTACAAATGAGAAATGAGTAGTATGGATAAGCACATCTAAGATGTCTCTTTTTAGAAGAGACAAACTATAAACCTCACATGCAAAAATACCCGACGAATGCTTTCTTGAGGGTGGAGAGTTGAAATACTCTCTACCTACAAAGCTAGACAACTCATTGAGAGTTGAAATAGACTTGTGACTTCACATCGCATTGGATATCCTTGGGAAAAACGTTTGTGGGACTATGTCCTACTCTGAATCTTTCTTAAATTTTAATGTATAATATTTCTCCTCAAACATACTTTTGATTTTTTTATATATATATATATATATATATATATATATATATATATATATATATATATATATATATATATATATATATAAAGAAGAATCTTTAAAGAACTCAAAAGATGCTAGCTCCATTTTTGCGTATGTTGAGATAAATTCATAAACATATAACCAAATATTTGTATTCTTCAAGATGTGTATATTTCTAAAAGATATTTTTGTAAGAATAAGAATTATACATGCTTGTTGTCATATTGCTTTCATTATCTTTTGGACTACGATAATAAAATCGTCAAAGCTGTTAGTACTTAGTAGCACAAGTTACATGCTTTCAAGCATGTTTTACATCTTAACATGCATTCAAAATATATATGTGAAAACGCCTGATAGTATTATTTACTTATTACCTGTAAAATACATACGTTATAGAGGTTTACAACTTGATCATGCACATTAACAAGTGTTTTCTTTCGCAACAGTGTTATAAAAATTTATTGTGACATATACAAGTCGGTACGTATACCCCGATACACTAATTATGTACCATGATATAATAAGATGCTTGGGCAACAGGTAAAAATGATAATGCCTAATGGTCTATTACTTTTTGGGCAAGCCGCTATTCGTTTTGTGCTTTATACATATCACGGCAGTTTTAACTGGGCTTATAATATTTCTTGGTCAAATATTGCGCTTGTATGCTAGTCTAGTGGGATGTCACTGAAAGTAGACTAAGGTAAGTGATGGGCCTCTTTTATGCCAACTCATATGTAGAAATATTGACTATTTAAAAAGCATTTGCAATTTTCATCAACACAAAGACGTAAGAAGCCTACTCGATATCACGATCACTCTCACAGGCTATCACAAAAATTCAAACTTCAAAGAAAAATATATTTGTTCATGGAGAACTAGCACAACATACTTGAATGATTTTTTCACACATCATTTTACATCACTATTAGAATATTGTGGGAGCACTTTATGGAAGATAAATGTGCAGACTAAAACACATCATATTAAATTACTTGAATAATATTGGGACAGTATGATAGAGATCGTTAATGACAAGGTCTGGTCACTGGATTTGTCATAGCTATTAAATTGCCAGTTATTTTCTGCCTATGACATCCGGATCATTAATTGTCCGGCCGATAAACCTTCGTCTATTGTCGGTACAGATGACAATTGCTTTTGCCATTACATATTAGGCTTCAAGTGTTAACTTTCTTAACTGCTTTTTACCGGAAAACAAGTTGCTCGACATAATCCTATATTCAGGATCAAATGTGTTTTTTGGCACGGCCCAATCTTATGAAACTGAAAGGACTATATAAATGCTTTTATTACGTGATAAACGGACATACACCTAAAAGTTTTGCTAAAAACATTGCTTTTCACCTCTGAAAGTTTTTGTCTTTCAGCCACCATAAATCACACGAGTGTCTTGAAATATGAAAGGAAAATTAAAAGATCTTATCTGGATATTTAAGTAATATGGTGGTACAGATTTAAAATATTAAGACAACAATGTTTGATCAATGTCTTAAAGTATTGTGACATAATAGCCAAATCCGAAGAAACACCGCATGTTTGATAATTCACATCCATGGGTAAGCATTGTTGTTATTTGTCAATAATGTTTTACTTGAGTTCAACGGTACTAGTGAGTTATAGCACCGCTGAACTGGGGGGAGTGTATAGTGGTATGGCACCTTCCGTCGGTTGCGTTACGGTTTCGTTGTGGCCTATTTTGTATTAATACATGTGAAATATTGTATTTGTCATAATTAACGGGAGAAAGCAAAAGCTTTCATGTTTTATTTGGCAGAATTAGCAAGCATGAGATAATGACTTTGTGGGTATCAAAGTGTGATCGAAGAAAGCAATAAACACCAGGTTTGATACTTAACATCCATGGATAATATTGTCATTATCGGTTGACCAAGTTATCTAATACCATGTTCTATTTAAGTTTAATAATACTAATGAGATATAGTACTGTGTGAAGTTCCACGTTCGTAACAAGTACAAGGATAGAAAACCAAAGATAGAAATTAAATTCCGAGCAACACGATTGGATGCAGAAACATCTTTCGGATGCCGGATAAAATTTGGATGCCGAGTGCACGTCCTGCGGATGCCCGAGCAACATCGATTGGATGCCGAATGAAATGAAATTTCGGATGCCGAGTGCAAAGTCACAACGGATGCACGGATGTTACGACATTCGGATGCCCGAATGCAAAGACATTACGGATGCCTGGATGTGACGACATTTCGGATGCCCGAGGAACATTAGTCGGATGCCAGAGCAACACCTTTCGGATGCCCAAGTGCAAAGCATTTTGGATGCCCGAGTACAAAATGATCTCGGAAGCCCTTGTACAAAATGATCTTGGGAACTCCGTAGATAAACTAAAAGCGGCCGGTGTGTCGATGTCTACTCCGGAAGACCTTGGTGTAAGCGTCTCAAACATATAAACTTGTACCTCCAGAGCTATGTAAGTAGCAACGGTAAAATAAAAAAAAAAGAGCAAGTGTTTGGTGTACATTTATGATCCAAACTTAAATCAAACATACAAGCTTATACCTCCGGAGCTATATGAGTAACAATTGTAATAAAACACAAGTGTCTGGTATAGGTTTGTGATTAATAAACAAATGATATATGACGGCGCATCACAAAATAATGATTATGGTAGAAAAGCTATGTTTTATTTGTGCAGGAAACAAAGGGATGATGGAAAAGACATGTCTCGCTTTCGGATCTAACGATGTTTAAGTATAACATCATTGACCATAGGTCAACAATACTATACTGGGGGGACATGACGGCATATGTGGTCTAATAGACCAAACTCGCTTTATGAAGCAACGACTTATATGCCACTTAGTAAGGTCATTGAATGGAAGGCATATCCGAATGATAAAGACCGAAAGGTCATAAGGTACTCTTTAAGTATTACATCATTAGTCTTTTACTAATAATGCAATACTGGGGGGACATGTTGATGTATGTGTCCAAAGGACACGTGTTAGAGGAAAGAAGATATATTGGTGTCGAAGGGCACATGCCGAAAGGGAACACAGGACACGTGCCGAGAGGCAGATACGATACTTATCTGAACGACGTGGGCCGAAAGGCTTCAGGACACTCTCTAAGTATTGCACCATCGGTCTTTAGCCGATATTACAATACTGGGGGGACATGTTGACGTATGTGTCCGGACGACACGTGCCGGACCGAAGAACCTCCATCACTCCGGAGGTCATTGCCGGAAGGTGGTTCCCGGATATTACGGGATTATCCCACCTAACCCAGATATTAGGGGATTGTGTCTCCACGTGACCTGACACCAAAGCTTGGCTATAAATAGCCAACCCCATCTCCCACATAAAGCAGGTTCTACACTCTCTCTCTACATTTTACTTCATCTCTACAAACAAAACACTATGCATACACAATTACACCTACTAAATCCTTTATAACGGAGGATCGACTAGACCGTGGAGGTGGTTCCGGAGCTTGACCTCGGGACCCCTTCTAACAGGTTCTTTCATGTTTGACGATATGCTTTCAAGATCGGGACAAGAACGGATGGCACGTGAGAGCCGTCAGGATTGACCCGGCGGAAAAATGCTTCAACAATATAGTAGAATAATACAATATTTTTGTAACAAACATTGGCTATAACAAACATTATACAAGAATGGTGGCTGGAAACTTTGCTACAACGCATCGTAGTGGTATCGTTAGACAACCAACCAAACTCATCATAACAAATGTTCTATCAAAATTCCATTGGTATTGTTAGACAACTAATTAATAATATCATGGAGGCTTATGTATACATGAATAGAACAAGGTTGTACTAACCGTGCTTGCTAAAAAATGTTGACCCCTAATCAGATATTAAATTACATCATCGTCTCATAATACAAACAATATTTGCCACATTTGATGTGGAAATAAAACATCAAAACCTTTGTGGTGCATTATCTAAGATATCGAAGGTTCTTGTCTAGAATAAGCTTCCGCAAGCCAAGGCATCGAAAACATTGGTGATACATGTTACTCTGGAAGTTTATGTATAATTATTAGTAGCTGAGAGCCTCTTGACCCACTGGCTCTCATTTATTGACCATGAAATCAGGTTCACCATGGCACACCATCTCAAGTTCAAAAAGGCTACAGCAAGATTACAATAAAAAAAACCTTCACCATAAGATAGTACCATTAAAAATTACTTCATAAATAAAAACTTTACCAACATAACAATAAAATGTCAAAGAAATATCCATAAGATAATACTAAATATATTATTGAGCAAAAAAGTGTGTAACAAAGTAAATCTTAATGAGCACCTAATTTAACAGACCATCCCATTCAATATATATAGGAACATCCATATCAACATCAACGAACCACAATGAAGATTGCGTTAGCCGCTCATACGACAGCTATCATGGCAACTCGTTTAGTTTGGATTTTCCGTTGAAACAAAGGTGTTCTCTCCATCTACGTACAATATACGAGTGGTGTTTAGCCGTATATATTTATAACAAAGTCAAGACCACCACTGATCGTTAGTAACAACTATACCCTTGGATCCAATTATTTTTGTTTTTCCAAATATGGTGTGTGATTAGTTAACATCTATAAGAAATTAAAATATTTTGAAAAAGATGTAAAAACCATGTAACATGTAAACTAAACTTTGTTAAGGAGTTAACTGAAGATATCGTGAGGATATCATTACTTCATTATTGTTACAGATGACGTACATAAAAAACTAAACTTTGCTAAGGATAAAGCATATATTAAATTATAACAGTAAAATCAAAAACCCATATATTTACCTCAATTGATGTGGAGAATCACAAGTACGTAGGATGAACTGATGAACTAAATTGGGAGAGAAAAATGGCTGCTCTAGGGTTTTCTTTTAATCGTTTATGATGTTTTGTGCATTGCACATGTTAGGAATGTATATCCCTTTTTTTTTACTGGACTTTTTTCATTCTTTGAAGAATGAATATAGAGAAACACTCCTTCTTAAACTCTCATTCCTCACCTTTCTCCACTTTTTTTAAAGAAACAAAAGGAGAGAATGAGAATGGTAATTTAATTCTCTATTTTCATTCTTTATGTCAACAAACATGGGAATGAACCCTCTTTTCCTTTCTCATCTTTCCATTCCAGTGTACCAAACATCCCCTTACAGAATCACTTCCAAAAAAGTACGAGAAGTGAAAATCATGAAGTAACACCTCAAATCGTCTACTCATACATAAATATATATTCAACCCTTCACCTCAATACCCAACGACTACCTGACACACACTATAACGAGAAATCTCGCTATCAAGGATAACCAAAATGTGTTTTTAGCTACTATTAACACTCGCTTTTTTGCTCATATTAACACTCGCCGACCACTAATGTGTATCACCAAATTCTAGCTATCGCCATAGTATAGTGCATGTACCATGCTAGTTATTATAGAAACATAGATAATAAATCAACAAATTTGATTTTGTTCAATTTTTAATGTCAAAACAATAGATACATCTTAATTAACGCCAAAACTCTCATAACCACACATTTAATTTGAACACTAAAATCGTTCATATAGGCAAGGAGTGGTGATAGGCATGCCTAAATTACATGCCTAATTTTATGCCTAATGAGGATCTTGAAACACATGTCAAGATCAATAGTATGTAATGAGAGAAAGAGAGAGATAGTGCAATCCACATGTCACTTATTTAATGAGTTAGGCTAATCTTTAGGCTTATATTTTACGCATGTGAATCATTTTATCATGTTCTAAAACAAAGAAAGGGATGCCATCATGTTCTAAAGCTAATATTTAACACACTTCATACCTATACTACATATAATAGAGAAACGGTCAAAGGTGAAAAGTTGAAAAGTTGAATTGTTAGAATTGGTCAAATGAGAGAGAAATGCATAGTGTAATTAATACTCTTATTAAAACACCCAATTACTTAAAAGTACAATAATTTATTCACATTGTACAACCAATTAAAAACACATCTACCAAATTAAAAATAACCCAATTAAAACACCCCTAACTAAAAAGTACAATAAAATTTTCACAATATACAATTTAAACAAGCTACAACATAATCCAAAATATAAATTAATTTAAAACGCTAATTAATGTTATTTTTAAAATACCCTAAAATGAAAAAGTACGAGTTATTATACACATTATACAAATTAATAAAACACACAAAGCTTCATACAAGCTAACAAGTTGATGGTACATAGAGTTTTAAAAATCGGACCGGACCAACGGGTTCAACCGGGAAGCGGTGTCGCCACCAGTTCGGCTAACCAATAAAACACATTCGAAAACGAACCAGAGAGGATCCGTTGAAACCGATACAAAGTGGTGAATCAGGTATCATCGAGATCTATTTCTCCGGTTAATCGTCACAAGGTACTCGCCGCTGCAAATGAAACTATTAATATATATATATAAAATCAGGCTGACCCGGGACGCTTCAAACCCGGTGGGTTGACCCGGTTTAATTTGACCCGTTTTTACCCAACCCCGTCAGATTGACTCGGTTTAAATCGACCTGTTTTTTGACCGGAACGGTTCAACCGGTTGAACCACCGGGTCAAACCGGGTTTAAAAACATTATATTTAATCCCCAAATCTTCAAACTTTTATTATTTTTCGTTTATAACCCATAAACATTTTTAACACAAAACGATTTGTCGCTATAAAATCATTGCTATGCACGGATACTCGTCTAGTGCATACAAATAGGTATTAGTTATTTGAGTAGCTTTGAAAGAAACTTGATCTATGATGACTAGATATGGTTCTTTTTTTTTTTTTTTTTTTTTTTTTTTGTTAAAACCTATTTAGTCCCACATTGGTTCAAAGAAGAAAATGTTGGTAGTTAATAAACTATTTTAGTTTAGATAATATGATGTTTACACAATTGGTTATGTATAAGCTAAATTAAATATTTAGCAACTCCATAACCATGATGCGTGAATTCATATAAATTCAAAACCTCTTTAATTACATGAACCCCATATATTTTGATCGTTGGTTTTCATTTTTGTAAAATTGTCGATGCTAACACGGATTCGATTGCAAACCACTATGAGAGACCATGAAGAAAAACTTTAGAACTCATGACTTCACAATAAAGAAAAATCCGATTGGTTATGTGAATTAGTTATGATGTTTACACGATTGGTTATGTATAGGCTAAATTAAATATTTAGCAACTCCATAACCATGATGCGTGAATTCATATAAATTCAAAACCTTTTAGTTACATGAACCCCATATATTTTGATCGTTGGTTTTCATTTTTTGTAAAATTGTCAATGCTAACACGGATTCGATTGCAAACCACTATGAGAGACCATAAAGGAAAACTTTTAGAACTCACGACCGCACTAAAAGAAAAATCCGATTGGTTATGTGTGAATTAGTTATGATGTTTACGATTGGTTATGTATAGGCTAAATTAAATATTTAGCAACTCCATAACCATGATGCGTGAATTCATATAAATTCAAAACCTTTTTAGTTACATGAACCCCCATATATTTTGATGCGTTGGTTTTCATTTTTTGTAAAATTGTCAATGCTAACCTGGATTCGATTGCAAACCACTATGAGAGACCCGTGAAGAAAAACTTTTAGAACTCACAGCTTCGCACTAAAAGAAAAATCCGATTGGTTATGTGTGAATTAGTTATGATGTTTACACGATTGGTTATGTATAGGCTAAATTAAATATTTAGCAACTCCATAACCATGATGCGTGAATTCATATAAATTCAAAACCTTTTTAGTTACATGAACCCCCATATATTTTGATGCTTTGGTTTTCATTTTTGTAAAATTGTCAATGCTAACCTGGATTCGATTGCAAACCACTATGAGAGACCCGCGAAAGGGAAACTTTTAGAACTCACAGCTTCGCACTAAAAGAAAAATCCGGATTTTCTTTACACGATTGGTTATGTATAGGCTAAATTAAATATTTAGCAACTCCATAACCATGATGCGTGAATTCATATAAATTCAAAACCTTTTAGTTACATGAACCCCAATATATTTTGATGTGTTGGTTTTCATTTTTGTAAAATTGTCAATGCTAACCCGGATTCGATTTCAAACCACTATGAGAGACCCGCGAAGGAAAACTTTTAGAACTCACAGCTTCGCACTAAAAAAAAATCCGGATTTTCTTACACGATTGGTTATGTATAGGCTATTTTATGTTTTTAAACAAGATTTTGTTTCTGTTTTTGAATCATCAAAAGGACGAGAAAAATGTTTTGCTTTGCTTTACCTTGTACGCACTCTATTTCCAAGCGTTAATTACTGTCGTATTTACCCTAAAAAAATGTTTAATTTTTAATTTTTTTCCTTTATTTTCCTTTGCAAGCTTAATTTTGTCACTTAAAAAAAAAGAAAAGAAAAAAGTCAACGTTATTTGGTTGTCAATCATTTAGGTTGCTTTCAATATCCATCATTTGAAGACCTCGAAGACATACATCTACTTGCTACCGGGCGCATATTCATCGGGAAATTAGTTGTAGCTTTATCCATCAAGTTTCTTACTCCAGTCTGAGTTTTTTTGATTCCGGCGCTCGAATCCCAAAAGGGTATTAGAGGATAGATTAGTAGGCCCAAGCTCGTTTGTAAGCTTAGGGTTCGTTAGTGTAATATATTACAAAGTTTCTAATCTTGAATGACCATGACTTTTAAAGTTTCTAATCTTGAATGAAGATCATTTTTTTTAATGCTAACAGTTATGGAATACTAAAAATGTATAAGTCAACAGCATTTAGATACCTACTCGATTTTTTTAATAAATTATTCTTGCATTACATAGAAATGAAAGGTGACTTCGTTGAGAGGATTAACTTGAGTCAAGTTGAGGTATTATGAGCCATTGGATCAAATTCAATGGTTCAAATCAAAAGTAGTTCTTTTGATTTGAGCCATTGGATTTGATCCAATGGCTCATAGTGCCTCAACTTGACTCAAGTTGATCCTCTCAACTTGAGATGATCTCACTCTCTTGGTTATATACAACAGTGCACATGGATCATACGTATTTAGAATGGTATGATGTTTCTAATACTTCGTTGATAGCATAGTATTAAAATTGTGTACTTGTTACAAATTTTTAGTATTTATTTACAAAAATAATCTTTATTGCGTTCGGATCTAACTTTCTTATAATTTTTATAGATGGGTTTTTTTTAAATTTATTTTATAAAAGACCTTTTTATTACGTTTGGATCTAACTACCTTTTAATCATACTCGTACTCGTATTCAAGAGAAGAACTTATGTTCTTCATCGGGGTATATCAAACACAAATTAACATTACCACCTTAAACATTTATGAAAATTCTTCAAATCTTCTCTAAATATAAAATTTCCTCTAAGTTAAGACTCTATCAACTAAAAACGTCCTCATCAATGATTTAAGATCCAAAACTATTCACATGTTTCTTAACAGGTTAATGTTAGTCCCAGAGTCGGACAACCCACCAAACTCAGTGATCGAAACCCATCCTTGAACGATTCCCCATTATTTCATGTTGGTTAAGTTGTATAAGATTTCAAGTGATTTTACTCCTTTATAATGAATGTATAACATTGTCTTAAATTTAAGAGGCAGAATCATTGAAAGCAAATTGTACAGCAACTATAAGCTTATTGATACAAATTTGAGTCACTCTTTATACTAATTGTGTAACAATTTAATTGACAACCGATTTTCGTAACTGATTTATTTTAAAATTAAAAGGATTAACGATATAATACCATTTTGATTTAGATTGTTTTAAGTTTGTATTTGAATGCGATTATAATTGATATTCAAATTGATTTAAGTTGTGACATTCTTTCACCAAACATATATACATTCTTATATAAGACATCTT
Organism: Chrysanthemum lavandulifolium; assembly: GCA_022545495.1. Lineage (NCBI taxonomy): Eukaryota > Viridiplantae > Streptophyta > Magnoliopsida > Asterales > Asteraceae > Chrysanthemum > Chrysanthemum lavandulifolium. The sequence goes on from CM040241.1 coordinate 18,741,602, forward strand.
ACAGAATCACTTTCTAAAAAGTACGAGAGGTGAAAATCATGAAGTAACACCTCAAATCGTCTACTCATAAATAAATATATATTCAACCATTCACCAAACATATATACATTCTTATATATATTCTTATATATGATTATGTATATTTTTTTTGATAAAACTCATTTAGTCCCACATTGGTTCAAGGAAGAAAATGTTGGTAGTTATTAAACTACTTTAGTTTTTGTGGTTCATGTGGTGTGAATTAGTATGATGTTTACACATTTTGTAGTGTAAAGCTAAATAAAATATTTAGCGATTATGATGTGTGAATTCATATAAATTCAAAACTTTTTTAATGACATGAACCCCAATATATTTTGATGTGTTGGTTATCATTTTCGTAAAATTGTCAATGCTAACCCGGATTCAATTGCAAACCACTAGGAGAGACTCGTAAAGAGAAACCTCTAAAACTCACGGCTTTACGTTAAGAGGAAAAATCGATTTTTTTTTTGTCATTTGCGAGACTCGAACCAGAGTAAAACCCTTACCTAAACTCCAAAAAGAACTCAGATAGCCAATTGGGCTATGATGTTTACACACTTGGTTGTGTAAAAGCTAAATAAAATATTTAGCAACTCCATAACCATGATATGTGAATTCATATAAATTCAAAACTTTTTTAATGACATGAACCCCAAATATTTTGATGCGTTGGCAATCATTTTCGTAAAATTGTCGATGCTAACCCGGTTTCGATTGAAAACCATTAGGAGAGACCCGAACCCGGGTAAAACCCTTCCCTAAACTCTAAAATAAACTCAGATGGCCAATTGGGCTAAGTCAGTTAGTTTTCCTCCTTGGTAGCTTTATTGTTGGTTTTTTTGTATATTCTTTCTGGCATTTCAACTCCTTCTTGGGCTTCTGTGAATATAAACCAGGTTTTTAAAAAAATGCGTTACCAAAAAGTACACCAACAACGTATTTTAAGGTGCGTTTGGTATGATGCCATGAATGAAAATGGGTATGAGTTTGATAGTAGTGGTGGGTCCCTCACCTATGAAATATCCATACCTAACTCTTTTGATGTATATGGAGTATGGATTATATCTATCATTCATTACCAAGTGGTGGGCCCCTTCATCTTAAACAAACATCTTTAATCACTTTCATAGTTATAGTCACATTTCCATAGTGAGATACCAAGACCACTGAATGCCTTAATCTCTAGGTGGACTGAGAGAGAAATAATAGGAAGTTAGAAACTACAATAAACAAAGGGACCATTAAAAAGTTTAAATGGATTATAAAATGGAAAAATGTTGCCTAATAGTAACAAAGTTTCATCACTGTTTCAATTCAATCACTCGAACTTTATATTAACCACAAAACCATTCAAGTTTCAATGGTGTTTCATTGTTGTGTAAAAGTTCAAAATAAGTACATTGATTGGTTGTACCTTGATAATAAACATCAACCATTCTGAATTTCACTAATCTCAAATAACTCAATGTACAACCAACATATGCACACTTAATATAAATATAAGTCACAAAATAATAACGAAGTTTGAGAACTGTTATTACAATAAATTTAGTCCATCGTTTAATAACTTAAGAGCGAGTAGGGCTTGCATCAAACTCCTAATGCGCCGATTTTAGTTCCTGCACATCCGTATTCCCTAACCAGCGTAACATCTTTACAACTCTAAATGAACCCATTCAACAAATATTAAAGAGGCCAGTATTATAAAACAAATGGATGCCATCATGTTCTAAAGCTTATATTTAACACACTTCATATGTAAACAAACAGATACCGATATTCAAGTAGCTTTGAAAGAAAATTGATCTATGATGACCATGTATATGATATACGTTGAGTGACTAAGGAACAAATGAGAAATAAAAATAAGATGAGAAAAATGAGAAGGAATTACAATCACTAACATTAGATGCATCCACAAAAATAGATGTATCTCCCAATTATTTCTTTTTTCTTATTTAAATTTTGTAGCTAGAATTTTTTGTCGATATTCTCATTTCAATAACTCTTCTCACTAGATTCATTCCCTAAGTTTACATAGTTAAACTTGCACATGTCACTAAATTTAGGGTGTGTTTGGTTTGACCCAATGCGATGAAGGAATGAGTATGGGAATGATATATGTTGTTTGTTTCACGGTAATCGGTATGGTGAAATTCATATATTTGGTATACATCAAAGGTGGCAAAAGACCTTGGTATGAATCTATCATTTTTGAAGAGCCCACCACTACTATCAAACTCATACCAATTGTGATTCCTAACATCAAACTAAACGGCCCCTTAACTACCTTCATTTCTTTTTCTATAAAACGATTTCTACATTTAGTCCCGCATTGATTCAAAAAAGAAAATGTTGGTAGTTAATATACTCAAGTGAATATGGAACATATGTTTGTTAATTAGTATGATGTTTACATGTCGGGATGTAGATAAACTCTATAATTACGATTTGTGAATTCATATAAACTCATAAACTTTTTGTCTTCTATATGAACTCCATGTATATCTTTCACAAAGATTTAGAATCCGTTTCCTTATGTGCTACATAGTTAGAGCATCTGTGACCTACTATGGCAACGTATAGAAAAAATATAAAATTGAGATATACCCGACTTATAAACTAGAGCTGGCAATCTAGATCCAACGCATCTAGATGGGTATATACAAAAAGTGATAACTTGTACGTTAACGTTAGTCTAACAAACCGGGTAGACCCAACATACTTCTTCTAACAACTTTAGAAGTGACCCAATTAGACCCATGAGGTGTTTAGACGAATATTAACGCATAAGTTTTACTTTTCCATATAAACCCATCTAGACCCGTTGGGTCTAGATCGCCAGCACTATTATAAACCTTTTGATTATATAAACCTATCTCCACTATAAATAAACTTTTTAAAGTTCTATATTTAACTCGATAAGTTATGTCACGAATCGATCGCATTAATGGGAATGGTGTTGTTTTCGCACGTTATGTCCGCCCACCCACATTGTAATCCAGACTCATTCAGTTGTTTTTGTACCGATTAAGTTTCTTTCTATTGCTTTTGTGAGAATGATGTAGGTTTGTGCTTTACATTGAAAAAGATGAAAAATGAAGAACAAAAGAAAAGTATATCCAAAGTGGTAAATATGCTTCGGGTGTGATTGAGTCTTTCTTGACTTGGAGCTCGGTGGCGGCTCAAGTCCCATAAAGTTGGTTATTATCTTATGATGACATATTGACATGTTATGTGCTACTGAGTTCACCACAAGCCAAGTCCTTAAGTTGATCATGTTAAGCTATGCTTGAACGGGGATTTGTTAACTTGACGAGTTGTTTTGAATTATGCTAAGCTCGGTGAGAGAAAGACTTGGACGAGTGTGAGCTTTAGCTAAGATATATCACTGTAGTAATTAGTACAAATACAATCTAATAAAAGAAAAACTTTGTGTGTATTTTTTTACGTTAAACTTAAAACATTGGTAATCCTAGGAGCTAGGGCTGTAAACGAACCGGACGAACACGAACAGAGCCTTGTTCATGTTCGTTCATTTAATTTTAACCGGACAAATAAACGAACACGAACACTTAAACGGACGAATTTTCTTGTTCATGTTCGTTTATTAAGAAAATGAGTTGTTCATGTTCGTTTATGTTCGTTCATTAAGATACTAAACGAACGCTACGAACATAAACGATCGAACATAAATGAAATTAGACAAACAAACATAAACTTTATTAAATTATGCACAATATATTATTTTGTAAGTGCGTTGTTTTGTTTAAACAAACAAATTTTAAAATTATACAATTAAAAGATATGATATACGAACATAAATAAGTAAATGAACATAAAGGAACCTTAACGAACGCATAATCGGACGTTCATGGACATAAATGAACGGACGCGGCTTTTGTTCGTGTTCGTTCATTTAACTAAACGAACATAAAATATTGTTCATGTTCGTTCATTTAATAAATAAACGAACTTTTTACCGAACGGTTCATGAAATGTTCACTGAACGTTCAGTTCGTTTACAACCCTACTAGGAGCACTACGTGTGGTAATGCCAAACCCGACGTTGGTCAGACGTGGCCTTCGCATTGAAGGTGTTACCACACCGGGGAGGGAGCAAAACCAACGATGTTGGTTTGGGTGTACCAACATGTGTTGAAAACGGTTTCTTTTTTTCTTTCTCTTTTTTTTTTTTTTTTCTGATTTATATGTGTGTGTATAGTTGATTGTGTGTCTGTGTTGACTGTGTGCGTACAGTGTGTGCACCAAAAGTTTTAAATCTTATAAATGGGGATATGAATGGGTTTAGCAAAAGTTTATTTTATTTTATTTTATTTTATTTTAATTTAATAAATGAAAATTAGTTTGTTTGAAAAAATAGAAGAAAAAAAAATAGTGGGTCTCAAGAAGTTGGTGCTAATATTGTTCTAAGTGAGAGGTTATTTTGGTGTGTTGATATTAAAGTGTGAATGATGAAATAATGCTTAGGTGAAAGCACTTTTTGGTGTTATATGTGTTACGAAACCTATCGCTCTAAATCGGATAATGACATATAGCTTTGAGGTTGTTAATATACAGCCCACTATATGATTCATTTGCCCCAAATCAAGCATGAGAAACTAGGGTTTTTCATAATTAACAACGAAACCCGAATTTGAATTTGGGTCACTTTAATTTTCGGATCCCGTAAGTAATACCCGAATTGTGAACACCCCAATGGGAAACACATTTTTCATACTGAAAGTAATACGCGTCAATGTTAAACCTATCCTATGAACAACCTCCTAAGCCCAACTATTGAAAGTTTGAAATTGAGTTTCCTCCGGGGCTCGAACTAGTTGACTTCATATTGTCGAAACGTGTCGGTGTGTTGCGAATGATAAAGTATTTAGTGAATAATCTCAAATCCAAGAGCATTGGCTTTAAGACTCAATATCACCTATCTCACTAACTTCAAAAGATAAAAACCTTTTACAAATGAAACTAATGCAGATTACGATAATGAAAATGCATGTAAATTCAAATCTTTTACATAACTTTATATGCTTCAGATGAATTAGTTGCATTGTCAATTAACAATAGTAGAGGTGTTCACGGGCGGTTCGGCTCGGTTCGGTTAGAATTTTAACTATCCATCGGGCGGTAGTTCATTTACTATCGAAACCGAACCGTACTAAGTGATAACCGGACATGCGGTACCGAAATGGCGGTTACCCGCGTTCGGTCACGGTTAACCATTTAAAAATTAATCGAATTGAATCGGACGAACAATGACATAAATTAGAACGTAATATGTCAATTGTAGTAAAACTAATAACATTGAAAAGATTTAAGTCATAATAATGTTGTTTCGTCGCAATAAAAGCACTCAAATTATCATATGTAGCAAAATAATTAATATTATTTATTTGACGTTTATAAGTACGATCACTTTAATCATATGTAATCCATGGACGTTAGTAAATGATCACATTAGAAAAATCGTTATACGATAAAAGTAATGCAATAAGATAATTAATACTTGTACATTTTAAGAATGGTTTGTTGAAACCTACATGTATATTATAAGCGGTTCGGTTCGGGTAACGCGGATAACTAAAAGTAAAAGCGAAACCGAACCATGATAAGCGGGTTTTCGGTTTCGGTTTTCTCGGTTCGGTTTCTTGGTTATCGGTTTTACGGTTTCAGATTGAGCGGATCGGCTCGGTTCGTCGGTTTCTCGGATTTTTTGAGCACCCCTAAACAATAGTATATACTAACTTGGCATCATTTATCATAGTAACGTCGATTCTTTATAGGATAAACTTTGTATAATAAACGCATAAATGATATAAATTATAGAATACTAAAAATGCATGAGTAAACAACATACTTACTAGATTTTTTTCAAAAAAAAACATTCTAGAATTACATCCCACATAGGTTAGAGAAGGGAAAAGTAAGTTAGTCATGTACAACAATGCACATGGAACGAATGTGTTTAGAATGAAATGATGTTTCGTGTGCTTTATTGCTAGAAAAGTTCAATATATAAAAGTAAAAATTGAACATCTTGTTAATTGATATCTCGAAAATTTTATAATATTTTATAATATTTATTTTAGAAAAGGCTATTTATTTTACAAAAGGCCTTTTTAAGTAGGGTATTTCTAATGTGTGCCCTTGGGGCATAGGATAAAATGCATTTATTACCTTAAGATTCTTCTTGGGATACTCATTAAATATTAGTATTACTTTTACTTTTTGTGTTATACCAATACTACCCTATTTTTTTTAAATTAAATAATTCAACTAAATGAATCAGATACTCCAACAAATTTATACAGTGGTCAATGATAGTTCAAAAGGTAACTAATATATTCAAACAAAACAAAGAGTCAACTAAGTAGAGTATTCGAACAACGGCAAAAAGTATCAATAGTAGCTAATTAGATCAAACAACAAACTTGATATATTTTAATATTTTAAACAAAATATTGGATTTAAGTTTTCATTTTCTTCGGCAATCTTCTTTTTCTTCTTAGCACGTCGTTGAGCAATACCGCGACCAATAATATTTTTATTATTCGGACAACCACTAATATAATGACCAGTACCCTTGCAGAGGCTACAACGTCTTACTTGTTTTGCAAATTCATTTCCACCTTTTGGACGTATCTTTTTTGGTCGTCCTTTTGGTGTCGACATAGGAGGACGTTTAACCAAATCAATTGAGATGGGACCAAGCTCAGAGTTGTTTGAAGGGGTTGAATCCATCAAAGTTGCTTCTTCGTGTGATGGAGAAATGTCTTGAAGTTGAACCTCATGCCGTCTCCAACGTGATAGCCAATACGTAGAAGGAATTTCAAAGCAATCTTTGTGTACAAAAACACTTAAAATATGACGACAAAGTGGTGATATGCCATATGCAAAATGCATGTTTTGTTGTTGACATCTCTTGTGCAATTGCCTCGCTCATCCATGGATCTTGATCGGTTAATATTGTTTGTGACGGTTTACCCATAAGTAAACAAAAATTCTGCAATTTTACAAAATAGTAAATATAGAGTTTTTAAATGTCTAGCTCTAATAACAGGGTACCCCTAATAACATGTTCACTACAAATGTTTATATATTTTATTAAATGTCTACAAGTCTAATAACCAAGTAACTAGCTCTAATAACATGTTCACAAAATAGTATATATTTTATCACAGATAAGAACGTCCCCTACGATATCATTTTTAACTCATTAGTGGATACGTGGAGTGGCATACATTGCTCTTGCTTTTTAAACTAACAGTATTAATATGTTGCACTACATCATAATGGTAAATATAGAGTTTTATGTTTAACGAAAAAAAATGAAGATTAACTTAAAGTACCTTGAAAAGCCATCGAAATGCCTTTGTTGTCTCGTTACGTAAAAGTGCACAACCAAGTAATATTGTCCTTCCATGATTGTCAATACCGACAAAAATCCCAAAAGGCATGTCGTACGAGTTCACCTTATATGTTGTATCAAATCTGACGACATCTCCATATTTTGGTACCAATCAAAGCGTGGGCATGAGACCAATATATATGTTCTAGCCTACTTTCCCATCAATTGTATATGTGTATTGAAAATTATGATTCTCAATTTTAGTTTGTTTACAATACTCCAAGAGGTCTCTAGCATCATTTTTTGAGTGCATTCTTTGAAATTTGTTTAGGAAATTATGAACATCTTTTACAAGGAAAGAAAGTTCTCCATGCCTCACATTTCTTTCAAGCTCCATAACACGCATAATTTGTCTAATTGATAACCCTCCTTCTTTCAACATAAGTATACGGTTTTCATCTTCTATTGTAATACATCGATACGATGGAAGAAAACGAACCTCTTGTGTGGACAATAATACATGATTATGCTCCGTGACGAATTGAGTAACTTGCCATTCCTCTGGGAATATGTCGTTAATTCTTTTCAATTTAATACGCATGTGAGCCTTGCATCCACATCTTGAAGAACCCCTATTTCTTTGTTTTTTAGAGTAGTCTACCACTTTTGCCTCTTGAGTTCCTTCACGATGACAAAAAAAATCGCGCCTTTTCTTTTCTCCAGTTTTCTTATTATTCACGAACCTTCCATATCGAACCGAAAATCCATTTATCTTTGCATATTTTTGGTAGAAAAGAAATGCTTCTTCTTCACTAAGAAAACATTGACCAATAAAAGGTGTGCCAAAAATTTCTTTGTGGCTTTCAACATCTTCTTCATTTGGTATTTCGTTTAAATCAAAGGCTAGTTCTTTCATCATAAAAAAGTGTACAAAAAGTTAAGTAAATTTTGGAAAGTGACTAGTCTAAAATTTGGAAGAATATGACAAGTCAAAAAGGGAAGTGAAAAGTTAAGGGTGCGTTTAGTTGGGGGAAAACACCCTTGTTTTCCACAAAATGTTTTGTGGAAAATAGAGATCGCGTTCAAATCAACGTTTTCCAACAAAATGTTTTGCAAAACACAAAATCCCCTATTTTCTAACTTAACATGGAAAATTACAAAACAAATTTTAGTTGTTTTCCTTGTTTTCCTTTGTAACCCACAACCCTCCCTCCCCTTTTCAAAATAGAAAACACAAACATCAACTAAACGCGTTTTTTATATTTTCAAGTGTTTTGTGGAGATAAATTTCCCTTCTAAATTTTTACAAAACTAGAGATAGAAAACAAGAGAATTTTTTCTCCAACTAAACGCACCCTAAGATTTGGTGGGAAGTAAAAATGGAGGGAAAGTATATTCAGGAGGGAAATTTTATATCGAAACACATTTGGATTTTTGGGAGGGAAGTTTTGAGAGTGATTGATTGTTTTAGTACTAGTATTTGTTATCTTACTTTTGAACCATTTTTGCCCACTGTATAAATTTTTGGAGTGTCTGATACGTTTAGTTGAATTATTTAATTGTAAAAAAGGGGTAGTATTGGTATAACACAAAAAGTAAAAGTAATAGATATTTAATGAGTATCCCAAGAAGAATCTTAAGGTAATAAATGCATTTTATCCTATGCCCCAAGGGCACACATTAGAAATACCCTTTTAAGTAATTGAGTATTCAAAAATTCATATACGTTTTTAGATTTTGTTTTTTTATATTTATTCTATAAAAGGTCTTTTTATTGCCTTGTAGATCTAACCAACTCATAACCTTAATTTTAAAAGTTTTCAAGAAAATAGTTTATCTTCTTTGATATATCAAAAAGATTTTAAGTTATTATCACAAAAGGGAGATAACAAAATTCGCAAATTTGATTTTGTTCGATTTCTAATGTTAAAACAACAGAAACCTCTTCATTAAATCCAATACTATATCATAACTATGCGACTTATTTGAATACTAAAATCGATCTTCGTTTGTAGGAACACGTATAGAGACAATATCATCTACAAATTCTATAACAAAGGGGTGCCATCATGTTCTAAAGCTGATATTTTACACACTTTATATGCATACAAATAGGTATTAGTTATTCGAGTAGCTTTGGAAGAAAATTGATCTATGATGACCATGATATGGTATAGGTTGAATTAGTTAAACTTGCACATGTCACTAAATGTAACTGCTGTTAGTTCTTTTTCGATGAAACCCATTCAGTCCCACATTGGTTCAAAGAAGAAACTGTTGGTGGTTTACTAAAGTGTATATGGCTCGCCTATTTGTGAATTCATAGACTATTTTTTATTCTATATGAACTCCGTGTATATATTTTACAAAGATATAGAATCTGTTTTTTTATATAGTACATGGTCAGAGCATCTACTAAGACCATGGGGTATGGTAACACAAACCCCCGCCAAATCCTATGTGGAAGCCAAAGTGGCGCCGCCACCCTCATGCCACCATACCCCAACCATATCTCGCCACTTCCCAAGCCACTTAAGTGGCGTGTGGGACTTCAGAAACGGACAGAATAAAAAAAAATTACCGTTGGGCCAACATAGTCACCATAATCAAGATCAACAATCAAAGGCTTTTCATGAACTATCATCCATGATACTAAACTTAATACGGTACGCGGACGAGGTGTCAAGGCGGCAGACACGGCAGCCGGAATTGTCACAGAATAACGCCAGCAGGTTTTGCTTTTATGTTGTTGGGGATATCTTTGGCTTTCATGTTATGTGGGTCGATAACGTTTATGTTGGGTCTTCTTGTTTTTTTTACTATATTCTTGGTGGTGTTGTTCTTCCTCCTATCTTGCCTTGGGTATTGTGTTTTTGTTTATCCAGATTTGGTTTTATGAAGTTTTTATATGCTACTAGTATAAATAAAGTTATTTACATATTGGGCTAATGGGCTAATGTGTTGTACATGAAATTGTTTTTAAGTTTTTGTAATAAGCTGTTTTACTGTTTACAAAATTATATGGCAATCTTTTATATTATGGTATGGTTTTGTTTTTTTTAAGTTTCATATTGTATTTTTATTTGAATAAATGAAATTAAGTTTGTTTGAAAAAATGTAAAAGAAAATAAAATTGATGATGGGTGGGCCTAAATGGCATGTTATGAGTGAAGGGGTGTTATGATGTATGAGTGTTAAAAGTGGAGATGTTGAGGTGGTGTGATGCAGACCTGAAAGGAAGATTGGCATGCCATGGTACCCCATGGTCTAAGGTAAAAAAAAAAAAAAAAAAAAAAAAATTAAGATATGTCACCAACTTATAAACCTTTTGGTCGTATAAGCCTTCTTAAAGGTCTATAAAGAACTCATTAAATTATGTCACCAGTCTATCGCATTAATGGGTATAGCATTTTACACCAATAGTGTTGTTTTTGACTCTTTGTACCTTCTGTGTATTCCTCCCATATTATAATTCATACTAGTTCAGTTGTTTTTGTATCGATTAAGTTTCTTTCTATTGCTTTTATGAGTATGGTGTAGGTTTGTGCTTTAAGTTGAAAAAGATGAAAAATTAATGATTCAGGAGAACAAAAGAAAAGAATATACAAAGAGGTAATATGCTTCGGATGTGTTTGAGCCTTGCTTGACTTGGAGCTCGGTGGCAACTCAAATCTTGTAAAGTTGGTTATATAATAATCCTATGATGACATGTTATGTGCTACTGGGTTGACCACAGCCCAAGTCCTTAAGTTGATCATATTAGGCTACGCTCGAACTCGATTTGTTAACTTGACTAGTAGTTTTGAATTATGCTCAACTCGGTACGAGAAAGACTTGGACGAGTGTGAGCTTTAGCTAAGATATCATTGTACTAATTAGTACAAATACCATCTAAATAAAGAAAAACTTTTTTTTCATTATTTTTTTATTTTTTATGTTAAACTTAAAACAATGGCATTACTAAATCCGGGAATGACATTAAGCTTTATGGTTGTTTAAATGTTTTCTTACAACCCACTATATGAGTCATTTGGCCCCAAATCAAGCACTAAAAACTAGAGGTGTCCGTGGGTTTGGTTTTCGGACTTTTTTGATACTTTTTTAACAAAATTGAAATATCCCCGTTTATATGAGTCATTTGGCCCCAAATCAAGCACTAAAATATGAGTCATTTGGCCCCAAATCAAGCACTAAAAACCGAGTATTCCGGATATATCCCATCACCAAGATAATATCCCCGTTTATAAGGCACGCTGTTAGCAACGAATTCCACATCCGGTGCTTTCCCCGTTTTGAGATCATTGAAAAGAGGCGATGCACGTAAAACATTTACGTCGTTATTCATCCTGGCGACACCAAAGAACGCATGCCAAATTCATAAATCTTGGGACGCGATAGCTTCCAATAAAATGAAAAGAGTTTTCCCGTGATCACCCCTACAAAATTGAGCTTTTAAAGTATGTGGGCAATTCTCCCACGGCCAATCTGTACAATCAATGCTTCCTATCATCCTAGGAAACCCATGACGTTCGTAGTGATGAGCATAGAGTTTGTTAATGTCAGTAACCGTCGGCTTTCGCAAATACTCTGCACTATATAACTCTATTATGGCCTAACAAAATTTTCGGAGACACTCACGAATTGTTGACGCACCCATTTCCACATATTCGTCTAGAGCATCAGCATTGACTCTGTATGCCAATTGACCAATTGACGAAGTACACTTCATCAATGGAAAAATACCAAGTACGCCTGCACAACTTGGAGTCTATTGAAAATAAGGTGAATGATCGGTTATATCTCGAACAATTCGTGTGAATAGTTTTCGGCTCATTCGAAACGATCATGGAATGCTTGATCGCCGTGATCCGGGGTCTCGCATAAGCGACCACTAAACGGTTATGAGCACCCAAACGATCCCTACTAACTTGGTTTCTTGAGAGTTTAGTTTGTGACGCTTGAAAGTCTCCCAACACTCTTCCATGAACATCATAAACTCGCTACTAACTTCATTTTCATCATCCGATGACGAATCGACAATGAATAGCTCGTAAGAATAAGAACTCATAGTGTGAAAATAATATAGAGAATGTGTGAAATGAGATTTGTGGATTTAAGTGTGTAAATATGTTGTGTATATAAGTGTGTTAAAAGATTTTTTTTTTTTTTTTTTTTTTTTTTTAAAGTTTCAAACCGTTGTCAAACGGTTGTATTTTGAATTTGGATCAAAAAGTCACAAAGTAGTAAATGTTTACTCGATCGAGGTGAGGACCAAGTTACCAAAAAAACACCCATGATCGATTGGGTGATTGGGGACTCACAGAAGGGCGATCGATGGTGAATCGATAGTGGGAGTCGATCTCCAACCCTTACTGCATCCAGCCTTAAGCAAATTCAAAATGGGTAAACTTGAACTAAAACCGAATCTAAATTCAAGTCATTTTGGTTTTCGGATCTTGTAAGTAATACCCGGATTGTGAACACCTATCTTAGTAACTTCACAACATAAAAACCTTTTACAAATGAGACTAATAATGCATATTGCGGTAGCGAAAATGCTTGTATTCTTATTACATAAGAACAATAATTTATATAAACTAATGTGATTCATTTTTTATACATTAAGTTGGCATCATCTATCAGAATAACATGATTTCTTTAAAAGATAAACTTTGTATAATAAACACATAAATGATATAAATTATGGAAAATGCATAAGTCAACAACATTTAGATACTTAATGGGTTTTTTCAATAAAACCATTCTAGCATTATATCCCACATAGGAAAGAGAAATGAAAAGTAAGTTGGTTATGTACAACATTGCACATGGATCATACATGTTTAGAATAGTATGATGTTTCGAATTCTTGGTTGTTAGGGGAGTTCAATGTTAAAACAAAAGCTGAATTCCCTTCAGCTAAGCGTTCTAAATTTGTACATAATACGAAATTTTTAATATTTACTTTTATAAAAGACCTTCTTTTATCATATTTTTAATATTTATTTCATAGAAGACTTCTTTATCGTGTTTGGATTCACATGCCAATCTCATTGTTCACCCAAAAATTCTAATTATTTAAGACAAATCACTTCCCTAACTACCTTATAATCTTAGTTGTTCGTTTTCAGGAGAACTTATGTTCTTCATCGGTATATCAAACACAAATTAACATAACCACATTAAACAGTTAGGAATCTTATTCAAATATTCTCTGAATATAATAGAAATTTTATTTATTTCAAACGTCAAGACTCTATCCAATAGAAACGTTCCCAACAATGATTTAAGATGCATATTATGTACATGTTTCTTAACAGGTTAATATTAGTTCCAGAGTTGGACAACCCATCAGACTCGGTGATCGAAACTCATCCTTGAATGTTTTCTACATTGTTTCACTTGGTTAAGTTGTTTAAGATTTCAATTTATCTTTTACTCCTTTGTAATGAATGTGCAACAATAAGCTTACACTTAATACAAATATTGAGTAATACCACTCTTTATACTAATTGTGTAACACTTAATAACCAAACATTAATAATTTGTAACAAATTTATTTTGAAATAAAAAGGATTAATGATATAGTACCGTTTTGATTTAGAATGTTTTAAGTTTCAATTTAAATGTTATTTAATTGATAAAAAAAAATCAAACTAATTTAAGTTATGACACTCTTTGTCCAAACATATATACATTCTTATATAAGACATATATATGGTAAGATCACTCTAAAAAATATGAGAGGTGAAAATCATGAACTACCACCTCAAATCGTCTACTCATAAATAATTTTATATTCAACACTTCACCTCCACTACCCAAACTACTACCACACATACACTATAACAAGAAATCATACTATCAAAGATAACTGAAATGCGTTTTTAGCTACTATTAACACTCGCTTTTTGCTAATATTAACACTCGCCGACCACTAGTGTGTATCACCAAATTCTCGCTATCGCCACAGTATAGTGCATGTACCATGCTAGTTATTGTAGAAACATAGATAATAAATCAACAAATTTGATTATGTTCAATTTTTAATGTCAAAACAATAGAGACATCTTAATTAAAGCCAAAACTCTCATAACTACACTATTGATTTGAATACTAAAATTGTTCATATAGCCAATATCATCTATAAATTCTAAAACAAAGGGATGCCATCATGTTCTAAAGCTAATATTTAACACACTTCATATGCATACAAATAGGTATTAGTTATTCGAGTATCTTTAAAAGAAACTTGATCTACGGTGATTATGTATATTTTTTTGATAAAATTCATTTAGTCCCACATTGGTTCAAAGAAGAAAATGTTGGTAGTTATTAAACTACTTTAGTTTATGTGGTACATGTGGTGTGAATTAGTATGATGTTTGTGTGAATTCATTTAAATTCAAAACTTTTTTAATGACGTGAACCCCATATATTTTGATGCGTTGGTTATCATTTTCGTAAAATAGCCAATGCTAACCCGGATTCGATTGCAAACTACTAGGAGAGATCCGTGAAAAGAAACCTTTAGAACTCACGGCTTCGCACTAAAAGAAAAATCCGGATTTTCTTTATCACTTGTTCGTTTTATGTTTTTAAACAAGATTTTGTTTCTTTTTTTGAATCATCAAAAAGACGACAAAAACGTTTTGCTTTGCTTTTCCTTGTACGCTGAATTTCCACTAATGGGTGATCGGAACCCACCTCTATTTCCAAGCATTTATTTGTCGTATTTACCCTAAAAAAATGTTTTATTTATAATTTTTTTCCTTTATTTTCCTTTGCAAGCTTAATTTTGTCACTTAAAAAAAAGAAAAGAAAAAAGTCAACGTTATTTGGTTGTCAATCATTTAGGTTGCTTTCAATATCCGTCATTTGAAGACCTCGAAGACATACATCTACTTACTACCGGGCGCATATTCATCAGGAAATTAGTTGAAGCTTTATTATTCAAGTTTTTTACTCCAGTTCGAGCTTTTTTGATTCCGACGCTTGAATCCCAAAAGGGTATTAGAGGATAGATTAGTAGGCTCAAGCCCGTTTGTGGGCTTAGGGTTCGTTAGAGTTTCATGTCATGTAATCTCTATAAACTATGGCTCAATAATACAACACAACGATTGTGTTGGGGAGGCTTATAGGCTTGACTTTAAAATAAGTACTTATAAAAGAAGTCTCGTTAATACACGAGACATGAAATCATAAGTCTCAAAAGGCTTAAAACTTTAGCCCCATAAAAGGGGCTAAAACTTAAGTTCAGGGCTTATGAACCATAAATTACATATTTACCCACAAAAATATCTAACATGTAGCATAAAACTCATTTAATTATATCTTTTTTAGTAATTTTGCAATAACAAGCCCCATCCCCAACCCATTTGCCAAACAAGTCTACAAAAACACAAATTTCAACTTCGGCTTATAATAAAAGCCCTAACCCCAGCCCAAGCCCCAGCTCCAGCCCCAGCCCATTGCGCCAAACATACCCAACTTACAGAGAATTATCTAACGGTAAGTCATTGAATCAGTGATCATATTTGCTTAGCCAGTTTGCCATAGGCTTGTTAAAACTTAAGCACCATTTCCACCTCCCAAACTTCAAAACGTACGACATAATTCTATCTCGACATGCATTATTAAGTAAACAATATTCTTAATAATCATTGCCATTGACTTGTTAAAACTTAAGCACCATTTTAACCTCTTAAACTTCAAATAGAAAAATGCTACATCCATAAAAGTGGAGCATATAAACAATCTTTCACAAAATGACTTGTTACCAATTAAGATTATCCTTATCAATTCTCTCTCATTCTTTTAAATTCAAATCTTGCTACGAATGTGTGACACTATCATTTTGTAAACAAATATTTTGTAAAAGTTTTTGCGTGTGTAGCAGTAGCATCCCTCACTTCAAAGAGAACAATTTAATGCATCATTAAGTTAATATTCTTTTGTAACAAACTTGACATCAACCTAGTCGGTTTAGTACATAATAAAGAACTAGAAGGATACCCGCGCAATGCGGCGGTGGATACCCGTTAACTATTTTTTATGGCGAGCAAATGTTTTTCATTTAAATCTTTTTATTTATCATGTCTCAAATACTTTATAACGTAGAAGATATATGTTTTTCAAATGTTGAACGTCCAAATTATTAATAGTGTAATTAGTTAGCACTTTTATTTTTCAAATTTTAGCATTAAATTGATGGTTATTACTTTTATTCTTCAAATGGGATGTTACAACTTTGGGTTGTTATAATACCTTTAAGTTCGAGTATGTTACAATTCTGAATTTTCAATAGCAAAATTAACACATTTAACTTTATGTTGAAATCTCTTTATGTGTAACTTCCTTTTAATAGAAATATTTTTAGTCTTAAAAATTTTAAGACTTCTTTATTTACAATGTTATAAACACTTTATAAAAGAGTATAGATAACCAATGTGATTTTTTATTTTTTTGTTAGAAACTGAATTCTAACTATGCATGGTTTAGTACATAATAAACAATAATTTCTTCAAAAAGCGAAGATCGGTGGACATAATAAACAATAAGTAATGTGATTTTTTATTTGTTTGTTACAATATGCATGGTTTAGTGCATTTGTTGGAATAGTAAGACCTTTATATTTGCTTCAAATGAATTAGTTGCATTGTCACTTAACAATCGTATATACATTATTAACTTGACATCATTTATCAGAGTAACATCAATTCTTTTAAAAGATAAACTTTATAAACACATAAATGATATGGATTATAAAATACTAAAAAATGCATGAGTCAATAACATTGTATATAACTAGAATTTTTCGAGTAAAGCCATTCTAGAACTAGTGAATTACATCCCACATAGGTTGGAGAAAGGAAATGTAACTTGGTTATATACAATAGTGCATATGGTATGGAAGTCTCTAAAATAGTATGATGTTTCTCATACATTCTCTCTAGCTGATTTCAATATACTAGATAAAAACTGAAATCAAAAGGGGAAAGTGTCTGAAAATTCATATATGCTCTTAGACTTTTAATATTTATTTACTAGACGAATATCTATCCATAGCAACGAGATTTTATAGCGGCATATAATTTTAGTGATAAAAAAAGTTTATTGGTTATAAACGAAAAATAATAAAAGTTTGAAGATTTGGGGATTAAACATAATGTTTTGAAACCCAGCTAGACCCGGTTGGTTCAACCTGTTAAACCGTTTTGGTCAAAAAAATAGGTCAACGGTCAACCCGACTGGTTGGGTCGAAAACGGATCTAATTAAACCGGATCAACCTGCCGGGTTTGAAGCGTCCCAAGTCAATTCGGTTTCGATGTGTATTTTTTTTGGAACGGCGAATTTTATAACGAAAACTAGCAAGGAGCTAGAAAATTACAATGAAATGAGATAAGGGTTTTTACACCAATCAATCCAACTAAAGGAGGCTTTACATCTAGAACGACACCAATAAAATGAACGAGAAACCACGTCTTCAAAAATAACCGCCTTTGATGGAATCTTCTTTCCAAAAATGATCTTATTACGAAAAGGACATATATGCCACCACATGATATAGCAAACACCTTCGAGAAGCTTTTTATAATTATCGGAGAGCCGAATATTCTTAATCCAATCTAACCACTCTTCATACATAGAAACTTCCGTATACCTCACATCCCACCAACAAGTGATCTTACGAAAAATTTCTCTAGCTATATGACAAGTAAAAAAGATATGACTAGTCGATTCCACCGCATTCTCACACAATGGGCAAAGAATAGAATCAATATCCATACCTCTACGAGAAATATTAAATCTAGTAGGAAGACAATCTAACCTTACTTTCCATGCATGAACGTTAACCTTGATAGGCACCGCTTTAATCCAACGAGACTTAGATGAAACCTCCAGTAAAGATTTATCATCGATCAACTTCCTAACCGAAGCAACGGTGAATTCTCCTGAGCCCTCCAAAGACCAAACCCACCTGTCCCTCATATTAACAAGGGAAACGCCCTCTAAATTTTCCAACAGAGCTGTAAACTGTGATTGCTCCACCCCGCCCCTGGGAGCTCGATGGAAAGAAGAATCCAAACTGATCTGTGACAGCTTTGAAGCAACAATCACATTCTTATAAACCTCCAGCGCGTATAATCTAGGATACAACTGTTTAAACTCGACATCCCCATGCCAAATTTCCTCCCAAAAAGAAGTAATAGCTCCATTTCCCAGCTTTTTATGGATGCAACTAGCCAAATCAATACCATGTTTCTTAACCATCTCTATCTCGTGAACTATATCTAACCAAATTGACGGGTAAGTAGATTTAACATTCTTACCTATTTTCCCATCCTCTCCATGAATCTCTTTGATAACCCTCGCCCATAATGATGAACCTTGAGTAAAAAACCGCCACACCCATTTGAACATTAGAGCTCTATTCAACGCATATAAGCTTGACACACCAAGGCCACCTTTCTCTTTAGATGCTAAAACATACTTCCATTTTACCCATGTTGGTTTTTTACCTAAGAGATCCTTTCCGTTGAAGAAATGACAATGAATAGATTCCATGCGTTGTAACACCTTCATAGGAACTTTAAATATAGACATATGATAAATCGGCATCGAGCCTAGAACCGACTTAAGAATCGTTAGTCTTCCTCCTATCGATAACGTCTTCATCTTCCACTTTGATAAACGAGCGACCACACGATCAACAATCTCATTCCACGATTGGATACGAGACATAAGCCCTCCCACTTTCGAACCTAAATAATAAAGAAGGAGTTTTAAGGGTAACACAACCAATCTTCAAAGCTGCTTGATCTACTTTATCATCATCCACAGAGATTCCCATTAGTTTACTCTTAATCATGTTAATACGCAACCCCGAAGCTCGGTAAAAACAATCCAAAACATGAACGATAATATCAATATTAGAATCACTCCATTGCCCCACAAATACCGCATCATCTGCATAAAACATATGAGAAAGTTGCAACGAAGATCCTACGGTGATACCTTTAAACATACCTGCATCAACCACTCTTTGAAACGAAATATGTAAACTTTTCATCACCAATATGAACAAAAAAGGGGATAATGGATCGCCCTGTTTGAGACCCTTATAAAATTGAAATTCCTTAGTGGGACTCCCGTTCACAATAACCGAACCCCTTGATGATCTAAGACAACTTTGAATCCAACCACACCACCTATCTCCAAAACCAAATTTCTTCAGCACGTCGTCCAAATAATCCCATCGAACCGAATCATATGCCTTCTCAAAATCAACCTTAAAGACCATGGATTGTTTCTTTTTCGACTTACACCATTGGAAAAGTTCGTTTAATATGAAAGGGCCATCAAGAATTTGTCTATCCGCAACAAAATCCGATTGAAACTCATTTACAATATCCCCCAAAACAACCACAAGACGATTAGCCAAAATCTTAGCAATGATTTTGTACAAGCTCCCTATTAAGCTAATAGGTCTAAAGTCTTTAACCATATTTGCATCAGGAGCTTTTGGAATCAATGCAATGAAAGAAGAGTTTCCACCTTTAGGAAAAGAGCCTTGAAGAAAGAAATAAGTCACAGCCTCCACCACGTCCTTTTCAATAACTTTCCATTAACAAAGATGTGTATTAATAATTTTCATTAACAAAGATGGAGCAAACCAGAAATAACTCAAATTACTTCAATACTTTTCAAATGCATGACTTAATTTCAATACTTTCTAAATGCGTTAAAAGCTTGACAATTTTTCAACATTCAACATTGACCATTTTTACTTTATACAGTATGTAGTATAGATATAAATAAAATACCTCTTTATTACCTTGTGGATCTAACCAACTCATAACCATTTTACACGTTTTCAACAAAATAATTTATGTTCTTCATTGATAATAAAATCCACAAATTTGATTTTGTTCAACTTTTAATGTTAAAACAATAGAGACATCTTAACTAAATCCAAAACTATCATAACCACGCAACTTTTTGAATACCAAAAGCGATGTTCTAAAAATTATAAAACAAAGGGATGCCATCATGTTCTAAAGCTGATATTTAACACACTTCATATGCATATACAGATAGGTATTAGTTATCCGAGTGGCTTTGAAAGAAAATTGATCTATGATGACCATATATGATATAGGTTGAACTAGTAAATACCTTTATTTCTTTTCTATAAAAACTATTGTATATTTAGTCCCACATTGCTTCAAAGAAGAAAATGTTGAAAATGTTGGTAGTTAATATACTAAAGTTTTAAAGTCTCTCTAAAACATGCGCTACTGGTTGACCACAAGCCAAGTACTTAAGTTGATCATGTTAGGCTATGCTCGAACTCGATTTGTTAACTTGACGAATAATTTTGAATTAAGCTAAGCTCGGTTCAAGAAAGACTTGCACGAGTTTGAGCACTAGCTAAGATAAAACTGTGGCAATTGGTACAAATACTAGTATCCAAATAAAGAAAAACTGTCTTCCTCCTTCTTTTTTATTTTATGTTTAACTTAAAACAATGGTATTCCTAAATTCGATAATGACATTAAGCTTTATGGTTGTTTTCCTACAGCCCACTATACGAGTCATTTGGCCCCAAATCAAGCATAGGAAACTAGTGGTGTTCGTCGGTTTGGTTTTCGGGTGTCTTGAGACTGAATTGTAAACCAAACTTAATTGAATTCAAAATGGATCAACTTGAACCGTAAACTAAATCTGAATTCAAGTTGTTTTGGTTTTTGGATCCTGTAAGTAATACCCGAATTGTAAACACCCCATCGACATCCTACTAAGCCCAACTATTGAAAGTTGAAATTGAAACCGAGTTTCCTTCAAGGCTTAAACTAGTCGATTTCATATTGTCGAAACATGTCAATGTGTTGCGAATGATAGAGTACTCAATGAATAATCTCAAATCTAAGAGCATTGACTTTAAAAATCAGTATCACCTATCACAATAACTTCAAAATATAAACACCTTTCACAAATGAGACTAAATAATGCAAATTACTATAGCAAAATGCATGTATCCTTGTTACATAAGAACAATTAATCTATATAAACTTATGTGTTTTTTTTTTTTTTTTTTTTTTTAGAAACTAAACTCAAACTACAAGATGGTTTAGTACATCTTTATATAATAAAACAAAATCTCAAGTGGAGACTTTTCATTTCAAAAACTAAACCTTCCTTTATTGAGTAATAATTTTTAATTAATTTTTTTTAATATGTATAATTAAAAGACCAAAATACTTTCTTTTTTGGAAAAGTAATTGTAAATTCGTTTTTAAAGAAAAGTTAAGCTAAAAAGTATATGTGTCAAAACTATAAAAAAATAAAAGCTTTAAAAACGCGGGGTTCATCTACCATACTTTACGGGGTAAAAATAAAAATTAAGAAACAAGATTCTTATCACACACCATCGCACTTCCCACCATCAATTATCACAATCACACAACAACACAGTTGGAACAAACCCTACCTCTAACCCTTAACAAACCATAATCCTTGTCTAATGCGACGTATAAAAATAAGGAGTTTGAGAAGGTTATTCGAAGGCGATTGAGTTGGATGATGAGGATATATCGTTTTTGACTAACCGGGGCTGCGGTTTATTTGGAGATGGGGAAGGTATGAAGTTGTGTGTTTTTTTTATATGTGTTTGGTAATGTGTTTTAATGTGGGTAATTTGATTGTTGCGATTTTGATTAGTTAGTAATGATGCCTTTAGTGTTAGAGGGATGCTAATTTATATTAATCGCAAAAGGGATCATTAAAAAGTTTAAATGGATTATAAAATGGAAAAATGTTGCCTAATAGTAAGAAAGTTTCATCACTGTTTCAATTCAGTCACTCGAACTTTATATTAATCGCAAAAATCATTCAAGTTTCAATAGTGTTTCACGTTGTGTAAATGTTCAAAATAAGTACATTATTTAGTTTTACCTTGATAATTAACATCAACCCCTCTGAATTTCACTAATCTCAACTAAACTCAATGTACAACCAACATATGCACACATAGGAGAAATATAAGTCACAAAATAATAACGAAGTTTGAGAACTGTTATTAGAATAAATTTAGTCCATCGTTTAATAACTTAAGAGTGAGTAGGGCTTGCATCAAACTCCTAATGCGCCGATTTTAGTTCTTGCACATCCGTATTCCCTAATCAGCGTAACATCTTTACAACTCTAAATGAACTCGTTCAACAAATTATAAATAGGCTAGTATTATAAAACAAAGGGATGCCATCATGTTCTAAAGCTGATATTTAACACACTTCATATGTAAATGAACAGATACCGTTATTCAAGTAGCTTTGAAAGAAAATTGATCTACGATGACCATGTATATGGTATAATCTAAATAACTAAGGATCAAATGAGAAATATAATCAATATGAGAAGAATGAGAATGAATCACAATCACTAACATTAGATGCATCCACAAAAATAGATGCATCTCTCAATTATTTCTTTTTTCTCATTTAAATTTTGTGGCTATTATTTTTACTCATTATTCTCATTTCAATAACTCTTCTCCCAATTATTTCTTCTCATTTCAAAAAATAAAATGTTGGTAGTTAATATACTAAAGTGAATATAGATCATATGTGTGTGAATTAGTATGATGTTTACAAGTAGGGATGTAGATTGACTAAATAAAAGAAAGGATTTAGTAACTCTATAATTACGATTTGTGAACTCATATAAACTCGTAAACATTTTTTCTTCTATATGAACTCCATGTATATCTTTTAGCAAGATTTAGAATCCGTTTCTTTATGTGGAACATAGTTAGAGCACCTACTACGGATCATGTGTGTGAATTAGTATGATGTTTACATGGTCGGGATGTAGATTGACTAAATAAAAGAAATGATTTATTAACTCTATAATTACGATTTGCGAATTCATATAAACTCGTAAACTTTTTTTTCTTCTATATGAACTCCATGTATATCTTTCATAAAGATTTAGAATCCGTTTCTTTATGTGGTACATAGTTAGAGCACCTACTATGACAAACGTATAAAAAAATATAAAATTGAGATATACCCAACTTATAAACATTTTGATTATACAAACCTATCTCCACTACAAATCAACTTCTTAAGGTTCTATAAATTACTCATTAAATTATGTCACGAATCGATCGCATTAGTGGGAATGGTGTTGTTTTCGTACGTTATGTTTATCCCCCCCGGCCCCCCCACACACACATATTGTAATCCAGACTCATTCAATTGTTTTTGTACCGATTAAGTTTTGTGAGTATGAGTATGATATTGAAAGTGGTAATATGCTTCGGGTGTGATTGAGCCTTTCTTGACTTGGAGCTCGGTGGCGGCTCAAGTCCCATAAAGTTGGTTATTATCTTATGATGACATATTGACATGTTCTGTGCTACTGGCTTCACCACAAGCTCCGTAAGTTGATCATGTTAAGCTATGCTCGAACTCGATTTATTAACTTGACGAGTAGTTTTGAATTATGCTAAGCTCGGTGCGAGAAAGACCTGGGCCAGTGTGAGCTTTAGCTAAGATATATCACTGTAGTAATTAGTACAAATACTATCTTTGTTTGTCTTTTATTATGTTAAACTTAAAACATTGGCAT
Source organism: Chrysanthemum lavandulifolium (assembly GCA_022545495.1). Taxonomy (NCBI): domain Eukaryota; kingdom Viridiplantae; phylum Streptophyta; class Magnoliopsida; order Asterales; family Asteraceae; genus Chrysanthemum; species Chrysanthemum lavandulifolium. The sequence goes on from CM040241.1 coordinate 18,765,628, forward strand.
TCCTAAGAGCACCACGTGTGGTAATGCCAAACCCGACGTTGGTCCGGCGTGGCCTTCGCGTTGAAGGCGTTACCACACCGGGAGGAAAACCAACGGCGTTGGTTTGGGTGAACAACGTCGTTGAAACAATTTTTTTATTTATTTATATGCGTGTGTATAGTTGATTGTGTGTGTGTTGACAGTGTGCGCACTGTGTGTGTTTTTTTCAGATGACTATTTTTTTTGTTAAAAATAAAATTTATTGAAGAGTGGACTGTTTGTATGGGTTAAGTTTGTTTGAAATGGGTGTAGCAAAAGTTTTAAATTTAATAAATGGGGTTATGAATGGGTTTAGCAAAAGCTTTTTTTTTTCTTTTTTTTTAGTTTTAAATTTGTAACTTTAAAAAAATATATTTTTTATATTTTAATTTAATGAATGAAAATTAGTTTGTTTGAAAAAATATAAAAACAAAATAAAATTGTGGTTCTCAAAAAATTGGTGTTAATACTTATAAGTGAGGGTATTTTGGTGTGTTGATTTTAAAGTGTGAATGATGAGGTAATGCTTAGGTGACAACACTTTTTGGTGTTATATGTGTTATTAAACCTATCGCTCTAAATCGGATAAAGACTTATAGCTTTGAGGTTGTTAATTTACAGTGCACTATATGATTCATTTGCCCCAAATCAAGCACGAGAAACTATGGTTTTTCATAATTAACAAAATCGAAAACCAAATTTGAATTTGGGTCACTTCAATTTTCAGATCCCGTAAGTAATACTAGAATTGTGAACACCCCAACGGGAAACAGATTTGTCCTACTGGAAGTAATACGCGTCAATGTTAGACCCATCCTATGAACAGCCTCCTTAGCCCGACTTTTGATTTGAAACTGGGTTTCCACCAGGGCATGAACTAGTCGACTTCATATTGTCGAAACATGTCGGTGTTTTGCGAATGATAAAGTACTTAATGAATAATCTCAAATCCAAGAGCATTGGCTTTAAGACTCGATATCACCTATCTCACTAACTTCAAAAGATAAAAACCTTTTACAAATGAAACTAAATAATGCAGATTACCATAATGAAAATGCATGTAACTTCAGAAGATAAAAACCTTTTACATAAGAACTTAATTTGCTTCAAATGAATTAGTTGCATTGTCAATTTACAATAGTATATACATTAACTTGGCATCATTTATCAGAGTAACATCGATTCTTCAAAGGATAAACTTTGTATACTAAACACATAAATGTTATAAATTATAGAATACTAAAAATGCATGAGTAAACAACATTTATATACTTAGTATATTTTTTCAAAAAAACCATTCTAGAATTACATCCCACATAGGTTAGAGAAGGGAAAAGTAACTTACTTATATACAACAATGCACTTGAATGATGTTTCGGGTGCTTTATTGCTAGAGAAGTTCAATATATAAAATAAAAATTGAACTTTTGTGGTAATTGTATCTCGAAAATTCATATTCGTTATAAGATTTTTTAATATTTATTTTACAAAAGGCCTTTTTAATTATATAGGATTTTTTAATATTTATTTTACAAAAGGCCTTTTCAAGTAATTGAGTGTTCAAAAATTCATATATGTTCTTAATTGTTTTTAATATTTATTTTATAAAAGGTCTTTTTATTGCCTTGCGGATCTGACCAACTCATAACCTTAATTTAACAAGTTTTCAACAATATAATTTATCTTCTTCATTGATATATCAAAAAGATTTAACTTATTATCACAAAACGGAGATAATAAAATCCGCAAATTTCAAAAGAAACATCTTAATTGAATCCAATACTATATCATAACTACGTGACTTTTTTAAATACTAAAATTGTTCTTCGTTTGTAGGAAAACGTATAGAGACAGTATCATCTACAAATTCTAAAACAAAGGGTTGCCATCATGTTCTAAAGCTGATATTGAACACACTTAGTATGCATACAATTAGGAACGTAGTATTAGTTAGGTGCCGTTTGGTTTGTAAATGGGTTTAAGATTAGGATTTGGATTTGGATATAAAGTTATGGATTAGGATTAGAATTTGGATTTGACTAGGTAAGAGAAAAAATTATATTTAATTAAAGATATAATTTTTAATTGTTAAATAAATATTTGTTATTTTATAAAAGATATTATACAAGAGTGAGATAAGAAAATAAGTACAATGGGCCCACTAACAATGTGGTAAACCCACCTTTTATCAAAGATTCGTAATAGTGTCTGACATTGGGGATCAACTCTAAATATTTTCTTTAGAAAATTGACCAAACAATTATGTTCAATGCTAAAGTTAAATCCAACCCTCAGTTACCACCAACCAAACGGGCCCTTATTCAATTAGCTTTGGAAGAAATTGATCTATGATGACCACGTATATGGTATAACTCAATATCACATATCTCAAAAACTTCAAAAGATAAGGACCTTTTACAAATGAGACTAAATAGTGCAAATTACGATGGCGAAACTACATGTATCCTTATATTCTTATTACATAAGAACAATAATTTATATAAACTAATGTGATTCTTTTTTGTTTGTTTGTTTGTTTAGAAACTAAACTCTAACTACAGTATGGTTTAATACATTAGTTGGAATAGTAAGACTTTATTTGCTTCAAATGAATTAATTGCATTGTCACTTAACAATCTTATATACATTAACTTGGCATCATTTATCACAGTAACATCAATTCTTTAAAAGATAAACTTTCTATAATAAACACATAAATGATATAGATAATAGAATACTTAAAATGCATGAGTCAACAACATGTAGATACTTATTGTATTTTTTCAATAAAACCATTCTAGAATCACATCCCACATTGGTTAGAGAAGTGAAATTTAACTTGGTTATATACAACACTGCACATGGATTAGATGTGTTTATAATAGTATTATGTTTCGAATATTTTGTTGCTTAACGAGTTCATATAAAATAAAAATTGAAATATCGGTTACTAAGTGTTTGAAATTTGTACATGTTGCTAGACTTTTAATATTTATTTATAAAAGACTTTTTATTAAATTTTTTATATTTATTTTATAAAAGACTTCTTTGTTGCGTCTGGATTCACATGCATCTCATTGTTTATCCGGAAATTCTTCTTGTTCAAGACAAATCGCTTCCCTGACTACCTTATAATCTTAGTCGTACTCATTTTCAACACTTCAACCTCGTTCACAACTACTACCACACACTATAACTAAAACATAGATAATAAACTCACATGTTCGATTTTGTTCAATTTTCAATGTTAAAACAACAAAGCCATCTTAACTAAATCCAAAAGTCTCATAACTACAAAATTAATTTGAATATTAAAATTGTTCCTCGTTCGTAGAAAAACGTACATAAGGGGTGTTTGTTTAAGCTTATATGTGGTCTTATGAGTTTATTTAATTTCGGCTTATATTTCATTAGCCTTAATTTTGTGGCTTATTTTGAGACTTATTAGCTTATATAAGCATGTTATATCATAATGAGCTTATATAAGCCCCCAAGTCTCAAAATAAACAAAAAGTTAAGCTTATGAAGTATAAGGCGAAATCAAATACGCTCGTATGTCCACAAATAAGCTTATACAAAGGCCCCCATAGACAATATCATCTACAAATTCTAAAACAAAGAGATGTCATCATGTTCTAAAGCTGATATTTAGCACACTTCATATGTATACAAACAAATATAGTTATTCAAGTAGCTTTGAATAAAAATTGATATATAGACCGGTTGAATTAGTAAAACTCGCACATGTCACTAAGTTTAGCCGTCTTCATTTCTTTTTCTATAAAAACTATTTCTACATTTAGTCCCACATTGGTTCAAAGAAGAAAATATTGGTAGTTATTTTACTAAAGTGGATATGGCTCATATGTGTGTGAATTTGTATGATGTTCACAAGTCGGTTGTAGCGTTATTAGACAAAATATTTAGTAGTTCTATAATTACGATTTGTGAATTCATATAAATTCAAAACTTTTTTTTTTAATTACATGACCTCCGCATACTTCAATGTATTCATTATCAGTTTCATATAATCGATTCTGTCGCACATATTTTTTAGTACAATAATTAATTTTGAAACTTCGATACATATATTTACATACATGATCTCTCTTAGGTCATGTGTGTAAATAATTGATAAGAAGGTTCAATGACAATGTCAAAAACACGTTATGAGATGATCAAAATAAATCACCTTAAGTAAATAAGCATTAGATTATATACACTCTCTTGTTAATGATCATTTTTGCCCAACTATTGAAAGTTTGAATCTTAGAGTTATATTGTCAAGCTTCGGGCCAAATTGTTAATTTTGAAAAGTCATCCGCCTTTTTTTCTCCCAACACCCCATCTGAGCTACGTAACAACATCAGTTCTGCATTTCATGTGCGTCAGATAGACTCAAAAGCTAAATATCTTGGGCTTCCCTCGATCTTTGGCCAGAAGAAAAAGGAGTTGTTTGGCTTCTTACTAGACAAAGTGCTTCAAAAAATGCAAGGTTGGAAGCAGAAGCTTCTTTCACAATCAGGTCGAGAGGTTTTAATAAAGTCCGTCATTCAAGCCATTCCCTCTTATGCTATGCAATGTTTTTTGCTTCTTAAGAACTTTTTGAATAAGCTTATGGCATATGTTCGGAATTTTTTCTATGGTAGTGATTCCCATGAGTGTCATATCCATTGGAAGAATTGGGGAAAACTTTCAGAACCAAAGCATAAGGGTGGTCTTGGATTTCGGGATTTGGAAGCTTTTAACACCGCTCTTCTTGCTAAACAAGGTTGGAGGTTGCTCATTAATCCATATGCCTTTTGGGGAAGAGTTCTTAAAGGGTGTTCGATGGCAAGTTGGAAATGGGTTAGACATTTCCTTCTGGACAAAAAAATGGGTCCCTTTCACGGATGATTTCTACATCCATTCACCCCGAGGTCCATTTCCTAACAATACTCGGGTTTCTGATTTTATTGAAGCTGGATAATGGAATGTTATGAAACTTCGCGAGCATATTTCTGCACAAGAAGTTGAAATGGTCATGACAATTCCAATTTCAAAAACTAGTTCTCGGGAAAAACTCATCTGGCATTTTGATTCTAAGGGCCAATACACGGTAAAGTCCGGCTACCAACAAACTATCGCATGGAAGCAAAATTCGGTTGTTATCGGTGAGTCAAGTGTTAACCCATCATCAAACTTTTGGAAGGTCGTATGGCACATCCCGGTACAACCAAAAATCAAGCTATTCTTATGGAAAGCCATCTCAAATTCTATTAACACCAAAGAGAATTTATATGAAAGACAATGCTCTCCTTCTCCAGCATGTCTGATTTGTAATGTTTGTATCGAACCAGTCGAACATCTTCTCTTCAAATGCGCATGGAAACGCCCTGTTTGGTTTGGCTCTCCTTTATGCCTCCGATCTTATCCACCTGGTATGAATATTTCTTGTTATATACAAACGTTGATTGACATAATCCATTCCGCTTATGATGTTTCTCGGGTTCTATCAATTTTTGCAACTACCTGTTGGTTTATATGGCGATCTCGTAATTGCTTTGTTTTTGATAATGTGTTTCTCTCCCCACATACTACGTTAGCTTCGATTAATGCTCAACTTTGCGAGTTTGATAACTTTGTTTCCTCTCAATCAATACCACGCCCTAGTAATCTTGATTCCGGCTCACATTCTTCTCCTCGGTGGATTCCCCCCACACGGATGTTCGGTGAAGCTAAACTGTGATGCTGCATTCAAGCTTTCTAAGTCTGCTTATGGTATTGCGGTTCGTGATTCCACCGGTTCTCTTCGTTTTGTCCGCGGTGATTTAAGTTGTGCCATTTATCCCCTCCATGCCGAGGTCATTGCGGTGCATTCTGCTTACTCACTTGTATATAATCACGGGTGGCTAAATGCTATTGTGGAATCGGATTCTCAAATGGCTATCTCCTTATCATCTTCAGAAGCATACCCACCATGGAGATTTGCAGCTCTTATTGATGACATTCGCTTATGGGCAAAGATTATGCGAATTTCATTTTCTTGGGTTAAGCGTGAGCAAAATAAAGTAGCACACTGGGTTGCTTCTCACGCGTTTTGTTCGGCTTCTGGATTTAATTGGGATAGTTCTTTTCCTCATGAAATTACCTCGCTTGCGATGAGTGATTTGTATGTTCCTAAGGTTTTCTAATAATATATCTATGTTCAAAAAAAAAAAAAAAAAAAAAAAACAAATCTCAAAATCATTAATATCAAAGTATCCGAAATTTGTACGTGTTTGCTAGATTTTTAATATTCATTTTATAAATGACCTATATACAGTGATTGGATCATACTTACCTTATAATTTTAAGGGTACCCTAATTTTAATCATACTTGTTTTCAAGAGAAGGACTTACTTTCTTCATCGGTATATCATACACAAATTAGCATTACCCTCTTAAACAGTTAGGAAAACTCTTCAAATCTTCTCTTAATACAGTAGAAAATTTATTTATTTCAACTGTTAATACTCTATCAAATAATCAAATACAAACGTACCCAACAACGATTTTAGATCCAAAACTATGTACATGTTTCTTAATAGTCTAATGTTGAACCTTGCTTGACTTGGAGCTCGGTGGCGGCTCAAGTCTCGTAAAGTTGGTTAAATCTTATGATGAAATGTTTAAACTTGACTCGTGTAGGGTCATTGAGTGAAAGCTGAACCATTTTCAACGTAAGCATGTGCGACTAGCTTGACCACAAGCCAAGTTCTTTAAGTTGATCATGTTAGGCTATGCTCGAATTTGATTTGTTAACTTGACGAGTAGTTTTGATTTATGCTTAACTCAGTACAAGAAAGCCTTGGACGAGTTTGAGCTCTAGCTAAGATATTACGGTAGTAATTAGTACAAATACTATCTAAATAGAGAAAAACTTTGTTTTCCTATGTTAACTTAAAACAATGTCATTCCATGAGTCATTTGGCCCCAAATAAAGCAGAGAAAACTATGGGTCTTCTTCACTTTAGCTTTCGGGTTTTTCGAGAATTTTTGTGAGACAAAATTGAAAACCGAATTCAAAATGGATCAACTCGAACCGAAACCAAATTTGAATTTGGGTCGCTTCGGTTTTCGGATCTTGTGAGTAATACCCGAATTTTGAACTCGTCGGGAAACAAATTTGTCATACTGAAAGTAATACGCTTCGTTGTTAAGTCCATCGATGTCCTCCTAAGCCCATCTATTCAAAGTTAGAAACTGAGTTTCCTCCATGGCTCTAACTAATCAATTCCATATAGTCGAAACATGCCGCGATCAATAGAGTACACCGGATAATCACATATCCAATTGCATTCGCTTAAAAACTCAATATCACCCATCTCAGTAACTTCAAAAGATAAAAACCTTTTACAAGTGAGACTAAATAATTCAGATTACGATAGCAAAAATGCATGTATCCTTATTACATAAAAACAATAATTTATATAAACTAATGTGATTATTATTTTTTGTTAGAAACTAAAATTTAACAAAAATATAGGTTTAGTACATTAGTTGGAATAGTAAGACCTTTAGTTGCTGCAAATTAGATCATACTAAAAATGCATCAGTCAACAATATTTTACTACATTATTTCAATAAAACCAATCTTGCATCACATCCCACATAGATTAGAGACATGAAAGGTAGCAAGGTTATATACAACAGTCTACACAGAGCAAATATGTTTAGAACAATATGATATTTCGGATACTCAATTGCTAGAGAAGTACAAAATAAAAGTTGAGCTTCTCGTAGCTAAGTGTCTGAAAATTCATATACGTCCTTAGATTTTTAATATTTATTTTATGAAAGGATTGTGGATCTAACCAATTCATAACCTTAATTTACACGTTTACGAGAGAATAATTTAAGTTCTTCATTGTCTCATTGATATATCAAACACATGTATAAGAATTCAAGTTATTATTACAAAAACAGAGATAATAAAATCCACAAATTTGATTTTGTTCAACTTTTAAAGTTAAAACAATAGAGACATCTTAATTAAATCGAAAAACTATCATAACTACATAACTTATCTGAATAAGCGTTGTTAGTTTGTAGGAAAACGTATGGAGACAATATCATCTACAAATTATAAACAAAGCAATGCCATCACGTTCTAAACCTGATATTTAACACACTTCATAGTTCATATGCATACAAACAGATACTTTTATTCAAGTAGCTTTGAAAGAAAATTCATCTATGATAACCATCTATATGGTATAGCTTGAATTAGTTAAACTTTCACATGTCACTAAATTTAACTACCTTCATTTCTTTTTCAATATGTCTAGAATGCACTTGGAACCAATATGTCTAGAATGGAATGATGTTTCGGGTGCTTTATTGCTAGAGAAGTTCAATATATAAAATGAAAATTGAACATCTTCAGTAACTTGAGTACTCGAAAATACATATACGTTGTTCGATTTTTTAATATTTATTTTATAAAAGGCCTTCTTATTGCCTTGTGGATCTGACCAACTCATAACGTTAATTTTACAAGTTTTCAAGATAATAATTTATCTTCTTCATTGATAAAATAATTTTTTTTACTCTTTGCAAAGCCGGAGGTCTTTTTCTACCATTTGTAAAACCGGAAATAGCCTCTCTACCTTAGGTAGGGGTAAGACTGTCTACGTCTTAACCTCCCTCATACACTATTAGAACCCATAACTCGTGGAAATCAGTATTAGGAGTTACTTTACTTTTTTTATTGATATATCAAAAAGATTTTAAGTTATTATCACAAAACGGAGATAATAAAAGCCGCAAATTTGATTTTGTAGAAACATCTTAATTAAATCCAATACTATATCATAACTATGCGACTTATTTGAGTACTAAAATCGTTCTTCGTTTGTAAGAAAACGTATAAAGACAATATCATATACAAATTATAAAACAAATTTGTGTACTCGAAAATGAAAATTGATTTCGGGTGCTTTATTGCTAGAGAAGTTCAATATATAAAATGAAAATTGAACATCTTTAAGTAATTTGTGTACTCGAAAATACATATACGTTATTAGATTTTTTTTTAAAAATATTTAAAGGCCTTTTTATTGCCTTGTGGATCTGACCAACTCATAACGTTAATTTTACAAGTTTTCAAGATAATAATTTATCTTCTTTATTGATAAAATAATTTATCCTCACCCCTTGCAATGCTGAATGTCTTTTTTGCCGTTTGTAGAACCGGAAGCACTCTCTCTACCTTAGGTAGAGGTAAGACTTTCTACGTCTTAACCTCCCCCATACATTATTGGGACCCATAACTCGTGGAAGACAATATTAGGGGTAAGACTTTATCACAAAACGGAGATAATAAAAGCCGCAAATTTAATTTTGTTCGATTTCTAATGTTAAAACAATAGAAACATCCTAATTAATCCAATACTATATCATAACTACGCGACTTACTTGAATATTAAAATCGTTCTTCGTTTGTAGGAAAACGTTAGAGACAATATCATATACAAATTATAAAACAAAGCAATGCCATCACGTTCTAAACCTGATATTTAACACATTTCATAGTTCATATGCATACAAATAGTTATTTGTTATTCAAGTAGCTTTGAAAGAAAATTGATCTATGATGACCATGTATATGGTATAGTTGTTTTTCCATAAAACCCATTCAGTCCCACATTGGTTCAAAGAAGAAAATGTTGGTAGTTAATATACCATAGTGCATACAACTCATATGTGTGTGAATTATTATGATGTTTACAGTTCTGAGTTGTAGAATTCGTATAAATTCGATTTTTTTTAAATGATCTCAGTATACTTCAATGTATTCATTATCAGTTTCATATAATCCGTTTCTTTATGTGGTACATATTTTAGTACAATAATTAATTTGAAACTTGGATACATATTTACATACATGATCTCTCTTAGGTCATGTGCGTAAATAATTGATAAAAAGGTTACATGACAATTTTAAAAACACATTATAACAAAATCAAAATAAATCACCTCAAGTAAATAAGGAATGGATTAAATACACTCTTGTTAATGATCATTTTTGCCTCATTGCCAATGGCATGTTAAAAACTTAAGAGAAACACGGTGTCGATGTTTGAGAACTTAAGCCAAATCCCTAAGTTGATCATGTTAGGCTATGCTCGAACACAATTTGTTAACTTGACGAGTGGTTTTGAATTATGCTCAACTCTGAACGAGAACGACTTGGATGAGTGTGAGCTCTAGCTAAGATATTACTGTAGTAATTAGTACAAATACCATTTAAATTAGGAAAAACTTTGTTTTTTATGTTAAATTTAAAACAATGGCATTCCTAAATCCAATAATGACATTAAGCTTTATGCATTTATGGTTGTTTTCTTATAGCCCACTATACGAATCATTTGGCCCCAAATCAAGCACATGAAACTAGGGATGTTCGTCGGATTGGTTTTCAAGTTTTTTGAGATTATTTCGAGACAAAACTGAAAACCAAATTCAAAATGGATCAACTCGAACCGAAATCGAATTTGAATTCGGGTCGCTTCGGTTTTCGGATTTTGTGAGTAAAACCCAAAACGTGAACTCGCCGAGAAACACATTTGTCACACTGGAAGAAATACGCTTGGTTGTTAAGTCCATCGACATCCTCCTAAGCCCAACTATTGAAAGTTTGTAACCGAGTTTCCCCCAGGGTTTCAACTAGTCGATCCCATATTTTCGAAACATGCGGCGAATGATAGAGTACTCAATGAATAATCACAGATCCAAGAGCATTGGCTTTAAAACTCGGTATCACCTATCTCATTAACTTCAAGAGATAAAAACCTTTTACAAATGAGACTAAATAATGTAGACTACGATAGCGAAAATGCATGTATCCTTATTGCATAAGAACAACAATTTTTATATAAACTATTGTGAACTTTTTTCATTTTTATTATTATTTTTTTTATTATTATTATCTTTTAATTTTTGTGTTAGAAACTAAACTCTAACTACAATATGGGTTTAGTACATTAGTTGGAATAGTAAGGCCTTTATTTGCTTCAAGTGAAGTAGTTGCATTGTCACTTAACAATCATATGTACATTAAGTTGGCATCATTTATCAAGTAACATCAATTCATTAATAGATCAACTTTGTATAATAAACACATAAATGATATAAATTCTAGCATAGTAAAAATGCCTGAGTAAACAACATTTAGATACTTCGTAGATTTTTCCAATAAAAGCATCTTAGCATTACATCCCCTCCCACATAGGTAAGATATATGAAAGATAAGTTGGTTATATACAATACTAAACATGAACCATGCACGTTTACAATAGTATGATGTTTCGTATACTTTAGTGTTAGTCGGGTTCAATTCACAAAATAAACATTGAATCACATAATATCAAGGTATCCGAAATTCGTACATGTTGCTAGATTTTTAATATTTATTTTATATAAGAATTTTATTAAAGACTTATTTATTGCATTTGGATCTGACTACCTTATAATTTTAATCGTACTTGTTTTCAAGAAAGGACTTACGTTTTTCATTGGTATATCAAACACAAATTAATATTATCCTAATAAACAGTTAGGAAAACTCTTCAAAACCTTCTCTTAATATAAAATTTTGCTACACACATTGTGTGAAAGGTTTTCTTTATTTTTTATTTTTTTTATTATAGCATTTCTCAATATGAGAAAACTTTTTTTTTAATGTTAAACTTAAAACAATAGCATTACTAAATCCGATAATGACATCGATCAAGCTTTATGGTTGTTTGAATGTTTTCTTACATCCCACTATATGAGTCATATGGCCCCAAATCAAGCACAAGAAACTAGGGGTGTTCATCAGTTTAATTTTCTGTTTTTTTGAGAATTTTTGAGACAAAATTGAAAACCGAACTCGAAATGGATCAACTTGACCGAAAAACGATTCTGAAATCGGGACGCTCCAGCTTTCAGATCTTGCGAGTAATACCCGAATTGTGAACTCACCAGGAAACACAATCGTCATACTAGAGGTAATACGTGTCGTTGTTAAGTCCATCAACATACTCCTAAGCCCAACTATTGAATGTTTGAAACTGAGTTTCCGCGAGGGCTCGAACTAGTCAATTTCATATTGTCGAAACATGTCAGATGTGTTGTGAATGATAGAATACTCAATGAATAATCTCAAATCCAAGAGCATTAGCTTTAAAACTCAATTTTGTTAGACTATTAGTATTAGGATTAGTATTTGGCCCATTGTATATTAGGCCCATTATGTAGCTTATATAATCTTGATGCACCTCTCTTTATTATTTAATCAATATACACAAACTTACATGGCAAAAATGTGATTCTTTTTTATTTTGTTACAATTAAACTCTAACTACGGTATGGTTTAGTACATTGGTTGGAATAGTAAGACCTTTATATGATTCAAATGAATTAGTTGCATTGTCATTTAACAATCGTATATACATTAACTTGCCATCATTTATCAGAATAATGTCAATTGCGTAAAAGATAAACTTTGTATAAGAAACACATAAATGATATATAGATTAAAGAATACTAAAAAGGCATGAATCAACAACATTTAGATACTTAATGGGTTTTTTTCAATAAAACCATTCTAGCATTACATCCCACATAGGTTAGAGAAATAAAAGGTAACTTGGTTATATACAACATTGCACATTGAACAGCTGTGTTTAGAGTAGTATGATGTTTGAGATGCATAACTTGTCTTTCTTGTTCAATATACAAAATAAAAATTGAACTTCAAAGGCAAGGTGTATCTAAAATTTATACACTTATAAATTTTAACATTTATTTTCACTACTTATAAAGCATGCATTACATCCTTTAATCTCTTAAAAGTTTTTTTTTTTTTTTAGTAATGTCTTTCTCGGTTATACCTCTTATTATAAATGGCAAGTTAGCACATACTTAATATTCTTGGTCTTCTTGTTTCAAAACACACACAGACCTCAAGATAAACAGTTAACCCACGGTTTCAAAATCAATAAGAATACTTTCTAAAGTTTCAAAACAGACCCATGGGCCTTCGCACAAATCGGTGAGGAGAATACTTTTATAATTAACTAGACGATTATCCATGCATAACAACGAGATTTTATAACGGCATATAGTTATAATGATATTTTGGTTAAGTGTTTTGTGTAACCAAAATATCACTATAACTATCTGCATTTATAAAATCACGTTGTTATACATGAGTAATCGTTAGTTTTATATAAAAGGCCTCTTTATTGCCTTTGGATATAATCATTCAACTAACTCATAACCTTAATTGTACACGTTCTCAAAAGCAGAGGCGGAGGAGGGTGGTGACTAGCGGTGCTAGGCCCCTCCAATGAGCCTACATGTGTAGTACTATAATATAAGCCCAACTATGTAATATAAGCAATATTACGTTATCATTTTATGCAATATACAAAAGGTAAAGTTTACAACCCACATGCAAACCGCAAAGTAATATTTAGAGTAAATTACACGTTCGTCCTTGTGGTTTGCGTTGACCGAGGTTTCGTCCTTTGACCAAAAAATTGCACCGTTCGTCCTTAAGTGTGAAACGTTATGCACCGATCGTCCTTTGACCAAAAACGTTAAGTTTGACCGTTAAAAACCCATCATGTGACTTGCACATGAGGGTAAATTCGTCATTTCAACAAAACAGAAAATTAATATTCATTATGATCCCACCAAACCATAAGCAACAAAATCAGACGCCTCCATTTCCTCTCAAAATAACTATCCGCCTACCACTTAATTTTTCTTACATGATTTCCAGATCTTAAACACCCAAGAACATAACCAAATCTGTATCATCCCATTACAAACCCTAAGATGAAATACCATCCGCCCCACACACGTCTCATACGTATTCACAACCAACGTAGCCCACCACATCAATCCTTTATCTACATATCTTAAGGCCACGAAATAAAGATCATAACTTTTGATGTTTCAAGGCAAATGAAGATAACAAGATATACGACATCAATATCCTTACGAAAGGGTACGGGTAGGGTGATTGTTGTTTTCGTTTGCGCTTACTTATTTATCAAGCGAACAAAAGAAGTGATTATAACAAGATTGTTATAAATCATTCTTTCTTATTCGGATAAAAAGAAAGGTCACAACCTTTCACAGATCGTCAGAAGATGTAACATTCGTGTGAGACCTTGAATAATTTCATTGAGTCCCAAGTGAATCGAGATCAAGTTTTCGCTTTTGATATATGTTTGGAGTTGAAGAGATGTAGCTTTGATGATGAAATAAATGGAGATGAGTTAGGATAGTTTAGCAAGTGGATGTTGTTGTTGTTGTTGGATTGTTGGCGAGATGAATTTGGTTTTTCATCATTTTTTTTTATTGATTCGGACTGATGATGGTTAAATAACTGAGGTCGAGAGGTTGTGGTATTTGGTATTTTTATGGTCTAATAGTCAAGGGCTCTTCTTCATCTTCATTCTTTATGTTTAAAGTCTGTTTTACGCATAAGCTTATGCTTACAACACAAAAAGAGAACCGGTGGTGGCGTTGTGGTGAGGTGGTGGTGGCACGTGAGTGTATACCAAGAGGTGGGGGAGGGTTTTTAGGCGCGTGACCTAGTGGATCGGAAAGAGGGGAGTGTTTTGAGGTGGGTGGTGTAGTGTGGTAGGCGGCGGTGTGGCGGTGGTGGTGGTTTAAGGTGGTCGGCGGCTAGGTTAGAGAGAGAGAGAAATGGTGATGATGATGATGTGTGGTAATGGTTAAGAGAAGAAGATAGTGAGGGTATTTTAGTATTTTTACACGAGTTTAACGGTCAAACTTAACGTTTTTTGGTCAAAGGACGATCGGTGCATAACGTTTCACACTTAAGGACGAACGGTGCAATTTTTTTGGTCAAAGGACGAAACCCTGCGGTCAACGCAAACCAGAAGGACGAACGGTGTAATTTACTCTAATATTTATATGCGTGTTATTTTTTATTATTTCATATAATTCTTATCTTTTAGGCATAGTGAAAATGAGTCCAGCTGCTTGTGAAAGTTCGGGATCGGATTGGTAAAAAGCTCGAACGAGCTCGAGCCCGAGTTCGAGTCTAAGTTAGAGCTCATGTATTAATCGACTCGAGCTCGAGCTTTACATACAAAGCTCGTTTGGGCTCGCGAGTCTAAACGAAATTATGATATTTTAAGTATTAAACGAGCCGAGCTCGAGCTTATTAACGAGCTAAAAAGGATATATTACGAGCCGAGCTTTAATTTTTCATTGCGGATCGTTTAAACGAGCCGAGCTCGAGCTTAAAATTAAGGCTCGAAACGAGCCCAGCTCGAGCTCTGGCAAGCTCGGGCTCGGCTCGGCGCATTTCCCACCCCTACTTATAAATGATTGTTTTTTTTTTTTTTTCCATCTTTTATGTTGGTAGTTTCTTCTTTCAATATTAATGAACATAATTGCCATAATATATTTAATATTACGTACTAATGTCACAATGCTTAGATATACTATATTGATATTGTCTCATTATGATAAAGTTCGGCCCCTTTAACTTTAGATTTCGGTCGCCTGCTCAAAAGAAAAACTTATGTTTTCATTGATATATCAAACACATGTATACAATTTCAAGTTATTATTATAAAACACAGATAATAAATTCACGATTTGGTTATCACTTAACAATAATAAAACCTTTAGTTGCTACAAATTGATTTTGTTAGTTATTTGCTTCAAATGAGTTAATAGCATTGTCACTTAACAATCATATAAACTTTGTATAATAAACACATAAATGATATTAGATAATAGAATACTAAAAATGCATGAGTCAACAACATTTAGATACTTATTAGATTTTTTCAATAAAACCATTCTACCAGTACATCTCACATTGGTTAGAGAAATGAAAAATAAGTTGGTTTTATACAATACGTGCCTAGAAAAATATGATGTTTCTAACACTTTAAATTGAATGAAAATTGAGCTTCTCTTAAGTGTTACAAATTTGTACATGTTGCTACATTTTTAATAGATTAAATTACATTGTTCATCCATGTGGCTTGGTCGAAATCATATTGCATGTCTCTCGATATTTATTTTTGTATGATGAATCCTTATATTGAAGTCTCGTAACACTATTCGTCCCTATCCCAAACAGTCGAGGGACTTGCGATGTGATTTTGGTCAAACCACAGGGACGAATGGTGTTAGAGATAAGGACGAATGGTGTTACGAAACTTCATTATAAAGATTCATCATGCAAAAATAAAATTTGAGTGACTTGCGAAGTGATTTCGGCCAAACCACGAGGACGAACGGTGTAATTTGCTCTTTTAATATTTATATTATAGAAAACCTTTTCCCCAAATTTTTAATATTTATATTATGAAAATTGCGTTGGGATCTAACTACCTTATAATCTTAATCGTACTTGTTTTCAAGAGAAGAACTTATCGAAGAACTTAAGTTGCTATTGGGTTATAATCTTATGATGACATGTTATGTGCTATTGGGTTGACCACAAGCCAAGTCTTTAAGTTGATCATGTTAGGCTATGCTCGAACTGATTTGTTAACTTGACGAGTAGTTTTGAATTATGCTTTCTAGAATGATTCACTATTTTCGTAATTGATCGTGCTTTTAGTTTGATTATTTGTGTAGAAATGTTATAGTAATGATTTACTATTTGTATTCGATTGGGTTTAGGATTGTTGATCGGCTTTTGGATTGTGGTGGTGTAGAGGTTGAAGAAGATGCATCTTTGAGTTAATGTGTGAAAGTGGGTGTTTGCGTGTGTTTAATGTTTGTTATTAGTGTGTTTGGAGAAAAAGCCTAAAAGAGATAAATGCCCATGGACTTAACGAGGTTTTAAAGAGCGTTAAAGTTTTAGACTCGAGAGAGTGAAAAAAAATGATGTTGGAGATTCTGGTGCACTTTCTCATATCGAGAACTATATCAATAATTCGCTCGGACTTTTTGGGACCAACGATGTAAATCACCTTTATTTTATGAAGGCCCTCCTTTGGATGTAACTGTTAGCCTACATTATATAGCAGCCCAAGCCCGAGTCTAGAATATTCCGTCTAGTGCTATTTATAGAGACGATTTAATTGTAATCAATCAATCAATAAAATCATTCAATCATATTATCTTACATGGTATCAGAGAATTAATTTTCCCCACCACTTTCATCTCTAACCTTATACCTAAACTCTTTCGCCGCTACTTTAATTTTCCGACACGGCCGCCCATGGACCGAGCCCTATATCCTTATCTCCATCGTATAATTCATCTCGATACTAACCCTTATTTACACTCTCCAATATATTTCATCGTAATACATCACATAAAAAAAAGAAAAAAGTTCAAAAGTTGCTGCAAGGAGCAGGAAGCCACCTTTCATTTTTCTTTTGATGGCAAATTCATAAATGGAGTATCCCTTTTATTTGACACACGACATTAAAAAAAAAAAAGGTTTTACGACTTTTTTTGTTTTGGTGGCTGATAGTTGTTTGACGGCGCACAAAGAAAAATAAAATAAAAATATTGGTGGATTTTTATGTTTTTGAAAAAAAACAACGCCCGTTGTTTGGAAGGTTCTTTGGGGTTGAAGTTTTATAACCAACTTTCATTTTCTTTTCTTTCGATATGTAAAAAAAAATGTTATATCGTTTGTTTGTTAGTCATTGTTAAATGCGGCTTTGTTACCAGTCGACTAAAGTTGACCGTTGGTATCGGTCCCTAATGTTGACCGTTGGTACAATAAGATTACCAATCAACTTAGCCGACCGTTGGTACCGATCGACTAAAATTGATTGTTGGTACGGTTGTGTTACAAGTCGACTAAAGTTATGCTTTTATTATGTTAATGTTTTGTTTTTCCTTTCTAGTTTTACTACGTAGTCCGAGCTTTGCGATTTCGCCCCTCGGATCTGGGGAGTGTTAGCCTATATTATGTAACGGGCCCAAGCCCGAGTCTAGAATATTTTGTCTAGTGCTATTTATAGAGACGATGTAATTGTAATCAATCAATCAATAAAATCATTCAATCATATTATCTTACAGTAACTGCCTTATAATCTAAATCGTACTCCCAACTTATCTTTATTTTTTTTTGAACGGCAACTTTTATTAAAAAAAAACTAGCAAGGAGCTAGCACAACTATACAAAGATATTAAATAAGGATGTTGTAACCATCTATCCCAACTAAAAGAACGATTACACCTGGAATGACACCATAAAAAAGTACGAGCAACAATGTCATCAAACAAAACATCCTTCCGAGGAATTTGAGAGGAAAACAACACCTGATTGCGAAAAAACCAAACACTCCACCAAGCGGTATAAAAAACCCCTTCCAACAAAGTTTTAAGAAACGAATTCAACCTGATGGCCTTGAACCACGAAAGCCACTCAGCATAAGATCCAAGGGGAGACCAAGCTATATTCCACCACGGCAGATCGCCTAACAATTTCCAGAACCAAACCACACCTAAAGAAGAGGTGCGAAGAATCCTCTTGAGCGTAAGAGCGATCGGGCACAAAGTACTATGAACAAGAACACCACGACGCAAAGAGTTATCCCGAGTAGGTAAACGATCCAAGAAAAGCTTCCAAACGAAAATGTTAACTTTAATTGGAATGTTTGAAACTGTTGAATGTTTGATATATCAAACATGACCACCTCCCAAGCCCAACTATTGAATGTTTAAAAGCGAGTTTCCTCGAGGGCTCGAACTAATCGATTTCATATTGTCAAAAGATGTCGGTGTGTTGCGAATGATAGAGTACTTAATGAATAATCTCAAATCCAAGAGCATTGGCTTTAAAAATCCATATCACCTATCTCAATAACTTCAAAACATAGAAACCTTTTACAAATGAGACTAAATAACGCACATTACGATAGCGAAAATGCATGTATCCTTATTAAATAAGAACAATAATATATATAAAATAATGTGATTTTTTTTGTTATAAACTGAACTCTAACTACAGTATGGTTTAGTACATTAGTTGGAGTAGTAAGACCTTTATTTGCTTCAAATGAATTAGTTGCATTGTCACTTAACAATCATATATACCTTAACTTGGCATCATTTATCAACATTAACTTGGCATCATTTATCAGAGTAACGTCAATTCTTTAAAAGATAAACTATAACACGAAATGATGTAGATTAAAGAATACTAAAAATGCATGAATCAACAACATTTAGATACTTAATGGGTTTTTTTCAATAAAACCATTCTAGCATTACATCCCACATAGGTTTGAGAAATGAAAGGTAACTTGGTTATATACAATAATACACATGAACCATACGTGTTTATAATAGTATGATGTTTCGAATTCTTGGTTGTTAGGAGAGTTCAATGCCAAAACAAAAGTTGAATTCCAAGAGAAGCGAAGGGTTCGAAATTTGTACATATTACTAAATTTTTAATATATATTTTATGGGTTCGAAATTTGTACACATTACTAAATTTTTAATATTTATTTTTTGAAAGACTTTCTTATCAGATTTTTAATATTTATTTCATAAAAAATTTCTTTAACGCGTCTGGATTTACATGCCATCTCATTGTTTAACAAAAAATCTTCTTGTTTTTAATAGGGTGTGCGGTTCGCTTTGGGTCGGTTTTTGCTAGAATCAAACCGAACCGAAATATTCGGTTTTATAGAACCAGCGAAATCGTTCGGATTTTGGCGGTTTGGGTTTCGTTGATTAGTGGTTTCGGTTCGGTTTTCGGTTTTCGGTTTTAAACATTCATATTTGGGCATGGCCGATGTATACCAACAAACATGTTTTATGTAGAAAATTAGTTATTTTTCTTTACTTTTTTCAATCTAAGCTTAATAATTGTAGCAACTCGTAAATTTTCATAAGGTAAAATGACTATTTTACCCTTTGACTTCTTAAAAGTTGACTTTGACTTTTTACTATTTGACTTTTACCGTAACGTAAAAGCAAATCAGAATCGGTAGTAACCAGTAATTTCCCAAGTTAAATAATTCAATGCTTCAATTATTACACTCGAACATTTTGTTCACCTTTGGCTATAAATAATTATTTAAAGTTGTGACTTTAATAATTACGAAAGTTTAATCGTGTAAACTTTCCTCGTGGTCAACACAAGACTACGATAAGTCTAGGTGTTCAAAATACTATATTTTTATCAATAGTCATATTTTATATGAACTATTGCCATTTTATTATTTTACGTAAACATTATACTTTTTACGTGTACGCGTGCTTTCGAACCTACGTTATTAGGTTTTAACAACATAGACGCACCCAAATAGACTTGTCACACCTTTAATATACTTAGTTAGAGTATATTGATAAGTTTGGATATTTTCATAAATATTATATTTTATGTTGCCCGGTTTTAAGTCTCGTGACTTAAGGGCTTAATATTAGTAATTACGGGACCAAACTACACCTCATAAACTAAATACTACTCAAATTTTTGTGATAAATCTTATCACAACACCATCATGCCACGTTCAACCACACTAAGCCTTTTAACTTCACACATGTCCTAACTAGATGTTGTTGTGTACACATGTAATCCATATCTTGCAAGATAATACTAAGGCTTATCTAGACACATTTATTAGATCAAAACAATTTCACACATATTTTCTTGTTCTCTCTTGATCTTACCGTCCACCATGACCACCACAAAACCATGTGGCCTTGTTTCATCACTTGTGCTCTAATAAGACTACACATGTCTTAGTAAAACATAAAAGTCTTCAAAGATTACTTTTCCACAAAGATAACACATCAAAACTCTTTCTTCTCCCTCCTTGCTGCCGTACAACCCTCCTCAATCTCCATCCATAGTTTGATGTTAGGCTACAAGTATTACAAGAAAGATGAAGAGTTTAGTAAGCCTACAAGGTCCAAGAGTTGTTTTGAAGATTCCTTGGTTGAAACAAGACTTATACAAGGTACTTAGGGGCTGAGATAAATGGGTTTTTATAAGGTTGAAGTCAAGTTGGGTAAAGATTGAAAACAAGTTGGTTAAGTTTTGGAAGCAAGGGTTAAAGAGTACAAGTGATTAGGAGTTTGTTAGTGTCCTTGTTCTTGTTAAAATTCACCACAAAGCTTGTAAGATTATGCTTATATTCTTCCTATTATTTCAATATGGTTGTAATAGTTAGATGTATATTTGATGTATTTATATGATATATGTATAAGTATGTATGTATTTGATGTTGTACACAAGCTCTAAAACATGAAAAAGCAACTAAAACAAGTCCTAGTTAACTTTTGAAAACTGAAAATCCAAACAGTCCCTTTTTAAGGAATTTAATAAAACGATCAGTGAACCATGAAACTTAGGGAGTGTAATAGAGTGGTAGATCTATGTCTTGTGGTCGTTTTGCCGCTTGGATCACCCCGTAACTCATCCGTATGAGTAAATTAGAGCCAAAACGGTAAAAGGTGTCGAAAACTGACCAACATATTTAATTGGACTAAACGGGACGGTTCTGATCATTTCTGGAACTCGTCGGGCTTTTATGAAATGTAGCTAAGTTATAAACTTAAACGTAGGAAAAAGCCTCGCGTCCTAAAGTGTTGTAGAACTCAAAATATGGCCTTTACCGCGGGACTGTTGAGTGCTGTCCAAATTTCTGTAATGAAACGCAAGTATAAACTAGTAACTTGAATCATATTATGATGTAATTAAGGTTATAAAGTCACTAGAAATCATGTATACATTTAAAATACAATTTCAATGACATAAGAAACAATTTATGACCTTTTAGTTGTTAGTAACAATGTAAACGTAAAATTAGAATAGTTAAACTCTTAAACCGAAACGTGATGAAAAATACAAATTTTGACATATAAGTTGTGAAATGACTATACATGTAAAGACATAAATATATGTTTGAGAAAATATAAACAATGTCATAATCTTGTATGACCAAAGACCATATATATATTTTCCTAGCCAAAATAACTTAATAGAAACTTAATGTTATCGAATAAATATAAATTAAAACCACTTGACCACGTTTACTTGCAAACCGGAGTGGTAGGACCCACTACCGAGAACTAGACTTGTTTTATCTTACGATAAAGACTTGACATAATTGATAACGGAATAGTGGACTTTCAAAAGTATCTTAAACTTGAACCTTAGAGATACCTACAAATAGGGATTTGTCAATATTTTTAAAACTTGATTCTTGACACATATTTAAATTTATAAATGTGTACAACATTTAAATATTATAAATACTTATATATACGTTTATTTCAGTAAACTCGTCAGTATATAATAACCTAAGACGCGTATTATATCTTTAGGTTATCACTAAAGCTCGCGATCTCTCGATATGTCTTATATCGCTACAATCCGATGCTGATCAGTACAGTGAGTTTCATAGCCCCAGCTTTTGTTTAACTGTTTTATAAACTCTTTTGGGGGAGATACATGCTACTGCTTTTACTATATGCTAAAATGCTTTATTATGGACAATTACTTGTAAACTGAATGCCTTGACTGTATTATTGCAAACCACTAAGTTGTTTATGCCAAAAGTCCCCAATATCATGGACCACTAATCACTGGGAGTGAGCGCAAATATTGTGGATAGGCCTATCGGAATTGACGAACCCGTCTATGTTATCGGAAATAACAAGGCGCACTATATTTGAGATTATCTAGGTATAGGGCAAAATACCTACCCGGGGCAAGTTATTTATCTATATATATCGCCCGGTGATATATATACAACAGTCAGTCGTGAGTGCCATGAGCTTAGAGCAATAATAACTTTCAGGAAGATAATTGTACACATTGCAATTATACTACAAACTATATTGTCCATTACTGTTTTTCCTAAACTTGAAATATTGGGATCAAACTATTGTACTTACAAACCTATGAACTCACTCAACCTTTGTGTTGACACTTTTTAGCATGTTATCTCAGGTTCGAAAGGAATTAGCTGGCATGGCATGTGAAGGCGCACGGAAAAGTATTTTGAAGACAATGCATATATTATCATTCGAAAAACATTACAACTTTTATGTTGTACTTTTTATAATTGTACAAACTTGTGGGACCGGTTTGTAAACTCTGATATTTTAATCGAATGATAATTTATTTCAAAACGTCTCATTTAGAGTCGTCAGTAACTTGTGCTGTGAACTATGAAGTAATACCCCAGTGACACAATCTTCCGCTGCGATAATTTTGGGGGTGTTACAGATTGGTATCAGAGCTTCAGTTATAGAGAACCAGGTTATATTTAAACCTCGACTATAGCTGCCTCTTATGTTTAAGCCGTAACACTCATTGCTGTCTTCAACATTCCGTGCGCCATGCCTACTCCTTAACACAATACTATGTTATTTATATAAAGACTGTTTATATGGATTGACTAAACATAACTGCATATGCCATTCCAAGGCGTTATGGCACAACCAGATATCCTTGATCATATACATGTTTGTGATCTACGAAATTTTCTCAGACATTGTAGTGGATACAATGGTCTCATTACTATTAATACATTGTAAGTATGCAATGGTCTTTCTTATATCTCAAACATCGTGAGATACACAGTTGACTTAGACATATCTCAGACATCGTGAGATACACAGTTGACTTAGACATATCTCAGACATAGTGAGATACACAATTGGCCTAAATATATCTTAGATATTAAGAGATACACAATAGTTTTATCTATTTCTCAGACATTGTGTGTGTGCACAATGGTCTCGCTGGTATTTCTCAAACATTGTGAGAAAACTACTTCATAACTATGAACTCACCAATTCTTTTGAAAGCTAGGTTGATTCTCTCTGATTATTTAACTCCTCATCGTTGAAGATGAGTGTGAACATTCATTCCATACTCTTGGAACATTTACGTCGTCTCGTAATACACCACCTTGTAACTCATCGATTAAGTATGAGTGTTGTGTCGGAAATTCTTAAGTAGGATGATTTGGAATGTCCTTATTTAAATGGACTGGGACGCCTTTTCATTTAAATAAAGAAATTGTAAATCGCCGAACCATAAGTTTATGATTTCTTACTTACATAAATTGGGACGCTTCTTTATGTAAGTAATGAATTATAAATGAGTGGGCTTATTTGTATCCGATATGACATGAGTATGAACTCGAACTCTAGAATCACTAGTATTCTTTGAAAAGATCTAGAAAACACGATAGTGTTTTATCACTCAACAAAAATCTTAAGATCTGATTTGAACAACCTAAGTTCATTCTTAAGTTATCACTTTTGATATTACAAATCCTTACAAACATGAACCGGTTGTTGAGCTAACAAAATTGGTTAAAGTCAATTGAAACCCGACCTGATAGAATCAGATGTTTCAAGAGCATAATTGAAACTCGACCTGATAGAATCAGATGTTTCAAGAATATAATGGAAACGCGGCCTGATAGAATCAGGTGTTTCAAGAAAAGAATTTGGTTGCCACATATTTGATTATGCACGAGTCGCATAAGTCAAAGTATTCCATATTATGGAGCTAACGTACTTGTTACACTCTTGAGCTAATGGACTTAGTTCAGTCTCGACTAACAAACTGGGTACGATGTCTCATTATCCATCACATAAGCTTTCCCATGAGCTCCTCCTATTGGTTGGCCATTATTTTGAGAACACGATTTCTCGAAATGTTCTCACTTTCCACATCCCATCACCGTTTGTTATTATTGTTGTTACTGCTGTTATTTTGCTATTGTTAGATCCTCGAGCAGTCTAAGCTCGCACAACTTGATCCACTAGGTTACGAGACATGTGAATTGTTTCATCCAGTGTGAGTGATCAAACGAAGCTACATTCTCTTGAATATTGAATGGAAGTTCTGAGATGAACTTTTCCCATAACTTCTCATTGGTTGAGACCATCACTGGGCACACTATTGCCAACGCTTGAAAGCGATAAATATAAGTTATGATATCAACAACACTTTCAACAAGGAAACTTCATCTCCATTTCTTGCACCTCATTCCGAGGGCAATACTTCTTGAATTATAACTTCTTTAACTTAGTCCAAGAGATCTAGTGAGTATTCTCAAAACTAATAGATTGAGCAACAACATTTTACCCTGACAAAGCATTGTCCAGGAGCATGCTTGCAGCATATTAGACTTTGCAATCTAACGAAAATCCTTGTAAGGAATCTAGTACAACATTCACTTCTTGGCCCTGCAATATTAGGTCACACATTATCACCAGAAAGGCTACACAGATGTAAGCGTTAACCTTCAAAATTTCATGCTAGGATTAAGGTTTTGTTGAAAGCCTCGTTACGGTAAGGTATGATTCGTTTGGGGAACTTAGAAAAACCAAACTTAAGAAATATTGGACCTTATACGATAGTAGTAAGAATTTGCTGGTAGCTTTCGGACTCGAGCTACTACCCGAACTTGGCGATGTACACGCCACCTTTTGTGTGCATTCAAGAAGTGTCATCGATGAGACACTCCTATTTCTCCGGAAGGGATCCGATTGATTTACGTTTGATCTTATCGGAAAATCTACGAGATCACAAACCATGAGGTCAAATGACTTAAGAAAAGTCACATTCCTATTTTCAACACTCAATGGAACTCTAGAAGAGGTCCCGAATTCACGTAGGAACGTGAAGATGAACTCAAATATACTGTTAGTAGATAACACTCACTGAACTTTGTGACGAAGTTCCATTACAGAAGTACCCCCACCTCTTCTCGGGAACATCATTAACTCATAACACGAACTAAATCATGAGGACATGATTTCCGTAACTGGTGGAGGCTGTAGCAACTCGTAAATTTTCATAAGGTAAAATGACTATTTTACCCTTTGACTTCTTAAAAGTTGACTTTGACTTTTTACTATTTGACTTTTACCGTAACGTAAAAGCAACATCAGAATGGTAGTAACCAAGAATTTCCCAAGTTAAATAATTCAATCTGTTTCGAATTATTACACTCTGAACATTTTTGTTCACCTTTGGCTATAAATAATTATTTAAAGTTGTGACTTTAATAATTACGAAAGTTTAATCGTGTAAACTTTCCTCGTGGTCAACACAAGACTACGATAAGTCTAGGTGTTCAAAATACTATATTTTTATCAATAGTCATATTTTATATGAACTATTGCCATTTTATTATTTTTACGTAAACATTATACTTTTTACGTAATACGCGTGCTCGAACCTACGTTATTAGGTTTTAACAACATAGACGCACCCAAATAGACTTGTAACACCTTTAATATACTTAGTTAGAGTATATTGATAAGTTTGGATATTTTCATAAATATTATATTTTTATGTTGCCCGGTTTTAAGTCTCGTGACTTAAGGGCTTAACATTAGTAATTACCGGGACCAAACTACACCTCATAAACTAAATACTACTCAAATTTTTGTGATAAATCTTATCACAACACCATCATGCCACGTTCAACCACACTAAGCCTTTTAACTTCACACATGTCCTAACTAGATGTTGTTGTGTACACATGTAATCCATATCTTGCAAGATAATACTAAGGCTTATCTAGACACATTTATTAGATCAAAACAATTTCACACATATTTTCTTGTTCTCTCTTGATCTTACCGTCCACCATGACCACCACAAAACCATGTGGCCTTGTTTCATCACTTGTGCTCTAATAAGACTACACATGTCTTAGTAAAACATAAAAGTCTTCAAAGATTACTTTTCCACAAAGATAACACATCAAAAACTCTTTCTTCTCCCCTCCTTGCTGCCGTACAACCCCCTCCTCAATCTCCATCCATAGTTTGATGTTAGGCTACAAGTATTACAAGAAAGATGAAGAGTTTAGTAAGCCCTACAAGGTCCAAGAGTTGTTTTGAAGATTCCTTGGTTGAAACAAGACTTATACAAGGTACTTAGGGGCTGAGATAAATGGGTTTTTATAAGGTTGAAGTCAAGTTGGGTAAAGATTGAAAACAAGTTGGTTAAGTTTTGGAAGCAAGGGTTAAAGAGTACAAGTGATTAGGAGTTTGTTAGTGTCCTTGTTCTTGTTAAAATTCACCACAAAGCTTGTAAGATTATGCTTATATTCTTCCTATTATTTCAATATGGTTGTAATAGTTAGATGTATATTTGATGTATTTATATGATATATGTATAAGTATGTATGTATTTGATGTTGTACACAAGCTCTAAAACATGAAAAGCAACTAAAACAAGTCCTAGTTAACTTTTTGGCGAAAATCCAAACAGTCCCTTTTAAGGAATTTAATAAAACGATCAGTGAACCATGAAACTTAGGGAGTGTAATAGAGTGGTAGATCTATGTCTTGTGGTCGTTTTGCCGCTTGGATCACCCGTAACTCATCCGTATGAGTAAATTAGAGCCAAAACGGTAAAGGTGTCGAAAACCGACCAACATATTTAATTGGACTAAACGGGACGGTTCGATCATTTCTGGAACTCGTCGGGCTTTTATGAAATGTAGCTAAGTTATAAACTTAAACGTAGGAAAAAGCCTCGCGTCCTAAAGTGTTGTAGAACTCAAAATATGGCCTTTACAGCATGGACTGTTGAGTGCTGTCCAAATTTCGTAATGAAACGCAAGTATAAACTAGTAACTTGAATCATATTATGATGTAATTAAGGTTATAAAGTCACTAGAAATCATGTATACATTTAAAATACAATTTCAATGACATAAGAAACAATTTATGACCTTTAGTTGTTAGTAACAATGTAAACGTAAAATTAGAATAGTTAAACTCTTAAACCGAAACGTGATGAAAAATACAAATTTTGACATATAAGTTGTGAAATGACTATACATGTAAAGACATAAATATATGTTTGAGAAAATATAAACAATGTCATAATCTTGTATGACCAAAGACCATATATATATTTTCCTAGCCAAAATAACTTAATAGAAACTTAATGTTATCGAATAAATATAAATTAAAACCACTTGACCACGTTTACTTGCAAACCGGAGTGGTAGGACCCACTACCGAGAACTAGACTTGTTTTATCTTACGATAAAGACTTGACATAATTGATAACGGAATAGTGGACTTTCAAAAGTATCTTAAACTTGAACCTTAGAGATACCTACAAATAGGGATTTGTCAATATTTTTAAAACTTGATTCTTGACACATATTTAAATTTATAAATGTGTACAACATTTAAATATTATAAATACTTATATATCGTTTATTTCAAACTCTCGTCGTATATAATAACCTAAGACGCCTGTATTATATCTTTAGGTTATCACTAAAGCTCGCGATCTCTCGATATGTCTTATATCGCTACAATCCGATGCTGATCAGTACAGTGAGTTTCATAGCCCCAACTTTTGTTTAACTGTTTTATAAACTCTTTTGGGGGAGATACATGCTACTGCTTTTACTATATGCTAAAATGCTTTATTATGGACAATTACTTGTAAACTGAATGCCTTGACTGTATTATTGCAAACCACTAAGTTGTTTATGCCAAAAGTCCCCAACATCATGGACCACTAATCACTTTGGGAGTGGCGCAAATATTGTGGATAGGCCTATCGAATTGACGAACCCGTCTATGTTATCGGAAATAACAAGGCGCACTATATTTGAGATTATCTAGGTATAGGGCAAAATACCTACCCGGGCAAGTTATTTATCTATATATATCGCCGGTGATATATACAACAATCGATCGTGAGTGCCATGAGCTTAGAGCAATAATAACTTTCGGAAGATAATTGTACACATTGCAATTATACTACAAACTATATTGTCCATTCTTGTTTTCCTAAACTTGAAATATTGGGATCAAACTATTGTACTTACAAACCTATGAACTCACTCAACCTTTGTGTTGACACTTTTTAGCATGTTATCTCAGGTTCGAAAGGAATTAGCTGGCATGGCATGTGAAGGCGCACGGAAAAGTATTTTGAAGACAATGCATATATTATCATTCGAAAAACATTACAACTTTTATGTTGTACTTTTTATAATTGTACAAACTTGTGGGACCGGTTTGTAAACTCTGATATTTTAATCGAATGATAATTCATTTCAAAACGTCTCATTTAGAGTCGTTTTCTGTAACTTGTGCTGTGAACTATGAAGTAATACCCCAGTGACACAATCTTCCGCTGCGATAATTTTGGGGGTGTTACAATAATGTTTATCCCGTATTTTTATAATTACACAAATATACATGAGACACGCACACATGAACACGCACATAGCATGATTATTGTCACATATGTATTGATATTTTGTCAAGTAAACAAACGACACGACAAACACGCATATAAACGTTAAGAATAAATCCACCCACAAAATGAATATGAATTTATAAATTTGATTTTTTAGTTATTTATTTATATTATATATAATAAAACTGGTTCGGTTCGGTTCGATTCGGTTTTTACGGTTTGATTTTTCTACGAAAACCGAAAGCGAACCGCATTTTTTGGTTTTTGATAAATTAAAAGCCGAACCATCGGATTTTAGTTTCAGTCAGTCTTTTCGATTTAGTTTTTTGGTTTTCGATTTGGTTTCAGTTTTTCCGGTTTTTCTGCTCATCCCTAGTTTTTAAGACCGTCGCTTCACTAAGTACCTTATAATCGTAGTCGTACTAGTTTTCATGAGAAGAACTTATGTTCTTCTTCGGTATATGAAACACAAATTAACATTACCACCTTAAACGGTTAGAAATTCTTCAAATCTTCTCACAATATAAATTTTTCTTTTAGCATAAATTGAAAATTTGTTTGTTTCAACCTTTACGATTCCGCATTGTTTCTTAATAGTCGGACAACCCATCAAACTCATTGATCGAAACTCATCCTTGAACGATTCCGCATTGTTTCATGCTGGTTAAGTTGTATAAGATTTTAAGTTATCTTACTTCCTTTACAATGCATGTATAGCATCTATAATACTTAAAGCTTATCCCCTTAATTTAATGTGCAAGGGGGGGTTGTGCACAAAATCATGTACGGTACAAACATGTCAATGCTTCACAAAAGCTCTCAATTGAATGTAATGAAATGAATGTGAATATGAAGTGTTCTTTGAAGGCTACAACATTCATGTATGATCATTAATCGGAGGTATACGAAGAGATATGAAGTTACATTGTGATCATTACTTAGAGGTATACAAAGAAACATTGCATTTAGTTGTTGCAACACTTCATATTCATCTTAAGGAGCCTATAAATAACACATGTATTTCTTAAACTTTTCACACCATGGAGTATAACAAATTAAAGTTCATAAGCTAACATGATTAACTGAATTTAAGTTACTAACCGAGTTTTGCAGTTGGGGTTTTCACGGGTGTTCATGGAGAGGTATTACGCAATCTTATCTGACTCGATGATATTTTGTTATATCACTTAAGGTACTTAGGAAAAAGGACCGATAAATCTTAATTTTTGGTTATTTTATTTGTTGTAGAAAACATGGTGTGTGGCAAAGCCATCATCGACCCAAGAGGAGTTGATAAATAATGTGAACTTTGCATGCTCGAAAGTTGATTGTAAGATCTTGCAGAAAGATGGTGCATGTTATTCGCCGGATACTCTCATTAACCATGCTTCTGTAGCCATGAATATTTATTACCAATCCAATGAAAGAAACAAATGGAATGTTGTAGGGATCACATGGATGTTTATTTTGGTAGACTGAAAAAGTTATCATTAGACCAACATCTATCCCTACATGTGCGGTCTATGGTTCTTGACGTTATTGATCTTAGATCAAATAATTGGGTTCCAAAGCAGGAAAAGGTAACGGATTTTTTTCTTCATTTCATCACCTTTTAGTCTGTTGCGGATGTGTTCAGTAAATAAACTATGTATGTTCAATTCTTTATCTAACAATCGCCCAATGTTATTTTTGTACCAATATACGGTCAAAGTCAAGAGCATTATAGAGATCCATATTGATGTAGATAACATGCAGCTCAGACTGGGTTCAACTGCGGCAAGTATAGGGGCAATGGCTGGTGTAGCACAAGGGAGCTTACGCCGTAAGGGTGGACGCTCGAGATGGAAGCCAAAGGTTAACAAGCAGAAACACTGAAGTGTATTTTTGTGGGACGTATGGTTTGTTAAAATTTGTCGTAAACAAAAGTCGAGTTTTTTACAGGCGTGACACAAAACTATGGTCATTATTTTATTTTTGGCATATCTATCGACTATCAATCTTTATTTTATTCCGATTTTTTGCTAATGTGCAGGTTATGGAGGTTGCCAGTATGCGTAGATGATTGAGAAGGATGAGATCAAGATGATGGCTTCTTTTTAATCAGAAACACTTCTATATATGAGCATTGTTTTCTAAGGGTTTTTGTTTACTATATATACTATTGTACTTGGAATTGTTTTCAAAATTTATAATTGAAAATTATTGTACATTTTGGGTTGTTTATTTTGATGTTTGTTAGATTACATTTTAATATCTCTTAGGCAACTCACTTCACTTATTCTCGGTAGTGACTTTATAGAAATTTCAGTTAGGAAAATATGTTAACTTCAATCATCAACTATTTAATGAATTTTGTTAAACATAGTACTATTTTTAAGAAACTTTAATTTACAAACATGTCAATGCTTCACAAAAGCTCTCAATTGAATGTAATGAAATGAATGTGAATATGAAGTGTTCTTTGAAGGCTACAATATTCATGTATGATCATTAATCGGAAGTATACGAAGAGATATGAAGTTACATTGTGATCATTACTTAGAGGTATACAAAGAAACACTGCATTTAGTTGTTGCAACACTTCATATTCATCTTAAGGAGCCTATAAATAACACACGTATTTCTTAAACTTTCCACACCATGGAGTATAACAAATTAAAGTTCATAAGCTAACATGATTAACTGAATTTAAGTTCATAAGCTAACATTATTAGGCATCTAAATATAGATTCCACTAAAATAATATAAACTAAAGTAATAATAAAATTATTAGCCATCTAAATAATAAATACAATGCAACTTCTTTAATAGGTATCTAAATACCATCATATACAACATTACGGAT
Source organism: Chrysanthemum lavandulifolium (assembly GCA_022545495.1). Lineage (NCBI taxonomy): Eukaryota > Viridiplantae > Streptophyta > Magnoliopsida > Asterales > Asteraceae > Chrysanthemum > Chrysanthemum lavandulifolium. Next base: position 18,797,700 of record CM040241.1, read on the forward strand.
AAAAACATCACCCCTCAACCACTAGACTGTGCATCGCACGGGTTGAGGGAAGCCTCGTTGTCTTAAATTTTAAGAAGTACAATCATTGAAGAAAATTGTACAACAACTATAAGCCAACAATTAATACAAATATTGAGTAGTGCTAATCTTTAATACTAATTGTGTAACAAGCCAACCATTAATATTTTTGTAAGACTAATTTCGAAATCAAAAGGATTAATGATGTAGTACCGTGATGTTTTAAGTTTTTATTTGAATGTTATTCAATTGATAAAAGAAAATTAAACTTATTTGAGTTATGACTGGTGAAAATAAATATATATTCAACACTTCACCCTCATTCTCAACTACTACCACACACACTATAACGAGAAATTACGCTATCAAAGATAATTGAAATACGTGTTTAGCTACTATTAACACTCGTTTTTCGCTAATATTAAGACTCGCTGACCACTTTTGTGTATCAATGAATTCTCGCTAATACTGCAGCATAGCGCGAATACCATGTTATGCTAGTTATTATAAAAAGAGATATAATAAACTCACAAGTTTGATTTTGTTCAATTTTCAATGTAAAAATAATAGACATCTTAACTAAATCCAAAACTCTCATAACTACACAATTAATTTGAATACTAAAATCGTTCCTCATTCGTAGAAACACGTATATAGGAGGTCTTTGCTTGAGCTTATATGTGGTCTTATGAGTTTATTTAATTTCGGCTTATATTTCGTAAGCCTCAATTTTATTGCTTATTTTGAGATTTATTAGCTTATATAAGCATGTTATATCATAATAAGTTTATATAAGCCCCTCCCCACCACTTTGAAAGAAAATTGATCTATGATGAACATGTACATGATGGGTATGTTTGGCGCAATGGATGGGGCTTGGGCTAGGGCTTTCATTATAAGCCGAAGTTGAAATTTGTATTTTTGTAGACTTGTTTGGTAAATGGGCTGGGGCTGGGGCTTATTATTGCAAAATTACTAAAAATGATATAATTAAATGAGTTTTATGGTATATGTTTGATATTTTTGTGGGTAAATATGTAATTTATGGTTCATAAGCCCCGGGCTAAAGTTTTTAGCCCTTTTTATGGGGCTAAAATTTTAAGCCCCTTTTAGAGGCTTATGATTTCATAAACTCGCATGATAAACGAGACTTATTTTATAAACCGACTTATTTTAGAAGCCCAAGCCCCCTATAAGCCCTTCCCCAAACACACCCGATATATTTGGTAAAACCCACTCAGTCCCACATTAGTTCAAAGAAGAAAATTTTGGTAGTTAATAAACTACCTTAGTGTATGTGCTTAGTATGTGTGAATTAGTATGATGTTTACACATTTGGTTGTAGAATGCCTAAATAAAAGATATAGTAATTCTATAATTACGATTTGTGAATTTGTATAAATTCAAAACTTTTTTTAAATAACCTCCGTATACTTCAATGTATTCATTATTAGTTTCATATAATCCATTTCTTCATGTGGTACATATTTTTAGTACAACTAGACGAGTACACGTGCATAACAACGAGATTTTATAGCGGCAGATAGTTTTAATGATAAAAAAGTTTATAGGTTATAAACGAAAAATAATAAAACCTTGAGGATTTTAGGATTAAACATAATATTTTGAAACTCGGTTCGACCTGGTTGAACCGTTCCGGTCGAAAAAACGGCCTATCCCGACAAGTTGGGTCGAAAAAACGGGGCAAATTAAACCGGGTCAACCTGCCGGGTTTGAAGCATCCCGGGTCAACCCGGTTTTTGATGTGTATTAATAGCAAACATTTCAACACTTCAATACTTTCCAAATGCATAGCTTAATTTCAATACTTTTCAAATGTGCGAAAAGTTTGACCAATTTTCAACATCTCAACATTGACCATTTTTAGTTTATAGGCGAGTACCCATGCATAGCAACGGAATTTTCTAGCGGCAAACATTTATCTCCCAAATAAATGGTCTGGTCACCACCAAAGTTAGTGACAACGTAGATCCACATGTCTTGAACCCTCTGTCCAAAACTCACGAAGATCCATCGGTTAATGAGCCTGCAATGCTCTCTTCCCAACAGCTGCGTTGAAGCCCGACGAAGTTTCTACAAAAAAACTTCGATAGCCCTTATCTCTTTATCGAAACCTCAAACTGAAAATCCTAACTATCAGATCTTACATCACCCATTTATGAACCTACATTCCAAATTTTAATATGATCCGACAGTTAAGAAACCCACACCGTCAATTCTCCCACCACCGGGCAGAATATGACGAATCAAACATAAAGTCTTCGTTCTTATCGTAATGGCCTCCTCCAAGTTGTATGATTCCTTCTTCTCGAACCTCGCCTCTTGATACCAGTTGTTGGGATATAACACCCACGATAATGAATCACACAAAGATAGCCAAACAATAAAGAAAACGATAAACTATAAAGAAAACGAAAAACAATACATACACTTTTTACGCATGGTGTGATTGAGCCTTGATTGACTTCGAGTTCGGTAACAACTCAAGTCTCGTAAAGTTGGTTATAATCTTATGATGGCATGTTATGTGCCATTGGGTTGACCACAAGCCAAGTCCTTAAGTAAATCATGTTAGGCTATGCTCAAAATCGATTTGTTAACTTGACGAGTAGTTTTGAATTATGCTCAACTCGGTACAAGAAAGCCTTAGACGAGTTTGAGCTCTAGATAAGATATTAATGTAGTAATTAGTACAAATACTATCTAAATAGAGAAATTTTTTGTTTTCAGGGTACAATGGAATTCTTAAACCCGATAATGACATTAAGGGTATGTTTAACATGGAGCAGTGTAGAGCTTTTTGGAGCGGTAAATAATGAGCATTTTAATTTTTAATAGTTATTTGGCAAAAGAGCGGTGAGCTTTGATATTTTTTAGGAATGCTCATTTTTCCAATGCTTCTTTAAGAAGCTGTGAGGCATGAGCGGTGAGTCATACATCGCTCACATTTCATCTCTATCGCTTCATCGTTACTTTTAACAAACACACCATAAGCTTTTATGGTTCTTTTTTCTTACAGTCCACTATATGAATCATTTGGCCCCAAATCAGGAAACTAGGGGTGTTTGTCAGTTTGGTTTTTAGGTTTTTTGAGATTATTTTGAGACAAAAATGAAAAGAACCGAATTTAAAATGGATCAAATCGAACTGAAACCCCAATTTAAATTCAGGTCGCTTCGGTTTTCAAATCATGTAAGTAATACCCGAATTGTGAACTCGCCGGTAAACACATTTGTCATACTGGAAGTAATACGCGTCGTTGTTAAGTCCATCGACATCCTCCTAAGCCCAACTATTGAAAGTTTGAAACCGAGTTTCCCCCAGGGTTCTAACTAGTCGATCCCATATTTTCGAAACATTTGGTGAATGGTAGAGTACTCAATGGATAATCACGTATCCAAGAGCTTTGGCTTTAAAACTCTATGTCATTAACTTGAAAAGATAATAAACCTTTTACAAATGAGATCTAAAGAATGACGACTAGGATAGCGAAAATACATGTATCCTTATTACATAAGAACAATAGTTTTTATAAAAAATTTCGTGATTCAAATTTTTTTTTTTTTTTTTTTTTTTTTACAAACTAAACTCTAACTACAGTATGATTTAGTACATTAGTTGGAGTAGTAAGACCTTTATATGTTTCAAATGAATTAGTTGCATTGTCACTTAACAATTGTATATACATTAAGTTGGCATCATTTTATGAGAGTAATATCAATTCATTAAAAGATCAACTTTGTATAATAAACACACAAATGATATAAATTATAGAATACTAAAAATGCATGAGTAAACAACATTTACATACTTACTGGAAATTTTCAAACATCCCACATATGTTAGAGAAATGAAAGTTAAATTGGTTATATATGATGTATTGGATATTTTGTTGTTAGGGAGTTCAATTTTTGAAATAAAAATTGAATTCCTAAGCACCAAAATACCCGAAATTTGTACATGTTACTAAATTTTTAATATTTTTTTGGTAAAAGATCTTCTTATCGTATTTTTATATTTATTTTATAAAACACTTTTTTATTGCGTTTAAACTCACATGCCATCTTATTGTTCGTCCGAAAAATCTTCAGTAAAACAATATTTAGATACTTTTTAGATTTTTTCAATAAAACCATTTCTGGCATTACATCCCACATGGATTAGATATATGAAATGTAAGTTGGTTATATACAATAGTGAACATGAACCATATGTGTTAAGAACAGTATGATGTTTTGAATACTTTGCTGTTAGTGGATTTACTAAATTTGTACATGTTACTAAATTTTTAATATTTTTTTGGTAAAAGATCTTCTTATCGTATTTTTATATTTATTTTATAAAACACTTTTTTATTGCGTTTAAACTCACATGCCATCTTATTGTTCGTCCGAAAAATCTTCAGTAAAACAATATTTAGATACTTTTTAGATTTTTTCAATAAAACCATTTCTGGCATTACATCCCACATGGATTAGATATATGAAATGTAAGTTGGTTATATACAATAGTGAACATGAACCATATGTGTTAAGAACAGTATGATGTTTTGAATACTTTGCTGTTAGTGGATTTAATTCTCAAAACAAACATTGAATCAAGTAACTTCAAAGTATTCAAAATTTGTACAAGTTGCTAGATTTTTAATATTCATTTTATAAAAGACCTATTTATTGCATTTAGATCTAACAACTTTATAATTTTAATCGTACTTGTTTTCAAGGGAAGGACATGCATTCCTCGTCGGTATATCAAACACAAATTAACATTACCCTCAAAAACAGTTAGGAAAACTCTTTAGATCTTCTCTCAATATAAAATTTGCTCTCATCTCTCAATATAAAATTTGCTCTCAATACAGTAGAATATTTATTTATTTCAACCTTTAATACTCTATCAAATAAAAACGTCCCGAACAATGATTTAAGATCCAAAACTATGTACATGTTTCTTAATAGTCTAATGTTGAGCATTGCTTGACTTGGAGCTCGGTGGCAGCTCAAGTCTCGTAAAGTTGGTTATAATCTTATGATGACATATTCAAACTTGACTGGTGTAGCGTCACTAAGTTATGTTGAATCATTTTTAACTTCTCGCTAAACCATGTGCTATGCTCGAACTCGATTTGTTAACTTTACAGATAATTTTGATATATGATAAGCTTGGTAGGAGAAAGACTTGGATGAGCGTGAGCTCTAGTTAATTAGTACAAACGAGCGGGTTAACCCGCGCGTTGCGACGGGAGTGCGTTGCCCTCGATTATTTTATTCACGGGAATGAGTTTGCTAAAGTTTTTTTTTTTTTTTTTTTGGTACTGTTCATTCATCGGGTCTCTGTTCATGCATGAACGAGTAAAATGCATGAACAATACTTTTTACTCTTCATCCATGACGGAGTGCGTTGCCTCGATCATTTTATTCACGGAATGAATTTGCTAAAGTTTTTTTTTTTTTTTTTTTTTTTTTTTTTTTGTACTGTTCATGCACAAAAGCTAAAGTTTTTTTTTTTTTTTTTTTTTTTTTTTTTCTTGTTCATGCACGAGTGCATGTTCATGCATGAACGAGAAAATGCATGAACGATGACTTTTACTCTTCATCCGAGAATGTGTTTTAGTATATATATATAATACTATCTAAATAGAGAAAAACTTTGTTTTTTTTATGTTAAACTTCAAACAATTGCAATATTGCATTCCCAACTCCGATAATGACATATGTAGCTAGGGAAACTAGGGGTGTTCATCGGTTTGGTTTTCGAGTTTTTTGTTTGATTGTTTCGGGTTGAAATCTTTTTGAGACAAAATCGAAATCCGAATTCCAAATGGATCAACCGAAACGAAAACGCTTCGGTTTTTATATCTTGTAAGTAATACCCGAATTGTGAACTCTCCGGGAAACACATTTGCCATATTGGAAGTAATACGCGTCGTTGTTAAGTCCATCGACATCCTCCTAAGCGCAACTTTTGGAAGTTTGAAACTGAGTTTCCTCTAAGGCTCTAACTAGTCGATTTCATGTTGTCAAAACATGTCCGTGTGTTGCGAATGATAGAGTACTCAATAAAATAATCTCAAATCAAAGAGCATTGGCTTTAAAATTTGGTGTCACCTATCACAGTAACTTCAAAAGATACAAACCTTTAACAAATGAGACTAAATAATGTAGATCAAGATAGTGAAAATGCATGTACCTTCAAAAGATAAAAACCTTTTACCTAAGACCTTTATTTGCTTCAAATGAATTAGTTGCATTGTCAATTAACAATCGTATATACATTAAGTTGGCATCATTTATCAAGTAACGTCAATTCTTTAAAATATAAAGTTTGTATAATAAACACATAAATGATATAGATAATAGATTATGAATACTAAAAATGCATGAGTCAACAAGATTTAGTTACTTACCGAATTTTTTTAATCAGACAATCTTAGCATAACATCCCACATAAATTAGAGAAGTGAAAGATAAGTTGGTTATATACAAAAGTGCACATGGAACACATGTTTCTAAAATAATATGGTGTTTCGGATACTTTGTTGCAAGAAGAGTTCAACATACAAAATAAACATTGAACTTCCCCTGTTGTAAAGTGTTCGAAATTCATATATGTCCTTAGATTTTAAAAACTGATCTTACAAAATGCATTTTTATTGCCTTTGAATCTAACTAACTCATAAGCTAATCGCACCCGTTTTTAAGAGAAGAATGTATGTTCTTCATTTATATATTAAATACATGTATAAGATTTTAAGTTATTATCACAAAAACAAAGATATCAAAATCCGCAAATTTGGTTTTGTTCAATTTCTAATGTTAAAACAAAAGAGACATCTTAATTAAATCCAAAACTATCATAACTATCGTCTACAAACTATAAAACAAAGCAATGTCATCATGTTCTAAAGCTCATATTTAACACACTATATGTATACGAACAGAAAGAGTTAATTCAAGTAGTGTTGAAAGAAAATTGATCTATGATGACCATGTATATGGTATAGTTCTTATTCCATAAAACTCATTTAGTCCCACATTGGTTCAAAGAATGAAAATATTGGTATATAATATATAACATTGTGTATATGGCTCATGTACAGTATGTGTAAATTAGTAATAGTATGATGTTTACAAAGTTTGGTTAAGGGTAGGGGTGTAAACGAGCCGAGCCGCTCGTGAAAAGCTCGGGATCGGATCGGTAAAAGCTCGAACGAGCCGAGCTTAAACGAGCTTGAGCCCGAGCTCGAGCCTAATTTTGGGCTCATTTAATAATCGAGCTCGAGCCCGAGCTCTGTGCAAAAAGCTTGAGTAGGCTCATGAGCCTAAACGAGCCCTAGAATTATATACGTGTATATATCGTCTATCACGATAAACGAGCTTAAAAGTAGTAAACGAGCTCGAGCTTTATGTAATTAACGAGCCGAGCTCAAAACATCATAAAATTAGTCGAGGCCGGGCCGAGGCTCGAGCTTGTGAAAATTTTCACGAGCCGAGCTCGAGCTCAAAGTATAAGGCTCGAGCAGCTCGAGCCCGAGCTCGAGCTTATATATATAAACGAGCCGAGCTCGAGCTTTAACGAGCTCGAGCTCGGCTCGCCTCGCTTCCACCCCTAGTTAAGGGTGAGCTAGATAAAAGATTTATCGAGACTCTATAGTCATAATTTTTGTATTCATATAAACTCGAAAACTTTTTTTAATCTATATATGTTTAGGGATGGACCCAGAATATTTAAGAGGGTGTTGCATAAAAGAAATGTTGAACTTACAAAAGTTACATCGTAAAAGACGAAAGTAGCAAAATTTTTTTGGGGGGTTGCACATACCATAAAAACGGTAGTTTTGAAATCTTTTTGCATTTCGTCATCTAAAATCAGGTATAGCCCGTGCCACACCCGACATACATGTGGGTCCGTCCATGTATATGTTGTACATAGTTTGGGCATGTACTATGTTAAACATATAAAAAAGTTTACAATTAAGATATGTCATCAACTTATAAAACTGTAAGTTGTATAAACCTATCACTATTATAAATAAACTTCTTAAACCTTTATAAACAACTCGCAATTTAAATGCATTAATTTATGAGGATGTTTAGCATATTAGACATTTTTGTTCCATTTAAGCATGAAATAGATATCCATTATATTTAACAAAAGTATAAACTTTTTCATGTTTCGTTATATCTATTTGTGAACCATTATAATGGATTCGCTTAGTACAATAATTAATTTTGAAATTTTAACACGTTCATTATCAACTTTGATAACAAAAACGATTGGAAAGCAATCTATCATATAAAGGTTGCACGACAATGTAAAAAACACATTATGAGAAAACCAAAATAAATCACCTCAAGTAAACAAGCAATATACACTCTCGTTAGATTAATGGTAATAAGGCATCAAACACGTGTTTTCGAGGACCATAGGATGCGTCCAACCTATTAGCGTGACCTATTGACTACGCGTTGTGGGTGGTTAAAATGGAGAACCTGGTCTTGGCTACGATCGAGTTGTGAAGTCAGTTGTGTAAGTATGTGTGAGTTGTCTAATTTATTCATATGAAGTATATTTGTTTTTTTTATGTGTTATTTTACTATGTTGGTAGTGATGTTGGTTGTGGAGAGAAAATCAGACATGACATTGAGTTGACGGTAACAATATTGATCACTATTACCACTAACCTTAATGATCAATTCTGTCTCATTGCCGATTTACCGTTGGCTTGTTAGAAGTTAAGCACCATTTTTAACACCTAAACTTCGAATAGCATGATATAATTCTATCTCGTCCTGTTTTATTAATTTAATTTTCTTTAGTGACTATATTTACATCAACTTAGTCGGTATACCAATATCATTTTCTGAGTGACATTAATTGTTTAAAAGATAAACTTTGTGTAATAAACACATAAATGAATAATATTAAAGTTGCATGAGTCAACAACATTTAGATGTGAAAGGAGACTTGGTTATATACAAAAGGGCACACGGAATAGATGTCTGTTGAGTAGTATGGTGTTTCGAATACTTTTTTTTTTTATGGAATACTAAATATGCATGAGTCAACAATCTTAGCATAACATCCCACATAGATTAGAGAAGTGAAAGATAAGTTGGTTATATACAAAAGTGCATATGGAACATATGTCTCTAGAATAATATGGTGTTTCGGATACTTTCTTGCAAGAAGAGTTCAATATACAAAATTAAAATTGAAACTCCTTTTGTTATGTAGTGTCCGAAATTCATATATATCCTAAGATTTTTAAAATTGATTTTATGGAATGCATCTTTATTGCCTTTGAATCTAACTAAAACATAACTTTAAGCGTACACGTTTGAGAATAACTTATGTGCTTCATTGATATATCAAACACATGTATAAGATTTAAGTTATTAATACAAAAACAGAGATAATAAAATCCGTAAATTTGATTTTGTTCGATTTCTAATGTTAAAACAATAGTCACATCTTAATTAAATCCAAAACTCTCATAACTACACAATTAATTTGAATACAAAAATCGTTCCTCGTTTGTAGGAACACGTATATAGACAAGATCATCTACAAATTCTAAACAAAGGATGCCATCATGTTCTAAAGCTAATATTTAACACATTTCATATGCAGACAGATATGTATTAGTTCTTTTTCGATAAAGCCCATTTAGTCCCACATTGGTTCAAGAAGAAAATGTTGGTAATTAATATATGATAGCGTTATTAGCGTATATTGCTCATGTATGTGTGAATTAGTATGATGTTTACAACTCATGATTATGTGTGTGCTATATAAAAGATTTACTGACTCCAAAATCATGATTTGTGAATTCATATAAACTCATAAACTTTTTTTAATCTATAGTATATGAACTCCATATATATGTTTACAAAGATTTTGAATCCCTTTCTTTATGTGCTAGATAAGCTTATAAAAAATTATAAAATTGAGATATGTTACCAACTTATTAACCTTTTGGCTGTGTAAAGTTCTATAAAAATTATGTCACCAACCAATCGCATTAAGAGCATTCACATCGATAACGCCGGAACCGGCGTTAAGGCCGCGTTAACCGGCGTTATTCGGTGTTATTGATGGAGGGTCGGTGTTAAATGAGCGTTAAAGGTGAGGCGTTAAAGCCCCAACGCCCGTTATTTGCTTTTCTTTTTCTTTCTTTTTTTTTCTTTTCTTTTTTCATTTATGCCCTTAAAGGAGGGGTTTTTTTGTACATTGTTGGGGTGTTAAAGTTTAACTTGGGAATGTTATTGTTGTGGGTGTTTTTTGGGGATGTTAAGGTGAAATGTTAAAGCTGATGTGGCGCTGACGTGGCACGGTGTTAAACTTTAACTTGCGTTATTGATGTACATGCTCTAATGGGTATTGCATTTCACACCAATAGTGTTGTTTTCGTACCTTTTGTTTATTCCTCCCACATTATAATTCAGATTTGTTCAATTGTTTTTGTATCGATTAAGTTTCTTTCAATTGCAACTGTAAGTATGGTGTAGCTTTGTGCTATACATTGAAAAGATGTGAAAAAGGATATGATTCAGAAGATGCAAATGAAGAACAAAAGAAAAGTATATATATCCAAAGTGGTAATATGTTATATGTCATGGGTGTAATTGAGCCTTGCTTGACTTCGAGCTTGGTGGCGGCTCAAGTCTCGTAAAGTTAGTTTTAATCTTATGATGACATGTTTAAACTTGACTCGTGTAGGGTCATTGAGTGAAAGCTGAATTAGTTTTAACATCTATCTAAAACATGTGCTGACCACAAGCCAAGTCTTCAAGTTGATCATGTAATTTGTTTATTTGACGAGTAGTTTTGAATTATGCTCAACTCGGTACGAGAAAGAGTTAGACGAGTGTGAGCTCTAGCTAAGCCTTGGACGAGTGTGTTGTGAATGATAGTACTCAATGAATAATCTAAAATCCAAGAGCTTTGGCTTTAGAACTCAATGTCACTTATTTCAGTAACCTCAAAAGATAAAAACTCTTTATAAATGGACAAATAATGCATATTACGACAGCAAAAATGCATGCATCCTTATTACATAAGAACAATAATTTATATAAACTCCAACTACAGTGTGCATGGTTTAGTACATTAGTTGGAACAGTAAGACCTTTATTTGATCCAAATGAATTAGTCGCATTATCACTTAACGATCGTCTATACATTAATCTGACATCATTTATTAGAGTAACATCACTTCTTTAAAAGATAAACTTTGTATAATAAACACATAAATGAGTAAATAAAATCTAGATACTTATTGGATTTTTTCAATAAAATCATTCTAACATTACATACCAACATCCCACATAGGTTAGAGAAGTCAAAGTTGACTTGCTTATATACAAAAGGGCACATTGAATAGAAGTCGTTAGGATAGTATGGTGTTTCAAATGTTTTGTTACTAGAAGAGTTTAATATACAAAATAAAAATTGAACCCTTCTCGTTGTAAAGCTTTGGAAATTCATATATGGCCTAAGATTTTTAAAATTGATTATATAGAATGCATCTTTTTATTGCGTACACGTTGTCAAGAGAATAATTTATGTTCTTCATTGATAAATCAAACACATGTATAAGATTTCAAGTTATTAATACAAAAACAAAGATAATAAAATCCGCAAATTTGATTTTGTTCGATTTATAATGTTAAAACAATAGGGACATCTTAATTAAATCCAAAAATATCATAACTACATAACATATTTGAATACAAAAAGCGTTGTTAGGTTGTAGGAAAACGTATAGAGACAATTTTATCTAGAATTATAAAACAAATCATTCCCATCATCTATACAAACAAATACAATTATTCAAGTAGCTTTGAAAGAAAATTGATCTATGATGACCATGTATATGGTATACCTTGAATTAGTAAAACTTGCACATTTTATTTAACTGCCTTTACTTTTTTTCCATGAAACCCATTCAGTCCCACATTGGTTCTAAGAAGAAAATGTTTGTAATCAATATACCATACTGTATATGGCTCATGTATGTGTGAATTAGAGTGTGTTTCTTTTTTTTTTCTTAAATAAGGTATTGGGTTCATAAACTCATTTAATAATATTTACAGTATTTTCTAAGTTGGACCGACTATTTCTCTTAGTTGGTCTATATCCTTAAGGCAAAAATATTAACTCTTCTCTATTTTTTTTTAGAAAGGCAACATATATTAGAAGGAACCAAACAAGGACAAAATACACAAGAAATAGCATCCCATCTCCTCAACAAGCTAATTAAAGAGAATAGGACCCAAAGAAAAAAATACACAACAAAAACACATTAGAATGAAAGTGACATGGAACCAAAAATAAAACATGGGGACACTAATACAACCATAACCTGACAATACCAAACAATACTCACCACTATCCCATGACCCACCCCAACTAAAAGAATAAAAAGCCAAGAAGAGCCAAAAGGGACCAAGACCTGCTGAAGCAACTTTCTTGATAAAGCTACTATATCTTTCACACATTGTAGGAGCCCTCCATAATAAAATACCCACTGACAAGACTAAATGTGCAATCACATGAATTGTAAAACCACTGCACACTAGACTTACCAGGAATTAACCATAACTGTCTGCACGAAAAGTATTGCAGCACCTCTGTAACTCCAGAATTACCAGCATTGCAGCACTTGAAACTTCTGGAAATAAATCTAAACTATCTTCACTGAATATTGTAGCGACCACTGTAACTGAATCCTTAACTGGAACTGCAGACCTCGACTTGACAGACCACACGAGATTACTAATTATCAGACTGCACATTGCCAAAAGCGAGCGTAATTGTACTGTTACGGTATCCATATTTCAAACTCTACATTTAACCGGATCAAAAAGCCAATGTTGCCAATTCATCTCACTTTTCTTTCCGGATCTTCTTACTATCCACTCGAAGCTTTTAAGTTGAATATCTTGAACTATTTTGTTTAAACTTGAAGCTTTCCCTTTAAACACACGCGCATTTCTTTATTAAGTGGCTCATATAGATATAGGACTCACATGGTCCCTTACCTTAAAAAAAAAAAAAAAAAAAAAAAAAATGTATGATGTTTACAAGTCTGGTTATAGGTGAACTAGATAAAAGATTTAGTGACTCTATAATTATGATTTGTGAATTCATATAAACTCATAATCTTTTTTTAATCTATATGAACTCCATAAACATGTTTACAAAATTTAGAATCCGTTTCTTTATGTGGTACATAGTTAGGCCATCCACTATGGTAAATGTATAAAAAATATAAATTTAAGATATGTCACCAACTAATAAACCTTTTGATTATATAAACCTATCTCCACTATAAATAAACTTTTTTAAGTTCTATAAATAACTCATTAAATTATGTCACGAATCGATCACATTAATGGGTATAACATTTCACAACAATGGTGTTGTTTTCGTACATTATGTTTATTCCCCCCACATTGTAGTCCAGACTCGTTCATTTGTTTTTGTACCATTAAGTTTCTTTCTGTTGATTTTGTGAGTATGGTGTAGGTTTGTGCTTTACATTGAAAACGATGTGATTCAGAAGATGAAAAATGAAAAACAAAAGAAAAATTATATTCAAATCTGAAATATGCTTCGGGTGTGATTGAGCCTTGCTTGACTTAGAGCTCGGTGGCGGCTTAAGTCTCGTGAAGTTGGTTATAATCTTATGATGACATGTTTAAACTTGACTCGTGGAGGGTTATTCAGTGAAAGTTGAATCAGTTTTAACATCTCTCTAAACCATGTGTCACTGGTTGATTACAGCCAAGTCCTTAAGTTGATCATGTTATTTGTTAACTTGGCGAGTAGTTTTAAATTATGCTCAACTCGGTACGAGAAAGAGTTGGACGAGTGTGAGCTCTAGCTAAGACTTGGACGAGTGTATTGTGAATGATAGAGTACTCAATGAATAATCTGAAATCCAAGAGCTTTGGCTTTAGAACTCAATGTCACCTATTTTAGTAACTTCAAAAGATAAAAACTCTTTATAAATGGTAAAATGGACAAATAATGCATATTACGACAGCAAAAATGCATGCATCCTTATTACATAAGAAAAATAATTTATATAAACTCCAACTACAGTATGCCTGGTTTAGTACATTAGTTGGAATAGTAAGACCTTTATTTGCTCCAAATGAATTAGTCGCATTGTCACTTAACGATCGTCTATACATTAATCTGACATCATTTACTAGAGTAACATCAATTCTTTGAAAGATAAACGTTGTATAATAAACACATAAATGAGTAAACAACATTTAGATACTTATTGAATTTTTTCAATGAAATCATTCTAACATTACATCCCACATAGGTTAGAGAAGTCAAAGGTGACTTGCTTATATACAAAAGGTCACATGAAATAAATGTCTCTAGAATAGTATGGTGATTCGGATGCTTTGTTGTTAGAAGAGTTCAATATACAAAATAAAAATTGAACCCTTCTTCTACTTAGCGTTCGAAATTCATATATGCCATAGGATTTTGTAGAATGCATCTTTATTGCCTTTGAATCAAACTAAGACATAACCTTAGCGTACACATTTTCAAGATAATAATTTATGTTCTTCATTGATATATCAAACACATGTTGGAAAATTGGTTTTTGCAAATTTTGGACACTATTTAATATATGTTATATGTTATATATATTTATGTTTCTTGGAAGCTTTATGTTCTCCTCGACGAGAGCTTCATGAGCGAGCTAAAGTATGTCCAAAATGGAGTTGAAATGAATGAGATATCGTGTCTCAAAGTGAGGCACTGAAACATAAAACTTGGAAAATGGGAGAATCCCACATCGCTCAAAACAAGAAGTGGATGCTTGTTTATAAGGAAATTATAGTTTTGGCTATCAAATTCCTTTACGTTGGTTATGCTCCCACTCCTACGTCTGTGGCAGGAGGGTTGCGAAAATGGGATTTCGGGTCAAAATGAGTTCAAGCTTCGAACTCATGCGGACACGAATCGACTCAAGCCTCGCACACGTTTCTTTGTTAGGAATAGATTGAAACTTATCAAGGAAGTTTACAAAAGATATGCAAATCGGTTTATGTATTAAAGTATTTGCGAATCTGTTTTAGATATATGATTTTCGTTTATATGGTGGAATATTTTCTTGGAGGACAAGTTGAGTCTTCAATATAAATACGACCATATGTCTCATTCGTTTACACATTCGAAAACGCGCAGACGAGTTCAGTGACTCTTCGATCGAAACACACAAGTCTTTCGAGCAAGATTGTCGGTCCGGTGTGCTGATGATTTTGAACGTTGTACCACAGGAAGCAGACGCCGAATCTGTTTTAAGGGAATCGTGTTAAACACGAGCCTCGTTTCACGACCTTTTACTGCTTTCGTTTAATTATTTATATAGAGTCTGTCTTCTGCTTCTACCCTTTTCTGTCTGTTCTAGTTTTCTGTTTTAGCACTCTGTTATTTATTATTTGTAATCTGGTTTTATAATAAAAGTGTACACCGTTTCCCACAACACATGATAAGATTTGAAGTTTTGTTCAATTTCTAATGTTAAAAAAATAGGGACATTTTAATTAAATCCAAAACTATCATAACTACACAACTTATTTGAATACTAATATCGTTTTTAGTTTGTAGGAAAACATATTTAGACATTAGACATATCATCTACAAACTATAAGACAAAGCAATTCCATCATGTTCTAAAGCTCATATTTAACACACTATATGTATACAATCAGAAAGAGTTATCAAGTAGTGTTCAAAGAAAATTGATCTATGATGACCATGTATATGGTATGGGAAGTGATTGACACACTGTCAATTTTTATTGAGGCACTTTATTGTACACATTGGACAATTGTACTTTTAAGTATAATATGTTTTAACTGCTTGTATAGTGAGTGTCACAATAAAAACTTAAAGTGTGTCAATCACTTACCCGGTATACATTGAATTAATAAAACTGCATAGGCCACTAAATTTAACTTACTTCGTTATCTTTTCTATAAAAACTATTTCTACATTCAGTCCCACATTGGCACATAGAAGAAAATGTTGCCAGTTAATATGCCTCATGTGTTACAAATTTTGATTATAGATGAACTTAAATAAAAGATTTAGTAACTCTATAATCTAAATTTGTAATCATTATCTAATTTCAAAAGCTTTTTTTTCTTAATTACATGAACTTCATATATATTTATAGAGAAACCTTGAATCTATTTATGTATGTAATACTTATTTAGTACTATTATTTTTGAAACTTCGATGCATTAATTATCAATTTTATAACAAAAAAGATGGGAGAACGATCTCTCTTAAGTCATGTGTGTAAATAATTGATATTTTTTTATTAAAACAGACTTTTATAACGGATTACAATAATATGGCAGGCAAACGGGCAACAAGTTGTGCCGCCACAAAAACATTATCCGCTGCCAGGACCCGAACCTGGGACTCCCTGTTAAAGGAGACAAATCATTTCATTTGATTTGAGTTGTGCTACAGCGGAAGTTGTTAATGTACATTACTAAGAATCGAACCCGGGTCTTGTGGTTAGAGGCAGATATACTAACCACCGAACAACAATGGTATTTTTAAAACAATTGATATAAAAAAAAAATTGATATAAAAGGTTACACGACAATGTCAAAAACACATTATAAAAAAATCAAAACAAATCGCCTCAAGTAAATAAGCAATGGATTAGATACACTCTTGTAAATGATCGTTCATTTTTACCTCGTTGCGAATGGCATGTTAAAACTTAAGAACCATTTTCACCACCTAAACTTCGAAAAAAAATATGATATAATTCTATCTTGACATCAGCCTAGTCGGTACCTTCTGTTTATTCCCCCCACATTGTAATCCATACTCGTTCAGTTGTGTTTCTAAAGATAAAGTTTCTTTCTATTGCTTATGTGAGTATGGTGTAGGTTTGTGCTTTAAGTTGAAAAGATGAAAAAATATAATTCGGGAGATGAAAAATGAATAACAAAAGAAAAAATATATCGAAAGTGGTCATATGCTTCGTGTGTGATTGAGCCTTGCTTGACTTGGAGCTCGGTGGCGTGCTACTGGGTTGACCACAAGCCAAGTCCGGCCTTAAGTTGATCATGTTAGGCTACGCTTGAACTCGATTTGTTAATTTGACGAGTAATAAGGATACAAAAAATGCATAATAAACACATTAAAAGGTAAACTCTGTATAATAAACACATTACTGATATATATTATCGAATATTAAAAATGAATGAGTCAACAACATTTAGATACTTACTGGATTTTTTCAATAAAACATTCTAGTAATACATCCCGCATAGGTTAGAGAAAGGAAATGTAACATAGATATATACAACAATGCACATGGGAAGGTATGTCTAGAATAGTATGATGTTTCGGATACTTTGTTCTTGTTGATTTCAATATACGAAATAAAAATTGAAATCACTTGTCACGATTGTGTTCGAAAATACATATTCCTTCTTAGATTTTTAATATTTATTTTATAAAAGACCTTTTTATTGCCTTGTGATCTAACCAACTCATAACCTTAATTTTACACCTTTACAAGAGAATAATTTACGTTCTTCATTGATATATCAGACACATGTATAAGATTTCAAGTTATTATTACAAAAATGGAGATAATAAAATCCGCAAATTTGATTTTGTTCAATTTTCAATGGTAAAACAATAGAGACATCTTAACTAAATCCAAAACTCTCATAACTACGCAAATTTGATTTTGTTCAATTATCTGAATAAGCGTTGTTAGTTTGTAGGATAACGTATAGAGACAATATCATATACAAGTTATAAACAAAGCAATGCCATCACGTTCTAAACCTTATATTTAACACACTTCATAGTTCATATGCATACAAATAGGTATTAGTTATTCAAGTAGCTTTGAAAGGAAATTGATCTATGATGACCATGTATGTGGTATAGTTGTTTTTCGATAAAACCCATTCAGTCCCACATAGTTTCAAAGAAGAAAATGTATGTAATTAATATACCATAGTGCATACGGCTCATATGTGTGTGAATAAGTATGATGTTTGCATATCTGAGTTGTAGAATGCCTAAATAAAAGATTTAGTATTTCTATAATTACGATGTCTGAATTCGTATAAACTCTGAAACTTTTTTTTAAACGACCTCCATATACTTCAAGCCTTACTTAGTCGCGAGGTAGAATAATTAAAGTATGGGGTCATTTCATAAAAAGGTAACCAGAATTGGACTGATTCCTGTTATAGCAAAGTCGAAATGATAATGTCATTAAGTTTGAACATGTTGACATTTTAATGACCTGACGCCCAAAACCAGTTACGAGCTCTAACAATGTTGAACTTGTAAGCAAATAAGTTAAACTTTTAAACTAAATATCTTAATTCGTTTGTGATATTATCGAGCAAATAAGTTCAACTTTTAAACTAAAGATTTACCATTCGTTTTCTTGGTATGCAACCTGTGTCTTTAAGAAAGTTATCATGTTAAATATACTTATTTGTATGTATTAGCAAAGTGTTACTGATTTGGGTCAATAATATCTATTGCATTAATCCATATATGTCTGTATATCAGATAGGGCAAATAACCTATTTAAGCATCATACTTGTCACAAAAAGCAGTTCGACGTAGCGAATAAAAAAAATAGCTCTTTTGGCTACTAACCCGACTAGTTTGTCCTTTATTGGGCATTTTACCTCTTACTCCCAGGTCACCACCTATTCAACGGTATCCACCCATTAAATATATTAAAGATTTTTTTTTTTTTTTTTTTTTTTTCTTCTTGTGGAGCAAACACGAAACAAACACCCAACTGGTAAGCTATGTTTGCCAATTTACACAACCAAACAACTTTCTCTCTATATAACAAACAAACACTTCCATTTTCTCAATTCAATGGCGTACACTACCAGAAGAAATAACAACGGACCGGTCCTCCGGTCCAGTTCCCCAGCCGGTCGATCATCTTTCGCTTCAGTTACATCCGCCACGTCATCAAACACCTTCTTCCACACCAGATCCGTTACACCTATGACGTCATCACCATCACCTTCATCATCCGTACGCTTCTCATTCGACAGCAACAGGTCCATATGCAACCATTAACCGCTTACCTCTTTGTTTACCAAGACCAAAAATAACCAAACCCGTGATCCCAGTTGATCGACTGAACCCCAAACGGGTTCTTGACCCGAAACCCAAACACAACCGATCATCTCTTCGATTTGACGCCTCCGTTCCCAGCCACCAATTACCTTCAAGGTTATATTGGCTTAGTAAATATATCAACGAAGCCTTGTGACGTCTTTTCCGATTCGAATGAATTGATGTTTTCAACTGCACATGGACTTTTTTTGCGTATCAGTATATCCAAGAGATTTAATGGGTGGATACCGGTGGATACCAATCATTAAATAAATGGGTGGATAGTTTTAGAATGGATGTCCAAGAGATTTGCACATGGACTTTTGTAGAATAGTTTTAGAATGAATGTCCTTTATTGTACTTTAAACCGGATACCGGTTGAATAGGTGGGAAAATGCCCCATAAAGGACAAACTAGTCGAGTTTAGTAGCCAAAAGGGCTATTTTTTTTATTCGCTACGTCGAACTGCTTTTTGTGACAAGTATGATGCTTAAATAGGTTATTTGCCCTATCAGATATATGACATAAAGGTAATCTTTCCTTCAAACACATATAGTACCAGTGCAATTTAATTATATAGATCGTTCTTGAACTTAAATATTGCATATTTCTAATTAAGATTCTAATCTGGTTACTTTTGTGGATAGGCAAGAAAAGCGCAAAAACGAGGATGGAGACCAAAGTGGTTCCAAAAGGAGAAGATGGTTGTTTCCATTACGTGGGTGGATCTTGAAACCCGAGACAAGAAAGAGCGGAATGGAATTCCGGATATATTTGGGCAGAGTGTCGAGAAGCCTCCTAGTGTAGAAGCGAGTGAGCGGGAGGTTATGTTGTAGCCATCAAAACTTTGTAACAAGACCGTTTGAGACTATCAAAATTTTCCTAAAAAAAAAGTAATAAAAGGAAATCATGCAAACAATGTGTTCAAACCGGTATCAATCTTTTTTCCTTAACGATTACCAATCGATTGCATTAATGGGTATAGCATTTCACAACAATTGTGGTGTTTTCGTACCTTCTGTTTATTCTCCCCACATTGTGATCCGACTGTTCGAGTTGTTTTTGTACATATTAAGTTTCTTTCTATTGCTTTTGCAGTAGGGTGTCTTTGAGCCTTGCTTGACTTCGAGCTTGGTAGCGGCTCAAGTCTCGTAAAGTTGGTTATAATATTATGATGACATGTTATGTGCTACTGGGTTGACCACAAGCCAAGTCTTTAAGTTGATCATGTTAGGCTATGCTCGAACTGATTTGTTAACTTGACGAGTAGTTTTGAATTATGCTCAACTCAGTACGAGAAAGACTTGAACGAACAAGTGTGAGCTCTAGCTAAGATATTATTGTAGTAATTAGTACAAATACTATCTAGATAAAGAATTATTCTTTTTTATGATGTTAAACTTAAAACAATGGCATTCCTAAATCCGCGAATGAGTTAATGACATATAGCTTTATGGTTGCTATTTTACAGCCCGCGGTATGATTCATTTGGCCGCAAATCAATAAGGGTTCAATAGGGTGTTCATCGGTTTGGGTTTTGGGTGTTTTGGTTCGGGTTGATATTTTTAGAGACAAAATTGAAAACCGCATTCAAAATGGATCAACTCGAACCGAAAACACTCCTGTTTTCGGATCTTGTGAGTAATACCCGAATTGTGAACTCGCCAGGAAACACATTTGTCATATTTGAAGTAATACACGTTGTTCTTATGTCCATCGACATTCTCATAAGCCCAACTATTGAAAGTTTGAAATTGAGTTTCTTCGAGGGCTCCAACTAGTAAATTTCATATTCTCGAGTGTGTTGCAAATGATAGAGTGCTCAATGAATAATCTCAAATCCAAGAGCATTGGGTTTAAAACTAAAACTAGCCATGTTTTAATAAAACCATTCTTGCATTACATCCCACATTGGTTAGAGAAATAAAAATTAGCTTGGTTATATACAACATTGCAATTAAAACAAATGTATCTAGAAAGTATGATGTTTTCGATACGTTGTTGCTTTGATTTCCAGAATTCAATCGATGAAATTGAACTCCAGCAACAACGTATCCAAAATATACAAACGTTCTTAGGTTTTTAATATTTAAATTTAGACTAAAATACACTGTTCGTCCTTATACTTGTACCTGCGCATCATATTGGGACAATCCTTGCCTTTTTTCATCGTTGGAAGTTCAAAACTTGAGTTTTATACTCTAGACAAGTCCCTTGACCAATTTTCTGTTATAATTTCCTCATGTGCCTTGCACATGAGGGCAAAATGGTCATTTTATTGTTTTGGTTAATTATTTTGGTGGTAAGACTGGTACAACCTTAGGGACTAACGGTGTATTTAATCAATAAAATTAACTCATCACCACCACCACCACCACCCTCCTTTTATCTTTTTTTCCTGCTTCTCTCTCTAAAATTAACACCATCACTATTCTCAAATCTTATAAACTCCTCCACAAAAAAACATAATCTCAATCATACACCATCACTATTCTCTCTCTAAAATTAACATCATCACCATTTTCAAATTATGTAGGTTAGATTGAAGACCTAAAAAAATTAACTTTGATTAAAGTCAATATTGATTGACAGTTGAAACATAATTAATGGATAGTCGGTGATATTAAGAGGCTCTATTGACTATAACATCCCGCTTCTTCTTACTATTAAAAATATATAGTTTCAAACCTACCTCAAAGATGGATATTTCGACTTAAGGTTGTCTTAGACTCCTATTACTATGCAAATCAAATTAACAGTTAGAGCATTAACAATAATAACGCCGTAACGGCGTTAAACCACAAATAACGGCGTTGAGCCCGTTATACCTATTGTGGTAACGGCGTTTTAAACGTAAAAGGGGGCCGGCGTTGAGTCCTTAACGCACGTTAAGGGAAGAAAAAATTTTAAAAATTTTCACTTTCACCCTCAGAGCGGCTACTAGCCGTTAGGTTTAAAAAAAATCATTTTTAACCCTAAACGGCTAGTTTTTTTTTTTTTTTTAAATCAAAAACATTTTTTTACCACTATAAATACCCAATTAAAACACTATTTTTTTCACACTTCCACTACTAAATCCTCTCAATACTCTTAATCTTCAATCTTTTATTCACTGCAAAAAAAACAATGTCGGGAAGCAACGATGATACTTTCTTCAATCTTCTCGGTGGTGGGTGGAATCCCTCAAACCCGGGTTCATCATCTAACCCGAACGCGGGTTCATCTTCAAACCCCAACCCACTAGGCTTCTCGAGCCAAGAAATGTGGCAACAACATCAACAATTTCTCTTTTATCAACAACAACACCAACAAAGCACCTTAAACTCCAACTTTCAAAACCTACAATTCACACAACAATCACAAACTGAAACACATGATGTTGATGACACACCCACGTCTCCTCCAAAAAAAGGAAAAGGTCGTATTAAGCGAAAATCAAAAAAATCCAAAGACCCCGAACCCGAACCAATTGATTCTGATGAAGAGGAAGTTGTCATTGTTGCGCGTTGGACTCCAGCAGAGGAAGCATTACTTGCAAGGTGTTACATATTTGTTTCGGAGGATCCGAAGTTGGAAAGTGCCAACCCGTAGATACGTTTGGTATCGGGTCGAAATTAGTTCAATAAAACAACTTTCAACGGGCGCACAAGGACATGATGTCAAGAAAGTGGAAAGCGTTGAGCGGCATATGCACGCAGTTCAACGCTTGTTGCTGACGTGCGCAAGCGGGATCAACGAAGTGGGAAGTGAGTTGGATGTGATGAAACGGGCAAAGCAATGGTATCGTGAGGAAACCAAAGCAAAGACCGTTTGGTCTCGATGACGCTGGGAGGTTTTGCGTCATTATAAGAAATGGGACACGCCGGAACCGGTTGATTTAACCGCGATGTGCCAAGCCAAACAAACGAGGCTTTTTCGTAATGATGAACAACCACGCCCATGGGAAAGAAACGTGCTACCAAAAAGCAAGATCCGAGAGCACGACAAGTACTAGGGAGCAAGCACCGGAGGAACGAGCTCGTCAACTTATTTCATCGAAACTATGGCAAACGAGTATCGTATGAAACATGAAACCACCAAGCGGCGATCGGGCCCAAGCAGAAAAAGATCTCACAATAACAAGGTTGGAAGAGATAAAGTTTTGATGGCCATCTTGAAGGGCAAGATCCAATGGTCGTGACTTGGATCAATTCTGAAAAGACCGAATCATCAAAAATATAACTTGAAACCTCGTCGATGAGATTGTATTCTCATCGTTTCCTTTAATTTGTTGTAACGTTTATTTGCGTTTTTTTTTTTTTTTTTTTTTTTTTGTAATTTTTTTTTAATCTCGTATTGTAATATGTTTTCTATTTTAATAATAAGTTTAGTTTAATAAATGAAGTGTTTGTTTTAGTTTAGGGTTGAAATTGAAAATATGAAATGTTATTGATGTTATTAGGATGTTATTGTTGTGGGTGTTTTTTGAGGATGTTAAGGTGAAATGTTAAAGCTGATGTGGCGCTGACGTGGACGGTGTTATTGATGTTATGGTGTTATTGTTGGGAATGCTCTTACAATACAATGTCATATGTTCTTTTTAATCATTTACTGTAACCAATATGTCTATATGTGGCCACCTGTCACCACCTTCGAAACATCGTCTTTATGTACTTAAGCCAATTGCTTATAATCATTAATGTTGCTAGACTTCTACTACGTATTATATAAAGGTCCTTGAATTCTGATACAGTTACAACCTGAGTAACCAAATAATGTGGCCTTTTCTTAAAGAAGAAAACAAGGCAGAAAGTGGACAAGACAAAATAATGGTCATTCTCAACTACCAACTTTAAACCTGCCATAAGCATAAAAAATAGACTGGACCAGCTTCAACTAGAATTTGGCTCCATTGCATAGCCCATAAAATAGACAGCCTTCACTTGAAAGTTTAAAAAATAAAAAATTACTATTCACAATGCTAAAGTTTTTGCTTTACTTGATGATAACTTATCTCTTATCTCATGCAGACCGTACCTCCTATATTTTCACTTGTAGCCCCACGAATCGGATCCATAAACTTAAAACATAATACGTAAGCATAAAAGTCATAATAGTCGTCATCGGATCCCTAGCTTTGAAAGAAATGCATCTTGTCTTAGTTCTTCATCGGAAAGCATCTCGATTTCACCCGCTTGTGCCTCTTCCACGTAGACCTCCCTTCTTCATGCGGCATTTTCAAGATCGGTCTTATCTTGCACTCGCTTCATTGCGTCCAAGTGATCTTTCAAACCCATACACATCTCAAAGAAGCGGTGTGAGTCTGTTTCTCGGTTGATAAAACCCTTCCACTTGTTGAAAAAGCGGATTCGAAGCTACCAAGTAGCTTGTACACTTAGGACATCACGAGCCATTCGGGATAGAACGGAAACATTGTTTCCTTTGCTTTCCAAACGCCAACACATCAAAGTTTTCAACTTGTTCGGTAGGAATATGTGAGATAAAATCGGTTGTGATATATCTTTCATATTCACATTCGCTAAACAATCATTTCTTATCCGTTTGTTGGGATGATCTCTTATCTTTTATGCAAAGCAAGTATCGGATTCCCTAAAAGCCCTTGATGATGATGAAGAAGACTCAAATCACGAGAGAAGGTGGGTTGCCATATTTTTCAAAATAATATTGCCACAAACTTTTAAAAGAATGGCCAAAGGACTCTTTTGCATCGTTAGCATAGTTCGGGTTTGTGTGAAATAACCCAAATCGGTCACAATCGAGTCAATAAGAACCTCCACCCCGTTTACATTATAACATGGATTTAATGCGTCGCACAAGTAATTAACGGTGGCAAAGTTTCAAAATATTTCATGACTTTTCTTTCATCCGAAACCATGCTAGTATAAACACCACCATTAAATTCAAATGTGGCGATTTGTGAAGACATCAAGAATAGTTGCTCGAGTACCAAATGAGCGTTGGATAATAAACCCCGACAATTTTTATGTTGCGTTGTAAAAACTTCAAGTAGTCGGGTTATTTTTCAATAGTATCCCAATTATCTTGACTAAATGGAGCATACCTACCCCTCCCCGACAATTTCTCATCATGAAAATATTGCAAGGTCACCTTTTGTCTTAAACCACTTATGAGCGTAAGATAAGTGGAGTTCCATCGTGTTTCAATATCCCAACAAGGTTGTAACCAATGTTTCCGCAGTTTCACATATCCGAATGTATGCATTATATCTTTTATTACCCTTTTAAAAACATCGACTAACATTCTTTTAAAATCTTCTTTCACTTCACTCAAATGCGGATCTTTTAATCCCGCTTGCGACCAAGTTAATGATGTGCAACACATCGACTATGAAAAAATTCGCCATTACAAGGTGGCTCATATTCCATTTTAGTCGACCCATTGCATTTGTGTTGTTACTAGCATTATCCAACGTTATTGGAAAAAAAAAATCCGTCAAGTTAAACTTATGAAACACTTTTCTCAACAAATTGTATAAAGCTTCTCGGGAGTGAGGAACCGAAAGTTTTCAAATGCTACGATTCGCTTCATCATTTGCCAACTTCGGGATCAACCCAATGTCTTGATAACACAAAGGTACGAAAATGGCAAATTATGAGGAGCGGCCCAAACATCGGTTGTTAAATTAACACAAGCATCCATATTTAAAAAATTATTTTTTAAATCTTGCTTAGCCGTTTTCCATATTTTCATAGCATCGCGTTTAAGAGTCATACGACTTACATGATGGTACTGCGGTTGCATATAATTCTGGTACACCTCCGTCGTCAGCTCGTTGTCATAGTGGTTGAACGGCAAACCACGTTGAATCACCAAACCGGCCAGTTTTTCACGGAGTAAATCATGATCGTATGCAAAAATAGTCCCGTCTCGAGCCACGGAAGATTGACCGGCTTCCGGAACCGATTTGAGTGCCTTGCAATACTTTTGCTTGATATGAGCCCTTAACGTCGAGTTGGAACCGCTAGACAATATACTCAAGCAATATTTGCATTGAGCCTTTTTCTTACCGTCCGACATTAGGACGTAGTTGAAGTGTTCCCATGGATCTTTTACGGTCACACGGTAAAACTTTTCGAACCGTCGTTGCACTTGTTGAACCGACCGGTGTTGGTGGTGTTGTTGGTGTTTGAACTTTCCATTAGTGTTTAGTGAAATACTTTCGGTTTGATTTTTTGGAGTGTTTTTGATTGCTTGAAAGTGGTAATTAACCAAATACATAACACATCTATTTATACTAACATTTGTATGGCAAAATCGTAATTTTTAACAACTTTTAATAAAATCCGCCCCACGCTCCTTCCCCCCTCTTTAAAAATTCAAATTCAAAATTTCTAAATTCAAAAAACCAAAAAACCCGCCCTACCAAAACCGGTTAGGAACCGGTTCGGTTCTTGATTAAAAACCGGTCTTCAAACCGTCGATTTCTCAAGTGGGAAACGGTTCCAAACCGCAGGTTAGGATATAAACCGGACGGTTTGGGTCAAAACCAGTTTTGACCGGTTTGGTTTCGGTTTGACTTGATCTGATTCGGTTAACGGTTTTTGTGCACCTCTACCCACGATACCAATTCAAAGGTGCTAACAAAAGGGGTATACCACTTTCAAGAGACCCCGCAGCTCTTGTTGCCACCACCCCGAAATCCGTCCGAAAACTTGCTGCAGCGTTATTCCGATCAACCCAATCCCAGTTCTTTAACGAATCGTTTTTCAATTGAGTGATCAAGTAGTGCTTGTGATCATTGGCGTGTTTGTATTGAGTGAATCTGACTATGTAATTTGTTCGATGTGATGATTTGGGGGTTTGTTTGTTGAGGAAGTGGTAGAGGATGATTGAGATGAGTAGAATGAATAGTATAAAGAACAGATTTAACTACGAATGACTTTAATTATTTTGACTTTAATCGAAGTTAATTTTTTGGGTCATTAATCTAACCCACACGATTTGAAAATGGTGATGATGTTAATTTTAGAGAGAGAATAGCGATGGTGTTTGATTGAGATTATGTTTTTTTTTGTGGGAGAGTTTATGAGATTTGAGAATAGTGATGCTATTAATTTTAGAGAGAGAAACAGAAATTTAGAAAGAGAAACAGGAAAAAAGATAAATGAAGGGTGGTGGTGGTAATGGTATAATTTTATTGATTAAATACACCGTTAGTCTCTAAGGTTGTACCAGTCTTACCACCAAAATAATTAACCAAAACAATAAAATGACCATTTTGGCCTCATGTGCAAGGGACATGGGGAAATTAGCGGACGTTGACTAACAAAATATTGGTCAAGGGACTTGTCTAAAGTATAAAACCCAAGTTTCGGACTACCAACGATGAAAAAAGCAAGGTTTGTCCCAATGTGATGCGCAGGTACAAGTTTAGGGATGAAAAAAGCAAGTATGTTTGGGCAAGTAGCCTAAAAGACATAAATGCCCATGGATTTAACAAGGTTTTTAATGAGCGTTAAAGTTTTAGACACTGATAGAGTGAAAAAAATGATGTTGGAGACTACGAGTGCACTTTTTCATATTTGAGGACTGTATTTGTAATTAGCTCAGACTTTTGGGACAAACGATGTAAATCATCTTTTATTTTATGAATGCCCTCCTTAATGTGTTTCGATGTAACTGCCTTATAATCTTAATCGTACTCGTTTTCAAGAGAAGAACTTATGTTAAATTCTTCATTGATATATCAAACATGAACACCTCCCAAGCTCAACTATTGAATGTTTGAAACTGAGTTTCCTCGAGGGCTCGAACTAGTCGATTTCATATTGTCGAAACATGTCCGTGTGTTGCTAATGATAGAGTACTCAATGAATAATCTCAAATCCAAGAGCATTGGCTTTAAAACTCAATATCAGCTATGTCAGTAACTTCAAAAGATAAAAGCTTTTTACAAATGAGACTAAATAATGCAGATTACGATAGCGAAAAATGCAAGTATCCTTTTCACATAGAAACAAAATCTCTACTACTTATAATACACAAATGAATCTCTCTCCTAATAATTTTTCAGACTTTCAGACTTGCAACAAATTAAGCATGATGTACAACACTTGAAAGCACATAATTTTCAGACTAACAACCAAATAAGCATAGTGTACAACACTTTAATGCATATTAAAAAGGGAAAATTCTAAGAATGCATTTTTCGCTCAAGGTGTCATCACTTTTAGAAAAAAGTTTGGGTATTTCAAAATAAACTTTGAGACTTGCGACTTTATCCTTCCAATGTAATAGTGACACGTGTCTGAGTTTTGAGTCCAATCATTTCGTACCTATGAATTTTAGTCGACTAATATCCGCGACCTTTTAAGATTCATGCGATTTATTTTTTGATATTTTCGAGAAAAAGTCAAACTTTAAAAGTAATATTTTATTCCTTTGCTCCTTCCCAATGTCGAGCGACTTAAGCGAATTAATTTTAGCGGTTTTGGCCAAATAGTATTTTGTACTTTTCCCAATTTTACACCACGGTAAAAATACTTTTACTTATCACATATCTTTCCTAACCAATGAATTAGAATAACACATACATTACACCCCATTACAAAATTACTCCTACAAGTCAAGAACATCGTCTTCTCGAAATCCTGCAAAAAAATGTTTCGTATTCGGGTATGTTTTTTTATGTTTATATATATAAATTGTTCGTATATTTGTTTTTCCCCTTATTTATTTGAAATTAATCATGTTTAATAGTAGTTTTGCAACAACAATTATGTTTAGGTTACAAAATTGTGTTTGGGTTTGTAATTTATCCGGTGTACGAGATGTGATTCTTTGTTGTTCTACCTTTTGAAAGTATACTTGGCATTTGTTACAAAATTGTAGTGTGAGGCTTGGATGGTGAATGCGGTTTGTTACTCCCTTATATGTTATTAAGTAGAGTATTTTTATTTTATTTTATTTATTTATTTTATTTTTTCATTTGTAGGAATATGAGGTGAAAATCATCATCGAAGTAAACCAAACTACTTTTCTTTAATAAAATCCAAGTTGGATAAAAATCGAAGGAAGTTGTTTAGGGAAACTTGTTTCGGTAAATGGTTGGACCTTTCTTATTTTGACCACGAAGCACATATGATAGATTATGTTTTACAAAAACAATGTTATCCGAATGAAAACCATTATGATATGCCGATTGTATATTATATTGATGACCGTCCCTTCATTTCGGTCGTCGAGTTTTCGCTTATCACTTGGTTTTAATTTTGGAAAAGTAAGTTTTGAAAAATATGGATCGGACACATCAATTTTATGTCAAGGGTTTTCCCAAAACATTCGAGTTCAAAATTACAAACTTAGATATTCTTGGCCTAATTGAGGATGAAGAGGCATTTGGTATCATATCGACGAAGATGCGATCGTCTTTGTCTATTGTTAGCTTTGGAGGTTATCTTCATGGGCGATTATTGGTTCGGGAAGTTGATGTTTCTCTCATGCGATTAGTTGAAAACCTAGATGATTGGGATGCCTTTCCATGGGAGAGCATATTTGGAGGCATTTGTATGATGAAATTTTGGATGTTGCGAGATAAACACAAGTGGGATTTCCTTCAAGGTATTAACAAAGACCACAAATTTGTTCCAACCTATACTTTGTCGAGATTCGTTTGGGCTTTCAAGGTTAATATTTTATATATCAATATAAACTGGATTCATTTGTGTATCAATATTTTATGCTATTATTTTTATTGAAATTCCAAAATCCGTATAGATTTGGATCTTGGAGTCTTTTGAAAGAAGCATTCTATGGTGGAATAAAGTTCACGATATTATGCCAAGAGGAGTAAGCGTGGTCAAAGAATACACCCTTCAAAAGATCGATTATAAGTTTCTTTTGGAAAGGTAAAGTAATATATAAAATTTTCTTATTAATGCAATCTTTTTTCTACATTAATGCAATCTTTTATTGAACATTATTATTTGTTTTTAAGGATTCGAATCTGTTAAAAACCGACACCGACAATTCTTTGAGAGGAGATCGATTGGTATATAAAGTTTCGGCATTTTTCCATGATTACATACCTAGAACTCCACGGTGAAAACAACACATCTCTGACGAGTGGTTGAAGAAGATGGCGCGACGCATAAGCGTGGCAAGGCGAAGGAAACATTTACCTATTATCGCGAGGTGAAGCGGTATAATAGAGATCGACATAACACGGGATCGTGTTATTCTGAGTTAAATAAGCGTTTGTTCAAACTTGAGACAATTATTCGAGTTATTTAAGCATTTGTTCAAACTCATATACCCATCAATAATCACACGAATCTGATAATAATATCGTCCCTTTTTCGGGTTCTTGCTCGAAAGAAATGGGGTAATATATCCTTCTTTTTTTATCGTATATATACTTTGACATTATCGAGAAGTCGCTAGCGATGGATTGAAAACCACTAGCGGTGCTTTCATATACTCTAGCGATGGATACACGAAATTTACAAAAACGACCCTTCAAGTATTATCGGGAAGGCATTAGCGATGGATTGAAAACCTCTAGCAAGGGTTTCATATACTCTAGCGATGGATACGAACTTTACAAAAGCGCCCTTCAAGTATTATCGAAGCGCTAGCGGTTGATTGAAAACCACTAGCGGTGGTTTGATATACGCTAGCGATGGATACGAAATTACAAAAGCGCCCTTCAATTATTATCGAGAACACGCTAGCGGTGGATTGAAAACCTCTAGCGGTGGTTTCATATACTCTAGCGATGGATACACTAAATTTACAAAACGACCCTTCAAGTATCCATTATCTTTCGTATATATCCTTTTTATAAATACTTATTTTCATTCTTAGGAGAAATTGGAGTTATGTAATGATCTACGGCATCTTAGTGCAGTTTGTGATGAGCTTAATCATGATTTTCTTGACTTGTTTGAGTCAAGTCGGTCAAGCATTGATACTAGTTCATCGGTAGCGGCTAGATGAATTTTCGATGGCGATCTTGCAAAGGTAATGTACAAAATCGGTAAACAAGTGTAAAACTCTTTCCGTAGCATAACATATCATAATGATAGGTTATTTATAAGCGGCGAGAATTTATTATCCAAGAAGAATTAATGTTGCGACATGAAGAATTAGAAAGTGCCGGTTAAAAGCGTGATTGATGCAACAAGAGAAGAGGTTGAGGATGGAAGAGGACAAGTTGATAATGAGGGAAGAGGAAAAGAGGTTGCGGTATGAAAATGAGCGAAAGAAAGGGAGAAGCAATCATGAAGTCGGATCATATGAAAGCCGGTGAAGCGCGTTTTGCGGTTTCAAGAGGAGTGAACAACGTTCGGGTGAAGCTAATTCGTATTATTGGACCAATGCATATCTTTGAAAAGAAAAGACGATGCTCTAGCTTACACGATCCGGATATGAGTGAAAAACTTAAATTTGTCACGCCTTGGGTTGAGGTATGAAAAATACTTCTTGACAACCTTTTAAAATATATATTGTTAATGACAAATGATTATAAGTTTAATCGTTTCATATACTAGGATCTTGCTGCTGCACCAATCATCAACGAGTTCATTTTACAAATGAATTTGATGAATTTCTTGGACAAATAGGACCACTTAGCGCAAGTTTCCTTGGTGTGACGATGTGTGTGTGGATAGAAGGTTTTGGGAAAGTTTGGTTTGCTTAGACCCGCCTAGGAAAGGTTGGCTAAGGGATGAGGCAAGTACTCATACAAGCTGTACATCTGAAATGATTTGTTATAAAGTTTATCACACTCATTCATGTTTGAAATTCTGACACATAGAGTTGTGGGTTAATTACCTTTGGCATGTTAGGCCCGTCTGGCTAATTGGGCGATGGTTAGTAGCTATTTTGTTAAACACATTACAAAATTCTTTGCCGTTGTGGTATGCTAATGGTGAAAGATACTCTATTCCATGGTGCGGCGTTAAGCATGTAAGTAAGCGATATATATATACATGCCGATTAATAATCTTTGATTAGCTTTTGCTATATATTGATATTATGTTTGTGACCCAAGCGTTGTAGGTTTTCATGCCGATTAATGGCCGGCGCTCATTGGTTTCTTGCCCGTTTGGAGATGAACACGGCATTGTTACCTTTATGATAGCGGTCAAACTTTTGAAGAGGAATGGCGAGAGTTTTATATCAAGCGAGGGTGTTTACTGAGGTTTGGCTATTTATTCATATGTCATAAAATTAATACATAACCGTTTAACCGACTTTTAAAACATTAGTTTTTAAGGCAGTGCTACTTTTGTCCACGCTACAATTACACGAGGTCCTAGCACAAGCGCAAGTATTTGAGAAGAAAGGCATTGATCCGGCTAGTTATTTCATTACATTTACTATATTTGAACAAGTACCGAAGCGGTAGGGATATTTGGTGATTGTGGTATTTGGGTATGTATTTTTTATACCGCTTGGCTTTTGGTCTACCATTGGATGTGAAGGATCGTATTCAGTGCGCTTTCATACCGTGAACAAATGGCTAGTTTTTTTAAACACCGTGTTTGTGTTTAGCTATGTTCTATTTTTGTTGATGTATTACTTGAAACAAATTGATAACCATATGCTCCCTTGAATGGTTTTGTATTGAACATGTTGTATTATACTTGTGTTCAAGCTAAGGTAGTGACGTTGCAAATTTGTTTACTAGTAATATTTTCTATAAAAATAAGCAAAAAATATTAAACACACACCAAATTATATATACAAAGTAGGCCAAACCCATGCATGCTAGTTTACAAGTCTTGTCCATTCGGTGTCGTTACTCAACATTACACACTAGGCGACTTTTTTGGGAGAGTTTGACTATATCTTAGATATATCATTTGAGTATGGTATGTAATGTACTTTTTAGACACTTTTAAGCATTCAATATTTTGTACCTTTTGTATATTTTGTACCTACTAACCAAAACTACCCCATATTTTATCTTACATATATTTTACATTTTTCAGACTTCTACTAAATATGGCATCAGAAAACACAGAATCAAAGGGCTGTTATGAATTATGGTATCAAGAATGGCTGTAAGTTTGTCCATTTACTTTTTCTCTATTAAATTTTATTCAACAAGGATTTTGTTTTGCTGAATTATATCCATTGTTACACAGAATGTCTGAAAACAGTCAAGATCTTGGGTTTGATGTTTATCATGGCAGTCAGTTTTTTTTTACCCCTTAAGTTATTTAGGTGGAGATGTTTTACATTTGAGGTTACCTAGGTTGAGTAGGTTATCGTATTCTCAAATATGTGACATGCTGTTGAAAGAAATTAAGGAGGATATTTGGGCTTGGTATTTTTGTCTTCCAATTAGTATGCGGAGCAAGGGTTGACCCTTGTAGAAGATGATAATGATGTCAAGCGTGTATGACATGGTGAGCTCCATGGTCTAGTTGAGATCTATGTTTGTCATCGACCACGGTTCATTTAGTTACTTACTATCACAAGAACTTGTCTTTTGATTCCTCGAGACGATGATCGGCGTTTAAAATTAAAAGTCACGAAAAGAAAAAAAAGATGTCATCGTCTGTCGTTTGAAGAACTAATGGCATGGGAAGAAGAGGAAAAAATTCACCGACCTACCTTAGGACACCTTATATCAAGCCTTTTGTTGAAGCTAGTTTATTGGAGGAAAGTCGAATTTGGTGGTAATAATGACCTTGAATACATTCCTCCTTGTTTAAGGACTACGGTCCGACCTTATGTGTCGGATGACTTTGAAGATTCTTGGACACGAACTCCATCATTACGAGTGTTTGTCAAGCGAGCGTGGGTTCGAGGTTAGTCCGTTAAGAGGTAAGAACCTTTTGAGCGACTTTGAGGCTGCGATAATCATGACCTTGAGGATCCACATTCTACTAGTTTAATCCCATCTATTCAAAACACCCTTTAAAGTGTAAGAGGTTTTTAATGACATTGATGGCCTTCCTACGGTTGGAAGCTCAAGCTGTAGTTCAATATGTGTCCAAGAAAAGTCGTTTTGAAGCGGTACCTTGAAATCTAGGAGATTATTTGATGAATTTGAAGAAGTTGGTAGTAATCAATCGATGATATGAAGGGTGATGAGGCAATCGGTTTGGTTAATGATCAAGTGATAGTTGCTGATTCCACGGTGATGGTTCCATGTCATACCCGACCTCTTGATCCAAGTAATTCGAAGGTATTATGAAGGCTACCATGTGGTAGTTATTTGATCTTCGGTGGTATGTACCTGTTAAACAATTGCATGATGACTAGTTAGTGTATGTTACAAACTACACTAACTAGTCATCATGATGAAACAATTATTTTCGGTATGTGGTGAAGGCTTGTTGGTGTATGTTACAAACTAGTATGTGATGATGCTTCTACTACCATGTGTATGTTACATTGCAATTATTATGATTAAATATCTTTGATGTCTATCGGCACAACTATCTCGATAACAAAACTACAACAATCATCTCAATAAATTGTTTCATAGATAAGATTTTCCACACAACCATTACATTGTTAAAATTTAGACCGATAACATTTATTATTGAACTATTACATCCATTCAAGCAGTCTTGCTAGAACCACATCCTTCTTGATTGATTTCCTTTCCTTGAGTTTTTCAAAGTACTCTTCCAGTTCTTTAATCCTTTTGCCAACGCCTAACTTTTTACGGTGTAATGCCATCTTGGTTCTCCTTACACGTAATATCACCATCTAGTTTTTCTTCTCGGAAAAATCTAAAGCCATTAATGGATTGTTGTATGTGTGCCATGAAATTGTCATCGACATCCTCTTTCTGTTTGGCACTTGTTCACAATTAGCTTTTCGAGATAAGTTCAAAGCCATTGTGGATTGTTGTATGTGTGCTATCAAATTGTCATCGACATCCTCTTTCTTGTTTGGCACTTGTTCACAATTACCTTTTCGAGATAAGTTCAAAGCCATTGTGAATTGTTGTATGTGGACTATAAATTATTGTATTTATGCTTATTTTGTTGACTTGTGTTTAGCGGGAAAATTATTTTGGCGGGATAATAGATAAGCGTATTTTAACCGATATAGTATGAGCGACTTTTTAAAGCGATTTATAAACGATAAAACCTTATCTTTTAGCTATTTTGGGCAGCTGTCAAGGTTCGTGATCCTTTATTGTGATGGTCCCCATATCAATATTATTTGTCTTTATGTTTGAATATTCATCATCAAAATTTTAGCATTAACTAACCTTTACATGGCCATCGAGTTTGTGGTGCGACCAAGCGAAATTTTACCACAGGTTTCTTGAGCTTCCTCGATTTCTTGACCGTGCTTTCAATGGGAATCGTAATTTCTATTTAAGCGGAATACAAAGACAACGGAAGAAAGTAAGGATTATTGGTCGATTAGGAGGTCCCATTAGGATTGTAGGTAACAAATGGGTAGAATTTGTTCATGAAAACATGTATACGGATGTTCAAATGTTACACTTTGTACAAGAAGGTGATGACTCTTTTACGTTCTTGGCTATGATTCTAAAGGGTTGGAAGTTGAGGATTATCTTTGGTGTAGAAAGTCGTCATATAAGGTTTCAGAGTTCTCGGCTGCCATACCCTCAATTTCCACAGGTTATTTATAACAACTCATTTTTTGTTTACGTTTATTTAAGAAAACGTGTATTTTGGTACTGTGTATGTTATAATTGTTAATCAGCAGATGGTGTTTCAGACATTGCCCGGTAATTTTCTAGATGGTATTGGGTTGCGTGGTACTGTTGTTGTTGTTGTTGAAGGAATGGAGTTTAATGTGGATGTTACTTGGGGCTATGAACGAGGTCATGATCCTCTTGTTTTGTATGTTATGGATGATGAGATGTGGTGTTGCTCTTCAATATTCGATATTGAGTTTGGCGATGTTATTGTTTTTACTAAATTGGCAAAGAATAGGTTGAATATAACCGTGTTTGGTTTCGAAGGTGGGGCAAAGATACGAGGCGGTTTCTTGGTGTGACGAATTGTTTTTCCACAAATGATCTTGATAACGAAGATGGAGTAGGCTTGAAATCTCATAATCATATTCAATAATATCATAGCATTTATCTTTAAGATTTATTTTGATATTTTTGAAGCAATTGATGGCGAATGCAACACATTTGCCAATGGATTGGTCACCTTGATCATTTTGGTGAAGCGAACCGATGTCTTTTTCTGAAGGTCTCTGAAATTCTTCCGTTATGTAAACTTGTAAGTTTGTGTTTTGTGTGCACTTTGTTGTCTATGCATTTATGTAATTATATATAATTTTTGTAATTGTTGCACAAGGATATTCCAAACCATTTTCTTGAGAATCATCCTATGCATTTTATCAAAATGCACTTTTAGGAATGATGAAGTCGAATACATGATGCAAATTGATTGAGTATCATAGAGACAATCCATTCCGGTGAATCATGTTAATGCATTAGGTGATTGGACCTACTTTTTTGAAGATTGTGAGTTTGAGCATGGAAAGATGATAAGGTTTAAGTTCATGTATGTAGAGTCATATGATGGTTTGGTGTATCCTGTTTTCCATATTTGTTAGGAAATCAGATAAGGTTAAATTTAATGTATGTAGATTGTTATGACATTTTCTCTATATATTTTGTTGGGTTACATGAACAAACTTTTCAGTGGTTAAAGAGTGTATATACTTGTATTCGATTGGACTGTTACAAATTTTAACACTTTATGGTAAGTAGGACTTTCACAACACAACCATTATGTTGTAATCCTTCATATTAGTTCATAATATCACTATTTTTCCACTACTTTTGGTAGAGCGTAATCTTGGTCAGCAGTTGGAGTGTCGTTGGTGTATCCTTTGCTAGGACATTTCAAACCATCGCTAGAGTTGATGAAACCCTTGCCGGAAGAATGATACCAATGCTTGAATTAAACCATTTGCTAGAGTTGAAGAAACACTGCTAGAGTTGATGAAACCACTGCCAGAAGAATGAATCCAATGCTTGGATTAAACCACTGCTAGAATTAAACCATTGCTAATACTGTTGTTTAACCACTGTTTGTTTTAAAATCATTTATTTTAAAATCATTTTTAACATAAACTAAAATTTCATTAATAATTAAAATGTTACAATGCTAAATAAAAACAATCCGAAATACGTAAATCATAAATCTAATCAGAATGCTCCCCGCATGCGAGTCATCTGACGAGCACGAGCGAGCAAATCCTCCAACCGAGCCAAATCTTCCTCGTCTACGACATCGTCTACACCATCGTCTTTGTTCTCCCGATAGCTCCAACTTATTTTGGTCTTTGGCGTTGTTCGTTATATTGAAACACACCGCCACAAGTTGTCGCAACCTCGCGATCTTTGCGTGCTTGATCTTTAAAAATTTGTTGATGACTTTTCTTTCAATGGTAATGTCGTTTACCGTCTGGTAGTTTTGTCTCATTTGTTCCTTTTCCCCTTTGCTGGTCAAACAATTTGATGGCGCTTATAATAGCGTTTTTCGACCGCATCGTCGATATTGCATTGATTTTGAGCGTACACTTGCTTATCTTCAACGAGAATGGGGGCGGCAAGCCATATTAAATCTTGTGGTAAGTATTTTGATCTTCAATTGTTTGAAATTGTGTGTTAAAAATGTGTTTCGTGAAGTTGGTATTTATAGAAGCGGTAAAATTGTTTTGAAAATGTTTATTTTTTTTTTTTTTTTTTTTTTAATATTTATTGATTAAGCAAACGGTTGTTGCTTTTAGGGAAATATTTATTGCATACATTTATCGACAAGCGTAATGTACTATCACATATCCCAAAATATTACGAGCAACTTTTTAAAAGCGCCTTTTTCAATTTAGCGATTTATGATCGCTAATAGTTTGTCTTTTATCTTTTGTTCCCATTCACTTCCTACCGACAGAACCCTATCTTCTTAATAATCTAATACAAGCTGTCGTTTTCGTTCGATTATTAAAATTGAATTGTCTGAAAGGTTCGTCATACTTTATTGTCATGGTCCCCATATCAATTTTGCCTATATTTAATGTTTCAATATTCGAACCTAATTAGGGTTTACATTTCAAATTATTTTACTTTTTAAAGTATTGTATTTACGTGTTCTGTATGAGGATGGCACCTATTTGGAGTTGGATCCTCGTTACTGTTTGACGTTCATCTTTTGGGGAGTTTTATTTCCAACCGTTGAGGTATGAAAATGGGGTGTTTTTATTGGAGTTTGTCCAAGGATAGGAAGGTGGACTATAATAGTATGTGCCGGTTTACGAAAGAACATCTTGAGCTAAATTTCCAATCGTTGTTTTTCATTTACCACAATGTCAATTAGAGGTAGGATTGAAACTAATAGAGTGCGATAGGGATGTGGGCGCCATGTATGACCTTGGCGATCGATATGGGAAGTTGATGATGTATATGGCACATAATCCCCAAAACTTATTTGATTTTATTATCAAAATCTTAACTTTTGTGATTACGAAGATGATTATACAACCAAATTGATTATACATGGAAGAAGATTAAAGATGCAAGCAATATGACATATGATGAGCTTATTGCTTGGGGTGAAGAAAAACAAGCGTCCTTATTGATGTTGATGTCGATATATACATTAGCCATAGGGATGTAGTTGCTAAGCCTAAGGTTAAGCGTAAGTTGGTTTTCATTGAAGAGCAAGATAAAGCCTTTGCTAAAGCGATCGATAAAAATTAAGGTGGTGCAAAAAAATTAAAAAAAATAAAAAAATCAAATCAACGCTATTTACGATTTGTTAGATTCTACTTTGTGACACATGCATCTAATAAACCGGGCGATATATGTGTCACAAAGTAGCATTTTGACCAGGAAATATCATGGGTTTTTTTTTTTTTTTTTTTTGGGATTTTGTTTATAGCGAGACACTTATATTTTACAGTGCGTTAAAGTTACAAATTTATTCATATCACACTTACCACGACACGTATCCATATCGATTATACTTTTTTGATGGTGTAGGTTATGTTTTCAACACTACGTTACAAGCCAGCATATCAACGGAGCATGTTATAACACAGGTATGTTCCCACAAAAGTACTTAGACAAACATAAATAAGTAAGTGCATATATATCCAACAAAATTAACCTTAATTGGTTTATAGAACATCCATAAGCGTAAAAATAAACATCATACATTCCTAACCATATACTAAACTCAAAACATATATGAAGAAACCGATTCGATTACACCATACACTTGAGCTTCTCAATGAATGACATAAGCTCCTTGTTAAGCACGCTTGTTCACAACCTTCACCAACATGTTAGCAATGTACGCCAAATCTTCATTTGCAAAATATTCAACTGTGAAATACTTTGCACACATGAATCAAAGGGATACAAAAGCGCAACTCTGCAATCACGAAATCCTCTCGGTAACACGAGACCTAATATCTTGGGCTTTTTGGTTAGTGCGCTCCGTCCCCCTAGTGGCAGCAACCTCCTACTAAACTTCTCCACCATCATGTCTCTAACGAGACTAGAACCAAAGCAGCAGACTAATTCTGCGCGAAAGGCATTTTTGTAGTCATTTTCTTCTTTTGGTTTCTTTTTTGTTTTTGTTTTTTTTTTTTTTTTAACAAAACAGCAGTTAAGATAGCTCTTTGGTTTATGTGTGTTTTTATATTAGTTATAAGGTCTTGATTTGATAGCCACGCATAGTTATTATGGCATTTTGACTTATAAGCCATATTGATTTGATTTGATAGCCAACTTGAACCAAAATAAGTATACTACACTACTTGATGAATTTGTTTACTTGAGGAAATGTTGAACCTTTGTTTCTCTTTAATTTGACAGGTTTACTTGAGGAGGCGTGTTTAAGCGTATTACAAGCGTGCATGGACTCACAATAGTTGTATTGCTAAATTGTATATTCGACAATTGTATTTAAGTGGGCTACTTTTATATGTCTTTATTTAGTTTAGTTCCCTTTATTTTAAATTGTTGAGCGATATTTTATAAGCATGTATATCACCCAAGTATGTAGAAGAAAGTATGATGTTTATATGCAAAAGACATTTTGGTACCCAAAATATATATGCAATAAGACATGTGTTTAATAGTACTATCACGTAATCCAATATATTACGGCGACATTTTTTAAGCGCCTTTTTCTTCTTATCTATTATCGCCCACTATCACATGAAGCCCAACAATAACTCTACATTTAGGGCCCTACATTTATTTACAAGTCAAATGCAAATCTTTTCCACTTTGAGGTCAAACTAAAAAGTATTGTCACACTGAACCAATGTATGCATCATGTCAAGTACTTTCACAAAATTTACAAAACACCCGCATATGGTACATTGAGAGGAAGTCGCTAGCGGTGGGTTGAAGACCACTAGCGGGGTTTCATAGGCGCTAGCGGTGGATATCTAAAATTTACAAAACACCCCCATGTGGTACATTAAGAGGAAGTCGCTAGCGGTGGGTTGAAGACCACTTATCGGGGTTTCATAGGCGCTAGCGGTGGATATCTAAAATTTACAAAACAGCCCCCATGTGGACATTGTTTCCTTTTTACTCCAAAGCATGACACATCAGTTTTTCAACATTCGGTAGGAATATGTGAGATAAAATCGGTTTGTATATCTTTCATATTCCTTTATACTAAACAATCATTTCTTATCCGTTTGTTGGGATGATCTCTTATCTTTTTACAAAGCAAGTATCGGATTCCTACAAAGCCCTTGATGATGATGAAGAAGACTCAAATCGCGATAGAAGGTGGGTTGCCATATTTTTCAAAATAATATTGCCAAACTTTTAAAAGAATGGCCAAAGGACTCTTTTGCATCGTTAGCATAGTTCGGGTTTAAATGAATCGATCCTGTCGAGTCAATAAGAACCTCCGCCCGTTTACATTATAACATGGATTTAATCTGGCCCTTGATGATTAACGGTGGCAAAGTTTCAAAATATTTCATGACTTTTCTTTCATCCGAAACCATGCTAGTATAAACACCACCATTAAATTCAAATGTGGCGATTTGAAGACATCAAGAATAGTTGCTCGAGTACCAATGGTAGTTGGATAATAAACCCCAAGCAATTTTATGTTGCGTTGTAAAAACTTCAAGTAGTCGGGTTATTTTTCAATAGTATCGATTATCTTGACTAAATGGAGCATACCTACTCCCCGACAATTTCTCATCATGAAAATATTGCAAGGTCACCTTTTGTCTTAAACCACATGAGCGTAAGATAGAGTGGGTTCCATCGTGTTTCAATATCCAACAAGGTTGTAACCAATGTTTCCCAGGGTTTCATATCCGAATGTATGCATTATATCTTTTATTACCCTTTTAAAAACATCGACTAACATTCTTTTAAAATCTTCTTTCACTTCACTCAAATGGATCTTTTAATCCCGCTTGCAATGATTAATGATGTGTAAACATCGACTATGAAAAAATTCGCCATTACAAGGTGGCTCATATTCCATTTTAGTCGACCCATTGCATTTGTGTTGTTACTAGCATTATCCAACGTTATTGGAAAAAAAAAAATCAAGTTAAACTTATGAAACACTTTTCTCAACAAATTGTATAAAACTTCTCGGGTGAGAGCCGGAAGTTTTCAAATCTCGATTTCGCTTCATCATTTGCCAACTTCGGGATCAACCATGTGATAACACAAAGGTACGAAAATGGCAAATTATGAGGGCCGAACATCGGTTGTTAAATTAACACAAGCATCCATATTTAAAAAATTTTTTAAATCTTGCTTAGATTTCCATATTTTCATAGCAGCGTTTAAGTCATCGACTTACATGATGTCTGCGGTTGCATATAATTACAGGTACACCTCAAGTCGTGACTCGTTGTCATAGTGGTTGAGCGGCAAACCACGTTGATCACCAAACCGGCGATTTTCACGGGTAAATCATGATCGTGTGCAAAAATAGTCCCGTCTCGAGCCACGGAAGATTGGCCGGCCCGGAACCGATTTGAGGTGCCTTGCAATACTTTGCTTGATATGAGCCCTTAACGTCGAGTTGGAACCGCTGACAATATACTCAAGCAATATTTGCATTGAGCCTTTTCACCGTCAGGCATTAGGGCGTGTTGAAATGTCCCATGGATCTTTACACGGTACACGGTAAAACTTTAAAGCAATCGTTGCACTTGTTGAACCGGCTTCGGTTGGGTGGTGTTGTTGGTGTTTGAACTTTCCATTAGTGTTTAGTGAAATACTTTCGGTTTGATTTTTTGGAGTGTTTTTGATTGCTTGAAAGTGGTAATTAACAAATACATAACATCTATTTATACTAACATTTGTATGTCGTAATTTTTAACAACTTTTAATAAATCCGCCCATCTTCCGCCCCTCTTAAAAATTCAAATTCAAAATTTCTAAATTCAAAAACCAAAAAAAGCCCTACCAAAAAGGTTAGAACCGGTTTCGGTTCTTGATTAAAAACCGGTCAAACGGTCGATTTCTCAAGTGAAACGGTTCCAAGCCGTGGTTAGGATATAAACCGGACGGTTTGGGTCAAAACGTTTGACGGTTTGGTTTCGGTTTGACTTGAATCTGATTCGGTTAACGGTTTTTATGCGCCTCTACCCGCGATACCAATTCAAGGTGCTAACAAAGGGTATACCACTTTCAAGACCCCAACTCTTGCCACCACCCGTCCGTCCGAAAACTTCTTTGCGTTATTCGATCAACCCATCCGGTTCTTTGAATCGTTTTCAATTGGTGATCAAGTAGTGCTTGTGATCATTGGCGTGTTTGTATTGAGTGAATCGACTATGTAATTTGTTCGATGTGATGATTTGGGGGTTTGTTTGTTGAGAAGTGGTAGAGGATGATTGAGATGAGTAGAATGAATAGTATAAAACAGATTTAACTCTGAATGACTTTAATTATTTTGACTTTAATCGAAGTTAATTTTGGGTCATTAATCTAACCATACGATTTGAAAATGGTGATGATGTTAATTTTAGAGAGATAAGCGATGGTGTTTGATTGAGATTATGTTTTTGTGGGAGAGTTTATAAGATTTGAGAATAGTGATGCTATTAATTTTAGAGAGAAAGCAGAAATTTAGAAGAGAAAGCAGGAAAAAGATAAATGAAGGGTGGTGGTGGTAATGGTATAATTTTATTGATTAAATACAATTAGTCTAAGGTTGTACGATCTTACCACCAAAATAATTAACAAAACAATAAAATGACCATTTGGCCTCGTATGCAAGGGACATGGGGAAATTGTGGACGTTGACTAACAAAATATTGGTCAAGGACTTGTCTAAAGTATAAAACCCAAGTTTCGGACTACCACGATGAAAAAAGCAAGGTTTGTCCCAATGTGCGCAGTACAAGTTTAGGGATGAAAAAAGCAAGTATGTTTGGGCAAGTAGCCTAAAGACATAAATGCCCATGGATTTAACAAGGTTTTTAATGGCGTTAAAGTTTTAGACAGCGATAGAGTGAAAAAATGATGTTGGAACTACGAGTGCACTTTTTCATATTTGAGGGCGTATTTGTAATTAGCTCGGACTTTTGGGACAAAGCGATGTAAATCATCTTTTATTTTATGAATGCCCTCCTTAATGTGTTTCGATGTAAGCCTTATAATCTTAATCGTACTCGTTT
This sequence comes from Chrysanthemum lavandulifolium, assembly GCA_022545495.1. Taxonomy (NCBI): domain Eukaryota; kingdom Viridiplantae; phylum Streptophyta; class Magnoliopsida; order Asterales; family Asteraceae; genus Chrysanthemum; species Chrysanthemum lavandulifolium. The sequence continues at coordinate 18,841,530 of CM040241.1, forward strand.
TCAAGAGAAGAACTTATGTTAAATTCTTCATTGATATATCAAACATGAACACCTCCAAGCTCACTATTGAATGTTTGAACCAGGTTTCCTCGAGGGCTCGAACTAGTCGATTTCATATTGTCGAAACATGTCGTGTGTTGCTAATGATAGAGTACTCAATGAATAATCTCAAATCCAGAGCATTGGCTTTAAAACTCAATATATTCTATGTGGTAACTTCAAAGATAAAAGCTTTTACAAATGAGACTAAATAATGCAGATTCGATAGCGAAAAATGCAAGTATCCTTTTCACATAGAAACAAAATCTCTACTACTTATAATACAAATGAATCTCTCTCTAATAATTTTGAGACTTCGGACTTGCAACAAATTAAGCATGATGTACAACACTTGAAAGCGCATAATTTTAGACTAACAACCAAATAAGCATAGTGTACAACACTTTAATGCACATATTAAAAAGGGAAAATTCTAAGAATGCATTTTTCGCTCAAGGTGTCATCACTTTTAGAAAAAAGTTTGGGTATTTCAAAATAAACTTTGAGACTTGCGACTTTATCCTTCCAATGTAATAGTGACACGTGTCTGACGATTTTGAGTCCATCATTTCGTACCTATGAATTTTAGTCGACTAATATCCGTGACCTTTTAAATTTGTGATTTATTTTTGAGAAAAAAGTCAAACTTTAAAAGTAATATTTTATTCCTTTTTGAATTAATTTTAGCGGTTTGGCCAAATAGTATTTTTACTTTTTCCCAATTTTACACCACGGTAAAAATACTTTTTTATATCACATTCTTTCCAACCAATGAATTAGAATAACACATACATTACACCCCATTACAAAATTACTCCTACAAGTCAAAGAACATCGTTCTCGAAATCCGCAAAAAAATGTTTATTATTGGGTATGTTTTTTTATTTTATATATATAAATTGTTAGTATATTTGTTTTCCCTTATTTATTTGAAATTAATCATGTTTAATAGTAGTTTTGCAACAATTATGTTTAGGTTACAAAATTGTGTTTGGGTTTGTAATTTATCACGGTGTACGAGATGTGATTCTTTGTTGTTCTACCTTTTGAAAGTATACTTGGCATTTGTTACAAAATTGTAGTGTGAGGCTTGGATGATGAATCGGTTTGTTACTCCTTATATGTTATTAAGTAGAGTATTTTTTTTATTTTATTTATTTATTTTATTTTTCATTTGTAGGAATATGAAAATCATCATCGATAAACCAAACTACTTTTCTTTAATAAAATCCAGTTGGATAAAAATCGAAGGAAGTTGTTTAGGGAAACTTGTTTGGTAAATGGTTGGACCTTTCTTATTTTGACCACGAAGCACATATGATAGATTATGTTTTACAAAAACAATGTTATCCGAATGAAAACCATTATGATATGCCGATTGTATATTATATTGATGACCGTCCCTTCATTCGATCGTCGGAGTTTCGCTTATCTTGGTTTTAATTTTGGAAAAGTAAGTTTTGAAAATATGGATCGGACACATCAATTTTATGTCAAGGTTTTCCCAAAACATTCGGTTCAAAATTACAAACTTAGATATTCTTGGCCTAATTGAGGATGAAGAGGCATTTGGTATCATATCGGCGAAGATGCGATCGTCTTTGTCTATTGTTAGCTTTGGAGGTTATCTTCATGGGCGATTATTGGTTCGGAAGTTGATGTTTCTCTCATGCGATTAGTTGAAAACCTAGATGATTGGGATGCCTTTCCATGGGAGAGCATATTTGGAGGCATTTGTATGATGAAATTTTGGATGTTGCGGATAAACACATGGGATTTCCTTCAAGGTATTAACAAAGACCACAAATTTGTTCCAACCTATACTGCTGTCGAGGATTCGTTTGGGCTTTCAAGGTTAATATTTTATATATCAATATAAATGGATTCATTTGTGTATCAATATTTTATGCTATTATTTTTATTGAAATTCCAAAATCCATTATAGATTTGAATCTGGAGTCTTTTGAAAGAAGCATTCTATGGTGGAATAAAGTTCACGATATTATGCCAAGAGGAGTAAGCGTGGTCAAAGAATACACCATGAAAGATCGATTATAAGTTTCTTTTGGAAAGGTAAAGTAATATATAAAATTTTCTTATTAATGCAATCTTTTTTCTACATTAATGCAATCTTTTATTGAACATTATTATTTGTTTTTAAGTTGAATCTGTTAAAGAGCGCTCGACAATTCTTGAGAGGAGATCGATTGGTATATAAAGTTTCGGCATTTTTCCATGATTACATACCTAGAACTCCACGTGAAAACAACACATCTCTGACGAGTGGTTGAAGAAGATGGCCATGACGCATAAGCGTGGCAAGGCGAAGAAATTTACCTATTATACGGGGTGAGGAAGCGATTATAATAGAGATCGACATAACACGGGATCGTGTTATTCTGAGTTAAATAGCGTTTGTTCAAACTTGAGACAATTATTCGAGTTATTTAAGCATTTGTTCAAACTCATATACCCATCAATAATCACACGAATCTGATAATAATATCGTCCCTTTTTCGGTTTCTTGCAAGAAAGAAATGGGGTAATATATCCTTCTTTTTTATCATTATATATACTTTGACATTATCGAGCGCTAGCGATGGATTGAAAACCACTATCCAGTGCTTTCATATACTCTAGCGATGGATACGAAATTTACAAAAGCGACCCTTGAGTATTATCGGAAGTGCTTAGATGGATTGAAAACCTCATAAAGGTTTCATATACTCTAGCGATGGATACGAACTTTACAAAGCGCCCTTCAAGTATTATCGAGGCTAGCGAGTTGATTGAAAACCACTAGCGATGGTTTGATATCATCGCGATGGATACCACGATTACAGCGCCCCTCATTATTATCGGAACACGCTAGCGGTGGATGAAAACCTCTGCGGTTTCATATACTCTAGCGATGGATACACTAAATTTACAAAACTTGACCCTTGATATCCATTATCCGTATATATCCTTTTTATAAATACTTATTTTCATTCTTAGGAGAAATTGGGTTATGTAATGATCACGGCAGGTGCAGGTTTGTGATGAGCTTAATCATGATTTTCTTGACTTGTTTGAGTCAAGATTGACATTGATACTAGTTCATCGGTAGCGGCTAGATGATTTTACGATGGCGATCTTGCAAAGGTAATGTACAAAATCGGTAAACAAGTGTAAAACTCTTTCCGTAGCATAACATATCATAATGATAGGTTATTTATAAGCACGTGAAATTTATTATCAAGAAGAATTAATGTTGCGACATGAAGAATTAGAAAGTGCCGGTTAAAGAGCGGTTGATGCAAGAGAAGAGGTTGAGGATGGAAGAGGACAAGTTGATAATGAGGAAGAGGAAAGAGGTTGCGGTATGAAAATGAGCGAAAGAAAGGGAGAAGCAATCATGAAGTCGGATCATATGAAAGCGGTGAAGCGCGTTTGCGGTTTCAAGAGGTGAACAACGTTCGGGTGAAGCTAATTCGTATTATTGGACCAATGCATATCTTTGAAAAGAAAAACGATGCTCAAGCTTACGATCCGGATATGTGAAAAACTTAAATTTGTCACGCCTTGGGTTGAGGTATGAAAAATACTTCTTGACAACCTTTTAAAATATATATTATTAATGACAAATGATTATAAGTTTAATCGTTTCATATACTAGGATCTTACCTGTTGCACCAATCTTGTCAACAGGATTTTACAAATGAATTTGATGAATTTCTTGGACAAATAGGACCATAGCGCAAGTTTCCTTGGTGTGACGATGTGTGTGTGGATAGAAGGTTTTGGGAAAGTTTGGTTTGTAGACCCGCCTAGGAAAGGTTGGCTAAGGATGAGGCAAGTACTCATACAAGCATACATCTGAAATTATTTGTTATAAAGTTTATCACACTCATTCATGTTTGAAATTCTGACACATAGAGTTGTGGGTTAATTACCTTTGGCATATTAGGCCCGTCTGGCTAATTGGCGATGGTTAGTAGCTATTTTGTTAAACACATTACAAAATTCTTTGCCGTTGTGGTATGCTAATGGTGAAAGATACTCTATTCCATGGTGCGGCGTTAAGCATGTGTAGCGATATATATATACATGCCGATTAATAATCTTGATTAGCTTTGCTATATATTGATATTATGTTTGTGACCCAAGCGTTGTAGGTTTTCATGCGATTAATGAAAGCGGCGCTCATTGGTTTCTTGCCCGTTTGGAGATGACACCATTATTGTTACCTTTATGATAGCGGTCAAACTTTTGAAGAGGAATGAGAGTTTTATATCAAGGGGGGTGTTTACAGGTTTGGCTATTTATTCATATGTCATAGAATTAATACATAACCGTTTGACTTTTAAAACATTAGTTTTTAAGGCAGATTACTTTTGTCCTGACTACAACACGAGGTCCTAGCAGCGCAAGTATTTGAGAAGAAGTTGATCCATTAGTTATTTCATTACATTTACTATCGGTGAACAAGTACCGAAGCGGTAGGATATTTGGTGATTGTGGTATTTGGGTATGTATTTTTTATACCGCTTGCTTTGGTCTACCATTGGATGTGAAGGATCGTTATTGGTGCGCTTTCATACGTGAACAAATGGCTAGTTTTTTTTAAACACCGTGTTTGTGTTTAGCTATGTTCTATTTTGTTGATGTATTACTTGAAACAAATTGATAACCATATGCTCCTTGAATGGTTTTGTATTGAACATGTTGTATTATACTTGTGTTCAAGCTAAGGTAGTGCGTTGCAAATTTGTTTACTAGTAATATTTTCTATAAAATAAGCAAAAAATATTAACACACACAAATTATATATACAAAGTAGGCCAAACCCATGCATGCTAGTTTACAAATCTTGTCCATTGTGTCGTTACTCAACATTACACACTAAGCGACTTTTTTGGGAGGTTTGACTATATCTTAGATATATCATTTGAGTATGGTTTGTAATGTACTTTTTAGACACTTTTTAAGCATTCAATATTTTGTACCTTTTGTATTTTGTACCTACTAACCAAAACTACCCGTATTTTATCTTACATATATTTACATTTTCGGACTTCTACTAAATATGGCATCGGAAAACCACGAATCAAAGGGTTTTATATGAATTATGGTATCAAGAATGGTTGTAAGTTTGTCCATTTACTTTTCTCTATTAAATTTTATTCAACAAGTTTTGTTTCTTTGAATTATATCCATTGTTACAGGAATGTCAAGCAGTCAAGATCTTGGGTTTGATGTTTATCATGGCGATGATTTTTTTACCAAGTTATTTAGGTGGAGATGTTTTACATTTGAGGTTACCTAGGTTGAGTAGGTTATCGTATTCTCGAATATGTGACATCTTTGTTGAAAGAAATTAAGGAGGATATTTGGGCTTGGTATTTTGTCTTCCAATTAGTAGCACGGAGCAAGGGTTGACCCTTGTGAAGATGATAATGATGTCAAGAATGTATGACATGGTGAGCTCCATGGTCTAGTTGAGATCTATGTTTGTCATCGGCAGGTTCATTTAGTTACCTATCACAAGAACTTGTCTTTTGATTCCTCAGACGATGATCGGCGTTTAAAATTAAAAGTCGAAAAGAAAAAAAAGATGTCGATGTCTGTCGTTTGAAGAACTAATGGCATGGGAAGAAGAGGAAAAAAATTCACGACCTACCTTAGGACACCTTATATCAAGCCTTTTGTTGAAGCTAGTTTATTGGAGGAAAGTCGAATTTGGTGGTAATAATGACCTTGAATACATTCCTCCTTGTTTGGACTACGGTCCAGGCCTTATGTGTCGATGACTTTGAAGATTCTTGGACACGAACTCCGCATTGCAAGTGTTTGTCAAGCGAGCGTGGGTTCGAGGTTAGTCCGTTGAAGGTAAGAACCTTTTGAGCGACTTTGAGGCTGCGATAATCATGACCTTGGGATCCACATTCTACTAGTTTAATCCCATCTATTCAAAGCACCCTTTAAAGTGTAAGGGTTTTAATGACATTGATGGCCTTCCTACGTTGGAAGCTCAAGCGTAGTTCAATATGTCAAGAAAAGTCGTTTTGAAGCGGTACCTTGAAATCTAGGAGATTATTTGATGAATTTGAAGAGTTGGTAGTAATCAATCGATGATATGAAGGGTGATGAGGCAATCGGTTTGGTTAATGATCAAGTGATAGTTCACGGATTCGGTGATGGTTCCATGTCATACCCGACCTCTTGATCCAGTAATTCGAAGGTATTATGAAGGCTACCATGTGGTAGTTATTTGATCTTCGGTGGTGTATGCCACCTGTAAACAATTGCATGATGACTAGTTGGTGTATGTTACAAACTACTAACTAGTCATCATGATAAACAATTATTTTCGGTATGTGGTGAAGGCTTGTTGGTGTATGTTACAAACTGGTATGTGATGATGCTTCTACTACCATGTGTATGTTACATTGCAATTATTATGATTAAATATCTTTGATGTCTATCGGCACAACTATCTCGATAACAAAACTACAACAATCATCTCAATAAATTGTTTCATAGATAAGATTTTCCACACAACCATTACATTGTTAAAATTTAGGCGATAACATTTATTATTGAACTACATCCATTCAAGCAGTCTTGCTAGAACCATCCTTCTTGTTGATTTCCTTTCCTTGAGTTTTTCAAAGTACTCTTCAGGTTCTTTAATCCTTTTGCCCTTGCCTAACTTTTTACGGTGTAATGCCATCTTGGTTCTCCTTACCGTAATATCACCATCTAGTTTTTTCTTGGAAAAATCTAAAGCCATTAATGGATTGTTGTATGTGTGCCATGAAATTGTCATCGACATCCTCTTTCTGTTTGGCACTTGTTCACAATTAGCTTTTCAGATAAGTTCAAAGCCATTGTGGATTGTTGTATGTGTGCTATCAAATTGTCATCGACATCCTCTTTCTTGTTTGGCACTTGTTACAATTACCTTTTCGAGATAAGTTCAAAGCCATTGTGAATTGTTGTATATGGACTATAAATTGGTGTATTTATGCTTATTTTGTTGACTTGTGTTTAGGCGGGAATTATTTTGGCGGGATAATAGATAAGCGTATTTTAACCGATATAGTATGGCGACTTTTAAAGCGATTTGTAAACAGTAAAACCTTATCTTTTAGCTATTTTGGAGCTGTCAATGTTCGTGATCCTTTATTGTGATGGTCCCCATATCAATATTATTTGTCTTTATGTTTGAATATTCATCATCAAAATTTTAGCATTAACTAACCTTTACATGGCCATCGAGTTTGTGAGTGCGACCAAGCGAAATTTTTACCACAGGTTTCTTGAGCTTCCTCGATTTCTTGTGGTGCTTTCAATGGGAATCGTAATTTCTATTTAAGCGGAATACAAGACAACGGAAGAAAGTAAGGATTATTGGTTGGTTAGGAGGTCCCATTAGGATTGTGGTAACAAATGGGTAGAATTTGTTCATGAAAACATGTATCTGGATGTTCAAATGTTACACTTTGTACAAGAAGGTGATGACTCTTTTACGTTCTTGGCTATGATTCTAAAGGTTGGAAGTTGAGGATTATCTTTGGTGTAGAAAGTCGTCATATAAGGTTTCGAGTTCTCGTTGCCATACCCTCAATTTCCAGGTTATTTATAACAACTCATTTTTTGTTTACGTTTATTTAAGAACGTGTATTTTGGTCTTGTGTATGTTATAATTGTTAATCGGATGGTGTTTGAGACATTGCGGTAATTTTCTAGATGGTATTGGGTTGCGTGTCTTGTTGTTGTTGTTGTTGAAGAATGGAGTTTAATGTGGATGTTACTTGGGGCTATGAGCGAGGTCATGATCCTCTTGTTTTGTATGTTATGGATGATGAGATGTGGTGTTGCTCTTCAATATTCCGATATTGAGTTTAGCGATGTTATTGTTTTTACTAAATTGGCAAAGAATAGGTTGAATATAACCGTGTTTGGTTTCGAAGGTGGGGCAAAGATCGAGGCGGTTTCTTGGTGTGTGTGATTGTTTTCCCACAAAATGATCTTGATAACGAAGATGGAGGTAGGCTTGAAATCTCATAATCATATTCAATAATATCATAGCATTAATCTTTAAGATTTATTTTGATATTTTTGAAACAATTGATGGCGAATGCAACACATTTGCCAATGGATTGGTCACCTTGATCATTTTGGTGGCGAGCGATGTCTTTTTAGGAAGGTCTCTGAAATTCTTAGATTATGTAAACTTGTAAGTTTGTGTTTTGTGTGCACTTTGTTGTCTATGCATTTATGTAATTATATATAATTTTTGTAATTGTTGCTGCAAGGATATTCCAAACCATTTTCTTGAGAATCATCCTATGCATTTTATCAAAATGCACTTTTTAGAATGATGAAGTCGAATACATGATGCAAATTCGATTGAGTATCATAGAGACAATCCATTAAATTGAATCATATTAATGCATTAGGTGTTGGACCTACTTTTTGAAGATTGTGAGTTTGAGCATGGAAAGATGATAAGGTTTAAGTTCATGTATGTAGAGTCATATGATGGTTTGGTGTATCTGTTTTCCATATTTGTTAGGAAATCGGATAAGGTTAAATTTAATGTATGTAGATTGTTATGACATTTTCTCTATATATTTTGTTGGGTTACATGAACAAACTTTTCGGTGGTTAAAGAGTGTATATACTTGTATTCGATTGAATGTACAAATTTTAACACTTTATGGTAAGTAGGACTTTCACAACACAACCATTATGTTGTAATCCTTCATATTAGTTCATAATATCACTATTTTCCACTACTTTTGGTAGGCGTAATCTTGGTCAGCAGTTGGAGTGTCGTTGGTGTATCCTTTGCTAGGACATTTCAAACCCTTTGCTAGAGTTGATGAAACCCTTGCCGGAAGAATGATACCAATGCTTGAATTAAACCCTTTGCTAGAGTTGAAGAAACAACGCTGAGTTGATGAAACCCTTTGCCGAAGAATGAATCAATGCTTGGATTAAACCCTGCTAAATTAAACCATTGCTAATCATTTGTTTAACCACTTTGTTTTAAAATCATTTATTTTAAAATCATTTTTAACATAAACTAAAATTTCATTAATAATTAAAATGTTACAATGCTAAATAAAAACAATCAAAATCGTAAATCATAAATCTAATCAGAATGCTCGCATGCGAGTCATCTGACGGTCACGAGCGAGCAAATCCCTCCAACCGAGCCAAATCTTCCTCGTCTACGACATCGTCTACACCATCGTCTTTGTTCTCCCGATAGCTCCAACTTATTTTGGTCTTTGGCGTTGATTATATTGAAACACACAGCGCAAGTTGTGACCTCGCGATCTTTGCGTGCTTGATCTTTAAAAATTTGTTGATGTGACTTTTCTTTCAATGGTAATGTCGTTTACCGTCTGGTAGTTTTGTCTCATTTGTTCCTTTTCCCCTTTGCGGTCAAACAATTTGATGGCTTATAATAAGCGTTTTTAAGCACATATCGTCGATATTGCATTGATTTTGAGCGATACAGCCTTATCTTCAACGAGAATGGGGAGGCGGCAATATATTAAATCTTGTGGTAAGTATTTTGATCTTCAATTGTTTGAAATTGTGTGTTAAAAATGTGTTTCGGTGAAGTTGGTATTTATAGAAGCGGTAAAAATTGTTTTGAAAATGTTTATTTTTTGTTTTTTTTTTTTAATATTTATTATTAAGCGGTTTGTTGCTTTTAGGGAAATATTTATTGCACATTTATCGACAAGCGTAATGTACTATCACATATCCCAAAATATTACAGCAACTTTTAAAAGCGCCTTTTTCAATTTAGCGATTTATGATCGCTAATAGTTTGTCTTTTATCTTTTGTTCCCATTCACTTCCTGACGGAACCCTATCTTCTTAATAATCTAATACAAGCTGTCGTTTCGTTCGATTATTAAAATTGAATTGTCTGAAAGGTTCGTCATACTTTATTGTCATGGTCCCCATATCAATTTTACCTATATTTAATGTTTCAATATTCGAACCTAATTAGGGTTTACATTTCAAATTATTTTACTTTTTAAAGTATTGTATTTCGTGTTCTGTATGAGGATGGCACCTATTTGGAGTTGGATCCTCGTTACATTTGGCGTTCATCTTTTGGGGAGTTTTATTTCCAACCGTTGAGGTATGAAATGGGGTGTTTTTATTGGAGTTTGTCCAAGGATAGGAAGGTGGACTATAATAGTATGTGCCGGTTTACGAAGAACATCTTGAGCTAAATTTCAATCGTTGTTTTACATTTACCACATGTCAATTAGAGTAGGATTGAAACTAATAGAGTGCGATAGGGATGTGGGCGCCATGTATGACCTTCTTGATCGATATGGGAAGTTGATGATGTATATGGCATAATCCCCAAAACTTATTTGATTTTATTATCAAAATCTTAACTTTTGTGATTACGAAGATGATTATACAACCAAATTGATTATACATGGAAGAAGATTAAAAGATGCAAGCAATATGACATATGATGAGCTTATTGCTTGGGGTGAAGAAAAACAGCGTCCTTATTGATGTTGATGTCGATATATCATTAGCCATAGGGATGTAGTTGCTAAGCCTAAGGTTAGCGTAAGTTGGTTTTCATTGAAGAGCAAGATAAAGCCTTTGCGGTCGATAAAAATTAAGGTGGTGAAAAAAATTAAAAAAAAAAAAAATCAAATCAACGCTATTTACATTTTATTAGATTCTACTTTGTGACACATGCATCTAATAAACCGGGCGATATATGTGTCACAAAGTAGCATTTATGACCAGGAATATCATGAGTTTTTTTTTTTGGGATTTTGTTTATAGCGAGACACTTATATTTTACAGTGCGTTAAAGTTACAAATTTATTCATATCACACTTACCACGACACGTATCCATATCGATTATACTTTTTTGATGGTGTAGGTTATGTTTTCAACACTACGTTACAAGCCGACATATCAGGAGCATGTTATAACACGGTATGTTCCCACAAAGTACTTGAACAAACATAAATAAGTAAGTGCATATATCCAACAAAATTAACCTTAATTGGTTTATAGAACATCCATAAGCGTAAAAATAAACATCATACATTCCTAACCATATACTAAACTCAAAACATATATGAAGAAACCGATTCGATACACCATACATGAGCTTCTCAATGATGACATAAGCTCCTTGTTAAGCACGCATTCACAACCTTCACCAACATGTTAGCAATGTACGCCAATCTCTTCATTTGCAAAATATTCAAGCATGAAATACTTTGCACACATGAATCAAAGGGATACAAAAGCTGCAACTCGCAATCACGAAATCCTCTCGGTAACACGGACCTAATATCTTGGGCTTTTGGTTAGTGCGCGTCCGTCCCTAGTGGCCAACCTCCTACTAAACTTCTCCACCATCATGTCTCTGAGACTAGAACCGGCTAATTCTGGCGAAGAGCATTTTGTAGTCATTTTCTTCTTTTGGTTTCTTTTTGTTTTGTTTTTTTTTAAACAAAGCAGTTAAGATAGCTCTTTGGTTTATCTGTGTTTTTATATTAGTTATAAGGTCTTGATTTGATAGCCACGCATAGTTATTATGGCATTTTGACTTATAAGCCATATTGATTTGATTTGATAGCCAACTTGAACCAAAATAAGTATACTACACTACTTGATGAATTTGTTTACTTGAGGAAATGTTGAACCTTTGTTTCTCTTTAATTTGGCGGGTTTACTTGAGGAGGCGTGTTTAAGCGTGTTACAAGCGTGCATGGACTCACAATAGTTGTATTGCTAAATTGTATATTCGACAATTGTATTTAAGTGGGCTACTTTTATATGTCTTTATTTAGTTTAGTTCCTTTATCAGAAAGACACGCAAAGCAAAAGGACTTCGATCAATTTGTACATGGGGAGGCAAACGACCAAAACGAAATCCAGCCATCAATAGAAACTCTTCCCGACCGAATTTCAATACATTGTTCCCAATTTTGTATAAAATGTGGGGACAAGAATCAAGAAGTTTGTCGATAATTACCTGGTGTTGTAAAACGAAATTAACAATATGATTGCCTTTACCTAGGTCAGGAATATCTAACCATGGCCCAAAAACAGTTGCTCTGAACAGCCTCATTCGATCTGGATTCCTTGACAATTTAGACTTAATTTCAAAACAAGTGTACCTTGGAACCAATAAATACCTTAGCATCAAAATATTGGGGAATGTCACCATTTTAGTTTAATTTATCAATAATTAGGGATTGATTTAGGATTTCACAATTTTCAATTGTGTTTTTCCGTAGCAGTGTTGCTTGTGTGTGTTTGTATTTGGGTTAAAATTTGAAAACAGGTAAAATTTTATAAAAGGTAGTAAAACTACTTTTGAAACAAGACTTTAGGTAATCGTTAATGTACACAAAATAGTCGCTATGTTTTACGCTTAAGTCGCTCAACCTCGGGAAAGAACTATATGTATAAAAAATATTTTGTATCTTTGACTTTTTTAACTAAAGGACAAACCAAATTTCGCTAGATTCTAAAAACGGTCGCTTAGATTCGTCATTGGAAAATCATAGTCGTAAAAGTCGAAAAAATGATCGGGTACACAAACTTGAAGGACACTTGTCAAGCTTATATGAAAAGTAGAAAAGTCGCAAGTCTCAAAGTATATTTTGGAAATACCCAAACTTTTTTCCTAAAAAGTGATGACACCTTGAGCGAAAAGTACATTCTTAGAATTTTCCCTTAAAAAAACACCACATTAATGGTCAATTAATACACTATTTAATTCACTCCTACACCAAAATAAACAACAATTTAATCACAATGTACAATTTAATCAAGCCACTAAGCCAAACAAACACTAAAAAATTATTAGGAGACATAAATAAAAAATTGTTGCATAGATACACAAATTTTTCCGGTGACCACAATTTTTTCCGGCAACGACACGAATTTTTCCGGTGACCACAATTTTTTCCGGTGACTGTTATAACTTTTTTCTGGCGAGATAGCGGAGGCTACAACAGCGGCATGTGGCGGTAATTGGCTACACCGAGAGCCTAAGCTCTTGGCTCGGCTGACGCGACATGCACACGCACACGAGACACAAAACACGGATACCAACATGTTTTTAACCACATTTTATTATCAAAAATTCGTTTCCCGTGTTTTTCTAACCAATCCGACATCAAAATGAGTCAACTCGTGACTCATGTCACGAGTTTCAAGGATAACGAGCTAAAATTCACGTGTATAGCCCTACCTTTTTCTTTTTCATGTATATAAACCGGTGGTGGTGATAGGGTGGCGTTATGGTGGCGCATGGGTGAACGAAACGGGAGTGGGGGGAGTTTCTGGGACGCGTGGTGTTGGAGATCGGAAAGAGGAAGAGGTGTGGAGTCGTTTGGGGTAGGCGGTGAGTGGTGGTTGCCGACGGTGTGGCGGCGACGGCGTGATATTCCGGCGGCTAGGGTTTCTAGAGAGGAGAGAGAGAAAAGTGTTGGTGAGGGTGATGATAATGATGTGTTTGTGTGGGTTTGTGTGTGGATATACCATTATACCCACATGGACGATTTTTGTGTATTTAATCTAAAAATAAAAACAATAATATTATTGGGGTTATTGTAACCACAAGGACTATTCATGTACTTTTTCTAAAGTTCCCCGATTCCTACATTCCCGAGCTCGTATTTTCCACATAAAAGTCTAACGAGTTTTCATAAGTGCGCCAAAAGTTTTTGTTACAATTTCCCAATAAAATCGATCATAAATACGCCTATGGAAACTAGACGAGTATCCAATTACCAAAGATCCTAAAAAATGAACTGATCTATAGAAAAAAACTATAGATCTACGAAAAAAACTTTAGATCAACAAAAAAACTATAGATCTACAAAAAAAAATAGATCTAAAAAACTATAGATCTACAAAAATATATATAGATTTATACCTCAAAACTTGATGTTGGAAGGTTTCGTGGTGCGTTAGTGGTGCGTCCGTTGTTGGGCGGTGGCGGTCGGTTGGTGGCGGCGCTATGTAGTGGAGGATTAACGTGGTGGTTGTGATAGTTGGGATGGTTTTTGTGAATAGTGTTTTTTTTTTCATGTTATGATGATAACTGAATTTGTTTTTGATGTTGATGGTGAGAGTGTATTTTTGTAAGATGAAAGTGATTATGTGTATTTTTTAGAGTGAGAATGTATGAGTTTTTTTTTAGACCGTGAGATGTGAGAATGAGGAGGATGAGTGAATGTTATGTGTGTCTTTGTAACGGGCAACGGCCAAATAATAAAGCACATTATACAAATATTCAAGCCCGAACGGGCAACGGGCCAAATAGGCTTAAACCCGAACGGGCGCGGACCAAACGGGCTCGAGCCTGAGCAGACACGGGCCAATGGGTTCGAGCCCGAACGGTCACAGGCTATACGAAATTCTTGATATCCGTAAATTTATTGTTAAAAATAACATAATAAACTAAAATACATTATTAATCGAATTTTTTTATTTCAGGGTACCCGCCGCTGCAACGCGCGGGTACCCTGCTATTTTATATAAACTAACGTGATTTTTTTTCCTTCCTTTTGTTAGTAACTAAACTCTTAACTACATTACGGTTTAGTACATTGGTTGAAATAATAAGACATTTATTTGCTTCAAATGAATTAGTTGCATTGTCACCTAACAATAAAAATCATATATACATTAACTTGGCATCATTTATCATAGTAACATAAATTCTTTAAAAGATAAATTTTGTATAATAAACACATAAATGATATAGATTATGGAATACTAAAAATGCATGAATATTTACTACATTTTTCAAGAAACCATTCTAGAATTACATCCCACATAGGTTAGAGTAAGGAAAGAAAATTTAGTTATTTACAACACCGCACATGGACCAAATCATCTAGAACAATATGATGTTTTTGATTTTTATTGCTACGGAGTTCAATGTACGAGATATATAGGGTCAGAACGAACCGAACGTTCAAAGGAATATTTCATGAACGGTCCGGTAAAAAGTTTGTTTATGTTCGTTTATTTATTAAATGAACAAATTAACATGAACAATATTTTACGATCGTTTAGTTAAATGAACGAACATGAACAAAGGTCACGTCCGTTTATTTATGTTCGTGAACATCCGATTATGCGTTCGTTAATGTTCGTTTATGTTCATTTATTTATTTATGTTCGTATATCAAATCTTTTAATTGTATAATTTTTAAATTTGTTTGTTTAAACAAAACGACACTTATAAAACAATATTAGATGCATAATTTAATAAAGTTTATGATTGTTTGTCTATCTTCATTTATGTTCGATCGTTTATGTTCGTTTATCGTTCGTTTAGTGTCTTAATGAACGAACATGAACAACTCATTTTCTTAATAAACGAACATGAACAAGAAATTTTGTCCGTTTAAGTGTTCGTGTTCGTTTATTTGTCTGGTTAAAATTAAAAGAACGAACATGAACAAGGCTTCGTTCGTGTTCGTCCGGTTCGTTTACAGCCCTAGAGATATAAATTGAACTACCTTCGGTAAAAGGTTCGAAATTCATATATGTCCTAAGATTTTTTAAATTGAATTTTTAGAATACATCTTTATTGCCTTTGAATCTAACTAACACATAACCTTCAGCGTACACCTTTTCAAGAGAGTAGTTTATGTTCTTCATTGATATATCAAACACATGTATTAGATTTTAAGTTATTATCATATAAAAACAGAGATAATAAAATCCGCAAATTTGACTTTGTTTAATTTCTAATGTTAAAACAATAGAGACATCTTAACTAAATCCAAAACTATCATAACTACAAAACTTAATAGAATACCAAAAGCGTCGTTAGTTTGTAGGAAAAAGTATAAAGACAATATCATCAGCAAATTATAAAACAAAGGGATGCCATCATCTTCTAAGCTGATATTTAACACATTCCATATGCATACAAATAGGTATTAGTTATTCGAGTAGCTTCGGAAGAAAATTGATTTATGATGATTGATGACCATGTATATGATATAGTTCTTTTTGGGTAAAAACCCATTTAGTCCCACATTGGTTCAAAGAAGAAAATGTTGGTAGTTAATATAGTAAAGTGTATATGGCTCATATGTGTGTGGATTTGTATGATGTTTACATTTGGAAGTGTAGAGTAATTAAACAAAAGATTTAGTAGTTCTATAATTACGATTTGTGAATTCATATAATTTCAGAACTTTTTATAATTACATAACCTCCGTATACTTCAATGTACTCATTACCAGTTTCAGATGGTCTCTCTTATGTCATGTGTGTAAATAATTGATAGCAAAGTTACATGGAGTTGAGATCAATATAGATCTCATATTTACCATAGATCCAATAAACCAATCTTAGCTATCTATTTTTATCAAAGTTAATAAAAAACCATATTCCACCTTTATTTTGAAAACAACATATCTTGCAAACGGTAAATCTTCAAACTATAAAAAATGCACCATCGCGACGAGAATTAAATTATCTTTCTATTAATATGCACTTTTCTATATTTTCGACAATTTTTTTTTAAAAAAAATTCCGCCCAGAAAAATCATATATGATTTGTAAAATCATATATGATTTTCAAAAATCATATATGATTTTCAAAAATCATACATGATTTTTAAAAATAGAATCATATATGATTTTCAAGAATCATATATGATTTTCAAAATCATATATGATTTGTAAAATCGAATTATATATGATTTTCACAAATCATATATGATTTTTCGGGCGAAATTTTGAAAAAAAATCGTTAAAAATTTATAGTAGTGCATATCTATAGAAAGATAATTTAATTCGCATCATGGTATGATTTTATCGCGTAACAATTAACGGTTTATAGATATTTAATTTTTTAAAAAGTGAAAGTTTATTTAAAAAAAATGAATGGCTATTATTGGTTCATTGGATTTATGATAAATTTGAGATATATATTGAAATTTTGTCAGGTTACATGACAATGTCAAAAACAAATTATGAGAAAATCATAATAAATCACCAACAAGTAAATAAGCAACGGATTAAATACACTCTCTTGTTAATGACCATTTTTGCCTCATCGCCATTGGCATGTTAAAACTTGATCACCATCTTAACCCCCTAAACTTCAAAAAGAACAATATAATTCTATCTCGACATGCATTATTAACTAAACAATATTCTTAATAATCATTGCAATTGACTTGTTAAAACTTAAGTACCATTTTAACCTCCAAATCTTCAAAAAGAACAATATAATTCTATATCAACATGCATTATTAAGTTAATATTTGTTAGTAACAAACTTGACATCAACATGGTCGGTTTAGTACATAAGAACAATTATTTATATAAACTAATGTGATTTGTATATATTTTTTTTTTGGTTTAGAAACTAAACTAACTTGGCATCAGCTATAACAATGGGGTGATCTAGCGGTAAAGGCTTTGCTTCTTAAGACAAAAGTGTTTAGAGGTTTTGGGTTTGAATCATGGGGAAAAAAGTAATCTTTCATTGGCCATGGAGGTTCACCAGCGCCGATTCCGGGCTATCCAAAAGGGTAATCGCTTTCGTTCAAAAAAAAAAAGGGTAATCACTCTGAGATTAGCCGGCTCGCAATGTCGAGTCGGAAACTCAGGTAATAAAAAAGAAAAAAAAATGCCATCATTTATAAACACATTAGTTGAAATAGTAAGTCCTTTATTTGCTTCAAATGTATTAGTAGCATTGTCACTTAACAATCGTATATACATGAACTTGGCATCATTTATCAGAGTAACATCAGTTCATTAATAAACCCGTAAATGATATAGGTAATAGAATACCAAAATGCATGAGTCAACAACATTTAGATACTAGATTTTCTCAATAAAACCATTCTAGAATTACATCCCACATAGGTTAGAGAAGAGAAAAGTAACTTAGTTATATTCAACAATGCACATGGAACAAATGTGTCTATAATGGTATGATGTTTCGGGTGCTTTATTGCTAAAGAAGTTCAATATATAAAAATAAAAATTGAACATCTTAAGCTGATAACTCGAAAATACATATTCGTTACAAGATTTTTTAATATTTATTTTACAAATGACCTTTTTAAGTAATTGAGTGTTCGAAAATTCATATACGTTCTTAGATTTTTTTTAAATATTAATTTTATAAAGGCCTTTTTTATTGCCTTGTGGATCTGACCAACTCATAACCTTAATTTTACAAGTTTTCAAGAAAATAACTTATCTTCTTCGTTGATATCAAAAGATTTTAAGTTATTATCACAAAACGGAGATAATACAATCCGCAAATTTGATTTTGTTCGATTTCTAATGTTAAAACAGCAGAAACATCTTAATTAAATCAAATACTATATCATAACCGCACGACTTATTTGAATACTAACATCATTCTTCGTTTGTAGGAAAACGTATAGACAATATCATCTACAAATTCTATAACAAAGGGGTGCCATCGTGTTCTAAAGCTGATATTCTACACACTTTATATGCATACAAATAGGTATTAGTTATTCAAGTAGCTTTGGAAGAAAATTGATCTATGATGACCATGTATATGGTATAGGTTGAATTAGTTAAACTTGCACATGTCACTAAATTTAGCTACCTTCATTTCTTTTTCTATAGAAACTATTTCTACATTTAGTCCCACATTGGTTCAAAGATGAAAATGTTGGTGGTTTACTATTTCTATAAAAACTATTTCTAGATTTGTGATTTCAAAGAATTTTTTTCATCTTTATGAACTCCATGTATATGTTTTACAAAGATTTAGAATCCGTGTTTTTATATAGTACAAGCATCTACTATGGTAAATGTATAAAAAAAATTTAAATTAAGATATGTCACCAACTTATGAACCTTTTGGTCGTATAAACCTTCTTAAAGGTCTATAAAGAACTCATTAAATTATGTCACTAGTCGATCGCATTAATGGGTATAGCATTTTACACCATTAGTGTTCTTTTTGTACCTTCTGTTTATTCCTCCTACATTATAATTCAGACTCGTTCAGTTGTTCATGTATCAATTAAGTTTCTTTTTGTTGCTTTTGCGAGTATGGTGTAGGTTTGTGCTTTAAGTTGAAAAAGATGAAAAAAATCATGATTCAGGAGATGTAAAATGAAGAACAAAAGAAAAGTATATCCAAAGTTGTAATATGCTTCAGGTGTGTTTGAGCCTTGCTTGACTTGAGCTCGGTGGCAGCTCAAGTCTCGTAAAGTTGATTATAATTTTATGATGACATGTTTAAGCTTGACTCGTGTAGGGTCATTGAGTGAAAGCCGAATCATTTTTAACGTCTCTCTAAAACATGTCAGACTCGGTTGACCATAAGCCAAGTCCTTAAGGTGATAATGTTAGACTACGCTCTAACTCAATTTGTTAACTTGGCGAGTAATTTTGACTTATGCTTTCTGCCTTTATGGTTGTTTTCTTACAGCCCACTATATGAATCATTTGGCCCCAAATCAATCACTGGAAACTAGGGGTGTTCGTTAGTTTGGTTTTCGGGTTTTTTTTTTAAAAGATTTTTTTGATACAAAATTACTGTACTGGATCGAATTCAAAATGGATCAACACAAACTGAAAACTGAATTTGAATTCGGGTCCCTTCGGTTTTCGGATCTTGTGAGTAGTACCCGAATGGTGAACTCGTCGGGAAACACATTTTACTACCAGAAGTAATATGCTTCGTTGTTAAGTCCATCGACATCCTCCTAAGTCCAATTATTGAAAGTTTGATATCAAGTTTCTGCAAGGTCTCCAACTAGTGGATTTCATATTGTTGAACACGTGGGTGTGTTGCGATTATAGATGGAGGATACTAAGGCTAGCCCCAGTGAGCGAGATTTGGAGTCGATCGAGGGGTAGGCGATCGATTTCCAAATCGATCTCCTTGTTGTAGAGCCTGTCGATCGCCATTCAAAAGAAAGAAACCGTTCGTCTGCAAGATCGACATCCAAAGCATGTGAGTCATCTTAATCACTAGTTATAACTTATATAATAATTTCGATAAAGCTAAAAAGTGAAAAACAATGATAATTTTAAATTTATTTTGCACTAAGTGGAGCATTAGTTTAATTTATTTTGCACTCAGTATTTTTACAAGGCTTTATATGATTGAAAAACAATGATAATTCTAAATATTGTATCATATTGTCGTAATGTTTTAATTTTATTTGAATTATTATGTAACGTTTTAATTATTAATGAAATTTTATTTTGTGTTAAAATGTTTTTTTTTTTTTTTTTAAAATAAAAAATTAAACTTGGTCGCTTCTTTGCAAGACCTAATCGCCCGAAGGTCATTTGAGAGAGAAAGTTCGACGCAGTGAAAATGAGAGGACGTGCTCTCTTCAGGGCTAGCCTAAGGCTAAGGGGGGGGCCTTAGTCCTCCAAAATATTTTGTGTTTAATGTATTTTGTTCAAAAAGCTAGTGCAAAAAATAATTATTTGATCATTTGCCCTCCCTAAAAACATGTTAATGACACTTTAGCCCCTCTAAAAAATGGTTCAAGCTCCGTGCATGGTTGCGATTGATAGAGTACACAATGAATAATCTCAAATTCAACTGCATTGGCTTTAAAACTCAATAACACCTATCAAAATAACTTCAAAAGATAAAAGCCTTTAACATATGAGACCAAATAATACAGATTACGATATCGTAAATACATGTATCCCTATTACATAAGAACATAATTTGTATCCTTATTACACAAGAACATAATTTATATAAACTAATGTGATTCTTTTTCTTTTTTTCTTTTCTTTTTTTTTGTTAGCAATTAAACTCAACCACATTATAGTATGGTTAGGACACTAGTTGGAATAGTAAGACCTTTATTTGCTTCAAATGAATTAATTGCATTGTAACTTAACAATCTTATATACATTAACTAGGCATCATTTATCAAAGTAACATCAATTCATTAAAAGATAAACTTTGTATAATAAACACATAAATGATATAGATAATAGAATACTAAAAATGCATGAGTCAAAACAACATTTAGATATTTACTGGATCTTTTCAATAAAATCATTCTAGTATTACATCCCACATAGGTTAGAGAAGTGAAAGTTAACTTGGTTATATAGAATAGTTCACATGAAACACATGTGTCAAGAACAATACGATATTTATGCTTTGCTATCTCAGAAGTTCCATCAACGAAATAGAAATTGAACTTCTGTTGTTGCTATGCGTCTTAAACTCATATATGTTCTTAGATTTTTAGTATTTAATTTACGGAGTATAAAAGAATTATGTGTTGTCTTTGAATATAATCCTTTAACTAACTCATAACCTTAATCGACCACAGAGATAATTAAATTTGCAGATTTTATAGACAATATCATCTACAAATTCTAAAACAAATGAATGTCATCATGTTCTGAAGCTGATATTTAACAAACTTCATATGCATACAAATAGGTATTAGTTATTCAAGTAGTTTTAAAATAAAATTGATCTATGATGACCTTGAAATAAATTTAATTACCATCATTTCTTTTTCTATAAAAACTATTTCTACATTTAGTCCCACATTGGTTCATAAAATAAAATGTTGGTAGTTAATATGCCTCATGTATGAATTAGCATGATATTTACAAATTCCATTATAGACGCACTAAATAAAAGATTCAGTAACTCAATGATCGCAATTTAAATTTCTAGATTCTTCTTCAAAAGTTTTTTTAAGACTAAAATACACCGTTGGTCCCTAAATTTGGCATGACGATTCGTGATGGGACAAAACTCGGCCTTATCATCGTGGGGAGTCCAAACCTTGGCCTTTAAATGCCAAATCAGTCCCTTTGACCAATTCTCTATTAGTCAAAGTCTGTTAATTTCCCCATGTGCCTTGCACATGAGGGTAAAATCGTCATTTCATTGTTTTGGTTTATCACCCTTCATCTTCATCTTCCTCATGTTTAAACCCAGATTCCGGCGACCTTAAACCCATAATCCGACGACCAAGAAAAGTTGTCATGTTTAAACCCATAATCTGGCGGCCTTAAACCCAAAACTACTGTTGCTTACTACAACTTATGACTTCATCTTGTTCCTTGATATGCACTCATCCCTAAGGTTTCACATTTTTTTGAAGTTCCTGGCCTTCTTGACATGATTATTCGTGTATAGTATCAACCTAAAAAAGACTCTACAATCTGCAAAAACACAAACAAGAACATACTTTTAAACTCAATTCATACTTACTAAGTATCAAGCTAGAAAGACGTTACAAGAAACAAGCAAAAACATACGAAAAAGTCATGTTCTGATTTTTATGATTCACAACTAGTATATTGCAGATTCAAATTCGACAAAGTTCTTAGCTTACTATCTCCAACTATTCGCTTAACCCATCATAAAAATGTTGACATTAAGCATATAATCTATACTTCTATACTACTATATAAAGCATTTAAGTTGTGGGCTACACAAAAAATTAAGATAAGGAGCTCCAATCATTAAGTGACATGTGTCACTTCTCTAACTAAAAAATAACAAAAAAGAAGGAACTCTAACAAACTAAAATAAAGAGCTCAAATAATGGGTTGACACATGTCACTTCTTAACTAATTAAAATTTTGTGCTCTTTAATTTAACATCCATTTTGATATATTTTTATGATTTTTTAGTTTTTACATTTTTAGTAGGTTTATTTTATTTTGATTTAAATTTTTATAACTTTAACCTTTATTTCAATCAATACAAACTTTATTTATCAAAATCATTTACTTTTGGGAAAGTGCTTGATGGGAAAGAGATTGTGGAGGTCTTTTTATATGTGGTGATAATGATGTCACGGGAAAGATACGGAAAACTCAAACAAACACATACAACTAACACATACACATTTGGAGTGTTGTGAAATAAATTCACTAAGCGGGTAGGGAATTGCGAGGAGAGCTGGGTTAGCAATTCATTTACTATATTTATTATATAACTATATTTATCGTCGCCGCTGTGCGCGGGTATCCAACTAGTTCTTATCAATGCAACTACAAAAAGCTAATCTGACTATCAAAAGTATAAATTATTGATCTTGAAGTTTATGTAATCATGCATTGGATCAAACCCGAAAAGTTTATTAATCTATAATTCAAATATAAACCAATTTACATAACACATCACATTGTGGATCAAAAGCAAATTATTACTGGATCCACCTGATACATAAAAAAAGCTAACATTCTTACTGTTGGACTTGAAAGAGTTCATATGATTGCATAAAGCCATAATGAGCACTTTCCATAAATAGAAAGACAGAAAGCAATTGAGAACATGAACACCAAACACTTGTGTCAGATTCATACAAAAGTTACTACATAATATTTCAAGATTTACAAAACCATATACAAAAACCAGTTTCAACCTATAAAAATACCACACAAATTCATATCACTTAACAAAATGACATAAAATTAAGATATATGAAATGGGTATGTTAAAAAAAGTACTAACCTTTGATAAATGTGTTAATGTGAAAGTGTAATATAAATGGATCTTGGATCTTGGATCTTGGATCTGTTTTTGTGAGTGTCAAAATTGAGGTTTTATAAAAGAGTGAAAGAGAGAAATAAAAGAGAAGAACAAGTTGGGGGAAATCTCATGCTTCGTATGCATCAAGGCACAAGCTTTCTTGTTCATCGTTTGGTTTTCAACCTCTTTTTTGAAGTGATAGTTATGATAGAACGAGAAGGAAATGTATGAAAGCAAAGATAATATAAACTTAGTATACTTTCTTAGTGTCCAGTGTTGTCAATGATATATGTTTCATTTGTTAGATTTGTTTGTAATATGTTATCCCTGCAACAATAAAAATACTTCAGTAGAAAATGAGCACAAATTTATCAGTATTTTTTGTTCAATACCATTTCTTGCGTTTTCTTCTAGGGGTTATGTATTTTCTCTCCCGAAATACGTCTCATCAGAGCTTTTCTTAATCTTTATGGTTCAAAGATATTCTTGGTCGCTGGATTCTGGGTTTAAGGTCGCCGGAATCTGGGTTTAAACATGAGGAAGATGAAGATGAATGGTGATAAACCAAAACAATGAAATGACGATTTTACCCTCATGTGCAAGGCACGTGGGGAAATTAACAAACTTTGACTAACAAAGAATTGGTCAAAGGGACTGATTTGGCATTTAAAGGCCAAGGTTTGGACTCCCCACGATGATAAGGCCGAGTTTTGTCCCATCACGAAGCGTCATGCGGTCATGCCAAGTTTAGGGACCAACGTGTATTTTAGTCTTTTTAATTACATGAACTCCATATATATATTTTTTTAATTAGTTGCATTGTCACTTAACAATCATATATACATTAAGTTGGCATCATTTATCAGAATAACATCAGTTCTTTAAAAGATAAACTTTGTATTAGGGCTGAGCATGGAAGGTTCAAAACCGAACCGGACCGACAAAACCGACTAAACCGACAAAAACCGAACCGACCTGACAACCTTTCGGTTCGGTTTCGGTTTCGGATTTTTACAATTTTCGGTTCGGTTCGGTTCGGTTCGGTTCGGTCCGACCCAAAACCGACAAAAACATGCACAAACATACGTAAACCGGACCGAACCGACGGACCCGACACTAAACCGAACCGAACCGACCATATTCGGTTCGATTTCGGTTTAGGTTTTTTATGGTTTTCGATTTTCAGTTATGTCGGTTCGGGTCGGTTCGGTTTTGGACCGACGCTCAGCCCTACTTTGTATAATAAACATATAACTAATATAGATTATTGTAGTTTCTATGTTTAATCAACTAAAACACTATAAATATGGTGACACAAGGGTGTGGGGCGTGGTGTAGAGAAGAGAAAATGAGAGAAAGAAAACTTTATCTTTACTAGAACACACATTTACACTCTCATGCACGTCTCACAAATGAGGCTTTGTGTGCTGTTTATACTTCAACATAGGGGTGTTCATGGGTTGGGTAATATCCGAATGAACCGAAACCAAAACCGAACCGAACTAAAAATAACCGAACTGAACTCGTAACCGAACCGAATTTATCAAAACCGAACCGAACCGAATTAAATATTCGGTTTTCGGTTCGGTTATGGTTTTAGCAATTCAAACCGAAAACCCAACCGAAAACCGAATTCAAATAAATTTATATATATTTTTTTATATATTTATATATAAAAAATATTAAAACTCTTTTATATTATAAATATAACATTTTTTGAGCTTGAAATTTTTCTTTTGCTAAATATATATATAAATAAATGAATAAATAATTAAATTTATGTAATTCGGGTTATTCAGTTCGGTTTTCGGTTATGGGTGTTCGGTTTTCGATTATTCGGTTCAGTTTTCGGTTCGGTTTAATCAATTTAAGTTCGGTTCTCGGTTATACCAAAAAAAAAAAAAATAGCCGAACAAATCGAACCAAACAACTCGATAACCAAACCGATGAACACCCCTACTTCAACATACCATTCTAAGTTCTAACATGCTTGATATTGAGTGGACTTGGTTTACATGATTTAGTAAGTCTGCTTACTTAACTAACATTATACTACGTACTAACTTTACCAAGCCCACTAGCCCAATTACTATGCGATTAAAAATACCATAACATATTACAAAGTTCTTAATCTTTAAATCTTTAATGACCGTCACTTTTTTTTAACGAGATTTTGTACCCGCGCGTTGCGGCGGGTTTTTTGCATTTGATTTTTTATGCTATATGAGTTTTGTTATACGTGTGGTGTGACACATTTGTATGGTGATAGTTGGGTCGGGATATGAACGTTGACCTTAAGTTTGTTTAACGGGTGTCTTTTAAAGTTTTTTTTAAGAAAAATTTAACAAATAAAGTCTTTTTTACAAACTTTGTAAAAATATAATAGAGTATAGGATTGCTTTTGCAAAAGTCGATAGCTTGAGGGTATTTTAAAGTTTTTTAAGAAAAATTTAACAATAAAGTCTTTTTACAAACTTTGTAAAAATATAATAGAGTCTAGGATTGGTTTTACAAAAAGTCGCATAGTTTGGGGGTATTTTTTGCCCTTTTTTCGTATACTTTGGGGGTAATTTTTTCCTTTTTTCAAATTTTTGTGAAAATATAAGACTTTAGGATCGGTTTTGCAAAATATGAGAAACTTCGGGGGTACTTTTAGCCATTTCTTAGAATTAAGGACCACTTTTGCAAAGCGTTG
Organism: Chrysanthemum lavandulifolium; assembly: GCA_022545495.1. Lineage (NCBI taxonomy): Eukaryota > Viridiplantae > Streptophyta > Magnoliopsida > Asterales > Asteraceae > Chrysanthemum > Chrysanthemum lavandulifolium. Next base: position 18,867,795 of record CM040241.1, read on the forward strand.
TCGACTGGAGGGGTAGTTTTTGCCAGTTTTCCAAACGTACGAAACGAAGGGTTCCTTTTGCAAAGCGTCGTTGACTGGAGGGGGACTTTTTGCAATTTTCCCAAACTCACGAAACGACGTCGTTTTGGGACATGTCGTTTTACTCTTTAATTTGGCAAAAGAAGTGTCGTTTCGTCCTTTTTTTCCAAACGTCAAAACGACGTCGTTTTTCACGCGGATTAATATATATATTAATGCTAACAATTATGGAATACTAAAAATATATAAGTGAGCAACATTTAGATACCTACTAGATTTTTTTGATAAATTATCTTGCATTACATCCAACATAGTATAAACAAATGAAAGATAACTTAGTTATATACAAGAGTGCACATGGAACATGTGTATTTAGAATTGTATGATGTTTCTAATACTTTGTTGTCAGGGAAGTTCAATCTACAAATAAAAATTGAATTCTTTTATAGCAAAGGTATTGAAAATGTGTACTTGTTACTAGATTTTTAGTATTTATTTAAAAAAAAAATCTTTATTGCGTTTGGATCTAACTTTCTTATAATTTTGATAGATAGGTTTTTTAATATTTATTTTATAAAAGATCAATTTATAACGTGTGGATCTAACTACCCTTTAATCTTAATCATACTCGTATTCAAGAGAAGAACTTATGTTCTTTACCGGTATATCAAACACAAATTAACATTACCACATTAAACACTTATGAAAATTCTTCAAATCTTCTCTCAATATAAATTTTTCTCTCAGTTAAGACTCTATCAACTAAAAACGTCCCCAACAATGATTTAAAGATCCAAAAACTATTCACATGTTTCTTAACAGGTTAATGTTAGTCCCAGATTCGGACAACCCACCAAACTCAGTGATCGAAACCCATCCTTGAACGATTCCCCATTATTTCACGTTGGTTAAGTTGTATAAGATTTCGAGTTATTTTACTCCTTTATAATGCATCTATAACATTGTCTTAGATTTAAGAGGCAGAATCATTGAAGCAAATTGTACAACAACTATTAGCTTGTTGATAGAAATTTGAGTCACTCTTTATATTAATTGTGTAACAATTTAATTGACAACTGATATTCGTAACTGATTTCTTTTAAAATTAAAATGATTAATGATATAATACCATTGTGATTTAGAATGTTTTAAGTTTTTATTTGAATGTGATTATAATTAATATTCAAATTGATTTAAGTTGTGACAATCTTTCACCAAACATATATACATTCTTATATAAGACATCTTACAGAATCACTTTCAAAAAAGTACGAGAAGTGAAAATCATGAAGTAACACCTCAAATCGTCTACTCATACATAAATATATATTCAACCCTTCACCTCAATACCCAACGACTACCTGACACACACTATAACGAGAAATCTCGCTATCAAGGATAACCAAAATGTGTTTTTAGCTACTATTAACACTCGCTTTTTTGCTCATATTAACACTCGCCGACCACTAATGTGTATCACCAAATTCTCGCTATCGCCATAGTATAGTGCATGTACCATGCTAGTTATTATAGAAACATAGATAATAAATCAACAAATTTGATTTTGTTTAGTTTTTAATGTCAAAACAATGATACATCTTAATTAACGCCAAAACTCTCATAACCACACATTTAATTTGAACACTAAAATCGTTCATATAGGCAAGGAGTGGTGATAGGCATGCCTAAATTACATGCCTAATTTTATGCCTAATGAGGATCTTGAAACATATGTCAAGATCAATAGTATGTAATGAGAGAGACAGAGAGAGATAGTGCAATCCACATGTCGCTTGTTTAATGAGTTAGGCTAATCTTTAGGCTTATATTTTAGGCATGCGAATCATTTTATCATGTTCTAAAACAAAGAAAGGGATGCCATCATGTTCTAAAGCTAATATTTAACACACTTCATACCTATACTACATATAATAGAGAAACGGTCAAAGGTGAAAAGTTGAATTGTTGGAATTGGTCAAATGAGAGAGAAATGCATAGTGTAATTAATACTCTTATTAAAAACACCCCATTACTTAAAAGTACAATAATTTATTCACATTGTACAACCAATTAAAAACACATCTACCAAATTAAAAATAACCCAATAAAAACACCCCTAACTAAAAAGTACAATAAAAATTTCACAATATATAATTTAAACAAGCTACAACATAATTCAAAATATAAATTAATTTAAAACGCTAATTCATGTTATTTTTAAAATACCCTAAAATGAAAAGTACAAGTTATTATACACATTATACAAATTAATAAAACACACAAAACTTCATACAAGCTAACAAGTTGATGGTACATAGAGTTTTGAAAATCGAACCGGACCAACGGGTTCAACCGGGAAGCGGTGTCGCCACCGGTTCGGCTAACCAATGAAACCCATCCGAAAACGAACCAGAGAGGATCCGTTGAAACCGATACAAAGTGGTGAATCAGGTATCATCGAGATCTATTTCTCCGGTTAATCGTCACAAGGTACTCGCCGCTGCAAATGAAACTATTAATATATATAAAAAACCGGGCTGACCTGGACGCTTCAAACCCGGTGGGTTGACCCGTTTTTACCCAACCCCGTCAGATTGACTCGGTTTAAATCGACCTGTTTTTCGACCTGAACGGTTCAACCGGCTGAACCACCGGGTCAAACCGGGTTTAAAAACATTATATTTAATTCCTAAATCTTCAAACTTTTATTATTTTTCGTTTATAACTCATAAACGTTTTTAACACAAAACAATTTGTCGCTATAAAATCCTGTTGCTATGCACAGATACTCGTATAGCTACAAATAGGTATTAGTTATTCGAGTAGCTTTGAAAGAAACTTGATCTATGATGACTAGTTTGTTTTTTTTTTTTTTTTTTTTTTTTTTTTAAACCTATTTCCCACATTGGTTCAAAGAAGAAAATGTTGGTAGTTAATAAACTACTTTAGTTTAGATGGTTCATGTGGTGTGAATTTGTATGATGTTTACACGATTGGTTATGTATAGGCTAAATTAAATATTTAGCAACTCCATAACCATGATGCGTGAATTCATATAAATTCAAAACCTTTTTAATTACATGAACCCCCATATATTTTGATGCGTTGGTTTTCATTTTTGTAAAATTGTCAATGCTAACCTGGATTCGATTGCAAACCACTATGAGAGACCCGCGAAAGAAAACTTTTGGAACTCACAGCTTCGCAATAAAAGAAAAATCCGATTGGTTATGTGTGAATTAGTTATGATGTTTACACGATTGGTTATGTATAGGCTAAATTAAATATTTAGCAACTCCACAACCATGATGCGTGAATTCATATAAATTCAAAACCTTTTTAGTTACATGAACCCCCATATATTTTGATGCGTTGGTTTTCATTTTTGTAAAATTGTCAATGCTAACCTGGATTCGATTGCAAACCACTATGAGAGACCCGCGAAGGAAAACTTTTAGAACTCACAGCTTCGCACTAAAAAAAAATCCGGATTTTCTTACACGATTGATTATGTATAGGCTAAATTAAATATTTAGCAACTCCATAACCATGATGCGTGAATTCATATTATAAATTCAAATCCTTTTTAGTTACATGAACCCCCATATATTTTGATGCGTTGGTTTTCATTTTTGTAAAATTGTCAATGCTAACCCGGATTCGATTGCAAACTACTATGAGAGACCCGCGAAGGGAAACTTTTAGAACTCACAGCTTCGCACTAAAAGAAAAATCCGGATTTTCTTTGTCACTTGTTCGTTTTATGTTTTTAAACAAGATTTTGTTTCTGTTTTTGAATCATCAAAAGGACGAGAAAAATGTTTTGCTTTGCTTTACCTTACCTTGTACGCACTCTATTTCCAAGCATTAATTACTGTCGTATTTACCCTAAAAAAATGTTTTATTTTAAATTTTTTTTCCTTTATTTTCCTTTGCAAGCTTAATTTTGTCACTTAAAAAAAAGAAAAAAAAAAATCAACGTTATTTGGTTGTCAATCATTTAGGTTGCTTTCAATATCCGTTATTTGAAGACCTCGAAGACATACATCTACTTGCTACCGGGCGCATATTCATCAGGAAATTAGTTGTAGCTTTATCCATCAAGTTTTTTACTCCAGTCCGAGTTTTTTTGATTCCGGCGCTCGAATCCCAAAAGGGTATTAGAGGATAGATTAGTAGGCTCAAGCTCGTTTGTAAGCTTAGGGTTCGTTAGAGTTTCATGTCATGTAATCTCTATAAACTATGGCTTAATAATACATCACAACTTACAAAGGATTATCTAACGGTAAGTCATTGAATCAGTGATCATATTTCTCTCATAGCCAATTTGCCATAGGCTTGTTAAAACTGAAGCACTATTTCCACCTCCCAAACTTCAAAATGAACGACATAATTCTATCTCAACATGCATTATTAAGTAAACAATATTCTTAATAATCATTGCCATTGACTTGTTAAAACTTAAGCACCATTTTAACATCTTGAACTTCAAATAGAAAAATGCTACGTCCATAAAAGTTATATAAAAAATCTTTCACAAAATGACTTGTTACCAATTAAGATTATCCTTATCAGTTTTCTCTCATTCTTTTAAATTCAAATCTTGCTATCAATGCGTGCCATATTATTTTGTAAACAAATATTTAGTAACAAACTTGACATCAACCTAGTCGGCTTAGTACATAATAAATAATAACTAATGTGATTTTTTATTTGTTTGTTAGAAACTGAACTCTAACTACAGTATGCATGGTTTAGACATTTGTTGGAATAGTAAGACCTTTATATTTGCTTCAAATGAATTGGTTGCATTGTCACTTAACAATCGTATATACATTTTTAACTTGGCATCATTTATCAGAGTAGCATCAATTCTTTTAAAAGACAAACTTTGTATAATAAACACATAAATGATGTGGATTATAAAATACTAAAAAATGCATGAGTCAATAACATTTGTATACTTACTAGAATTTTTCGAGTAAAGCCATTCTAGTATTAGTGAATTACATCCCACATAGGTTAGAGAAACGAAATTTAACTTGGTTATATACAATAGTGCATATGGTAAGGATGTGTCTAAAATAGTATGATCTTTCTGATACTTTCTCTTTGGGTGATTTCAATATACTAGATAAAAATTGAAATCAAAAGGAGAAAATTTCTGAAAATTCATATACGTTCTTAGACTTTTAATATTTATTTACTAGACGAATATCTATGCATAACAACGAGATTTTATAGCGGCATATAACTTTAGTGATAAAAAAAGTTTATGGTTATAAACGAAAAATAGTATGATCTTTCTGATACTTTCTCTTTGGGTGATTTCAATATACTAGATAAAAATTGAAATCAAAAGGAGAAAATGTCTGAAAATTCATATACGTTCTTAGACTTTTAATATTTATTTACTAGACGAATATCTATGCATAACAACGAGATTTTATAGCGGCATATAACTTTAGTGATAAAAAAAGTTTATGGTTATAAACGAAAATAGTATGATCTTTCTCGATACTTTTTTCTTTGGGTGATTTCAATATACTAGATAAAATTGAAATCAAAAGGAGAAAATGTCCAAAATTCATATACGTTCTTAGACTTTTAATATTTATTTACTAGACGAATATCTATGCATAACAACGAGATTTTATAGCGGCATATAACTTTAGTGATAAAAAAAGTTTATGGTTATAAACGAAAAATAATAAAAGTTTGAAGATTTTGGGATTAAACATATTTTTTGAAACCCAGGTGGTTCAACCTGTTAAACCTTTTTCGTCAAAAAATAGGTCAACGGTCAACCCGACTGGTTGGGTAAAAAACGGGTCTAATTAAACCGGATCAACCTGCCGGGTTTGAAGCGTCCCAAGTCAATTCGGTTTCGATGTATATTAATAGTTTTCTTTAACAAAGATGGAGCGAACCAGAAATAACTCAAACTACATCAATACTTTTCAAATGCATGACTTAATTTCAACACTTTCTAAATACGTTAAAAGCTTGACAATTTTTCAACATTTCAACATTCAACGTTGAAAATTTTTATTTTATATGTAGTACAAATAAAAGACCTCTTTATTACCTTGTGGATCTAACCAACTCATAACCATTTTACACGTTTTCAACAAAATATTTATGTTCTTCATTGATATATCAAACACATGTATAAGATTTCAAGTTATTATTACAAAAACAGAGATAATAAAATACACAATTTTGATTTTGTTCAATTTTCAATGTTAAAACAATAGGCATCTTAATTAAATCCAAAAACTATCATAACTACGCAACTTTTTGAATACCAAAAGCGATATTAGTTTGTAGGAAAACGTATAGAGACAATACCATCTTAAAATTGTATAACAAAAGGATGCCATCATGTTCTAAAGCTTATATTTAACATACTTCATATGCTTATACAGATAGGTATTAGTTATCCAAGTAGCTTTGAAAGAAAATTGATCTATGATGACCATATATGATATAGGTTGAATTAGTAAATACCTTCATTTCTTTTCTATAAAAAAACTATTGTAAATTTTGTCCCACATTGGCTCAAAGAAGAAAATGATGAAATGGTTGGTAGTTAATATACTAAAGTTTTAAAGTCTCTCTAAAACATGCGCTACTGGTTGACCACAAGCCAAGTCCTTAAGTTGATCATGTTAGGCTATGTTCGAACTCGATTTGTTAACTTGACGAATAATTTTGAATTATGCTAAGCTCGGTTCAAGAAAGACTTGCACGAATTTGAGCACTAGCTAAGATAAAACAGTGGTAATTAGTACAAATACTAGTAACTAAATAAAGAAAATCTGTCTACATTTTTTTTTTTTTTTTTTTTGGTTTCATGTTTAACTTAAAACAATGGTATTCCTAAATTCGATAATGATATTAAGCTTTATGGTTGTTTACCTACAGCCCACTATACGAGTCATTTGGCCCCAAATCAAGCATAGGAAACTAGAGGTGTTCGTCGGTTTGGTTTTTGGGTTTTTTGAGACAGAATTGTAAACCAAACTTAATTGAATTCCAAATGGATCAACTCGAACCGAAAACTAAATCTGAAATCAAGTTGTTTCGGTTTTTGGATCCTGTAAGTAATACCCGAATTGTAAACACCCCTACGGGAAACACATTTTTCATACTGGCAGTAATACACATTAGTGTTAAGTCCATCGACATCCCACTAAGCCCAACTATTGAAAGTCAAAACCGAGTTTCCTTCAGGGCTTGAACTAGTCGATATCATATTGTCGAAACATGTCAATGTGTCGCGAATGATAGAGTACTCAATAAAATAATCTCAAATCAAAGAGCATTGGCTTTAAAATTCGGTGTCACCTATCTCAGTAACTTCACAAGATAAATCCTTTAACAAATGAGACTAAATAATGTAGATAGTGAAAATGCATGTAACTTCAAAAGATAAAAACCTTTTACATAAGACCTTTTGCTTCAAATGAATTAGTTGCATCGTCACTTAACAATCATATATGCATTAAGTTGGCATCATTTATCAAGTAATATCAATTCTTTAAAAGATCAACTTTGTAATAATAACACATAAATGATATAGATGATAGATTATGGAATACTAAAAATGCATGAGTCAACAACATTTGGTTACTTACCCATTTTTTTAATAAGACAATCTTAGCATAATATCCCACATAGATTAGAGAAGTGAAAGATAAGTTGGTTATATACAAAAGTGCACATGAAACAATTGTCTCTAGAATAATATGGTGTTTCGGAAACTTTGTTGCAAGGGGAGTTCAACATACAAAATAAACATTGAACTTCCCATCAATTAGAGTGTCCGGAATTCATATATCTCTTAAGAGTTTTTAAAATTGATTTTATAAAATGGAATCTTTATTTCCTTTGAATCTAACTAAGTCATAACCTTCATCATACACCCATATGTTCTTCATTGATATATCACCATGTATAAGAATTCAAATTATTTATACAAAAACAGAGATAATAAAATCCGCAAATTTGATTTTCTTTAATTTCTAATGTTAAAACAATAAGGACATCTTAATTCAAATTATTTATCCAAAGTGGAAATATACCTGTTCTTCATTGATATATCACCATGTATAAGAATTCAAATTATTTATACAAAAACAGAGATAATAAAATCCGCAAATTTGATTTTCTTCAATTTCTAATGTTAAAACAATAGGGACATCATAATTCAAATTATTTATCCAAAGTGGAAATATACTGGGTGTGATTGAGACTTGCTTGACTTGGAGCTCGGTGGTGGCTCAAGTCTCATAAAGTTGGTTATAAGCTTATAATGACATGTGTGACTGGATTGACCACAACCCAGGTCCTTAAGTTGGTGAACTCGATTTGTTAACTTGACGAGTAGTTTTGAATTATGCTCAACTCAGTACGAGAAAGCCTTCGACGAGTTTGAGCATCCAGATAAGATATTACTGTAGTATAATTAGTACAAATACCATCTAAATAGAGAAAAACTTTGTTTTTAATGTTAAACGAAAAACAATGGCATATCTAATCTAGATAATGACATTAAGCTTTATGGTTGTTTTCTTATAGGCCACTATATGAGTCATATGGCCCGAATCAAGCAATGGAAATTTGGGTTGCTCATCGGTTTGATTTTCAGGTTTTTTTTAGACAAAATTGGAAACCGAACTAAACCGAATTCTAAATGGATCAACTTGAATCGAAAAATGATTTTGAAATCAGGTTGCTTTTGTTTTCGGATCTTGTGAGTAATACCCAAATTGTGAACTCACCGGAAAACATATTCGTCAATCGTCACACTGGAAGTAATACGTGTCGTTGTTAAGTCCATGAACATCCTTCTAACCCAACTATTGAAAGTTTGAAACCAAGTTTCCTCCAGGGCTCTAACTAGTCGATTCCATATTGTTGAAACATGTCGTGAATGATAGAGTACTCAATGAATAATCACAAATCCAAGAGCATTGACTGTAACTCGATATCACCTATCTCATTAACTTTAAAAGATAAAAACCTTTTACAAATGTGACTAAATAATGCAGATTACGATACCGAAAATGCATGCATCCTTATTACATAAGAACAATAATTTATATAAACTAATGTGATTATTATTTTTTGTTAGAAACTAAAATTTAACAACAATAGATCATACTTTCAATGTTTATATAAATTATTGTCCTTATTACATTAGTTGGAATAGCAAGACCTTTAGTTGCTGCAAATTAGATCATACTAAAAATGCATGAGTCAACAACATTTAGATTCTTACTAGATTATTTCAATAAAACCATTCTTGCATCACATCCTGATTGTACAAAAGATTGCACTACCAGCTTGATGATTATCAAAGGTATGAGGGGTGTATGTTCCAGCCAAGACTTGCCTTTCACCGAGAATAAAAATACGAAACACTACGTTAGTGATTACGCAGGGTAGGACCGCGAACCACCTCCGCGTAAGAGTAAGTATGATTTATGGTTGTATAAGTGTGTGTAAGTAAAGAGATGAGTGTGAAATGAGCATACCATAATCCATTGCCCGTCCAACCTATTTATAGTACTACCTCCGTCCCAAAATTATAGTCCCCGTTTGACTTTTTCGGTCTTTCATTTTTAAATTTGACCTTAAATATTTTTATTTTTGTTATACAATAATTGATAAAAATTATACCAATGAAAATACATTTAAAAACCCAATCAATTCATATATATTGCATCAAATATTATATAACACAAACAAAAATACTCAAGGTCAAAGTTGTAATAGAAAGACCGAAAAAGTCAAAAGGGGACTATAATTTTGGGACGGAGGGAGTATATTAAATAGGGTTGAGAGCACTGCATGAATGTCGGAGATCATGGGGGCCCCATGATTGTGGGTAACTGTTAGGCTTAGTGACCCACGCCTCGACTTGACGGGAAGCCAAGAGAGGAGATCGTGGGTTCGACCGAGTCGAGGTTCCCTATCCATTGTTCCTTCACACCATACCCCAAGGGCTTAGGGCTCAATTGCGAATTCCCTTAGGTAACCTTCGTACAACGAATGGTTTGATGCCTATGGATATTTTGGAATCCTAACTGGGCCTTCAGATGGAAGGGTTTCACATCGCCTGGAGGAGTGTCCTTCGAGCTACTCGGAGGGTACATCATCAAGCCCCCAGTCGAAAGTGATGTATATGAGCGAAGAGGCATTGCTTTCGACTTCATGCTTCGAAAAAATACCATCCTGCTGCTAAACATACTAGTTGAGAGATAACTATGCAACTAACTAAGCGCATTTAATGCTAATTAAACCATTCGTCTGCCCGCTACAGGAATTACAACTTCCCATATTACCCGGAGACCAAAAGACTTATTTTTAATATTTAAAAACTAATGAGAACGGATAAGAGTAAATAGCAGGTACACGTGTGCGGCTAGGAAAGCGGTAAAAACAATATTTAAAGAGGGGTTGTTGAAACCCTAAAACATTTGACTCTCTTCGCCACTTTCAACACGCAGTAAAATTGTGATCGCCTCCTCTCCGAAAACAAAAGGTAAACCTTCCCTCTAACTTGCAGCTTGTTTGTTTGTTAAAAAATTGATTCCAAGTTTATCATAAAACAGCAAAAATGTACATTATCTGCAAAAGAGTTACATGATCACTTAGCTGATTACCCGATCCCACTAGAGCACAAAGTGATGTTACCCAAACCTAATAAGGGTATTTTTTTTATGCTTCTCAAGGTAGGGCTGCAATCAAGCCAAGCTTTTATCAAGCAACTCGAGCTCGAGCTTGACTCGATCAAGGCAAGCTTTTATCAAGCTCAAGCTCAAGCTCAAGCTCAATCCCAATAAGTTGGCTCGAAACATATAACAAGCCAAGCTCAAGCTTTTGATAGCTTGGCTCGAGTTTTTATCAAGCTTTTATCAAGCGTTAGTATATATATTTTTTATATTAAATTCATATAAGTAACTAAGGGCTAATTTAAATATTATTTTAATTATAAGGATTTACTTTATAAAAATTATTTAATATAGTCTTGAAGGACTTTTATATGGTAAATAAAATTATAATTATTTGTAACAACGATATCTTATACCAGTGATGTTGCTTACTTTCTTTATATCTATAATCGAATACAAGTTTCTAGTATGAATCGTGAATTAATAGACCAAAATATATACTACTATTAGATAATTTTAGCTTTTGTTTATACTTTGTATACCGATGACAACACTAATTAGTACTTTGGCTTATGGTTCATTCTAATGTTGGACTTATTACGAAAATGTTATTGTTGGTTTTATTACTGTTAAATTAATTTAATTTGGTTTTCAAATGTGGTTTTAGTTTGTATTACATTATAAATATACATATTTTGATGACTTTGTCTAACAAATACAATATTTTTGTATACATTCAAGCTTTTCAAGCCAAGCTCAAGCTTTACTCGAAACCTATTCAAGCCAAGCTCAAGCCTGGATGATTAAAGCTTAACAAGCTATCAAGCCAAGCTCAAGCCTGCTATTTTTGTTTCAAGCCAAGCTCATGCCTTGTCGAGCTCGAGCTCGGCTTGACTCGATTACACCTCTACCTCAAGGTTTCGTAGGGCTGTACACACATGCATTTAGCCATTCTAACCTTAGGATTCCTCTGCACCCACTGATATTAGAGTTTATGCAATACTACAAAGTCCATATCTCTAGGTTCAACCCCTTTGGTTTAGCCAAACTGACCACATTCATAGTGATGTGTAAAGTATACGGTTATGAACCAACATTAAAGGTTTTAAGAGGATTTCTGAACTTGTATCCTGGGGCACTTGGTTAACTTTAGCAGAAGGGCCTGAATCGGATGTTCCAAACCTGTTTGGGAGGGTATATACAAATATAACAGGTTGGAAAGGTAGCTTTTTCTATGTGCAAGACACTATTGTTCCCTAAGTATCCGTGAGTTCTTGAATAAGGAAAACATGTTTGATGCAAACGGTATAATGACCCTTGCCCTATGAGGTGCGAAGGTATCCCCGTTATCGTGGTTTGGCCAAATATCCCGTGGATGTGCAAGTGTTCCTCAAGCCATCTTATACATGGTCGATTGCCCAGAGCGGGAGGGTCTCCCAAGAAGCTCGTGATCATATACCAAGGACAAAGTATGTTTATCTACTTCTATTCAAGTAGGACCAATGTAGCAATCGATATTTATTTCTTCTTGTTTCTATTTTGTAGAGATGTCGTCGTAAACTTCATGTACCAAGATTTGGATGAAGATTTAAGTTTAATGCTCCGGAGAAGGTCAAGAGTCTTATGGTGTTGGCTCTCCTTCGACATCTCGTGAACAACAATGAGGTAGACATCCGAATCCGGTTCCCGTTGCATCGACGCCCCCCAAGCTGCGTTGGAGGGTCCATCCCAACTTGTTGAGAATGTCACGACCGGACGATCCTGGATGAGGATGTCCCAGTTATAGGGTCAACAGGATAGGCGACAGATTAAAAAGTAGAAAGGGAACAAGAACCAAGGTTGTTAAGTCTACCAACAAAGGAAGAATCCTCTCCGCCTCGTGATCAAGGGTTGTGAAGCAAAAGAGTGCCGAGGACGTAAAGTTTGTGAGGTCACCTTGAGTTACCGGATGAATCCGTGGAGGTTCATGGTAAGCAGTTTTTCCTTATGAAACATGTGAAGTGATAAGTGTCAAAATTAACTTAACCTTTATACATTGTATTAGTCGCAGGCCTTCTAGAGAAGAAGGAGCTCCCCAATGCTTTAGCCTGTCATCAGATTGTAAATCATGTCACCCCCCTTCATGGAAGGGTTTGCTGGACAATGTGTCCATTGAAAGGGTTTGTGATATGCATGACAATGGTGTAGCGAGGCAAGCAGTATTGGATAATCACTTGAATACGTGACTGTGGAGTTGCTCTGTACGTGACCAAGGCTAGGTCAAGATGGATGTGATGTTGGAAAGGGAAAACATAGGATCGAGTAGGCCGAGTTGGAGGCCAAGTGTGATGAGATATAGAAGGACCTCGAGAAGAATCCCCTCGTTCAAGACCTCCGTCAAAAAATTGAAGAGTTGACAACCGAAATTGTTAGACTCAAGGTGGAGGAGGGTAATGTAGCAACTCTCATTGTTCAAATCGTTGTGCTTGACGCTAAGTGTGCTAGTCTGGAGAGCGAGAAGGCTAGGCTCGGAGAGTTAGAAGTAAAGTTGATGGAGGAAGTCGATGGCTTGCAGATGAGGTATAAGATGCTGCAAAAGGATCGTGCGGAGGTCGTTTCAAAGGTGGTACCTTACATAGCTATGGAGCTCTACCACAGTGATGAATTGGGAGCTCAGATGTGGAAGGTCATCAAATCACCATTTTCATGAACGGTGCTTGGCGTTAGAGGAGGTTGCCAAAACAGTAAGCCCGTGGACCTTTCCAAGATTTAATGCTACCGTCCCACTCAAGGTCGAGTATGATGAGGCAAGAAATGCGCTCACAACCGCAGAGTACTCCTTCCTTGCCGAGGCTACCAAAGATCCTATGGCACCCCTCAAGACCTCCTTTCCAAGAAACCTCGAAAGTCAAGCCTACCACTCCCACCAAGAAGACTATGTCCACCAAGCCTGCTCTCTGCTCAACCATCCCCACTCTATCTCCAAAAATCAGAATGAAGGTCGCCATGTCGGCAAGAATTTGGTTTCAAGGGTGGCATGTACCCTTTAAGACAATTTATCTTATTTGACAATGCTTGTCTTGTTCTCTAAACAATTTAAATGCTTGTGATGTATGGCCATGGGCCAAAAACAATTTAACTGGGGCTTAGGCTCCTCGTGCAGGTACAAGGGCACTAGCCCTCATTTTGAATGGTATGGTGTAGGGGGAATACCTCTACACACTTTGTTATTATTTATGTTTGTTTTGTTAACTTCTTGTACGCCATTTTTCAGACGCTTAAGTTTTACAACCTAAGGTTAAACAACCTCATTGGGTGTAAATTGCAACACCAAGAATATAATGACCAAATTTGATCATTGACAGAGGGTCGTGACCCACTCTATCTCAAATCCTTTAAGTAGTATGACTTTGTATATATTTTTACAAGCGCCAAAAACTACTAGGAGAGTTAATGTGAATGTTAAAGTTGGCTTAAATGATAAGGCATGTATTATACCTTGAGCCATTTTATTCGACATTGAAACTCATTAACGACTTGGCTGAACAAATCTTTGTGTTTAAGAAATGAAGCAAGAGATTTGTGGGAAACGTCTTATATATCATTGAATTGGTAGGAAGGATTACATCATTCTTGAAATCAAAACTAAGACAACTACCAATAATGTTTACTTTCCTTGAGAAGCTTCTAATTACAAGAAAAAGTAAAAGTACTTATTAAACATAGAACTTTCAAGGTTGCACCATTCCATGTCCCGTCGATGGGTTCTCCGAGAAGAGTGGCGGCTTGTAGGTCTGCTGTCAGAGGCCTCGGCTACCATGTAGGGTCCTTCCTGTTGGTCCCAGCTTTCCCCGGTACTGCTTTGCTTGCACTGTTGAGGCATAGCACATATTCTCCGTGCTTGAAAGTGCAAGGTCCGACCTTTTGTTATAGTAGCCTTCGATCTTATGTTTGTGTATTGCTTCTGATGTAGGCTATTTCGCCTTTCTTCTAGCGCATCAAGGTTTTCCCGATCCTTTCGTCATTTTGGGAGGCATCATACGCTGCCACACGCCCGTGTGTACAATTAGTTCCGGCGGATGACCGCTTCGCATCGTATGTTAGTCAAGGGGTTTCACCATTGCTTGACTTAGGGTGCGCCCGTGAGCCCATAATACTTGAGGAGCTCATCCACCCATCCATGATGAGTTCGTCCCACCTTTTCTCGATCCCTTGACGATGTCTCGCTTGTAACTCCACTTGTCCGTTACCTTGTGGATGGTAGACGGATGTCCACGATCGCTTATGTTGAGCCCTCGATGTAAGTCGTAGAAGACTCCTACGGCGAATCGCTTCCCCTGTCGATATGATTATATGGGACACTCCAAATCGCACACAATGTGCTCCCATACAAACTTCTCGATCTGCCTCCTCACGAAGGCTAAGGGTTTAGCTTCCACCCACTTAGTAAAGTAATCGATTGCTACCAAGAAGAATTTGACTCCTCCGGAGCTATAGGCATAGGTCCCACGATATAGATGCCCCATCGAGAGAAGGGCCATGCGATGTCACACTTGTCATGTCCCGCCGCATCTTTGGAACGCTTGAGTGTATCCGACAAGCTTCACATTTGAGAATGATTTTTGCCGCATCCCCGTGCATCAAGGCCAATAATAGCCCAATTTCATTATCTTCGAGACAACCGAGCGGGTTCTGCATGGAGGCCGCAGGATCCTTCGTGGACTTTAGAGATAATGCTCGAGTCGCTGGGTCCCACACATCTTAACCAAGGTGATAAAATGACCTTCTATATGGGTTTCCTATTAGCCAGATCGGGACTTAACTCGAACCTTCCTTGCTAGCTTGGGATCTTCGTGAGAAGACCACTTATCAAATATTCCCCGATGGAGTCATCCACGCTCTCCTTCTTCGTGAACCACGCCTCGCAACTTCCTTGCGAACGATGGATCTTTCGTGAAGGACTTCGACAAGTACTTTTAGTGAGATGAGCGAAGGCCATTGAAGCTAGCTTGCTTAGTGCATCCGCCTTCTTGTTCTCGATTCCTACGAACATGTTGATGGTGTAGAGTCGAATCTCCAAAGATCTCCTTTGTTTTTTCAAGCATTGCTTGATGACGGGCCGCTTTGCTTCATAGGAGCTCGTCACTGGTTTGCTACCAATCGGGAGTCTACAAAACAACGAGAGCTTTGACCTCCATATCTTTAGCTGGCCGGAGGCTCGCTAGCAAGTGCTTCATACTCCGCTTCATTGTTTGTTGTTTCGAACTCAAACGAAGAGCATATGTATGCTCCTTCCGCCAAGGTCGACCAAAGATTATGCCCGCCCCGTAACCATCATAGCCGGATGTCCGCTCAGATAAAGCTTCCACCACTGCATTGAATGAGGTTGGTTTTGGGCTTCTTTTCTACGTCGGGCTCGGAAGGTGTTTCGCCAAGAAATCATGAATTTGACCTTTAATAGAGTTTCGCCCTCGAACTCTATTTCGTGCTCTCCCAACTCAATAGCCCATTTAGCCACCCTCCTGCACTTTTGGGTTTCGACAAGATCCGTTTGAGTGGCTTGTCGGTTAAGACCGTGATTGGATGGGCTCGAAATAGCGCGGTGCCTCCTTGTCGCGTAGATTAGGGCTAGTATTAACTTCTCCAATGTTGGATAGTTGATCTCGCCTGTAGGACCCCGCCGACAAAGTAAATGGGATCTGCTGTTTGTCTCGATCCACAAGAAACCGCCAAGTCTTTGCTGCACTTAAAACAAATTTGACACAAATACAATTAAGATCAGAGAATACAGGGGATTCCCGGGTCGTTTAGTCCCAAGGAGACTCAATGGTGTGTAAAACTGATTCAGATGAAGGAATGATCACTAAGGATAGTGATCTGTAAAGGTTATGATTAGAATTATTACACTAATGATTGATTTGGAATAGAATGGAGTACAGATTTGGAAAGCACAACAACCAGATTAAAGAAACGTAAACGTGAGTTTTAAAAAACTACGTATACGCACAAACTAAAAAGTGAAAACTAAGAAATACAAGACCTAAAAATATAAAAATAACATTTTTAGAATCCTAAAATAAAAGAAAATTATTAGAATAGAAAATTATTTTAACTCTATTTAATTAATTATTATTAATTAAAACTATTTTAACTATTTAATAAATACTCTAAAATAGAAGAAAATAGGAAATAAGGCTAGAAAAATAAACTTATGATTCTCGAAAAATCTAAAATACTATAAAACTAATTTTAAAACTAAAAATATATTTTTCACACTTTTATCTAATTATTATTAATTAATTATTATTTAAAATACACTTAAATACTAGAAAATAGAAAATAAACTTGGAAAATAAAATTTTAACTTGGAAAATCTAAAATATGATAAAACTAATTTTAAAACAGAAAATATATTTTTAGACTTTTTAATTATTTATTACTAATTATTTACTATTTTTAACTAATTAAAATTATAATAAATACTAAAAGAAAGAGAAAAATCTGAAACTTTTTCTAAAAATCTTATAAGATAACAGAAACTTAAGAAAAAGAGAAAAACAAGTTTTGCTTATTAAAAAGTTGAAAAGAAAAATCAAAAAGCTAAAAACCTTAAATAAACACTAAAAATTTACAAACTTCAAATAAGCTGATTTGGTGAGCTTATTAATCAAACAGTGGACAAAATGGCTTATTAGGTGGAAATAAGCTCAAACAAGCTCAACACTAGAAACAGAAGCTATATTGATATGAAAATAAGCTAGATAAACTATTTTGAAACTAAAAGACACAATCAATCCAACTAAAAAGCTTCTAATAAGCTAATAAGCACTTGACTGTGGTGATGAAAAACAGAAAATGGGACAAGATCTAGGCTTATAGCAGCCCTACCAAACAAGTTCCAAAATGAAAAACAATACTTGACAACTCAAGAGGACCAGGTTGGCTTTCCAAAGAACCAGAGATCAAGATATTTGGACAAGTAATAAGCTTGATGCAAGCTTATCAATTTGAGCTTAAGTTCTGTGCACAGGGCACTTGTGCAGAACAGGTACCCCACAAAAGCAGTAAAATAAGCACTTAAACAGCTGAAAAACTAAGAACTATTATTTTTCTAATTTTCTTTAGCAGCTAGACTTTAATTCCCCAAAACCTTATAAACTGAAACTCACTAATAAGCCCACAGTGAAATTCCCAAGTTTATTCAAAAACGACCTTTTGACAATTTTGACTTTTTGACGAAACCAAAAGTTGACTAAGTTGGATTTTGATTTGATCTAAAGCACTTAATATGATGTTGTAAGTTGAATTAAGACCCATTATAGCAAGATTATCAACTGTGAACACAAAATCAAGATCTTGCATCACGACCGCCAACAAAGGATCGCACAATTAGGATCAAAGTGATTTTTTGACTTTTAATGAAACAAGACTTGTTTATTTGATCGAATTGAGTGATTTAGACCAAGTTATGCGAGTTCCAACAAAACCAAAGTCCAAAGTACTTGCAAACTTAAAGAACCAAACACCCCTTATATGACTTGTTTTGAAATTTTTACAAAGCAAATCACAATTTCAAACCATCAACTTGCTTACGCACCTTTAATTATCACTTGTTAATACTAATGAAGCCTAAAACAATAATCAAAACAACCTCAAACTCGTAATTGATGATTATCCCATTTTAACGTTAAAACCAAGTTTTTTTGTAAACTACAAATTGAGAAGAACAAGCTAATGATTTTATAGTTTAAACACACTTAAATATGATAAGTGAACACAAAGAAACAAAAACATAAGCTACTAAGGCACTGTAACAGTAAAATACCAATTTAGTTAAAAATGCTTACAAGTAGTTTCCAAGGACCAAACTGAGAACCAAGATCTGAAACCAATCCTAAATGCTCTCCACAGAGCTCTAAACCAAGGCCATCCAATATTAACCTTGCTCCAGCATTCTTGTGCCTTTCACCATGATTTTTGATTTTTAAAGTATTTAATGGCTATTTTTGGTGAATTTTTTATTTTAACTTCTAAACTTGTTTTAGATGTATCTAAAAGCTTGATTAAGCTTTCTTGGAGCTTAAATGACTTAATCTAGTCCATACAAACCACCGAAAACACCATTTGAAACAACATGAGATTTTTGAATTTGATGAAAATTGCATAAGATGAAATACAATATAATACTTGAATTAAAACTTCACAAAAGCTTTTTATAACAAAAGACTTTGAAATACTGAGTTAAAAGATAGAAACATACACTTCAACTTGAAAAGCTTAAAACGCACAATAAAAAGCTAAATTATACTACACACTTTGATACATTGCTTTTCCTCTCTATATAATGACTTTTCATACTCCCCACGTGCTTCGATTGAATCCCACCAAGTTTGAGCCATTGGATGCTTGAGACTCATCATATCCGCCCACTTGTGAATTTGGCGCCAAAAATTTCTTTTGAGCGGTTTGAAGTAATTAATGGATTTGGTTTGGCCAATTAAGAGATTTTGTTGTTTATAAGAGGTGGAGGACATGGAATGGGAGGGGTTGAAATTGTAAAAACCGGTCATGGTTTTGGGTAAATGTGGGAGAGACATCACTACAAGAATCGGTTTTAAGGGCTGCTTTTTCTTTATTTGACTTTGGTTGACCAGGTAATAACAAAGGGGGTCAAAATAGATGCGGCTGGGTCGACTAGGTTGTGACACTGGGGTCAAGGCTCAAGGGTCAAAGGCGTAATGGGTTGGGCTAGTAATAGGATTGGATTTGCGCCTTTAGATATTAATAGGATCCGTTTGGTTTATTTAAGGACAAGGACCAATTTTGCAAATTTGCCAAACTTCAAGGACTGATCTTGCCATTATTCCAAACTTCTCACAAGGACCTATATTGACAAACTTTGATAAAACAAGGACCCTTTTTGCATTAAATCCATTTTCAAAGGTCCAAGGACTATTTTTGTAAATTTCCAAAGTTAAGGGACCTTTCTTGCCAATTGACCAAAGAATCATTCAAGGATCATTTTAAACAACTTAGAATACTTCAGGGACCTTGAATGATAATTTTCCACATTTTTGAATTTCCAGGACTAGATTTGACAACTTTAAAACCTGGGGACTAAAACGCCAATTTTGCAAACTTAATACATTTTTCATCCGATTTTGATATTTTGCAATTAAAACACATAAAACACGATTTGTGATAATTTGATCATTTTGATGTGTTTTGAGTGTTTTCGATGAATTTGCGCTTAGATTATGTAAAATGATGAGTATTCGGAAACTCATCGCCTCTGCTCGCATAAGGATCCGCTAATACTCTCCTTTGAGGATGCTAAGTACATGAACAACACCGCCTTTGATGGGGTTGTAAGTGTTGGAAGGATTTCGATGAACTCCTTCATCTTCCGAAGGCGACTTTTAGATCCCGACTCCATTGAAAAGTTTTCTTATCCACGCATCCTCGAGTGTTTTGAAGAATGGTAGGGACCGTCACCCCTTCGACAAAAACCGCTTAAAGTCGCCAGCTTCCTATCTGTGCTCGCACATCTTTAGACAAAACCGCTTAAAGCTAGCCAACTCATTATCTTTCGAGGATGATGGGAGTCAAGAACCATACAATTTTGGGCAAATTGCAAGCCATATAAACGGATTTGAGAAATCTTTACCAAGAGCCGCTTGTTCTCGGATTAGCTAATCCTTTTGTCTTACGCATAAGGCGGATCGATAACTAAATGAGAAAGTGTAGAACACTTACTCCAAAAAAATTTTGGCCAAAATGGGGAATTGGGTAGATAATATATGAAATTCGTGAGAATTCCACACTTAGAAATGAATATTGCCTCAATATTCAAAGTAGCGGTTATGTCAAACAAAGAACGAAAAGGAAATATTACGGCCATTATTTGGAAAGATTTTTTTTTTTTTTTTTTTTTTTTTTTTAGAAAGAATGAGAATATACAACATGTGGGAAAACTCCCACACTGGGTGGTAGAAAGGGTAAGAAGACAGAATTATGGGTGAAAACCCATATGATGCGTGTTAATGTTTTTGATTACCGAGTCACTAGCTTGACTCGATCCCGCATTCATTGGTTCACGGGAATGTTTGCAACCGGACAACCACAGAGGAATGTCCTCTCCAAAGTAATGCTTAACTCGATGACCATTCACTTTAAAATTAGGACCATCGGGTTGAGATAACTCAACGGTACCATAAGGATAAACCTTAGCGATAGTGAATGGACCGCATCAGGGACTTGAGCTTTCCAGAAAATCTTCAACTGAATTGAAAAGAAGGACTCGATCACCAACGTTGAAAACGCGGTTCTTGATCTTGGAGTCATGAATCTTCTTTGTCTTTGCTTGTAGATCAAAGAGTTCTCGTAAGCTTGATCACGAAGTTCATTAAGTTCATTCATTTGAACTTTTCTCGTGATCACCCACCGTCTCAGATATCGGGTTAGCATGCTTTAAGGCCCAAGAAGCCTTGTGCCTAACTCAATCGAAGATGACATGCCTTCCGCACACTAGCTTGTATGGAGTACACCCGATAGGTGTTTTGTAGTCGCACGAAAAGCCCAGAGCGGCCATCTAGTTTATCCGACCAGATGCACGATTCTCGCCATCGTCCTTTCAAGAATCCTTTTAATACCACGGTTTGAAACTTCCACCGCCCACTTGTTTGGGGTGGTATGCGAGAGAGATACGGTGGTAACACCATACTTTGCATGACTCTTTCAAATTGGTCATTACAAAATGTGTCCCACGATCATCGATTATCGCCTTGAGTTCCAAACGGCAAACAAGAGATTTCAAAACTTCACAACTACTGGCATCATTGGTGGGTAAAGCTTTGCTTCAACCCATTTTGACAGATAGTCACCACGAGTATGTACTTGTTACCACGAGAAGATGGAAACGCCCCATAAAATCAATACCCATATGTCAAATATCTCACAAACTTGAATGGCATTTTGTGGCATTTCATTCCTTTGAGATATATTACCATGACCGACAAGCGCCACTGTGTTTTGACATAATCGTGGGCATCCTTATAGATTGTGGGCCAATAGAACCCGGAATCAAACACTTTTTGGCGGTGTAGTTTGACTATGATGGCCCGGTTGGTCCAAAGATGGCAAGTCGCGAGAATATCAATAGCTTCCTCGTCCATAAACACACCGTCGGATGACTTGATCCGCACAGATTTTGAACAAGAAAGGGTCGTCCCGTAAATAGTGTTTAACATCCTTGAAGAATTTATTCTTCTGCTGGGTCGACATCCTTTCAATGAAATTACCCGCATGGTAATTTGCAAAGTCAAGAAACCATGGGGTGGTAGAATTTCCACGAAAAGAAACCGCATTGAGTGTCTCGAGGAAATGTTTCATTTATATCCTTTTTCTCAAGACATCTTGGTGAGGGTTTCTAACTGGACAGATGATCACCGCTAGATTCTCGACTCCTTTTTATCACGATAATGATATCAAATTCTTGGAGGAGGAGAATCCAACGAAGCAATCTCGCTTTGCATCCTGCTTTGCAAAGAGATATTTAAGAGCCGAGTGATCCGTATACACTACGATTTGGTCAAGATAAGATACGGCCGAAACTTCTCAAAAGCATACACCACGGCTAATAGCTCTTTTTCCGTGGTGGTGTAATGAGTTTGAGCCTCACCATAGTTTTGCTTGCGTAGTGAATAGGCCGAAAATGCTTATTTCTTCGCTGCTCCTAGATCGCACCGATAGCAAAATCACTTGCATCGCACATGATCTCAAAAGGCAAGTCCCGCCGGAGCAACGAGAATGGGTGCTTCAAGAAGCTTTTTCTTCAATGTTTCAAAAGCTACGATGCACTCGGGTGAGAAGATAAAAGGAGCATCCTTTTCAAGAAGATGGGTCATAGGTCGGGCAATTTTGGAAAAATCTTGAATGAATCTACGATAGAAACCGGCATGACCCAAAAACTCCTAATACCTTTGACGTAGTAGGATGAGGCGCTTAGCAATAACATCAACTTTGCTCTATCTACCTCAATCCCGTTCTTTGAAATCTTATGGCCAAGGACAATGCCTTCTTTGACCATAAAGTGGCTTTTCTCCCGCTTTAGACAAAGATTGGTGTCTTCACACCTTTGAAGCATTTTATCTAAATGGAGAGACATGATTGAAAAGAATCCCAATGACCGAGAAGTCATCCATAAACACTTCCATTGTTTCCGATCATGTCGTGGAAAATGGCCATCATACATCGTTGAACGTGCAGAGCATTACATAAGCCAAAAGGCATACGTTTGTAGGCAAAAGTTCCGTATGGGCAAGTGAATGTGGTTCTCTTGATCCCGCGGATCAATAGGGATCAAAATAACCCGAGAAACCATCAAGGAAGCAATAGTACTCATTCCCCGCTAATCTCTCAAGCATCCGTCCATGAAGGGTGAGGAAATGGTCTTTACGGGTGGCGCTATTCAACTTACGATAGTCGATGCAAACACGCCATCCCAGAACCAATCGAGTTGGAATTAACTCGTTATCTTCATTTGTGATAACAGAATGCCACCCTTTTCGAACACAATGAATTGGGTGACCCAAGGACCTGTCTCGAGATCGGGTAAATCAATCCTCGCATCAAGAAGTTTGATAACCTCTTGTTTGATAACATCATGGATTTTTGGATTCACACGCCCGATGTTGAACTGCTGGTTTGAAGTCATCCTCCATCAAGATTTTATGAGTACGTAACTCGTGGTCTATACCTTTGATGTCGGAGAGTTTCCAAGCAATTGCTTGCTTGTGTGACTTCAAGATTTTAATGAGAGCAATTTTTTCATCTTTACTCAAATCTCGAGCAATAATGACGGGTAATTTATCATCACATTCAAGGAATGCATACTCGAGATGAGGAGGTAAGTCCTTAAGCTCAACCTCGGAAATTCTTCGTTTTTCAACCGAATTGACTTCCTCGTTATGAAGTTTGACGGGAGGGAGAGGAAGAGAAGTATCCAGATTTGACACTTTCTTAAGAAGAATATCTCCTCCGCATTAATCTCATTTTGACTAATCTCATCGAGAATTGAATCACTAGGATGAGGGTTGATGATGGATCATCATTGAGCAACTTCTCAATAAGAAGTATGTCCCCTCAATATCAATTGAGCGTGATCAATTTCCCAAGTGCACGTAATCACTAGCCAAATATGCTTCAATCTCATCTAAGATGAAGTTGCTTCCCTCAAACGGAGTGATAGAAGGAGTAGAATTGGCTATGATAGGTTGAGAAGATGTGGTGGAATCTCCACCACGCATTATGAGAATAACCAAGAACTTCGAGAGTACTCGTCGAAGCAACATCAATGATATCTATTCGGTTGGACCGATCTGTAATCATAGTTTGCGGAGTACCTCGAAGTTTGGTCAAGGTTGAAGGTGACACTTCATTACCAACACGCAATGTGATTTCTTGCTCAAATACATCTATGAGAGCACGGCCCGCTCGTGAATCCTCGACCAACAATGAGAGGAACCCGATGATCGCATCAAAATCAACAACCACTAAGTCACCGAAATGGAACTTTCCTACTACAAATACGCCCTCGGCAATGCCAAGAGGACGGATATGGAACGATCGACAAGCTCGAGAGTCATGCATGTAGGAGTAAGTTCCTAAAGAGAGTTTCTTCCACACCGAATATGGCATAAGGTTTATGCTTGCACCAAGATCCGCTAGAGCAAAGCATTCAACCATCCCCGGAATACACAAGGTAAGAGAAATTTCCCAGATCTCCAAGCTTTTCAGAAGCTTCTTTAATAATCACGAGCAGCTCGTTAAGAGGAGTCTTAGCCATTTCAATGATTTTTCCTTATTGCTTAACATGTGCTTGAGAGTCGATGCAAACTTGGGCATCAAGATGATAGCATCCGCAAAGCTTATGTCAAAATGTAACTCTTGGAAAATTTGGAAAATTTATCCATTTGATGACTAGCTTTTCATGAGCTTTTGCTCATTCAAACGTGATGGATATGGAATAGAAGATTTGGATTTAATATTTTCAACGGAGCTGGTGGTTCAAAACAACTCCTTGATTAGACCGGGTTTCGGACCACTGAGGATGGACTACCAAGGTAGGACGTGTCTGATACCGTGGGCTTGAATTATGCACTTTGTCCGTAGTATCCTTGGTAACTTGACTTATTGGCACGGGAGGAGGTGGCATTGGAGTCGAGGTCCATTATGTTTTGGAGGTTCACCGTCCACTACCTTAGGAAGGGAAGAAGAAGAAGAGGTAGTAGGAACAGCAGGTCCGTGGTATGAAACACCGCTCGGTTGTGATCGCCTTAGCATCGCCCCTCGGGTTAGCGATCGTGTTGCTCGGTAAAGTACCGAGCCCGAGGGTCGATCATTTAAAGACTTCTTCGGATCGACAATCGACTAACCAACAACCGTTCATTTCATCTTGGGATTTCATAAACCGCTCAAGAACTCATCGATGATGGTCCCGGAGGAGTAATGACGGAGGAGCCTGAGGGACAATTTGAGGTCAGATATTTTGATTATGACCAAAATTCCTTGATTAGGATTCATATTCCCATGAAATTGATTCCCTCGATTGAAATTATTTTGATGAGGGTTTTGATGTTGGAAACCTTGATTGGGTCCAGGATAGAAATTACCTTGGTTTTGATAACCTTGGTTCATTCTTGGTTGGTCTCGATTCGGTTTTGCATGTTATGATTCTCGTTGAAACCGGTGGTGCTCGATTAGTGTTAGCACAGTAGTGTGGTTCATTTTGAGGACGGTATTGATTACCTCCTTGTTGTGAACTACCGGCTAGAGCATTTGTTTCAAAAGGACTACCATCGGTGGCGACAATTGTAGTAAGCGTGAGGACCACCACAAGTGACGAACTTCAACTTTCTTCACTTCAAGATGTGTGGTGGTCGAGTGAAGGAAACTTTCTTCCGTTAGCAAGAACCAAAGCTCGAACAATGTCTCGTGAGTTTATCAATCTTAGCATCGGTGCTAGATGTACTCACGGGGATGAAGAAGAAGAAGGTCCAAAGATTAGACCGATATGTCTTAGCTCAAAGGACGGACCGAGATTTGTTCTCAATGATCCGCAAGGCCTCTTTTGTGGTCTTGCTCAGAAATTACCTCAGCGGAGGCATTCAAAGAGTCTTGATTGGCCTGATTGAGACCATTGTAGAAAGTATCCATTTGCATTAACTCGGTAAAACCGTGATGCGACACTTCATGGCAACTCTTTGTAACGATCCCATGCCTCCCGAATGATTCATCAAATCTCGAGAAAATTTCATTATCTCATTCTTAAGACTTGTGGTTCGGATGGAGGATAGAACTAGTTAACTAATTTGGTGACAAGATCTTCCCATGTCTCTATGTAACGAGGAGGTTGTTTCTCGCCAATTCCGGCTTGTCCTCTGAGAAAATGGGAGCAGAAGAAGCTTGATAGCTTCGATGGGACATTCTTGTACTTGATGGTAGATGCTATCTTGTTAAACCATCGAATGTGTGCATGAGGATCATCCCGCCAAAACCATAGAATTGGCTTTGGGTTACTAGATTGAGCAACCCGGTTTTGAGCTCGAAAGTGTCGCCCACGATGGTCGGAACAACAATGGCATCTCCGTAACCCTCGATGGGTGCTTGGAGAAGCTCATTCATAGGTTTGTCTTCCGCCATTTCGACTGAGTGGTGGTGGTAGACGCCTCACCACGGTGAAGGAGCCGAACGCCCTCACGTCTCACGAGGAATGTTTCAAGTTCGAAAGTGGACTTGTAGAATCGAAGAACGAGCAAGCGCATGCACTATGTATAAAACCAATTTTCAAAACAAATGAGGCAAAACACAAGTGAACTTAACCAATAATCACAAATGAAATGGCTTCTTTGAAAAAGGTACACCAAATCATGTGACACAAAGGCAAGTTTTAATCGATGTTCGGGAACTTATTAATGGTCGCACCCCAGCTAGGTAGTGCAACGCCTTGATTTGCGGTAGTTGATTTTATGTATTCAATTAAGTACCACCGAAAAGACGAGGTTAGATTTGTGCGAGATGGGTTCAAAACTTTGGACAATATTTTTGTTATCGCCTGCTTAACCAAATCGTATCTCTTCAAGAATCACCTTAAAAGAGAATACAAAATAGAAAACGCTCCATTGTTTTGTTGTTTTATATTTTTGGTGTTTTAACACTTTAGGAAAAGTGTTAATGACTTTTTGGTTTTCTTAAAACTTTACAAAAACTTTTACAAATGATGGGTATGTGCAACAATGGATCCGAAAATGGCTAGACACACGCTTAAAGCCTCCCAAGAATGGCGCTAAAATTTTGATCTGCAAGAAACCGCCAAGTCTTTACAGCACTTAAACAAATGTATAACAAATACAATTAAGATCGAGAATACAGGGATTCCCGGTCGCTTAGTCCCAGGAGACTCAATGGTGTGTAAAGCGATTCAGATGAAGGAATGATCACTAAGGATAGTGATCCGTAAAGGTTATGATTAGAATTATTACACTAATGATTGATTTGGAATAGAATGGAGTACAGATTTGGAAAGCACAACAACCAGATTAAAGAAACATAAACGTGAGTTTTAAAAAACTACGTATACGCACAAACTAAAAAGTGAAAACTAAGAAATACAAGACCTAAAAATATAAAAATAACATTTTTAGAATCCTAAAAATAAAAGAAAATTATTAGAATAGAAAAATTATTTTTAACTCTATTTAATTAATTATTATTAATTAAAAACTATTTTAACTATTTAATAAATACTCTAAAATAGAAGAAAATAGGAAATAAGGCTAGAAAAATAAACTTATGATTCTGAAAAATCTAAAATACTATAAAACTAATTTTAAAACTAAAAATATATTTTTCACACTTTTTATCTAATTATTATTAATTAATTATTATTTAAAATACACTTAAATACTAGAAAATAGAAAATAAACTTGGAAAAATAAAATTTTAACTTGGAAAAATCTAAAATATGATAAAACTAATTTTAAAACAGAAAATATATTTTTAGACTTTTAATTATTTATTACTAATTATTTACTATTTTTAACTAATTAAAATTATAATAAATACTAAAAGAAAGAGAAAATCAAACTTTTTCTAAAAATCTTATAAGATAATGAAACTTAAGAAAAGAGAAAACAAGTTTTGCTTATTAAAAGTTGAAAAGAAAAATCAAAAAGCTAAAAACCTTAAATAAACACTATCACTGATTTAAACTTGGACTTTTTCTGGATTTTCTTTTTGAAAACTACTTTACTAATGATATTATGAAACTTTAATAAAGACAAAAAATTTACAAACTTCAAATAAGCTGATTTGGTGAGCTTATTAATCAAACAGTGGACAAAATGGCTTATTAGGTGGAAATAAGCTCAAACAAGCTCAACACTAGAAACAGAAGCTATATTGATATGAAAATAAGCTAGATAAACTATTTTGAAACTAAAAGACACAATCAATCCAACTAAAAGCTTCTAATAAGCTAATAAGCACTTGACCGTGGTGATGAAAATGTAAACGGACAAGATCTAGGCTTATAGCAAATTTCTACCAAACAAGTTCCAAAATGAAAACAATACTTGACAACTCAAGAGGACCAGTTGGCTTTCCAAAGAACCGTAGATCAAGATATTTGACAAGTAATAAGCTTGATGCAAGCTTATCAATTTGAGCTTAAGTTCGCAGGCACAGTGGCACTTTGTGCAGCAATGTGCACCCCACAAAAGCAAAGAAATAAGCACTTAAACAATTTGAAAAACTAAGAACTATTATTTTTCTAATTTTCTTTAGCAGCTAGACTTTAATTCCCAAAACCTTATAAACCGAAACTCACTAATAAGCCCACAAGGAAATTCCCAAGTTTATTCAAAACGACCTTTTGACAATTTTGACTTTTTTGATGTAAACCAAAAGTTGACTAAGTTGGATTTTGATTTGATCTAAAGCACTTAATATGATGTTGTAAGTTGAATTAAGACTGATTATAGCAAGATTATCAACTTGTGAACACAAAATCAAGATCTTGCATCATGACTGCCAACAAAGGATCGCACAATTAGGATCAAAGTGATTTTTTTGACTTTTAATGAAACAAGACTTGTTTACTTGACTGAATTGAGTGATTTAGACCAAGTTATGCAGAGTTCCAACAAAACCAAAGTCCAAAGTACTTGCAAACTTAAAGAACCAAACACCCCTTATATGACTTGTTTTGAAATTTTTACAAAGCAAATCACAATTTCAAACCATCAACTTGCTTACAGACCTTTAATTATCACTTGTTAATACTAATGAAGCCTAAAACAATAATCAAAACAACCTCAAACTCAGAATTGATGATTATCCCATTTTAACTGTTAAAACCAAGTTTTTTTGTAAACTACAAATTGAGAAGAACAAGCTAATGATTTTATAGTTTAAACACACTTAAATATGATAAGTGAACACAAAGAAACAAAAACATAAGCTACTAAGGCATCAGAATAAAGAAATACCAATTTAGTTAAAATGCTTACAAGTAGTTTCAAGGACCAAACTCGAGAACCAAGATCCGAAACCAATCCTAAATGCTCTCCATGAGCTCTAAACCAAGGCCATCCAATATTAACCTTGCTCCAAAGATTCTTGTGCCTTTCACCATGATTTTTGATTTTTAAAGTATTTAATGGCTATTTTGGTGATTTTTTATTTTAACTTCTAAACTTGTTTTAGATGTATCTAAAAGCTTGATTAAGCTTTCTTGGAGCTTAAATGACTTAATCTAGTCCATACAAACCACCGAAAACACCATTTGAAACAACATGAGATTTTGAATTTGATGAAAATTGCATAAGATGAAATACAATATAATACTTGAATTAAAACTTCACAAAAGCTTTCTTATAACAAAAGACTTTGAAATCTGAGTTAAAAGATAGAAACATACACTTCAACTTGAAAAGCTTAAAACGACAATAAAAAGCTAAATTATACTACACACTTTGATACATTGCTTTTCCTCTATATAATGACTTTTCATACTCCCACGTGCTTCGATTGAATCCCACCAAGTTTGAGCCATTGGATGCTTGAGACTCATCATATCCGTCCACTTGTGAATTTGGCGCCAAAAATTTCTTTTGAGCGGTTTAAGTAATTAATGGATTTGGTTTGGCAATTAAGAGATTTTGTTGTTTATAAGAGGTGGAGGGACATGGAATGGGAGGGGTTGAAATTGGGTAAAACCACCATGGTTTTGGGTAAAATGTATGGAGAGACATCGCACAAGAATCGGTTTTAAGGCGCTTTTTTCTTTATTTGACTTTGGTTGACCATGTGTAATAACAGTGGGGGTCAAAATAGATGGGTGGGTCGATTAGGTTGTGCACTGGGGTCAAGGCTCAAGGGTCAAAGGCAGAATTGGGTTGGGCTAGTAATAGGATTGGATTTGCGCCTTAGATATTAATAGGATCCGTTTGGTTTATTTAAGGACAAGGACCAATTTTGCAAATTTGCCAAACTTCAAGGACTGATCTTGCCATTATTCCAAACTTCTCACAAGGACCTATATTGACAAACTTTGATAAAACAAGGACCCTTTTTGCATTAAATCCATTTTCAAAGGTCCAAGGACTATTTTTGTAAATTTCAAAGTTATGGACCTTTTCGCCAATTGACCAAAGAATCATTCAAGGATCATTTTAAACAACTTAGAATACTTGTGGACCTTGAATGATAATTTTCCACATTTTTGAATTTTGGACTAGATTTGACAACTTTTAAAACTCTGGGACTAAAGCGCCAATTTTGCAAACTTAATACATTTTTCATCCGATTTTGATATTTTTGCAATTAAAACACATAAAACATCGATTTGTGATAATTTGATCATTTTGATGTGTTTTGAGTGTTTTCGATGAATTTGCGCTTAGATTATGTAAAATGATGAGTATTCGAAACTCATCGCCTCGCTCGCATAAGGATGCGCTAATACTCTCCTTTGAGGATGCTAAGTACATGAACAACACTTCGCTTTGATTGGGGTTGTAAGTGTTGGAAGGATTTGATGAACTCCTTCATCTTCCGAAAGGCGCTTTAGCATCCCGACTCCATTGAAAAGTTTTCTTATCCACGCATCCTCGAGTGTTTTCAAGAATGGTAGGGACCGGTCACCCCTTCGACAAAAGCGGCTTAAAGCCGCCGCTTCCCATTCTGTGCTCGCACATCTTTTAGACACTTAGGGGCTTGAGATCCAAAATTGCCTTGACCTTGGAGGATTAGCCTTTATCCCTTGCTTAGTGATCAAATGCCCTAGGAATTGTCCTCTTCGACAATCGGCGAGCATTTCTTAGGTTCACTTCATGTTAATCGCCCAAAGTTGGTCAAAGGTTTCATGTACATCGAGGAGCATGTCCTCCTCCGCCTTGATTTTGATAACCATGTCGTCAACGATGCTTCGAGATTTCGCCTATTTGTTTGTCAAGGCTTTATCTACGAGCCGTTGGTGTCGCCCTCGCGTTCTTTAATCCGAAGGGCATTTTTTCTCTGTAACAAGAGACACCTTTGCTCGTGTAGAAGGTCGTCTTTTCTTCGCCCTCCTTGCCATCTCGGATCCGATGATACCTTTGTAGGCATCTAGAAGCATTTTAACCGGAAGCTCGCCAGGATTCTACCTTCCATCAATTTCGGTAGGGGTAGCAATCCTTCGGGCATGTTTTGTTGATGTCGGTGAAGTCAACGCACATGCGCACCCTCCGTCACTCTTTTGACCATTACGGGTTGGCTACCTGTGTTTGGTACTTAACTTCCTTAGGATACCGCTTGTGTGAGTTCGCCCACTTTGCAGTCGCAAAGATTTCTTTGGGCTAGGCTCCTCCTTTTCTGCTTTATCGGCTCAATGTGTTTGTACTGCTGAGTTTATGCTCCATTCAAGGATCGTCTGTCAATCAAGAATGTTCTTGGTACCCCGTCATGTCGAATATTTCCAAGCAAAACATCAAGGTTAGTCCGCACAGCCCGTGAGCTTCGCCTTGAAATTCGCCGGAGTTGCTTTCCTACTACCACCGCTTGTCTGTGGTAGCTAGTGGTTAACTACAACTCGCCTCCGATCTCAGGCAATTTTAGAATTGCTATCTGAGGCTCCTCCGATTCTTTTTGATCTTTTACACCATATACACCCTTATCCGCCCCATAATTAGAATGAACAGCCTCATCCGCGGGGTTT
Source organism: Chrysanthemum lavandulifolium (assembly GCA_022545495.1). Classification (NCBI taxonomy): domain Eukaryota; kingdom Viridiplantae; phylum Streptophyta; class Magnoliopsida; order Asterales; family Asteraceae; genus Chrysanthemum; species Chrysanthemum lavandulifolium. The sequence goes on from CM040241.1 coordinate 18,899,730, forward strand.
GGAACTTAATAGCAAAGATGTATGGTGGAAACAACAATGCCCATATTTTGCATATTTGTTCTCCTATTAACAAATTATAAGGAGAGTCCGACCGACTATAACGAAGGTGAGTGTTTCCATGCGGGATAAGGGGCCTTCGCCTATGGTGATTTCCAACAAGATTTCACCCAGGGCCATAAGTGTTCACGGAGAACCCTACCGCTGGTGTTTTCGAGTCCACCCTTCGTGAGCGTATGGATGACTTGATCTTTACGAAACAATTTCATAAATGATTTTGCAGAGCTTCCACAATCCATATATGCTCGACGACCTCCCTGCTTGAGATTCAGATCCCGATGACCACGGGTCACCAAGGTGTCTCGCCCTAAGATGTGGGTGGAAGGTTATTTCCCACGCCCCCGCCCTCGCTCGCCTTCCTTCCTTTTCAAGGTTGGATCGTGCATGTGCACCATTAGTATCGGAGCTTCGTGGGCGAGCCTCCTTCTTGTTCCCTTCCATTCACCCGCTTGGGTGTCTGAGAACTTGTCCTTTAACCGATGTGCTAACTATTCGGACCGCATTGCCTCTTCGACCTTCTTTAGTTCTCTCGCAGCTTGTTCGTGTCGTGTCCATGGTCTTCATGGAAATGGCGATTTGGACATGTCTCTAGCTTTGCTTCAGGTCATCCGAGGTGGTGGATCAAGGACTTTGTGGCTTTCTAGAGCCGAATCTCCTCGAGATTTGACTAAGTTCGCCAAGAGTCCGTGGTTCGAACCTTTGTTGTATGGAGTGAAGCGGTCTCGTTTCTTCTTGTTCTTGGATCCTTCCCATGAGGACCCTCGATAGAATTTGTCGAAGCTTCCTTTGCTCTATCGGAGCCCCGCTTGTCGCTACCTCTTTGGACTCAATCCAAGTGTAAGTCTTCCATCGCGCTTTATAAGTGGTGGGAAGATCGGTGGATAGGAATTCTACCAAGCTTCGCATCCAAGGCCATGTACAAAACCCGAGATCCTCGATCTTCGTGCAAACCTGAATTTGCAAAGTTTCGCTTGTACCGTAACGAAGGCCCTTGTGCTTTCATTGTCCCTTTGCTTGATGGTGTGCACGGCTAGATGGGTCTTGGTGTACTTCATCTGTTGGCTAAAGTGTGATCGAAACTTAGCCTTGACGTCGTCTAGACTTACAATGCTTCCCAACTTCTGTCCATTCCACCATATTCTCGCGGAGTCTCGGAGTGTGTAAGTAAACATGTGGCATGCTACGGGCATGACTCACTTTTGCATCTTGATAGCGCTTGAATAAATGGAGGAAGTTATCGTGATCGCCTTTCCCATCGTGAGGTGCCTATATGAGTAGGCATCTTTACACCGCCGTGTGAGGGTAGTCTTCGATCCACTTCACGAAAGGTGTGCAAGCCCGAGGCTTCGCATAGTACGGGTTGTATGGAGTGGATAAACAGTGTACGATTATACGGGTTAGGAAATGGTCGTGTGTAGGTAGGGTAAACAGTAGAAGGTTGGTACGAAGGGTTTACACCCATCGATTACGAGGAACATGTCCATAGGGCATTTGCCGATAATTTTGGTTTGGGAGGAACCATTCGGAGGGTAAGTGTTTTAGGTTTGAGCGGTAGGTAGGGGTTCATTACCGAGGGGTAATCGATTCATGCCCGAGTATGGAGGAGGGCCTCCGACACTCGAAACATATGAAGGGTACTGGAGCCCCATCCCTCTCTTCCTAAGTGGGCGCTAGAGAGGGGTAGGTTTATCTGCTCCCTACCGGGTTGCTTCCTCCGCTAGAGTTCTCGCCATTCTTTCACCATGCATTCTTTCCTTCTTCCGGATCTCCTCCGGGTCCTTCTTCAAAGCCTACAGCCCTTCCGCTTGGCCTTCGATGGAAGGAGAACCATTTCGCAGGCCGAGCGCCCGCCATGTGTTGAGGCCTCCTCTATTTCAATCTCTTCATCATACTCCTCACCGAGTATTCCAACTCTTCGATTTCGTTGTTGCGAACCCGCTTTATGAGCCCTTAGTAAAGAATCCAAGGCTTCAAAGTTTGCCTCAACGGGCGGGCTAATATCCGAATAGGGTTAGCGGATGTCGAGGCGTGATGTACGGAGTAGTTTCCAAACGAGATCGTGTGGTAAAGGTTGAGGTCGTTATGGGGCGAGATTATCGGTGTTAGTTGTGTTGAGAGGGACTAGGTAGGGAAACCCGTGGAGGTGTATCTTCTCTTCCGGTTCCATGCCGAAATGTAGTGTAGATGGTTAGGGTTTTAGGACCGGTGATTACGGACAAATAGTAGTGGTCCCACGGATGGCGCCACCGATTGTACAAAAGATTGCACTACCGTGCTCGATGGTGATCAAAGGTATGACGGTGTATGTTCCAGCCAAGACTTGCCTTTCACCGAGAATAAGAAATACTAAACACTACGTTAGTGATTACGCAGGGTAGGACCTCGCGAACCACCTCCCGCGTGAGAGTAAGTATGAGTTATGGTTGTATAAGTCCGTGTAAGTAAAGAGATGAGTGTGAAATGAGCATACCATAATCCATTGCCCGTCCAACCTATTTATAGTGGATGAAATAGGGTTGAGAGCAGTCGCGCATGAATGTCGGAGATCATGGGGCGCCCCATGATTGTGGGTAACCGCTAGGCTTAGTGACCCACGCTCGGACTTGACGGGAAGCCAAGAGAGAGGAGATCGTGGATTTGACCAAGTCGAGGTTCCCCTATCCATTGTTCCTTCGTCACCATACCCAAGGGCTTAGGGCTTCGAATGGTGAATTCTTAGGTAACCTTCGTGCTAACGAATGGTTTGACGCCTATGGATATTTCGAATCCTAACTTGGGCCTTCGTATGGAAGGGCTTCGACACGTCTCGGAGGAGTGTCCTTCGAGCTACTCGGAGGGTACATCATCACATCCCACATGGATTAGAGAAATGAAAGGTAGCTTGGTTATATACAACAGTGTACATGGAGCTAATACGTCTAGAACAATATGATATTTCAATATACAAAATAAAAAATGCGCATCTTGTGAATTAGTGTCTGGAAATTGATAAACGTACTTAGATTTTTAATATTTATTTTATGAAAGGCCTCTTTATTGCCTTGTGGATCTAACCAATTCATAACCTTAATTTTACACGTTTACAAGAGAATAATTTACGTTCTTCATTGATATATCAGACACATGTATAAGAATTCAAGTTATTATTACCAAAACAGAGATAATAAAATCCACGAATTTGATTTTGTTCAACTTTTAATGTCAAAACAATAGAGACATCTTAATTAAATCCAAAAACTATCATAACAATATAACTTATCTGAATAAGCGTTGTATAGAGACAATGTCATCTACAAATTCTATAACAAAGCAATGCCATCACGTTCTAAACCTGATATTTAACACACTTCATAGTTCATATGCATACAAATATGTATTAGTTATTCGAGTAGCTTTGAAAGAAAATTGATCTATGATGACCATGTATATGGTAATATGGTATAGGTTGAATTAGTTAAACTAGCACATGTCACTAAATTTAACTACCTTCATTTACTAAAGTGAATACAACTCATTTGCGTGTCAATTGTATGTTTGGCGCAATGGGTTAGGGCTTGGGATGAGACTTTGACTTTTTTTATAAGCCGAAGTTGAAATTTGTATTTTAGTTGATCTATTTGGTAAATGGGGTAGGGTTGGGGCTTATTATTGCAAAATTACTAAAAATGATATAAGAAAAAATTACACGCTTGGTCCCTATGGTATACCCCAAATAACAACTTTAGTCCCTAAGTCGCTTTTATTACACCACGATACCTATTTCGAAACCTTGCATGCATTTAGTCCCTATTTTGATGGGCGTTAGTTAAGTCCGTTAAGTATTTTGCGCTGTTAGTCCTTCGTTAAAAATTTTGCAACCGTTAGTCCTTATTTTTAAAATATAGTTTTCCCGCTAGTCCCTCCGTTAATAATAGTTATCGCCCGTTTTTTACCTTTTGTCCGCTTTTATCCGTTTTGCTCGCTTTTATCGGTTTTCCCGTTTTTCGTTTTTGTCCGTTTTGTCCGCTTTTTATTCGCTGCCTTTTTACGCTTTAGCGCATTGTTTTACGCTTTTGTCTCGTTATTATCCGCTGCTCGTTTTTATCCGCCGCCTCGCTTTTTTTATGTTTTGTTTGTTTTTTCTTTTCGTTGCTTTTTACGTTTTTATCCGTTTTGCTCGCTTTTTTTCACAACAAATTTCCAAAAAATAATTTGGAATTTTTCACAAATTTGAAAAAAATTTTGAAAAATAAATTGGAAAAAAATAAAAATTTTGAATAAAAATTAAAAAAAATTGAATAAAAAATATTTTTCAAATATATTTTTTTTAAATTAAAAATATTTTCGAAAATATATATATATTTTTAAAATATTTGAAAAATATATATATATTTTTAAATATTTAAAAATATATTTTTATTCAAAATTTTTATTTTTTTATTCAAAAATTTTTTTAAAAAAAAAATTAAAAATATTTTCGAAAAATTTTAAAATTAAAAATATTTTCGAAAATATATATATATATATATATATATATATATATATATATATATATATATATATATATATATATATATATATATATATATATATATATATATATATTTTAAATATTTGAAAAATATTTTTTATGCATTTTTTTAATTTTTTATTCAAAATTTTTATGTTTTTTCGAAAATATTTTGTTTCTAATTTATTTTTTCAAAATTTTTTGGATTCTTTTTTTCAATTTGTGAAAAATTCCAATTTTTTTTTTTAATTTTTTTGAAAAACGAACGAAAACGGATAAAATGCACAAAAGCGTAAAAAACGAACGCAAAAGGAAAAAAGCATAAAAACGTAAAAAGGCTAAAAGGATAAAAACGAACGAAAACGGATAAAACGGACAAAATTGGGCGAAAACTTAAAAACGAACGAAAACGGAAAAACTTAAAAACGGTCGAAACGGATAAAAACCGACAAAACGGATAAAAGCGGACAAAACGGATAAAACGACAAAACGAAAACAAAACGGGGAAAACGGATAAAAACGAACGAAAACGGATAAAATACTTAACGGGCTTAACTAACGCCCATCCAAAATAGGGACTAAATGCGTGCAAGGTTTCAAAAATAGGTATCTGTGATGTAATAAAAACGACTTAGGGACTAAAGTTGTTATTTGGGGTATACCATAGGGACCAAACGTGTAATTTTTTCATGATATAATTAAATGAGTTTTATGGTATATGTTAGATATTTTTGTGGGTAAATATGTAATTTATGGTTCATAATCCCCGGGCTAAAGTTTTTAGCCCATTTTATGGGGCTAAAGTTTTAAGCCCCTTTTAGGAGCTTATGATTTCATAAGCCCTTATGACAAACGAAATTTATTTTATAAACCGGTTTATTTTAGAAGCTCAAGCCCCATAAGTCCCCTAAAAACCCCTCCCCAAACACACCCTTAGTATGATGTTTATATGTCAGGATGCATATTGACTAAATAGAAGAAAGGATTTAGTAACTCTATAATTACAATTTGTGAATTCATATAAACTCATAAACTTTTTTTATTTTATATGAACTCCATGTATATCTTTCACAATGATTTAGAATCCGTTTTTTTATGTGGGACATAGTTAGAGCACTTACTATGGTAAACGTATAAAAAAATATAAAATTGAGATAGAAAAATGATTGTTGTGCCTACAAATGAACCTAATGATTTGATTGGTTGATTTAAAAAAATGATTGGTTTCTTTATGTGGTACATAGTTAGAGCACCTACTATGGTAAACGTATAAAAAAAATATAAAATTGAGATAGAAAAATGATTGTTGTGCCTAGGGGTGTTATCGGGTTGGGTTATCGGGTTTGTCGGGTCGGGTTAAGTCGGGTTATGGTTTTTTGAAAAGTCACCTGCACCCCGACCCGATAAGTAATCGGGTTATCGGGTTCGGGTGTTATCGGGTCGGGTTTAGTCGGGTTGGAGGGTTAAAACATCAAACACAGCAGACCTGAACTATAAAGTAACAACAAGACCTGTAATAGCACATTAAACATAGCAATGCCAAAATATTTGTAATTTCGTATTACAAACACAAGCAACAAATGCAAGTTTCCATTGTAAAATAAGGGTTATTGTACAAAAAAGTCACTAAAGTTTACGAGAAATTTGTCCTAAGTCACTATAGTTTAAAAGTTGTCATTCATGTTACTCAACTTATTGTGACCGGTTATATTTGTTACTCTTTTTTTGGTAACCTAGAATTACCGGTAATAATACTACGTGGCAAATATACGTTTACATTTAAGTTACTAAAGTTTGTCAAAATGTTCATTTAAGTTACTACACGTTTACATTCTTTTACATTTAAGTTAATATACAAATAAGTTGCTAAAATTGTGTATATTTTTATACGCTTTTACAACAACTTTTGGATGTTATTATCGCTTACATTCTTTTACATTTTTGTCTGCTTTTTGCACGTTTTTTTACAATTTTGCACACATTTGTATTTTTTATTTTATTATTTTTATTTTTTACATAATTGGACGTTATTAGACTTTTTGAAGTAATTTTTGTTTTGATATGTTTTCATACGTTATTATACATTTTGGATGTTATTATACGTTTTTGGATGTTGTTATACGTTTTTTACATTTTATACGTAAAAACGTATAAAACATACAAACGTTTTAAAGAAGATAAAACGTATAGAACATAAAACCATATAAAACATACAAATGTATGAAAATGAACGAAAATGAACAAAATCATACAGTAATGTATGAAAACGTAAAAGGGTATAGAGAAAAATGTACACACATATATAAAAACGGATAAATACATACAAAACGCATTTAAATGGACAAACATATATACAAAATGTACGAAACGTAAAAAGGTACGACAAGAGAAATGCATACACAAACGTATAAAAATGGATAGAAACGTAAAAACATACGAAATATACAAAACGTATCGAAAATGGAAAAAAACTTAAAAAGAACGACAACAAATAAAACGACACAACGTTTAAATACGTGATAAAACGCGTAAAACGCATTTAAAAATACGAAAATGTATAAAACATACATAAATGTATAAAACGGATAGTAACTTTTTTAAAAGTTCAAGAACATATTTAATAAACCCCGTGAACTATAGTAACTTGCTTGTAACATCTCAAACTATAGTGATGACGTGGACAAGAGAACCGGTAATTCATCCGGTTGCCCATCCTCGTAGTAACAAGAATGTCACTTTTTAAACGTTGAGTAACCCATATAATAAACCCGTTAACTTGAGTAACCTGAATGACAACTTTTAAACTATAGTGACTTAGGACAAATTTCCCGCAAACTTTAGTGACTTTTTTGTATAATAACCCTATGGTAAAATAATCACCTGCTTCTCTAATACATAGTATAATAGTATCATAAGTCATCGCATATCAACTGATCGAATATAACACAAACATCAGTTACCAATAGTCATTCAACACATCGTATATCATAAGTCATAGTATACCAATAATTTAATAACTCATTCAACCCAACAGACTTGTAATAGCATACCTGAACTATAAAAACGAATATATTTAAAACGAATATATTAAAAATTAGAAAATTGATTACCGGGTCTAATCGGGTTGACCTGATAACCCGATAGCAATTTTTTTTAACCCTAACCCGACCCGATAACATTATCGGGTTATCGGGGTTCGGGTCAAAACAACCCGACAAGATTTTTGACCCGATAAAGCCTTATCGGGTTCGGGTTCGGGTCAGGTCAACCGGACCCTACTGACACCCCTAGTTGTGCCTACAAATGAACCTAATGATTTGATTGGTTGATTAAAAAAATAATTGGTGGAAATTTGGAAAAAGAATATACTTAATGCAATTGTATACGTGATTCATGCATTAGGCATATATTTAAGTTTGTGTTGGTTTAAATAACACTATAAATAAACTTCTTAAAGTTCAATTAATAACTCATTAAATTATGTCACAAATCGATCACATTAATGGGTATAGCATTTCACAACAATGGTATTGTTTTCTTACTTTATGTTTCCACCCATTGTAATCCAGACTCATTCGGTTGTTTTTTTACCGATTAAGTTTCTTTCTATTACTTTTGTAATTATGATGTAGGTTTGTGCTTTACATTGAAAAAGATGAAAAATGAAGAACAAAAGAAAAGTATATCCAAAGTGGTAATATGCTTCGGGTGTGATTTAGCCTTTCTTGACTTGGATACTGCCAGGCTACAAGCATCTCAACTTGACGTAGCAACTGGTATGCAGACTGAAGAGCTTTTCAACTTTGTATATTAGTTGACGATTTTAGAGTTCTCATAAACAAAAAGATGGCCTGGTGATTGAGTTTGTATACATATCAATAGAGTAAATTGCAAAAATCGTCCCTGTGGTTTGCCCAGATTGCAAAAATCGTCCCTATGGTTGGCTAATTGCAGGCGGCCTCCTTGTGGGGAAACCTTTTCATCATTTTGGTCCCTGGCTTCTAACGTCGTTAGTGATGGTCAGTTAAGGGAGGCACATGCTTTGCACACGAGGACAATATGTCATTTTACATGCTTACACCACAATTCCCCACTTATTAAATACTCTCCACCTTCCCCAAATCTATTTCCTCTTCCCCAAACATAAAAAACCGAATTTTTTGAGAATACCAAATCAGTCAAATTAATGGCAAATGTGAGTTGTTTTTGTGGTATCCAAGCAACTATTCGCACTTCTTGGACAAACAATAACCCTGGTCGCAGGTTTATGTGTTGCTCTCAAATGGTAAGTTTTTTGTAATACATTTTTTTATGGTATATTTACTAACTTATGTTAATACTTCATTATAGGAACCACATAGTGATTTCTTTTTATGGTTTGATCCACCTATGTGTGCTCGTTCAAGGCAGATTATACCTGGTCTTCTAAGGTCAAGAAATGAACTCCAAGAATCTTTGGATGCTATGGCAGTTGGACATCATAAGATGAAGATTTGTTTGATTTGTAGTTGGTTGGTGGTGGTTTTTATGACCTGAATGTAATCTTTTTATGTTTTTTATGTTCTTTATGTTAACTGATGAAAGTAGTTGATCAAGGTTGGTATGTAATGGTCAACAAGTTTTGGTATATGTAATGAAGCTATGGTTATGTTCTTTATGTTAACTAGTATATGTTGCAGCATAGAATACTTACCATAGATTGAAAACTGGTATGACATACATACCATAACGTAAACTGATTCTTTATGTTAACTGGTATATGTTGCAACATAGAATACTTACCATAGATTGAAAACTGGTATGACATACATACCATAATGTAAACTGGTATGACAAACATGTACAAACTGCATTATAAATACATAGAATACTTGCCATAGATTGAAAGCTAGTATGACATACATACCATAGTGGTAAACATACCAAAGTTTTAAACATAACATAGCAAAGTCTTAACATTCATACCATACTAAGGTCTTAAAAACAAAACATAGTCTTAAACATAGTTGTGCAACAACTAAATTAATTAGGACTCAATCTTGAAGCCATTTTCTTGGTTCTTTTGGTTGGAGTAACATCTGGTGCAACAACATTTCTTGGTGCATCTGCATTTGCTGGTGCAGTAGCATTTGCAGCTTGACTTGATCCAACTTCATGTCCACTTTGACTTCCAACCTGACTTGATCCAGCTTCATGTCCAGCTTCATGGTCAACAGATCTTGGATGTGTTTTGAGAGGAAAGTGGATGTGCAGGCTTTTATTTTCCTAGATTGTAAACATTTATGCACATTCTTTAATGTTTTAACCACCCACTTGCCTTTGTCACCCTTTGAAACATGCACAACCCAAGGACAGAGAGGTTTTTTGTCTTCTTTTGCATTTACACTCTTGCCCTTACCTTTATCATGTGCATTTACACCCTTGCCCTCCTTTGTTTTTTGTCTACTTAAGATACTCTCTTTTGTCACTTTCACAGACTCAGGAACAACCCCATATCTAACCCTGTGTTTATCATTTTTTATTATCATTATGTTCCTTCTAGTCTCAACTGAATGTGCCCTAATTCTATCTTTTGCTTCATCCCTGTTTGAAAACTCTTGTCCAACATCTAAACTATTTATGATAGTTGAAGCACCAACATCTTTCCTTAATTTTCTCAAACCTTTTCTCCTATCATATTCAATGTCAGATCCTACATCACTTTCAAATGATTCATAATCTATAACCTCCAAAGCATCTTCACTGATATTAACTATAGGCTGCATTGGGTCAACACTATCTGCTTCAACTTGAAACCTAAAACTAGTCATGTTAACCTTAACTTCACTCTCATCTATTATATGTTCCTCATCAACAATATCTTCTATGTGTTCCCCACTCATCGATTGTCGCTCATCCTCACTCTGACTTTGCTGCTCATCCTCACTCTGACTTTGGTCCTCATCATCACTCTCATTAGTTTCCTCAATCCCAACACCCTGACCGTCATTTTGTTCCAATTCTAAGTCAACTACATTCACATTACTATCTAACTCCTTGATTTCAACCTTATGCTTCAATGACTTCATTTTTTCTGCTTCTAAATCAACATTTGTATGGCCATGCTTAGCATATACATACAGAATCTTATGCTTAGGAACATGCTTTAACATGTCATAAAAATCATTTTCACTAACTAAAGGCTTCAGTCCAAAGTCTAAACTTTTCATAGGTACTTTGTAGTGATAATGCATTTTCACATTCTCATCATAACCTAAGCTTTGGTACATTAAAGAGTTCATGAGATCAATATTAAACTGATCAATAGCTATCAAGTCCACAAATGTTACCTGACCACCAACATACTTCATGTTTGGTAACTCTGTGAATCTTCCTTCATGATGAAACCTTATTGAAAACAACTTTGGATATTGATCTGTTTCACAAGCATAGAGTAGTATTTCAGTTACAATTACAATATATCAACAAGAAAATTAACAAATGATGTAAATAACAACGTATGATTTTTACCATAAAGTGCTTTTGTATCTACTTTTTCTCCATCTGGTCTTATGTACCATAAACTGATATTCGTTGTCATGGTTAGTGGTTGTAAAGCATAAGGATGAAAGTGAATTAAGTTTTAAATTTGTAGGATTGAAAATGATGGGTGCAATTAGGGTTTTAAGTGGGTGAAACAGGTTTAATTTGGGGCAAAGACTTAAAATGACACATTTGTCTTTGTCCCTTTGATATTTACAAATTGGGACCACGACTTAACTGACCATCACTAACGACGTTAGAAGCTAGGGACCAAAATGATGAAAAAGTTTCCCCACAAGGAGGCCTCCTGCAATTAGCCAACCACAGGGACGATTTTTGCAATCTAGGCAAACGACTATTTTTGCAATTTAATCTATATCAATGTATGGTAATAACACTTGGAATGTGATCTGATTGTAAGTAACGTAGCGTAAACGGGGTTCTCTTATCTGTTATGCGCCTTATAAAAATTTGACATTTATATTTTTATATATTTTTTTTCATTAAATTTTTTCACCAAATTTATTAAAGCTTGACCAATATTTTTAATTTTGACTTTTAATTGGTTAATTTTTATTGTTGTGTCACGTGTCAAAATAAAGCAACATGATTGGTCCAATTTGTTTTTCAGTAAGATTATTTTAGTAAAATACTTTGAAATGATGTAATTATTTTATTATATAAAAGTATAAAAGATTGAAAAATATAAATATGGTATTTAAGTTGTGTTTTAGCTAAGATGTAAACATGTAATTGTGCTTTTTAATTTATACGTAGCAGAGCTTAATTCATGAATAGTTTTAAAAGGCTTTTTTTTTGGTTCCCCCAGTATTGTATTTTTTTAAAGGGAGATGATTTGCACATTTTATTCTTTTTTGTTAGGACACTTATATGTACAACCTGTTAAATCAATATACATTCACAGTTTAATGCATATAAACGAGTGTCCTAATAAAAAAATGGAGTGTGCGAATCATTTCCCTTTTTTAAAGCTCTTCTCAAAATGACCATGCTCAACTCGACAACTTCACTCAAATCTTGACACGTGTCCACTATCTAGTACAATTGCTTATTTTTTATTGACCCACAAAATCTAGTACAAGTGCTCAATTGACGACTGTTCAACCGACGCCCGCTCAACTGGAGCCTGAGTACTTAATTATTTTTCTTGGGAATGTACAAAAAAAATCAACTTTTTTTATTTTTTTATTTACTTTTTTGTTTTCGTTTTTATACATTTCGTCTGTCTTTATATGTTTTCGGTCCGTTATCATACGTTTTTCTTACAATTTTATCCGTTCTTATCTATTTTTATACGCCTTCATGCGTTTTTGTCAGTTTTTATGCGCGTTCGTCCGTTTTTCTTATGTTTTCATACGTTTATGTCTTTTTGTATCCCATTTTATCCGTTTCATATGTTTTTATACATTTTTATCCGTTTTTATACATTTTCGTCCGTTTTTATATGTTTTCATACGTTTGCATCCGTTTTAATTCGTTTTTATTCAGTTAAATCCGCTTTTATATGTTTTCAACCATCTTTATAGGTTTTCATCCATTTTTATACATTTTCGTCCACTTTTATACGTTTTTATTACGTTTTTATCCGATTTTATCTGTTTCATTCACTTAAAATTTCACCTACCACATGGTACTTATATTAAGTAAATGATCTTAATATGTGGTAGATGGAAATTTAAATACATATTTATAAGTATAAGTTCGAGCTATATCGGTCGAGTGCCGGTTGTTAGTTGAGCACCATAGTTATCTATAAATATTTATACATTTAAGACTAAAATACACCGTTGGTCCCTAAACTTGATAAGACGCATCGCGATTGGACAAAACTCGGCCTTTTCATCGCCAGAGGTCCAAACCTTGGCCTTTAAATGCCAAATTAGTCCTTTGACAAAGTCAAAGTCTGATTTTTGTTTTGTAGTCGAAGGTATTTTAGTCCATACACATTTATACTTTGATAACAATTTATATTTTAGCCCTTCATCTTTCATCCTCGTCATCATCTCCCCAAATCATTCATCTCCCCAAATCATCATCTCCCCAACATCATCGTGATGAAGCACATGCAACTTATTTACACATATACTTATTTTGTTCATATATAATAATCTTAGTAATGATATGAACTCGAGACTGATAATGAATAATTCAAGCTTCTAATGTGTCGGGGCAAAGGTGGATCTTACTGACCAAATGACGGTGAACCTGTATCGCTTTGATAGCAATTGATTTTGTATTTATATTTGATTATCAAAGCACTATGCTAAGGCCTATCCAAATAAGCTCTGTGGTTTTATTTTCTGATGAACCAAGTTCTGTATTTACAGAGGAGACCTTACTCATCAACTTTGCAACGCCCAACTTACATGATGTTCAGATCACCTATGTCATATCTTCCAAAATATACAGTTTGAAATTAGAAGAATTTTGGCTTTCTGTTTTTCTTGAACTCCTCTTATTCGTGTAGGAAAAGAAGCATGTACTCCTTTATATGCATCAATAAATTGATTTTACATAATGCTTCTTAACCAAATCGGCCTTGACCCCTTTAGTCACATCTAATAGGAAAATGGATGTAAGACATTATCAAGCTTTCATTTTGGTGTAACCTCTATATACCAAATACAATATGTATGAAAAAAAATAGTGACCCAAAGGTCACAATAATAACAAAAATAATCACTTTATGCTCTCAAGAACTTATCTAATTCAAGCCGCCATACAAACATCTCTTCTTGATGAGGTGATTTAACATCCATTCCTACCTTGTTGAATAGCAATTGGAGTTGCCCTGGAAATAATGATAACTGGGCTAATAGGGAACACAAATAATGGCTTTGTGTACAATGTTAGCTAGAAGAGTTTGCAATTGACTTTTGATAGTCAAACAAGTTACCTTTAAACTTGAAAATTAAGAAGTGTTTAACTATTTGCAAAAAAGAAGTCTAACAAGCAAGTTAATTATATGACTTGTTACAACAGAAACACTTAAATGGGTAGAATTTAAAACTCTTTATGTCAGATTAAAATCTAGAAAGTCAAACTAGATTTGACCCCGTAAAGTCATAAGTAGACTCAGACTAAAGAGTAGCTAAAGAGATATACGAGATACTTACTAGAAAAACTGAAGCTTCTTGCATTGCATCGTGGATTGAAAATATTTGAACCGCCCACATTGAGTGCTATAACTATCGAGATACTTGTGATCACCGCAAGCCAAAACAAGACTTGTCCTGCAGATATATTCACAATTGGGTCAATATAACACACGTAAAGGGACCAGTGTGGCAAAATGGTCAGTGCGGGGTGCGTTGGGTAACAATTTGAGGGTCAAAAGTGGATAATTATAGTAATAACAAATAATAACATAGTAAATATAATTATATTTAGAAGCTAACTATTATACATTTATACTAACATCAGTGGCAAATTTAGCATTGGCAACATCAGTGGCCTATTTAGCATTGGCTGTTTCGGAAGCCACAATGCCTTGAAATTCTTCACTAACAAGTAACGCTGGCAAAACATCCATAAAAGCTTAAAAGATCAACCTTTCCCCGAAGTACAACATATGGATAGTGGGGAGATGATGATTTGGGGAGATGATGACCAAGATGATGTTGGGGAGATGATGATTTGAGGAGATGAATAATTTGGGGAGATGATGACGAGGATGAAAGATGAAGGGCTAAAATGTAAATGTGTTATCAAAATATAAATGTGTATGGACTAAAATACCCTCGACTACAAAACAAAAATCAGACTTTGACTTTGTCAAAGGACTAATTTGGCATTTAAAGGCCAAGGTTTGGACCTCTGGCGATGAAAAGACCGAGTTTTGTCCAATCGCGATGCGTCTTGCCAAGTTTAGGGACCAACGATGTATTTTAGTCTACATTTAATTTATGCAATTTTATACGTTTTCTTATATTCTAATACGTTTTTATCTTTTTTTTATATGTTTTCGTCTATTTTTATACATTTTCAACTGTTTTTTTCCATTTTCATTCGTTTTTATAAGTTTTCTTCTGTTTTTAAACGTTTTCGCCTGTATTTATACGGTTTTCTTATGCTTTCATAAGTTTTATTCGCTTTTATCTGTTTTCATTCGTGTTTATACATTTTCATCTGTTTTTATCCGTTTTCATCCATTTTTAAAAACATACGAAAACATATAAAAATAGATGAAAACATATAAAAACATATGAAAACGTATAAATGGACGAAAACATATAAAAACAGATAAAGACAGATAAAAACTGAAAAAACGTTTGAAAACGTAAGAAAAACGGTTGGAAGCGTATAAAAACGGATGGAAGCGTATAAAAACGGAAAAAAGGTATAAAACGAATAAAAACGCGTGAAAACATAAGAAAACGTATAAACATATACAAACGTATGAACACATAAGAAAAACGAAAAACGGACGAAAACATATAAAACAAACGAAAACGTATAAAAAAGTATAAAGACGGATTAAAATGGATAAAAAGGTACGAAAACGTATTAAACGGACGAAAAAATGTAAAATTGGATAAAAGCGTATGAAAACGCTAAAGATAGTCAAGCGTTTAAAAACATATGAAAACGGATAAAAGCGGATAAAAACGGACGTAAGCGTATAAAAACGGATGAAAACATATAAAACAATTAAAAACATAAGAAAAACGTATAAAATGGACGAAAACGTATAAAGACAGACACAAAACGTATAAAAACAGACGAATGCGTATAAAACAGATAAAACGTATAAAAATAGATGAAAACGAATAAAAACAGACGAAAACAAACAAATAAATAAATAAAAACACAACATTATTAAAGAAAAGAAAAGTTAGAATTTACAAACCATACCAAGCAATTATATTGATGGAGAATAAACATAAAAAGAGAAAAGATAATTATACTATGTACTAGGGGTTGATACTTACACTATTTTTTTATGCACACACTATAATGTTATCTATATTACTATATAAAGATTTAAGTTGTGGGCCACAAAAAATTAAGATAAGGAGCCCAATCATTGAATGGTACGTGTCACTTCTCTAACTAAAAAATAACAAAAAGGAGGAGTTTAACAAACTAAAATAAGGAGCTTAATAATGAGGTGACATACGCGACTTAACTAATTAATCACCTTTATTTTAAATTTAAATATCTTTTAATTCGCTTAATTTTTATGATCTAATTTCACCATATTTTTAAAATTTTGTGCTCTTTAATTCAACATCCATTTTGATATATTTTATCAGTTTTTAGTTTTTATATTTTTAGTAGGTTTATTTTATTTTGATTCAAATTTTTATAACTTTAACCTTTATTTCAATCAATACAAACTTTATTTATCAAAATCATTTTGGGAAAGTGTTTGACGGGTAAGAGATTGTGAAGGTCTTTTTATATTCGGGAATAATGATGTCACGGGAAAGATACGGAAAACCCAAACAAACACATATAACTAACACATATACAATTGGAGTGTTTTGAAATGTATTCACTAAGCGGGTAGGGAATTGCGAGGAGAGTTGGGTTAGCAATTCATTTACTATATTTATTATATAACTATATTTATCGCCGCCGCTGTACGCGGGTATCCAACTAGTATCATTAATGCACATGTTACAATATGCTATATGTATAATTACATGTATGCATCAATAAAGATGTTGTATGTATGACTACCCCATAAACTAGAGTCACCACACAAGTTTCTATAGTCACTACTCCCTAGTCACTAGTCAAACAAGTGAGATAATTAAGTATATGGAATAAGTCAAAACAAGTTTCTATAGTCATTGTCGAAGAAAAATTGATACAATTTTCAAATGACAACACCATCTGAAGTTACTTTGAAATACCGCGCTAACAAACATTTAACAACCCTAACCGAACCCAGTTCATTAAATTTACTACGGGTTTTCTAATTTTAACATATTGGATTTTAAATTGTTAAACTTATAGTCATGAGTAATAATGGTGATTATCTTAATCTTCATCCTTCTGAACTTAACATCCCATGTAAGTTATTAAACATCTGCTTTTTTTTTTTACAGTTACTTATGGTTTTATTTGAATCAGTAGGTAGTGCTTGTAGGACTGTTTAACTGGTTCTGTCAGTGTTTAAATGGACGGTCAGGGAGGGGTCAGAAACGGTCCGGGGATTAACTCCGGTGAGGCCGTGCATGTACATCGGAGTCAAAAAGGCTCGCCCTCCCGGAGGGAAAACCTTATTCGTTTTAGTACGTTTGAATGTATTCAAATTTAGCTGATGTGAAGATGGCTATGTATGTTTTGTTGTTCTCTTTTTGACTTTGATTAGCATTGAACGTTGTTGATTCTAAGTGAACTGGGGGAAGAGTGTGCAAGTTCATAGTGCTTGCATTACTTCATCTCTTGTAGAAGCATGGGCGGACCTGGGGGTTCACGGGAACCCAGTGGATGTTTTTCGGCTAGTGTGATTTTTTGTTATAAATAATGATATTTGCAAAATGAACCTGGTCTCGAAATTTTGTATCACATAAATACAAGTCCTGTTTAGTTGGTTCACTAATATGCGTTTAGTTGGTTCACTAATATGTTATAAGCAAATACATGTATTATTAATTTGTTTGCTAGTTTTAATGAAATTGTACCTTTTAATGCATTTATATTTTCTTAAAGCAGAGGGTATGCATTGAATTTAACATGCCAAATGCTCATTTGTAAACTAATAACATGTCCTTGATGATTCACAAGCCATTCATGTTTGAGTTGTTTTAGTGGCTCAAGTTATTGGTTAAATGTTGTGTTTTTTTTTTGTTTTTTTAATGTATTGTGGTGTGGGGTATTTATAGTGCAAGATTTTTGGACCCAAGAATACGTTAGTGGTGTGTTATGAGGGAGTGTGTTTTAGTTATTGGTGTTATTAAAATGTGAATGATGTGGCGCTGAGATGACATACCAATAACGTGTTATCCGTCATTGCGATACCTTGTGCTCTTAACAAAAATTATGCATCGGGTGACTTGGAGTCCTGGTCCGCCCCTGTCTAGAAGACTACTTATTATATGTTCTTTGTAAGCTTGTATTTTTCTATGGCCTGTTTCGGGATTTATTTTGTTTTTTCTTTTCCATTTTTGTATTGTGACAGTTGAGTTGAAGAAGCAGATTTCATGTTCTATGCAATTGACAAACAAGACTGATCAATTTATTGCGTTCAAGGTAACGTATTGACATTGAGTTTCTTTAGTGCCTTTTAAATTTAATGATTTTGCATACAGTTTGAAAAGCTGTTATTATTCGGTTGGAAGATTAAAACAAACAACCCCAAGAAATATTGTGCTCGTCCAAACACTGAAATTGTCTTCCCTAGATCGGTTTGCGATGTCACATGTAAGAACTTGTTCATTTACTTATTAATCAATGTGGGATGTTTAAATTTTGACTCAAAAACTATGAACTTTATAGTTACAATGCAAGCACAAGAGAAGGCACCAATTGACTTGCAGTGTGCAGACAAGTTCCTCGTACAGGCAGTTCGTGCACCTAACGGTACAAATATTAAGGACGTAACTGCTAACATGGTGAGTCATCTTTTCATGAAATTTTTACTCTAATACAAAACAATGTCTTCTGTATATTCGATCCTTCTGTTTTCTAGTTCAATGAGAAGAAGAATAAGGCTATTCAGAGGTTCAAATTTAGGGTAGTATACATTCCCGCTAATCTTCCCTCACCCGTACCAGAAGAATCTGAAGAAGGTTCTTCTCCAAGGGCGGAACACGGAAGTCAGAACTCTTCAGGGCCTGATGTTGTAAGTATTTGTTGTACGTCGATTCACTCTTTTTCGCATATGTCAGTTTGTGATTATATAATGCTGATCATTTAATTGATTATTTACTCCTGCTAGGCAACAAGATCCGTTGAGCCCAAGGTGAAACTATCCTTAGAGGTGAATAAAACTTTTCTTCCACTTATTTATGTTAGAGTAAATTGCAAAAATCGTCCTTGTGGTTTGGTCAAATTGCATGTTTAGTCTTGTGGTTCATTAAGTGCAAAAATCGTCCGGATTTGGCACTGTTACGTTCACTTTTGGTCCTTCAACAGTGAAATTTGGCAAACCACAAGGACGGTTTTTGCAATGATTGAGTACCAAATGTGAACGTAACAGTGCCAAATCCGGACAATTTTTGCACTTAATGAACCACAAGGACGAAATGTGCAATTTGGCCAAACCACAAGGATGATTTTTACAATATACTCTTTATGTTATCATTTTGATTATTTGCTTATTTTGTGCTTGGTAAAAGTGGTAGTTGTCCACTTGTTCTTAAAAAATACTCCATCGTTTTCAAAATTATTGTCAGGAGACAAGAATCACATAGTTTAATAAAAGTGGGGCAATTTAATTTTCAACAACTCAAAGAGAATATTCCCCCACTAAATTATCTAGTTTTACTTAAACAGGATAGTTGACAATTATTTTGAGACATCCCAAAAAAAAATATGGACTATAATTTTGAGACGGAATGAGTATCTGCTAGCTTCTTGAACGAGGCTATGGCCACCTTTTTTTTTTTTTTTTTTTATTGTTAATACAGGATGCTCACAATATCCACATACCACCTCCGTCTTTGATCTGTGATATTGGTCGTGGTCAAGCACCATCTCTTGAGGATATGGCGAGGGATAATATGTCTTCGGGAAGTACGCATTCCTACAGTCGTGATGGAAAGCACCGACTTGGAATGCTTTAAACATCCGAGACTCGTCAACAACGATGACTGAAAGTGATACTTTGCAAGAATTCCCTTCGAATGAGTTTGAACCGATGATGATTAGAAGTGAAAATGTGCAAGAAATCCCGTCGGATGAGTTTAATTGGAAGATTTTCTTTCGTGAATGGTGACAACTGACTATTTTTAAAATTTGTTATATATGTTTAGTTTGTTGTAAACTTGCATTCTATGGATTCATAAGCCTAGTGTGCATGACCCAACTTTGTCGAATCGGCTGTTTACTTGTTGATTCACATAAAGTGGGCAACAGATCATTGGAACTCCTTCCACTATACTCTCCATTGTCGAGTTCCATCCACTATGTGTCAAAAACCCGCCTATTGATGAATGAGCCGAGACTTCCTCTTGTGGAACCAACTTTGCCATAAATCCCCTTTCTTTAGTAGCATCCAGGAGAACTTTTGGAACTTGATTATCGTCATAGTCTCTAATGACCGAACCTGGTCGTTTAACTATCAAGAAAGGTTTTCTGCTATTTACTAAACCATGCCATATTGGAAAGAACTGATCCACTGTCATTATCGCTAAACTCCCAATACTAACATATATGACAGATTTTGCTGGTTTTGTGTCTAGCCACGAGAGCTGAACCGCTATCATAACGCTTGAGCACATTCATCTCTAAAAATTTAACCATCAAGCTGTACCCACACAATTACACGAAGAAAAAATGTTTTAAGCTAAAGAATATGGATACGAGTAAATCAAGCGGTAACTTGTTGAGCCGCAAACAAACATATCTTATTCTCTTATACGTTTGAAACTGAACAGAGAATCAAATTATTTTCTCATAGTAATTAAATGGCAGGCATCGTTGTTCACCACTTCATATGTATACAAATAGGTATTAGCTATTCGAGTAGCTTTGAAAGAAAATTGATCTATGATGACCATGTATATGGTATAGTTCTTTTTCGATAAAACTCATTTAGTCCCACATCGGTTCAAAGAAGAAAATGTTGGTAGTTAATAAACTATTTTAGTGTGTGAATTAGTATGATGTTTACACGCTTTGAATCGGAACGACTAGATAAAAGATTTAGTAGCTCCTAATCATGACGTGTTAATTCATATAAATCCAAAACTTTTTTAAGTACATGATCGTTGGTTATCGTTTTTGTAGAATACTTATTTTATCATAACAACATACTCAATCTCGCTAAAGCGGGTATAAGTCATGTTTACACTTCTGATTCAGAGACACTAGATGAAAGATTTAGGGTGTGTTTATTTTTAAAAAAAAGTCTTACTAGCCTTCTTACTCTTACCAAGAAGAGGTGGGCAGACGTTTTTCTTGTTTTTTTTTCTTTTGAGTAAGACCCAGTTAGACATATAACATCTTACTCGATGAAGAAGTGGGGACTTGTCTTACTGCCTCTTACTCGTTTTGTAAACTTTATATAATATATTTGATTGTTTATTAACTATGTTATATTTATGATAAAAAGTCTTGTTTCATATTTACATAAGTTACTTATTATCGTATTGCGTTGGTTTAATAAATAAATTGCAAAAACGAGCACTTAAAATCATTCGGACACTCATACAAAAAACAAACAACATTATTTCTTTCAGATTTAGACTTTCTAGCCACCTCTTACTAGTAAGATGCGGTAGTCAGATTCAGACCCAAAACATCTTAATGAAACAAACACACCCTTAGTAACTCCTAATCATGACGTGTGAATTCATATAAATCTAAAAACTTTTTCAAGTACATGATAGTTGGCTATCATTTTTATAAACTACTTATTTATCATAACATACTCAATCTCACTGAAATGAGTATAAGTCAGTTCTCATTGCCAATTTACTATTGGCTTGTTAAAACTTAAGCACCATTTTAACCTCAATATAATTCTATCTCGACATGCATTATTAAGTAAACAATATTCTCTAGTAACAAACTCGACATCAACCTAGTTGGTACACCAATATCTAGACTAATTGAAAATTAAGTACATACAACCACATTGGGTCTAATAAACAACTATTAAGACCATTCTTGAATATAGTGTTGGTCTAATTTACAATTTGCTAGAAAACCTCAACATAGAATCCAATTAACATAAATTAACCTTTTGACATTACCCAAGCACCCACACGTACGTCAAAAACTCGAGTCCCAATGCTAAAAACCTTGAGACACAAATGGTGCACCACTTAACCATGAATCCTTGTTACAAGGACAAACATACAAGGATGGTCTTAAGGAATCAATGTCTCTAGTTATGGTGATGTATATTAAAAATTTGTGTTTGTACTCCTTACCTGAGTGTCGGTTTCGAGTTTCTTTTAATGGATGGTTCTGCATACTGCGCAGCTCTGACTTGTGAATCGGAATAAGATAGTGCAACCGTGAGGCTGGAATTTTGTAAGACGGTGACACGACATCACTATCTTTCAAAAAAAGATTCTTGTGGTATAATAGTAATTTATTTCATGTACGAAAATATAGCAAAAACAACTTATTAAAGACTATTGTACTTAAAATGTTGTGGCATTAAGGAGGAAGATATATTATCACCTTACCTAAGTGTCGGTTTCGAGTTTTTCTAATGGATGGTTTTGCATAATGCGTAGCTCTGACTTGTGAATCGGAATAAGATAGTGAAACTGTGAGGCTAGAATTTTTTAAGACGTTGACACGACATCACTATCTTTAGAAAAAAAGATTCTCGTAATATAATAGTAAATTATTTTATGTACAAAAATATAGTGAAAAAAATAAACAACTTATTAGAGACTATCATACTTAAAATGTTTGCATTTTTTTTGTGTGCGACCGGGGTGCTTGTGTGTGCTTATGATATAAATATGAGGATATATTATTTTTAAGTGAGAAAAACATGGAGTTTATTAGTGAGTGATTGAAATAGGAAAATTATTGAAAACTAACTAAAAATGAATCATGAATCCTTGTTACAAGGACAAACATACAAGGATGGTCTTGAGGAATAAATGTCTCTAGTTATGGTGATGTATATTAAAAATTTGTGTTTGTACTATTTGTTATCTTTTTGCCTAAGTGTTGGTTTTCAGTTTTTTTTAATGGATGGTTCTGCATACTGCATAGTTCTGACTTATGAATCGGAATAAGATAGTGAAACCGTGAGGCTGAAATTTTGTAAGACGATGACACGACATCACTATCTTTCGAAAATAAAAAATTCTTATAATACAAAAAACATTCATTCCATGTACGAAAAAATAAATAAAAATAAACAACTTATTAGTGACTATCATACTTTAAATGTTCTTTGACATTTCTTTTTGTCTAATAGTGAAAAAATATATACAAATAAAAAAGTAATAATATAAGCTTGGTTGCTTGTAATCAAGCCATGGCTCACACGTTAGAGCCGATTTGGTAATCATGTGTCACACATGGTTGCGTAACACCTTACGCTGGTTTTCGATTTATAAGAGCGGCTGGCATCTCACATTGAGGAGTTGCATTTTTATGTGTTTGTGTGTGACTGGGGTGTTTGTGTGTGCTTATGATATAAATATCAAGATATAGATTATTGTTAAGTGAAAATTTGGGCGATTTTAGTAACAAGTGACTAAAAGAGAAAAATAATGATGCATAACTTATATGAAAATGAATCATGAGTGAAAATTAAATACTACTGGTATAATTATGATACTACGTATTATTCTAGATGTAACAACATTTTTAGAAGTTTTTCTTGTCTCGAAGAATCATTAAATTTTTATCATTTGAGGTAACCAAGTTTAACTTGTTTTCCAATTATTATTAGACTTTTACTTTTTACTAATTTAGGGGCAAGTGTTATTAAAAATAACAGGATTATTAGCATTTATGTTCGAACTTAAATAACAGGATTATTAGCATTTACGTTTGAACTTACTTCTTACCAATTTACTAATTCCTACAAATTTATATCTTTTCCAAGAAGAGAAGAAATCATACTTTACCTGAAAAGAGTTTTCTATTGATTGATTATCATGTCACAATTTTTATTTATTATTATTATTATTATTATTATATATTCATTAGAAAATCAAAAGGAATTACAAGAAATTGGTGGGAAGTCGAAACACTAGTTGGGCTCCCAACTCCTTTCGAATACAAAACTAAGTCATGAAAATAAAAGCCCACTCTTGACACTATTCGGTGGCTACAAGAATGATCTTGATACACGAAAGCGTGTCCAAAGCTTCCGTGTCAAGCTCCCCAAATATAAAGAAGGCAAATATGATGAACTTGTAGCCATTTTCTTCACATTTTGACACATATTATATATATTTTTTTATTATTTTTTTTTTTGAGTTTGAGTGAACATAGACATGAGATAGTTGCATATAATGTCTTGGAAGGTAACATAAGGCTAAGCGCAGTGGAAGAGGTCTTCTTCGGTTGTGAAGCTCGGTTGAGGCCGGTCCTCCCTTTGTGGAGTTGCCGGTCGTGTTCGGTTGTGGAAGAAAGACACCCAAACTCGGTTGGCTTGACAACCGAGTATAAACAACACTTAAACCTTTTTTTTTTTTCAAAACTTTACCACTTTTACAACATTATAAATACCAACCTCAAACACATTTTTAAACACACAATTTCAAACACAATTCAACATAAAATTCACATTCTTTTACGCAAACATCATCATGGCTTGTCGTCTCCTCATTCATTCATCGATATCAAACGCACGTTCAAAATCAATGCGAACGATGATGAGGCTAGAAAAGACGCTATTATATCGCGTCATCCAATTCTTTGAGGACAAAAGGAATGAGAAGTGCAGATGAGACAACTACAAAACTTGCAACGACATCAAGAATGAACGAAAGGTGTTATCGAGAAATTTACGAAGGAGGAAGCCCGCAGAGATGACGAAATTATTGGCAAGTTGTGGAAGTGTGTTCAACGGGTTCTGAACAACATCAACACCAAAGTCAATTGGAGCTATCGGGTGAACAAAGATGATGATCCGTGAGTCTCCGGTGAGGATCTCCGGTGAGCGAGGAAGCTTTGTCTCGCCTCGAGGATTATATACCTCGCGTTTGATCCTGTGGACGACTTTTTGATTAGGATTTAAGATTTAGGATTTATGTATTATGTATTTAGTATCGTTTAATTTTTAATATATTGTAATGTTTTATTTATTTTTAATGCATTTTAATTTTGTTTTAAAATTATTTGAATTAAAAAAAAAAAAAAAAAAAAAAAAAAATCTCGGTCACCATGGCAAGAATTAGGTCGTCGTCGGTCGTCGGAGAGAGAAAGGCGATGTGGCGACGAACCAGGTCGCCTCCTGTGATAAATTTGCAGAAATGGCTTTTCTTGGCATAAAGACATCCCTTTCACCAATTTTACTTGTAGGCCATAAAAAGGGACTTTAACAAAAGAAATGTTTTTACACAACACATGTAGATTCATAGTGGGTCCCTAGATAATGTGCTTATGGATTGGGGAACACAAAAAGCTTCTTGGTACCAGTAATTTTTTGTACATTTGAAATTTTAGCCAACTAATAAATGGACCCTTTGACATAAGCTAGGCAAATTATTTATTTAAAAAAAAAAGAAAAAAAGAAAGGAATTTTCATAATGAAAATTTAGAAATTATTTAGAAAAATATGTGGTCCTAAAACCTTCTCAGGGGCTGCCATCGAGTAAAACAAAATCGTATCATGGAGTCAGACTCTCAATATGACACTCAAATTACTATTTGCACCCTTAATAATTACCACAATAATTCGTGAAATGTATTAGAGTAAAGGAGTGGAGGCCACTTAGTATCTCGGCTCCCTATTACGGAGTAATTTTTTATAAATCTTATGATTTTCTAATATTATGATGCTTATAATAAAAAATAATAATAATAATAATAATAATAAATAGTGAGAGCACATTAATCGTCGTCTCATTCTAAATTTTGTTCTCACCTAAATTATAAAATACATGAATCGGTATCAACATATAAAGAGAAGAATAAATTGCACAAATGGTCCCTGTGGTTTGCCCAAATTCCGATTTAGTCCCTAAGTTTACGAAAGTGCAGGCGGCCTCCCTGTATGGAAACTTTGGTTCCGTTTTCGTCCCTGACCAAATTGAAATGACTGAAATACCCTCGTCTTCATCTCCTTTGAATTTTCAGGGACGAAATCTGCAATTGAGCAAACCACAGGGACCATTTATTTTTTTTCCGAAAATAAATTTTTTTCAAAAAAAAGTTTCGAAAATAATTTTTTCCAAAAATAATTTTTTTTCAAAAGTTCTGAAACAAATCCGAAAAGTCACAAATACAAAATATTTCAAAAAAATTTGGAAAAAATTCGAATTTTTTTCAATATGTCCAAAATTACGAAATAATTATTTTTGTAAAAAGAATTTGAAAAAACAATTTAGAAAAAAAAATTCCAATTTTTTTTTGTGAAAAACAAGTATTCTGAAAACATTTTTTGTAATTTTTTACTCAAATTTGCGAAAAATTCCAATTTTTTTGGAATTTTTTTCAAAATTTTTTTCTTTTTGAATTTTTTTTCAAAATGTTGAAATAATACAAAAACAAACAAAAACGTAAGAAAACAGACAAAATGTAAGAAACACAGACAAAAATGTAAAAAAACAGAGAAACAAAGACAAAAACGAATAAAAATAAACAAAACGTAAGAAAAATGGATAAAAACGGACAAAAATCTGAAAAAGTGTAAGAAAAACGGATAAAAAGTGTAACAAAAATCAAAAAAAAATTTCGAAAAATAAAAATAAATGGTCCCTGTAGTTTGCTCAATTGCGATTTAGTCACGGAAATTCAAAGGAGGTGAAGAGGAGGTATTTCGGTCATTTCAATTTGGTCGGGACGAAAATGGACTCAACTTTTCCTCTCGGGAGGCACCGCACTTTCGAAAACTCGGGGACGAAATCGCAATTTGAGCAAACCACAGAGACCATTTGTGCAATTTACTCTAAAGAGAATAATTTTAAGTTTGAATTATCTATATCTATACTACTTATAATGGAGAGATGACCCTCTCTTCTATTCATGTATCTCGATTCCTTTTTTTAGTTTGTGGATTTGTGGATGTGTGAGTGTATTTGTTTACCCTTTTGTGATAAGTCCGATGTGTTGTAATGAGTGATGATTAATATAGTTTGCTACAAGTTGTTTCATGTCAGTTTGCAAGTTGCTGCAACAACACAAAATTTTGCTTACGGTTTATCGTTTCAGGTTACTTTACATAAGCATTTCCAGTATTATCTATTGCAATCACCAAACATGCGTAATTGGTTTCTATTGGTTCTTATTTAAATAATCTATAATTGTTCATGTTCTGAGGTTATTAGTCGATAATTCTGATTATACGTGTTTGATTGTTTATGTTTTGACTAATTGTAGTTGTGTGTGGAAGGTGATTTCATAGTGGAGTTGTGTATGTTGTGGTTGTTTAATATTGTCGATGTTTTTTTTGGTTAGACCCCATTTATGATTTGTTTACTCTTACCAGATCAATAATGTATTTATTTATTTTTTTTAATTTAGGAATTTGTCGATACGTGTTTGAGATTGTATAAATTTTGTGGTAAGTCTGGCGTGTGATCCTAAATGAACGTCCACACTTTGTATGTACAAGTGTGTACTTTTTATTTTCTTTAGTTAAAGTGAATATTTATGTGTGTGCATTGCTCATTTAAAACAAAATTGGCACTACAAATCTTTAAACGTAAACATATCAAATGTTCAAGCCTTGATTTGATTGTGGTGATAGTGCATAACATATGTTGTCTTTCTAAAAAAATATATATATAAAAATGCTTCGCCGCAACGCACATGTTAAAATCCTCATCTAATTCTATCTAGATACTACAATCAATTAATATTAAATGATCAACTTATGTTAACAATATTATAATAATATGTAATACAAGTAATATTATTATCTATACTAACGAGATCATATTACATAATAAAGTTTTCTAACATCAATGCATAAATACACACATTTGAGACATGTAAAACACAAACAAATACTACATCATACAAATCAAACATGAATTTGATCATTTATGCTCTTTTTATCCTTACAACACTTTCATTCGGCAGTGCTTCTCCACAAAAAAATCTTCCAATTTTTTTGACAAAACTCACCAATGGCATTGAAGAAAACATCACGGCTCATGTCTTTAAAAGAAAAGGAGTTGATTATGGGAATCACACGCTTACTTTCAATGAATATGTTGAATGGGAATTTGAAGTAAATATTGGAACATATTGGCAAGGCGATTTTTGGTGGGGATCAAAGTATGCAACTATTGGTCTTTATAATTATAAGGTTTTTAATTATTGTTTCAAAGGAAATCTCTTTTCCACCCAACATTGTGATTGGTTGGTAAAACCAGATGGGTTTTATATAAGTAACAATTTTCAGAATCCTAAAATCTGGAAACTCATGCATACATGGTAGAACTTGTAATGGCTTTATCAATCAATATTAATATATTTCATTGAGTATGCTTATAAGAAGTCGAGTAATAATTTAATTTTTTTTGGACGTGTCTTCGAAAGGTAAAAGATTTATTTAATTGGATGTAAAAGATTTATTTAAATATTCCAATGAAATAAATCTTTTAAGTACTGTTATTTTATTTTATTTTATTTTTCATGTGAAAAAAGTGAAATTTATTACTATCCAAAATAATATTCACAATGCAAGCAGCTCTAAGGTGTGATGGACATTTCCCAAAAACCGACAAAGAGCAACAAACAACAAATAATTGAAATATACTAGCTCTATTACAAATTGAATATTCCAGCATCAGGCTGGCCGTATTCGAACGGTTCACATCGGTTGGGCAACCCCAAATTGTCCACCATGACCGATTTGAGGTCGGTCAACACCCTTTGTAGTGTTTCGGTTGCTAGATCGGTCGAGAACCAAAATATCGTAAATCGGTTGAAATCTCACTCGATTTCAAACGCAACTTACCCTTCATTTAAATAAAAAACAAAACTTTTTTTTAAACTTTACCACTTTTCACATCCTATAAATACCAATCTCAAACACATTTCTTAACACATAATTTCAAACACAATTCAACCTCAAAATACTTCTCAACACAAGATTTATTATGGCTTGCCGTCTCACCCATTCCGCTTAGGATATGAAAATGTACGTTAACAAACAATGCGTAGAAGATGATGAGGCTCGAAAAAATGCTATTATAGATGTTATCCATCTGTTTTTATTTAGTATTGTAACATTTTAATTATTAATGAAATTTTAGTTTATGTTAAAAATGTTTTTTTTTTTTAAAATATAAAAAAAAAAAAAACTTTGGTCATCGGCCAGGCATCCGGGTCGTGTCGGTCATTGGAGAGAAAGCGACGTGATGTTGGATGACTCCAGTCGTCTGAGTCACGACTATCCGGTCACGGTTGGGACCACCGAAACAACTCAAGCATCAAACATTCGCATTATTTTCACCTTAATTCACCAAGCAACTAAGAATATACTAAATGTTCTGAGGTCATTAGTGGATAAATGAGGTATTTACTTATTGAATTTAATTAAGTATCGAACTTAATTAAGACTATAAATAAGCAGCCACTTGCGAGATCGGCTATTGAACTATTCGAGCTATTGAACCTCTCCAATAAATTGCTATATGAGATTTGCATGTATAAACGTCTATATAAATAATTTTAAGTTTGAATGCTAAGATCAAAAGCTTGAAGATAATCTTTACATTTATTCCGTACATTATATTATTTCTCTCATATTTGTGATTGAATTTTTTTATATTTACAACCTTTTTATATAACAAATTTTATTCATTAAATATCTAACGAATTCGATAATAAAAAATAAATTGTTGCGAATAGCTCTGGATTATAAACAAAATGAGCCAATATCGATATACTTTGACGTACGTACAATTTTATAAAATAATAAAGAAACTTTCAAAACATACTCTTGAACCACAGGGGCCAAAGATGTGCAATTCTACAAAAAAAAAAATCGTTTGAAATGACGAGAATATGATACTCGTGAACAAATCAATTGCAGTAATATTCAATCTTCAGATGGTTCAATGGGTAAAAAAACTCGTTGAACATGTAGAATACTATCAAAAATGTGTTATTAATGAATACGACCTCGTGAATCACCTTATTCACAAAGTTGGATTATTTCGGTCATAGCTAATTTCTTAAATTTTTCGAGAAAGTTGGAAAAAGATGTTCTTTGTGAATCCAATCCACCGTATCTCCTTTAATTGTGCCACAATTAATATTAATATTTCAGCTTTCGAACCAACTAATTCAACATTTTTAAAAGTTTTTTTTATTATTTTAAAAGTATATCAAACTTTAATATTTTTATAAAATGGTATGTACGTCAAATGAATATTGATATTGGGCTTGTTTTGTTTGTAATTCAGAGCTCTTGGCAATGGTGTATTTTTTTATTAGCGAATTCGATAGATATTTGCTTGACATTTGACGAATAAAATTTGTTATATAAAAAAGTTATAAATATCTAAAAATGTAGGGGTAAGTTTTGCACTTTTTTATATTTTTCCTATTTAACTAATTTTGTTTTTTAATGAAACATGTCTTTGGTCACGTACAATTCTTCGCGACCTGTGGGTTAAATTTTTTCTTTTATTTTATTTTTCTAATTTTGGTGCTACTTTCGTTCACAATGTGGCACGTGTTGAGTTTTTTGGTCGCTATATATGCTTCGCGACCAGTTGGTCCATCTGGGTAAAGTAAAAAAATCCAGTCCTCTGCAAGACACATGGTGTGGACAGTGTCCTCCCATGTAATTTTCGCTAATTGAAATATACTAGCTCTATTTACAAATTGAATATTCCAGCATGAAACAACTCAAGCAGATCAAGCATTCACATTATTTTCACCTTAATTCACCAAGCAACTAAGAATATACTAAAACTGTGACTACATTTTATATTAATTATGAACTATTTAGTTAAGTACGATAAATGAGGTATTTACTTATTGAATTTAATTATATATATTAACTAAAAGGCGGGGAATCGTTCTCCACACGCCAAGTGTCCCAAACAGTGTGAACACATTTAATGCCAACTTTCGCAAGTTGGCAAAAATAGTCCCTAAGGTTTAGGTGTTGTTGCAAAATAAGTCCAAGTTGGCAAAAATAGTCCCTAAAGTTTCAGTGTCGCTGCAAAGTAAGTCCTTTATAGCAATTTGGCAAAAATAGTCCCTATCCAAATTCACGGCTACAAAACCAATCCCGCTGCAACGCGCGGGTTTCCACACTCGTTAAGACTATAAATAAGCAGCCACTTGCGAGATCCGCTATTGAACTATTCGAGCTATTGAACCTCTCCAATAAATTGCTATATGAGATTTGCATGTATAAACATCTATATAAATAATTTTAAGTTTGAATGCTAAGATCAAGATAATCTTTACATTTACTCCGTATTATATAACTTATTTCTTTTCTTTGATAAAATTATAATATGAGAAAATTATCAAAAGAGGCCAAATATTTAATGTTGGTCCATCTTCTAGACACTTTTATCATCTCTTTTCATTTAGGTCACGTTCATCGCCGACTCACTTGAAATTTGACACGTGTCATTCCTTTGTATTTTTTTCGGAAAAAGTACAAAAGAATGACACGTGTCAAAATAGTGAGTCGGCGATAACGATCAATCGGCGGTTGAGGGTGAAAGGAATGTCACGTGTCAAAATTTGAGTGGAGTCGAGCAATTGAGCGTGACATAAATGAGAAAGAGATGATAAAAATGTCTAGAAAATAGACCAACCTTGAACATTTGACCTCTTTCCATAATTTTCTCTTATAATATTAACGCACATTGTCTATTCTTTAAAATCCATAACTTAACTTTACATAACCATTAATTCATGATCTAAAACAAACATGTTCAAAACATGAACTAACCCGATACTAATCTACAATAGTATGCAATGAATATTTCTTGTCCATTTCGCTGTTTGACTCGGTGCAAATATCAACCTATAATATATGACTACTATATTTCGGTTTGGGTAAAAGGTCAAAGACCCGGTTACTATATTTCGGTTTGTGAAAACAAAAGGGACTATCCAATCCATTTATAGAAATAACACTTTTACATACAATCACTATGTCTTATCGAGAAAGTTGATGCAACACAACCATTTCAGAAAACGAAAACAACGTACTCAAATTTCAGTTTAACACTTAAAAGTTAAAGCGTTATTACTAATTCTTAAACTAGTTGTGTTGTGGTAAAGATGGCGAAGGAGTCACGAATTTTCTTATCTCAACATCTGTCACCAACTTTTTTACCATTCATCGTTACGTACCTATTTAAACACACATATATCGTACAACACATTTACACACTTTTTATTTCTTCAATCGATGGTTTGCACCACCTACTATGTATTTATTTTAATTTATGCCTTTCACGCGTGACCAATCCTTCTCCGTAATCAACATAACGCGCGACTAAAAACCCTATGTAACCCTTCATCTTGCAACATCTTGCACAAATAATGATCAAATGCATTTGGCTGGTCCCAGTCGTGACCGAGCATGACCGTGCCACATCAGTTTTCTCTCTTCAATGACCAGACACGACCAAATTGTCACAGTCGGTGACCAAGTAAAAAAAAAGAAACAAAACAAGAAAGAAAGAAAGATAGATCGGTCGAAAGTTAGACCGATATATACGTTTTTTCTCCTCGACCGATGTGGCGACCGAACCACCACAATCGGAATGCCCGATGTCCAAATCAGTCAAACATGATGACCGACCGATGTTTGAGCATCAACTGCGACCAGCACATTGTGATTGTACTACCATAAAGGAAGTTAAAGGTAAAGAATCCTATGGAATGTTTGTTGTCACATTATGAATGTCCAAAATAGTAAATTCACATGACAAACATTACTCCGTACATTATATTATTTCTCTCATATTTGGAAATATTCACATAACCAATCTTTTCCACCATTAATATCCATTCAAACCCCTTTTTGTTCTTCCCAAAACTCTCACACACTCAAAACACACACACACACTAAAAACACCTAAACACACACTAAAAACACACACTAGAAACACCAAAACACACACTAGAATCACACTAAAAACACCAAAACACACACTAGAATCACACTAGAATCACCTAAACACACACTAAAAACACACACTAGAAACACCAAAACACACACTAGAAACACACACTAAAAAAACACACTAGCACAACCACCATGAAAACCACCGGAGCACACATTCTGCCACCACCTTTAAACCCAACAGCCCAAGAATTCCGACCAACTTACCACCACCACCACCCACCACCAATGATCCTACCACTGTCACTACCACCACCACCACCACAGCCCACAAGAACCCTCCTCATATCACCCATCACCATGACCACAAGCGAGTCCACAATCCGGAAAAACCTCGAAGTGTTTGGAGACATAAGAGCCGTACAAATGGAAAGAATCCACACTGGAACAGTGACAGTCCATTTCTATGACATCCGACATGCTGTTCAAGCTTTGTCGGAAATCCAACAGCAACACATGCAACAGCAGTTTAGGCTAAGGAAACATTTCGAGGGTTTCAGGTAAATGATTTCATCAGTTTTTTATAAAAATTTTGTGTAAAAAATGAGATATGAAAATAGTTGTGTAATATTTTTGTTACGCGCTAGACCCGTTGGATAATTGTTACTAATTTAGTCATGTTTTTATTGTCCATGTTACTATTTTAGGGTGCGTTTGGTTTGTTGCTATAAATCACAATGGGTATAGGTGTTGGTATAGGGTGTAATGGTAATGGAGGGTACGATGAAACCACCCACACACATAAGATATAAGAAAACCTTCACATTTGGGTATCTCAATCCATTGTGATGGACCCATAACCAACCAAACAACATTAATGACTTTTAAAGTCATAGGCTCATACCCATACACCTCAACCAAACGGACCCTTAATGTTAAGATGTTTGTTTAAGTTTAAGTAGCGGGCTTATGGCTTAATTTTTTTTAGGCGCTAGACTCGTTGGATAATTGTTGTAAAAATAAGTACTCCCTTCAAAATAATAGTTCACATTTTCTTTTCGGATGTCTCAAAATAATTATTCACTCTCGTGAAACTATGTGATTTTTGTCTCTTGACAATAATTGCGAGAGACGGAAGGAGTAATAAATAATGCTAACATAGGAAGGGTGGGGTGTTTCCTAAGCTTATAGAACGGGCTTTTGACTTATCTGGTTCTCGGTTTATGTTACATAAACTCATTTTTTGTGGCATATATAAGCGTTTCATGTCTTAATAATTTTGTATAAGCCGAAAAGTTTTGAAATAGATCACAAAAATGAGTTTGTGAAACATAATCCGAAAAACAAATAAGTCATAAACGCGCTATCGGCTATCTAAACATTAACAAACACTCCCTTAGTTAATGATTTTACTGTTTTACTAATCTCATTTTATCTTTTAAGGAAATTAATTACTCCAATCTTTTAATGCAAATCAAGTATGCAATTACTGCTTATATGACCAATTTAGGATTTTGCTATTTGTTGCCTCAAAAGCTACTTTTAATAATTAAAAACATGCAATAACGGTGGTATATTTGGAGAAGTTTTTTTGGGTAACTATGGTTTCCGTCCTTTTGGCCGACTAATCTACGAGGTTTGAACCCACCGCCACAAAGACTCAAATATATTTGGGGAAGTTAAATTCAGGCTCGGTGGTTATCTTGAAATTATAACAATTTATGCATATCAGAATTTTTTAATACTATAATGTTTAGCATTTTCTTTTAAAATATAGAGTGAGACCCAACAAGTATGTCACGGTTATAAATATTTACCCAACTTGACTCGTGATTAAGCAATGAGCCTTTAATTTCAGGTTATTTGGTTGTGAGGATTTGGCGGCGCGTGGGTTGGTTGATGGGAAGGTAATATGGGCTGAATTTGTTGGCGTTTTTGCGGTGAGTGGCGGGATACCGGATGGGTATAATCAAGGGACTGTTGTTGTTAGTGGTTTGGATTATGGTGTGGGGTACGGCGTCGTTAGAGATGTTTTTCAAGCTTATGGTAACCACTTTCATTACAAATATTTTCAAATTTTATGATGTTGGTATTTTATGTTTTTGCATTATACGAAATTACAATAAGTTTCTAGCGGTTTATGGCTTAGAAATCTATGCTATGGACTTTAGTCGATAGCCGCGTTACGTGATGTCACGTTAGCTTTTTATAGACCATTATTTTCTAGTATAAACTTGCATAAGTTTATGGAAGGTTAAGAGATCCCACAATTTAATTCTTTCACTAGTTATTAAGAAGTTCATACACATGGATTTGGTTTATGCACATGAGCTACATAGCTGACTTGCTTATAAACTTCTCATTCTAGATGCTCTTAATTTTGAAAAAGTTGGTAACATGACAAAACGCTGTCGTGTTATGAGCTTATTGCTTATTTATATTTGTATGCCTATTTTTGATATATTAATCCAAACATCCGTAACTAGTATCGAGTTTTATACAAGCATTCCCAAACACTCTTAGTATTTGTTTCTTGTTGCAATATACCATTGCTATAGTAACATATTAATTAAGGAAAATAACTTAATTTTGTTGCTATATATGCTAATTAAGTAATTGCAGTGTTACTATTATAGGTGTTTGCAATTGTTTAAGTAAATTGTTTATGTGACTTGTGTATGTGTGAAATAAGCTTATTTGAATAAGCAATCAGCATATTAGGAAATATAGTTAAAAAAGATGTATATAAGCAATAAGAATTTTTGTCCTTAAAAGCATAGTAGAGTAGTAGACCAATTGTTTAATCTCACATGGACATGTTTGTTGACTTGTTATGTCACTTTCACCAAGTCTATTTGAATACAAATCTTTTTGATGTTGATATGTTTGTTGTTTTTTTTAGATTCTTCACTTTTTAGTTTTTTTACTTTAATATTCATGTCTAGTAATTCCTTTTGTAGGGTGTGTAAAGGAAATCAGAGATAATCCATTGAACAAAAACCAGAAATTTGTTGAGTTTTACGACATTCGTGACGCCTCAAAAGCCGTCGCGAACATGAAAGGTCAAAAAATCAACGGTAAACCGGTTCTTGTTGAGTTTAATCGTCCCGGTGGACATAAGCATAATCACAAGCAAAATAAGTTCATGCCAATTAGTCCTGTTAGAGTTCAGACTCCACCGTGTAGAAAAGATAGGGTGGGTGATTACGGTGGTGCTCGAGAGGGTAAGAATGTGATTTCACCTAATGGAGTGTTAAAGAAAAATGTCAAATTTTTTTATAAGCAGCCGCAGTTACCAACTAAGCAATGGAAAGGATCACGAAACACACGAGAAAAAATTGATCCGAGGTTTTCGTTTAAAGAAGACGGGATTATGTCAACTTTTCTTGATTCGAGAACAACTGTGATGATAAAAAACATTCCGAACAAATACAGGTTTGTGTCAAAATTTGTTGAAAACTTGGTTAAAACGCTAAATTTCACAGAAATTTGACAATAACGGATTATTTATCGTATTTTCTTTTTGCAGTCAGAAGCTGCTGCTAAATATGTTGGACAACCATTGCATACACTGCAACGAGCAAATCGAAGCTAGTGACGATAATGAACCTTTGTCGTCATATGATTTCGTGTATCTACCAATTGATTTCGTGTATGTTTTCAGTAGCTTGTGAAACTTCTATCTTATTGGTCGAAAACAATTGTGATTTTGATCATTTTATGTGTGAATTTGTAACAGGAACAAATGCAATGTAGGATACGGGTTTGTGAACATGACGTCACCCGAGGCAACACGGAGGTTATATAAGGCGTTTCACCATCAAAATTGGGAGGTCTTTAATTCCAAGAAAATTTGCGAGGTTTCTTATGCTAGATTGCAGGTATTTTTCCACCTTCTGTTAACTACCGTTACCTGTATTTTATGTTAAGCATACCCGCGTATGGAAGTATGATACTATAGTCTAGTAACAAATCTTTCTTTTACTTAAGTAAGATCATTGAAGTATCGTATTGATGTCACTTGAAACGTCGTTATGACTTTGCCGAGACAAAATACTAGTTTAGTGACCGACGCGTAGCATTAAAATAGATAGTTTGTATCTAAGTTAACCGTGGTGCGAATTGTAAGTTAGCGGAACAAATTAACTACATTATGTAGCCTGTTTCTTCAATCCTCCTCTAAAACGAAACTAGCTATAGTTTGATAAACATTGTCGATTTTTGTTCTCAGAAATTACTAACACGCTACGTTTCAAAATGTGTCGCAGGGACTAGACGCCTTAAAGGACCATTTCAAGAACTCAAAGTTCCCACGGGAAACCGAAGAGTACATGCCCGTTACATTCACACCACCACGAGACGGTCAGACATTGACCGACC
Organism: Chrysanthemum lavandulifolium; assembly: GCA_022545495.1. NCBI lineage: Eukaryota > Viridiplantae > Streptophyta > Magnoliopsida > Asterales > Asteraceae > Chrysanthemum > Chrysanthemum lavandulifolium. Next base: position 18,937,022 of record CM040241.1, read on the forward strand.
CAATGCCAGTTGTAGGCTTGCGAAGCAGCACCACAACTAGCATCATCACTTCACCCTCGACATCCTCATCATCATCAGAAGTACTAGTACTAGAGTGTCATGACATGACAATTAGTACATCATCTTCTGATGTGGATAGTTTGCTTGTAGAAGATGCAAAATCTTCTTCAAATGACGGCGGTGAGATTTGATAGATTTAATGATGATGATGTTGAAATAGTATTTAGAAAGTGTGTATTGGAATGTGTTATTTTGTGTACTGTGCATGGGTATGGTATCATATCAACAGTTGCATGTAGTAGTAGTATTAGCTACTAGCTATTAAGTGGTCTATAAATTCAAATTTATTATATTTTAATTAATTAGTTCTTTTGACATCACTACAAAAAATATCTCTATTCTTCACACTTATTTTCTTACGGTATCTTTCAAATGCGACATTTTTTATATAGATAATAATTTTCTACACTAATATGTGTCACAAATATTTTAAAATTTAATCACATATATAAGTGTGTACAATTACAATAAAAGCTACACTTATATGTGTAGCAAATGTTTCCACACTTTTATTATAAAAATTTTTTGCAATTTTGCCACACTTTTAGGTGTGGACATTCAAAAATTTTCCACACTTTTCTTATGAAATTTGGATAATATCTTCACACTTATATATGTAGAAAAATTTGTCACACCCATTATTACCGCATGAGAAAGTGTGGAATCATAATTTTACATTTTTAAGCGTGGTAATTGGCTTTAAAATGTGGAGAATTCAACTAGTTTTGTAGTGCATGTTCACATGCAAATCAATATTTTTAGGGAAAATGTTGGAAATAAAATTATTTCTTGCATTTTTTAAGCAAAACCACAAGAAAATACGAAAGTTTTTTTTATCAATGATTCATTTCTCTTTTGCAAATGTTTTTTCATTTTATTTAATTATTTCTAAATGTTTTAGTCGAGATTTGTTGTAATAAATACTTAATACGGAAAAGGGAAAAAGTTGTCACTATAAAAATGAAAAAAAAAATGCAAATTTAGACACGACAACAACTTTGCCAAAAAAAATGGTAGCTTGTCGAATTTTGATTTTTTTCCCGTCATTGCCGTAAAAATCAAACTGAATTAATTAGTTTTTGTAATTTCTCATTTTTGTATGGCTATGATGAACGAGCCGAGTTCTTACAAAGTTACAAGGTCGCTCTCGAACGAGCATATATGATGGTGCTTGAACTTGATTCGAGAAAGAATTAAGCTTGATTAAAGTAAAGGTGTTATAGCTCAAGCTAAATCACGTTTTTTTATCACGTCAGATTACATCAGTTTCTTTTTTTCTTTATTTTTTTATTATTTTTATTTATTTATTTATTTATTTTTAACACAAGTCCTTTACTCACGCATAAAAGAACACACTCCCTTGTAACCAAGCCATGGTGTACGCCATGGCTATGAATCGAGTAATAACATGAAGGGGTTATGGTATCATGCATGCTGGGACGGACTCATTTGAAAACCGTGTGTGGCATGAGTTACAGCCGATTTCGAGTCGCGTTGGGTAATTTGTTTTCAAAATGTGTTATTTTTATAGTTTGTGCAACTCTCAATAATATTTTTTGTTACTTTATTTCTTTATAGTGCAACTTGTATTTAGAGAGAAAATAAATAAAGTATGGTGCATATTTTAGTACTTGTTAAAGGGGGAAATGAGTTGAGCCGAGCCTAAACCTGCCAGAGCTCGAGCTCAGCTCGTTTACGTTTTATAAAGCTCAAGCTCGGTTCTTACGAGCCTTATTTTTTAAGCTCGAGCTCGGGGTTGTACTACGTTATACAGGCTCGAGCTCGGCTCGTTTATGCGATTTGACAATGAAAAAGTAAAGTTTGACTCGAGTTTGGCTCGTAATATATCTATGTTGAACTCGTTAATAAGCTTGTTATTGAGCTCGGTAATAAGCTCGTTTATAATATAAATGCATAACATTTTTTATTTTATTTTTCTTTTTTTAAAGTAAAGGTCAAAGACCCGGTAAATATATTCTTCAAAAACATTTAAGTCTGAAGGATATGGATAAATCCCATATCTCAGATTCGTTATAAGCGGAAAACTTACATAACAATATACTTCCTATTCCCTATACAAGAAAATAAACCACTACTCAAAAGATAACATTAGACTCCTAGGGAAACAAAATTACTTCCTACCAAAACCTTAGAGCTTGATACCACATGTGTCATAAATGCATAACGTTTTATATATGTCTAATACTTAAAATATCTAAATGTCGTTTAAGGTCGCGAAACAAGTCGAGCTTTGTATTTAAAGCTCTAGCTCGGACTCGAGCTCATTTAAATTTGACTCGTTCAAATTTTTTACTGATCTGATTCCAAACAAGACGGCTCATTTCCAACCCCATTACTTGTGATAAAGCTTGGCTAAGGGGAGTACATCATGGCCAGCACCATGTGCTTTTGTGGGACAACTAGAAAATTACTAGTATTTTGATAAACATGATATTTAACCAAGAAAGCTAAATCTATGGTCTACTTGAGATCGTACGTATGTTAGGCATAGGAATTGAATGATCTAAAGCTGTCATTTAATTTGTTACTGTACTCCGTAATACAGTATTTTCTTCCTTGTGTAAAAGGTACATTTCAGAAGCTTGTATGATTTGATTACGAATACGAACTTGACTTATCATATGTAAATTTAATTTTTTATTTTGACTCAAGTACAACTTTTTAAATAAAGTTGATATACAAATTTACCAAAATTTCTACTTGCTACCAGATGCTATGAACTTTGGAAGAAATTGTAATCTTTGGAAGGAATTGTAATTTGATGTAATTGTAATTTAAAGAATTGAAATGTGTTGTAATTGTAATGTGTTGTAATTGTAATTGATGAAATCTGTCAATGTGTTTGGTTTACTCGCAACGTAATGTAATTCAATTTTTTTTTATAAAACTTAAAAAGCTAATATAATAACGATAATAATAATAATAAATATTAATAATAATAATAATAAAATAATAATAATAATAAAATAAATAATAATAATAATAATAATATAGTAATAAAAAGAATATTAATAATAAAATATAATAATATAATAAAAAATAATAATAATAATAATAAAAATATAATATTAATGATAAAAATAAAATAATAATAATAATTATTATAATAATAAAATAATAATAATTAAAATAATAATAATGGTTAAAAATAATATAATAAATAGTAATAATAAAAAAATAATACTTAATAATTAATAATAATAATATTAAAAATAAATAATAATAATAATAATAATAATAATTATTATTATTATTAATATTATTATTATTAATTATTATTTATATTATTATTATTATTATTATTATTATTAAATAATAATAATAATAATAATAATAATAATAAAAATTATTATTATTATTTAATAATAAATATAATAATAATAATAATACTATTGATAAAATTATAATATTATAATAATAATAATTAATAAAATAATAATAATAATAATAATAATAATAATAATAATAATAATAGTAAAATAATACTAAATAATAATAATAATAATAATAATAATAATAATATAATAATAATATTAATAAAATAATAATAATAATTATAATAATTATAATAATAATAATAAACAATATTACTTAATAATATTATAATAGTAATAATAAATAATATTACTTAATAATAATAATAATAATAATAATAATAATAATAATAGTTTTAATAATAATAATAATAATAATAATAATAATACTTTTTAAATAAATAGTAAATAAAAATCACAAATTTAATATAAAATAATTATTAAAAAATTAATTATTTATTTAGATATTTATATATAATATAAAATAATAATAATTATTATTATTATTTATTTTTAAATTAAATAATATAATAATAATAACGATGAAAGATAAATCGATATTTAACTCAGTAAAATCGAATTACAACACATTCCATCAAGTTTGCTATGTAATCGAATTACATCACCGGGCGTAATTGGTTGTAATTCAATTACATTACGTTAAACCAAACACCGATGTAATGTAATCAATTACAATTCCATCCATCCCGCTAACTAAACAGGATTGTAATGTAATTGATTACAATTACAACAGATTACATCGAATTCCTTCGAACCAAACGGCCCTGTTCACATTTTATGTCACATTTCCACTTTTGAGTCTCGGTGCCTTTTTTTTTTTTTTTTTTTTAAATATATATATATATATATATATATATATATATATATATATATATATATATATATATATATATATATATATATATATATATATATATATATATATATATATATATATATAATCCGGATCGATTGAGAAGATTTTTATTTTGAGAAGATTGAGAAGGTTTTCAAAAACGATAGATTTGTAACTTTGATTCATGTTTTCAAGCGTAAAACTCATTTAATATGATTCAAATTCAAAATGTGTAAAAAATTTGAATCAATGTTAAAAATCTCGATTTTGCGATATATGTAGAATCTTGAACAATCCGTACAAATTTAATGAATCATCATCATAACTCGATTTTAACAATGATTTATGAATCAAATTTGTGATTTATAGATTCGATTCACTATAAAATGATGTTTACTTGTGAATCAAATCAAAAACATGAATCAGTTTATTTAAACGAAGATTTCTCAATCTTCTCAAAATAAAAACCTTCTCAATGGAACCGGAGCCTATATATATATATATATATATGGACTTCGTAAAATATCGAGTTTTTTAAGACTCGACTCGATATAAGAACCACCATCAAATGACTTTGCGGCAAGTTACTTCACCTCTCATAAGAGTCAAGCGTTCAATCCTCACTATGTACGCCAAAGAAATATCAAAACCGGTTGCGAAATACACTGATTAAGCCGCGTACATATGACTAACCATATAAACGTTCTTTCTTCATGGACTTTTCTATACACCTTCACTAGATGTCTAGAAATGTTATGATCTGTGAAATATCGTAATCTTGTGAGTAAAAAAAACATATAATTTTCTCAAAGTGGAAGTCAATTGTATGAAACCTAATGCAAAAAGTCAAAGCATGCATGGGCATGCAGTAGGAGGTGTAGGGTTAGGTTTACGTCTAGTCTCTTTTAATTTGCAAGGACGTACGTACCCGTGTACACTCTACCATTTTGACTCATGTTGTAGCTAACCTACGCTGTAACTCTGTATGTATTTTGGTCTGAGTCTGACTGACTGACTGTGGATGTCATGTCTATTATGCTTTACCTACTGAATTCAAATCAAAATCCATTTTAGTTTAGAGGGTTATTTTGCATCTTTTGATACATATTGTGAGGTTTTTTTAAGAGTAAGTTGCAAAAAGAGTTTTGAGCTTAGGCTAAATTGCAGATTTGGTCCTGACTTTTCGAAGTATAAGCATCTTTTTTGTTATTGGATTCTCTCCGTCATTGAGTTGAATATGAGGCCATCATCAGTTATGTTGTAAAGAAAATTTATTTGTTGATAAAATAGATGTCCCGCGATGGATTGTTTATTATTTTCTCTACTCGCGTAAGTTAACACGATCTCGTATGCTCGAGCACGGAGGATTTCAATCTTTTTTTTGGGTTAACTTTGGGTTGGTGTTTTTGTCCATGTCCAAAGTAAAATGACATTGTCAAAAAATTGCAACCATGAATGAAAACTACAATCAAAAGTTCATCATAGGAACGGGGCTTGTATTTTCGAAAGGTTAGGGGCAAAACCTGCAATTCGGCCACATCACATGGATGATTTTTGCTATTTAATCCTTTTTTAATGTGTTTTGCTAACTTGTGACCATTGGGTACTTGTTTAGCCATATATATAAAGAATAACGGTAATTTTAAAGATCAATAAATATTCATTAAATGCATTTTTTTAATTTAAATGGTAATTTTGTCTTTATTAATTGCGCTCAATTGTGTGCACAATAGTCACATATTAGTAAAATCTTTTTTTAATATAGATCTTTTGGTCATCGTAAAATCTTGTTAAAAGTTGCAGTGATCACAGCTCATTGCTTTTTAAAAAAACATTGAAAAAATAAGCATTCTTAAAAAATAGCTTTTGTCAAAGGAAAACTAAAAATCAAAATGCTCATTGCTCATCGCTTTAAAAAGCTCCACACCGCTCTATGCCAATCATATAAAAAAGGGAGATTTACATGTATATCCTTCCCTAAATGAATAATTACATATATGTTCTTTTATCTTAGTTTTTATCGTAAAGACAACGCTTTAATGCGGTCAAATGATATATATGTAATTTTTAAAATAATGAGACGTATATGTAAAGCGCAAAAACCACTTGCACATTCTAGATTTGTGACATCCCAACAAGATCATATAAGCTAGTCTAAAACGTTTAAAGTGCTCAATTTTTGTTTCTTGTAATCTTTTCTTTACTTTATGCTAACTACTAAGAAGTGGTCAAGATGTATGGTTTCGTACATAGATAAATGGTTTCATGATTAAATATTGTTGTTGGTGGTTTCAAGATAGGTCAAGGATCGAGTAGACAAAAGGTCAAGGTAGTCTTAACATGTGATTGTCTTACATTATTTTTTTATTTTTTATTTTTTTTGGGGCCCGCTTAAAGAATATAATGAAGCAAGCTAGCGACTCTCCTAGTAACGAAGAAAAGAGTCAGGAATGGAGCAGAATTATCCGTTTTAAATGTATCGTGCCACCACTAGATTCGTTTGTGTGGTCGTGACTGTTTGGTTTGAGATTTCAAAAACCTATCAATTTCCAGGCTACAATCGGCCGGTTTTTTCATTTCTTTCTACATCTCTTATTAAGTGATGCCCTTAAGTTGCTGGATAACAATTAAGGGGTCACCGTAGATGTTTAGAGTCGCGTTGCATGGTTTTTGTAACCGTTTAGAGTTGTGTCGACCGATACTAGTGTCTGTTTTCGCTACTCCTAGTATCTTGCTAGTTTCACTTTAATTAGATGTTTCCTTTCACATAAGATTACTCTCTTGTTAAAACCTAAAAGTGTAATAATATACAACCATTCAACTGACATAAGAGTATAAGACTCATGTGTGTGGGCTTGATAAAAGTTTATGACCAGTCCAAGGTTCTTCTCAAAGTGTAATTTCTCTGGCCCAAATTTAAAGCAGCCCAATATCCCAAATAATTAAAATACACAGGTTTTTCACACCAACTTAAGCTCATAATTTGAAGGCAGTGAACGCTTTCAATAGAGGCAAATTCACCTTGCAAGTAAGCTTTTGTGCATGTGACATGTACTTGGTTCAACGCTGAATCGTGTATTCAGCGACGCTATATGCAGGTTAACAAAACAGGAACAACATAATCCATTCTAGTATATATGTTAACCTAATCATATTGGTATAGAAACACCTTGTTTCCCAATCTACGTTCAACTTGACCAAACAACTTCAATATAAACATCACTCAAATGCAAAATCAGTTTTGTGATGTCCGCAAATTTTCAAACATCTTATCGCTAATGATGTGAAAATAGACTAATGGAAATAAACTTTACCAAGCAAACTGTTCTTAAAAAGTTCAAGATACTCATAATGTACCAAATGGTTGACGGTACAAACTAGTTATTACAGAAGGCGAACTTATTCAATAACAATCATTGGTATCGTCTTAATATAGAAGTTACATGTCGATCAAAAGATCAAATAACCATTACGGGGAAAATCTTAACTGTATTACACACAATGACACATGATTTGAACAATAGCGAAAATGCATAATGTATCCTTATCACAGAAGAACAACAATTTATATAAACTAGTGTGTGTCTTCTTTTTGTTAGAAATTAACATTAACTACAATATGGTTTAGTACCTTAGTTGGAATAGTAAAACCAATTTTAGTTGCTGGAAATTGATTTGGTCAATTAAGATGACCCACATTTTTTATCTTCAATAATATCATTAGTCATTACAAATTGTATTAGGAAGATTAGTAGGAAGCTAAGAGGGTGTTTGGGGTTGCGTTTTCTTGCAGATTATCTGCTTATCACGTTCCCAAAACTCAAATAATCCAAAACGAGTGTTTGGGTGACAAAAGGCAAAACGTGATTTTCTGCGTTTTTAAGAAGCCAAAACGCGGTTTTGGAAAAGTAACTCCCACCATACTGCTGCAAAACGTGATTTTCAGTTTAAGCTCGAAATTACCAAAATGCCCAAAACACTTCTTGTTTCTTCCTCACAAATAAACGTTGCCCACACTACTTTGTTTCTTTGAATAAGGTTGTCACTTAAGGTAGAGATTTGTGGACAACTAGAGTCAGAGAAGGAGAAAAAGAATAGTACCAAAAAGCGGCTGTATGTATAATGTTTAACCTAATTATTTTCTTAACATATATACTCTATTTTCTTAAAGCCCAATACTCTCCTACGAGTTCTTTATAAAGCCCATTGCAAAAAAGATTACATGTTAAATTACAGTAACAAAAGAATGTGCTTGTTTTTGGAAATCAGTTTGTAAAAAAATATTGTCATGCCTTACAAATCTACTAACTTGTCAGTTTTACTTTTAATAACATGTCCTTTTGGTAATTTTAGATTTGACGTCATTAAAAAAGCGATTTGCCAAACACTGAAAAAGCGATTATCGATTATTGCGATCAAAAAAGATAATCAAATCCAAACACTAAATTTTATAATCACGTTTGTAACGGTGATTATCGATTATCCGTTTTCAAAACGCATAATCTATTTTAAATAAGCAATCCCAAACACCCCTAAATCATTGCATGAGTAAACAACCTTTAGATACTACTAGTAGAATTTTTTAATAAATAACCATCTTAACATTACATCCCACATAGGTAAGCGAAATGAAAAGTAACCTGATTATATATGACAGTGCACATAAAACATGTATGTTTAGAATAATATGATATTTGAGATACATTGTCGTTTTAGATAATCAATATACATATTAATATTGAGCATCTGAACACAAAGTATCTAAAGATATATTTGTTCTTAAATTTTTAACATTTTTTTCTTCTAACATCTTTATTGCCTTTGGATCTAACTAGTAACTACCTTATAATCTTAATAATTGTACTCATTTTCAAGAGTAGAACTTTTTTCTTCATTGTTATATCAAACACAAATTAACATTACATCTGAAATAGTAAGGAAAACTCTCCGAATCTTCTCTCAATGTAATGAAAAATGTTATCTATTTTCACCGTTAAAACTATTGAAATAAAAATGTTCCCGACGATGATTTAAGTTCCCAAAGTCACACAACCCACCAAACTCAGCGATCGAAACCCATCCTTGAGCGATTTTACTTAGTTTTTCATTGGTTAAGTTGTATGAGATTTAAGGTATATAGTCAATATCATCTACAAATCCAAAACTGTCATAACTACACAGCTTATTTGAATACTAAAAGCGTTTTTAGCTTATAGGAAAACTAGTTATAATCTGCATCTTTTACGGGGTTTAACAAAAAAATTATTCGTATTAATATTGAATATTGTGTCTTTAAAAGTAATTGCATATAATTATATAGTTATAAGTTTCGACTGTGTGTAAGTTTACACATAAAAATTTACATTAGGTAACTCAATATTTAATTTTATTTAACCGACAAAGATGTTGATATTGTTATTTAAATTTCACTTCTGAGATATTATGTTGTATTACGATCTGCAAGTTTAATAGACATAATGAGTGTTGATAAAGTTAAAGTATATTTATTTTATAATGAGCGTTGATATTATGTTGATGTTTTATAAAATGTTTTTCTAGATAGCCTTATATAAATAAATAAAATTCATGAATCGTTGTTATAAGTACAATCGCGTATATTTATTTTATATTAAAGTAAACCGTGCTTATAATTTGATAGTTATATTCCGTTTCGATGAATTTAGCCGTATTTAAAATGTAAACTCGTGTATTATGTAGGTTATTTTAAAATGAAATAAATGAATCGCTTATTGAGCATTATATAGTAAAAAATTGATACTTATAATCTTATGTAAATTTATATATTGTTATTTAAACAAAATATACATTGTATTTTTTAAGATATAAAGTTTAAATGGTATAAAGTATAAAGGATATTTGTTTATAATCCAAAGTTATTAAAAAAACATGAAGGTTTATAATATTACACTTAATTCTATATAATTTTTAAAAAATCAACCACTAAAGTTTTATTAATTACCTCATCTTTTTTTAAGTTTTTTCTTTCACAAATTTGACACCTATATTTTTATGTGTTTTTTTATCAACCAAATTCTCCATCAAATTTATTAAAGTTTAATTAAAATCAATTTAATTTTGACTTTTTATTAACCAATCGCATCGCGTGATTTTCTTTATATGGCGAAATTGAGCTCTCCTATTGGCTAATTTTTTTTTCAATGAGAAGGGTTTTAAAAAAACCAAAATAATGTAATTCTTTTATTATATAAAAGATATATATGACACTATCATCTACAAATTTTAAAACAAAAGGATGCCATTATTTTCTAAAGTCGATATTTAACACACTTTATATGTAACTAGTAGAATGCCGTAGCGTTGCGTGACGGATAACCCGAAATAAAAATTTCGATGAATAATGTATTTTAGTTTATTATATTTTTAACAATAAATTTAGGATATCGAAATTTCGTATAGCCCGTGCCGATTCGGGCTCGAACCGATTAATGCGTGTCCGCTCGGGCCTCGCGTTGGTCGCCTGATTCGAGGCTCAAGCCCATTGGCCCGTTGCCGTTCGGGCTTGAATATTTGTATAATGTCTTTATTATTTGTAGTAGTGAAATTTAATCGCGAAATGTGTTTAATTTGGTTGTACAATATCTTGATAATTTGTATTTTTATGTAAGGGTGTTTTAATAATTGTATTAATTGTATTTATTGACCAGTTAAATAATTGACTACATTAAATATCATTAATGTGGTGTTTTGTTGTACACTATGCTTTTTGTCTTGTACGTCTGAAAATTATGTGCATTAAAGTGTTGTACACTATGTTTCTTTTCTTGTAAGTAGTAGTCATTATAGTCATTAATAACATTGACCACTTTAATAGCATTAATTTTGTAAGTCTCAAAATTACATCATGCTTATTTTGTTGTACACTATGCTTATTTTGTTGTAAATCTGAAAATTGGTTGCAACTATTGTACATTGTCTTAAATGGTTGTAATTTTTTGTGAAGGTGTTTTAATAAGCATTAATGTTGTTTGATAGAATTTTGGTCTTAAAATGACCATGGCTTTATTTTGTTGTATGATATCTTTACTTTGTTGTAATTTTAAAAGCTGGAGTACATTAAAGTGTTGTAAACCATGCTTAATTTCATCATCTTAAAATTAAGAGTGAGGTGCGCTTCAGTAGTATCTATAAACCGGTTTTAGTTATTCAAGTAGCTTTGAAAGAAATTCTAAAATTGATGACCATGTATATGGTATACATTGAATTAGTAAAACCGGCTCCATGCACCTTTTCGGTTATCCATAGTTAACCGTGTTCACCAGATTAGAGATTCCATACTTGGTTCCATGCTGAATCGTGTCCTCAGCGACTCTATATGCAGGTTAACAAAAAAAAGGTATCAGTATAGAAACGCCTTGTTTCTCAATCTACATTCAATTTGACTAAGCAACTCCAATACAAACATTACCCAAATGTAAAATTAGCTTTCGTGATGTCGTTAAATCTTCAAACACATATCCATGATGCAATAATTCCAAACATCTTATATCTATGATGTGAAAGAAGACGCACCAAAACAGAGTTTTAACAAGTAAACCGTTCGTAAAAAGTTCAAGATACTCATGCCAAATGGTTGATGGTACAAAGTAGTTATCACAGATAACAAACTTATTCAGCAACAATCACTGGTATCTTATGTCGATCAAAAGATCAAAACGATAGCGAAAATGCATGATGTATTCTTATTACATAAGAACAATAATGTATATAAACTAAACTTTAACTACAGTATGGTATAGTACTTGAGTCTGATTTGCATTGTCACTTAACAATAGTATATACAATAATTGGCATCATCTATCCCAGTAACATTAATTCTTTATAAGATAAACTTGATATAAGATGTCCCACTTTTTCATCATCCAATAATAACACTACAAACTGTATTAGGAAGATTATTAAGAATATTAGTAGGAAGCTATTTCAGTTTCCATACCAATAATGCATGAGTAAACAACATTTAGATACTTACTAGACTTTTTCAATAAAAAACAATCTTAACATTACATCCCACATAGGTCAGAGAAATGAAAGGTAGCCTGGTTATATACAATAGTGACATGGATCATACATCTTTAGAATAATATGATGTTTTGGATAATTTGTTTGATGGATATGTTTAATATACAAATTAAAATTGAACAGTCTATAAAACAAAATATCCAAAGATGTATTGTTCTTAAAGTTTTAATATTTTTTTCTTCTAACATCTTTATTGCCTTTGGATCTAACTTGTAACTACCTTATAATCTTAATCGTACTCGTTTTCAAGTAGGATGATCATGGGTTGAACCGGAACCGGTGGATCCGAGAACCTAATTTTGTGAAAAGTAGGAACCAAGAACCAACCGAACTAACCGAACCGAATAAACCGAATAACCCGATAACCGAACCGATGAACACCCCTACTTAAAACTTAAAAGTGTAATAATATACAACCATTCATGATTCAACTGACATAAGAGTATAAGACTCATGTGTGTGGGCTTGATAAAAAAATATCACCAGTCCAAGGTTCTTCTCAAAGTGTAATTTCTCTGGCCCAAAATTAAAGCAGCCCAATATCCCAAATAATTAAAATGCACAAGTTTTTCACACCAACTTAAAGCTCATAATTTAAAGGCAGTGAACGCTTTCAATAGAGCCAAATTAACCTTGCAAGTAAGCTTTTGTGTTCGTGACATGTACTTGGTTCAATGCTGAATCGTGTATTCAGCGACGCTATATGCAGGTTAACAAAACAGGAACAACAGAACCCATTCTACTATATATGTTAACCTAATCGTATTAGTATAGAAACACCTTGTTTGCCAATCTACGTTCAATTTGACCAAACAAATTCAATATAAAACATCACTCAAATGCAAAATGAGTTTTGGTGATGTCCGCAAATTTTCAAACATCTTATCACTACGATGTGAAAGAAGACTAATGGAAATAGACTGTTAACAAGTAAACCGTTCATAAAAAGTTCAAGATACTCATAACGTACCAAATGGTTGATGGTACAAAGTAGTTATTACAGAAGACGAACTTATTCAGAACAATCATTGGTAGCTTCGATGAAAGCGCTTGTTTCCGATCTACATTCAATTTGACTAACCATCTCAATACAAACATTACACGAATGTTAAATTAGCTTCGTGATGTCGTCAAATCTTGAACACACATCCATGATGCAATAATTACGTTTGAGCAAAGTTCGTAGATCTTCTTCAACCCTAAGCTCAGGAGACTCGCGGTAGGTGAAATAAGAGAACACCGTTAGCTCGTCCGGGTTTTAGTCCGAGACCAAGCTCGGCGTGAGAGTAAGTACTTGGTATAAGTGAATGATAAATAATAAGTGATAAGTAAAGTGGAGTAAGGATGGTGAGGCGTCTGTCTCGGAGTGTGTGTGTGGGAAAAAGGTCCTTCTTCATGTGTGTGAACCATTCCTTTTATACTACCTGAGATTAGCTCCACGACATATCTCTTGTGGAAGCTAAGTTGTCTTTTAGGGGAAGCATATAAGGCGCTGATGAGCACCAGGCTTGGTCCTCGGGGTCAAAGTTGTCTTCATGCTAGTTGTGGACCAGACACCTGTGCTATTCGTACATCATCGTACAATGTGTGTCAGTTGTCAGCGTACCAGTTCTGATGGAGATAATGTTCTACCTCCTGAGCAGACACATTCTCCTGAGTAAACAATGCTTCCTGAGTAGACATGCTCTCCTGAGTAGACAATGACTCCTGAGTAGACATTGCCTCCTGAGTAGACATGCCTCCTGAGTAGACAATGCCTCATGAGTAGACAGCTCTCCTGAGCAGATATTGCTCTCATGAGCAAACATTGCTATCCTGAGCAGACAATGCTCTCATGAGCGGACAACTCTCCTGAGTAAACATTGGTCTCCTGAGCAGACAGCTCACGTGAGCAGGCGGCTCATGTGAGCAGACAGCTCACCTGAGCAGACAGCTCTCATGGGCTGACTCCTCATCATAGATTGGTTTTGTCTTAGAAACATTTGGAGTTAATTGTGATTGTCTCCTCCGGAGTATCCGGAGGAGGACATACCTCATCATGTCCCCCAGTCTAGTATCAATGTATTGTCAAAGAGTTGGTACTAGACTTAAAAGAAAAAAGCTTGTCTGGTTTGGAGGCCAAAATTGCCAAAGAGTTGGTACTCTCGAGAATTCTTTCTATCTGTTCGAATGTCTCGATCAAGGATGAAAGAATTTCCTAGAATACCATTAAATTTTGAAGTTTGATACAAGAGTGGGTCACTACCATACTACTTCACCTGTCTTAAAAGACATGGCTATCCCTGTGCCTACTATGGAGGAGATAATTGCCACTTGATCTGATCACAAATTGGTTGCAAAGGCAAAGGCATCGACCAAGCGAAAATCCTCTACTAAGTCGCAAGAGCCTTCTGATGCAACCGAAAAGGGGAGGTTGACCAAGTAAGGCTCCCAAGCAGACTCTAGTGAGCCCTCGAATGAAGAAGGTGTTGATATTGATGATATACTTTTCATTCATAGTCGTACAAGTGTTCAGGGTGCAACAAGAAGAATATCGATTCGGTTGGCGATTCCCGTCCGGTAATTCATACCGTATTTTGGTGATGAATTGTACGCCATGTCTCCATAGTCAAAACTAGAGCCGAATCCACTTCCCGAAGTAATGTTCCTTATGTTGTCAATTGCGAGTCGTGTCGATATTGTGCCTCTATGTCGGAGTTCTGAGCTAATTAGAGAGGTTGCTCGTTCGTCCCAATGTTTCGTTCGGAGGCTAAGTGATTTTTCGAACACACTAATAGTTTTAGACCATGTGCCTCATCATGTCCCCCAGTCTAGTACTAACGTATTGCCAAAGAGTTGGTACTAGACTTTGGGAAAAAGGTTTGTCTGGTCGCTCGAGTCCATTCGAAAATTGACCGTACCTTCTCAAGAACACTCATATATTTTTAGAGTTATTTCTACTACACCAGAATTGTACGAAAAATAAAAGTAAAAATATATAAGAGTTCTTGTGTAACAAATAATTTATTTTGGGCTAAATGACAAGTATGTCATGCACTTGTCAAGCCCGCGTCATTTAAGCCTCGTAGGCTTTGTTTTTACCGTCGTAGTATAAATACTACTTTTATTTTTCATAATTACCCGTTCACATTTACACACAAGTGTCTTTTTTTTTTCATTATTTACTATTTCACTTGATCCATCTGTTAGACCAAACAGTAGGGTCGTCCGGAGTAGTTTCATCCGGAGTAAGCTCGTCCCTAGTGGGCCTCATCCAAAGTGTCTACCTAGCTCCACTTTTTTTTTTTTTTTTTTTTTTTTTTACATAAGTAAAAAGAGATAGCAAAAGAGTTTAATATAAACCTAGCCACTCTCCTTCAGAGGCAAGTGTCAGCTCATGGGTTAGTGCTTTTTTTTTTCTTCCTCTTTTCTTTTTGTTTGGCTCGAGGTGATTTCATCAGCATGCTCTAGTCTCGATCGGAGGTTGGGTTACTAGCGTTTCGACCGGAGTTTTTGGCTAGACCATCTTGTTGTGGAGTTGAGATCGGTGAAAGTTTTGTGACTCGTTCGAGAGGTTGTCGATCGGAGGTTTTTGGAAGAGTTGTCGTAACAGGAGGTATTTGGTTCGTCCGGAGGTTGGGAAGAGTTGGTCGAGCAACGTTTGTGACTCGTCCGAAAGTTGTATCCATCGGAGGTAATCATCTCCTCGCCATAAGAAGCATATTATGTTTTATGTAGTTGACCTCAACTAGCTTGTCACTTGACATTACTCCTTGTCACTTAGATTGGTACATGATTGTATGTGAAATATTTCACAAAGTGAGATATCATGCGGATTGCAGAATGGTCTCCATTCTTGCTCATTGAGCATTATCTAAGTCAAAGTAGGATACTTGATAACCATCCATTTATTACAACCATCCATTTATTATTTAGTATGTTGTAATAAAATATCTTTATGCCATCACGTGATAAAGATAGTTTTGCTAGGATAATAGCTCAAATAACTAATATAGTTTTGCTATTATCCAAGATAGTTCAAATAACCAAGATAGTTTTGCTAATTAGCTTACCTACGCATAGAGCTAAGGGTATACTTTGGTAATTGTGTTCCAGCTACTAGCTATGTTGAGTTTTTGGTAGTGGTAAAATATTTCACAAACATTGCATAAATAAATACTTTTCCCTTCTAGTACTACCACTCAGTGATGTAATGACGCTACATATAATTTCATAAATATGTAAGTGTTATTACAGTGGTAAGGAAATGTATTTCAATTATATAGCAAAGAACTTTTTACTAGGCCCACTGCAATGACCAACTAGAGTAGACAATACCAAAAGAGGCATGTCCTTACATAATGCATCCGTTTTTAGGATGGTGCATTCTGTGACCATATAAGCCGTGAGGAATTATTGCATGAGTTGCCAATATATTATCTCATATCCCTTGGATATGTTTTAGTTTCGACTCCCTTATGATCTTTATTTGATTTTAGAATATCGTAACTTGTACAATAAAATATAAATCAAGTAATATTGCATAGTGACACCAAGTAATTACAGCTTAGGTCGTACGCTAATTTCGAATCGTTTTTTTTGTAGGGTATACCAAAGTTTCGGTTTGAGTAAGTTGTTTCAATCGGAGGTTTAAGCTAGTGTGTCTCGACCGGAGGTGAGGAGAGGTATCTCGATCGGAGTCTGGGGAGACTTTGCCTCGATCGGAGTTTTTGGGAAATACACGTCTCGATCGTAGGTCGCCCCAAGAGTTTCAATCGTTGTATCCTTAACCCAAAGAGATTTCGTTTGGAGCTAGCATCACAAACTCGTTCGGAGCTTTTATTCACTAGTATTTACAGCTATGAGTATCTATGACTTCATGCTTGTGCCCTCTTGGGATGGTACCAAGGTAAGTGAGGAACCATATGATCAAGACACCAACATTTTACGAGTTGTTGATCGAACCACATCACCTGCTCCAGAGGGAGAAACTATCCTTGAGCCTACTATGGAGGAGATCATTGCCACCCGAGGTGACTCTGGGTGGTTGCAAAGGCTAAGAACACGGCTAAGCAAAAAGCCTCTACTCACCGGAGGTAACTACCGATGCAACCAAAACAAAGGAAAGGTGGCCAACAAGAACTCCGGGGTAGGTCAAGTGAACAAAATGTTGAAAATGAGAATGATAAAGGCAAAGGCGATGAGAATTTAGATGATCATTGATTGAGTGTTGATTCGATGCTTACTTTGACGATAGCATGTTGAGAGCGATCAAGAAAATACCGGAGGACTAACAAGACCAAACTCGTAAATGTAATCCATCTCAAGTCTATTGATCGGGGACACGGCGAAGGTGAGTGCTTCTCCCATTATTCCTCTAGACCAAGCATCTTTTGATCCCGACCACACCGAATCCTCCATGACTCGAATAATATCACTAATGTACCTTTCTATGGAGTTCAAGGTATTTCCTGATTGTCCTTTTTACTTTAGTCAATATTTCTACTTCATGTTTTCCTAAGTCTCTTTTAGGTAACGAAACAACCACTCAACCTCAAGATCTTGAGATGGATATGCAACATTAGAGTGTGGGAGAGAGGACTCACCTCAGCGACCACTCACGGTCATGGTATTGATATAGGTGCTCACTCGGGGTGTCGGAAAAATTTTCATCGGCATGACACCAATGAAGACATGCATCATCCCGATATTGCTTGAGGTGAGAATTTTGATGGTGTTAGGTCGATAAAGATGAACTCACCGACAAAGATGATAATGAGAACACGGGTTTTAATATCATGCCAAAGTAGGAGATACCGCTAGAGATACAATTTACAAGGAGCTTTTTCCTCCGCTCTGGTCCCCACATCATGCCATATCCTTATGATGCGGTTTAGCGACAATCCTCCCAAATATATGAGGATGAGTGGGATAAAGCTCATGTTGTAAAATGTGGACTTTTGAATAAAAACTCTTCAAGGATCCAAAGTTATGAAAGGCTATCAATGATCGAGTACTTACACCGACATGTATAAAGAAGAAACTAATTTACGATCCAAGAGCTCTCTCGGGAGTTTGATGTTCGATTTCTAATAAGTAGTTAGTTTAGTTTCTAACTTATCACTTTTTTTTTTGGTGAAAGAGTACGCGGTGTCGGAGGACCTTTCAAGGTTACTCCAAGCTTGGGTATATCGATCGTGAAGTGCTCAGCGGACCTGTGGTCATACCCCTATCCCAAGCCCTCATGTTTTTTATTGGAACATTAGTTTATTTTGTATAGTTCCAGTCATTATAAGGCTGCTGGGCTACATGCGCAAGCATACCCCAACATCTAGATAAATACACACTACAACATATACCGATGCAATGCCGAAAGTTTTTTACCCAGTGCCTACCGATGCGTTCGGTGTTCGTGTGATTTAATCAGTGCAATGAACCAACTTGTGTGCCAAACATCGCATGTACTATACAAGTACCTGCTGATGTGCACTAACTACAATCATATCTTGTAAAGTTATAACACCAAATACATTTGCTCCAATGTTCGAGTATAACACTTAGATCAACATCTTTGTGTTACCTTTCTATATTGGTATAACGTCTTCTTATGTGCAACGATCTTGACATAGCACTTTACAATGGTGCTTTCAACACTTGGATCAATACCCTTGTTCTACCTTCTCCATCCGGTGTATCTACTTATCGAGAGTAATTATTAGAGCTAAATAGAGGTTGACCAACCAAAGGTTATACCATCACTCCGGAGGAGACATTGTTCCTCTACACCATATGAGATTATGAGCCGACTCGACATGTCGCTTAGTCAAGATTATTCCATCACACGGAGGAGACATTGTTCATCTACTCCGGTGGAGACTATGAGCCAACTTGACATGTCGCTCAACCAAAGATCATACCAACACTCTAGAGGAGATATTGTTCCTCTACTCAGGAGAAGATCATGAGCTGGCTAGATAGGTTTCTTAACCAGAGATTATGTCATCACTTCGAAGGAGACATTGTTCCTTTACCCTAGAGGAAACTATGAGCTGACCTGATATGTCACTCAACCAATGAGCATATCAACACTCTAGAGGAGATATTGTTCCTCTACTCAGGAGGATATCATGAGTTGACTAGATAGGTTGGTTAACCAAAGATTATGTCATCACTCTAAAGGAGATATTGTTCATTTACCTTAGTGGAGACTATGAGCTGACCTGATATGTCGCTCAACCAATGATCATACCGGAGGAGTTGTTTCACCACTTCGGAGGAGACCATGAGCTAACCTGATTGGTTACTCAACCAAAGTTTATAGCATCACTCCGAAGGAGACATTGTTCCTCTACTTCGGAGGAGACGATGAGCTAACCGGATTGCTTACTCAACCGAATTTTATAACATCACTCCAAAGGAGACATTGTTCCTTTACTTCGGAGGAGACCATGAGTCATCCGGATAAGTTGTTCAACCAAAGATTGCATCATTACTCCGGAGGAGACATTGTTCTTCTACTCTGAGGAGGTTATGAGCAAGTTACTAATCGTTACATTCATTATTTTACCATCACTCCGGAGGAGTTGTTTCACCACTTCGAAGAGGCTACGGGCTAGTTGAAGTTTTAGCCAGATCAAAGATTGCACCATCAGATGTCAATCCCCTATGTAGATCATCACAAGCTCATAAACTAAGTCAAGATGGTTCATCCTTAAGATGTTTAGGAGGCGTCCCTCCACGGGCGCCGCCTGCTTGTGATGTATCATGGACCTAAGTCCTTTGAGTTGCTTAACTTGCCAACTCAGGAATGTAGTTATAGTGTGTGTACATTCCGCTACCGATGTAGCTAGTCATCCGGTAGCCTATACGCGAAAGGAAGGTGGGTGTTCCGGCCTTCTGCTGGAGTCAATTAGCAAAGGTTGCTCGGCTAACCACCGATGGTACACGTTCACCATGGGAACACATTAGTAGGAGTTACCCTTTTACATTCGGAGTAGCGAGCCATCCGATGTTATTTGATTGTTTCTTGATAACAAGTCCAATCACATAACCTAGGCAAAGGTTGTTTTAGCTACTCGCTTCCTCCCATTATTTATGACATAAAGGCAATAGTCTTTAGCGGGGCATAGTTGGAGATCCCAACCTAGAAAAGAAGTGAATAGCCTCTATCTCCTCTTCTAGGAGGTTCCAATGCCTCGGCTATAGTAGGACTACTCCGACGAGGAAGCACATAGCTCTCATTCATGACACCCAAAGGATGAGTCTACTCATATTACTCCCGATGAGCGCACAACCGAGGATGCTCAAGAGATTAGAGCTATTATTAATGACTCAAAACTACACCTGGGGGAAAGTTATAGAGCTCAGGATCAGAGTTTTTGGGGTGTAAGGAAATATAACTCCTTCGGATTCGATACATGCAGTAAGGAATTAGCTTAAAGTTAAGGTTCTAACATTCAGGTGCTAATGCTCAATAGGCAATTATGAACTTTCTCCCAGATAGTGGGATAATACTTTATGTCAATGACCTTAGGATGGTTCCGAAGAGACACTGGCTCAGAGGCCTATCGCGTAATGGAGTATTCAGTGCATACTTTTATGCCTTTGAATACTAGCTCTTTACGGATCATACCCCTAAAGATGGGTATTCAACCACCCATATGTCAATCTATTTCACATGAACATTTATATCTAGAGTGTAGCTCAAGGTGCAATTTCAAGTCAAGCCTAGTGACTTGACTTGTGGGGGAGACACTCCTCCCGAGGAGACACTCCTCCCGAGGAGACACTTCTAATCCACCGATGACATCATCTTCCGAATGGTGTAACCTATACATGCTCCTAAAAAGCCTAACAGGTGCAACTTCATGCATAACGTGTGTTTTAGGCACGCGGTCCGATATATACTCCAGATATGGTAATATGCATCGTTTACAAGAGGTTAAGGCAAGATTAACGATTCGCTACCAACAACTCTACTTATGTGCTTTTTAACTCCATGGCAATTTTAGAACGCGTAAAGACAAAGAGTTCAAGCACTTACAAGTGTCCGCGAGCGATATGTGGGATAGAACTAGTGGGTACGAGGAAAATGGTGCTTCACATGACCTTAATCCATAGGAGGAGTATCCTCTGACCTCCACGGATTGACTAACTTGAGACTCCTCCAGTCTAGCACCTCATGACCCTCCGCACGAGAGTCTGCGAGAGGGTTGCTTTCTCCTTGCCCATATTGTCAAGTTCCTTGACCATGATCCTTAACACCTCAAAGTTTTGCTTCACGAATGGTGAAGAAGGTCCTTCATGAACTGGTCCGACGGGAACGGAGGTTCCTCATGGAGGAGTCCTCCTAGTCCCTTGTATCTCGGTGTTCAAGTTTTACCCTTCCTCCAGATGAGAATCCCTAATACAACCGTCCATTGCTTAGAACTTAGTAGATTGGTATAAGGGTCCCACGGATGGCGCCAATGTTTGAGCAAATGTTCGTAGATGCTCTTCAACCCTAAGCTTCAGGAGACTCCACGGTAGCTCCTTCTTCTTGTAGGCTAAAATAAGAGAGAACACCGTTAGCTCGCCCCGGGTTTTTAGTCCGAGACCAAGCTCCGGCGTGAAAGTAAGTACTTGGTATAAGTGAATGATAAATAATAAGTCATAAGTAAGGAGGAGTAAGAATGGTGAGAGGTCTGTCTCAGAGTGTGTGTGTGGGAAAAAGGTCCTCGTTCATGTGTGTGAACCATTCCTTTTATACTACCTGAGATTAGCTCCACGACATATCTCTTGTGGAAGCTAAGTTGTCTTTTAGGGGAAGCACATATATACCGATGAGCACCGAGCTTGGTCCTCGGGGTCAAAGTTGTCTTCATGCTAGTTGTGGACCGACACACTGCTATTCGTACATCATCGTACAATGTGTGTCGGTTGTCGTGCATCAGTTCGATGGAGATAATGTTCTACCTCCTGGGCAGACACATTCTCCTGAGTAAACAATGCTTCCTGAGTAGACATGCTCTCCTGAGTAGACAATGACTCCTGAGTAAACATTGCCTCCTGAGTAGACATGCCTCCTGAGTAGACAATGCCTCATGAGTAGACAGCTCTCCTGAGCAGATATTGCTCTCATGAGCAAACATTGCTATCCTGAGCAGACAATGCTCTCATGAGCGGACAACTCTCCTGAGTAAACATTGTTCTCGAGCGGGCGAGGCGGCTCACGTGAGCGGACAGCTCACGTGAGCGGCTCTCATGCGGCTCATCATAGATTGGAAATGTCTTAGAAACATTTGGAGTTAATTGTGATTGTCTCCCCGAGTATCCGGAGCAGGACTCTCATGGGTCGACATCTCATCATAGATTGGTTTTGTCTTAGAAACATTTGGAGTTAATTGTGATTGTCTCATTCTCCGAGTATCCGTTTGAGGAGGACATACCTCATCATATCCTAATCTATGCTCCTTCTCCATTCTTTCTTGCTGCAGACCTGCAGTCGACATAAATAATTCACAAGTTACTGCATCAAACAAAATCCAATGCTATCATCATTATTTATCACATGTATCGGATTCTAATTCGAAGTAGGTACTTAAAGGTGGCTTATGTAATGGGTCATAATGGGTATAGATTTTTTTAGAAAACTAGTTTTTTGGCAGCAATCGAAATGGCCCATTGACCCAAATCACATACTTGGTTCAAATTTGGGAATCTATTATAAAGTGTTGGTACAATACGAATAGTATGTTATTTCAATAATAATACAAGTTTTTGAATAAAATCACTTAGATGTTTAATCCATTAAATACACTTGAGGAAGTTTTTCGGCCCATCTGCCCTGTTTTCTTTTATGCTACCTCTTATATTTATACCCAGTGGCGGGTGATGCATAAGAGATGCAGTAAAACATAAACCAAATCATCCCAGACATAAGTAGATTGGTCGAGATTGCCACCTCTAGCAATACATGAGACTTTAAGTTTGAACATATACAATCCGTTTTATCACTTGCAGTATTTTGTTAGCATACTTAATGTGTTCCTCTAATGTTTCTAGAAAATCAGAATCTTAAGGCTGAGAAACAAGCTCTTTTGACTTCATTACCCACTAGTGAGTCATGACTTATAATAAACAGAAAGTAGTGTTTGGTTTGTATATCTATTACAAAAACCATTCAGTACATGTAGATGTAAATGAAGCCAATGTTAGAACCACCTTGTAATGTCCACTCACTGAGATGCTTAAAAAAACCGAACACGTTGGCTGAAAAGTGAAAACAATTAAATGGCCATATCCTTCGTACAACCATCATAACCTATATTTTCACATTCATTAGCGATGCATGATTCACATTTCATATACCGAAAACCGTATGCATGCCAATGAACACATAATTCTACTAAAAAGGTAGATTCATGCTAGATTCTTGCCCCCAATCCCTACCATTCTTGCAATGTCAAGTTCGACTTTTGTAGTTGCATACATGTATACGAAAGACGAACTCAAAACAAAAGCTAAGTATATACTTCATCCTACCTATTAGTATTCAGGTGGCACTTGATTTGCAGTCGCAAGTCACTATGGTACGAGTTTACTAGCAGAGTGGACAAAGGAATTATATAACTCGCGTTTGTCTGAACACAGCGTATCATTTCCATTCCCTTTTCTAAATCATCGATCTTAGATTTTGCTATTTTAGTTTGATATTTAATAAGGAGACAATTTAGAATACATTTTAGACTATTTGTGCTCCATCCATTTTATCGGAGCTGAAAAAAGAATGAAACTTTCAGACTGTAGACTACATTCTTAACACTTTCAAAACATGATCAATATATGAACTGATATCTTCTTAATACAGAAGTTATGTGTCGATCAAAGGATCAAATAACTGTTTAAGGGAAAATTCTTAACTGTATTCCACACAATGACACATGATTTGAACGATAGCGAAAATGCATAATGTATCCTCATCACATAAGAACAATAATGTATATAAAGTAGCGTGTCTTCTTTTTGTTAGAAACCAACTTTAACTACAGTATGGTTTAGTACTTTAGTCTATTATTTGCATTGTCGCTCCATGATTCGTAAAAAAATATCAAAATTTAGTGTAAATTTTTTTTTGGGACCATTTTAGTAAAGTGCACCCCCTCACAAAAATAAATTGCCCCCACCTTGAAGCCAGACAATGCAAAAACCCCTCACCTTGAAGCGTAAAAACCTTATATCTTTATCTTTATTTTTGTGTGCACAACGACTTTTGTAAAAAAAATAAAAAAAAAAAAATTTTGCCCCCCGTCCTCAACTTTCTTGGATCCGCCACTAAGTATATCCATTAATTGGAATTATTTATATATCACTATAAGTTGAATTATATCCCACATAGGTTAGTGAAATGAAAGATAAGTTGGTTATATATAACAATGCAGAGTAAAACCATTTTTAGTTGCTGGAAATTGATTTGGTCTATTAAGATGACCCACTTTTTCATCATCCAATAATATCATTAGTCATTACAAAATGTATTAGGAAGACTAGCAAGATCTTCATGACGGTGGCGCCGATAAATATAATTATATGTGTTTCTTACCCGTTTAGTGAATTCGTTTCACAACACTTGAATTTATATGTGTTAGTTGTAAGTGTTTGTTTGGGTTACCGTAACTTTCCGTAGCTTTCATGACATCATTATTCCGCGATATAGAAATACCTTCGCAATCTCTTACGCATCAAACACTACCCCAAAAGTATATGATTTTGATTAATCAAGATTATATTCATTGAAATAAATGAAATAAAGGTTAAAGTTGTAAAATTTAAATTAAAATAAAATAAACCCATTAAAAATATAGAAACTAAAACTAATAAAATATATCAAAATGTATGTTGAATTAAAGAGCATAAAATTTTAGAAAATATGGTGAAATTAGATTATAAAAAATAAGTAGATAAAAGATATTTTAATTTAAATATAAAGATGAATTTTAGTTGAGAAATACATATCATTTTATAATTAATTTCTTTATCTTAATTTTTAGTGGTTAGGAGTTAGGTTTGGAGTTTGTTAGAAGTTGAGAGCAGAAGTTTGTTAAGGTGACGCCATCTCGCGATTGAAGCTCCTTATCTTAATTTTGGTTAGAAAACTCTTTCCATAATAAGCAAATAAAAAGTCGAATTTTAAGCCTTCTAATTTTAGAAAGCGCCTAAACGTATTATAAAATAGTATAGATATAGATTAGTAGGAAGCTAAATCATTGCATGAGTAAACAACCTTTAGATACTGCTAGTAAATTTTTAGAATAAGTAACCATTTTAACATTACATCCCACATAGGTCAGAGAAATGAAAGGTAACCAGGTTATATATGAGAGTGCACATGGAACATACATGTTTAGAATAATATGATATTTTGAGCAAGGTTTTAAAAACCGGTTTTTTAGTCGACCGGTCGAAGTCACGGGCACCGGTTCGACCGGTTCAACCGGTTCGACCGCCGGTCAACCGGTTTTCATTTTTATTATTTTATTTTTTCCGACCGGGTCAATCGGTTTGATCACGGGTCAACCGGTTCGACCGCCGGGTCTAACCGGTCAACCGGTTTCATAAAAAATTTTGAAAAATATAAAAATATTTAAAAAAACGAAACCCGGCGGGTTTCATGACCCGGTTGACCCGGTCACTCAAAACCCAATGGTCTAACCGGTTGACCGGTTTAGAAAACCGGGTTTTGACCGTTTTAGTGCCGGTGCGGTCCGACCGGTTGAACCGGCCGGTCGACCCGGTTTGAAAACATTGATTTTGAGATAGATTGTTGTTTCAGATAGTCAATATACAAATTAATATTGAGCATCTGAACACAAAGTATCTAAAGATGTATTTGTTCTTAAATTTTTAACATTTTTTTCTTCTAACATCTTTATTGCCTTTGGATCTAACTAGTAACTACCTTATAACCTTAATCTTAATCGTACTCGTTTTCAAGAGAAAACTTGTGTTCTTCAATGGAATATCAAACACAAATTAACATTGCCATCTTAAACAGTGAGAAAAACTCTCTGAATCTTCTCTTAGTGTAATGAAATAATTATTTGTTTTCACTGTTAAAACTATTGGAATAAAAATGTTCCCGACGATGATTTAAGTCCCAAAACTATGTACTTGTTACTTAAGAGGTTAATGTTGGTCCCAAAAGTCGGACAACCACCAAACTTAGTGATTGAAACCCATCCTTGAGTGATTTCACTTAGTTTTACGTTGGTTAAGTTGTATGAGATTTAAGGTATATATAGTCAATATCATCTGCAAGTCCAAAACTGTCTTTACTACACAACTTATTTGAAAACTAAAAGCGTTTTTAGCTTATAGGAAAAAACATATAGACACTGTTATCTACACATTTTAAAACAAAAGGATGCCATTATGTTCTAAAGCTGATATTTAACACACTTTATATGTATACAAACCGGTATTAGTTATTCAAGTAGCTTTGAAATAAAATTCTAAAATTGTTCTATAAGGACCATGTATATAGTGTCATTGAAATACATTGAATTAGTAAAACTTGTTCAAAATAAAAAAATTAGCAAGTAAACTTTTGTGTATGTGAGATATACTTGGTTCCACGCTGAATCGTGTATTCATCGACACTATATACAGGTTAACAAAACAGTAACGACAGAATCGTTTCTGGTATATATATTAACGGATTAACCTAACCGTATTAGTCTAGAAACGCCTTGTTTCCCAATGTACATTCAATTTGGCCAAACAACTTCAAAATAAACATCACTCAAATGATTTTGAATGCAAAATCAGTTTTTGTGATGTCTGCAAATTTTCAAACATCTTATCGCTATGATGTGAAAGAAGATTAATGGAAACAGACTTGTAACAAGCAAACTGTTCATAAAAAGTTCAAGATACTCGTAACGTTCCAATGGTTGATGGTACAAAGTAGTTATTACAGACGACAAACTTATTCAACAACAATCATTGGTATCTTCTTAATACAGAAGTTACATGTCAATCAAAGGGTGTATTCCACACAATGACACATGATTTGAACGATATCGAAAAATGCATAATGTATACTTATCACATAAACACAGTAAATTTATATAAACTTGTATCTTCGTTAGTTCTTTTTGTTAGAAACTAGTAACTTTAACTACAGTTTCGTTTAGTACTTTAGTCTATAAGTTGCATTGTCACTTAACAATAGTTGGCATCATCTATCCAAGTAACATTAGTTCTTTTAAAGATAATTTTGATATAAGATGACCCACTTTTTCATCATCCAATATAATCATTTCAAATTGAATTAGGAATATTAGTAGGAAGCTAAATTATTTTTCATACTAAAAATGCATGAGCAAACAACATTTAGATACTTGCTAGATTTTTTCAGTAAATAACCATCTTAGTATTACATCCCACATAGTTTAGAGAAATGAAAGGTAGCCTGGTTATAAACAATAGTGCACATGGATCATACGTGTTTAGAATAATATGATGTTTCGGATATCTAGTTTGTTAGGCTAGTTCAATATATAATTCAAAATTGAACATCCTTTCAGATGGGTATTCGAAAATGTATGTGTTCTTAAATTTTTAACATTTTTTTCTTCTACATCTTTATTGCCTTTGGATCTAACTACTAACTACCTTATAATCTTAATCTTAATCACACTCGTTTTCAAGAGAAGAATTTGTGTTATTCATTGATATATCAAACACGAATTAACATTACCATTTTAAACGGTAAGGAAAACTCTTAATCTTCTCTCAGTGTAATGAAAATTTTATATATTTTAAAACTCTTATCAAATAAAAATGTCCCTGACATGATTTAAGATCCAAAACTATGTACATGTTTCTTAACAGGTTAATGTTGGTCCCAAAGTCGGACAACCTACCAAACTCAACGATCGAAACTCATCCTTGAGCGATTTCACTTAGTTTTACGTGGTTAAGTTGTATGAGATTTAAGGTATATAGACAATATCATCTACAAATCCAAAATTGTCGCAACTACACAACTTATTTGAGTTCTAAAAGCGTTTTAACACACTTCATATGCATACAAACCGGTATTAGTTATTTAAGTGGCTTTGAAAGAAAATTCTAAAATTGATCTATAAGGACCATGTATATGGTATACATTGAATTAGTAAAACCGGCTTCGTGCACCCTTTTCCGTTATCCATTGTTAACCGTGTTTACCACATTAGAGATTCCATACTTGGTTCCATGCTGAATCATGTCTTCAACGACACTATATGCACGTTAACAAAAAAACCGTCAGTATAGAAACGCCTTGTTTCTCAATCTACAATTTGACTAACCATCTCCAATACAAACATTACTCAAACGTAAAAATAGCTTTCGTGATGTCGTCAAATCTTCACACACATATCCATGATGCAATAATTCCAAACATCTTATCGCTATGATGTGAAAGAAGACGTACAAAGTAGATATTACAGACGACAGACTTATTCAACAACAATCATTGGTATCTTCTTAATACAGAAGTTACATGTCGATCAAAGGATCAAACAACCGTTTGAGGGAAAATCTTAACTGTATTGCACACAATGACACATGAACTGAACGACTGCATAAATTAAGCAATTGGGTCTCGTTCTTTGTTTTCTTGTAGTAGTTGTTCCCTCACTCTCCTAATCTCTGCTTCCTTTTCCATTCTTTCTTGCTGCAGTCAACACAGACAATTCACACATCAGTGCGTCAAACAAATACCAATCCATATAATCATTCTTATATCATGTGTATCAATAAATTCATCTGATTTGAAAGGTAAATAAAGGTGGAAAAATGGGACGGTAAAGTGATTTAGGTAATGGGTCATAGCAAGTTTGGGTCGATACAGCTAAGTTTTAGTATAAGTCGATACAGCTAGGTAATGGGTCAGAAGCAATGACTTATTCTAGCAAATAGTAGTGCCTGTGGTTCTAGTAATATTTATCACAAAAAGCTAGGTAATGGGTCAGAAGCAATGACTTATTCTAGCAAGTTTGGGTCGATACATGTATATGTAAACGAAGACAATGTTAGGACGACTTTATAATGTCTACTCACTGAAATGCTTAAGAAACCGAAAACATGATAGAAAAAGAGGTTAGATGGCCCTTATCGTTTGTACAACCATTATAATCAATATTTTCACATTCATTAGTGATGCATGATTCACATTTCATATACTGCAAACTGTATAAATGCCTATGAACACATGATTCTCATTAGAAAGGATTACCGATATCAATATATGGCAACATAGCTCTTATTTTTATTGACTTTATTCGACTCGGTGATTCAACATGTCAAGCTCTGGTTTTGTACTTGTACATAAGTATCCAGCGAAACAGACGACGAACAGACACAAGAACTAACTATTAATATCCTACCAAGATCTATTGGGCATAGTTAAATTTGCAGGTGCAAATCACTATGGTACGAGTTTACTAGCCGGAACATTATCAAATTCCCTCTCCTTAACCATCAACCCAAACATTATCAAATTTACTATTATACTGCTTGTAAGTAGCTAAATTTTAGTTTGTAGTTGAAATAGGAGGCACATTAGTATACATTTCCAACTGATTGTGCTCCAATCCACTGTACTGGAGAAGAAAAAAGGAATAGAACCAACAAACCGAGCACCAATTTCAAACCTTACTCCGTCATCCAAACACCGAAGCTCCACAGTCAATTACTACTATCGGTATTCAGCAATTTGACAAGCTCTCGTCTAATAGAATTATATCACTACCTTTCTAGCTAATCTACAACTAAGGGGGTTGTTTGACATTGCAATATAGAATTGATTCCAATCATATATAATCAACAGCAGCAATATATTAGTCTACAAAATACTGTAATGTTTTTGCACGCCCTTATTCAGCTCGAAGTTATGCTAATCAGATAATCAACTGCTTAAATGTGTGACAAATTCTGATTATTTAAGGCAATTTAAGGATGCTTGAGATTGCTTATTTCTTCTGATTATCAGCTAACTTTAAGCACATAAGAAGTATCAGGTGTTTGATAAATCAAATCGCTTCTGCTTATTTGTGGTAAAATATTGATTGAAAAAGAGGTTAGATGGCCTTATCATTCGTACAACCATTATAACCAATATTTTTCACATTCATTAGCAACGAATGTTTCGAATTTAATATACTGAAAAAACCGTACGCATGCCAATGAACACATGATTTTATGAAAATAGACAAATTCATGATATGTTCCTTGCCCCCTGCCCTGCTTTACCGCTATCGATAAGCCAACAGAGCTCTTGCAATGTGAAGTTCGACTTTTACATTTGTACACATGTATCCAGAGAAACAAGGACAAACTCTAAGTTTTATCTACTTAAAACCTCAAAACAAAATCTAATTATTTATTTCGTCCTACCTAAATCTATTCAGCAATTATCACTGTGGTACGAATTTAACAGCGGGGTGGAACAAACTTCTGTAAAACTCATCCCTTAAACCAGAACGTTCTATCATTAGTTCACCATTTCTCGTTCCTTACACCCTCTCAGTCTTATCAAATTTACTAACATACTGCTTGCTAATACCTTGATATTTTAGTTTGATGTTTGAAAAGGATACAAATTAGTATACATTCTGAACTAGATGTTTGTGCTCCATCCATTGTATTAGACTACACTCTTACCACTTTCAATCCATGATCAATACATTCAAAAAACAAAAGATCCATAGTCGACCGTAACTATTGATATTCAGCAATCAGGACTTATGAACTGATTTTGATTGTACTAAAACTAACTTACATATTGCTTGCTAGTACCCTAGATTCTGGTTTCATGTTTGAATAGGAGACACGTTAGTATACATTATGAACTGAATGTGCTCCATCAATTGCACCGGAGAGAAAAAAAGATTAAATGGTTGTTTGTTTCGGCTTATGGCTTATTTGATTTTGGGCTTATGTTTTAACAAGTTCACTTTTTATGGCTTCTTTTGGAACTTTCCGGCTTATTAAGCTTATTATAACATAAAAAACTTATATAAGCCGAAAAGTTTCAAAAAAAGCCACAAAATGTGAGCTTATGAAAGATAATTCCAAAACCAAATAAGCCATAAGCCGAAACAACACCCCCTAAAACTAGAAACTGTCAACTACATTCTCAATTCTTAATCAGCAATATAAAACTGAAGCTTGATAGTCATTCGGAAGTATCTATATTCAGCAAAAATCATACATCTGAACTGAAACATATGACTTTTTTCTAGCTAGTCTAAAGCTACGGGGTGTGTGGCATTGCTATCTGAAAGCGATTCCAAGCAGATAAATCTAATTAATTAGGGGGCGTTTGTTTCAGCTTATATAGCTGGTTTATGGCTTATTTGGTTGCTTATTTGGTTTTGGGCTTATGTTTCATAAGCTCACTTATTTTGAAACTTTTCGGCTTACATAATCCAAAAAGTTTCAAAATAATAAGCCACAAAAAGTGAGCTAATAAAACATAAGCCAAAAACCAAATAAGCCATAAGCCGAAACAAACACCCCCTTATGGGTTGTTTGGATCAGCTTATTTAGCCGGCTTATGGGCTTATTTGATTTTGGAAAAGCCGATAAGCTCACTTATTGAAGCTTATGACCTTATTCACCTTATTGGCTTAAGCCAATAAGCTAAAGATAATAATAAGCTTTATAAAGTGAGCTTATGGGGTTTTCCAAAATCAAATAAGCCCATAAGGCGGCTAAATAAGCTAATCCAAACGCCCTATTAACTTATACTAATAAAGTCACGCAGATAAGTATTCATTTTACGCGTCGAAACTAGATCAATTTTAATATGAAAATCATTGTTATTCATATCTAGTCAAGAACCGGCCAAGACCCAGTTGGACCCAGCTATATCCGGCCAAGACCCGGTTGATCCGGATATATCCGGGTCTCCGGGTCAACCGGGTCTTGGCCGGATATATAGTAAGTATTCCTAAAAGTGCTTATTTGAAAGCTACTTAACTGGGTCAACCGGGTCTTGGCCGGATATATAGCAGATTATTAAAGTAGCTAAAATCCCAAACACCCACTTATAAATAAATTATTACTTTTTCGTCTTGATGAAGAGCGATCCAAACATGAACTTTATCCATTGACTGCCAGAAAATGAAAGCGCCTAATGACATCCCGAAAAACGTCGTCATGTTCACCATCTTTTAAGTATTTCTTCTCAATTGGATCGAATTGGGTTTTGTAAAGATTTGGGGTTTTTAGACCTACTTTACGTTTTTCGGGATGTCGTATACGGTAAATGTAAATGTTGAAATGTTGAAAAATAGTCAAACTATTAGCATATTTCAAATATTGAAATTAAGCTATACATTTAGAAGGTAGAGAATTTTAATTCAATTCTTATTTTGGTGTTCTAATGAACAAATCTCACCATCTATCTAGTTTAAGGATTAATCTAAGGGCGTTTGGTTTGTAGATGGGTTTAGGATTTGATTTAGATTAGGATTAGGATTAGGTTTTGAGATAGGGTTAAAGAGATAAAACTAAATTATTATTTTAAAATATATATATATTAATGTTTATTTTATAATTAAATATATAATTTTAAATTGTCAGATATAAAATTGCAAACCAAAATAGAAGAATGAGTGGCTCATAATCAAAAGGGACCCACACTTTTATTAAAACTCTCAAATCCTGATGAATGGGGTGACTTTTGCGTATCCCCTTATTTTTGGCTACGCTGACAAAATCCAAACCCACTACCTGATAACAAACAATGTTTTTTTACTTTGGCTTTAATCCAAAATCCCAAAACCCACCAAGCAAACTGACCATAAGATTTAATACTTAAACCCGTCCATGTTTTTTTTTTATCTTTTGTCTTCCTTTTTATTCACCTTTTTTATTTCATTTTTTTGTTAATTCCGTTTTTATAAATGAGCAGCTTTTTTTTTTTTTTTTTTTATTCGCGTTATTCGCGTTTTTATTAGTGTTTTTCCGCTTTCATACGTTTTCATCTGTTTCGTCCGCTTTTCAACGTTTTCCTTCATTTTCTTACGTTTCGTCCGTTTTATACGTTTTCATCGTTTTCCGCCGTTTTACGTTTTCGTGTTTTTCGTCCGTTTTATACGTTTTCGTCCGCTTCCAACGTTTTCCTCCATTTTCTTACGCCGCCGCCACCGCTTTCATCGTTTCATCCATTTTCATACGTTTTCGTCCGTTTTTATGTTTTCATGTTTTCGTCATTTTATACGTTTCGTCTGCTTTTATACGTTTTAATCCGTTTTCATAGGTTTGTATACGATTTCGTCCGGTTTTATATTTTCTTCCATTTTAGACGCCGCCCGCTTTCTTACGTTTCGTTCATTTTCGTTCGATTTCATACGTTTTCGTCTGCTTTTTAGGCTTTCATGTATTTTCGTCCGTTTTAGATGTTTTGTCTCTATTTTATGTTTTCATGTATTTTCGTCCGTTTTTACGTTTCTTTCATTTTAGACGTTTCGCCGCTTTCGAACGTTCTCGTCCGTTTTATATGTTTTCATACGTTTTCATCCGTTTTATAAGTTTTGTCCATTTTCGACGTTTTTGTCCATTTATGACGTTTTGTCGGTTTTCATACATTCTTATACGTTTTCATTCATTTTATACGTTTTTGTCCGTTTTCGACGTTTTCATTTTGATATTTGTAAGTGACACTTATTTATCTCTTGTGATATAACACCGTAAGAAAGATGAAGAGTATTACATTCTTTATCATGTATGTGTTATCAGTTGGGATAATCAACTAAGAATGTGATGATTTTGATGATTGGGGTTATTTGTGTTTTGAAAATACTTAGGAAGATTTTGTGTTTTATGATATTATAAAATATTAGAAAAGTTTTCAAGCGAAAACAAGAGATGTTATGATACTTTTGTTAGACTTGTGGTGGATTTTTCTATTTAATAGATACATTGTGCATGTTCGATAGGTTTTATCGCGGGATTTGAAAATATCTATGGTTGAATCACCAAACTAAAAGCTATGGTGGAAGAAAGCACACATCTTTATAAACAAGCGAGGAAGCTCAAACGCGCGTGATATGACACATGATATCGCGGTGATATCACATCACTTGTAATATCACATGATATCACACGTAATATCATGTGTGATAACACGGTGATATCACATGTGATATCATGTGTGATATCACCGTGGTAGTATGTGTGATATCATAGTTTATATCACTTGTGATATCACCGGTGATATCGCATGATATCATGTGATATCAAAAGCGGTGATATCACGGTGTTTGAGCTTGCTAAGTTTGTTGTGCTTTCTTCAACCATGGCTTCTTTAGTTTATTGATTCAACGATAGATAGTTTTAAATCCTCTATAAACCCATCGAAACATGCACAATGTATCTATTAAAAAAATGCCACCACAAGTCTAACCAAAGTATCATAACATCTCTTGTTTTCACTTAAACACCTTTTTAATATTTCATATTATCATAAAACACAAAAATCTTCCTAAATATTTTCAAAACACAAATAAAAAATGAATGAATCATCACAATGATATAATAAGTGATGTATATTATTATTTCTTTCATATATACTTGGTAAAATACTAAATTCTTATCACATTTGGTAAGAATGTAATATTTCACATTCTTAGTTGAGTATCAAAATTGATAACACATACATGATGAAGAATGTAATACTCTTCATCTTCCTTACAATGTTATATCATGAGAGATAATAAGTGCCACTTAAAAATATCAAAATGAATAAAATGAAGCAAACTATGAAAATAGAGATTTGAAATATTCTCAAATTCAAACAAGTGTTGCATTAAATTAACATTTTTGAACAAAATAAGAATTCACCTAAAGAGACTTTAACCATTTTATTTCTACTAAGAGTATAATATCACAAGTGATAGATAACACTGGTTGCATTAAAAAAAATATCGCTTGTCAATTGCGATGAAAGGTACAAAACTATCATGTAATCGAAAATTATAAAATATTAGAAAACACATAGGTGATAATATATAAAAATATCTGAGCAATGAAATATCTCAAGTGATATTAAAGGTTAAAAACATGCTTGTTTGTTTATGAAATATTACTAGTGATATTAGACATTAACCTTTTTTTTTTAAATATCACAATTGATATTAGACATGTAATATAATAGAGTTTAATACTAAGCATGAAAGCGTATGAAAATAGGCGAAAGCGTATAAAAAAAAAACAAAAACGGACTAAAACGTATGAAAACGACGAAACGTCTCAAAACGGAAAAATGTATTAAAATGAATGAAAAGCGTATAAAACGTCTTAAACGGACGAAAATGTATAAAACGGACAAAACGTATGAAAACGGACGAAACGTCGAAAATGCAGAAAGCGTCTAAAATGGACGAAACGTAAAAACGGACGAAACGTATATAAACCTATGAAACCGATGAAAACGTATAGAAGTGGACGAAACGGCCGAAAGCGAAGAAAACCTATAGAAACGGATGAAAGTACATGAAAGCGTAAAAACAAACGAAAACGTATGAAAATGGACGAAAACGTATGAAAGCGGACGGCGTATGAAAACAAACGAAAACCTAAGAAAACGGACGAAACGTATGAAACGGACCAAACGTAAGAAAAGCGGGCGGCGTCTAAAAGCGGACGAAACGTATGAAACGGACTAAAACGTATATAAACCTATGAAAACGTATAAAAGCGGGCGGCGTATAAAACGGACGAAAATACATGAAAACGATGAAAGCGGACGAAACGTATGAAAACGAGCGAAAAGGTAAGAAAATAGACGAAAACATATGAAGATGGACAAAAGCGTAAGAAAATGGACGAAAACGTTGAAAAGCGGACGAAACGAGATGAAAGACGAAAACGTGTGAAAACAGAGAAACGATGAAAGCGAAAAACACGCGAAAAAAACGTGAATAACGCAAATTTAAAAGAAAAAAAAAAAAAAAAAAAAAAAACGTTAATTCATAAAAAAGGGAAATTAATAAAAAGATAAAAAAAGGTTAATAAAAAGAAAGACAAAAAGTCAATAAAAAACATGGACTTAGGTTTAAGTATTAAATCTTAGGTTAATCCCCACTATTAGATTATAATAGATGGATGGTGGGGATTTATCCCTTGGTAAGCATTGATTTTTAAGTAAGCAAAATAAAAGGGCTCATAGAAGGTATTGAAATGTTGAAATATTTGCTATTAATACATATCGAAAATCGGGTTGATCCGAGGCTTTAAAACTGAAGGGTTGACCCGGTTTAAGTTGACCATTTTTTTGATCGAACGGTTCAACAAGTTGAACCACCCAAGTCGAACATGGTTTCAAAACATTACGTTTAATCCTAAAATCCTCAAAGTTTTATTATTTTCCGTTTATAACCCATAAACTGTTTTTACTTTTTATCACTAAAACTATTTGACGCTATAAAATTCCGTTGTTATGCACGGATAATCGTCTATTATTATAAAACGTGTTATCAAGTACGTATCACTTAAGTAAGAATAAAAAAGAAAAACAAATGGAATAAAAAAAAATTATACTCTCGAGTATCACAGATAATTTGGTTGATTTTGAAGTATATTTTTTTTAGAGTAAATTACACGGATGGTCCCTAAGGTTTGTCAAAAGTTTCACTCATTGTCCTTGAAAGTTTAAAGTTGCATTGATAGTCCCTATCTCTGAAAAGAATAACACCTATGTTCCCTTATTTAACTGCTGTTAAATAAGTTCCGTTATAATTTACACTTTTAGCCCTTTTGATTAACAATCGTTCTCTCGTCAGTCCTTTATCATAACGGAAGTTTATAATTTAAATATTTTCGAATTTAGGCACGTTTTTATAAGTTTTCTTACGATTTCATCCGTTTTCGTCCGTTTTTATACGTTTTCGACCGATTTTATATGTTTTCATCCGTTTTTATACGTTTTCGTCCGTTTTTATACGTTTTCATCCGTTTTTCTTACGTGTTCATCCGCTTTAATACGTTTTCGCCCGTTGCTTACATTTTTTTATATTTTGGTCCGTTTTTATGCTTTTTTTTTCGATTTTATCGTTTTCTCACATTTTATCCGTTTTAAATGCTTTTTATCGTTTCATATATTTTATACGTTTTCGTCCATTTTATTTGTTTTGTCCGTTTTATACATTTTCATCCGTGACATACGTTTTTATCCGTGTTCGTCCATTTTATTCGTTTCATATGTTTTTATTTGTTTCGTCCATTTTAGCACGTTTTCATCCGTATTTATCGTTTTAATGCTTTCGTCCATTTTATTCGTTTTGTCTGTTTTAATTGCGCTTTTATGTTTTATACGTTTTCATCCGTATTTATACATATTTATCCATTTTCGTTCCTTTTTATTCGTTTTCATTCGCTTTTATCCGTTTTCGTCCGTTTTTGTACTTTTTCTTACGTTCTCATAAGTTTTATACGTTTTTTTTTAAATATTATACGTTTTCGTCCTTTCGATACGTTTTAATTTGCTTTTATCCGTTTTTATACATTTTCTTTTGTTTTTCTTACGTATAAAAAAGTATGAAACATATAAAAACGTAATAAAATGTGTAAAGACGGATTAAATCGTACGAAAACGTATAAAAATGGATGGAAACGTATTAAAGCATAAGAAAACGGATAAAAATGGATGAAAACTTATGAGAACGTAGAAAAACGGACGAAAATGGATAAAAAACGTATTACGCGGATGAAATTATATGAAAACGGATAAAAACTTATGAAAATGTATAAAAACGGAAGAAAAACGGATGAATACTTAAAAAAATGACCAAAATGTAAAAAATATATATAAGCAAACGAGAGAAAACGTATTAAAACGGATGAAAACGTATAAAAACAGGCGAAAACGTTGAAAAACGGATGAAAACCTATAAAAGCGGACGAAAACGGATAAAAACATATTAAAACGGACGAAAACGTATAAAAACGGACGAAAACGGATGAAAACGTAAGAGAACATAAAAAAATTCGAAAATATTTAAATTATAAACGTCCGTTATGATAAAGGACTGACGAGGCAACGATTGTTAACCAAAAGGGCTAAAAGTGTAAATTATAACGGAACTTAGTTAACAATAGTTAAATAAGGGACCATAGGTGTTATTCTTTTCAAAGATAGGGACTATCCATGCAACTTTACACTTTCAGGGACTGTGAGTGAAACTTTGGACAAACCTTAAGGATCATCCGCGTAATTTACTCTTTTCTTTAATTGAGCTGAAAATGCTTACTTTTAATCTTTACTTTTATTAACTCAAAAAACTTGAAAATTGATTATAAGTCTATTGCTAAACCACTTAAACGAGGTATAAACTATAAACATTCTTCTTATATACTAAACTAGCTTACATGGCCGCCTTAGAATGGTAAGGGCTGCTTCATAATTTTACTTGACAATTCTAACGGATGTAAATAAATAATGAATAACGGCAAATATCTTAAACACAAAAATAGGAAACAAAAAGAAAGTGTTCATTTATTACATGTAAAAGAACAATGAAAAGTATGAGAACAAATAAATTACATAGTGTTTATTCATATCTGAAATAAAACTTCTTTGTAAGCAACGTGCATTATGTAGTTTGTATATTAAATCGTCTTTGTCACAACAAAGAACCTTCAAACCTTCTTATGTTTTAACTCTTGAAACAACCACATAAAGTTGTCTGTGTGAGAATAGACAACCTCTCTATTATAATACAACTTTTACTTTCTTTTTTCAATAGGCAAATAAAAATGTATAGACATGCTTATCTCCATCATATTTAATACAAACTGTCAAGAGTTTGTACTTTTTTGATCTATGATGTCTTGGGTGTTGTTCACAAAGTTTATTAATAATTCTAGAAGGCATGAGCAATACACTCTGTATATAGAAACAACCAACATTGTGCTAAACATTTGACTTTGCTTACAATAAACAAAGTACAATAAAAGTTACTCTCTGTATATAGAAACAACCAACATTGTTTTAAACATATCTATAGCTACAATACTTAACACATATAATAATAGTATCGTCTATAGCAACGGCCCTTGATCATCTATAACAACAAAGACTGACATAAACTCATAACTGTGTTTTTGTCTTCCTTTTACATCAGTTTGTTAAGAATCAAAACTTCCAAATTGTAACGACTGTCCAAAGACGCATTACCTAATGCTCTAAATCTCTAATGCCTAATATCCAACTCCAACTCTATTATAACACAGCTACAACTACAGTTACAACTAATTTTGCAAACATTTCATTAAACACAAAAAATCAGATTTTGTGGGAGATGAATAAAAAAAGTGGAGACATGAATGGGTCGATTCGGTTGTGTTATATATCAAATGATCCAAACTAAACAAATGGTTTGATATAAAATGGCCAAATGTGTGATACACCAGCTTCTTTTAATAAATTTTTTTTGGCCCAATGTATCTCAATGTGACCCGACCTATTACCCAGCGTGCCCATTTTGCCACAACTAATAGAAAGTAGGATCTAGTTGCATCAAAAGAGAGAGAAGCATACCATTCTCCAAATCAAGTCTTCTGGCCCCAACGGTTGAGCAGGATGGGAGTATAAGAAATGCCTATTTTGTAATGACCTATTTTCTGCAATAACCTATTTTGTATTTAAATGAGTGATATTAATGCACTTTTCTTTTGCATAGATGATCACATGTTATGCAAAACTGAATCAATTTTTTGTTGGACTTTTACTTGTTGTCATTGACACACATGGATGTTTGCTGTCCAATATGCATATATGTTTAGCCATAAAGTTTATAATTTCTTAAATCAAAATTTAAAATTATTCTTCAAATGCTAAAACACCTAATTTTGAAGAACAAAGTTATAAAAGCTAATGATTAGACCTTCTTCCTCCAAGGATCTAGCTGCTAGATTATGAAACTTATCTAATAACATATGCAGTGTGTCAACCTGAATTCAAGATTCATTGGGGTATGATAACACAATATACACAGTGGTACAGCTGAGAGATTATATTAAATGTAACACAGATAAATTTGTGGGGGGATTGAAATATAATGATGCCTTTTATATGAGTATTTTTTGCAAGAAACTCAATGTTACAACCTGATTCAGAATTAGTATATGCATAGTCACAAACCTTAGCTATTGCATTTCTTTTATCTGTGTATATTTATTACTTTTCAGATACGGCAAAAGCCAGCCTGGCTGCACAGTATCACTTGAAGAAACGAACAACGCAATCTGCAATGAGTGGTTAGATTAGAACATTGGTTATAGGTACTTAAGCAATGTGCAAGAATAGAAACGAAACATGATACTATAAAATTCAGAGAGACACTAAATGACGATGCATTAATAGGAAATGGCGCACTTCATACTTTGTATCTTCTGGTTATTTAGTCCTTCCGTCTGTGTGTTATATAGGCTATGGGTCCGTTCTATTTTTGTTTCCTTTGGTTGGTCTTAATACAAATATGGTTTTCCGAAAAAAAAAGTTAAGCCATTATAATTCGCTGTAATATTACCAAATAAAAAGATGGCCATTAAAACAAAATATAAAAAACTCGTTAATTTAAAAGCCAAACATAAATTAAAGGAGTTGTAGATTATGTAAAAGTCCCTGTATGCTGTAATATTAGCAGCTTTGTCCATCCATCACCAACCATTGTTCTCTAGCCAAACAACATAAAATTTACAATAGAATAACTAAAAATAAGTCAAACGGGTTGAAAAGTATACGTTTTGGATGTCTGATGAGTTTGCCTTTTAACTATTTAAGAAAAAGTTGACTTTAACCATCCACCACCCATTTGGACCTGTTATTTAAAGTTAAGACTTTTGAACCTTTAACACAAAATGATTTTACAGTTATACAAAAGCCCATATAAAATGATTGTGGCTAAAGTAACTTACTTGCATACTTGACTTATAGACTCCATTTTAATAGGATAAATAGGTTTGCCAATTGCAATTGAGCCCACAAGCATGGCTATAACCAGAAGCTGCCATTATTCCCTGAAATATCCAGAAAGGTGAAAATAATTACACATTTATTAATCGTTTTTACGAAACATTAATTAAGAAAAAGAAAGTATGGTTGTTGGAGCAACCAACCTTCGGGAACCAACCAATTTTGTGCCATAACAACAAAATGCCACTCCTAATCCTTGGAAGGTATATGATAATTTAATAAAGTAATACCCATAAAAACAAATAAATTGGATCCACATCTATATAATGTGAAAAAAGAGTACTCATCGCCCATCTCACGCAAATATATAATGCAACCGATTCTCCGGGACCATGATAAGTTGCATAACATGGACTTGTTCACTTTTCTACCTTTGTCACAGTCAAACAAAACGGCGAAATATAACCAACATCATTCATAGAAGCAATATAATACACGCATATTAGATTTTTGTAAAGGCGAACATATTAAGCCATTAAGGCAAGAAAAGAGAAAAAATTACAATGAAAGAGGGTGTGCTTCATAATCTTTTCATCAAACATATGGTGTGCATAAACTAATATAATCAGACACAAGAATAAACCAGACAATGAAAACATATATTACCTTCAAAGTTGGTTGACTAAAATGTATACTTCATTGGCCTTTGATTGCTCCAAAAAAAATCACTTGAATATCATCTGTCTTAGACAGAAAAGAATCAAAGTATTTTAGATAAACAGAAAAAACTCATTCCTTGAAAAAATTATTGACACCGCATACTCAAGTTCATGTTATTCTTAATTCATCAACAAATACTATCATTTTACAGATCGGTTAACCCAATCAATAAATCAAGCACAAAAACACAAACGTGCAATTTTATTACCAATAAGGAAATAATAAACATTGAATTCATTAGCCGATAAACAAAACAAACCTGTGATAGATCGTAGTAGGTTTGTTTTTGGATCTCCGTAGGTTATTTTTGTGTTTTATGTGAATGATTTAGAGCACCATTCACGCTTATGGGAATTTTTGGAACATTTTGAGAGAAAATCATATGTGTTGTGTGTTTTACCATAGATTTTTGACTGAGGATGGAAGTTATTTTTAGCTGTGATTGATAGAGCATAATAAAAATCCCTGTAAATATGCCATATTTGTTACATGAAAACCCCTAAATTTTTGCTATTTTGAAATTGGGTCAAACATGATATTGTTAAACAGTTAATACCTTTTTGGAAATACAAGTTAAATAAGGAATACCTATTTGGAAATAAACGTTTATACTACAAAGTATGTATTGCCTCAGTGGTTGAGGCGCTTGTCTTTCATTCTCGAGACCCATGTTCGAACCTTGCTACAGTCACAATTTTTTTAATTGTGTAACCGAATATTGTGCCTAGTCACCATTTCTATGTCATCATATGATGCTCCATGTCATCATTAAAGTGCCTACTAAGCAATAGTGACGTGTCAATGTAGTCTCATATATATATATAGATATCGTACATGTTACTGTAGCAAACAAAAGTTTCCCAAAAGGTTACTGTAGCACAGAAAACATTAAATGCAAAGTTTCTCAAATTGGCAAAAACAGTCCCTGAGGTTTAAGTGTCGTTACAAAGTTAGTTCAAACATTAAATGCAAAGTTTCACAACTTGGCAAAAACAGTCCCTTAGGTTTAAGTGACGATGCAAACTAAGTCATGTAGCATTAATTGCTATCTATAGCAACTTGGCAAAATTAGTCCCTTAGATTTAAGTGTCGTTACAAAATAAGTCCTTTAAATTCAATCCCGCTACATCGCGCGGGTTTCCACACTCGTTTATTTTATAATGGATAAGTTGGGTTGACCATTTCATAGTTATTTGCGCATTAAACTTGACATTTTTTATATTTTAGTAATGATAATTACAAACTCATCAAACTCATTAAGTGACGATGGTCATCAGTTTTTACCAATCATTGATGAGTGGTTCGTTGTTGGGCTTTTACGAAATTGTAGATGTCTAATACGGAGTATTATCTTTTTGAAAAAAAAATGTTATTGTATTTAGAATGAACTTTTGAATTAAAATAATCATGTAAATATAACGTTTAGTTCTCGAGTTTTGAGCAAAGAGAAATGAAAAAGAATAAGAAAAAAAAGGAAAAGAAAGTGAAAATGAAAGTAAGTGTTATATGTTCTTGAGATAAAAGAAATGTAAAAGAAATTAATCATAATCATGTTCTTCAGCGGGAGGAAATGAAAATTACTTGGTCAAATTACATATATGTCATTTAGTTGTTAATTTCAAATCTTTTAAAAATGGTATATTAGTCTTTACACAATATACGATTCGTTTTCCTTTCCTCCCAAAAGTGAGAAGAAGATTTAATGAACAAAACTTCTTCCCTATTTCCTTTTTACTTCCCTTTCCTCCTTTAAAAAAGCTGAAGAACACAAAAAAATTTCTATTTCTTTTCCTTTCCTCTTCCATGTCAACTCGAGAACTGAACATAAGTGACTTAATGAAAACACTCTTAACTTTTTATGTTAAAATAAGCTTTTACGTTAATATTGTAACTAACAAATTCTTACAGTCTTACCACATTAAGGGCGTGTTTGGCAGAAGCTTTTTGAGGAGCTGTTAGTTTTTTATTACAAAAATAATCTTCTAAAAATGTATAGGTTCGTTTGGATAGATTAATTTCAAGCTTTTATTTCAAACAAATAGCTCTTAAATGAAAAGTTGATTCATGAAGTTTTTTAAACATTTTAAGCTGTTAAAACTTTAAATTACTGATATACTCTCCAAACATTTATTTATAATTATAGATATGTCTTTTTATATCATTGTACATATTATAATTACATTTAACAGCTAACTTGCCAAACACTTTTATTAAAAAAATAGATACAACTTGTAGCGCATATTAACAGCTTTACAATTTACAGCATATAGTTTACAACTAGTTTTGTCAAACATACCATAAATATTTTTTGTTAATAAAATTGTTTATGTCAAAATTAAACAACGAGTTAGTAGTGTTTATAACTTTTTACCAACTTTTTTGAGTAAGGATCAAATAAG
This sequence comes from Chrysanthemum lavandulifolium, assembly GCA_022545495.1. Taxonomy (NCBI): domain Eukaryota; kingdom Viridiplantae; phylum Streptophyta; class Magnoliopsida; order Asterales; family Asteraceae; genus Chrysanthemum; species Chrysanthemum lavandulifolium. Next base: position 18,981,383 of record CM040241.1, read on the forward strand.
AAATAAAAGTAAAATGAGAAGGATGAGAAATAACCACAACCGACATTTGGATGACCTACAAAAAAGATCATCTCCCATGAAATTCTCTTTCTACATTTGAAATGTGTGGAAAACATTTCATTCTTTTATTTTTATTTTTCTTCAGTGGATTCATTCCCACTTTTTAGTAAGAAGGGCGCAACTCGCAAAAATTTATTACATCATATCACTTCTCGCAAGCGGAAGTAATTACATCGGAAAACTAATATTCTATATAAAGTTTTCATGATTTAAAAGATTTTTTTTTTTTTTTTTTTTGTGCAAAAGGTGAATATATCTTATTAAAACAAAAGAAATCTTATACAACTAGAATAGTTATAGACATGCCTATAACTCTTATATTACAAAGCCAAAACAAGAACCACTTAAATACAATGAAACAACAACAACTAGCTCAGAAACTATGCTTCCTTGCAGCATCAGAACCAGAAATACTTTCTGCAGTCAACATGCTTTCAAAATAGAAAGACTACATCAACCATATTCACCTTTTATAGCACCATTAACCATCTAGCTACATTTCCACCTTATCTACTTATCAAGACCATTCAACCTTCCACCACAATGATCACCACGATAAGCCGCTAAATGGCAATCACGCTTAACTCATGAGAAAGAGATACCAAGTTAAGATGCCCTCATTTTGATATCGTAAATTAAAAAAAAGATTGCAAGACCACCTTTTTGAAAGTAAATTAATCAACTGGTTTTGGTTGCTTATTTTTGTTTTCTTCTTTTATTAATTTGTTTACTCATTTTACATGCAAGGATGGTTATCAAACAAAAAATGACTAGTTACCTAAATCACTTTATTAAATGTATGAAAGCAAATTATTTGAAAGTCTAGCTTTAGGAAGGGGTCTACTGATAAATTTATTAAAATGTTTAAAATGTGTATGGATGTAACATTGTTTTAAACCACATAAGTCCATTATTGCATAGCTAAATTACATTAGATTAAATTTAACCAATGAAAAATCGACGCATATAGCTTCATGAAAAGGTTTCTATTGGTTTATTGTTGGTAATAAAATAAAATAAAATATAAACCAATCAACTAACTAAATTACATCATTATCCACATTTCACTTTCTAAGAAAGATTTAGCATGTAAGAAAATCGTCATTTCACACGACATCCTTGTACTAAAAATAATATTAAAAGCTAGTGTTGTCGTTTTTATTACTATTAGCATTTTGCAAAAAATTATTACTCTCTCCATCACCAATGTGGAAAACGAGGATTTTTATACCCACGCTCTGCTGCGGGGGTGCGGGTGTTGGCAGCCTGACAGGTAATTACAAAGATTATTTATTTAGAGGAATGCTAGATCTACATAAATAATTCACAAAAAAAATCCACACGCTGATGTGTCAACAGATGATTAGTGGATTTTGTAACAATTTCTTTCACTTCTTTCTGATTAGACCAATCATCCGCTGACATCCCATCGTGTGAATTTTTTATGTGGGTCTAAAATTTCTCATTTATTTAATGCTTTGTTACACAAACAATCCGAGATTGTTATGTAAATACAAGTAATGATAGGGAGGACTCTTTTTGTACGTAATTTTTTGTTTAAAAAACAGTCCCGGACTTAAACGAAAGATTATTTCAGAACGAAAGTTTAACGAAAAGACTTTTTTTTTTTTTTTTTTTTTTTTTTGCGCGACTCTTTCTATGACAAATAAATCGAAAGGACTGTTTTGCATTTTCTCCCGCTTTTACTATTCGTGGTGAATGTAATTTCCTCTTGGAAATTATCTATATTTAAAATGATATGAGACGTACTTTTGATCATTGTTAGATTTAAAAATAAGAAAAAGTTCAAATAAATTAGTCGATGATATGATAACTAACTAGAATTATATATCATGCTTGGTACGCAACTAACGTTTGACAGGAACATACATTAACTGCTAAATGTCTCAAGCGAGTGTTTTGTTGGCTGTTCAAGCGTTTTTTTTTAAAGTTAATGTGGTACTTCAGTCACATTCACATTCCATTGTACTTCACATTTTGTGTTTATATATATATTTAACCGGGGTAAGCTCCTTTACCAAAAAATAAAAATAAAAATAAAATAAAATTGCTAAATGTCTCAGAGTACTAGAGTTAGAATGTTAGACTAAGTTTGTCGGAGTGAAAAACTCAACCCCAAAGTAACCTCAAAAGGAAAACCTTTATTTGTTCATCGTCATTCTTAATCAGTTAAATTTACGAATTAAACATCAAATAAATTTCTCAATGTGTGTTTCAGACAATAACTGTTTCTTATACTAATAGTATGATAAGCATTTAGTCCATTATTATGTTCTACCTTGGTATAAAACTAGTATAAATCATTGTCATTGGTATTATTAGTTAATATAAGCTCATGAGCCTTCATGAGGGAAGCTCGAGCGAGAAAGCTCTGACACATTCAGAAAAACCATTTACACTTGGTGTATTTACATATAAGTCCTTAAAATAAACAATAATATATATATAAAGAAACGTATACTTAAATGCTCTAAAAACTCAATAATTAGGCGACTTATTGGCTCGTTTTTTGGCTCAAGCTCAAGATCGAGTTTCTCGACAAAAGCTCGACGCACTTGCAACCCTACCAAACACTATTCAATCATTTCTGAGCGGCTTAGCAAAATCTTACATGTAGTACAATAACCTCTAATAAATCAAAATCACTTTATTTTGTCCAATAACTTAACTTCTAAATCATCATCATAGTTTGTATAAACTTCTAAATCATCATCATAGTTTGTATAAAATATAGTTTACTTACAAGCAATAATAGATTAGAATAGAAATATAAATAAATAAATGTAGTTTTTCGTCCTGATGAAGAGTGATCCAAACATGAACTTTATCTAGTGATTGCCAAAATACAAATGCTCCTAATGACATCCCGAAAAACGTTGTCATGTTTACCATCTTTTATAACTCAATTGGGTTTTGTTAAAAATTGGGTTTTTTAGACCTACTTTACGATTTTGGGTGAAGTACAAAGGATACTCGCTCGGTCAATACGATGTTGTATCCGAATTCTTTTCTTTTTTTTTTTATAAAAAATCTACTAATGCACGGGATTTAAGTTCGATGATTAAAACTATCTTACCTTTTATAAATAATGACAACAAGCACAGACTGGCAGCAAAGAGTCAACTGAATGACCAAAGCATCGATTGCTTCCACTTGTGGCCTTCATCGAGCGCGTTGACACCTTAATATTAACTCACCCCCTCTTCCACAAGTGACTTGACCATTTCATACATTGTCTGCACCAACTATAAATTAAACTTGATATATCTTGCATTTTAGTAATGATAGTCACACATTTATCAGCTTGTCCATGAGTTTTGTTTAGATTATAAATATTGGTACTTGTTTATTGATAAAATAACCTATATTTTAAATAAATGTTTTGATTAGAATAATCATATAAATATGAGCGACTTAACTAAAACACTCTTAACTCTTAATCTTAATTAAGATGTACTTTTAGATTAAAGAGTTAATTGCATTTTTCGTTCCTGTGGTATGGCCAAATTGCATGTTTGGACCCTAAAATTTTGAAAGTGCAATGATAGTCCTCATTTTAAAGTTTCGATTTCATTTTTGGTCCCTAATTGGTGTGAAATGACCAAATTACACTTGTCTTCTCTGAATAAGACAAAGGGTATTTTAGTCATTTCATTTTATCCAGGGACCAAAATTGCAATCCAAACTTTAAAATGAGGACTATCATTACACTTTCAAAGTTTTAGGGACTAAACATGCAATTTTGGCCATATCACGTGGACCAAAAATGCAATTAACTCTAGATTAAATTTATAACTAACAAAGTAAAACAACAAATCAGGCCAAACAAAATCAACCGAAAACAGAACCCAACCGATAAATCGAGCCGAACTAAGTTAAATCGAACCGAACTGACCTTATTCGATTTGGTTTTTGATTTTATGTAATTATGATTTTCGATTATGGTTTTACTCGGTTCGATTGGGTTCGGGTCAACACCAAGAAAAATACACCTAAACTACCGGTTCGATTCGGCTTCGGTTTCACTAGGTTAATTTCGGTTCGGTTTCGATAGGTTAACTTTGGCTCGGTTCTCTGTTCATGTTTTCATCAAAATCGGCTTTCGGTTCGAGTCGGGTTTGATCGGTTCGGTTCGGATTTGACCCGTTGCTCAACCTTAATAAGGTTATTCCTGTTCAAAAGTATATTACAATAAAAGAAAAATATAAATAAATTATATATTTTGGAAGTAGGTTCTTAGTCTTGTTCAATATTTTAATAAGATGTGTATGCACATATGTTTTAAGACCATTTGTAATGGTCGGTCGACTAGTCAGTTGCGTCAGCCACCATTACACGCCCATCAAAAGGACGCATCGGAGGAGGGAAAAAGGGACGAAATGGTCAAATATGCGACCGAATTGTAAGGCAAAAAGGACAAATGTTTGTGTATGTGGGTATTTATTAGTTGAAATTTTTTGGGATATGTTTTTGATGGTGTCTTATGTCTTTTTATTACACTAAATTTGTCATAAAGTTGTTTTGAAAAACTAAAGCTAATATGACCGTGGTGTTCTCGATCTCTTGATGGTGACCATTACACTTAACCAAGTGTGAAGTCCAAGTTGAATCTAATAATCCATAGTAGTGAATCTCTATTTGGAGTTACGACAAATCTCAAATGAGGTATATTAATGGTTAGATATTTGTTGATTCAAGTTTGTCATGTATTAATAGCATTAAGTAAAGGTTTTGACTTATATTCCTTGACATTAACCCTTACGTCAACTCGTTGTAACTTCTAGTTTTGCTCGAGCCTAACTCATTACTATTGATATTGACTCACTATCGAAACGTCTATGAATATAGATTGGTCCAAATATATAACTCGTTTAGAAGCAACATTTTCAATCTAATTGGCTACAAAACATGCAATTATCATAAGGTTATCGTTATTTAAATGTGTGGATAAGTGGATAATTAAAATAAACATATCTAGTAATCCATATAAGATTAAAAATTTAGAGAGTACACTATTGCACAATAAGTTACATAAAATTAAATAATTAACCAATGAAAACCGATGCCTATAGCTTCAAGCAAGTTTTTCTATTGGTCTAATGTTGGTTAATAAATAAATAAAATAACATATAAACCAATCAACTAATCAAATTACACCATTAAAAATATATTGTAAAACCAAATTTCACTTTCTAAAGATTTAGCATGCAAAGAAATCGTCATTTCACACGACATCCATGTACTAAAAATATTTATAAAAGCTAGTGTTGTCGTTTTTGTTAGCATTTTCCAAAAAATATTTACTCACTCCATCGCCATTGTTGAAAATGATATAAGACATTGAGAAGTACTTTTAATCATTGTTTAATTTTAAAAATTAGAAAAAGTTCAAAGGGATTAATTAGTTGATGTCGATACAATTATTATTTATGACGATCTAAGTTATCATGCCTGGTCCACGGGACCACGACCAAACGTTTGGTAGAAATAAGAAAATACACAAACCATTAAATCTTCATAATTTTACACTTAAATATGCGAAGAAATTTCTCAAAGCGTGTTTCACATCATTACTATTAGAATGATAATAATGTGTGTACGCGTAAGCGTTTCTGTTGGCTTAGGTCTATTAAGATTTACGAGGTTTGTAGTATATATGTTATTAATAAATTAACAGTATACAAGGATTTCTATCATTCGATATTGTATCCGAATAGGTTGATCTTCTGATTTAGTCGGTTTGGATCCAATGCCTCTAACTCCCGACGCTACTCATCAAACCCTAACCGCCATTTATCTTTTTGTTTTTCCCCAAAAGAAACATATGCAATTTTCGGCCAAAACATCACATGCGTATTGTTTTGGTCATAACTTTCAAATCGTTTGGAGTTAACAGACGTGACTAGCGACATTTTTTTCATTTTTTAATTATACACAAAACCCATTAAAAAATAGCCATTTTTGGATGTCTAATGCACAGACACTCACCGCCGCAATCTGCTGAAAAAAAAATTGCTTTTTTGCTTTTACTACTCATTTATTTCGCTTTTGCTACTACTGTTTGAAGATATGCTACCGCTTGCTGTCAAATATCCTCGACAACAAAATTTTATTTTTTTCGGTAAAGGGTTTAAAACCTGGTAAATTTATTACTCCAAAAAAAACAGGTCAGTACATATGATCTGGTTGAAACCCGCATCTCAGCCGTTTCATAAGCAGAAACAAAGCGCCATTTGTGCTTCAAACTATAACTATCATAAGAATGACAAACCATTCTTATGAACAACTATAAAAAAAAATTCTTATATGATTTGCCCACAGAGATTAATATCAAATGAATTAGCAAAAGCCATTTGTTCTTCGATAAGGTCCAAAGTATCGAAATCACTATCATCATAAGGGTCTTCTTCGTAATTCTCTTTCCATTGCTCGTACAAACTAGACTTCTCAACTCCACATCCACTAGTAGAACCTTATTAACCTTTGGAAGTTTAGCTGTCATTAAGCTCGCAGTTTCATCACACACATCTTCCACATCGCCTCACTTTCCTCATTAACCAAATCAACAACCTTCTTAGTACCAGTGTTCAAACTAACACCATCCCTATTTTGCAAATTATTGCTCTGATGATTTTGTTGCTTATTTATGCTTTTGCTTGAAGATTTGTCTCTGATCCGCTTGCTTGAAGTTATTGCGCTAATGTTTCTAGTTTTCAAATGCAATCTGCGCTTTCTCTATTTTCCTGCTCGGATTGTGGAGAAGTATTAGATGATAATTATGCATGTAGGTCGGGCATGTCCGTGAGCTTAGATTTGTTAAGGTCTATAAAGCTTGTAATCTATAAATACCTTACTAATAAAACATTGGAGTATATCTTACTGAAATTCTATTAACTAACAGTTACATCTTCTAGTACTAATATTCTATTATGAAGTTCTACTTTGGTATTAAACTAGTATAAATCATTGTCATTGGTATTATAGTTAATACTAAGCTAAGTTTAAATAATGCAAGTTGAAAGACTAGTTGCACTTTTTATATTAAAATGAGAAATATCAATATCCTTGTTACTTCAACGATTATTGACTTGGTAGTAGTTTTATTTCGTATAGGACGGCTTTGAAAAGACCAAATTATCGGATTGATTTATATACCAAGATATGAATTTATCTTCGAAAATGACTTCTAATATAGTATTATGAAGATGAAGAGCCATAATTACGAATAATAACGGATATTATCGTGTATTTAACTAAAACGTCAAAATTAGTGAATGTTCAAACTAAACAAGACGAAGAAATTTGACAATATACCTCGATTCAAAAATTAAATATACGTTCTTAACTTTATGCATTTGGAAACAAGGGGCATTCGAAATTCCATCTTCCTTTCGTGTGTCCATTTGGAATAACCAGTTCATGGGACGTCATGCTCGATGTCCCGTGAATGATTATCCGGTCAAACTGGGATAACTTCTAAGTGCTATTACGGTTCAATATCTAGTTAGATTTGTAGCCAATGAAAAGGATGTACAATCATTTAACATGTTAAATTGTTAAGTTAAATCTTAAAGCTTAGTTTGGTATAGATTTAACAAGCTAAGTCAAATTGTCAAAACAAATCAATGCGAATTTGCCTAACATGTATATAAATACACACAACATTAACTTAAATTTCTTTTTCAAAAATAAAAGCATTTCCATTGTAAAAATTCTATAATCATCTTCATATCCTACATGTAGATTATTTTTAAAATTAATAATATAATAAAAGTGCTATCATATGTGCTAATAAGTTATTCAATCCACCTTTATCAGACACTAACATATTAAACTATCGGTAAAGTTCCATTATTTCGGGGCACTCAAATTAGTATACTAATGCTAATATTTCACTATGTTTATAATACTAAACTTATATATGTCGACAAATTTTGAAAAAAGCAAAAGTACTTTCTTTTGGGAAATATAATAGATAAAATGTTACTTTTTCTAAATTAGAATTAGAAAGTTCTTTAAAAAAAGAGCATGCATATTGTATGTTTTACCTAATCGAGTTGAATACTAATTTGCTCATAAATATCTTACAAATATCTTTGAAGTAAAACAAACAAGACCAAGGTGGTTAAAACTTAAACATGACTTGATAGGATAATAATCTTTATAGTGAGATCATTATCCACAGTGAAATCATCATCTAGTATAATAATCTCCATAATATTTACAGGCTATTACAGATTAATCGAAATGAAATTAGACAAATGGGGTCGGGTAGAATGTGTTAGTTCTTGTGTTCTTAAGTGTGTGTACTTTTATAGAAGTGGTAAATGAGTTTAACTAGAATGTGTGATAGTTAATATATAACTAAAGGTTTGGTTGTAAATTTCGTTTTTGTGAATAGTGAAATGACGAAAATACTCTCATGTGGAACGCACGTGACGGTCACTAACGAAAAAATTTAACGAGTGTTAGTGAAAATGACATAATTTGTAACAATACGTGTATAGTAATACTCCGAGAGATAAAAATCTATTAGGTGTTGGTGAAAATAACATTATTTGTAACAAAATGCTAATTTGTAACACTTTAAAGGATGCATCTTCCTCAAATCCAAGAATCGTGGAAAGCTTAGCTATTTCGGCTAAAATTATAAGACCTGTAAACTAGTATACATAATTGGTGAGTCCAAAATTTACCTCGTCGCCAAATAAGAAAAAATAATAGGGAGAATTTAAAAAAAATATATACATTTATTTTTTATGTGCATTTAAAATGTATAGTCGTATTTTCTTCTCACCATTCTTATTTTAAGTTATTTTCTCATTTGATCCCAACTCTAACTCATTAAAAGGGGATTCGGTGAGAAGAAAAACGAAAAATGAAAAGAATAAGAAGGATTTTTAGCTACATTTCAAATAAGAATTATTTTAAAAGGAGATACATCTTGTTTGTTGGTGTATCTTAAATGTGTGGTTTTAATTTTTTCTCACTAATCTCATTTAAATCCCAAATCTAACTCATGATAATGGATCCGGTGAGAAAAAAACTAAAATGAGAAAAATAAGAAAGATTTCTAGTTACATATTTCAAATAAGAAGAATAATTTTAAACGAAAATGCACATTTTTAAAATATATAATCGTGATTTCTTTTTACCATTCTCGTTTTAACTTTTCTTCCCATTAATCCCAACTCTATAACTCATAACTAAAGCTACAACACGTTTTCTTGTTTCTTGTAGTCTAACAGTGTGTAAGTAATGTATTCAAATCGATCTTACCTAGTTATGTGAAATTATTTCATAAGTTCTCAAAGTTTATATTTCGTGATTTTTCTTTTTATTTGATATGTCAAACATATATATATATAATCTCCTCGTACAGGTGGATCTTTATTACTTTTGATGGAGGAATTGATTAAGGTTGGACATACTATGGGGTATAACATGGATGGGTGCATGAAAAATATTGAAGAGATCATTGAGTCACAAGGAGTGAATGAAGTTTTCCGATGAATATGTTGTCCTTAAATATTCAAGGCCTTACCCATAAGGCAAAAAAAGATTGGGTAAAAGAGTTATGTGTTTCTAATAAGGTAAATTTTCTTACTTTGCAAGAAACTAAAATGGAGTCTATTGAGTTGTTTGATATTAAGAGGTGTTGGGGAAATTTTTCTTTTGATTACGTGCATAGTGATTCGGTTGGTAATTCGGGTGGGATTCTTTGTGTATGGGATACTAATTCGTTCGTGAAACTTAATGCAACTGTATCGGATTATTTTGTTATGATTAGAGGTAATTGGGTAACAAATGGTAAATTGCTTCTTATTATTTCGGTGTATGCTCCTCAAGAATTAATAGAAAAGAAGTTGTTGTGGGATTATATGGTCCATGTGATCGCTAACTGGAAAGGTGAGGTGATTATTATGGGGGATTTTAATGAGGTCCGTAATAAAAACGAAAGATTTGGTTCGGTGTATAATGTGCAAGGTGCGAATGCATTTAACTCTTTCATTTCGAGTGCGGGTTTAGAGGAGGTTCCCCTGGGAGGATGTTCTTTCACTTGGTGTCATAGATCAGCTTCAAAGATGAGTAAGCTTGACCGTTTCCTTATCTCTGAAAGTTTTATGAGTTCCTGTCCTAATATCTCAGCGATTACATTGGATAGATACTTATCTGATCATCGCCCAATTTTATTGCGTGAATCAACGTATGATTACGGGCCTATTCCATTTCGTTTTTTTCATTATTGGTTCGAAGTGGATGGTTTTGAGAAGCTTGTAAATGAAACATGGTATGAAGCTCCTGTAGATGTGTCTAATGCTATGATAAATCTGATGAATAAATTGAAGTATCTCAAAAACAAGATTCGAATATGGAATGGTGCGAGGAAAAACTTTAAAAACAGTAAACACATTTTGAAAATTGAGTTAGCAGATTTGGATGTGATTATTGACAAAGGAGGTGCTTCTGATGATATTATTAGTAAAAGAACGGAGGTTGTCAAATCGATTCAAGAGCTGGATAAATTGCAATCGATGGAGGCGGCCCAAAAAGCTAAGATTAAATGGGCGATTGAAGGAGATGAGAATTCTAAATACTATCATGGGGTTCTAAATAAAAAAAGAAACCAACTTTCCATTAGAGGTGTTTTGGCTGCTGGAAGTTGGATTGAAAATCCAGTCTTGGTGAAAAATGAATTCTTAACTCACTTCAAAAGTCGGTTTGAGAGACCTAAGAAGGTGCGTCCTATTCTCAATATGGATTTCCCTCGTAAACTGACTTCTACTCAACAATCGGATATGGATTCTGAGGTGTCTAACGAAGAGATTAAAAGGGCGGTTTGGGATTGCGGGATTGATAAATCCCCGGGGCCGGATGGGTTCACATTCGGCTTCTATAGACATTTTTGGAAGTTAATTGAAAACGATGTGGTGGCGGCAGTGAAACACTTTTTCCAATCTGGATCCATTCCTAAAGGTTGTAACTCCTCCTTCATTGCTTTGATTCCGAAGATCCCCGACGCGAAAATGGTTAAGGATTTCAGACCGATTAGTCTAATAGGGAGTTTATATAAAATAATTGCTAAAATCTTGGCTAATCGTCTTGTGATGGTATTAGGGGATATTGTTAATGATGTGCAATCGGCTTTTGTTGCGGATAGACAAATACTTGACGGTCCGTTTATTCTTAATGAGCTCTTTCAATGGTGTAAGTCGAAGAAAAAACATTCTTTGATTTTTAAGGTAGACTTTGAGAAGGCTTATGACTCCGTTCGTTGGGATTATTTGGATGATGTTTTAAAAAGGTTCGGCTTCGGAGAGAGATGGTGTGGATGGATTCAAGAGTGTCTTCGGTCTTCTTGGGGTTCGGTTATTGTGAATGGGAGTCCCACGGAGGAATTCCAATTCTTCAAGGGTCTCAAACAAGGTGATCCTCTCTCTCCGTTTATATTTATTTTGATTATGGAAAGTCTTCATATTTCATTTCAAAGAGTTGTGGATGCGGGTATGTTTAAAGGTATTGTGTTAGATTCTTCGATGCAAATATCTCATATGTTTTATGCGGATGATGCGGTTTTTGTGGGTCAATGGAGTAATTCGAATATTGATACTATTGTGCATGTGTTGAAGTGCTTTCATCGTGCATCAGGCCTTAGTATTAATATGAGCAAGAGTAAAATCATGGGGATAGCTGTGAACGATGATAGGGTGGAACATGTTGCGTCAAAAATTGGGTGTGGTATTCTTAAGGCTCCTTTTTCTTATTTAGGTTCAAAAGTGGGGGGGCGTATGTCTCGTATTCAATCTTGGAATGAGATTGTAGATAATATGGCAGCTCGTCTTTCGAAATGGAAAATGAAGACTTTATCGATAGGTGGAAGACTAACGCTTCTCAAGTCGGTTATAGGATCGATGCCGATTTATCATATGTCTATATTTAAGGTCCCTATGAAAGTTCTTCATCGTATGGAATCTATTCGATGCCATTTCTTTAATGGTGTTGATTTGGATAGCAAAAAGTCGATATGGGTGAAATGGAATAATGTGTTGACTTCCAAAAATAGAGCTCTCATGTTCAAATGCTTTAAATAGAGCTCTCATGTTCAAATGGGTTTGTCGGTTTACAACTCAAAAGGCATCATTATGGGCAAGGGTTATCACTGCTATTCATGGTGTAGACGGGAATATTGGCAAATGCTTGAAATCTGGTCATACGTCTATATGGCGTGACATTGTCCAGGAGATGGATACTTTTAAAAAACAAGGTATTGATCTTTATAGTTTCATGCGAAAAAATTAGGAAATGGTGCGAATCGTCTTTTTGGGAGGATGTTTGGCAAGAAAATATGACGTTGAAACATAGATATCCTAGATTATATCGTTGGAGTTGAACAAGAACATTGATGTGGCTTCAAACTAAGCGCAACCTAGTGCAGTATGTTCTTTTCGTCGAGAGCCAAGGAGTGGAGTGGAGCATTCTCAACTCGTAGACTTGATGGCAAAGATTGAGGGTGTCTCTCTTATCTCTATGAACGACAGGTGGGCGTGGGCTTTGGAAGGGTCGGGGGATTTTTCCGTAGCGTCGGTTAGAAAGCTGCTTGATGATCGAAGGCTTCCGGATGTGTCTTCTCCGACTCGTTGGATTAAAGCGGCGCCCATTAAAGTAAACGTCCATGCATGGAAGGTGAGATTAGATTGTTTACCAACCCGTCTTAATATCTCTCGTCGAGGTATGGATATTGCGTCTATTCTTTGTCCTATATGTGGTATTGCAGTGGAATCTTCGAGACATTTATTCTTTGATTGTTGTGTTGCAAAAGATAATTTTCGAAAGATTTGTCGTTGGTGGGATGTGGGTTTCATGGAGGTGAGCTCGTATGAAGAATGGTCATCTTGGATTCTAAATATTAGGGTTTCCGTTAGGCATAAAAGGTTGTTAGAAGGTGTGTGCTTTGGGTTGTGGTGGCATATTTGGTCGTTCCGTAACAAGTGTGTTTTTGGCTCGGGATCTCCTTCTAAGGCGTCAATCTTTGAAGACCTAGTGTTGCGCTCTTTCTATTGGAGTCGGTATAGATGTAATGTTTCTTTTACTTGGGTTGATTGGTTAAAAAATCCTCAACTCGTGTCTTTGTAATTGTCTAGCTTCTTGCTAGTTTTTTTTAATAAAATTGCCGTTCAAAAAAAAATAATAAAAAATATATATATATATATATATATATATATCCTAAGTTGTTAAACCATTAAAAAGTGACCTAGTGCTAAGACATATAAATTTCTTAGAAGAGGTCTTTCAAATCTCATTAGGAAGTGATCACGGTTATACTTTGATTAAACCGCGTACATTTATTCGAGTTAAATCTTATACTCTCTAAATAAACAGAGAAAATCTCATTTTGAAGGCATTACATGCCGACGTATATAGAATAACTTTATGTTCTTTAATATTACATGCTTAACTTTAATACTACATAATTAGTAAGAACAAAAAGGACCAATAGTTAAATTCTTAACTCGTATCATAAGCAAAGTTATAAATAACGCAAGGCGTAACGTGATGACATAATCAAGCTTCACGTTTTTGCAGTTAAAATAAAAGCTTTTGCATTTATAAAACGTCACAAATATAAAAATATTACTATATTTATATCATATTTCATATTAATCAAGTTTACAAAAAATATTCCATAAAACAGCGTGACGGTATAACCAGGGACGGAGCTAGGGGGTTCTCGCGGGTGCCCGGGAAACCCATGAATTTTTTCGATATAGTGTTAATTTTTGAAAAAAACACTGATTTTTTTAAATGCATCCGGTCATTCGAAATTTGTTTCTAGTATTACGGTTCAAAAGATTTTATGCAGCCGGTTATATTTAGTCCTGGCTCCGTCCATGAGTATAACCAAATTTCATGCCTTTACGAGCTTTTAAAACCATGATCATAAGTAACAAAGTAAAAAAATTAAAGAAAAAAACAAGAATTTTCCACGTCTATGGGACTCTCAAGACTTTCTATATATATCAAGTCCATAATCTCACACATTAATTATTTTCACACACACTTCCAACATTCTCTCCTACAGCTTTTCCGACCACCGGAACCATGAAACTCCGGTCACTTTTCTCCACTTGCTCCACCACCTCAACAACCATCCACACCACCATACCACCACCATCACCATACCCATTCTCAGACACCACAAGCACCAGCCTTGACAGCAGCCTATCACTCCAAACCCTACCTTCAGTCCCATCACTCCAAGCCTCGCCGGAAAACCCCACCACCGCCGTGAACCACCGTTTCCTCACCACCATCAAACCCTCATCAAACCAACATGTGAACTACCTAGCAGTTAAGAACAACCGTTTATATGCAGCTAGTGGTAACCTTGTCCATGTTTTTGACATGATGACGTATGCCCTAGTTGATGTTTTTGGTGCTAAGGATTTGTTGTCAGGTTCTGTTAAGTCAGTTATGTTTGATAAAAATGGACACGTGTACACTTCTCATCAAGATAGTAAGATTAGGGTTTGGAAGCTAAATGAGAATAAAAGACATAAACATTGTGTTACTTTGCCTACGTTGCATGATAAGTTAGTGAGGTCTATTTTTAGTAAGAATTATGTTAATGTTAGGAGACATAGAAGAAAGTTGTGGATTGAGCATCATGATGCGGTTTGGACTTATCGCGTGTTAATGATGAGTTAATGTGTTCCATTTCGTGGGATAAGTATTTGAAGATTTGGAGTCTGAGTTTTAAATGTGTCGAGAGTGTTAAAGCGCTGCGATGGCGCGATTAACGTGATCGTGGTAGCGGGGATGGGACTATTTACACGGGTCCATGGACGAAGGATTAAAGTTTGGGGAAAGTGGTTGGTGAGAGAAAATATGGGTTAGTCGCGACGTTGGAAAAGCATAATCGGCTGTGAGCGCCTTGGCGTTAAATGGCGTGGGGTCGGTTTTGTTTTCGGGTGCATGTGATAGGTCGATTTTGGTTTGGGAGAAGGAAGATAGTGCGAATTATATGTCTGTGACGGGCGCACTAAGGGGTCATTCTAAGGCGATACTTTGTTTGATGAATGTGTCGGATTTATTGTTTAGTGGGTCTGCTGATCGGACTGTGAGGATATGGCAACGCGGATTACAAGGGAAGTTTTGTTGTTTGAGTGTGTTGGACGGGCATAGACAGCCCGTCCGATCATTGGTTGCTGATGTAGATTCAAACTCAATTGAATCTGCATCTTCGTCGACAATTAAAGTGTTTAGTGGAAGCTTTGAAGGAGAAATTAAGATATGGAAGGTCGAGGTTTCAAATCTTGCAAGTCCAATGTCTAAACATCTTCTTAACATAAACTTAAAATGATCCAATTACTAAATATATTCTTTCTAGTTATTAGTTGTTATTTATTTGTATGTTGTATAACTTAAAACATTTATTACATAAGAAGAAATGAAGATGAATTTTAGTGATACATCATACATGTACTTAAGATTCTCATAATTGGTGACTATTTTTTTTGTTTTACCAATTTTTGATTTGTTCAAATATTGTATCAAAAGGTTTTTGTTTCGAGTGAAATGATAATTATAAGAGTTTATAAAATATTTGGTGATTTCGTGTTACATTTGTTTTTATTTGAATATAAAGTTGGTGTGGATCCACGAATTAAAAGTTGGTTCAAACTTCAATATGTTCTTTAAACATTTTAATAATTTAGGCTTGACTATAAGCGACTTAAATGATCTTTAGGCGGTGGTTTAATATTTTGCCGTCGGTTGAACTGTGAACCGGCTGAGTAATCGAAAACCGATTTTGAGTAAAAAAACCTAGTTGAGCTATTTGTTAAACTGATTGAATCATGACCTGATATCTTAACCGAGTAAATTTAAAAATCTATTTTTAAAACATTGTTTAACTGTATTGTTTTTTCCCATCAAGTTAGTATAGTAATTAGGACAAATGATTGAAAAAAGTATCATATTTGTCATTATTTTCTTTTGTGGGTAGCGAACAATTTTTTTTTGCTTTTGTGGGTACTTTTCTTTCAAACTTATCCTTTTAGGGTATTTTGCGAATTTTTGAACATTTTGCCTCTTGGGTAATAAATTTTTTTCCGGGAGGCAAAATGTCATATCTTGCAAAATGATGAATTTGAAAGAAAGATCCCAGCAAAAAAAAATTTGTTCACTACCACAAAAGAAATATGCAAATATAATCTTTCAATCATTCTTAATAATACTTAACTACTAGAATTAATTTTATGTATTTTATTCATTATATGCACTTATAAATATTTTAAAAATAAATAATATATCCGTATATTTCTCACTCTTAAAAATTTTAATTCAAATTCAAATCAAACTCCTGACTCGTTTACAAACCAAACGAACCTTTAGTTGTTAAACTTTCATAGATTAGTTATAATAACGTTTGTAGCATAGAAACATAGGGTTATATGTTAATTGCACTCAAACTCGTAGTCGATTTGCAACAAGAATGGAAGAATTATTTATTTATTTTTTTTCTTTTTTTGGATAAGTGTAAGCCATCTCACAACTTATATCTCGATGAAAACAAGTATCAAGCTTTGGAATTATTGTCCATTAGTATAAGCATTGTTCTTGTTTAAATTACAACTAGCTAGTTGTTATCTTAGCCACATGATCTAATCCTTTGTGTTTGTTTTTATATGGAGTACGTTCAGGGACGGAACCGGGGTTCTCGCAAGTGCCCGTGACCTTTATGGATTTTTACAATGCAGTGTTAATTTTTGCAAAAAACATTAATTTTTCTTAAACGCATCTTAAATGCTGGGACCTTAAATATATCAACCTTATCACAAACCCAACCACGTATATCACGTTATCGTAGAACACGTTGAAACACAAACACAAACTATGCGTAAAGATGAAGAAACAAAGATGAGAAAGATGGTGACTTGATGTATAAAATCGTGTATGTGAGAGAAAGATGAAACACAGAGATGTTTATATTAAAAGAAAAAACACACACACACACACTCAAGCACACCCTCAAATGAGACTTTGAGGGGTATTTATAATTCAAGTTACTAGATGCCTAATGGGCTTTGCCATGGGCTCGTGGATTGGCTTGGATTGGATTGGGATGACAACTTATACAAGGCTAGCTTAACATAACTTCTAGCCATTTAGCTTAGTCCAATCCACGAGCCGTTGACTATTCTAATCGATATCTAACACACGTTACAAAGTTCCTAAATGTGAATGACCATCACTTCTAATAAAAACTATTAAGGCTAACAATCTCCCCTAAGGGTGGTCATTCAAAAGATGCTCCACTTGATTAGGTCTTTACTTTTCTCGAGCTTGAACTTTGTGTGTAGATATAGAATAGTCTTAATTCTTTGTTCCTTCATGCTTTGTGATCGATTAATGTGGTTATCTGCCGTTGTCAACCGTTGGTTAGGTGTCTCACGCCTTTCTCCACCATGCTCACACTTCTATTTGTCTTTTGGTTACCAATGATGTAGTTCTCGAGTCTTTAAACTTTGTAGATTCTTTGACATTGACGAAGAATCATCTTTAACTTTGTGTTGCCTTTGATTTTGATGAGAACTTTCATGTGTTGTTGGTATGAGCATGTGGAGAATCTGCACGATCAATCCGCTCGGAGCTTCCATAAGAAGAAAACATAAAAGCAGGTTAGTAATAAGCGGTTCCGGCACTTACAAGTTTGAATTTCGAGGGTGTTATGACATAGTGTGAAAACACATCTCTAATTCTTACAAAGGCCGTTCTGAGCTGAGTCCCACAAGTGAGATAACGCGATATCCGAAGTACACCTCTGATTCGGATGAGTCATTGAAGTACACGAAGCATCACTCCACGTTGTAGACCGTTTGAGACACACTAAGCGTAATCCACGGGGAGTTACGAAGTGACTGCTTGTCGGGCTGCTTGATGTTGACCCTGGCGGGAGTTTCCATTCAATCATTGAAGATCACGGATGTGAAACTTCTCATAAATGTTACGGCGGTTGCTAAGATCTGCGTGGGACTCTAGAATATATCACTTGTGTCCTTATTGATGAACAACAAGCGATGTCATGTCAAGTGTTCCTATGAGATCTTTTGATGAATCTCGTGGCTCTAGACTCAATTAGTGCATTTTGGTTTCCTAAGCGGAGACTAGGGAGAGGTCTCCTTCTTCAATACCAACCATCTCTAGAGAAAGTCGATAGATTATGTAGGGTTCGGTGAGAATGAAACAAATCCTTTTAAGAGGAATTGAGTGGCTAGAAGGTTTAGTGCGGTGCGTCCTTTGGGTCCATGGCGTCTTTGTCTTCAATACCGGTGTCATCTAGTGACAACCGATAGCAGATGAATTGAACCGGTTTACGCCTAAGGTTGATTATGGAGGCTATTTCTTTTCACCCTTTTCATTACTTTTCTTTTAATTCTTCAACCCTTCTTTCTCCTTTCTCACATTACTCCTTTTTCAATCATACCTAAGGACTTCTAATACTAACTATTGGTGATGTCCTTGGGTAGATCCCTCCGACTCTGGCGGATCATAGGACAATTTCCTATCCTTAGTCACCTTATAACTCCATGGTGTCCTATTGTTGCCATAAAACCATTTTTCTTGAAAATCTCTCGAGTGTTTATGATAGAAAACATGTTTGAAACACTCGTGAGTTTTATATTTTTGAAACACTCCCCTTCACATGTGCTTATAAGTTTTGTGAAATCGCACATAGAGGTAGAGTTCGCACTTTTGAATTGATCGACTTTAAATGAACTAGACCGATTCGAGACACGTTTACATCACTAGAGAACTAGCTTGAAATTATTACCCGTCTGGTCAAGTCCATAGAAAGTTTCTCGAGATGGTACATGATTCCTCGTCAATTCATTGGTTTCAATGAGTCGAGCTCTTTTGAGAATCAAACAACGATCATTAAACTTTTGATCACATTTTAATCACGTCTCCTCCCCTCAAAAATAGCATATTCGTGATATTTTTGATATCAACGGATTAAACAACATTTTAGAATCTTTTGGGAGACAAGCGGTTTGATTTAAGCATGAATTTGGAACATTTTGTTTTATACTCCCCTTTAATAAAGCATAATCAATTAAAGGGTTTTAGAGGAGTTATCTTGAGCACAAAATATTTTGAAAGATTTTGAAAATCTTTTGAACAATCTTGAAAAGGTGCTCAAGATGATGATGATTCTCACCGATTTTAAATGTAGTGCCTTTGAGCGTACACTTGATTTTTCTTTAAAAACACGAGTTTTGATTTGAAAATAATCAAAAGTCATCATTTTGTCCGGGTTTCGTCTTGAAGTATCTGAAAGCCATTTTGAAAAATTTTGAGAAGCGACATGTTTTGGAAAACATTTAAAGAACTCTCGCTCAAGCATCTGTACATGCCGTATCATTGTTGAATGACATTTCTAGAAGCGTCTGAATATCGATTATACAAGAGACATGTCGTGAGAAGAATATTTTGGATTTTTGATTTTTATTGTTTTGTATTTTGAAAGTTTTATATTTTTATATTTTGCTTTTGTTGGTTTTCAAATTTTGTATTTTGTTTTCAAAAATATTTCTGATGACTTTGGAAAATCATTTTCAAGAAGATTCGAGAAGGCGTTCTAACTCCTCGGGGTTAGGCCGCATTCAATTCGTCGAACTAAATCGTCAAACCTTTCTTTTGGAAGGGCTTTAGTAAATATATCGGCGAGTTGGTAATCTGTCTTCACGAAAAATAATTCAACGATACCTTCTTCCACATGTTCTTTTATGAAGTGATAGCGTGCTACGATATGCTTAGTCTTTGAGTGATGAGCAGATTGCATGATATGGCTATGGCACTTTTCGAGTCACAATACATAGGTATTTTATCGAAAGTAAAGCCATAATCTGTGAGTTGTGTTCTCATCCATAGAACTTGAGCACAACACGAGATAGAGACACATACTCGACTTGACGGTTGAAAGTGCGGTGCAATCTTGTTTCTTTGAAGACCGACTTACTAACTTTTCACCCAAAATTGTGCTCCTCGATGTACTTTTTTTGTAACTTGATCACTGCGTGGTCCGCATCGAAAAGGCAATTAGATCAAATCCGGTTCCCCGGATACCAAAGACCCTTGTGAATGGATGTCTTGGTGCGAAAGATCCTTTTAACCTCTTTGAGGTGCGATTCGGTGAGCTTTGCACGAAACCGTGCTAATAAGCAAACAACAAAATGAATATCGGGTCGACTAGCGATAAGGTACATGAGAGAACCAATCATGCTCCGATATTTCTTGGATCAATAGGTTTCCCAAACAAATCGGCTCCAATTTTTGGTGAAGTTACCATTGGTGTTCCGACCGAGTCACAATTATCCATACCATGATTTTCAAAATCTCGGTTGTATATTTCGCTTGATTAATAAAAATTCCACGTGGGGATGATGTATTTGTAAACCAAGAAAAACTTTAGTTCCCCATCATGGACATTTCAAATTTGCTTTTCATGAGATTTTCAAAATGTTTTGAAAGATTCGGATTAGTGGACCCAAAATGATGTCGTCACGTAAATCGAACAATCAAAATGTCGTTTTGCATTTTGTGTAAACAAGGTAGGATCAACCGTTCCTTTGGTGAAATTGTTTAGAATAAGGAAAGAGGACGAGTTCGTCATACCACGCTCTCGGAGCTTGCTTTAAACCATAGATTGCCTTTTTGAGTTTGTAGGCGTAGTACGGATGTTCCATGTCTATGAAGCCTTTGGTGACTCACGTACACTTCTTCTTTCGAGTTCCATTCAAAAACGCGGTCTTAATGTCCATCGATAAACCGTGATGTTTTGTGGTGCATAGGCTAAGAAAATCTGACGCCTCAAGTCTAGCTACCGCGCGAATGACTCTTCAAAGTCTATCCCTTCTTCTGTCTGTATCCTTTGGCCACAAGGCGAGCTTTGTTGCAATTCGGTCATCTCTTCATCCCTTTTGTTCTTCCATAACCATTTGAGATCAATGGCGCGAATGTCAATTGGTCTTGGAACCATATCCCAAGAGTCATGTAGGCGGTATTGGAGAAGTTCCTCTGCATCGCTTCTATCCATGCGGGTTACGCCATTGCCTCGCGAATGTTCTTTGGCTCTATATTGCTAATTGAGCAAAGGTAAATGCATAAGTCGCAATCGGTGGCAAGTTGGCGTCTCGTGCGAATTGGCCTTGAAGGTTCACCAATAACTTGTTCAATTGGGTGGTCTTTTGTCCACTTGAGTAGAAGGATACCGTAGATTATCTGAGTGCGAGTTAGATGGTTCTCGTAAGCTTGAAGATGATTCGGTGATTCCGTAGCAAGCGGGTTTTCAAATAAGTCGCATCTAACGTTGCATCGTTACGGTTTTGAGTAGGTTCTTCTTGAAATGATATGTTTTGAATTTGCTCATCAGCTCTTTGGTAAAAGCTGTTTGAAGAATTGGAGTTCTTTGGAGTAGATGTAGATGATGTTGATGGAGTTGGTGCATTGGTTTCGACCGTTGTAGATGCATCTTACATTGGTGGCGGTGGTAGATGATTTTGGCGGGTGCGGTGGAATGATGGTTTGATGCATTTGTCGAAGTTCCACCATAGTATTCATCGAACATTAACTCAAAGAATTTCTCCCATTCTTGTTCATGAGGAGTGCCGGCAAAAGTTGATGGAGCTCTTTGATGTCTGAGTCTGAGCGATGTGTCCGAAGTCTGCGGGTTTGGTGCGGGTTCTAGGCGAGTCTCTCGAAGCCATTTGTGAAAGTTCATCAAAATTCACGTTCATCGTCTCCATGATCCTCCTAGTTCTTACATTATACACCACAGATGCCCTCGAGCTATCGAATATCAATGAAGATTCCAATATCACCTTTAGCTTTCGGTTTCCTAGATCTTCTCATCGTTTGTCGGATAGCACAAAGCGCCAAACACGTGAAAGTAAGAGATATCGGGTTTTCATTGTTCACTATTTCATATGGGGTTTTATTGAATCTTGGATGGATTAGGGATCGGTTACGAGTGAAACAAGCGTTGGCATGACATCGACCCATAGAAATAACGGTGCACTAGAATAAATTAGCATTGTGCGGCGACTTCCACAAAGTTCGATTTCTTCTTTCAACTACCCCATTCTCTTGTGGAGTTCTAACAAGCGATGTCGATGAGTTATTCCAACATCTTCAAAATAAGCTCTTAACTCACGATTTGTGAATTACGTGCTTGGTTATGCATTCTTACAACTCTTCTGGAGCTTGAAGAAGTACTTGAATACGTTTCGGGAAGGTGATGATGATGCACGGTGCTTCGTCTTTTGATCTCAAAACCTAACCCATGTATATCTTGAATAATCATCGGCGATAACAAGAATATACTTTTTCCATTAATGCTTTCAACTCTCATTGGGCCACATAAGTCCATGTGCAACATATGCAACCTTGCTTCGAACTAGAGTGCGGTTTGGGTTTATATGATGCTCTTTTGCTTTTCCTTGTTCGCATGATGGACATAAGTGATCCTTGGTGTATTTGAACTTTGGAAGTCCATTGCGATGTTGTCTTTGGCAAGTTTGTTGATGGTGTCGAAATTGAGATGGGATAACCGTCTATGCCACAACAGGACTTTGTTCGGATGCTCGTGTCATAAGACATATTGGTGATGAAGAGGCCATTTGGTTAATGTCGATAGCATACAAGTTTGTATCACGATTCCCGGTTAAGAGATCGGTGCCATTCAAGTTTCTAACGAAGCAAGCATTTTCCTAAAAGCAACCTCTAAATCGCATCACAGGCGCTGTTGAAAACAAATTGTGTCCCAACCCTTGACATAGTAAACCCGAGTGATCAAATAATTTCCAAAGGTAGATCTCCATAACCCATGATAGTTGCTACATGATCATTTCCAAAGCGTACGGTTCCATGAATTTCCAGACGAAATTGATCGTGACTTGATTCGGTCATGTGCTTGGAGCAACCAGTCGACGATCCAAAGACATATTTCGATAACACGCCAATAACGAAGAAGAAGATTTTGGAAACCGTTTTGATTTTGGTTCCTTTGGGTTAGAGGTAAAATCGATCACACTCATAGAAGTTATCTATTGGTAAGACGGGTTCATCACTCATTCTACCATTACGGGTGTGAAAGTTCTACCGTGGGTTTCAAATGTCATCCCTAAAGTAAACATTATGCTCCCTATCGGTAGTGTAAAGCCTAAGTCTAGCAACTAGTCTTCTATTCGTTTAGCATAAGTTCTTTTGGGAACATTCTTCTTATGAGCTTAACAATCTCATTCTTAGAAACACAATCATCATGAACATTAGTTAAAGATTTCTTGCAAGTTAAACAAAGAGATTCAACACATTCATTAGACTTAGCAAGTTTCATAGGTTCATTACATTCGGATGAAATGTCTTTCTTATTACAAAGCGGTAAATTCCTAGGGTGTTCTTCTACTTTCTTCTCTTTATTCAGCGACTACTCTTAGAGGCAAGCGAGACTCTATTGTTCCTTGTATTGCTCTTAGGCTTTAGTCTTGCTCCTAGAGGTGCTTCCTAGTCTGTAGAAGGTAAGGCACACTCATTAGGATTCACAATTTTATCTAGAGAAGTGGTTTCGACTTTCCTAGTCTCTTTAGAGTGCTTTTCTAAACTTATGTCGTTTGTTCCATATGTTTTAGATGTGGAGGCGAGCGCATTAGTGGTACTCATCTTAAAAGGCCGGAGCTAAAACTTTTGGTTTCTCGATAACCGCTTTTCCTTTATCAACATTTTGTTTAGGCAAGGCGGTGGAGTGGTGGTTTTGATAAATCATTTTCTCATTGACTTTTGGAGGAGGCATTGAAGCAGACATTTTGGTTTTAAAACCGGTTTGGGAACATTTGCTTTCTCCTCGGTCAATGGTTTTGTAATCTTAGTATCCCTTGCCTTTCCTTTTGACATTCGGTGAGCCCTCAAAAGATCATTTTCGCTTTCATGTCATTGTAGGCGCGCTCATCGACGGTTTGTCATACTTGCATTCCTCGTTTTTCGATCAAGTTGTTTAAAATATGAGACATTTTCTTTTCAAGTTTCTCAAGTGCTTTTCATATTTTGAAACAATTTTGGAGGTCTCGGTGGAGTCTTTCATGATCTTCAACAGAATATGTTTGTAAAATAATGGACATAATATCGGTGAGTCGAACATCTTGAAGAGAGTCATTTAAATTTTCCAAAAATTTGATGTGTTCGACACAGTCATTAGCTTGCTTTACCGGTTTATGGTCCTTGACAAAGTCAATTGTTTCTTTCAAAAGCGCTTGTTCAAAATGAATTACCCTTGAGTTGATGTTATTCGGTGAGGGCAATTTGAGTTTCAAAATACTTTTTATTTTCATTATCAAAACTATTAAACGGATGTTTGTTGTAATATTGGTTTTAGTTTTAACGATGTCTTGAAGATCCGCAATTCTAGTTTTCACATTTTCTAAAATACTTCTCGCATCACTTGTGTTAAAAGGATTGTTTGAAGACATTTGTTCAATGTTCGAAAGAGAATTTGAGACAACAAGCGGTTTTGAAACAGATTTTGAAGCAGTGTTGACTCTTTGTTTGAAACACTTGGTGTGATGGAAAACTTTGACTTTTCTTTTGATTAACAAAAGTAATTCCGTTAATTTTGTTCCATTTGTTATAATCAATTGGTTTGATTTCCGGATTTTTTGTTTCATTTTGATCTACTCTCCTCGAGATAGTTCTAACGTTTCAAGAGAATCACGAACAATAATGGGTTCATGTAAAACATTTCCATTGTTTAACACATTACGAGGTTTCGAGCTTTCTTGAGGAGCGAAGAAGGGTCGTTACCAAGTGCCATTCTATGATTAGTATGAAAGCGGTTTACTTGATTAGAAAGCATCTTGATTGTTTGAGCGAGAATGACCCGTTTTAAAAGCAAATTTTCCAAAGTTTGGATTTTTCATTTTATCAAGAATTTCATCAAGAAGAGAATCTTCTCGTTTTGAAAAATCGATAATCAAGCTGCTTCTTCTCTTTTCAAGATTAGAAAACATTTCTTTTGTTTAGAAAGTTGGTCATTTAAATCGAAATTTCCTTGTTTAAAGATTTAATTTTCAAGTTCAAATTCACATCAAGTGTGTTATACTTGATTTGCAATAGTTGTTCTTTAGAAACCAAATTTCGATAACCAATTTCTAATTTCGATTCTTTGTTTTATGAAATTCAAAGGCTTTTGCGTTCTCCTTGTAACTCTCAAGCTCGGTGGTCAATTTAGCATTCGCGGCCTTAACCCGCGATTGACCGTTCTAACTTTCTCGATTTCAATGCCACGATTATTGATTAATGATTCAAAATAAGCACGTGTTTCCTCATCGGTCTCGGTATTTTGTGCCCACGGTCTCCACTAGGATCCACATCGGAGTCTCGAGTTAGTATTGCTACAACTCGGATTGTCGGTATGTATCATAAGTAGGTCTTGATGTCACGAGAATCTTTGTTCGTCATGAGTAAACACATCAAATATGACATTGTTATAGCATGGATCAATGATTGGTACCTCGATCTTGCATTGGCGTCATAGGCGGGAGGTGCGTCGAATCGATGTCGTACTTAGTCTCTGAAGATTTGCCATGAAGATGCGGTTTGCATTGATTTCCTCGAGGTCTTCAAATCATCCATAATAGCCATAAAGTCATGTTCCTCGGCACTCAATTGAAGTCCAGTTGTTCCTTTTGTACCAACATGATAGCTTTACGAAGATACTCAAGATCCTTCTTTTTGGCTTAGTTGGACAATTCCTTGCCATGTGACCCACTCCTTGTGGTTATAACACTTAACTGATTACCACGATTCACATTTCCATAATTCCCAACATTGGGCTGCAACATTCCCATTCGATTACCTTTGCTCTATTCCCAACATTCGACCCATCGATTTCCAACATTCGACCCAGTGATTACCACGATTGGAACCGCTTTGATTACCCATCGAAATCGGTAGCATATCCACTGTGGGTTCCCAATAACTCAACCATTTGTCCTTGATGACCCATGTTCACACCTATTTGTGCAATTTGCATTGCGAGTGTTTGATGAAATCCTTTGGTTGTTGTTAGTTGGTGTGGAATAGCGACTTCTGAATGCTTTACCCAAAATGCAAATGCTTGTAGCAAAGCTTGTTCTTGTTCCATTTCAAGATCGGTGATTCCTTGTTCTGGTAATGTTGTTGTTACGGTGGATAGGTTTGTTGTTGAGGATAACGACTTGTTGTTGTGGAATGTATTCTTTGCAAGTTGTTGTTAGTGGAAGATGATGAAGCTTGTTGTTGTGTATTCACTTTGGAGTTTGAGTCTTTGCAATGAGTGCCAATGGATCATGATTCTTTGCTAATCTTTCTTTCGACTTCATTCACTTCATTTTGGTTTTGTTTGAAAATCGTTGAGTTGATCAAAGTTCACTTGATGTAAGTCTTTTGTTTGGTTGACAATAGTGACATATCGTCCCCATTCTTACGGTAGATTGTTCGGGAACTTGATGTTGCTCACGATAGTTACGGGTGTCAACTTGTTTCGATCGACTCATTCATTAAAGTGCAGAACCTTCCATAGTAGGATTCAATGGATTCTCACGGGTAGATGTAAACTTCTCCCAGCGGTTAGCGACTTGTTCTCCGTATCTTGTTGACCAATTTCGGTTCCATGACAAAGCCGTCTAACACGTTCCCACATATCGAAAGCGGTTTCTGGCTGTCTCTGATGACAAAGATGTCTCTTGGTAAACCCAGTTGGACAATATGAATTGCCATGTCATCTGCTTCGACTTGCTTGATCCTCTTGAGTATTCCGATTCTTTTGAAGGCGAAAAAATGGTGGGACGGGAGGTGTTGCATCGGCATTTCGGGGTCTTGGACTTGTCGAGGCATGAAGGGTCCATTCGTAATGGATTGAATCATCAATTTTCCATTAGGTTTGGTCTTAATGTAGCGAAGCATCGACTTGTCCATTGAAGATAACCACCTTTTTCCAACATAGGAGGGCGGTTTTCGGCACATTTGCATGAATGTCTTGTTGAGTTGCCATTGATGAAGGTATGATATGATAAAGTTGATGTAGGATCGATTCAACGATAAAGGAGTTGTGTTTGATGAAGATTAAGCTCGGTTGTTGTAGTGAAAATTTGGTCTAAAACTTAAAACCTCAATAACTTCTTTTCGGGCGTTTTAGGACTTGAAGGTTGACCGAATCAACTTTAGTTTATTCGTGATCTATTCTCCTCGTTCTCACGGTCGTTTTGATGGGTAGATCGCTGAAAGCAGATTCTGGTTCAAAAGTTATAGCCGTTTGAAGTTTTGCTCAAAATCTTACTCGTAAACTTGTTCTTAAGCGTAGAAATTAGTGCTTATCGTGGGATTGCTTATCGTAGGATTCTTATCGTAGAAAGCTTAGGCGTAGGATTCCTTATCGTAAAACCCAACTTCGCGTAACCTTTTTAAGCGTAAGCTTATCGTAAACAAAATTCTTAGTCGTCGAAAACCTTACGCGTAAGTGTTAACTTATCGTGAGTGTTACTCGTGGCGTTATGCTTATCGTAAACTTAGGTTTAAAACCAAAATCCTTTACACTTTCACGGCGTAAAAGATATCCACAAGTCGAAGTGTTCCACAAACTTATCCAAGTGAGGAAGCGAGTAACCGTTGTTGCTCGAAGATTCTTCACCAAAAGTTATGCGTAAAATTCAAATCTTCGCGTAAAACCTTATGCGTAAAAATAGGGTTTGACTTTTCTTCTGGCGTAAAGAGGGTTTTGACCAAGAGTGCTTACGCGTAAAAATGCCCGTTTTGCAAAACACGAATTTTTCACCCAAAACACGTTTCCAATCGATTTCTTTTGCACAAACTTCTTCCAAAACACTTAAAGATCAATAAAGTCTACAACTTTAAGCTTAAAACCACGTAAAAATCAAAACTTTATGCAAAAAGCCCACGTTTTATAGAAAGCGCAACTTTTGTGTAAAGATTTAACCAAAAACGTAACAAAACACTCCTAAACCATTGTTAGGCGATTGATACCAATTGTAGGACCTTAAATCTATCAAACCTTATCACAAACCAAACACGTATATCACGTTATCGTAGAACACGTTAACACGTGAAACAAACACAAACGTTATGCGTATAAGAAGAAGAAACAAAGATGAGAAAGATGGTGACTTGATGTTATATGTTATCGTATATGTGAGAGAAAGATGAAAACAAAGATGTTGTATATTCCAAAGAAACACACACACACACTTTCAAGCACACCCCTCAAATGAGACTTTGAGGGGTATTTATAATACAACACTAGATGCCCTAATGGGCTTGGCCATGGGCTTGGATTGGATTGGATTGGATGACAACTTATACAAGGCTAGCTTAACATAACTTCTAGCCATTTAGCTTAGTCCAATCCACGAGCCGTTGACTATTCTAATCGATATCTAACACACGTTACAAAGTTCCTAAATGTGAATGACCATCACTTCTAATAAAAACTATTAAGGCTAACATCGCCCGATTTTTACTTTTTGTCCGTTTCGTTCGTTTTTATCCGTTTCCCCGTTTTTTACGTTTTTCGTCCGTTTTCTTCGTTTTTTATAGTTTTTCTTACGTTTTATCCGTTTTCTTACGTTTTGTCTGTTTTCTTTCGTTTTGTCCGTTTTCATCCGTTGTTCTTACGTTTTGTCCGTTTTTCATACGTTTTTATCGGTTTTCATCCGTTTTTCTTTCGTTTTGTACTATTTCAACATATTGAAAATTTTCCAAAAGAAAAAAATTTGGAAAAAATTTTCAAAAAAATTGGAAAAAAATATTTCCGAAAAAAAATTTTGAAAAAAATAAAAAAAATTCAAATTTCAAAAAAATTGAATAAAAATTTCAAAAAAAAATTTTGAATAAAAAAAATATTTTTCAAATATATTTTTTTAAAAAAATCTTAAAAAAATTTGAAATTTTTTTTTTCAAAATTTTCAATATGTCGAAATACTTTTTTTGTTTCAAAACTTTTTTTTCAATATTTTTCGAAATTTGGACATATTGTAAAAAAAATTCCAAAAAAAAAAATTAGAAAAAAAATAAAAAATTTTCAAATTTCAAAAAAAATTTGAATTTTATTCAAATTTTTTTTTGAAAAAGGGCCTTCTTTAATAGGTTCATAGTCCAAAGCCTTCCATTTCCGTCAAATGACCCGGCCTCCCTTTCCTCCCTATGCTCCCCCGGCGCAGGCCTACCACGCTTCGAAATTTGAAAAAAAAAAAAAAATTCGGAAATATTTTTTTCCAATTTTTTTTTTGGAATTTTTTTTTCTAAATTTTTTCTTTTTGAAAAAGTTTCAATATGTTGAAATAGTACAAAAGCGAAATAAAAGCGGACAAAATGTAAGAAAAGCGGATGAAAACCGATAAAACATACGAAAAACGGACAAAGCGTAAAACGATGGACAAAAGGGCAAAAGCGAAAGAAAGCAGACAAAACGTAAAAAATTGACAAAAATTTAAGAAAATGTTAGAAAAAGCGGATGAAAACCGATAAAAGCGTATGAAAAGCGGACAAAAACTATAAAAAGCGAAGAAAGCGGTAGAAAAAGCGTAAAAAGCGGGGAAAGCGGATAAAAGCGAGCGAAAACGGACAAAGCGTAAAAAATCGGGCGATAACTATTATTAACGGAGGGACTAAGCGTGGAAAACTATATTTAAAAAATAAGGACTAACGTTGCAAAATTTATTAACGAAGGACTAACAACGCAAAATACTTAACGGACTGCACTAACGGCCATCCAAAATAGGGACTAAAAGAGTGCAACGTTCAAAATAGATATCGTGAGGTAATTAAAATGACTTGGGACGAACTTGCAATCTGAGCAAACCGGGGACCAACCGTGTAATTTTGTCTTTTAGTTTTGTCACTATACCATCAAGTGTGTATTTTTCTTCATAATATTTTGAGTAAATTACAGTTCGTCCTTGTGGTTTGCGTTGACCGCGAGGTTTAGTCCTTTGACCAAAAAATTGCCGTCGTCGCCTAAGTGTGAACGTTATGCAGTTCGTCCCTCCGTCCATCTGGGCCCACCAATTCAAGATAACGGCAGTTAAGTCACTTAACCCATAAGGGCATATCCGTCATTTCTTATCTCTCCTTTTTCCCGCCCAAATTATAACCCTATATACTTATCTATCTACCCCACCCACCCATATAAACCTAAATCCCTTCGGTTCCACCACCATTTTCAAAACAAAGGGTTTTCTCAAATCAAATCAAAATCATGGTTAGATGTCCTCGTTGCCAAACACTTGCGATTATGAAAACATCATGGACAAATAGAAACCCAGTCGAAGGTTTTATGCATTCCCCAATTGTATGTGTTAATGGTTTTAGTTTGTAATTGAACAATATCGGTATTTGTTGTTTAATTTTGTTTCTGAGTTATATGATTTGTTGATTGGGTGGACCCGATGTGCCATCGTTCAATGGTAGTTATACGGTTTATTAAGGTCTTTGAACAACCATCAAGAAATCCTACAAAATATGGAGCAAGAAGATCAACATTGAAGAAGTATGTTATGGTTTCATGTATTTTGTTGTTTGTATACATTATGTATAACATATTGACCTAGCGATTGGTATTTGGGTGTTAAGAGATAGATGTATTTTGGGTGTTTAATGTTAGATGTATTTTGTATACATTATGTAGCACCATTGTAATGAAAACAAGCTTTGTAGCATTATTGCAATTCTTGTTCTACATATTGCGATCACTTTTATGAATTTTACTATTTCATTTCTCATTTTATGCATATCGATCACTTTTATCAATGCAACACTATTTCTACATTGATGCGATCAATGAATCAATGGCACTTTTCTTTGCATTCTTGCAATTTAATGTTATACAATTTACTTGCATTCTTGCAATTTCTACATTACCACACCTCATATAAAGGCGCATATGGATAATACAAAACCATATCAAACATCTTCTAATCTATTCATAATTCTTTGCAAAGATGAGTTGAAACAAGGGTTCCAACAGAGAAAAGGTTATATACATCTTCATGTGCCTTTTCCATCTCTTATATATTAAACATACTTATGTTTTATTGGTGTTTTTTTTTTTTTTTTTTTTTTTTTTTTTTGCATTTTTGTTTCGATAATGTCTGCATTTCGGTGATACATCTCAAAATCTTGATGACAAAAGTTCGGGTAACACATGGACATGGTATTTTCCATTGCGATGTAGTACCACGATGAGATAGAGTTTTATGGACCAAAGGTGGGCTCGAGCTCTTTCATGTTGAACCAAGTTCAAATGCAAAGGATGATGATAAGCCACTAACAACAGTTCAAAGCTTCTATTTGATGCAAGGACTAAAGTTCTAGGATTGCTGCAAAGGCCACTCTTGAAGAATTTGGTGTCAAACCTTATGTTGCACCAAGCTGACTATGACACAAAAGGAAGGGAAGGAAAGAAAAGGATGGGTTAGAAGCGGTGGTGTTTCATGGTTTATGGTCTTATCTTAGAAGCACCGGTCTTTCATGTCTTTCATGGTTGCAGTAGTATGTAGTACCACCTAAAATAAGTTAGTGCAGTGCTTTTATGGTATTTCATGTGTACTTGAACCTATTTTATGGTCTTTTATGGTTTCGATTTACTTTATGTATGTTTTTATGGTCTTTCATGTTTACTTGAACCTATTTTAAATAAGTTGGTGCAATGCTCTTGGTCTTTCATGTTCTGATTACAAATTACCAAAAGAATGCATACATACCAAATTAAAGTCAAACAAAATTACATACCAAATTAAAGTCAAACAAATTAAAGTCTAAAGCAACCATACCATTAATCAATCAAGTTTCAAGGCATATAATGCCATAAACATCAAAACAACAATTGACATTGTGCATAAGACATACTAGAAACACGGACATAACGGACATAATCATAACATACACTATCAAACACGGACATGTGGATACTTCAACCTAACACAACCACCTTCTTCCTTGGTGCTCTATTCTTTGATGCACCATCTTACTCTTTGGTGCCTTCCTTTCGTCTTTGACCTTTTCTTTCTTTCCTTGGTCTTCCAACTTGTGGATTATGTTTTGGTGGCAGAGACTAGTTGGAGCAGTGCACTTGGGCCAATGGGCGGGACCTCGATTGGTTTTATATGAAAAGAATATACTTTCTTCCAAGTCTCTAACCTATAGCATGGATGTACCCATTCCTGCAGTAATACAACCTCTTGATGATTAAGTGACATGTTCCAATTTGTTGCAACGGCATGTTTGCACGAGGATGCTATCAATTCCATCTTCTACAAGTGCGAGGTTCTAGCAACAACATTTACCACACTTTGGTCATTCCATGGACCACTTACAGTATAACTCACCTCCATTCCATTCTTAACGATATACTTGTTAGCTTGAGTACATTTTCCTTCAAAATCCTTGTAGCGGTTGGTGTGAGTGGTCCATCACACCTGCAATAACTTTGTTAACATTGACAATCTGGCAAGTTCTAATATTAGGTATTGCAATGTAAGTACCACATGGAATGACAATTGAATAGCAGATGGAATGTATAATACCTTCTCATGAGATACTCACAGCAAACTCAATGTGGAAATAATAAGCATCTCTACCCCTACTAGCTTCCATTCAAGACTTCACATGTTGTTCAATAAAACATCGACTTGGCTCTCTCTGTTTAAGGAGTTTGTTGTTTAGATAATATTAGATCATGAGATACTATGAAACCGATTAAAGTAAGAATACTATATACGAGAAATGTGATCTTGCCAGTGTTGTGGAGGAATGAGATTCAACCGGTCATAAGCCTCTTTCTTGAAAGCTTTCAACTCTTCCATTGCAACTTGAAACTACGGGAATTTGTTGTTGCGATTCTTTGCTTTCATAGCATATCCTTGTATGCGTACCATTCACTTCAACTTCATATTCTCATGAATATGTTTCCACAATATCATGCTCGCACATGGAAACAATTTTGCAATTCTGGTATAATACCTACGGTTGGAAACAATTAATTAGTTAAGTAAGTTAAGGAATTAATTAATTAGATTGAAATCAAATTAACTAGTTAAGTTAGTACCTTTTGCACGTCACTTATGAAAGTGAAGTTGGAATTCTGTCGGATCTAGGTCATCTCGAGTTGATTGAGAAACCATGTCCATGACTCTGTGTTTCTGTCTCAACAAGTCCATATGCCAATGGATAGATCCCATTGTTTGGATCAATACTCACAGTGTCAAAGTTGTCTGGTATGGACCCTTCATGAATGCTCCATCTAATCAAGGTTTCCCTCATCCCATTCTGAATCCGACTTTCAAAGGCCCCGAACATATATAGATTCTCTTAAAAACTCTTGTTGGGACTTGATGATCACTTCGACGAACATGGATCTTGACGGTTGTGTTTGGATTAGCTTGTTGCAATTCCAACACATAATCTCTTAGCATCTTATCTTTGATGTGTGTAATCACCCTTAATTTCCTTTCGACTTCTTGCTTAGTTCTAAATGCCTTACTTTCGAAATAGTTAGTTCATGTTTTTGATAGTTGCTCTTGAGCGACTCTAATGGTATATTAGGGTTTGTTTTCAAGCTTTCAACTAATTCCTTTGAGAACCAATTGTAGGTGGCATAAAGGTTATCTCTTTCCTGTAGACATTTATGGGTGACTTGTATGTTTTACCTCCAAGATTGATCTTTTTGACCTTGAAACTATGAACCCATGGACATTTATTATCATCCAACAATTTTTGTCTATTAGGTTTACCCCATTAATGATTACCTTCTTCCTTGGGCCTTTTCACCTCAGTTGGGCCTTTTTCTTGACTTGGCATAGTAGGCGAGTTGGCCGCAATCATTGACTTCACCGGTGGTAGAAGGATAACACCTTTGCATCTTGCCTTCCTCTATCATTGTCATTCTTTTCCATTCTTATTTTCTCTAGTCTCAATTGAATGCTCTTTAATGTACTCCTTCACCTTTTCTCTGTTTGCAAATTTTTGACCCACATAGAAATATGTCTTGTAAATTTTCGACTAGCATGTGCTTGTTTTCTTAAGCCTTCAACTTCTTTTCCTTAACCTACTACCTTCATTGTCACTGATCCACTCTCAAAATAGTCATTTTCTAATTCATTGACATCATCTCCATACGCTTCATCTTCAATCTCATTGCTTCCTTTCTACACTGACAAACTCAGGTCTCATCAATTGTGTAGTTAAAGTCCCTCGTGTCAACATCCGCCTCATCGCATTATTATTGTCATCTACTATGAAATCACTTGTCTTGGCTATCATCATCTCCTTGACTATCACCCTCTGTTTCCTCTCGGTTTCACCCTCAACTTCACTTTCAGCGATCTCGCTAGGATTACCCATTCCAACCTCGGGATTCGTTTCAAAATTCTCACTAAGATTTGTTTCAACCTCGAGTTTGTTTGAACATTCATTGTTGGTGATATAATGTCCAAGTCGACAAATGGGTCAAGTTAGGATCTTGTGACTCTACATATGGGTCATAAGAAGAGTAAAATCATTTACAAGCCGACTAGGGACTTGAGAAGACTCATCATTAACTACAACACTTTGCCCTTGGTCTTTACCTTTGCTTTGACCTATATCTTTACCTACACACCCGCCGTTGAGATCCAAAACTACTTTCTTAGGCCTTTGGGGTAATCCACGCCTTTGATGTTATTAGTTCATTTAACTCTTCTATTACAAGTTTTTTATGCTTTGTTTGTATGTAAATGTCGGGATTGGTCTTTTCATGCTCAACATATACATCAACTAGCTTAAGACCTTCCATCGCATACTTGCCTAATAGCTGAACATCTTTGTCACATGCTAAAGGCTCTAGTCCATTGTCTAAATCATAGTCGGGTTTCAAGAAATGGTAAAACATCAACCTATGACCATCATGACCTAAGTCTTCTAACATGGAATCAATTTCATGGATTGAAAATTGATCACTGTCTATCAAATCCACAAAAGTAATCTTACCATTCTTGTAAATCCTGTTGGGTGCATTCGTGAAAAAACCACCATGATTGAGCTTGATGGAAAACAGAGTAGCGATTAAAACACCAAACAAAGTATTGCAAACCCGAAAAATGCATACTCTAATGATTAAAAACATCGTCATAACACCATTATCAAAAATAACTATAAGCGATACGAACTACGATACATGCAATATGGGTCTCGATCAACAACATCATTTGCTCTAATTTCATACAATGGGACCACCATCGATTCTTTCGAAATATCGGTTACAAATTTCTTGGGTTTTTCACAATTGATTTGGGAAGAAGATGACTAAATCGTGGGAATTGGTGCAAAAGATTTTAGTTTGGGGGCGACAAGGTAGATGGGTTTTCATAAATGAAAGTACTTGGGAAATGACCGAAATAACCCTTTAAAACCTCAGTTAACCCGTTATCTTGAATTCTTTGGGCCCCGGATGGACGGAGGACGAGCAGTGCATAACGTTTCACACTTGGGACGTCGGTGAAATTTTTGGTCGAAGGACTAAACCCTGCGGTCAGCGCAAACCACAATGACGAGCGGTGTAATTTACTCTATTATTTTAGAGTAAATTGCAAAATCGTCCTAAAGTTTGGCCAGTGCACGTTTTCGTCCCAAGCGTTTGGAAAGTGCAAGGATCGTCACTGTAGGAAACTTTTGGGGCAAAATCGTCCCACAGCCTAGATCAAATGACTAAAATACCCTTGTCTCTATATTACGTTTGGTTTCTTGCAAATGGTCCTTGTGTTTGCCGATTCACTAAATTTAGTCCTTTTTTTTTTTTTAATTAACTATTAATATTAGTATTATTTTTTTACGTTTCGTCCGTTTTACGTTTTGTCCGTTTTCTCATGTTTTTAGTTTTCATCGTTTTTGTCCGTTTTCTACCGTTTTTACGTTTTTGTCTGTTTTCCTCACGTTTTTGTCCGTTTTACATTTCGTGCGTTTTGTCAGTTCTTACCGCGTTCTTAGTTTCATAAGTTTCGTCCAGATTTTTTACGTTTTCTTATGTTTTATCACATTTTCTCACATTTTGTCCGTTTTCATACTTTTGTCCGTTTCTTACGTTTTTGTCCGTTTGTCCTATTTTTCGTTTTGTATGGTTTTCTCACATTTTTATCTGTTTTATCACGTTTACATCGTTTTTTCCGTTTTCTTACGTTTTCCGTTTCATCGTTTTGTTTTGTCCGTTTTATCGTTTTCGTCCGTTTTAATCGTTTTATCGTTTCGTCCGTTTTTGTACGTTATTTAGCGTTTTTACATTTTCTCACGTTTTTCCATTTCGTTCGTTTTCTTTAGTTTTGTTTGCTTTTATCCATTTTGTCCGTTTTCTCGCGTTTTTTCCGTTTTCATGTGTTTTGTCCGTTTTCTTACGTTTTGTTCATTTCTTACGCTTTCATCCGTTTAATACGTTTCGCCTCGTTTTTACATTTTTATGCATTTCTCTTTATTACATTTTCATACGTTTCACCCGTTTTAAGCGGTTTCATCGTGTCACCGTTATAAAAGCGGTGAAGCGTGTAAAGCGGAAAAACGTGAAAATGAACAAAGCGTGAAAGCGATCAGAAAATGAAAATGGATGAAAACGTGAAACGGTATATAAAAGCGTGTGAAATAAAAAGCGTGAGAAGGCGGACGACGTATAAAGCGTGAAAGCGGGCGGCGTGTAAAAGCGAGCGATTGTATAAAAAGACAAAAGCGTGTGAAGCGAAAAATGTGAAAGGGACAAAGCGTATGAAAGCGGATAAAGCGTGAAGAGCGGATAAAAGCGTCGGAGCGAGCGTGAAAAATGAAAAGCGTGAAAAAGCGAACAACGTAAAAGCGGACAAAAGGATAAAAGCGTGTGAAAGCGGACAACGTGAGAAAACATACAAAAAGCGGAAAAGAATGAGCGAAACATATGAAAGCGGAAGGCGTGAGAAAAGCGGACAAAACTTAAGAAAAGCGGAAAAAAAAGGTATGAAAGCGAAAAAAAACATGAGAAAAGCGTGCAAAAGCGTAAGAAAAAGGACAAAACTTAAAAATGGATGAAACGTATAAAAATAATACTAATATTAAAGTTAAATTTAAAAAAAAAAAAAAAGGACTAAATTTGCAAAATCGTAAAATCTGAGGACCATTAGGGCAAAAAGCGAAAAGTAATAAATGAGAAGGGTATTTTAGTCATTTTATGTAGGCCGGGGCGATTTTGCCAAAAGTTTCCTGAGGGACGATCCTTAACTTTCCAAGCGTTTGGGATGAACGTGCAATTTGCCCAAACTTTAGGGGCCAATTTTGCAATTTACTCTTATTTTAATTTTAAATACTTAAGATTTTCGGATTTATCACATTAATTAATTGTCCTTTTTTGAAAATGGGAAAGTTAAAGATCATGATATAGTTTTTTAAAGCAGACGATATATGATGAATTTTGTCGTTTAAGCGTAATTGGCGCGATAACGAAATTTTGGTGGGTGGGTATCCCCACGACATGTCGCCGGGAAAATTAACAATTTTATTTTATCGTTAAAAATGATGACATGTGTTGTTACGTTAAAGTCAGCGAAGTCAACAGAATCCCTGACGACATGTCATTTGAAACGCATATATATTTTTGTTAAAGTCAACGAAACTTAATGTTTAGCGATAAAAAAATCAAATTCTATTTTTAAAATTAACTTAATTTTATTTTATCGTAAACTTAATGTTTAGCAATAAAATTAAAAATGATTTTAGTTCACAAAATAACAGCGAACTTTTTCAAAGCTTCGTTTTGTCGTAAACTATAAAAAATATCATTAAATGCAACAAACTTTAATAAAGTGATTAAATATGCATTTTTGATGTGTTATTCGTTAAAAATAATGACATGTGTTAGTTTTACGATATGACAACATATCAAAATGTCTATATTTGAACACTTTATGAAAATTTGTTTCATTTATCGGAGACGGAGGTAGTATTTATTTATCATAAAAATTATTCCCATTAGATGTTCAACGGATGAGTCGATATGTTAGGGTTGGACATTGGGCGTTCAACGGATGAGTCGATATGTTATGGTTACACATTATACGTTCAGCGGATGAGTCGATATGTTAGGGTTAGACATTAGGCGTTCAGCGGATGAGTCGATATGTTAGGGTTAGACATTAGGCGTTCAGCGGATGAGTCGATATGTTAGGATTAGACATTAGGCGTTCAGCGGATGAGTCGATATGTTATGGTTACATTAGGCGTTCAGCGGATGAGTCGATATGTTGGGTTAGACATTAGATGTTCAGCGGATGAGTCGATATGTTAGGGTTAGACATTGGGCGTTCAGCGGATGAGTCGATATGTTATGGTTACAAATTAGGCGTTCAACGGATGAGTCGATATGTTGAGGTTACACATTAGGCGTTCAACGGATGAGTCGATATGTTATGGTTACACATTAGGCGTTCAGCGGATGAGTCGATATGTTATGGTTACATTAGGCGTTCAACGAATGAGTCGATATGTTGGGGTTAGACATTAGGCGTTCAGCGGATGAGTCGATATGTTACGGTTACACATTAGGCGTTCAGCGGATACACATTAGGCGTTCAGCGATGAGTCGATATGTTAGGGTTAGACATTGGGCGTTCAGCGGATGAGTCGATATGTTAGGGTTAGACATTGAGCGTTCAACGAATGTTAAACAACCAAGTATAGGTGCATTGGTATACGTATCATGTTAAACAACCAAGTATAGGTGCATTGGTATATGTATCATGTTAAACAACCAAGTATAGGTGCATTGGTATCGTATCATGTTAAGCGACCAAGTATATGTGCATTGGTATACGTATCATGTTAAACGACCAAGTATAGGTGCATTGGTATACATATCATGTTAAACAACCAAGTATAGGTGCATTGGTATACGTATCATGTTAAACGACCAAGTATAGGTGCATTGGTATCGTATCATGTTAAACAACCAAGTATAGGTGCATTGGTATCGTATCATGTTAAGCGAGCAAGTATAGGTGCATTGGTATCGTATCATGTTAAAGCGAGCAAGTATAGGTGCATTGGTATACGTGATCATGTTAAGCGACCAAGTATAGGTGCATTGGTATACATATCATGTTAAACGACCAAGTATAGGTGCATTGGTATCGTGATCATGTTAAGCGAGCAAGTATAGGTGCATTGGTATCGTATCATGTTAAGCGAGCAAGTGTCGTTGCATTGGTATCGTGATCATGTTAAACTAAGCGAGTATAGGTGCTATGGTATCGATCATGTTAAAGCGAATGTATAGGTGCTATGGTATCGTATCATTATTATTATTATTATTACTATTATTATTATTATTATTATATATATATATATATATATATATATATATATATATATATATATATATATATATATATATATATATATATATATATATATATATATATATATATAGGGGCCTTTATTTGAGAACCCCATTAAGTCACGAAGCTGCGAGAACCCTTATGTACTCCTAGTAATGCATATTGTGCAACATATCAATGCAACATAGCATTTTGAAT
Source organism: Chrysanthemum lavandulifolium (assembly GCA_022545495.1). Lineage (NCBI taxonomy): Eukaryota > Viridiplantae > Streptophyta > Magnoliopsida > Asterales > Asteraceae > Chrysanthemum > Chrysanthemum lavandulifolium. The sequence goes on from CM040241.1 coordinate 19,021,087, forward strand.
TATTAAACTTTTTATTTAATCCAAAAGGGTATATAAGTCAAAGTGAATTTTATATTATTTTTATTCTTTAAAATAAATCCTGATTTTTAAAACATTCAAATTTTCGGTTTTTTTTTTTTTTTTTTTTGAACATGCATGTTTTAAAATTGATTTAATGTATATGTGTTTATGAATTAAATTTTATTATTTTGGAATAGATTTTTGACATACATGTTTTTCAAATGAAAATGTGCATATATATTTTAGATCATGTAAATTTATAACAACAAAGAACATAATGTTAAGCACAAAATTCGATATAGATTGAAATACAATTAAAATACAATTTATAATAAGAAGAAATACATGAATATAATCTATCTTTACACTTGTGCACTAACAATAATTAACGAAAGCGAACATATGTGCACAAAACATATGTGTTTGAAGTTTCTCATCATATTATTTTGAACATGTGCATGTCTTCCAAAAACATACATGCACGCCTTCCAAAACATATATGTACTTCTCAAGGCATGTGTGCACGCTTCAAATAACGTCACGCCTTCAAATAACGTCACGCCTAAAAAATAATAGCTAAGATTAAATACTTTCAAAATAAAACTCAAGATAACATAACACATGGACAAACTTAAACTAACAAACACAAATAAATAAAATTTTTTTATAAAACATATATGTTTTATAATTCATACACAAAACATATATGTTTTATACGTAAACATATGTGTACTTCTTTCTTTTAGTCATACTTAGATACAATAGGTCTGTTAAAAAAGATAAAATAATCTCTACAACTAGTATAGCACCTTGCATAATCTCTACAACTCAATCAGATTATAATTGTTAAAATTCACTAAAAGCAGTTATACCAAGACATGTAACATTGGACTTAAAACCCTTAGCAATTCGCTAATATAGATATAAATTACAAATATATTTTTAAAGTCATTATCACCTAATGACAAGGAAAAGTCATATCCACATACTCCATCTCCTTCATTCAAATTGTACTACATCGTGAATCGCCATTAAAACGATTTCAATGGCTTATAACTTATAACTATCCGTCTTTGTCATAATTCAGATTTACAACCATGCAAACTTCTTTTAACATGAATAGTTTGGTCCCTAATGGGTTCTTAATCTACTACCAAACCGATAATCTCGAGACATAATGTTACACAAATTTACAACTTGATTCATGTAATTAAAAATACAAATTGATTTATGTCAGATTGTGGAACATGTTATAGTTATATAAAAGTGTAAAACATTCGCCTCTATGTATTTTATACCGATATACTCGAAACTCATTGCTAGACCAATAATATACTAAAAACATAACAAGCCAATTTATTCACCCAAAATTCATTAAAAGTGCAAAGAGACTCAACCAATCGACACGCGTATATTTCTAATCCACAAACATATAATGTTTGGTATCTTAATATCTAATATAAAGTTTACCTTGAATTTGTGAACAAGAATCGAAACCGAAACAAAACTCCCTTCTTTTTGCTAGGGGCGCTCTCTTTCTCACGATTCAATAGTCGTAGGGTTTCGAGGATTTGAGAATAAGAGATATATATATAGTTTTGGCAAGATTTCTTAACGTGTTAATCTTTATTATTAACAAAGATTTATAGAACTAATAAGATGATTATAGAGAGGATTGTTGATGGAGGCTATTGTTGATGGAGGCTAGGGTTTCGGGAGAGATAAGTTGGTGAGAGAGTCAAATTTAAAATATAACTGAATGACTAATCGGTTTACAAAAGCAAGGGACAGATTTTAAAAAAAAAAAGAAAAAAGGAATTGGTTTAATGAAATATATTGAAAATTACTTTATTGACCACGAGAATTTAAATAAGTAAAATAAACTGAAATTAATTTACTAAATTATGATTGGACAATATGGGTTCTCAGATTCTCATGACTAATGAGGTTCTCAAATAAAGATACACTATATATATATATATATATATATATATATATATATATATATATATATATATATATATATATATATATATATATATATATATATATATATATATATATATATATATATATATATATATATATATAGGTAGGGTTCTTTAAGAACCAAATAAATGCGAAGCTGACGAGTAACCATTTTCAACCAATCATTTGCCTAGTCATACTTTTTGTTTATTGAATTGATTTTATTTAGAAAAGGGCATTTAGGAAACACAACCTTTTTAATATATGCAACTAACCCATAATATTCGTAACACTAATATATGAAACTGCACATGTTTATGTATTCTAGATGTAATTATTTTCTCAATTTTAATATTAATATAGATTGCGTGCTATCATGTTTTATTTTCGGAAATTAATCACGTGAAGAATGAATATTTCATTAAAAATCCTAGATTGGTGAACGCGATTTTTCATTAAAAAAATTGAAAACATGGATTTTACACTTGTGCATGGAACAAAAGTGTTAATTGCAGTATATAACTTGTACTTGTGCATGAAACATAATACATTGTTTGTACGATATGCATGTGTGCATGAAACATATACAATACATTGTTTATACCGACACAATTACATAAAGCTGTAAATTCTTTCATTTGAATTGTTTATCTTCGTTAGATTTGAGAAACACGCATGTTCATGTATTCATCTTCGACATCTTGATGAATCTGTGTTTTAATCATGTACATGTGCACGCTCTAATCTTTCATCTTCAATAAAGGCATTCAACAAACCTTCAAGTTGCTACATACACGCATGTATTTTTTATCATCATTTTTTCGTTCAATCATCTTACGCTTCACCAAACATGTTCGATACAATTGTTAACACTGCGAAGCACAATCAAAGAAATCGCGAATGCTAATATATAAACACATTCAGTCGCAAAACCTGTTGTAGACACATGTATTCAATACAAATTTGACGGTTTTCCTTTATGTGCATGTATGTAATCATTTTGCACATGTGTATTTAAATCTTTATCGTGATCAATTTCTCTTTAGAAAATATCTACGTGTCATAGACACATGTGCACTCTTTATATTAATCATGGTCTTCATCTTTATTAAACATGTTGAGTACTAAAACTAAAAAAAAATGATATTTTTTTTAATTATCATAAATAGCTAGCAAGCACACATGCACAATTTAAAACATAGATGCATGCCTCTTTTCTTGATTCTATACAACCTTAAAACACATATGCACACCTCTTTCTTCAACTTTTACGAGCCATAAAACTCATATGCAAACCCTTTTCATTAATTTTTTACCAAACATAAAACACATATGCACTCTAACCTAAAAACACGTTTACACATAACGCAATTGATTTTATATCGACCACATTTTGTCACCGACTTTGATGTATTAAATTATATCGACTACAAACACATCAACGAAAATGAAAAGCATACATGAATTAGAGGAGGTGCTTCTCATGGACCAATGTTTTTATGCGCGGTCATACAAGATTCGCCATTACATTAGGTTATATAAAAAACCCCTTATTTGAGGTACGCAAACAACAAAACCTACCCTATTGCTCTAGTTGACAACTAATCATAAGAGTAAGCCCTACACAAGATTAAACTGGGAAATAAAGATCTTTCACAACACTTAGCAAATCAACGATGCGAATTCAATAACGCAAAACACTAGTTGTTTACAGAATCTAAAAATGATTTCATAAGCGAAAAATATATAAAAAGCCTGACATGATTTCGAATACCAATTCAAAAACTAAAAACAATCCAATTAAGACGGAAAAAAATATTTCAAATCAGTCACAATAATTTTTATATAAAAGAAAGTAAATAGAAACCGAACCTTATAATCAACAATAATCATATTCGATGACCATCATCATGGATCAAATTTCAAAACTTGCTGATATGAGTATATTTCGAAACATAGATGATATATGTATTTTACATCATTCATCTATCGTAATCTTCATTGCTTGTCGCCATTATTAATTTGACTACAAAGATGATCATCATCTCCATTAAAATTCAGTTTAGAGAAAAAAGGAAATTGATAAACAAATGGAGACGGCGGTTTTTTGGTTTGCAAAGACGTTGATAGAAATATTAGGTTAAGAGATAATTGTGGAATTAAGCATATATATTTAATATCATTAAATATGATAGATTTCAAAATTCCCAAAAAGCCCTTCCGAAAATTATAGTTAGAAAATAAATTATAATTATTTTTCTAATATTTGATTGGTCCATAGTAGTTCTCATGCTTTCGCAATTTATTTGGTTACGAAAATAACCTCACACTATATATATATATATATATATATATATATATATATATATATATATATATATATATATATATATATATATATATATATATATATATATTTTATTTTATTATAAACCATCACTTCATTAGAAAATCATAGGAAATTACAAGAAATTGGTGGGGAGCCGAGAAACTAATTGGGCTTCCACTCTTTTAGCAATAGCAAAACAAACCCTACTAAAAATATAGTTAGCACCATGCGCCTAATATCTTGAGTGACCGAGAACTTTGGTTTGCTTGATGAGGGTCACCGCCTCCTTTTCGAGTTCACCAAAGGAAGAGAAAGAGGGATGAACCCATATCCAACATCGGCGCATTTGGTTTCGTGCTTGACACGCTTATGTTGTGCAACTTCAATCACGCACGCCCGCCACAAAGTCATTCATACCGGTTTGCGTCGAGGCGATGACCCCTAAGATCAACACGTACATCAAGGCCTCTCTCCACGAGTAAAGTAACAAGTCACCGGGCATAGGTGTTTGTCCTCTCCATGAGGCCGATATCAACTTCTTTTACGGCCGAAATCCCACCCGGGAGCGGATATCGGTGAGTATCACGCACCACATTATGTCGATGTTTAATACCAATAATACTGCGCATGATACGGCATGATCCCATAGATATCACTTGTAAAACCTTGGAACAAGCGAGCACGGCATCCGAGTGGAGAAAGGGGAACACCTAGCGATAGCATAAAACACACGGTAGGTTTTAGCATTCATAGTCCGCCTGACCCAACTATCGGGACTACTCGAGCCGGTCCAAGTATGGTCTTCCATTGCGATCTCCATTGGGCCATCTGCTCAGCGATAAGTAGAAGGTGGATTGACCTCTTTTGCGACACGTGTGAAATATAATCGCCAATTTCTCCATGAGTTTGGGGCGACAATCTCAAGAGCTACCCAAAAGGTCGGTCTCCATTTTCTCGTTAAAAACACGGGCATCATCAAAGGAAGATCCGAAGCACCAACACCGTTGCCGGAGAAGTTCGATCAGAGGTCGGGCCGATTGAGTCTAGAAGCAAGGAAGGCATAATTCAAAACATCACCGGCGATATACCAAGCCCCCAAATTCAAAAGGAAGAGTGGCGAGTCTCCATTGCCAATTTCCAAACCTGAGCCCAGGCGGTGACAATTCGCTCAGAGAGCTGCGCTTCATCGAATGAAATCGAGCACGTTCAAAGACACGGGGAACATATGCAAGCAGAGAAATATAGCTTGAAATGCCCACATGCATGGAGAAGTAGCAAGTCACATTGGGGATCATTAAGCTTAGCAACGGCGTCCATAAGTTCAATAGTTTTAGAAACTCGTTTCAAAACGAGCTTCTTGATAAACTCGAGGTCAACACCAACGGTCCACCCAAGCAATTTTACACCATGCGTGGGCGGGCAATATTGGGAGGAAAACACGTGAGTGCGCTTTATGATCTTCCTGGCAAAAACCTCGGTTTATCGGCGTTGAGGTGCAAACCATAACGAGGTCCATCGATCATAATGAGCTCCGTGGCCTTCCCAACAAACAGTATCTCCAATGATCGTACCATCATCTAGGTACCAAGCTTGAAAGGGAGAGAAAGGAGTCTTTGATCTTGCGAGCCAAAGGATGTAGCACCAACGCAAAAAGGAGAGGTCGAGAGGTCACCTTGCGCCTTGGTGTGACCATAAAGTGTGTTCCATAATATAATCTGAAATGGGTGGAGTAGCAAAATTCAACCCAACGCGATATGGCGGGACAATGGAGGCGAACCTCTTGTAACATAACCTCACGGTACACAGTTGAGGCGTTTTGAAATCCACCAACAACATCGAAGACCCAGCGTCATCTCCACGGTCTTCAACAAACCGATTCACGGCATGAAGAATGGCCTCCCTTCCTCCGAAACCCCAACTCGAGCGTAGATCATTCAAGTATCCATCTAAAGAGTGTCCAATCATAGAAGCTCCCTTGGAGACTAAATGCCTCCGACGGTACCCCCACCGCATAGGGACGAATACCACCACCGGTTTGATCAACGTGAGAGAGCACGGCAATATACCCGCCCAAAGCCTTAGGACACTTACCATCAAGAAAAAGATTTACCACACAGGTGATGGGTTGATTAACTCATCGATATAGCCACAAACAACACCGCTAAAACAATCCAATAGGTGTTGGGTGCGTAAACCATCTCGACCACAAGATGTACCACAGGGGAAACTCTTAATCATGTCAAGAACCACATCAGGAGATGCAATGAGGTTATTATGATCAATAGGTATATCAGGCAGTGAAGGAGCAGACTTGAAGGGATGCTTAGCCTTTAGGTCCTCAGGGTAGTATCATTGTAAGGAGCAACACCTGAAGAAGAAAGAACTATAACAGCGGCAGTATAATGACCATCACAAATCTTCCTCCTACATTGCTTGACATTGCGCTCACCCAATCCAGATTTCCTCCTCAATATTAGACCAAGTAGGGAGGTTCGGCTAAAACCTCTCTAACAAGTTGAGACTACCACCAGGCACCCCAGACCGAATGGCATTAGCGATATATTCTTCTTGACGGCACTTAGTAGCAGACCTACACTCCATGTTACTCCTCGGGCAAAAGGTTTTAAGTAGACAAAGAGGCAAGGCTAACAGGCTAACCCAACAAGAAATGTCTTCAGGTGTGCAGATCACCTTATCAAGAGCTCCTTTCAAGACACGAGAGAATCCCAAACGGCACTTTGGAGGGATGGATTTGACAGTGTGCAACCCTTTAGCGAGCAAAGTTTCATGTAAGTGTAAATCAAAACTAGAGTGCTCTTCCAAAACCAAATCTTCAACGCAAGCGAGCTGAACAGAAGAGAAAACTTGGGGCTTAGCGAGGTCAAATAACACAAATCTAACAACACCATCACCGCAATCGGGGGGTGGCACAAAATCAGATCCATGCCGACATTTAGAGCGAAGAGTATGCGTCTTAAAGCAAACCCCACACAACCAAAGACCCATACGTTTCAACGTAACCTCAGCAACCTAAAAAACAACAAGATTAGTGGCCAAAGAAAGTTTGGTGGTAGCTAGCGCATCTTCATTGAAATGACGATCACGAAGATGAGAAATCAACGAGGTTTTGGTAAGCCCATTCCCACTACCGTCTTGACAACCACTCAAACCCGCAAAAGAGACAATGAAACCGAATAATAGCCATAGAGATTTTTTTTATATATATATATACAAACCGTATAAAGAATAACTTAAACTAAAATAAAAACAAAGGCAACACATGCATATATGCATGGTCCTACCACCTTAAAAAAACCTGACCAAAACAGCGTGGGTCCCACCAAAGCCAAAAAAAATGCTAGTAAGCAAGCCAAGTCGCTATCTCAGTTTCTGTGTCAAAACATAGAAAAGCATAACAACTCGCTATCCAGGAAAGGGCACCAACTGGCTATCTAGAAAAAGCTAAGTCGCTATCTACAAAAATGCAAGTATCCAGTCAACAAATCGCTATCCAGTTTCTGTGTCAAAAACTTGCTTTCCTGTTTCCTGTTTCCAACAACTAGGTTCAGTTTCCAGTTTCCAGTTTCGATTACAAAGGCAACCCAAGTAAGAAACCAGTTCTGGGAACCAGCAGCAACCCGTACAGGAAGAAACGACACAAAAAAACCCAGACCTAAAGACCCAGATTCCAGAAACCAGAGCTGGGAAGCAGCAACCCGAGTAGGAAGAAACGACGAGAGGAAGAAAAGACACACAACCCCGGTAAGATCAAGAAGATCTAATGGGGAGGGTGATCCAGGAGATCAACCAGAGAAGAAGAACACCAATCGCCCACAAGAAAGGTGAAAAGGTTATTATTATTATTATTATTATTATTATTATTATTATTATTATTATTATTATTATTATTATTATTATTATTATTACTGGTCTCAACTTCCCACCAAAAAAATGGCGCCAAGAATTCCCACAAAAAACATGGCGCCAAAACTTCCCACCAAAAGCTACCAGATCTGCTCTATATATCACATAAAGAAAACTTGAGATCTTATCCCACCAAAAACTACCAAATCTTATCCTCAAAACCACTCAACCTCACAACCTCTTATCTTCACACAAATTTCAAAACCAGAGATGGAGTCATTTAATCCTTTTATGTGTTCTTGTGGAGCAGGAAATATAAAATTAAGAACATCACATAGAAAACAATAACTGGATGACAATATTATTCATGTCTGTGTCAAAGGTGAACAATCATACATTTTTATTTATGTAAATATACAAATAATTGGGTTGTAATCTCTTATAATTTTCTTATTATGTAATGACCGAGAAAAGATAATGGGTGCGGATATTTTATGTGGAAGGATGCATTTGATGAGTACTTAAGAACAATCTCTTCTCAAGGTTCGGATCCGTACTCAACAGAGTGCTCGATTTGCCATGAAAAAGATCTTAGGATAAACTTGCTGGAATCACAAAAACATGTGCTAGAGACAAGAGTAAGGTTGCTTGAGGCAAGACTTCAAATGGCAAGGATTCCTGACGACCACGCATGTCAGTCGGATGCATTACTTCGTGAGCTGTTAGGTGACATGGAAAATCTTCGTATGTAGTATTAGTAGTTGTTGTTCTTGTAGTTGTTGTTGTTGTTGTTGTTGTTGTTGCTAATCAAAGTAGTAGTTGTTCTTATAGTTGTTGTTGTTGATGTTGTTGTTGTTCTTGTAGTATGTATCTGTCAAGTATTTTTATAAATCAAAGCACATGCTGGATTTGTAAAGCTGACCATGTTCTTAGTTAACCAGATTATGGTGTCCAAACACCTATTTTCCAATACTAAATTACATATGCTCAAAGAATGAAACCAAGAAACAATATCACATTTAACAAACACGAATTAAGAACCATATTAATTCATCATAAATTTAATATTTTTGTTTTTCCCATAGCTATATATCTACTCGTTTCGTCAAGTCTCATCAATAACGATATATATTTTTGTTAAAGTCAACGGTCAAAGTGAATCCCACGACATGTCATAGGAAATGTCCAATAAAAACATAAGCCAGTTTCCTTAATAAGAAAGCCCAAAACATAAGCCCAATTGCATAACTTAAAGCCCAATTGTTATCCACGACATGACATCGTGGGAAACTCTGTCCACGCCACCATAAGAGTCATTAACACTAATTACATATTTTTAAATAAGCAATGAATCCCGGCGACATGTCATTGCAAAAAAGTAGCGGAAAAGTTCCCGCCACGTTTTACAAAGAAATATTCGTTCTACGAGAATTGGTGCCACGTAGGATCTATTTTTGTCGTTTAGTGCAGATTCCCCAGCGATAAATGTCGCCGGGGAAAATTTTGCTGGGGAAACTGGTAAATGTTGTAGTGTTAATTAATTCATGCACTACTTATACATATGTATATTATGTGTGTGTTTGAGGGTCTCTTTGTGGTAATGGCACGGGGCCACTGAAATCCACGAGACGGCCTGCTGGTTAAGCAGGCGTGAGATGTTGAAACTTCTATGTATGATATATAAGATGGGAAGAGATCCAGTAAAAAGAAAAATTAAAATGAGAAAAATAAAAAGAAGTTCTAGCCACACATTTCAAATAAGGGAGATATTTTCAAAGAGAGATGCATTTATTTTAATATGTGCATCTAAAATATGTGATTGTTGTTTTCTCTTATCCTTCTTATTTTAATTTTTCTTCTTATTTTATCCTAACTCTATATAAGATTACCAAATGTACATGTATAAATTCAGGAAGAGATATAAACAATAACTAAAGTACATATGCATATTTGATGTGATAATTCATATTATAACTATCAAATGTAACATTTATGCATTATGGCCTTATGGGACGTAATCAGAACTAAAAATAATTAGGTGCATTTTCGAAAATTTGAGACAAGATTTAACACTAATTTATTGGTGTTTCGGGAGCTCCCAGAATCCACCCTGATTCCGTCAATGTATACATATATAAACCAAAACTTCCCGACTATATTATATCTCAATGTTTTTTGGTACCCATTTGAACATTCCATTTATCCCTTATGTATGTACATGCTCACATATTTTATATTGGCTCAACAATAATCGTGTGTTTTCATGCAAGTTTAAAGTCAACATTTTCTTCATTTTCAAGCAACTTGCTTCATTGTATTTCTCTTTATCATGTGCTTATGTGTTGGTATGATTTTTATATATGTATATGTATATAGTCAAACATGTACTGTAATACTTTTGTGTTGGTATGATTTTTATATATGTATATGTATATAGTCAAACATGTAATACTTTTGTGTTGGTATGATTTTTATATATGTATATGTATGTATATATAGTCAAACATGTAATACTTTTTTGCTGGTTGGAATGTGGGATGCATTCATGCGTTATTGAAAGTTTTTAACCAATTTGAAATGGCTAGTTTGTAATAAAGTTATACATGTGGTTATCAAATAATTTATGATATTGAAGTAATTTACTAGTATTAAATACTTCTTGGCCAAAATTTTCAAAGATGTAGAGCCCAAATTATAAACCTTCTCATATATTATTTCAAGTTGTGTTTCTTGAGAACCACAAACGCCACTATATTTCAATATTTGTTCATTCTTTTTATTTATAAAAAGATAGTTGTAGTATTTAACTAAAACGACTTTATTTTAGTTTTGTCACTATACCATCAAGTGTGTATTTTTTTTCTCATATTATTTTAATTTTAAATACTTAAAAGTTTCAGAAATTGTACTGTTAATTATTTGTTTTTTTTGAAAATTTACAAAATAGTCCCCTTCATTCATCTGGTGTTGCAAATTTCATCCCTGGAGTGTAGCCTGTATGTTACCCAGCATTGCAAAACTTATTCATAAGAATTTATTTTAGAGAAAACAAAAAGTTGAATAACCCGTCCCTTACGTTTTAGCTGAAATTACGTAATTCATCTTTAGAGACCATCCATGTAACAAAAATTAAAGTAAAACCTCGTGTAATGCAGCGAAGCGTGGGTAAAAATTTCTCGTTTCATATTAGCTGTAAAGTTCAGATATATGTAAGCAAATCATTGGTCTTATTAAAATGTTAAAAAAACTAGGAGTAATTGTCATGCTTCATGTATAGTTCTTTGTATGTATGTTAAAAAAATATATATAAAACAAAAACTTTAAAAATTATGAAAAATAAGAGAATTAAAAAATCAGAAAAATGCCCCCATGCAGGATCGAACTACAGACCTCCAGTTTACAAGACTGGCGCTCTACCACTGAGCTATAGGGGCTTTTTTGATTAAAGTTTACAAAACCTAACATAAGCTTATAATGTTCACAAAACAACTTTTTTTTTCTTCCATTTCTTGTCACAGCTTATGGCATAACCGCATAACTTCAAAGATTGCTATGGAGTATATTGTATCATCTCTTGTAACTGTAAATATGCTGATTAAAAGTTTGAACTAAGGATATAAATTGTGGATTTACACTTTATAGTAACATATCTAATTTGCCAATCATGACAATGACTAGAATTCAAATCACAACAACCATTTATTTGAATATAATTTGTTACAATGCCATTGATCACAAACATAACAAATCAACAGTAGATACACTAAGTTACAACATATATATTTTTAAACGTATAGTAGATACACTGAGTTTAGTCAGTGCAACATCGGTACAAGAAGAACCTCTCCATAGACCGGCCACATTCAGCGCAAGTCACTCTTTCGGGCACACTTCCGGTTGTTTCTGGCAGGATCAAGCGGTTGCAATGATGAGGTGGTTGAATTGCCTCAAGATAGTCGTTTAACGCGGGTAGAAAACCTCTATCTTCCGCGTCCACTTGCCACTCTTCGTAGTTAGTAAAACTAGTTAAGATCGTTTCCCCATTAGTACGTCTCATCCAGTCGTTTGAGCCATGACATATCACGGCCCACCCTTGATCATTGCCATCATATGTGAGCATCACATTGATTTCCCTTAGAATAGGGTCTTCGTCGAATGACTTCCCGTGTTGTAATTTTGAGTGAAGCATGCTTTCGAGTCGAACCCAAAAGAACCATATTAGAGTTAAGTCTGGGAGAACATAGCTAAGCTTCTCCTCTCGGATTGTATCATTGATTTTTCGTACTTTTTCTCTTGGGTTACTTTTTCCAACGTATAACATCTCGAGTGGAATATTGGCTGCACGCGCCACCGCTTGTGCAGTCTTTGTAAACTTACGTATCCAATCCATGTCCTCTCCTCCGTACAAACAAATGTACTTTTCATCGACGATCTTGAAAAGCAAAAATGAAAATTACACCCTAAAAGATTAATATGCGAATTTTAAAGTAATTAGGTTAGACGTGTCGTACCCAATTAAAAATCATTGGCTCAATGCCATCTGTTAAGAGATCGATTCTCCAAGTTTCTTCACGCCATAGGGATTCTTCCCTCAGGCTTGTGAATGGGAAAGCGAGGCTTCCCCAAATCCACATCATATGTAGCGCGTTGGTGTTGACGATCCTCCCTTGAGGATCCATCACCACGAGCAATGGTTTATGGCTAAAGTGCCACACCTCCTTGATATACTTGATCACCGCTGGTTCAAGTAACGAGGGTTGAAACATTGAATACCATGGCATCATGTTTCTCAGTGCCTCAAATTTGCTTTGGCTCTCTTCGGTCAATGGTGTTGTCCTGAGATTTGGCACCACCGGGAGCCAAACAACCTCATATTGGCTCTCCGGCCTTGTTGGATTTTGCTTTGCCTCCCTATACATTTGGTCAAGAACCAGCTCTTCTAGAGGTAAGTCAAGGTCGGATATGAGTAACAACACAATCTTCTTCTTTAGTATCTCGAAGCCAACCTATATATGGACAAAATTTATTCAATTTGATTATTAGTCATAATAAGTTTTATAAAAGTGATGCAATTGAACAAGGAACACCTACTCGAGTCTTTGTAGAGCTCTCATACAATGGTGGCTGATCATCTTTCAAGTAAATCAAATGCCTTAGAGCCTTCATGTTGTCGAGATGTGTCATGTCCATGATGCGAACAATGGTTAGGTATGCTTCAATTTGCTTCTTCTCATCTAATGATTAGTATAAAAACCATGCATCCATGATTAGTTTATGCACAACTATATCAAAAACTGATAATATTTGTAACATTCTTAATCTTACTTATGTGGTGATTGCAAATATCTAATTGATGCCTAAAGTGATCATGAATATTGCTGATTTTGTGTGCCAAACTTGATAGTTCCCAAGCCTCCATAGTCGTAGTGATATGCCTGTTTGAAAGAAATGTTTATATATGCATTGAGGTATTAATGTATTATTGTATCAGCAAGTTGTACTATGTTGTTCATGAGAATGCTTAGTAACAATTAATGTGAATCGATAACATACGCATGTCCCATTCCAACGAGGTTGATGAGTATTGATGAACAAGCCACAATGCTTCTAATGATCCAATAAACAGCGATGGGAATATGAGTGGTGGCCATCACTAAGTCTGGTGTCTCGGGTCAATATATTGCGCTGGAAGCTCCTTAAATCTAACAATGCAATGAGTCAAGTCAAGCACGGCCTTGATGAGATTAAACATGGCGTCAAACCTTGGTTTGAGAGCATCACCACGCTCTAGTACATCAGGCAGTTGCTTGAGGTGGGCTAGTGATTTGGCGAGTGGGTTGCGAGTGTAAAGCTGGGCCACCAACCAAAACTCGCCGTAATTCACTGCAAATGCTGCTAAAGTAATAACAGCTTTTGCATCCCAACCGTAGTTGGAAAGCATGTTGAAAATCCCCGTAGTTGTTGAATGTGCGTCTTGACCTCCAACACACTTGCAAGAAATCTATCATATAGTTTCAGACATTAAAGGTTAAAACCTTCCAAAGACTGATCCAAAAAATATACTTAAACCGAGCTGTGAACTTTTACCTCACATGAAACCTTTTTAATTGTGGGCGCGATAACCTCAAGCATCTCATTGACATCGTTATAAATCAGACCCTCCACAATGGCATCCTGTTCCGCTTGATTACCCTACAAATCGTACAAATCAACGATTTTTAGTATATAAATTGATCAATAAATTGAGTACTAATGCGATTAATGTACTTGATGGCTAGGGTCCGGATTGGCCCTATGAATAATATCCTCAATGATTTGAAGGATTCGCGTGACGTCAAGATATGTGCCATCGGGTGCATGAGTGGCGAGTATGTGTTTCATCATGACATTGTCGTCTGAGGACGAGAACATATGTCGGTCACCTCTAGCGTGGCGAATCGTTGGAGTAGCCATTTGAGGAAATGGTAAAGTTGCTAGAATTGGGACATATCGAGTTGTGATTGATATAAAAATATGGAGATCAAAACATGATAAAAACTCCTTTATCTTTTGGGACCAACTTCTTTATCTTTTTTCCTTTTGTGTATCATTTGTCTGAAAAGATGTTAAAGTTCAAGTTAAAAGATGTTAAGTTTTCAAGTTATGATTTCTTTTGTAGTTTGACTGGCTGAAACGCGCAAACCTCATAAAACCGAAAAATATACAAAACTCAGAAACCGAAACCAAACTGTTCCAGTTTAGCTAAATCAGGAAGTTTTGCGGTTTCGATTTGATCAGTTCAAGTAAAAACCTAAGACGAACCAACTGATGCACACTTTTGATCTCTAAGAAAAACTTGACTTTAAAAAACTTGTTAAACAAATATAAGTATGGAGTCAATGAACACATGTAGAAAATGGGATTATTGTCGATTGGTTTTGCATGTTTCTTGAAGGCTTTTGTTTTTTTTTCCTTTACTTCCTGTGGTTAATTTATCCAAAAAGTAATATGCCAAAAGTTGCACCTTTAGTCACTGTTTAAGCTTTGTTGTGTTCATGGTCCATATCTAATCTATGACAAGTACCTTAGTCGTAGGCTAAAGGCAGTGGTGGTGATCGGGTCACCGTCATCTCAGCGTCACCTCAGTTTTCTTTCTCCTCTCACTTCTTCTTACTCCCTCTAACCATTAATCTGTTTTGGTCACGTTTCGTCACTTTTCATAGTCATTTTTTAAATATAATTAAATACTTTATATTTATAAACTAAAAACGTAAATATGAATGTAAACATACAAAATTAAAAATGTTAACGTACGAAATTAAAACCTGTTATTCAAAAATTAAAAACATTACATAATTAAAAACATAAACATATGGAATTAAAAACAATATATATATAAAAAAACGCAACAAATTACGATACGAAATTTGCATATTATTTACGATAGAATTTTGTCAAAAACTGTATTAACATTTTTTGAATTCTTTAAATTTTGATTTTGGCGGTTAACCATTTAAAAACCCTGCTTAACCCTTAAAGCCAAATCATGTGTACAATTATGCATAATCAAATCAAGGAATAAGTTAAACACATTTACGCAAACACAATTATGTATAACCTAGCCCAAAATCCTATTATTGTATAAGTGAGCCAGCACAAATACAATGGTCATCTTGGGTTTCCTCAATGCTCCCACTTGATTTAAGATCCTAGTAGCTTAGTTAAGGAGAGCATAAGCCACACATCCAAGCTCCATGGATCCAGTCTTTCGCTCCATATTTTTACATATATAAAATTAAAAATACAATCCTATTCTAATATTCACAATGAAATAAATACAAAACAGAAACCGAATACAAATAAAACTTGGCATCGAGGCCGAAAAACCTAGACGCCTTAACAATGACGTAAAAACTAATTATTAAATAATTAAAATCACGACAAAAATGCTATAGGCATAACGGGCTATACACAATAATTAATAACAATTATTAAACTATTATTGGCTTGCTCATGATCAATTTTGCATGAGATTGATCATGATAGATGCAAAAACTAAATAAAAACATTACAAGCTAATTAGAACAAGTAAATATAATATTTAATTTCCATCTATTATCTTGATCTTGTATAGGTAGATCTACAGATTGTTGCCAAATCTATCAAAAATATAGATCAAAATAAACAGGTAAGTGGGACTGATTTTACAACACTTATTTATGCGTCATATAGTCAGATCTTCATTTGTGTTACCAAACTTCATACCAGAATCCACAAGGGTTCAGATCTGACACTATAACCATAAAACTCATATAAAAATTAATCACAAATAACTATAAACATGTATAAGTGGCTCTGATACAACTTATGAAAGACTGTAGATAAAAATCAAGTTTTTCATAACACTTAAAACAAAACATGCAACAGAAGACAATAAACCTACCATACTTTCCAGAGCTAGCAATCCATATACAATTTATAGGTAAGCAAATAAAACACAACTATTGCGTACCTGTTTGTTTGTGTGGGAGATCAACACGAACGTAGAGCCTAAAGCAAGGCTCCTCATGGACATAGACGGAACTTGAATATTTTTTTTGGGAGGGCCGAATTTATTTTAGGAGGGCCGAATCGAAGATTTGTTTGTAACCTCAACTAAATTACCCCTGAACCTATAATATTTACACTAGGTGCCACAAATTTTGGGGGGGCCGGGGCCCTCCCCGGTCTCCATTAAGGTCCGTCCTTGCTCATGGATTAATACACTAGTCCTCAAACGATTACATCAGGGTGCTAGCAGTTTATCCAGACAACAACAACAACACAAGAGATCAAATTAAATCAAATCAAACGAACAAAAGTATTTGTATGGGTTGTGGTGTTCGGCCGTATGAACAGGGGGAGAGAGCTTTTTAGGGTTTCTGAATTGCATATTGAATAACTTAATATCTCATCTATTTATAAGGTTAATTTATAATTACGAAATTCATAATAAGATAATTACCAATAATAAATAAAGGGATAATTACCTAATTTGAAAATATACATATCTTTTCAAACATGTCATCAAACCAAAAGCCCAAGCCCGGTCCACCCTATGGTGGTCGGCCTCACGTGGGACCCACAAGGGCTCACGCCCCCTTGTTGGGCTTCTTGGCCCGTTCTTTCTTATCCTTACGTAATCCATTTAATTAAGCCCATCTCTACTTCGTTTAATGGACCATTTATATATTTACAATAAATATATATAAAACTACAATCTTGAACTATTATATGCGACCCTAATGGTATCATGTATTAGTGGCAATATTTAATACCCGTTATATCATGTAGATATTCCTACACCGAGTTGAGATTAATATAGACTCAAAATTATCTAAAGACCTAATTAATCAATACTATCCACTCATTTTTTCATGAAAATAAAAAAACCACTATCCACCTCTTTTTTAAAAATGAAATATCTTCCAAACGGTACATTGTCAGTTGAAAAAAAATACACCATCGCGACGAGTATTTTTTTTTTATCTTTCAGTAGACGGGCACTTCAATATACTTTCGACGATCTTTTTTTTTTCAAATTTTTTCAGTTACGTCAGGAAAAATCATATGTGATTTCATAAATCACATGTTTTTTCCATAAGTAACTAAAAAAAATTGTTAAAAAATGTTCGTTGAAAGTATATCGAAGTGCCCTCTATAGAAAGATGATTTAATTCTCGTCGCAATGGTAAGATTCGTTTTGCGTAACAATTAACGGTTTGTGAAATATTTAATTTCAAAAAGAAGAGATGAAAATGTGCTTTTTTAATTTGATGAAAAATGAATGGCTAAGATTGATTCATTGGGTCTTTAATAAATAATAGGTCTAGATTGAACTTTCCTCTTCCTATACCTTAAATGAAGGTTTAGAAATCATCCAGAGATTATTAGATGAATCACACCAAGAACTTTATACGGATGTCAAACTTATTCAAAGTTTTAGTTTGTTGTTACTATTTTGCATTTAAAAATGACTAGTTGTTGGTAGGGGTGTCCAAAAGAACGAGGAACAATACCGGTACCGTATCATAACCGAACCGTATATTAGGACCATGGTACGGTTTTTGGTTTTATAAATTCCAAATTTTCGGTTCTCGAGAGTTCAAGTCGGAACCGTACGGTTTTGGTACTTTCCCGAAAGAACCGACTCTTTTGAAAATATGAAATTTTGTATGGTTTATTTAGGACATTGTGTAATGTGTATAATCTTTTAAAAAAATAGAAAAACAAACCTACTCCTTATTAAGCACATAAAATCTAAAACCTAAAAACACATAATAAATTTAAAACCCTAATTTTTAATCCATTCAAAGATCATCATCATTCATTAACATAAAAGTAAGTTTATCTTGAAATCATTAGTTGGCAATGATCAATGATGCATAGAAAAGTAACTCCCTTAGTGAGTTTTACATAAGTTAGTTCATAATATACGTTAGTTAGTTTATAATATAAATCATTATCGTAAATTTGAAATCATTGTTGACAATGCACCCAAGATGGATAAGAAAAGAGAGAATAAAAATAAATGTGGATGAAATTGAAGATCTTTTGAATGACAATGAGGTTGTTAAAGAGATGGAAGAAGCGATACGTATTTATTAAGGGAAACAAGTGATGCTGCATTAAGCCTTTTTTTGGGTTTGAAACACAAATATGTGTTCTTGATAATTTTGAACAATTATAAACTTATATTTTTAATTTTTGACATTTTGTATTTATATTTATGTTATTTTAAAGGGTGAAAGCTGAATATACGTAACAAACTTTCTCAAATATACCGATGTACGTAACATACTTATTTTATTATTAACGTGCGTACTATACTTTCAAATACTCACCAATGTACGTAATATTGACAGGTTACCAAGTTTTAAAGTTACAACATTGGTCCTTGTCGTTTGCATTCACTTTCACCGTTAGTCATTTGACATTTTTTCACTTACAAAAATTACAGTAACGGTCCTTGTAGTTTGCTTTGACTTTCACCATTAGTCCTTTGTCTTTCATCTTTTTTATATACGTTTTTTACGCGTTTTTATACACATTTTTTTACATATTTTTATACACGTTTTTTACACACGTTTTTATATACATTTTTTTACACATTTTTATACACGTTGTTTACACGTTTTCATACATATTTTTATACACGTTTTTTACACGTTATTATACACATTTTTTACATATTTTTATACACGGTTTTATGTACGTTTTTTACACATGTTTTTATATATGTTTTTACACACGTTTTTATATACATTTTTTACACATTTTTATACACGTTGTGTACACGTTTTTATACATGTTTTTATACACGTTTTTATGTACGTTTTTATACAATTTTATACAATTTTATACACGTTTTTACATTTTTTTACACGTTTATATCGCTTACATTTACACACGTTTTATATGCGTTTTTACATGTTTATATACGTTTTTACACTTTTATATACTTTTTACGATTTCATGACGGTTTTATACACATTTTAAAATATTTTCTAAACGTGTAAAAATGTGTATAAACGTGCATAAAAACGATGTAAAATGTATAAAACCTATAAAACCGTGTATAAAAGTGCATAAAATCGTAAAACGCATATAAATGTGTAAAAACATATAAAACGTAAATAAACATATATAAAACGTAAAAAACGTATATAAAACCGTGTATAGAAACGTGCATAAATTCGTGTAAAAAACATACATAAAACCATGTATAAAAATGTGTATAATAACGTGTATAAAAAACATACATAAAACCGTGTATAAAAATGTGTAAAAAATGTGTATAATAACGTGTATAAAAACGTACATAAAAACGTGTATAAAAACATGTAAAAAACGTGTAAAAAATGTATATAAAACGTGTAAAAACGTGTATAAAAATATGTAAAAAATGTATAAAACGCAGAAAACGTATATAAAAAGATGAAAGACAAAGGACTAATGGTGAAAGTCAAAGCAAACAACAAGGAGCGTATCGTAATTTTTAGTGAAAAATGTCAAATGACTAACGGTGAAAGTGAATGCAAACGACAGGACCAATGTTGTAACTTTAAAACTTGTAACTCGTCAATATTATGTACATTGGTGAGTATTTGAAATTATATTACGCACGTTAATAATAAAATAAGTATGTTACGTACATCGGTATATTTGAGAAAGTTTGTTACGTATATTCAGCCTTCACCCTATTTTAAACAAGCACTGAATTAGAATGAGAGGTTCACCACCACATCATTGCATGCAAGGGGAGCTTGCTTGATTCGCAGATTGGTCCGACTCGTAATTCACTTCTGACCCCGTGTTCGATAGCTGATAAGGTTTTAAAGGTACCATTTGAGGGTCGTTAAGTCCTTATTTGATCACTTTGTATCCGTTATTGCTTAATATCGTTCCTTTTCACTTTTTAGGTCTCTTGAAGGCAAAATTTGGAATGGCACTTATTTGGACGAAAAGGCGCGAATATATGAAGAAAATGGCCAAAGTCAAAATCGAGACACTCACGATTCTTTGAAATTAGAAGGCGACGCGTCAGTGCTAATGGCGACGCCGTCCCAAAATTGTTGTGACGGTCCGAACCCAAAACTCGTATTTTCAGCGACGACGCCTAGTTGTGAAAGAGTAGCCGTCGCTACTCGAGACGGTCTAGATGCAATCCGCACGACGCCGAAGTCAAGAGGACGGCGCCACGGACATAAGGTGACGCCGCAAGGTTAACGTGCAAGACGAAACCCCAATGACGGCGACACGACGGCGTCACAAAACATAAGGTGACGCCGTCGCATATGTAATCTTATATATAGAATCCGAATTTTTCAGTCTTTGTGGAGTGAAAACCTAAAACCGAACCTAAGGTGTCTTGTACAGTATTTTAGGGTTTTAAACCCTATCTTACATCAAGATAAGTCTTTACTTCATTAATTCAATTATCTCTTTGATTATTTGTGTGTATGCTTAGGAAGTATGAAACTTAATTATTGAATATTGATTGGTTGTTTCTTATCTTAGTTGATTAATGATCTAGTAATGCGATAGGTCATTCGTTGTGTACTTAATGCTTGATTCATCTTTGTGAACCTTAGAATATAATTACACGAGTAGTTGTAGGCTAAACCATCCAAAGAGCACCTTAGAGTAGGAGTTTATCATCCTAGTGGGTTTGTAGGCGAGACCCTTTGGTAAGTTCAAAGAGTTAGGGAGAAACGCATACCCTACAACTTTAGACACACAACGCAACTAAGAATAAGGACGTGACAATTCAACCATCAATAGGAGATAATTAAGGAGTAGTACAACCTAAGTAAACACATCTTTAAACTATCATACGAGCACACATTAATTAGACATAGACTCCCACAACCTTAGTTTAGATAATTAGATAATAGTAGAGTAATCGGTGAAATACCAACCCCCAAATCCAATACCCGAGATTCGTACCTTTCCATTTCATAAAATATAAAAGATAAAAATAATTTTCCTCAACCTTAACCTTAGCGTAGTAACTCCTTACTAGCATTCCTATTCCCCAGAGAACGATATCAATACCCGTGGCTTACCCTAATTACTACACTACAACGATTAGGTTCACCGCCAGGGTGTTATAAAACTCACTAGAACAAAAGTGGATTTGGCCACATCGAATATGTGTGACGATATACATATAGTCACACATGATTTTTTACCGTGTGCGACTAAAGGTGCCGCGACCATAGGTACTCTATGGTCACGTGTTTGACTTTTTTAGTCTCTATTGCAAAAGAGTAACCAAAACCGTAACATGTGTGACTAATTAGGTACAAATTTTGTAGGATTAATCCGTATTCGTGACCATAAACATCGTGATAGTCACGCAAAGCATGTTTCTTTTGGGTATTTAGTCACATACAATTAAGCATAAAGTGGCCAAAAGTGTTAATAAGTGTGACCATATGTTGTTTAAGGTGAAGAAATATGTATTTTGTGTGACTATTGATCATCCAATGGCCACTTGAATTTTATGTTTGTGTGGCCTTTTGTAACATTTAGTCACACAAAGCATGTTTGTTTTGTGTATTTAGTCACATACAATTAATCATAAAGTGGCAAAAAGTGTTAATAAGTGTGACCATATGGTGTTAAAGTGAAGAAATGTGTGTTTTGTGTGACTATTGATCATCCAATGGCCACATTAAATTTATGTTTGTGTGGCCTTTTGTAACATTTAGTCACACAAAGCATGTTTCTTTTGGGTATTTAGTCACATACAATAAATCATAAAGTGGCTAAAAATGTTAATAAGTGTGACCATATGGTGTTGAAAGTGAAGAAATGTGTCTTTTGTGTGACTATTGATCATCCAATGGCCACATGAATTTTATGTTTGTGTGGCCTTTTCTAACATTTAGTCACACAAATCATGTTTGTTTTGGGTATTTAGTCACATACAATTAACCATAAAGTGGCTAAAAGTGTTAATAAGTGTGACCATATGGTGTTTTAAGTGAAGAAATGTGTGTTTTGTGTGACTATTGATCATCCAATGGCCACTTGAATTTTATGTTTGTGTGGCCTTTTCTAACATTTAGTCACACAAAGCACGTTTTTTTGGGTATTTAGTCACATCCAATTAATCATAAAGTGGCCAAAAGTGTTAATAAGTGTGACCATATGGTGTTTTAAGTGAAGAAATGTGTGTTTTGTGTGACTATTGCTCATCCAATGGCCACATGAAATTTATGTTTGTGTGGCCTTTTCTAACATTTAGTCACACAAAGCATGTTTCTTTTGGGTATTTAGTCACATGCAATTAACCATAAAGTGGCTAAAAGTGTTAATAAGTGTGACCATATGGTGTTTTAAGTGAAGAAATGTGTGTTTTGTGTGACTATTGATCATCCAATGGCCACTTGAATTTTATGTTTGTGTGGCCTTTTCTAACATTTAGTCACACAAAGCATGTTTC
This sequence comes from Chrysanthemum lavandulifolium, assembly GCA_022545495.1. Lineage (NCBI taxonomy): Eukaryota > Viridiplantae > Streptophyta > Magnoliopsida > Asterales > Asteraceae > Chrysanthemum > Chrysanthemum lavandulifolium. The sequence continues at coordinate 19,044,219 of CM040241.1, forward strand.
TTTTGGGTATTTAGTCACATTCAATTAATCATAAAGTGGCCAAAAGTGTTAATAAGTGTGACCATATGGTGTTTCAAGTGAAGAAATGTGTGTTTTGTGTGACTATTGATCATCCAATGGCCACATGAATTTTATGTTTGTGTGGCCTTTTCTAACATTTAGTCACACAAAGCACGCTTTTTTGGGTATTTAGTCACATCCAATTAATCATAAAGTGGCCAAAAGTGTTAATAAGTGTGACCATATGGTGTTTTAAGTGAAGAAATGTGTGTTTTGTGTGACTATTGCTCATCCAATGGCCACATGAATTTTATGTTTGTGTGGCCTTTTCTAACATTTAGTCACGCAAAGCATGTTTCTTTTGGGTATTTAGTCACATGCAATTAACCATAAAGTGGCTAAAAGTGTTAATAAGTGTGACCATATGGTGTTTTAAGTGAAGAAATGTGTGTTTTGTGTGACTATTGATCATCCAATGGCCACATGAATTTTATGTTTGTGTGGCCTTTTCTAACATTTAGTCACACAAAGCATGTTTCTTTTGGGTATTTAGTCACATACAAATTAAGCATAAAGTGGCCAAAAGTGTTAATAAGTGTGACCATATGGTGTTTTAAGTGAAGAAATGTGTGTTTTGTGTGACTATTGCTCATCCAATGGCCACATTAATTTTATGTTTGTGTGGCGCTTTCTAACATTTAGTCACGCATCGAATTAAGCAAACTGTGACCAAAAAGTGTTAATAATTGTGACTATATGAATCTTTTAGTCACATATAAGAAATCAATATATATCAAAACAAATTCTAATATATAAAAATATATTCAAAATATATTCAAATACAATAAAATTGGAATGTATATAAAATTGTAATGTCGTATATAATAAAATTCTCAATAATTTAACGACTTCGACTCTTGATCTTCTTAGCTTCCTTTGCATGGTATGACTAGAGACGAGCGTCAGATTTAATTTAGGTGCGCTGTTCTCACCAATCGCTTTATGGTACTTGGTGGTGTTACCGAGGAAACAAAAGCCGGGTATCAAACACCGAATAAAATATGAAGAATGATATATGTAGGTTTATAAAACACATGCATCTATGTACCTTTTCATCGAAACCACTTGATCCTTTGGCCATGCATAAAACCACCCATCGCATCCTTAACTGCTTTGAGACCACATTTCTACATCCGTATGCACGCGCATCCACTAAAGATTTTTCAATAGATACTCAGAGCAATCCTTTGGGAGTGGTTTGTTATGAAGCATTTGTTTTCCATCGCTTTGTACACTGCACCTCCGCAATAATAGTTGATTTCTTTATGCCACACCGCACTTAATTACCTAAAAGATAATTTGTTGCATGTATATATGTATCAAGAATTAATTTTAATTAAACTAAAGAACATATGAAAATGTTTAAATACATACTTGTGGTAGTACTCGTTAATGGAGACTCGCTCTTGTGATCCGTAAAGTTGACGTGAAGAATCCTTTCGCTTTGATCTAGTCGATTTCTTAGGTGCATGATTTAACAGCTTCCTATATGTATAATACACGGTAAATAAATAATGTATGTAGAATTCAAAATCCTGTGGGGGTGATTTATTACTTACACTTATTTGAATTTCCTTTTCCAAAGTTGCAAGTCCATTAGACTTCTCAATGCTCGCAACTTTCTCACGCCCAAAGAACACGTGTTCCAAGATCCTCATCAAGACCGCTATTTAAAAGATTAATGTTCACCGAGACACCAAATATAAATTGTTTAAGAAGATCAAGCAAGATTTAAAAGGGTAAAAAAGATGGAATGTTAATTTTTATGTCTTACTTCCGCTTCACAATGGAGTTGAAGTTGATCGCAATCGCCTTTGTGCAGCCCAATTGTTTCATCAAACTCAGACACGCCTCTTTTTCTTGACGTTGGCGCCTCATCGCAAGTTCACTTTGAAGTAACACCACTCTTTCATCGATGCTTGTCTCGATTCGAGGCGCATCAAAATACCTCTTGTAGGTTACTCCACCTCCCACTCCTCTCGCATATCCTCCCTTTTCCTTACCTAATACAACTGTCATGGCATCGCCATGATCAAGCTTCAAGATTCCTTGTTTGATCTTGTCGTCCGCTTTTTTCTCGCACACACAATATGGGAAATAGGTTATTTAATTCTACCAAGATTAACTTATAAATAACAGCTTTTAAGTAATACAAGAGCAAGATTAACTAAAAGTATTAACTAAAACACTACCAGTATTAACTTATAACTAACAGCTTTAAGTAATACAAGAGTGATTAACTTATAACTAAACAAACATAATAATAAAATTTGCAACAAACTTACAAATTTTTCTCCCACCGATCCGATATCTTCATCGTGATATTCTCCGCCTTTTTCACCCTTCCTTTCAACCACGCAGCACCACGCGGTGGTTCTTCATCCGTTCAATTTCTTTACTCTCGATCTTATACACATCAAATACATACAAATGTAAGATAAACGAATATAAACGAAACTATGATGCTATTAAATGCAAATGTAAATGTGCAAATGTTTATCGTTACCATTTTTTCTATCACACGGGCGTATCCACCTCGTCCCATTGTATGATCATAAATGACTTGGAACGCGACACTTTAGCTTTTGCCGATCTCACCTTGCAACACAAAATCATACGGCGCTTAGATGTAGTAATGCCGATAGTATACAACTAATACATATGGAAACATATGAAAAGGTGAAAGATATTTGAACTTGAATAAAATGAATAATTAACACCTTGTATTCCTCACCGGTCGTGTAGTTTACAAAATTAACCCAATCTTCGGCTTTTATAATTGCACTATACTTTGCCGGACTTCATTTAGTTTTGAAAGGGTATTTTGGTTGGGCAATATGTAGTTTTGTATCAATTTCATTTCGAATTCCTTAGAAGTTGACCAAGACGATTCATTATCGCCTTTTCGACCGCCAAGTCAACATCAAAATATCACGCAAAGATTAACAAATTGTTGTTAATTAGTTGCACATACCGTAAATGCAGAGATAAACTTATTAACACCTTGTATCTACGATACCAAGCCACTACTAGTTAAAAAAGTATATGTGTACCGTGATTTCATCCCACATTTTATCTCTTGCTTCGAATCAACCTTCCTCCGTGTTAGAACTCGACACCTATATGCTCACGAACCAAATCACCCAAAAACTTGAAAACAATGCTGCTTTTTCCTCGATAACCTATCCAAAGGCATCAAGGTTACACCGACCTTTATTCCGCCTGCTTTTCCATATTCCCGCGAAACTTAGCTAACCTAGTTATGCCCTCTTAACAACATTCGCATTTGAATGGTTGTTTCAAGATCCTCACCCTCATCCGAATACGCCTCGATTCATATTCTAAAGTGTTTTCAATTTCACGATCGTAATAAACCAAATCATCCGGATAAGTGATTTGCGTTGACATGATTCGTCAAGTAATATGTTAAAGAAAATTAGTAAACTTAATTGGTAAATAATGGTGTAAAATTGAAGTTCGTTGTTTTGCTTCAAGGTCGATTTATTGGAGTAAAATAGGCTAATGATGGGGCGCTTTTCAATTAAGGAAACCATAATTTCCAAAGTAATTTTAAAATTTTGGCTAAAATTTGGCTCCAAATTTGATAATTTTAAAATGTGGCTCCAAATCAAACAATTTTTAAACCAAAACACCCCGATGTAAATGGTGCTTACCCACATCCCAAACACTCATATTACTTCAAACCACCGTGTCAAAACACATATAATCAGCAGATACACTAAAATCACCACATGGCGATACAAATGAACAATCAAAAGCTAAAATGGACTTAAAGCAACTAATTACAACTATAACTAATAAGGCCCAGATAAACAATTAAGCACAAAATAGGCAAATCAAACCAAGAACTCATTGATACATCAAAAAACCCTAAGACCTTACTTTAAGGCTATAAATAAGCTATTTATAAGCAATTAGATAAGCTCTAACATCCTCAAGTAGTCAAAAAATCAAGAAAACATGTAAATGCAATTAACTTAAAGCGTAAACAACAACAAAACACCCAATATAGTGGTTCAATCAAAATAATTGTCATGAACAAACGCCCAGCTCTAAACTTCATAATCACCATAAAAAATTGACAACAATCTAAAATTGAACATCCTAATCCTACAATAATACATTATACTAGTGCGAATATGAACTTTAACACCACAACCAATTCCTAAATTCAAAACAACATGAAAAAAAAGATGAAACAAACTAGCAAACACATTACTTATATTAACAAACATAATTAGCATTCGTATGGATAAACCATCAAAAGATCCATACATATTCCATTGTTAATATATCTACATACCATCCCATTAAACCAAGACATTAGACATTAGACATTAGACATAAACAGATGACACTAGAGCAAAGAAAACATCCCATTCCATAGCGAGAAACCCTTCAACCATTCATCGCTCGAATTTGTTCTTCCTTGGTATCGATTTCCTCCTAAGATTGAGTAATGAGATCATTCAACCCCGCAGCCTTAGACCTCGCAGCCTCCCCGTCATCCCTAAGATCCACCAATCTCTAAGGACCTAATGTTTAAAAACGGCAAACTAAGTCCTCCTTCTTTAAACTATGACTATAAATTGGGGTGTTGATCCGCTCGGTTATCGGGTTTTGTTTCGTTAAATGTTATATTTTTATTTTGTCAACACGAAACCGAAACGAACCGAACTATAATTAAACCAAAGCGAACCGAAACCGATTATGAATTAAGTTCGCTTTGGGTTGACCCAAATTAAGCTTGATTATTGGGTTGACACATATGGTTTTAAACCGAAAATGGATAATTAAGTTCGCTTTGAGTTGACACAAAATTTTAAAATCATACGAAAATGGGTAAAACGAATGAAAACGGGTAAATGGGACGAAAAACGCAAAACAAATTGAATCGGCCGAATGTGTGTAAAAAGTTATACAAACGGACTAAAAGATGAAAAACTAACTAAACGCAAACACGGACGAAAACCTCAGTAAACAAAACGGAACGATAAAACCGATTAAAAGGGACAAAGACGTAAGAAAACGGACCATAACGTATTAAAATGTAAGAAAACGTGTTTAAACGCATTTAACTGTAAAAGTGTAAGAAAACCTTTGAAAACGGTTGAAAATTGTTAAAACATACGAAAATGGGTAAAACGAATGAAAACGGGTAAATGGGACGAAAACGCAAAACAAAGCGAATCGGCCGAATGTGTAAAAAGTTATACAAACGGATTAAAAGATAAAAACCAAATAAAACGCAAACACGTATTTAAAACCAAGAAACAAAACGCGAACGATAAAAACCGATTAAAAGGGACAAAGACGTAAGAAAACGGACCATAACGTATTAAAATGTAAGAAAACGTGTTTAAACGCATTTAACTGTAAAAGTGTAAGAAAACCTTTGAAAACGGTTGAAAATTGTTAAAACATACGAAATGGGTAAAACGAATGAAAACGGGTAAATGGGACGAAACGCAAAACAACGCGAATCGGCCGAATGTGTGTAAAAAGTTATACAAACGGATTAAAAGATTAAAAACCAAATAAAACGCAAACACGTATTTAAAACTAGTAAACAAAACGGAACGATAAAACCGATTAAAAGGGACAAAGACGTAAGAAAACGGACCAAAACGTATTAAAATGTATTTAAAACTTGTATAAACGCATTTAACTGTAAAAGTGTAAGAAAACCTTTGAAAACGGTTGAAAAATTCTTATAAACATACGAAATGGGTAAAACGGATGAGAACGGGTAAATCGGACGAAAACGGACGAAAACATATGTAAAACATATGAAAATGTATGAAACGTTTGAAAATGTACGTTAGTATGTAAAATGACTAAAACTTATTCAAACGGACGAAACATGAAAAACTAGCGAAAACGTAAACACGGACGAAAAACCGTAAACAAAACCGAAACGATAAAACAGATTAAAGGGGACAAAGACGCATTTAAAACGTATTAAAATGCATAAAAACGTGTATAAACGTATGAATGTGTGTATAAACGTATACACGGGCGAAAAAGTTTTCAAAAAGTAAACAACCCCTAACTCATATAGTATGGCTAAACATATGTGTGAGCATCCTATTGTGTCAAGAATTTACGTAATATTGTATGCAAGTAGTTACATGTAAGGTATTGCAATTGATGTTATCATGTGTCAAGATCCTATTGTGTCGCAATTTTGTTGCGTAATGTTGTTGTAACCTTGTCGGGTAATGTTTACGTGGTTTTGTTATGCAAATTTGCATGGTTCGCAAATTAATAACCACCGATTCATTGTTTGCCAAAGTTGTAGTGATGACTAACTTTGATTTTTGTCAATGTGCTACATTGTAAAGATGACTAACTTTGATTTTGGTCGATGTATTGCGCTTGACATAAATTTTAAGAATTTGAGCAAACCGATAACCGCTAAAACCGATAATCAAGAAATCAAATCGAGAAAACCCGAAACCGAAAACCCGCTTATCACGGTTCATAATGCATTTTACATATCATTAATGTGATCGTAATCTATAAACGCCAAATAAGTAGTATTACTTATTTTGTTAGATATGGTAATTTGAATGTTGCTATATGACACAACAACATTACTATTATTCTAATATCTTTAGTGTTATTTAATTTTACTAAAATGACATATTACGTTATAATTTATGTTATTGTTCGCCCGATTCGATTCGATTAATTTTTTGAATGGTTAATCGTGACCCGAACCGCGGTAATCGCTCATTTCGGATACCCGCATGTCCGGTTACCCGCCTAGTACGGTTCGGTTTTGATAGTAGAATGAACTACCCGCCCGTGATGGATAGTTAAAATTCTAAACGAATCGAGCCGAACCGCTTCGTGAACACCCCTAGTATATAGGGGCTGGTTTAGATCCAATGAAAAATGAAGGGTTTAAATTGCAATATTAGATATCTTCCTAAATACTCCTCCCCGATATCACTTTTTCTTTTCTTTTTCTTGAACTATTGCATATCACATTTATGCATGGAAGAATATGAAGGGCTACAAGAACACCCAAAATAAATTTTCCGATGCCTCTTAAGTGTTTTTTGTGATTATTTGTGCAAATTGTGAGGTACATTGTAATTATGTATACTTACCTAACCATAAAATCAACACACAAGTATCAATCATTTTACTCTAAACACACAACTATCAATAATTTTACACCTAAACACACAAAATGTCTTCCACACCTAATATCGATGAAATGAAAGCCGCCATCGAATCCGCAAGCTCAACGATGCTTTCGTGTTGTTGATATTGCAAGACATAGCAGAGGAGAAAAGTTGATCGAGCGGATGGGAGAAGAGAGCAAGATTCGAGGAAATCATACAAAAAAGAATGTATAATCGATGAGGTCGGTGGATTGTTTACTCGTTTCAATGTCATGCAAAGAATCGGTGAGTATGCCTTCGTGAGATACGCTTGAAGGATCAAGGAAGATTGATTTGTGGCTCGCCTTTTGGTGCTATGTCGTCGTAGTCCGTCGGAGAAGGAGGAGTTCTTGGAAGATTTGGATGAAGTCGATGAGTCCAAGATGGAGCATAGGAAGCTTTGGAAGTTTTTTTGTGTTTTGATGATGTATAGTTGATGGTTGTATGGATGCTTGCTATTAATCGCTACTTTGTTTATATAAGTAACTATATGTAAATGATCAATGATCAATGATCAAGACAATGGTTAATTTTAGGTTTTAATGCTTTATTAACTTGAAGAAATAAGTTAGTTTTATTTATTTATTTACTTTTATTAGAAAATGGTCAAGTAGTGTGTGTTTGACTTTCAAGATTTCACACATTTATCTCTCTTACACTCGGTCAAAACACACGCTAGATTATAATTAATAGCGATTTAGGGTTTTCAATCAAACGCAAAATCAATGAAAATAAATGTTAGTCAATGAAATACTCTTGAGGGCTATTATAAAGGGCTTGATTCTCTTCCTATCGAGCCTAATATCTCGTATAAATGTTATAATTTAATGCTAGTTTGTTAGTTTAGGATGTTTATTGATTTATAGATGATATTGTGTTATGTTAGTTTAGGATGTTAGTCGTGGTATTAGTCATTTGCATAGGAAAAGTAGTTGTTTGATGATTTATGGATCATTAGTTGAGGTAATAACGATTACGTGTTATACATGCAGATGGGTACGTGAAGAATGAGACACGAAGAATGAGATTAGTAGACGCCAAGAATGAGATTTGCGGGTAGTGGTGCTAGGTTGGGTTTTAGGTGTCCCCTTTGCCTCCTTGCGTGTTTTGTTTTGCCGTAGTCTTAGGCCCCGCGTGGTTTGCGTTGTTCGTTGTTGCTCCCTTAGGTTGGCCTCGCTTTTGGTGTGCTCGGCTTTTGGTTTTATGTCATTGCGCTTTGCTATTGGCGATTACGGCCCGCTTGTGCGTGTTTCTTTTTCCGTATGCCCTGCTTGCTTGTTTGCTTTCTTTTACTACGCTATTGCCTTTTGGTTTTGTCGATGCTTTCTATCCTTTCGCACTACGCTATTGCCTTTTGTTTGTTGTTGTTGTTGTTGTTCGATCGCATAATAGTCAATAAGGTATGCGCTTAGTAAATATAAAAGCATAGTTAAATGTTAATGTATGGGGACCGTAAGGGTTAACTATGCTTCTTTTTAGGAAAACACTTTTTATGATTAATACATATCAACCCTTTCGAGTTCATATCGCTCCTTTTGTTTTTCAACAATCTAGCAATTTGCCCGGTGCGTGCAATTGCACAAAGGAGTTGAAACGACAAAAGGACCAAGAGGGATCTCGTAAAGGGTTTGATTGTGTTTCTTTTTATGAGGTGTGTTGATTGCGATAATGATATAGTGTGTATTGTTCATGGCAGCCACACCCTTCATTATCCCATTCAACACATACACTTTCGTAGAATCGATAATTATTTACACTTGGTACTTTGAGCCTCGAAAACCCATTCCTATGTCACCGCATAGCAACAGTTTGGTGCAAATCTTTGCACCATTTCAGACATGGCAATGGGATTTCGAGTGGACGCTCAAAGTACTAAGTCGCTCCACTTGCTTGCTTATAACATATTGACATTTAACTTTTTGACCATTTCCTTTGCATGTATAAACTCTATTTTGTTCATAAGTGTCTTACTTTGATAGAGGTCGTGATGATATATCTTAATAAATCAATCGATGATGTGATAGAGGTATGTTCAACTTCCATTTGAACTTTTTTAACAATCTAGCAAAACTATAACTATATCATATTGTTACTTTTGTTTTTTCAACAATCTACCAAATCGCCTGGTGCAGGCCTTTGATCAAAGGGAGTTGGTTTATTTTGGGCCACATGTGTTTATTTGTGATATGCAAAAGGCTGTGATGACGATTATCTTATTTGATATGCAAATGATGTGATTTACCGTATGTTGGCATGGCAATTTTATTACATTATTTTGCACCATGGCGGTTATATCCTCGATGTTCCGTGTTTATCCATCCTTTTCACGATCCGAGCCTTGCTAATGCATATCACACCGCACACCCGCTTGGAAGTTTATATGAGTCTCGATATACTTGTTATAGACTTTTACTAGATTGTTTAAAAGTTAGGATCAATATGATATAGTTGCGATTCAGCGGAAGTTGAACGCACAGGTGGTTACGTTACTTTGTAGATGAGTAGGAATTTCAAGATAGTTACCCATTCTAAATTCCCAAACAGCTGCCTTTTGTTTTTCAACAATCCAGCAAATCGCCCGTGCGTGCCTTTGCTCAAAGGGAGTTGAAACGACAAAAGGTACCGTAGGGGATTCGTAAGGGTTCACTAAGTTTAAATTCCATACACATCTACAAAGTAACGCGCCACATTGGTATGTTCAACTTCCGCTTGAACCGCAACTATATCATATTGTTCCTTAACTTTTTTAACAATCTAGCAAAACTATAATTATGAGGTGTCAGTGTGTATGAGGTCGTGATGACAAGTATCTTATTAAATCATGCAAATGATGTGACATCGATGTTTTGAAACTATTGATTTATACAGATCCGAGCCTCACTATTATGTGCAAAAATGAGTCAATTTTTTTTGATCGTATGGTAGATGGGTTGCTCAGATACAAGATCTTATTCCCTAGTTTCAACATTAAAATTTTAACCATTGCACTTAAAAGTCTTTTCATCACTGGATAGGCTTTTTGTCTTTTCATCTCTCGTAAAATTAACTTTTGTAGAATCGATAATTATTTATTCTAAGACACTTTGGTACTTTGAGCTTCCTCGAAAACCCATTCCTATGTCACCGCCATAGCAATAGGTTTGGTGCAAATCTTTGCACCATTTCATAGACATGGCAATGGGATTTCGAGTGGACGCCAAAGTACTAAGTCGCTCCACTTGCTTGCTTATAACATAGGTGTCTTACTTTGATAGAGGTCGTGTGTTGCTTACCATGACCATCAACGCTTTGATCAATTATGACGGTAGTTTTAAACTTGAGATTGCCCATATCTTGACCCGGTTTATAGCAATGTATAGACGATTATGTCGCATGTTTGTGACCGCTTTATTTTATATGCATAATATTATCACAACCTTGTACTTTAATGAAGTTGGTAAATTTCTTCGTGTCAATCATGTTTCATTGTGGTCGGCGTCCGCATGCCACGTGTATATATAGTTTCGTTAGAAGCTATATATAATCATTGGTCCCTATCATACACCCGTCCCAATGAATCATGATTGGCTCAAGATGTTAAGCATCCGTATATAGTCGTAGTAGAATGGGTGGAATTTGACATCGAATAAGAATGGGTCGGAAGAAGTTAATACCGCTGCTAAGTTAATACCGCTGCTAAGTTAATACCGGTAGTGCTAAGTTATTGAATAGTATGTTTCTTATTTAAAAGTACCTACAATTATATACTTTATTACAACGTATAACTTTTTTGTTACTTGATTCCATGTGTTTTTATCATCACGTTGAACGTGACATTCAAGGACGGAAACATCGTACAAAAACATTGCAAACGTTGATGCATCGGCAAGTGATTCAATAGCTACATTGTATATTCGATTAACCAATATTGTATTCGACATATGTATTTATTTATAGAAGTTACGATATCGTGTATGTTAATGTAATATTATTTATTTGTATGTTAAGGTACTTAATTTTAAGGTGATTCTACCAAATATTTTGTATGTATTTAATCAAGGGTTTAGGTCATAAAATAGTTATGTATTTTTCAAATGTACCGCTTTGGTACGTAATTGTTGTGTAAAATTTACATATTTGCATATATACCCAAAACATGCTTAAGTTGCATTGTACATCATGCATTAAAAATTGTATTATGGAGAAATATGAAACTTTTGAGTTTTAGTGGGTATATATGCAATGCTCCTATAATACAAGCTAAAAAATAAAACAAAAATCCTTCCCTTAATTAATAGTAATCATTGCGCTTTGAGAACCGTGACATATTACGGCTACACTTAATCACATAGTCAAAGCAAAATATTCAAGTCTATCTTCTTCAACACAACAACCGCATCATCGTGTAATGTTACACATTGTTTTTGTTTTTTAACCATGAACCGCAAATGTAAAGTGATTGATATGCACGCATGTTTCGATATGTTGATGGATACAAATGCATGTTTGGTAATTTTTCAAGAATGTTTAACATATCCTAAAGAATATAGTATCCTTTGATCATAATGTAACAAACCGCTTTATTAGAACTATATGCGATTTGATTCTTTAGAATATTGTGTGACATGTAAATATATGTGGATTGTGGAAAACGTAGCAACTATTTGTTAAATAGCTAATTAGACAACTTGTAAACATATGTTTAATCTAGGTTAGTATAGCTTTTATATGATTTGGTAAAGCACTACACCTTATGTAATTAATTATCCGAGCTTAGGTTTAAACATTGGATGAAGCAATGGCGTATGGTATGTTGGGTATATTATGGATTTCTTACTAGATTTTAACAAACGATGGGGTAAGATGAATAAACGTAAAAAAATACGATTTTTACTCTAAACGGACTATATGATTATTGGTTTTGAAACATAGTTAAATATGTAGTAGTACATCTTCAATCATATTTTGTTTGACACCTTAATGATAAAGATGTATTGATCATCTAAGACTTGTATTAGTTGAATGTTATGCATATGAGATAACCTTATTGACCATTAAGACGATTGTGGTTTTAAAATAGAATGAGCATCCAATTGTTGGTGGAGGCAAACCGCACAAACATTAGGACATTGCGTAAGTTGTACTTAAAATGCTTACTTAAGGTTATAAATTTATCGATGTAACCATCAAATTGATATACGTGCTTACTTTTTAAATTTAAGATGCTTCTCGCTTTGTTTATCAAACACTGACCCCAACAAGCTACCGGATATACCTAATCCACAATAGGGGAACCAAACATAAGGTTTATCGAAATTGGTTCGTGGTCGCATTTCTTTGCAAGGGTCCGAGTGGCAAGCTTTTATTGATCAAAGCCAATACATCAATGTGGCCACATTCCATTTCATTCGTCGTGAAGAAGACCGTTATTATGTAACAGGTACAACGATGCAGCCACGAATGCCCCGGATACGATCCGCTCTTCTAGGTTACGCATAACGAGGTGCTCGTTACGTTGGATGAATATCCCGCACAACCTCCGTAAGAAAAAAATGTTAATCAATACATTGTATAAGTTTGTTGAAAATGGGGAATATTTTAATTGTTTGACCCGCTAATGTTTTCTTTAAACTAAACTGTTACGTAGGTCATTCCTTGCAATTTCCGGACAATATCGACAATAACCAATTTGACGTTTTGTTGTCGGCGTGTCTGTAGCAGCCTATCACTCACCGTCAAATTGAAATACCGGAGGAAAACAGACACGCGCATGAGTTTGGTGGGCACGGATGGAATGTATTGGTTCACGATGAAAACTCGCGTTTGTCGGCACAAGAGTTGTTTTCACAAATCTCCTAAACAATACTCTTTCCCCGATGCCCTTTGTCGAAAATGGACCGATGATGCGCTCGAACTTGTGCAACGATGGAGTCGAATCGTACAAGACCGCTCATGAGAAACCCCGTAGATGAAGGTATGTTAATCAAAGTGTAGACATAATCTATGACTTTATTTTAAAAATAAACCTTTCCATATAATAGCTTTTAAATTATTAATTACCATTTTATTAAATTCCAATTGCAGATGAGCGTATGAAACACATATGTGCATGGAACGAATGTACGAGCATGAAAGTGAAAGGGATTGTTTTACGCGCCCATCCTTGCATATGTCACGGACAGAGTCGCTTGGTAAGTAATGATACAAATCGGACCATTTCGGCCATTATTCGCCGCAAAAACTAATATATGCTTCAACACATGGACATACTTTTGATTAGCATACTACATTGTTCTTTTAATGCGAACATACCACATAAGTTTTTACGGTTAAATCACATGTGGAAGTACCATAACGCATTGTCGAGATACCGGAAGACATGGAGTTTTATGTGAACGTGAATCGCAACACCACAACGATAGGCCTAGAAGCAAGAACCACGCTACCATAAACGCCATATGGAGAGAGATTGTTGAGGAGTGTCGGTGGGAACAAAACAAAATGGTCGATTCAATCTTGTTGACTTTGTCATCGACGACCAAGCTTCGTGTCTTCCGTAATCCGCTTATAATTCCAGATTTAGCATGTGCTAAAACGTAATTCCGTGCGTTATCGCTTGTTATTGATAGACACGCTTATAAATGATTTTAGGATTGTGTAGGATTTGGTTGGCTTCATTTAGGTGTGTGTTCCCAAGTAGTTGAAGCCATTCATGAGATGGAATGTAAACTACTTGGTATAGCCCCTATCCGAAGTGTATGGTTCATACCGTGCATTTAAAGGTGTTCTTTGTGATGGTTTTGTGTTGGTTGTCATCTCGTCCATGGTTGTATGATATGGGCGCTTTGTTTTTGTTATCGACTTATAAGAATGATATATCGATATTGAATAGAGTTGCCTAGTATGCAACTTGATATGGGACTTGTCCATATCAATCAGTGTGTTGATTTTTCATTTTACAAAGTTTCCTTGATTAATACAAGTTCATCTTTGCACCCAAAAAAATATATATATTTTGTGTTGTGGTATACTTATAAACGTAAAACTTTAGTGGTTAAAGCTTCCAAGACAAAGTTAAGTCCGGTAGGTTAGTTTTAGTGGTTAAGGCCGCCAAGACAAGGTTAAGTCCGCGTAAATAAGATAAGTCTGCTTAGTATTCGTAGTTAGTTCTGCTTATGAAAAACATAATAGTTTTTGTGTGACTATTGATAATCCAATGGCCACATCAAATTTCTTTTTGTGGCCATTTCTAACATTTAGTCACACAAAGAATGTTTCTTTTGGTTATTTAGTCACATACAATTAAGCATAAAGTGGCAAAAGTGTTAATAAGTGTGACCATATGGTGTTTAAGGTGAAGAAATATGTCTTTTGTGTGACTATTGATCATCCAATGGCCACTTGATTTTATGTTTGTGTGGCCTTTTGTAACATTTAGTCACACAAAGCATGTTTGTTTTGGGTATTTAGTCACATACAATTAATCATAAAGTGGCTAAAAGTGTTAATAAGTGTGACCATATGGTGTTTCAAGTGAAGAAAGGTGTCTTTTGTGTGACTATTGATCATCCAATGGCCACATGAATTTTATGTTTGTGTGGCCTTTTCTAACATTTAGTCACACAAAGCATGTTTGTTTTGGGTATTTAGTCACATACAATTAACCATAAAGTGGCTAAAAGTGTTAATAAGTGTGACCATATGGTGTTTAAAGTGAGGAAACGTATTTTGATTGACTATTCATCCTCCAATGGCCACATATTAAGTTACGTGACCATATGTACCGGATTTTGGCTACACTTGAATAATATGTGTGACAAAACGCTTAGTGTGACCATATATGGCATTTGGTCACGGTGTTAGTAGCAATGTGACTTTATAGATTAGCTTTCGCAAGCTAACACAAACTAAACTTTAAACACACATATTAACATACGTTAACATATGTACCGGATTTTGGCTACACTTAACGAATGTGTGACAAAACATTTAGTGTGACCATATATTGCTTTTGGTCACAAGTGTTCAAGTGTGTGACTTATATTTGTCATCGCTTATATGTATATCGTGACTAATGCTTCAACCTTACTTTTCATTTGTCACTTGTTCCAATTTCGATGTGGCTAAAGAGTTGGCAAAACATATCACCACCCTTAAATAATGTGTGACAAAACTTGACTCTATGATTTAGACACACAAAAATTACTTCATGTGACTAACGATCAAGGTTACTTGTATTTGTCACTGCTCCAAATTCATATGTGGCTAAATGATCCAAACAAAATCACCAGATACCTTTAGCCACACAACGCTCAATTGTGTGGCGACATAGTTCTAATGGTCACACAATTAAAATTTTCATGTGTGACTAATTAGTACATGTTGTCAATTTTCGTACCTTCACCACACAAATATGCGAATGTGTGGTCGTTCCATTTCGACCATGCGTGACCAAATCCCGCTTTTGTACTAGTGTGTTTATCCTCATGTTTAAATTTGTAAAATGCTTTATTTTGTTTTAACCTCGTCTTAATTGCATATAAAGGTATTTTACATAAATGATAAGTGTAGGGAGGATTACACGTTTTCAAAAGAAGCGTAAACATGAGAATAACAATTAACTAAAAGATATTTATGTTTGTTTGTTCGAGTCAAATGCTTGTATCGAGTCATAATGGATGTTTTGCGAAATTTTTCGATTCTAAAGATGTAAATTTTCCGAATTTTTCGGAAAATCGAGACAGCTTTTTGTCGGGATAACTGACGTCGAGATTGCAACCTCGCGGCGTCGGAAGGAGTAAAACATCGATTACTTTTTCTCGTTTTCGAGCTACTTATAAATTTTGGAATTTTCCATGTCTTAATTTTCTTAGAAATTCAGTAAATATCCATTCCACAAGCATTATATCCTAGTTTAAATCGAGTCTTATATATATTATTACCGCCGATTTTCGCGAAGGTTTCGTTTGTTTTCTTCAAGTGTGCGAGTTTAGTTTGTCGGGAAGAAGTTACATAAGATTGGAAGGAGCTTTTCACGCAATAATTCTTCTTGAAAAGTTTAACCACCACTTTACGGATCCTACCGAGCTAATCGGGAGTATTAGTTTCTTTCGTTTTAATTACCTTCTTTTATCATAACTTTGATACTTTTGGGGAACATTGGGACAATGTTTAGTTTAAGTGTAGGAGGGAAAATAAAGCGGAACTTTGAAACTATGCTTATCCTTGACTATTTGCTTTGTCAATTGTGATTGTGTAATAAACCATGAGGAAATGTCGGTTAGGGTAATTTTGGCACCAAATTTAAAATTTTCATGACATATAAGAGTGGGCCATTAGTCTTAACAAAAGCGTCTCACGGATAGGAAGTTATATGACTAGCACAAAACCCTTTACCACCCAAATTCCACCCAAAATGTGAGGATCGCCCTTAGATTAGTAGGAATTAAAGCATTCATCTTTAATGCTTAGAGTGTGAACAGTAGTATATTAGATTCTAGAACTTGTTTTGTGATGCATTCCGAGATCGCATAAGTGAGGCTACACTTGTGTAGTTAGGAATAACTAAATGATAAGAGGCATTAGGATAACCCTTGTTTGATACACGTAATATAATTACTTCTTCCATATCGGTTGAGTAATTCCCACACCCTTTGCGTTGTACTCATCTTTAGTACACGATACCCTAGTTAACCCTCGAGCCTATCCTTTTCGCGGTTCTCGTGATGTTTCGGTTTTCGAATATCAATGAAAACATTGTTTACACCCACCCCAAATATACACCCAAATCGCCTTAGCCTACCCCTTATGCACTCACTTTTAGTGCAAATGTTTGTTATCACCCAAACCCTTAGTTCAATTATCTAGTTGCTTGCATAAGTTGCTAAGTCGAGTCATATCCTTTGTATCTGATTTTGGGATGATTGGGATTCATGGGAAAAGTTAAAGTTTATGAAATGACGGAAGGGAGCGTTAAATTCAAAATTCCCTTTGTTTGCGTAATAATGTACCCCAAGTGTTTTGATCTTTTCAAATCGGGTCAAATTAGTGTTAGAGTAATAAAACTCAAGTGTAGGGATGTGCCTATAAATCCCTATTATTTTGATGTTACCGTAGAGGATAGTAGAGTAAAAGTGTATGAAAAAAAAAAAAAAAATCGAAAAAAATTAGAAAAAGAAAAGAAAAAATAGAGTGAAAAAAAAAAAAAAAAAAAAAAAAACATACGGGCTACCATCCTACATCTATCCTTTAAATTTATGTTTGTTTATTTCCGTTACCTAGAGTTTTAGAGTGTCGAGTCTTGGCTTAGCAACGCCATTATTCATATGCATTTAACATAGAGATTTTGACTTACCACCACTAAATAGCCTATCCCACCAAACCCTTGTTTCCCTACCAGTAAGCCTAACATTACAACCCTTTAAAAGACCTCTTTGATAGTCTTTCCTAGGTGCTTACGCCAAAGCGATGAAGGTTTGATCTATTCTCAAGCCTATGGTAATCTATGTACTAGGACGGTTAATGAGTGTTTATCTTCCATTTCTATTTGTTATATTTCATATATACACCCGAGAGATGTGAGTATCCAAACACCCCATGTGAGGTGCTAGTATGTAATTCCGTGCTTGTTATGACTTTCTTGGGCTTATATGTGTTGTGGACCGTTTTGAATTAATGCTTCATGACCCCTAACTTATAAATTAATTGGCTAAAAGCACATTTGCTTGAGGACAAGCAAATAACAAGTGTAGGGATATTTGATAAGGTTTTAAAAGGTACCATTTTGAGGGTCGTTTAAGTCCTTATTTGATCACTTTGTATCCGTTATTGCTTAATATCGTTCCTTTTCACTTTTTAGGTCTCGTGAAGGCAAAATCTTTGGAATGGCACTTATTTGGACGAAAAGGCGAATATATGAAGAAAATGGCCAAAGTCAAAATCGTGACACTCACGATTCTTTGAAAGTAGAAGGCGGCGTCAAGTGCTAATGGCGACGCCGTCTCAAAATGTTGTGACGGTCCGAACCCAAAACTCGTATTTTCAAAGCGACGTCTAGTTGTGAAAGAGTAGGCCGTCGCTACTCGACGGCCTAGATGCAATCGAACGACGTCGAAAGTGAAGAGGCGGCGTCACGGACATAAGGTGACGCCGTCGCCAAGGTTAACGTGGCCAAGACGAAACCCTAATAGCGGTGACACGGCGGCGTCACAAAACATAAGGTGGCGCCGTCGCATATGTAATCTTATATATAGAATCCGAATTTTTAGGTCTTTGTGGAGAGTCTTTTGGGTGAAAACCTAAACCGAACCTAAGGTGTCTTATACAGATATTTTAGGGTTTTAAACCTATCTTACATCAAGATAAGTCTTTACTTCATTAATTCAATTATGTATTTGATTATTTGTGTGTATGCTTGCATGTTCTCCATGTCCGGCTAATTTATTTATGTGTTTGCTTAGGAAGTATGAAACTTAATTATTGAATATTGATTGGTTGTTTCTTATCTTAGTTGATTAATGATCTAGTAATGCGATAGGTCATTCGTTGTGTACTTAATGCTTGATTCATCTTTGTGAACCTTAGAATATAATTACACGAGTAGTTGTAGGCTAAACCATCCAAAGAGCGCCTTAGAGTAGGAGTTTATCATCCCTAGTGGGTTTGTAGGCGAGACCCTTTGGTAAGTTCAAAGAGTTAGGGAGAAGCATACCTACAACTTTAGACACACAGCGCAACTAAGAATAAGGACGTGACAATTCAACCATCAATAGGAGATAATTAAGGGTAGTACAACCTAAGTAAACACATCTTTAAACTATCATACGAGCACACATTAATTGAACATAGACTCCCACAACCTTAGTTTAGATAATTAGATAATAGTAGAGTAATCGGTAGAAATACCAACCCCCAAATCCAATACCGAGATTCGTACCTTTCCATTTCATAAAATATAAAAGATAAAAATAATCTTCCTCAACCTTAACCTTAGCGTAGTAACTCCTTACTAGCATTCCTATTCCCCAGAGAATGATATCAATACCGTGGCTTACCCTAATTACTACACTACAACGATTAGGTTCCTTTGCCTAGGGTGTTATAAAACTTGCTCGAAGAAAAGGAAGTTTCCTTGACCCCGACGACGTGTAACGTTATCAATAGCCCGACCGTAGTGATGTTAATTGTGGTTACATTCATAAGTAGATTGGTCTATCTTTATTCCATTTCATGTATGTCCGAGGATTCGCATAGCCCTTGATTTATGTGTTATTTATCAATTCCTACTTTTTAGGCCAATGTTGGTGGTGAAGTGGGATGGGAGGGAGTAGGTCTTGCTTCATATTTGTTAATTTATTTACGGTTTACGACTTGAGCGAGATAAAGCGACTATAAAATCTATGCTTGTCAATCGAATAGGTGATTTTGGATTAGCTCACAGGATTTCGAGTGTTGAACTATCGAATGGTTTGCATTCTTGTTGATGATGCGTGGTTTCTTGACGGTCTTAATATTTATAGTGTCTCGCTATACCTATGGTCTACCCTAGTGCACTATGCGGGTTTTCTTGACAGGCGGTGTGCCGGTCGTGTGTAGTGTAGTAAATGGTAAAGCCGAGGTCGTCCCAAGAGCTATGTGTGTTGGATTATTACTAAGTCTAATTGTCAAAGAATAATAATGGTTTCGATAGGGTTTAATTAATTAAACTACTAATGCGAGAATAAAATAAAAGCGAGATAAATGGTAAAGGAAATCAATAGAGGAATAGTGGTGCTAACCTAGTCAATCCTCTAGCTAGTTATGTCTCGTCTACCTACTTCCAATTACTTGGTGGGGTCAAATTCGAGAGGACAACATTTGGTCAATTCGCCTAACCTATCGACAAAGATGCCACCACGGAGAAATCGGTAGCACCGTCATAAGTCTGTTGTTCTGGTCCCTAAGCCAAGTCATTAAGTACCGCTACATGCTAGATTCTAAATAGTGAGTGCCGGCCGTTAGGAACTTAGACACTACACCCCCGATTCTTAAGTTCATCCAAGCGATAGGTGATCGGTTGGTCAAATCGCACAAGTAGAAAGGGTCGTCGGTTGGTCATATCTTACCCTTCCGTCTCGATCCGCTCACCTAGGGTCGGTTGGTCATATCTCTAGGCAATTGGCCTCTACCGCCATTCAAAACTACCGAATCAAGGGTGACTACCAAAGAACTATGCATGCATACACTTAGAAATAATTATGCGGAAGTAAAGGTAAGCATAAACAAAACAATTAAGGAATCATAACTAGGCTAGCACCAAAGGGTGCTTAGCCGCTCATATTAATCATGCAAATCAATTCAATATTCAAAGGTACGAAATACATGAATTGAAAGTAAAAGAAATATAAAATGCTAAAGCTTATCGTAATGGGTGACTTCTCCCTTGGAAAGCGACTCCGTATGCTCCCTAGACTGCCTTGAGCTTTTCCCACGTTCTCAGTGTTGTGTGTGGAATGGGATGCTTTGAAATCTTTGGAATTAGTGGGGTATTTATAGGCGTGCGGGTTCTGGCGTAACCAATATAGGAGTTCTGTAGTAACCTTCTATTTCTTCGTAAATGCACTAGATGCGCTAGTTACGGCGTAACCTTATAAGTGGTTCGCCGTAGTCTTCAATAAACTCGGTTACGTCGTAAGTGATGCGATGTTACGGCGTAAGTATCGTGGCGTGGAACCTCTTTTGACCTAATGGAGTTACGTCGTAACCTTTGGGAAGAGTTACGCGTAACCTCTTGATAAGTTGGTATTACGGGTCGCGCAATAGTTACGGCGTAATGTGAGAGAGGAGTTCGCGTAACTTCTTCAAAATAGGCATCTTGTGATAAATCTTTAGTAATGTTTCCATTTCCGCGTCTCTTTAGCTCGATGCTCGTAATTTACGAAAGTGGAAAACAATGGAAAACAAGCGTAAATCCATATAAATGATATAAATAACGAGCATTATCGGAAATTGACACTTAATATTCGGGACTATTTGATGTTATCAAATATCCCCCATGAACTCTACTTGCCCTCAAGTAGACCTTATTAGATAGATTCCTAAAAGATATCTCCCAAAACACGGAAAATATGAGTTTACAAATCCTTATGCTAGAATAAAACAAAGCCGAACACCTCACGAAGGGAACAAACACTCAAATCTCTCAACTATTCTAAGTGTCAATTTCGGGTGATCACTCAATCGCTTGATCATAGCATGTATTCTATCATAAGCTTGGCGGTTACACAAATCTCCACCACTAGAGTTAAGGGCTAAACAATTCTCGAAGGCAATATGGGTAGACACGACAAAGGTTAAGGGTGACTCGTCATTACTAACATGTCACGTGAAGTGGACAAAATCAATGATACATGACCAAATCCATGGCCAAGACACCAAAGATTGCTCATTGCATCACCTAGACACGCTTCATGACTAAAGGGTAGGATAAGACATGGGATATATAATTGGTGTAAAATGAAAAACAAGCGGTAGTCTAAATCTATAACAAGTCATCACCACTTACCGTCCGCCCAAAGTTCAAGCTTAGAAGTCTAGAACCGGATCATGAAATGCAAGGTAGATGTGTCATTAGAGGGCGTCGTGATGGGCATACTACCTTTTCTTCTTCTGTTGGCAAAACTACCAACTCAATCTTCAAATGTGACCGAGGTGGCCTCCTCGATACTAATCAATAAAGCTCATACTATAGTGCTTATAACATCGCACTTTACAATATCATAACTCAATCAACTTTTTTTTTTTTTTTTTCATCATTTTTTTTTTCAACATAACATAATAACATAACATCCCCCCACTTGAGATGAACAATGGGAATTCGGGGGGTCTTCAAACTACCAACTCAATCTTCATAAATAAAGCTCATACTGTCGATGATCAAGCGTGATTTCCAAACCTTTCCTTGAGATGAACTCGATGACCTTGAACTTAGGCAAATGATGACTTCCAATCACAAATAAAGACTACGGGGTAGGCTAAGGTGTATAGGTGTGTGAAACAATATATTGGGTTGACAAAATGAAAGGAATGGCTCGGAAGGGTGTATCTAGGGGTATCTTGCACTAAAGGGGAGTGCAACAAAGGGTTTCACATGGGGTCGAAAAGTCGAGGTGACTAATCGATAGACTCACAATGGTAGGCTGTTTGGGTGATAATCCTATAATATTGCCTTCTAAAACTGAAAAGTCCAAATACATCGAGCTAACTCAACATACCTCGTCTATGGTCTCGAAATGATGCAAAGGCCAAGTTCTAAAGTTTACAAGCTACCAGCACACTCATAATTTGGTGGATTTGGGGTAAAATATTGGAAACGGATAAGGCTAATCTCACCATGTAATGTCAAGGGTTGTATGTGCTCGGCTAAGGTCTAATCTAGTTAGGTTCGGAAAAACATGTCAAAATTTTAAAAATGGCATAATTTTTCAAAATAAACTAGAAAAATGAGGGCGAAATAAAGTTCAAGAGATAATTCTACTCCGTCCCCCACTTGAATTGTACAAAGTCCCTTTTGTACTAGGCATTAAAATAAAGGTGAGAGAAAGGTAGAATTAGGCGAGAACTTCACGAAATTTGCTCCAAAAGAAGAAGGCCCCGAGAAAGAACCGTGCCTTCGTTTAAGCGTCATGAACAAACTTCAATCCACGAAATCACAATACCGACAAGCATAATTCTAAAAAAAAAAAAATAAAATGAAAAACAAACCTAACTCACTTTCGTAGGAATCACGGTTGCATTTAGCGAATGCAACAAGCCTTTAAACCACTTGGTGTCCCAGTGGACGAGTGAAAGTCTCGTGAGGGTTTCTGAGGAACACACCCACAAAGTTCATTTAAAACTAATACAAGGTTCTTGTGTTTTAAAATGAAAGAATTAAAGTAGAGGAAAGTTACGTCGTAACTCCTATGAGGAGTTCGCCGTAGCAGCAAAACACAGTATGAGCTATAAAGCGAGTAGTTCTGGCGTAACCGAGATGGTATTACGCCGTAATTGGTAATCGTCAAGAATTACTGCTTTGCTAAAATGTTGGTTACGGCGTAATCACCAAGATGAGTTCTGTAGTAACTCTGTTCGAATCGACAAGCTGCGGTGACAATTAGTTCCTCGTTTTCTGCAAAATGGTTAGAAAACACAAAACCCAACAGAAAGGAAATAAAAACAAATGAAAGGGATAATTCGGGTTGTCTCCCGAAAGAGCACTTTTCTTTATTTACGAGTCTTTAAGTTAGACTCAGAGCTGCGGGGCCTCTATGGGGGCCTTTGAACATCCCTGACTTCTTCCATGTCTTTCATTAAGTTGCGCCTAACCCATCTGACATTTGTGGCAGTGCGGAGATATTCTTTGGTTTCAGTTTTCCGTATCTTGCAAAATTTTCTTCAGGCCCCAAATGGTATCGCGTAAACTCAAATTTTTCTGCTATAATAGGTGGCGGCCTCTTAAATGGGATGCCGAGAAGCTTGCATCTTCTTCTCTCGTGTACTTCATCATCTGGGTCAATGAAACCGTCTTCGCCTTGTAACTCGAGATAATCGAAATTGTCATTGTCGGAATCGGTATCTTCAAGTTGGTTGAGTATTTGCTTGCATTCTTCATTTTCTACCTTAGATGAACCCTTGGTGTCTCCTTCTGTTTTATGGTGAACATCGTTGTTAGGTTGATCTTTACTCATACACCCTTCCCAGATTTTCTTTTTAGTTAACGCGTCAATTTTTCCGTATTTGATTTTGACCCAATCGTTGAATCCGAGATCATCTGGCCAAGGCGATTCATTCTTCGGAATCATTAGTGAAGTCCAAAGGAATTCATCTTCCCGACTCTCTCAATGTTGCTTCCTCCATCACATTCATACTCAAAAGGGTTGCGGGAAGCCCAAACTTTCCGTCATTGGTTTTAATTTGTTCGCACCAATGATTACGAACTCCTTCGTCATCGTCATCTTGAAGGAATATCATCGAGGGCTTAATGGTTTTCCCGAAGAATGTGTTTCTCATATTTGAGTTCAGTTACGAGCGAGTTGAATTAATTATCGCGTCCCGAATCTTATCGAATACCAATCAACGAATGATAGATTTCCAAAATCAACGTCGTGTCTCCCAGTTCGTGTGGGCATATCAAACTTCGTTCTTCACATTACCTCCTCCGTTGCAATAATCACGAAAAGGATTGCCGTTGGCCAAGCGTGAGTAATCTCATCTTCCATGATGAGTAAGGGTTTCTTGATAATGCTTAATGGGCGGCCCTTCCGCCGTTAATTGAGAACTTGGCTAACCTTTCTTCGTCGTTTAGTGTAGTCCACTTGTATCTGTCATCTTTTATCCTTTCTTTATCAACACCACCATCGCGGGTTTTCGAGGATCACATGAGGCCCCAAGTTGTAGCATTCTCCATCGTCAATTGCAATAGCCTTACACCAATGACTTCTTCTTTTAGGGTTGTCGTCCTTGGTGCCCGTGTCTTTGCTTGAATTTGGGTTCTGCCGTAACTCGGAGTGTGATTCTGGCGTAACTCACTTCGCCATCGATATCCGACTCATCGAGTACTTGTTGTTATCGAGAGAACACAACCTTACATATAGTGGAATTGCTCTTTTGTTCTTCGTTTCTCCTTTGTACCTCGTCGCCAAGCTTTCCAATTAAAGTTTCCAAGTTTTTAAGTGATATGTCATGGGAAGAAAGGCTTTTGTTTGTATTATCTTGGAAAATTTTAAGCCATTCCTCTTGCTCCTTTTGCCTCTTGGTAGTGTCCACAAGGTATTTGTTAATAATTTCCTCCAGGTTAGCTCTCTCTCATTACGCTCATGTCGGTGGGGTCCTCCACGAAACCCATTCGATTATCCCGTAGAAAGGCCTATTCTCTCCATATTTAGCTTCCTCGATCGTATCTTCCTTGTCAACTTTAGGACGGTTTTAGTCAAATGTCCCCACCACGTTTTTATGACCGACTTGGATGGCATGAGCAGTTTCTTTAATTTTCGACATATCTCTCCGAGATTTTCAAGTTTACTAGCTATTCTTTGCAATTCCGTCAAAACTTCCGCCTTGGTTTCTTTTGCTTCCACCGTCGTGCCATTTTTGAGAGTGGTCCGCCATTTTTGAATGGCTTCAATTGCGATGGTAGGAGTCATGTTTGGGATAGGTCCTTGATAGTCCAACATTTCGCCTTGTAGTTCGTTTATTCCTTTGTAGAAAATATTGACCTTCTTTGGTTATTCGGATCATTGGTAGGACACTTATAAAGAAGATCGTTGTATCATCCCAAGCTTGATCTGAGTTTCGTCGTCTTCTTGTTTGAAATTATGGATCTCAAAAGTTGGTTAGAAATCTTCGATGGCGGGCAATATCTTTGAATAAAGTGTTTCTTTAGTAGCGCCCAGTATTAAGCGCCTGACGGGCAATCTTCGATCCATCTTACATTTGCTCGATAAGAGTCATTGGGAATACCCTAAGCATAATGACATCATGAGACACGCCGGAATGTTGAAAAGGCTAGCGATGTATAGGACATTTTCAACGTGCTCATATCGTCTTCGTCCTGTTTCCGAAAAAGGGTTAGCGAAGCTCCCTCATAAATTGGTCTTTAATTTGAAGCGAACATCCGCTCCGATTGCGGTCTTACGAGACCCGGCCCTTGTTCCGCTCTTGTCAGCGCCAAGTATTCCTCAAGAGTGAGGTCATCGATGTTAACAACTTCCATGGTACTGAAAACTTGAAATATGATCGTGAGAAAAGTTTAAAAGCGAAATGAAAGACTTAATATCAATCCTAATATAACTCCCGGCAGCGGCGCCAAAAACTTGATGCGGGTTTCTTGACGGTCTTAATATTTATAGTGTCTCGCTATACCTATGGTCTACCCTAATGCACTAGCAGGCGGTGTACCCGGTCGCGTGTAGTGTAGTAAATGGTAAAGCCGAGGTCGTCCCAAGAGCTATGTGTGTTGGATTATTACTAAGTCTAATTGTCACGAATAATAATGGTTTCGATAGGGTTTAATTAATTAAACTACTAATGCGAGAATAAAATAAAAGCGAGATAAATGGGTAAAGGAAATCAATAGAGGAATAGTGGTGCTAACCTAGTCAATCCTCCTAGCTAGTTATGTCTCGTCTACCTACTTCCAATTACTTGGTGGGGTCAAATTCGAGAGGACAACATTTGGTCAATTCACCTAACCTATCGGCAAAGATGCCACCACAGGAGAAATCGGTAGCACCGTCATAAGTCTGTTGTTCTGGTCCCTAAGCCAAGTCATTAAGTACCGCTACATGCTAGATTCTAAATAGTGAGTGCCGGCCGTTAGGAACTTAGACACTACACCCCGATTCTTAAGTTCATCCAAGCGATAGGTGATCGGTTGGTCAAATCGCACAAGTAGAAAGGGTCGTCGGTTGGTCATATCTTACCCTTCCGTCTCGATCCGCTCACCTAGGGTCGGTTGGTCATATCTCCTAGGCAATTGGCCTCTACCGCCATTCAAAACTACCGAATCAAGGGTGACTACCAAAGAACTATGCATGCATACACTTAGAAATAATTATGCGGAGTAAAGGTAGCATAAACAAAACAATTAAGGAATCATAACTAGGCTAGCACCAAAGGGTGCTTAGCAGCTCATATTAATCATGCAAATCAATTCAATATTCAAAGTGCGAAATACATGAATTGAAAGTAAAGAAATATAAAATGCTAAAGCTTATCGTAATGGGTGACTTCTCCCTTGGAAACGACTCCGTATGCTCCCTAGACTGCCTTGAGCTTTTCCCACGTTCTCGAGTGTTGTGTGTGGAATGGGATGATTAGAAATCTTGGAATTCGTGGGGTATTTATAGGCGGTGCGGGTTACTGGCGTAACCAATATAGGAGTTCTGCCGTAACCTTCTATTTCTTCGTAAATGCACTAGATGCGCTAGTTCTGGCGTAACCTAATAAGTGGTTACGCCGTAGTCTTCAATAAACTCGGTTACGTCGTAAGTGATGCGATAGTTCTGGCGTAAATATCGTGGCGTGGAACCTCTTTTGACCTAATGGAGTTACGTCGTAACCTTTGGGAAGAGTTCGCGTAACCTCTTGATAAGTTGGTATTCTAGGTCACGCAATAGTTACGGCGTAATGTGAGAGAGGAGTTCGCCGTAACTTCTTCAAAATAGGCATATTGTGATAAATCTTTAGTAATGTTTCCATTTCCGCGTCTCTTTAGCTCAATGCTCGTAATTTACGAAAGTGGAAAACAATGGAAAACAAGCGTAAATCCATATAAATGATATAAATAACGAGCATTATCGGAAATTGACACTTAATATTCGGGACTATTTGATGTTATCGGCTTAGTCTCTAAAGACCATCCGTGTAATAAAAATAACATGAAACCCCATGTCACGCAGCGAGTGCGGGTAAAAATTCTCGTTTCGTATTATTTGTAATGTATGGATCGGTCTTATTAAAATGTTTAAAGACTAGGAGTAGTTATCATACTTCACGTATAGTTCTTTGCATATAAGTTATTAAAATATATAAAATACGATGCACAAAAATTTTAAAAATTTAAAAAGCATAAAAATTAAAAATTAAAAAAATGCTCCCATGCAGATGGAAGTACATACCTCTAGTTTACAAGACTTGAGCTCTATTACTGAGCTATAGGGGCTTTTGGATGAATATTAAAAAAATAAAAAATTAAAAAATGTCCCCGTGCAGGATATATCGAAGTACATACCGCTAGTTTACAAGCATGGATGGACCTACATGAATACCGGGTGTGGCACGGGCCATACTCTATTTTGTGTCACGCAATGTAATTTTTCTAAAAATGTGTTGTATTTTGGTATGTGCAACCACCGATATTTGTGCTATTTCCATAGTGCAAATTTAACTTGGCTAAAAAAAATTTATGGTGAGAATTTTAAAAATTTTGATAGAAAAAAATTTGTGCAACACCTTTTCGAAAATCCTATGTCCGTCCATGTTTACAAGACTGGAGCTCTATTACTGAGTTATAGGGGCTTTTGGATGAATATATTTAGTAAAGTATACATAACCTGAACCTAAGCTTAAAATATTCATAAAACAACTTTTTTTTCTTCCATTTCTTCTACTTTTTATTGTCACAGCTGATGGCATGAACTTCAAAGATTGCTATGGAGTATAGTATTATGTATTTTTCATACTTACGGTAGTTATCATCTCTTTTAATTGTATATATGCTGTTTAAAAGTTTGAACTAAGGATATAAATCTAATTTGCCAATCATGACAATGACTAGAATTCAAATCACAACAACCATTTATTTGAATATAATTTGTTACAATGCCATTGATCACAAACATAATAAATCAAGAGTAGATACACTAGTTACAAACTTACCAACATATATATTTTAAGATATGATGTATAATATGAGTTTAGTCAGTGCAACATCGGTACAAGAAAAACCTCTCCATAGACCGGCCACATTCAGCGCAAATCACTCTTTCGGGCACACTTCCGGTTGTTCCTGGTAGGATCAAGCGGTTACAATGATGAGGTGGTTGATTTGTCTCAAGATAGTTGTTTAACGCTGGTAGAAAACCTCTATTTTCCGCGTCCACTTGCCAATCTTTGTAGTTAGTAAAACTAGTTAAGATTGTTTCCCCATCAGTACGTCTCATCCAGTCGTTTGAGCCACGACATATCACGGCCCACCCGTGATCATTGCCATCATATGTGAGCATCACATTGATTTCCCTTAGAATAGGGTCTTCGTCAAATGACTTCCCGTGTTGTAATTTTGAGTGAAGCATGCTTTCGAGTCGAACCCAAAAGAACCATATTAGAGTTAAGTCCGGGAGAACATAGCTAAGCTTCTCATCTCGGATTGTATCATTGATTTTTCGTACTTTTTCTCTTGGGTTACTTTTTCCAACGTATAACATCTCGAGTGGAATATTGGCTGCGCGCGCCACCCCTTGTGCAGTCTTTGTAAACTTTCGTATCAATCCATGTCCTCTCCTCCGTACAAACAAATGTACTTTCCATCGCGATCTTGAAAAGCAAAACGAAAATTAGACCCTAAAAAGCGAATATCACGAAATTTAAAATAATCAGGTTAGGCGTGTCATACCCAATTATACATCATTGGCTCAATGGAATCTGCTAAGAGCTCGATTCTCCAAGTTTCTTCACGCCATAGGGATTCTTCCTCAGGCTCGTGAATGGGAAAGCGAGGCTTGCCCAAATCCACATCATATGCAGTGCGTTGGTGTTGACGATCCTCCCTTGAGGATCCATCACCACGAGCAATGGTTTATGGCTAAAGTGCCACACCTCCTTGATATACTTGATCACCGCTGGTTCAAGTAACGAGGGTTGAAACACTGAATACCATGGCATCATGTTTCTCAGTGCCTCAAATTTGCTTTGGCTCTCTTCGGTCAATGGTGTTGTCCTGAGATTTGGCACCACCGGGAGCCAAACAACATCATATTGGCTCTCCGGCCTTGTTGGATTTTGCTTTGCCTCCCTATACATGTGGTCAAGAACCGCTAGCTCTTCTAGAGGTAAGTCAAGGTCGAATATGAGTAACAACACAATCTTCTTCTTTAGTATCTCGATGCCAACCTATATATGGACAAAGTTTATTCAATTTGATAATAAGTCATAATATGTTTTATAAAAGTGATGCAATTGAACAATGAACACCTACTCGAGTTTTTGTAGAGCTCTCATACAATGGTGGCTGATCATCTTTCAAGTAAATCAAATGCCTTAGAGCCTTCATGTTGTCGAGATGTGCCATGTCCATGATGCGAACAATCGTTAGGTATGCTTCAATTTGCTTCTTCTCATCTAATGATCAGTATAAAAATCATACATCCATGATTAGTTTATGCACATCTATATTAAAAACTGATAATATTTGTAACATTCTTAATCTTACTTATGTGGTGATTGCAAATATCTAATTGATGCCTAAAGTGATCATGAATATTGCTGATTTTGTGTGCCAAACTTGATAGTTCCCAAGCCTCCATAGTCGTAGTGATATGCCTGTTTGAAAGAAATGTTTGTATATGCATTGAGGTATTAATGTATTATTGTATGAACAAGTTGTACTATGTTGTTCATGAGAATGCTTAGTAACAATTAATGTGAATCGTTAACATACTCATGTCCCATTCCAACGAGGTTGATGAGTATTGATGAACAAGCCACAATGCTTCTAAAGATCCAATAAACAGCGATGGGAATATGAGCGGTGGCCATCACTAAGTCTGGTGTCTCGGGGTCAATATATTGCGCTGGAAGCTCCTTAAATCTAACAATGCAGTGAGTCAAGTCAAGCACAGCCTTGATGAGATTAAACACCGCGTCAAACCTTGGTTTGAGAGCGTCACGACGCTCTAGTACATCAGGCAGTTGCTTGAGGTGGGCTAGTGATTTGGCGAGTGGGTTGCGAGTGTAAAGCTGGGCCACCAACCAAAACTCGCCGTAATTCACTGCAAATGCTGTTAAAGTAATAACAGCTTTTGCATCCCAACCGTAGTTGGAAAGCATGTTGAAAATCACCGTACTTGTTGAATGTGCGTCTTGACCTCCAACACACTTGCAAGAAATCTATCATATAGTTTCAGACATTAAAGGTTGAAACCTTCCAAAGACTGATCCAAAAAATATACTTAAACCGAGCTGAACTTTTACCTCACATGAAACCTTTTTAATTGTGGGCGCGATAACCTCAAGCATCTCATTGACATCGTTATAAATCACACCCTCCACAATGGCATCCAGTTCCGCTTGATTACCCTACAAATAGTACAAATCAATGATTTTTAGTATATAAATTGATCAGTAAATTAAGTACTAAAGCGATTAATGTACTTGATGGTTAGGGTCCGGATTGGCCCTATGAATAATATCCTCAATGATTTGAAGGATTGGCGTGACGTCAAGATATGTGCCATCGGGTGCATGAGTGGCGAGTATGTGTTTCATCATGACATTGTCATCTGAGGACGAGAACATATGTCGGTCACCTCTAGCATGGCGAATACTTGGAGTAGCCATTTGAGGAAATGGTAAAGTTGCTAGAACTGGGACATATCGAGTTGTGATTGATATAAAAATATGGAGATCAAAACATGATAAAAACTCCTTTATCTTTTGGGACCAACTTCTTTATCTTTTTTCCTTTTGTATATCATTTGTCTGAAAAGATGTTAAAGTTCAAGTTAAAAGCTATTATATTTCAAGTATTTCTTTATATGTAAAGATGTTAAGTTTCAAGTTATGATTTCTTTTGTAGTTTGACTGGCTGAAACGCCCAAACCTCATAAAACCGAAAAATATACAAAACTGAGAAACCGAAACCAAACTGTTCGAGTTTAGCTAAATCAGGAAGTTTTGCGGTTTCGATTTGATCAGTTCAAGTAAAAACCTAAGACGAACCAACTGATGCACATTTTGATCTCTAAGAAAAACTTGTTAAACAAATATAAGTATGGAGTCAATATGAACGCATGTTTCTTGCAGGCTTTTTTCCCCCCTTTACTTCCTGTGGTTAATGTATCCAAAAAGTAATATGCCAAAAGTTGCACCTTTAGTCACTGTTTAAGCTTTGTTGTGTTCATGGTCCATATCTAATCCATGACGAGTACCTTAGTCGTAGGCTAAAGGTAGTGGTGGTGATCGGGTCACCGTCATCTCAGCGTCACCTCAGCTTTCTTTCTCCTCTCACTTCTTCTTACTCCCTCTAACCATTAATCTGTTTTGGTCACGTTTCGTCACTTTTCATAGTCATTTTTTTATTTAATTAAATACTTTATATTTATAAACTAAAAACGTAAATATGAACGTAAACATACAAAATTAAAAATGTTAACATACGAAATTAAAACATGTTATTCAAAAATTAAAAACATTACATAATTAAAAACATAAACATATGGAATTAAAAACAATATATAGATAAAAAAACGCAACAAATTACGATACGAAATTTGCATATTATTTACGATATAATTTTGTCAAAAACTGTATTAATATTTTTTGAATTCTTTAAATTTTGATTTTGGCGTTTAACCATTTAAAAACCCTGCTTAACCCTTAAAGCCAAATCATGTGTACAATTATGCATAATCAAATCAAGAAATAAATTAAACACATTTACGCAAACACAATTATGTATAGCCTAGCCCAAAATCCTATTATTGTATATGTGAGCCAGCACAGATACAATGGTCATCTTGGGTTTCCTCAATGCTCCCACTTGATTTAAGATCCTAGTATCTTAGTTAAGGAGAGCATAAGCCACACATCCAAGCTCCATGGATCCAGTCTTTCGCTCCATATTTTTACATATATAAAATTAAAAATACAATCCTATTCTAATATTCACAATGAAATAAATACAAAACAGAAACCGAATACAAATAAAACTTGGCATCGAGGCCGAAAAACCTAGACGCCTTAACAATGACGTAAAAACTAATTATTAAATAATTAAAATCACGACAGAAATGCTATAGGCATAACGGGCACTGCACAAGAATTAATAACAATTATTAAACTATTATTGGCTTGCTCATGATCAATTTTGCATGAGGTTAATCATGATAGATGCAGAAAAAAAAAGTACAAGCTAATTAGAACAAGTAAATATAATATTTAATTTCCATCTATTATCTTGATCTTGTATAGGTAGATCTACAGATTGTTGCCAAATCTATCAAAAATATAGATCAAAATAAACAGATAAGTGGGACTGATTTTACAACACTTATTTATGCGTCATATAGTCAGATCTTCATTTGTGTTACCAAACTTCATACCAGAAGATCTGACACTATAACCATAAAACTCATATAAAAATTAATCACAAATAACTATAAACATGTATAAGTGGCTCTGATACAACTTATGGAAGCCTGTAGATAAAAATCAAGTTTTTCATAACACTTAAAACAAAACATGCAACAGAAGACAATAAGCCTACCATAGTTTCCAGAGCTAGCAATTCATATACAATTTATAGGTAAGCAAATAAAACACAACTATTGCGTACCTGTTTGTTTGTGTGGGAGATCAACACGAACGTAGAGCCTAAAGCAAGGCTACTCATGAGTCATGGATTAATACACTAGTCATCAAACGACTACATCAGGGTGCTAGCAGTTTATCCAGACAACAACAACAACACAAAAGATCAGATTAAATCAAATCAAACGAACAAAAGTATTTGTATGGGTTGTGGTGTTCGGCCGTATGAACACGGGGAGAGAGCTTTTTAGGGTTTCTGAATTTCATATTGAATAAAATAATATCTCATCTATTTATAAGGTTAATTTATAATTACCAAATTCATAATAAGATAATTACCAATAATAAATAAAGGGATAATTACCTAATTTGAAAATATACATATCTTTTTAAACAAGTCATCCAACCAAAAGCCCAAACCCGGTCCACCCTAAGGTGGTCGGCGTCACATGGGACCCACGAGGGCTCACGCCCTATTTTTGGGCTTCTTGGCCCTTTCTATCTTATCATTAATTAATCCAATTAATTAAGCCCAACTTTATTTCGTTTAATGGACCATTTATATATTTACAGTAAATATATAAAACTACAATATTGAAATAATATGTGCGACCCCCAATGGTATCGTATATTAATGGCAATATTTAATTCCTGTTATATCATGTAGATATTCCTACACCGAGTTGAGATTAATATAGACTCAAAATTATCTAAAGACCTAATTAATCAATACTATCCACTCATTTTTTCATGAAAATAAAAAAACCACTATCCACCTCTTTTTTAAAAATGAAATATCTTCCAAACGGTACATCGTCAGGTGAAAAAAAATACACCATCGCGACGAGTATTTTTTTTATCTTTCGATGAGCAGGCGCCGATATACTTTCGACGATCTTTTTTTCAAATTTTTCGATTCGTCGGGAAAATCATATGTTTTTTCCATAAGTAACTAACAAAAATTGTTAAAAAATGTTCGTTGAAAGTATATCGAAGTGCCCTCTATAGAAAGATGATTTAATTCTAGTCGCAATGGTAAGATTCGTTTTGCGTAACAATTAACGGTTTGTGAAATATTTAATTTTAAAAAGAAGAGATGAAAATGTGTTTTTTTAATTTGATGAAAAAATGAATGGCTAAGATTGATTCATTGGGTCTTTAATAAATAATAGGTCTAGATTGAACTTTCCTCTTCCTATACCTTAAATGAAGGTTTAGAAATCATCCGTAGATTATTAGATGAATCACACCAAGAACTTTATACGGATGTCAAACTTATTCAAAGTTTTAGTTTGTTGTTATTATTTTGCATTTAAAATGACTAGTGGTTGGTAGGGGTGTCCAAAGAGCGAGGAACAATACTGGTGCATCAGTATCGAACCGAACCGTATATTAGAACCATGGTACGGTTTTGGTTTTATAAATTCCAAATTTTCGGTTCTCAAGAGTTCAAGTCGAACCGTACGGTTTTGGTACTTTCCCGAAAGAATCGACTCTTTTGAAAATATGAAATTTTGTATGGTTTATTTAGGACATTGTGTAATGTGTACAATCTTTTAAAAAAATAGAAAAACAAACCTACTCCTTATTAAGCACATAAAATCTAAAACCTAAAAACACATAATAAATTTAAAACCCTATATTTTAATCAATTCAAAGATCATCATCATTCATTAACATAAAAGTAAGTTTATTTTGAAATCATTAATTGGCAATGAGCAATGATGCATAGAAAAGTAACCCCTTAGTGAGTTTTACATAAGTTTGTAGGATATTGGTTATTGTTTTAATCAAAGAACTTGTATGAGGATTGAATCAAACAAGAAGATTTTAGAGAGAGAGAGATGGGTGGGATACTTTCTAGAGAGAGAAGAGATGAGAGAAAATAAGTTGTATGATTAAGAGAAAATGAAAGCACCAACCCTCCACATGGAGAGGGCTATTTATAGTTCTTACAAATAACGCCACCTACGGTGTGGATCATGCATACATTGGGTAAAGACCGTCCGTCCTCCACGGTGTTGCTCTAAACTAAATAGCTAACTAATAAATAACGTAATTAACTACAAGTCTACGAGCTAACATATGCTAGACTATAATTTGGGTGACCGACATTTTAACATGGAATTTCTAATTCCTAACAATCTTCCCTAAGGAGGTCACCCCATGAAATACATTTTGCTTCCTAGCATTCTATCTTTGACATCGTTCTTGAGCTCATAGACTTGAATTCTTCAATTCCGTAATCTTTGTGCATTAGTAGCGATTCTTCAAAGTCCGCATAGTTTTGTACTTTTGTGGAGGCCTTTGAACCGATCCACATCTTTGATGATCTTGAGCTTTCTTTGAGATCATCACCACGACAAATCTGGATCATCCATAGTTGTGTTGCCTTCATGTGATGTTGTGACTTTTGGACCGACATGCTCACACTTTTGAATCATGACATCTTTCCATTAGAGTAGCGGAAGCCTTCTTTGGTTCATGATATTTGCGAATAAGCATAAGCATAGTATGAAATATCGAGCCGTGTTATGTAGATATGCACCGGTCATGATTTCTTCAATTAAGTGTGGATCTTTGTGAGCATGCGGCTTTGGATTGACTCCTCAATTCGATCATTGAAACCATCCAAATGTACCGCAAACAACAGTTAGCAATAAAGCACACGAAAGTGTCTTTGATCACTTTCGTTGAATTGAGGTACACGCCCACGGTTCCCGTTGATCGAGACAAATCTTGCCGTGATCGGTAGGATTCCTAAGAATCTCCTTGATGAGGGTTTCACAATGTTCTAGCCGTTCTCAAACCGAACGTCTCAAAGAAGACAACACGGAGTGAGTGAACCGGTGAATTGAGATTCACCGATTGATGAAAAATGATTTGAAAACAATCGCGTATTGCTTAGAATAAAGAGTTTTGCAACACGACGAAGGTTTTATGAGAAAGATCAATTTTCAATCAAAACACTTTTGTATTTGAAAATAGTACACAATCAACGTGCTAGTGAAAAGAAGAGATTCGCACATCGAACGGTTTTCTAAAAGTATTTTTTTTCAATCGGAGATACTTTTGTGTTTGAAAACATGAATACACATTCGATGTGCTAGAAAAAGAAGATTTGCACATCGAACGGTTTTCCAAAAGTATTCGTCAATTCCAATCTGGACCAAGGTTGATTCAAGATTGAATCCCCATTGTTTCTATCCGGTTGTCACAAGTTTGATCTTTTGAGAAGATCTCACATGTCACCCACCAAGAGCTTGTTTGATGTTGGCTCTGAAGGATTTCCATCTTCATTGTGAATACTTTGCATATCCCTCGGATGTTCAGCAATACCACAAGGATAATCGTGGGACTCTCAATATCTACTTACTTTCCACATTGTGTGAAACAGCAAGTCTTCATTAATTTAGTGTCCTAATAAGATATTGTGGATGATCTCTTGGCTCTAGACTCAATTGTGCATATTTGGTTCCTATATCGGAGACTAGGAGAGGTCTCCTTCTTCAATATCAACAATCTCTAAGAGAAAGTCGATAGATTATGTAGGTTCCCGTGAGAATGAAACAATCCTTTTAAGAGGAACTTGAGTGGTTTGGGAAGTTTAGGTGCGCAGTCGTCCGGGTCCATGACATCTTGTCTTCAATACCGGTGTTACCTTAGTAACCACTTAGTAGCATATGTATTGAACCCGGTTTACGCCCTAAGGTTGAATTATTGGAGGCTATTTCTTTTCACCCTTTTCATATTCAATTCTTTTCATTCTTCAACCCTTGATTGCTTACCGAGACTTCATCACTAGAACCTTGTTGGGTTTATTCGAAGACTAGCTCTGTCTCGATCCGCACTCTTCCCATATCTCACTTTTCTCCTTTTTTCATCATACCTAAAGACTCTACACTATCTAGTGGATTGTCCCTGGGTAGATCCCTCCGGTTTTGGCGGATCGTGGGAACTAATACCTAACCTAACCATCCTTATAACACCATGCATAAAGTAAATTGGTCGGTCTTTTGGTACAGTTCATTCTTCCTTAAAACCAATTGAAAATCATTTGGAAAAAACAATCAAGGTACTTGTGATACGAGATCAAAGCATTTTGTACCTTAATAGTTTTGATCATTTAGAAAACCTCCCCTCAACATGTGCGTATGATTTAGAAATTGTTTTAGACAAGGAGGCAAGAGGACTTTGAAATATTTTATTTGATCACAATTTTCATACGAAAAAGCCATTTGATTTTTATGGTAAAATTCTCCCCCTCAATATGTGCATAGGATATTTAAAATCAATTTTATCACATAGAGACAAGAGTACTTTTGAAGCACATCCACGATTACAAAAGCCATTAAGAAAACCATTTGATAACTCAATCAAGGTACTTTATAAATAACTTAAAAAAGATTTTGTACCTCGATAGTTATGCTCCTCCTCAAAATGTGCTTCGAGATTCGAAAGCGTTTAGCACATATGAGAGAGCGACTTGCACAATTAAATCAAAATGATCACCTTTTATCAAATTTCATTATTAAATCACAAATTCTCCCCGATCAAAATATCAAACCCTTTGAGATTTTGGATCCCAAGTGATTTAATTAGGTTTAGAAAACTTTGGAGAAAATGTGGCCTTGTTTAAATCCTCATATGGTTTTGGATAAATCCTCCTCCTCAACATGTGCATTGTGTATTTGAGATCGTTTGGCACATGGAGGCGGAGTGCCTTTGAAGGACTAAAACCAATTCCAAAGCAGATTTGAGATTTAAATCACGACCTCTCACCCGATCAAAGATTTCAAACCATTTGAGATTTGTGATCCCAACCGATTTAAATCATTTAGAAAAGTTTGGGAAAGACGTGGCAAGATTCAATTTTGAAAGATGATGATAAGGACCATTTTAAGACATTAAAATTGTTAGTGTCATGTATGATAGTTTTAAGAGATCTTTTAAGTAAAACAAAACAATTTCACAATCAAACAAGAGCAGAAAAAATTTCATTTTGAAAGACCTTGATTCTAAAGAAAAATCATACCATGACATAACATTAAATCTTTAGATCACCACATTATATTGTACAATCCGGACTTTTATGAAGCAATATTGATTGAAAATAATTTATTTTAAATCACTCTCCCCTCAATCGATGAAAGTCAATAATTGAGTGACTTAAGATTTGACAAAATGAAGTCCGGTGATTTTCAAAATTAAGACCAATTTATTTTCAAAACAATATTTTTCCATATTCAAAACAATATTTTCAAAATTGTTTAAAGATGGTATCATTACTATTTTTTCGCACAAAGATACGTTAGGTGGTTGAGAAGCTTAGTTTGTTGTTGTAGGGTTTGAAGAAAACCATCTGCGATGCGGTGAGACTTCTTACGTTGCATTTTTATGCCAACCGAGGTCAAATTAAGCTCCGTTTCTTCATTTCTTGATGAAGAAAACCATCTCACGATGCAAGAAGACCTCTTACGTTGCATTTCATGCCAACTCTCCATTGAAGTCCAATTAAACTCCGTTTCTTCATTTGTCAACCCAAGAAATAGTTACCCTTTCCTTCGGCATCCAATCATCTTCAATTGTGGGATCCGGATCGAGAACATTCTTTTATACCAATATACCGCATACGTTAGTGAACACACATACGATATATGGTGGTCGACATCACCCAAACAACAATCGACTAATTCAAGTCAATTCAACATATCAATCGGATCATATAAGGCATGGGGTTTATGTGTTAATCAAACTCTAATCATCTAAACCTAACAATCATATCCTAAATTCCTAGTCCTTCAACATAGTGCAAATATCATTTTAATTAAGCATATTAGGATAATTAAGAAAGCTCGTTAGATGATATAGATTTGAAAACATTCTCCCCTCAATCAATGACTCATTTTTCGAAAAGGTTAAAAGCTGAAGTCATTGATTGAGTTTTCAATTTATAAAAACTTTGAATCGATTGTTTTCAAGCAACTTATTTACCACCATTTTTGAAAACAACAAATATTTTTCGAAGAATTATAGACGGAAAAACATTTGTGTAGGAGCAGCGATCTTTTGATGACATACTTTCCTCAAAATTTTTTTAGGATAAGTGCACGAAATATTTTGAAAATTGATTTAGCGCAAGACTTTCCTTTCTTGAAGAGCGGGTTGCTATCGAAATAATAGCAAACCATAGTTTAAGCGGGTTACGATCGAAATAAGCGCAAGCCATAGTTTGAGACATGTTTAGAAAGAAATATTTACACCTCTGCTCGAACTTCATCTAAAGTCCGTGCCATTATTGAATGACATTTCTAAGACCGTAGATGTTATCGATACCGAAGACATGTCTTTAGAAAACATATTTTGGTATTTTCAATTTTCTCGATTTTTATGGGCTTTTGTTGATTTTATATTTTTCTATTTTGTTTTTGTTGGTTTTATATTTTTGTATTTTGCTTTTTGAAAATTATTTACAAAGATAGAGAAATAGTTTTAAGAAGATGATGATACGAGTACCGAGATAAGGAAATCGTTCAGCACTTTGTAGAAGATAGAATTCATCATCTCTTAAACTTTCACCACCAAACCATTCGAGGCTCTTGAATCGTCGCAATAACTTGAGCCTTCAAAAAGTGAATCTTTGGTAGCTTCCCCCTAAACCGACAGACTAAGAATAAAGACCATTTCCCCAAGCAGTAGAAACGAATAAAAACGGTCTCATAGAATGAAGCTCAGCACCCCGAAGAACACGAGAACACCGAAGTAACAAGTTGAAACATTGATCATCCGGATTAACTGATTACGACCGATCACATGAACCTGTTGTGCATCCCCGATGTACACCTTACTCTTCGAGATTGACCAGTTGTCTATTTATGGGAACAATTAATATATCAACATCTTCATTTCACCAAATGCACTCCAGTTATCTAACATATAACCAATCAGCCCATAACGTACACATGTACCCAACAAGAGAAGAGACAATGACATCACAATAAGCGGTTTGAATCATCGATCTTCTCTGCGGATGTCAACTCGGAATAAGCGATTAAGCTCGATCATGTGAACATGTTGTGCGACCCGATGTACACATATCTCTCCCCGATGGTTGCGATCTCATCGGAATCATCATTACATACATGAAGCACTGTACATGAAGCAATAATCAGCTCCACGGAAGC
Organism: Chrysanthemum lavandulifolium; assembly: GCA_022545495.1. Lineage (NCBI taxonomy): Eukaryota > Viridiplantae > Streptophyta > Magnoliopsida > Asterales > Asteraceae > Chrysanthemum > Chrysanthemum lavandulifolium. The sequence continues at coordinate 19,084,684 of CM040241.1, forward strand.
ATATTTCTTACCATAAATCACATAGCGACCACTTCCTCCCAAATGTCGATAAGTTAGAATAATATATCTCACACCCAAATATTCTTCTCTACTAATTCATCCAACTTCATAGAGATGAAGTATTACGTTTATCACGTGAAGTAACACTTTGGTTTTGATACCTCGGAATCGACAACACTATTCATACCAAATATTCTTGAAATAGAGAAGAACAAAATTAGCTCAAATGAATCTTGTGAGAATCAACGCTATAGAAACTCTCTCGACTATCTTTATCAACCCATTCGTAGACAATTTGAAGTGACCAGCGATGAAGAAAACCCGTTATACCAAACTTGAAACTGAAGTAGAATTCCCCGCATTTACATCTTAAGCTTGCACTAATGTTGGAAGAACGGTGTCGAGAGTTTATGCTTCAAGAAAATCTCTAAGTACTCCATACTCAACCAAAGTATGAGACATTAACACGTCTTGAGATTATCCACAACGACATTTGCGTGTGTCACTGAGTAAAACAATGTAACTCCTTAAAGTGATAGTTAACCATGTCTTCAACCATCCATCCCGACAGCTGGTAACTAGATAAACCAAGTCTTCAACTTAAAAATCTTAGACCCAAGCAAGATATCAATTAAGAACACGCCTTTGTGAAATTTAACTTCAATCTCAAATAAGTGATAAATGATTAACTCAAGTAATCAACTTGAGTCAAATGTCCAACACGTGAATAAACATACAATCGGATGTACATCGATCCACTTGAATGAACCGGAAGAAAGTGATACCTCAATATCAATGCCTTCTTCCTAAAGGTATTCATGTAGAGGCGATCCGGAAGATTCACCAATAATGTCTTTAACGGATGAGGTAGTCATTTTCCTTAATGTTCATGTGGTTGATTTTAGCGTGAGTGCACAATAATCCGTGAAGATTTGGCAAAGGGATACCAAAAGCGGATCATTATTCATGTGCAACTACAATCCTTGAAGATTTGGCAGGAATTGTAAAAAGCGGGATCATTATTCATGAGTGCAACTACAATGATAGCCATTAACAACGCCTTGAGGAATAGCGGAGATTAGGCTTGAGTAGTCGAGTTGTACTTCTAAGATGATTAACATTCGCTAGCGGTTGGAAATACTCATCAAACATATCTTGAAACAATGAACCCCAAACAATAAATCCGAGTTATCCTTAGTAAGTGAAGCATTAGGCGTTGGAGGAAGGAAAGTCATATGACCATAATTCAAGCATCCATCAACATGTAGTATATGCACTCTTCTCCCCTCAAAATTGCATCCGAAGTTGCCATTTTGATTTAACAAGTGAATAAGAATATACACCAATGAACGTAGATCCACTTGAGGGTTGAATGAGCGTGGAAAAACATGAAGCTTGTTGATGAAGAATGTCGATTTCTCTTCTTACGAAGATAAAGCGCCTTGAAGCGTACACCTTTCTTTTCTATGAGGCAGGGCACGAAGAGTTATCTGCAGACGCCATAGTGATGAAGAACGAGGCACGAACTTATGTGAGCAGGACGTCATAGCCGATTGAATATCAATGTTGAGTAACTTGAACCCGTGAGTTATGAGATATCAATCCTTTTGTTATCCATACTTTAAGCCAATCCATGTATTGAAGGATCAAGTATCTCACTGAATCGAGTAAGGACTACCGCACTAATATTACAAACTTGATTGCATATATTTTGGTTAGTGACATCGATATCAAACCCTTTGGGGTTTCACGATCAACATTGAGAATGCCATTGGTAAACATCTTTCTGTAGGTATCCACCTAAGTCCGGCATCCTTAAACATTCTACCGACGGTATCCACTTATGGCAAGGTCTAGGATTGTTAGGCTTATGCATAGTGAAAGACTTATCCTTATTCCTAGTTTCCTGATTTAGAAGTTGGTATCCATCTAGGCGAAGATTTTGGTTTGTTTTGCTTCGTATGCACGATAGATGACTTAGTGAAAATCCTAGACTTAACGAGTTGAACCTTTGTATGAGCATTTACCTTCTTTAGGGATTTCGAAAAACAATTATCATGATTTGCCTTAAAGATGCATTTCAGACAGTTTGAGCAAACAGCTTGTTTAGATTCAGAAAACGATCTAGAGTTCTTAGAGTGATCTGCTATGGGAATAGCTTTATTCGAAGCGCAACTACTATTAGATACAATCCAATCCCTAGTCTTAAGTTGAGTGTTCCTAGGTAATGGTTTAAAACTACTAGCAGTGCTTTGAAATCTCGTAGAATTCCTCACCCTAGGTCTAGCACCTAAAATTCCATCTTTTTGAATATGTGCCTTCTTTCTAGCCATTTCTAGATAAGAGTTCTTATACAAGTCATTCATAGCATTTTTACTAGGCAAGTAAGGTGAAGTGACTGGTTTTGTCAAAACTTGTTTCACATCAACTTGGGAGGCAAACCGTGTTTTTGAAAATTTTGGTCGTTCAGATCTAAACGCATTTGGTTGTCTTATAACTGGTTTCCCCAAGATTGATGGTTTTGCAAACTTAGTGTTCACACTATTCCTGTTGTTTTTCTCGAGCTCATTTTTAAAGCAACAATAGCGAAACTCTTTTCACGAAGTTGAGCTTTGAGATCATCAATTTTGCTATCAAAGAGTTTGCTTCCATTGACTTAGTTCTAGTTTCTTTGACAGAGTCACTTAGTTCTATGTGATTCTTTCTCAAAGACTCATTTTCCTTTAGTAATTTGGCCACACAAACTGCTAATTCATTATTTCTCATTTGAATATCATAAATAGCATTAATATCATAATTACTTGTAACCAAATTACTTTTCACATACATACCAAAAATATGTTTCTTCAAAATGTTGATGGTTGAGTCTTTGTCTTGAAGCTGAGCTTTCAAAGTGTTTATTTCAAAAAGTTCACGGAATTCAGGAAGTTCCGGATTTTTACATGGTTTGTTAATTTGGAAACTTTCTTCTTTACTTTGTATCGCAATTTCAAGTGAAATGCAATGTTTTTCAAGATTTGAGAATTTGTTTGAAAGTTCATCAAAAGCCTTTTTATCAACCATATTAGCTGTTTTGAAATTACTAATCTCAGCCTCAACCAATGAACATTTATCAGAATCATGTTCAACATTTTGTTTAGGTGCATTAGCAGATGCACTATGTTGAACAGTTAAGGGTACCTCATTACATGACACATGTTCAATTGTCGGTCTAATATCTGCATCCACATCATGTGTAACAAGAGTCACTGGACCGCTGACTGTGTCAAGCTTATCTATCTCTGAGCCTCTGTATTCAGTGTCAACTGATCCATCATCTGGTGCTTTACCCGACTCATCATTATTTGATGTCTCTGACATTCTGCATTCAGCAACACCCGATTCTTCAACATATACATTACCCAACTTATCACAACTATCTCTCAACTGTACCCGAATCTCATATACTTTTTCACCTTTCTGAGTAGCTTCCTCAATATACTTCTCCACATTATCCATGAGATGGATAAGTGTCTCTGTGAACACGCTAATTTCCATTCCAGTGTGTCTCTTGAAGGACATTTCAGTCATGTCTTGATCATAATCGATGTGAATTCCTTATAATGAATGGTGAAAGTGTTTGTAGATCACTTGAAGTGCGACTGAACTATCCTTTTGAACCTTCTCTTTGTCAAGTTGTAGCTCCAATTGCTCTAGGTTTAAAAGCAAAGTTCCTGTTAATGTGGATAAGTCCTGACGGAAGAGGGCAATACATGTTCGTTCCATTGATATGGGTAGAAGTAATATGAGGTGAGAGTGAAGTTGTTGATAAGGTTCAATGCTGCTTTCCTTTTGCATGGCATGTAGTCTGAACATGTGCAAATCTTTCTCATTGGACTCGGAGCATGAGGAACTCAAATCATCATTGATTGATTCCATCATTTGTAACCGTTCAGTATAGCTAATATTCTCATGGTTGTCTACAACATCATACAGTTTGAGTACTTCTGAAATCACTGAATCAGGAGTGTAAGACATGATGTTGATGAATCCACGGGATTTTACAAGTCTATGATTTAAACCGAGAAATATAATCTTTCGCGGGATTTTACTAAAATCAAGACAAAACCGTGAGACAAGATTAATTAAGAAGGATTGTGTGAAATGAATTTACGGATCTTGTAGACGATAAAGAAGTAATTTTGATGTTTGAATCGAGTTATCCAATAACTAGCACGGTAGTTATATCCAATGAACCCGAAAATCAATCCAAAGAATAATTAATCTCGGATTTATTGAAGCTCGAGTAAAACCGTGACCAAAATATATCAATAATTTTCCACAAAATGGCACTTTAAAACTCAAGTAGTACACTCGTATATCATATATCCGAAAAAATTGAGTTATGAATTGCCAAGGCCCAAAGTTATCCGAAAAAATAATTAAGGGGCCGTTTGGTTTGTTGCTAAGAATCACAATGGGTATCGGATTGGGTATGAAGTGGAATGACAATGAATATAATATAGGTATCTTGATATCCATTAAATTGTTTGGTTGGACGTGGGTTTTATTTATTTCCACCACTGGGCCCACCTTCAAACAACAATCATCATCTTCCAACCTTCAACTGTTGAACCCCACATCTCAAATACAGAGCAGTAGAGCACATTTCTTTCTTGTTTGTTTTGTTTTTCTTATGGTCACATTAAACATAAAAACAACACCAATAACAATATAAAAAATCAACCAGATTCTTGATAAACCTTCACAGCCAAAAAAATAAATTTCGTATCATACTATTATTACAGATCCATGTATATTCAAATATTTATGTATATATTCAAATTAAATTTCGTATCATACTATTTTTAGACAAGATGGTAGCAGACCCAGCCGGAGTAAGCGGAACAATGAAGAAAAAGAGATCATCGACAGTTACGGGCTCACAACGTTAAGCATGACCATGATGCTCCTTCCTTCACAGTGAAGATGAGAAGAATATGTCTTGACACTTTCTTTTTATTATAAACATGATTATAATATTCTTGTGATATATGGATGGATCTTGAAGAAACAAAAGTTCAGTTATTAATAAAAGGTGTGGGCCACTGGGGAATGCTTTTTGTAAACCTACCGATTCAGCTTGTTATGACCAAACCTTCTTATTTAGGTATCTTCAATCCCATTTATGCATACCAAACATTTGTATTCATTTTCAAACCCATTCCCCCATAGCTATACCCTCAAAACAAACGGCACCTTAGATTTTTGTTTCCGGATGAGATATGGAGCAGCCAAGGCCCAAAGTATTTAACGCAGCCCAACACCACCAAAAACTGATCAGCCCAAATTAATCTACACAACCCTAATTATCCGGACTATATAATACACTCACTTATTATACCAACACAACCCTAATAACTCTCACCCTAAACCTAATCCTAAAAAAACGCAGACACACCAATTTCTTTCTTTTCACAAACCAAACTCATCAATAAAAAAAACGCAGCCTAATATCCAAAAGGTGGATCTTGTTTCTTCCTTACAGCTTCTCACAAATCAGTAAAAGATATTAGTCACTTGACCTTTTCTTGCTATAACCAAGATTCACAATCACATACACCTCTTTGATTCGTGTCTGACCATGAACTAAAAACCCACGAAAGGTTATGCACCAGTAGTATGCTTTGACTATTTAATCGGTTCAGGTAGGCTTTGAGATGTTTTATCTTTGTAACCGAAAGAAAGTAATGAATTAAGCACGAGTTGTTTTGTTCATACTATTCAGGTTTCGGATATTAAGAAAGAATCATGTCTTCAAGTAGGTCTATGATGTATAATCTCTTATTTTGTACAAAAAAAACGAAACGTTCTTTAAATAAAGAGATTTAACAGAGCTATTAATTGATTGTTTGTTTTATGTTCGTTTTTTTTTTTTTTTTTTTTTTGTTATATCGAAGTAAAGAAATAATGAAGCCGATTGGTTTTATTTTTCTTTTGATGTTCGGATATTAAAGAAGAGACTATCTTCGATAGGATCGGTGATGAATATCTCTTATGGTTGTCTTTCAAAGATGAATCGATTAAATTTGTTAAGAGATTAACTGAGATCTGTTTTTTTCTTTGTTGCGTTTTCTTGATTGTAGTAAAAGATGGGTTACGGGTCAGATGGTGATGGTGATAGCTGGTTTGTCTATTGTAGTTGGGTTAACGGGAGTTGGTATCTGGGGATGAATAAGACTGGTTATGAAAGAGATGGTTGAGCAAGCCAAAAACACAAGTCGCTATTAAAGAATAGGACAAGTCGCTAGGATGAAGGTCACTAAGTCGCTAGGATGAATGTCAGATAGCAGCCAAGAACACTAAGTCGCTATTAAAGAATAGGACACGTCGCTATATATAAATAAAACACAAGTCGCTAGGTATTTGTTAAAACAAAACCCAATTCGCTAAGCAAAAATGACCCAAGTCACTTTTCTAAATAAAAAAGCACAAGTCGCTAAGAGGATAACTGCCCAAGTCGCTAAGATGAATGTCCAGTAACAGCCAGCCTGGACAAAATAACAGCAGGAAAAGTACTAACAACCAACCCCAGAACTTATAATAAAACTTAACTAAACATCAATCTATACTTATCATCCCCTCGTAAACATGAAATTACCAATCTTTAACATATTAACCCAATTAAAATTCGAACCAAATGAGAACAACAATAACCACTTAAAAATTCAAGCACACAAGATATCCAAGATCAAACCTTGGCTCTTGATACCAATTGTAGGATATTGGTTATTGTTTTAATCAAAGAACTTGTATGAGGATTGAATCAAACAAGAAGATTTTAAAGAGAGAGAGATGGGTGGGATACTTTCTAGAGAGAGAAAGAGATGAGAGAAAATAAGTTGTATGATTAAGAGAAAATGAAAGCACCAACCCTCTCCACATGTGGAGAGGGCTATTTATAGTTCTTACAAATAACGCCACCTACGGGCTGTGGATCAGGCATACATTGGGTAAAGACCCGTCCGTCCTCTACGGTGTTGCTCTAAACTAAATAACTAACTAATAAATAACGTAATTAACTACAAGTCTACGAGCTAACATATGCTAGACTATAATTGGGGTGACCGACATTTTAACATGGAATTTCCAATTCCTAACAAAGTTAGTTCATAATATACGTAAGTTAGTTTATAATATAAATCATTATCGTAAATTTGAAATCATTAGTTGACAATGCACCCAAGATGGATAAGAAAAGAGAGAATGAAAATAAATGTGGATGAAATTGAAGATCTTTTGAATGACAACGAGGTTGTTAAAGAGATGGAAAAAGCGTTACGTATTTATTAAGGGAAACAAGTGATGCTGCATTAAGCCTTTTTTTGGGTTTGAAACACAAATACGTGTTCTTGATAATTTTGAACAATTATAAACTTATATTTTTAATTTTTGACATTTTTTATTTATATTTATGTTATTTTAAAGGGTGAAGGCTGAATATACGTAACAAACTTTCTCAAATATACCGATGTACGTAACATACTTATTTTATTATTAACGTGCGTACTATACTTTCAAATACCCACCAATGTACGTAATATTGACAGGTTACCAAGTTTTAAAGTTATAACATTGGTCCCTGTCGTTTGCATTCACTTTCACCGTTAGTCATTTGACATTTTCACTTAAAAATTACGAGAATGGTCCTTGTAGTTTGCTTTGACTTTCACCATTAGTCATTTGTCTTTCATCTTTTATATATCGTTTTACGCGTTTTATACACATTTTTTACATATTTTTATACACGTTTTTTACACACGTTTTTATATACATTTTTTTACACATTTTTATACACGTTGTTTACACGTTTTCATACATGTTTTTATACATGTTTTTATGTATATTTTTATACACGTTATTATACACATTTTTTACACATTTTTATACACGGTTTTATGTACGTTTTTTACACACGTTTTTATATATGTTTTTACACACGTTTTTATATACATTTTTTACACATTTTATACACGTTGTGTACGTTTTATACATGTTTTTATACACGTTTTATATACGTTTTATACAATTTTATACACGTTTTACTCATTTTTACATTTTTTACACACGTTTATATACGTTTTACATTTTTACACACGTTTTGTATATCGTTTTACATGTTTTTTATACGTTTTTACACGTTTTATATCGTTTTTACACGATTTTACTTGCGGTTTTATACACATTTTAAAAACATTTTCTAGCGTGTATAAAAATGTGTATAAACGTGCATAAAACGTGTAAAATGTATACAAACCTATAAAACCGTGTATAAAAGTGCATAAAATCATGTAAAACGCATATAAAATGTGTAAAAACATATAAAACGTAAATAAACATATATAAAAGCGTAAAAACGTATATAAAACCATGTATAGAGCGTGCATAAATTCGTGTAAAAAACATACATAAAACCATGTATAAAAATGTGTAAAAAATGTGTATAATAACGTGTAAAAAACGTGTATAAAAACATACATAAAACCGTGTATAAAAATGTGTAAAAAATGTGTATATTAACGTGTAAAAAACATGTTTAAAAACGTGCATAAAAACGTACATAAAAACCTGTATAAAAACATGTAAAAAACGTGTATAAAAATGTGTAAAAAATGTATATAAAAACGTGTATAAAAATATGTAAAAAAAAACGTGTATAAAAACGCGTAAAAAACGTATATAAAAAAGATGAAAGACAAAGGACTAATGGTGAAAGTCAAAGCAAACAACAAGGACCGTTATTGTAATTTTTTTAAGTGAAAAAATGTCAAATGACTAACGGAGAAAGTGAATGCAAACGACAAGGACCAATGTTGTAACTTTAAAACTTGGTAACCTGTCAATATTATGTACATTGGTGAGTATTTGAAAGTATATTACGCACGTTAATAACAAAATAAGTATGTTACGTACATCGGTATATTTGAGAAAGTTTGTTACGATATTCACCTTCAATTCTATTTTAAACAAGCATCGAATTAGAATGAGAGGTTCACCACCACATCATTGCATGCAAGGGAGGTTGCTTGATTCGCAGATTGGTCCGACTCGTAATTCACCGACCCGTGTTCGATAGCCCGACCGTAGTGATGTTAATTGTGGTTACATCCATAAGTAGCTTGGTCTATCTTTATTCCATTTCATATATGTCTAAGGATCCGATAGCCTTGATTTATGTGTTATTTATCAATTCCTACTTTTTAGGCCAATGTTGGTGATGAAGAGGATGGGAGGAGTAGGTCTTGCTTTATATTTGTTAATTTATTTCGGTTTTACGACTTGAAAGATAAAGCAGCTATAAAATCTATGTTTGTCAATCGAGTAGGTGATTTTGGATTAGCTCCTGGGATTTCGGGTGTTGAACTATAAGAATGGTTTGCATTATTGGAGATATTTTTATTTGTTTTTGTATTCTTATAGCATTATTAGTATGTTTTTTATGAATGATTGATGATGAAAAAAATAAGGCAAAAATGCATATATATCCCTCCCAAAATGAATAATTGCATATATATCCTTTGTACAAGTTTTTTATGCACATAGTACAATGATTTTTATGCATGCTTTGTATATATATGCAATTTTGCATTTTCAGGAGGATATATATGCAAAAGCCCCAAAAAATAATTATTTTAAACACTTAGGTACTCGTGGGAAATACTGAAAATTCCCATACGAGAACCGAGTACCGTACCGGAACCGAACCGAAGAACTTCGGACGGTTCTTTGTTCCACTTTTTCCTTATTTTCGGTTCACCATTCTTTCGATTCCGGTTCCAGTTCGGTCCGATTCCGGTACCATGGACACCCCTAGTGGTTGGGCTATCAAATCATTCGATGTCGTGCTTGATGTACTCCGAAAATCCTTGCCAGCTTCCATCCTTAGTGATGCAGGTTTTACTGACCAGGTCTTAATATTTATAGTGTCTCGCTATACCTATGGTCTACCCTAATGCACTAACGGGCGGTGTACCCGGTCGTGTGTAGTGTAGTAAATGGTAAAGCCGAGGTCGTCCCAAGAGCTATGCGTGTTGGATTAATACTAAGTCTAAAGTCATGAGAATAAGAATGGTTTCAATAGGGAATTAATTAATTAAACTACTAATGCGTAATAAAATAAAAGCGAGATAAATGGTAAAGGAAATCAATAGAGAATAGTGGTGCTAACCTAGTCAATCCTCCTAGCTAGTTATGTATCGTCTACCTACTTCCAATTACTTTAGGTGGGGTCAAATTGAGAGGACAACATTTGGTCAATTCGCCTAACCTATCAAGAAAGATGCCTCATGAGAGAAATCAAGCGCACCGTCATAAGTCCTGTTGTTCCTGGTCCCTAAGCCAAGACATTAAGTACCGCTACATGCTAGATTCTAAATAGTGAGTGCCCGGCCGTTAGGAACTTAGACACTACACCCCCAATTCTTAAGTTCATCCAAACGATAGGTGATCAGTTGGTCAACCGCATACAAGTAGAAAGGGTCGTCATTGGTCATATCTTACCCTTTCCGTCTCGGTCCCTCACCTAGGGTGGGTTGGTCATATCTCCTAGGCAATTGGCCTCTCGCCATTCAAAACTACCGAATCAAGGGTGACTACCAAAGAACTATGCATGCATACACTTAGAAATAATTGTACGGAAGTAAAGGTAAACACAAACAAAACACTTAAGGAATCATAACTAGGCTAGCACCAAAGGGTGCTTAGCCACTCATATTAATCATGCAAATCAATTCAATATTCAAAGGTACGAAATACATGAATTGAAAGTAAAAGAAATATAAAATGCTAAAGCTTATCGTAATGGAGTGACTTCTCCCTTGGAAACAGCTCCGTATGCTCCCCTAGACCTGCCTTGAATTTTTTCCCACGTTCTCAGAGAGTTGTGTGTGGAATGGGATGTGTTGGGATTTAGTAAATCTAGTACTTAAAGTGTCGATCACCTCAAGTATGTATACTCGTTAGAAAGATCGTAGTCGTAGTTATTCAGTGTTAGTATTTAGATTACTTTGTAACACCGTGGAGGACGGACGGGTCTTTACCCACTGTATCCCTGATCCACAGCCTAAAGTAGGCGTCTATGCTTGTACCCTATAAATACCTTTGCCCTCCAAGGCAAAGGGTTGGACCTTCATAATACATTTTTCTTTGTCTTTCTAGGGTTCCCATTCTCTCTCACTTTCTCTCTCTAAACTCTTAACCTAGTAGCCGCACCTCTTGTTTAACAAACCAAGATCTTACACGATGCTTTGAAATTCTAGAATTCGTGGGGTATTTATAGGCCAGGTCTGGGTTACGGCGTAACCAATAGAGGAGTTACGCCGTAACCTTCTATTTCTTCGTAAATGCACTAGATCTGCTAGTTACGGCGTAACCTAATAAGTGGTTACGCCGTAGTCTTCAATAAACATGGTTACGTCGTAAGTGATGCAATAGTTACGGCGTAAGTATCAGCGGCGTGGATCCTCATTTGACCTAATATAGTTACGTCGTAACCTTTGGGAAGAGTTACGCCGTAACCTCTTGATAAGTTGGTATTCTGGGTCACGCAATAGTTACGGCGTAATGTGAGAGAGGAGTTACGCCGTAACTTCTTCAAAATAGGCATACTGTGATAAATCTTTAGTAATGTTTCCATTTCCGCGTCACTTTAGCTCCAATGCTCGTAATTTACCTGAAAGTGGAAAACAATGGAAAACAAGCGTAAATCCATATAAATGATATAAATAACGAGCATTATCGTGGGAAATTGATGCTTAATATTCGGGACTATTTGATGTTATCAAATATCCCCACTTGAACTCTACTTGCCCTCAAGTAGACCTTATTAGATAGATTCCTAAAAGATATCTTCCAAAACACGGAAAATATGAGTTTACAAATCCTTATGCTAGAATAAAACAAAGCGAACACCTCATGAAAGGGAACAAACACTCAAATCTCTCAACTATTCTAAGTGTCAATTTCGGGTGATCACCAATCGCATGATCATAGCATGTATTCTATCATAAGCTTGGCGGTTACACAAATCTCCACCACTAGAGTTAAGGGCTAAACAATTCTCGAAGGCAATATGGGTAGACACGACAAAGGTTAAGGGGTGACTCGTCATTACTAACATGTCACGCGAAGTGGACAAAATCAATGATACATGACCAAATCCATGGCCAAGACACCAAAGATTGCTCGCTGCATCACCTAGACACGCTTCATGACTAAAAGGGTAGGATAAGACATGGGATATATAATTGGTGTAAAATGAAAAACAAGCAGGTAGTCTAAATCTATAACCAAGTCATCACCACTTACCGTCCGCCCAAAGTTTAATCTTAGAAGTCTAGAGACCGGATCATGAAATGCAAGGTAGATGCGTCATTAGAGGACGTCATGATAGGCATACTACATTTTCTTCTTCTGTTGGCAAAACTACCAACTCCAATCTTCAAATGTGACTGAGGTGACCTCCTCGACACTAATCAATAAAGCTCATACTACAGTGCTTATAACATCGTATTTTACAATATCATAACTCAATCAACTTTTTTTTTGAATCATCATTTTTTATTTTTTTATTTTTTAAAACTAACATAATAACATAATATCCCCCCCACTTAAGATGAACAATGGGAATTCGAGGGGTCTTCAATGATCTTCATAAATGTCGATGAAAGCGTGATTTCCAAACCTTTCCACTCGAACCTTGAACTTAGGCAAATGATGACTTCCCAATCACAAATAAAGACTACAGGGTAGGCTAAGGTGTATAGGTGTAACGAAACAATATATTGGGTTGACAAATGAAAGGAATGGCTCGGAAGGGTGTATCTAGGGTATCTTGCACTAAAGGGAGTGCAACAAAAGGGTTTCACATGGGGGTCGAAAAGTCGAGGTGACTAATCGATAGACTCACAATGGTAGGTCGTTGGGTGATAATCCTATAATATTGCCTTCTAAAACTTAAAGTCCAAATACATTGAGCTAACTCAACATACCTCGTCTATGGTCTCGAAATGATGCAAAGGCCAAGTTCTAAAGTTTACAAGCTACCAAGACACTCATAATTTGGTGGATTTGGGGTAAAATAATGGAAACGGATAAGGCTAATCTCACCATGTAATGTCAAGGGTTGTATGTGCTCGGCTAAGGTCTAATCTTGTTAGGTTCGGAAAAACATGTCAAAATTTTAAAATGGCATAATTTTTCAAAATAAACTAGAAAAATGAGGCGAAAATAAAGTTCAAGAGATAATTCTACTCCGTCCCCCACTTGAATTGTACAAAGTCCCTTTGTACTAGTCATTAAAATAAAGGTGAAGAGAAAGGTAGAATTAGGCGAGAACTTTCTGAAATTTGCTCCAAAAGAGAAGGCCCACGAGAAAGAACCGTGCCTTCGTTTAAGCGTCATGAACAAATTCAATCCACGAAATCACAATACCGACAAGCATAATACTAAAAAGAAAAAAAATAAAATGAAAACAAACCTAACTCACTTCGTAGGAATCACGGTTGCATTTAGCGAATGCAACAGTTTTTAAACCACTTGGTGTCCCAGTGGACGAGTGAAGTCTCGTGAGGGTTCTGAGGAACACACCCACAAAGTTCATTTAAAACTAATACAAGGTTACTTGTGTTTTAACATGAAAGAATTAAAGAGGAGAGTTACGTCGTAACTCCTATAAGGGAGTTACGTCGAATCGCAAAACCTGGTATGAGTCAGAAGCGAGTAGTTACGGCGAACCACCGAGATGGCGTTCGCCGTAATTGGTAATGCGTCAAGAATTATCTTTGCTAAAATGTTGGTTCTGACTTAATCACCAAGATGAGTTACGCCGTAACTCGTTCGAATCAAGAATCGCAACATCAACTAGTTCCTTGTTTCTGCAAAATGGTTAGAAAACACAAAACCCAATGAAAGGAAATAAAAACAAAAGAAAGGGATAATTCGGGTTGTCTCCCGAAAGAGCACTTTTCTTTATTAACGAGTCTTTAAGTTAGACTCAGAGCCGCGGGGCTCCTATGGGGGCCTTTGACCATCCCCGACTTCTTCCATGTCTTTCATTAAGTTGCGCCTAACCCATCCGACATTAGTGGCAGTGCGGAGATATTCTTTGGTTTCAATTTTCCGTATCTTGCAAAATTTTTCTTCAGGCCCCAAATGGTATCGCAGAACTCAATTTTTCGGCTATAATAGGTGGCGGCCTCTTAAATGGGATTCCGAGAAGCTTGCATCTTCTTCTCGCACTTCATCATCGGGGTCAATGAAACCGTCTTCGCCTTGTAACTCGAGATAGTCAAAATCGTCATCGTCGGAATCAGTATCTTCAAGTTGGTTGAGTATTTGCTTGCATTCTTCATTTTCTACCTTAGAGGAACCCTTGGTGTCTCCTTCTGTTTTATGGTGAACATCGTTGTTAGGTTGATCTTTACTCATACATCCTTCCCAGATTTTCTTTTTAGTTAACGCGTCAATTTTTCCGTATTTGATTTTGACCCAATCGTCGAATCCGAGACCATCTGGCCAAGGCAGTTCTGTTCTTTCGGAATCATTAGTCGAAATCCAAAGGAATTCATCTTCCCCAGCTCTCTCAATGCTGCTTCCTCCATCACATTCATACTCAAAAGGGGTGCAGGAAGCCCATACTTTTCCGTCGCTGGTTTTAATTTGTTCGCACCAATGATTACGAACTCCTTCGTCATTGTCATCATCGAAGGAATATCATCGAGGGCTTAATGGTTTTCCCCAAGAATGTGTTTCTCATACTTGAGTTCAGTTACGAACGAGTTGAATTAATTATCGCGTCCCGAATCTTATCGAATACCAATCACTGAATGATAGATTTCCAAAATCAACGTCGTGTCTCCCAGATTCGTGTGGGCATATCTAAACTTCGTTCTTCACGTTACCTCCTCCGTTGCAATGATCACGAAAAGGATTGCACGTTGGCCAAGCGTGAGTAATCTCATCTTCCATGATGAGTAAGGGTTTGCAGTAATGCTTAATGGGCGGTCCTTCTACTTCGTTAATTAAGAACTTGGCTAACCTTTCTTCGTCGTTTAGTGTAGTCCACTTGTATCTGTCATCTTTTATCCTTTCTTTATCAACTCCCCCATCTCAGGATTTCCGAGGATCACATGAGGCCCATAAGCTGTAGCATTCTTCATCGTCAATTGCAATAGCCTTACACCAATGACTTCTTCTTTTAGGGTTTTCATCCTTGGTGCCCGTGTCTTTGCTTGAATTTGGGTTACGCCGTAACTCTGGAGTGTGATTACGGCGTAATTCACTTTCGCCATCAGTATCCGACTCATCAGAGTACTTGTTGTTATCAGAGAACACAACCTTACATATAGTGGAATTGCTCTTTTGCTCTTCGTTTCTCCTTTGTACCTCGTCGTCAAGCTTTCCAATTAAAGTTTCCAAGTTTTTAAGTGCTATGTCATAAGAAGAAAGGCTTTTGTTTGTATTATCTTGGAAATTTTTAAGCCATTCCTTTTGCTCCTTTTGCCTTTTGGTAGTGTCCACAAGGTATTTGTTAATAATATCCTCCAGGTTAGCTCTTCTCTCATAATACGGTGGGGGTCCTCCATGAAACCCATTACGATTATCCCCGTAGAAAGGCCTATTCTCTCCGTATTTAGCTTCCTCGATCGTATCTTCCTTGTCAACCTTAGGACAATTTTTAGTCAAATGTCCCCCACCACAGTTTTCGCAGCAGACTTGGATGGCATGAACAGTTTCTTTAATTTTCAGCATATCTCTACCGAGATTTTCAAGTTTACTAGCTAATGCTGCAATTCCTTCAAAACTTCCGCCTTGGTTTCTTTTGCTTCCATCGTCGTGCCTTTTTTGAGATTGCTCTGCCATTTTTTGAATGGCTTCAATTGCAGCGGTAGGAGTCATGTTTGGGATAGGTCCTTGATAGTCCATCATCTGCCTTGTAGTTACGTTTATTCCAAATATTGACCTTTTGCTGGTTATTCAGATCATTGGTAGGACACTTATAAAGAAGATCGTTGTATCTGTCCCATGCTTGATACTGAGTTTCGCTGTCTTCTTGTTTGAAATTGTGGATTTCAAAAGTCGGTTAGAAATCTTCGATGGTGGGCAATATCTTTGGATAAAGTGTTTCTTTAGTAGCGCCTAAGTATTAAGCGCCCGGCGGGCAATCTTCGATCCATTTTCCGTTGCTCCAAGAAGAGTCATTGGGAATACCCTAAGCATAACAAAGATCATGAGACATGCCCGAATGTTGAAAAGGCTAGCGATGTATAGGACATTTTCAACGAGCTCATATGCGTCTTCGTCCTGCTTTCTGAAAAAGGGTTAGCGAAGCTCCCTCATAAATTGGTCTTTAATTTCGAAACGAACATCCGCTCCGATTGCCGGTCTTACAAGACCCGGCCCTTGTTCCGCTCTTGTCAACGCCAAGTATTCCTCAAGAGTGAGGTCATCGATGTTAACAACTTCCATGGTACGTGAAAACTTGAAATATGATCGTGAGAAAAGTTTAAAAACGAAATGAAAGACTTAATATCAATCCTAATATAACTCCCCGACAATGGCGCCAAAAACTTGATGCAAGTTTCTTGACCTGTGTTAATATTTATAGTGTCTCGCTATACCTATGGTCTACCCTAATGCACTAACAGGCAGCATGTGCCGGTCGTGTGTAGTGTAGTAAATGGTAAAGTCGAGGTCGTCCCAAGAGCTATATGTGTTGGATTATTACTAAGTCTAATGTCAAAGAATAAGAATGGTTTCGATAGGGAATTAATTAATTAAACTACTAATGCAGAATAAAATAAAAACAGATAAATGGTAAAGGGAAATCAATAGAGGAATATTGGTGCTAACCTAGTCAATCCTCCTAGCTAGTTATGTCTACGTCTACCTACTTCCAATTACTTCAGGTGGGGTCAAATTCGAGAGGACAACATTTGGTCGATTAGCCTAACCTATTAGCAAAGATGCCACCACAGAGAAATCAAAGCACCGTCATAAGTCCTGTTGTTCACTGTATCCTAAGCCAAGTCATTAAGTACCGCTACATGCTAGATTCTAAATAGTGAGTGCCCTACCGTTAGGAACTTAGTCACTACACCCCAATTCTTAAGTTCATCCAAACGATAGGTGATCGGTTGGTCAAATCGCACAAGTAGAAAGGGTCGTCGGTTGGTCATATCTTACCCTCTCGTCTCGATCACCACCTAGGGTTGGGTTGGTCATATCTCCTAGGCAATTGGCCTCACCGCCATTCAAAACTACCGAATCAAGGGTGACTACCAAAGAACTATGCATGCATACACTTATGGAATCATAACTAGGCTAGCACCAAAGGGTTCTTAGCCGCTCATATTAATCATGTAAATCAATTCAATATTCAAAGGTACGAAATACATGAATTGAAAGTAAAAGAAATATAAAATGCTAAAGCTTATCGTAATGGAGTGACTTCTCCTTGAAATAGCTCCGTATGCTCCCTAGACTTGCCTTGAGTTTTTCCCACGTTCTCGAGAGTTGTGTGTGGAATGGGATGCTTTGAAATCTTTGAAATTGTGGGTATTTATAGGCGGTCCGGGTTCTGCAGTAACCAATAGAGGAGTTCGCCGTAACCTTCTATTTCTTCGTAAATGCACTAGATCGCTAGTTACGGTGTAACCTAATAAGTGGTTACGCCGTAGTCTTCAATAAACATGGTTACGTCGTAAGTGATGCAATAGTTACGGCGTAAGTATCGGCGTGGATCCTCATTTGACCTAATATAGTTATGTCGTAACCTTTGGGAAGAGTTACGCCGTAACCTCTTGATAAGTTGTTATTCGGGTCACGAATAGTTACAGTAATGTGAGAGAGGAGTTACCAGTAACTTCTTCAAAATAGGCATCTTGTGATAAATCTTTAGTAATGTTTCCATTTCCGCGTCACTTTAGCTCCAATGCTCGTAATTTACCTGAAAGTGGAAAACAATGGAAAACAAGCGTAAATCCATATAAATGATATAAATAACGAGCATTATCGGAGGAAATTAACACTTAATATTTAGGACTATTTGATGTTATCACTTACTTTCAAAAAATTTCTATGGAGCAAAAAAATACATACGTGATTTGGGGTTTTGTGCAAAAAAAATTCACGAACGTGTTCATGGTTGCGTTCTTATCGAGATAAGTATGCATCTCATACTCATTGCCCAAACAACGAGTGCAAATAGCCTCGATTTTATGGAGACGATTTCAAGGTACCACGAAAGTTACTTCGATAGTTTACTCTTAAACCCAGACGGTTTCAAGGTACGACAGGTGCAAAGAGCTATTAAGTGTGTATTTCTTTTCTCATTTTATTTTAATTTTAAATATATACAATTTTCAAGAATTGTACTGTTAACCAATAATACTTTATTTGTCGCTTTTCAAAAATTTACAGAAATAGTCCCCATCGTGTACCTGACGTAGGGCTGAGCAATTCACCCGAATGGACCGGACCGACCACATTCGGTCCGTTCCTCGGTCTCGGCTTTTAAGCTAATACGGTCTCGGTCTCGGTCTTGGTCAGTATATATGGTCAGGACCAGACCACAAACCGACTTTTTTGCCTTGTTAGACCGGACCGACCGACGAACCGACCGAGACCGGACCGAACCGACCACATACGGTCCGGTCCTCGGTCTTGGCTTTTGGACAAATTCGGTTTCGGTCTTTATCGGTCCGGGTCCGGTTCGGTCCGGTCCGGGACCGATGCTCACCCCTTCTGACGTTGCAAATTTCATCACTGGCAACACAAATGGTCCCTATATGTTACCTAACATTGCAAAAATTATCCATAAATTTCTTTTTATAGAGAAAACGGAAATTTGCATAACCCGTCCCTACGTTGTAGCTAAAATTTTGTAATTCGTCTCTAGAGACCATCCGTGTAATAAAAATAACATGAAAACCCATGTCACGCAGCAGAGTGCGGGTAAAAAATTCTCGTTTCGTATTATTTGTAATGTATGGATCGGTCTTATTAAAATGTTTAAAGACTAGGAGTACTTATCATACTTCACGTATAGTTCTTTGCATATAAGTTATAAAAATATATAAAATACGATGCACAAAAAATTTAAAATTTTAAAAAGCATAAAAATTAGAAATTAAAATAATGTCCCCATGCAGATGGAAGTACATACCTCAAGTTTACAAGACTTGAGCTCTATTACTGAGCTATAGGGGCTTTTCGATGAATATTAAAAAAATTAAAAATTAAAAAATGTCCCCGTGCAGATATATCGAAGTACATACCGCTAGTTTACAAGCATGGACAGACCTACATGAATACTGGGTGTGGCACGGGCCACACTCTATTTTGTGTCACGCAATGTAATTTTTCTAAAAATGTGTTGTATTTTGGTATGTGCAATCACCGATATTTTTGCTATTTCCATAGTGCAAATTTAACTTGGCTAAAAAAATTTATGGTGAGAATTTTAATAATTATGATAGAAAAAATTTTGTGCAACACCTTTTCGAAAATCCTATGTCGGTCCATGTTTACAAGACTGGAGCTCTATTACTGAGCTATAGGGGCTTTTGGACGAATATATTTAGTAAAGTATACATAACCTGAACCTAAGCTTAAAATATTCATAAAACAACTTTTTTTCTTCCATTTCTTCTGCTTTTATTGTCACAGCTGATGGCATGAACTTCAAAGATTGCTATGGAGTATAGTATTATGTATTTTCATACTTACGGTAGTTATCATCTCTTTTAATTGTATATATGCTGTTTAAAAGTTTGAACTAAGGATATAAATCTAATTTGCCAATCATGACAATGACTAGAATTCAAATCACAACAACCATTTATTTAAATATAATTTGTTACAATGTCATTGATCACAAACATAATAAATCAAGAGTAGATACACTAGTTACAAACTTACCAACATATATATTTTAAGATATGATGTATAATATGAGTTTAGTCAGTGCAACATCGGTACAAGAAAAACCTCTCCATAGACCGGCCACATTCAGCGCAAATCACTCTTTCGGGCACACTTCCGGTTGTTCCTGGTAGGATCAAGCGGTTGCAATGATGAGGTGGTCGATTTGCCTCAAGATAGTTGTTTAACGCTGGTAGAAAACCTCTATTTTCCGCGTCCACTTGCCAATCTTTGTAGTTAGTAAAACTAGTTAAGATTGTTTCCCCATCAGTACGTCTCATCCAGTCGTTTGAGCCACGACATATCACAGCCCACCCGTGATCATTGCCATCATATGTGAGCATCACATTGATTTCCCTTAGAATAGGGTCTTCGTCAAATGACTTCCCGTGTTGTAATTTTGAGTGAAGCATGCTTTCGAGTCGAACCCAAAAGAACCATATTAAGGTTAAGTCCGGGAGAACATAGCTAAGATTCTCCTCTCGGATTATATCATTGTTTTTTCGTACCTTTTCTCTTGGGTTACTTTTTCCAACGTATAACATCTCGAGTGGAATATTGGCTGCACGCGCCACCCCTTGTGCAGTCTTTGTAAACTTTCGTATCCAATCCATGTCCTCTCCTCCATACAAACAAATGTACTTTCCATCGTTGATCTTGAAAAGCAAAAATGAAAATTACGTACTCCTAAAAAACGAATATGCGAAATTTAAAGTAATCAGGTTAGATGTGTCATACCCAATTAAAAATCATTGGCTCAATGGAATCTGCTAGGAGCTCGATTCTCCAAGTTTCTTCACGCCATAGGGATTCTTCCCTCAAGCTTGTGAATGGGAAAGCTAGGCTTCCCCAAATCCACATCATATGTAGAGCGTTGGTGTTGACGATCCTCCCTTGAGGATCCATCACCACGAGCAATGGTTTATGGTTAAAGTGCCACACCTCCTTGATATACTTGATCACCGCTGGTTCAAGTAACGAGGGGTGAAACACTGAATACCATGGCATCATGTTTCTCAGTGCCTCAAATTTGCTTTGGCTCTCTTCGGTCCATGGTGTTGTCCTGAGATTTGGTACCACCGGGATCCAAACGACCTCATATTGGCTCTCAGGTCTTGTTGGGTTTTGCCTTGCCTCCCGATACATTTGGTCTAGAACCGATAGCTCTTCTGGAGGTAAGTCAAGGTCGGATATGAGTAACAACACAATCTTCTTCTTTAGTATCTCGATGCCAACCTATATATGGACAAATTTATTCAATTTGATTATTAGTCATAATTAATTTTATAAAAGTGTTGCAATCGAACAAGGAACACCTACTCGAGTCTTTGTAGAGCTCTCATACAATGGTGGCTGATCATCTTTCAAGTAAATCAAATGCCTTAGAGCCTTCATGTTGTCGAGATGTACCATGTCCATGATGCGAAGAAGCGTTAGGTATGCTTCAATCTGCTTCTTCTCATCTAGTGATTAGTATAAAAATCGTGCATCCGTGATTAGTTTATGCACATATATATTAAAATTGATAATATTTATAACATTTTTAATCTTACTTATGTGGTGATTGCAAAGATCTAATTGATGCCTAAGGTGATCATGAATATTGCTGATTTTGTGTGCCAAACTTGATAATTCCCAAGCCTCCGTAGTCGTAGTGATATGCCTGTTTGAAAAAGATGTTTGTATATGCATTGAGGTATCATTGAATCAACAAATTGCACTATAAATAGTTCATGAGAATGCTTAAAAGACAATGTGAATCGATAACATACTCATGTCCCATTCCAATGAGGTTGATGAGTATTGATGAACAAGCCACAATGCTTCTAATGATCCAATAAACAGCGATGGGAATATGAGCGGTGGCCGTCACTAACTCTGGTGTCTCGGGGTGAATATATTGCTCTGGAAGCTCCTTAAATCTAACAATGCAATGAGTCAAGTCAAGCATGGCCTTGATGAGATTAAACACGGCCTCAAACCTTGGTTTGAGAGCATCACCACGCTCTAGTACATCAGGCAGTTGCTTGAGGTGGGCTAGTGATTTGGCGAGTTGGTTGCGAGTGTAAAGCTGAGCCACCAACCAAAACTCGCCGTAATTCACTGCAAATGCTGCTAAAGTAATAACAGCTTTTGCATCCCAACCGTAGTTGGAAAGCATGTTGAAAATCCCCGTAGTTGTTGAATGTGCGTCTTGACCTCCAACACACTTGCAAGAAATCTATCATAAAGTTTTAGATGTTAAAGTTAAAAACCTTAAAAAGACTGATCTAAAAAATATACTTAACCTGAGCTAAACATTTACCTCACATGAAACCTTATTGATTGTGAGCGCCATAACCTCAAGCATCTCATTGACATCGTTATAAACCACACCCTCCACAATGGCATCCAGTTCCGCTTGATTACCCTACAAATCATACAAATCAACAACTTTTAGTATATAAATCGATCAATAAATGAAGTACTAACACGATTAATGTACTTGATGGCTAGGGTCCGGATTGGCCCTATGCATAATGTCCTCAATGATTTGAAGGAGTGGTATGACGTCAAGATATGTGCCATCGGGTGCATGCGTGGCGAGTATGTGTTTCATCATGGCATTGTCGTCTGAGGACGTGAACATAGTTCTGTCACCTCTAGCATGGCGAATCCTTGGAGTAGCCATTGACGAAAATGGTGTAGTTGTTAGAGTAACTGGATTTTGAGTTGTGATTGCTGAAAAATAGGCATGCTAAAACCTGATATAAGCTCTAAATTTGGAATAAAGTGTGTATGAATCTTGTACCTTGCTTGTATAGCTTCATCTAAGCTTCCCTTTGAACTTTTGGGTCCATTCTCTTTATCTTTTCTCTTTTGTCTATCATTTATCCAAGTATATTTATTTATATGTAAGATACTAAGTTTCAAGTTAAAAGCTATTATATTTTAAGCATAGCTAAGAACATATGCTTAATCACATGTTTACTTTTATTTGAGCCTACTTTAGACAACAGTTTCGGAATTTGGCTATGAATTAATCCAATTAGTGTACATTTGCTGTGCTAAACTTATGATTTCTTTTGTAATTTGACTGGCTGAAACGCCCAAACCTCATAAAACCGAAAAATATACTAAACTGAGAAACCGAAGCTAAACTGTTCGAGTTTAGCTTAATCAGTAAATTTTGCAGTTTGGAGTCAATGAACACAGGTAGTAAATGGATTTGAAAATTGTACATTGGTTTTACATGTTTCTTGCAGGCAAGCTTTTACTGTTATTCTTTTTTCCTTTACTTCCTGTGGTTAATTTATCCAACAAAGTAATATGCCAAAAGTGGAACCTAGCTTAGTCATTGTTTAAACTTTGATGTGTTCATGGGCCCATATCTTATCCATGGCAGGTACCTTAGGAACCAAGAAATTTTTTATACAAAACGAATCTATCGCCATCATCAGTGACTTACAGGTGGAGGTAAAATGGGTTGAATAGGCCAGTGAGTTGCAAAATAGTTAATGGGCTGATGGGTTGAGTGGTCAGGCTCAACAATTAACGGGTTGGTCAGTTCAACCTGAACCAACCCGTCAATTATTTCTCGAGTTAGTAAAACTACAAATTAGCAATAAAACCAAACTAGTTGGTAAAAAAGTCTCATATATGGACCATCAATCATCAATGGATCCATAGCATATAATGTCCAATGGGCTGTAAGGCTTGTGCTTTTTTAAAGGGTTTAGCCCATTCGATATCCAAGAAAAAATCATCAAAATTCTTCCTATCAAATCATTGATTCGATTCAGATTGGTTTCGAAACAATGGAAGTTTTTAATCCATAGCTCAAAATTTATTGCTGAGTACCACACTCAGCAAAAACATAGATATCATCTACTTGTAAGTTATCGCGTATTTGGTAATATTGACGAAACATATGTTTCAATTGTAGATGATGATTCTTTCCCTCAACACAAGTTATCACTTACTGTCCCCGTGGCCGCTAAAAAACTCAGGAGACCATATATAGTTAGCTCTCAAGGCTTGGTATTCTTGCATCGTTATGATGCAGGAACCCCGAAAGCCCTTATTTGGAATCCTAGTATTAGAAAATCGGTTAATATTGATATATATGTGTGGTGTGTGTTCTCCTGCGTTTTTTGCTTTCGGGGTTTGTCCTAACACTTGTGACCCTAAGATAGTCAAGCTTCCATATAATCGATATATATATACAGGACACGCTATGTGAGGTTTTTACATTAAGCACAAATGCTTGGAGAACACTATCCAAGAATTTACCTCGTAAAAGTATTTCATTTACACACAATCAGGTAGCAATAGATAGGTTTATGTATTTGTTTGCTCTCGAATTTGGATATCAGTCTTATTTTAGGAGTTTGATGGTGTCATTTGATATGACAAGTGAAGAATTTACAGAAATAAACCTTCCCGATAGTTTAGCAGTAGTCGATCAGGAAATTATTGTGTCTTTATCGCATTAGGGATTCTCTTACTATGGTTCAAGTTAAGGCAGAGAAACAAGTTAATGTATGGATGATGTTGGAACATGGTGTTTCAGAATCCTTGACAAAGCTATACGCCATCAACACAACCTATGGGATTAAGAACGTACATGGATTTAGAAAGAGTGGCGAAGCTATAGTTCAAACGAGAAATGATTTTGAAAATGAACTTTTTGCTTATGAACCTGACTCAAAACACATTAATAATATTGGAATTTCTGGAACGGGACATTTATTATATTCTTTGTGATTTCCTACATTGAAACACTACTTTTGCTTGATCACTGAGATGGTAGTATCTACTTCGACATGGATTGAGGACAAAGATAATGGCAACATTGCTAACTTTGGAGCTTAAAGCAAGTGACTTTTGGAGCAGGAAAGGAAGGTATGGAGATTGAAGTGCATTTATTGTTTAAATTAGTTAGGGTTAATAGAAAAGGTTTATGCATTACATATAGATTGATGCTGGTGTTAGGTGTCAGGTTATCGTTTTCGATGTTTCTCATGATAAATCTCACTTCTTCTTTTGGGGAAATTTATTCACAAAAATCTTGTTCGATCAAATAATATCCAACATCTTTAGATATTTTGGTTTTGCTGAAATTCTGTTACTCTATTCTTGGAACACAAGATGATCTGCTATCTCACTTGGAGGGCACAAAATCGTTAAATAGGAGACTACTGTCTTGGAGAAGCAATGCCAATAATGTTAGTTATTCTGTATATTAATTTTAGTTTTTGTATGGATGTGCCAACATTATAATAATATACATATCCTTCTATTTACAAAATTTCGAACGACTATTTAGTAAATCTTGAAATATCGAGTTTGATATAGTTTAATGAAACGTGTGTTAAACACTTTGTGTGTTTCCGTTTATCATCTGGTAAAGTGATTGTTTTCAGTATTGTCTCTACCAGATGATCAAGTTATATTTTTTTATCTAATTTATCAAGTATCAGCAACATTTTTGTAAACTCTCTTTGAGTATTTTACTAACAAGAAGCAAGACTTACAGACAAAGTGACATCATAAGATATACATCATGCCGTGCTACACTAACACCAATAAAAATCACGATGTCTATATGTGAAAAAAAAAAAGTAAAAAAAAAAAGAAAAAAGAAAGTCGTTGTTGGCAATAAGTTGGCGAAACTATAATCCATTCAGATTTGGCAACTTGAATTAAGGCAATACATTAGTTGATGCCTCTAGAATTGTTTAATAATGCCGCAAGTATATAAGTTTTATCATATGGATTCCACAAAATTCTCTACTCAATGTGTCTATTTTTTTCCCCTTTACTTCCTGTGATTCTAGTCATAGTGATTTGGGGTTCTTTATTTTGACTCTCTTGCTAATGGTCTGAAAGGTGATGGGTTTGTTTCGATGATACAAAGTCATGCAACCCTCTGTAATAATAGCTCAAGTTACGTATGTTGGAATTTTATACTCATAACAATTATATATAAAACAAATAACATCATCAAAGCATGCAGTGGAAGACAATAGGAATAATATATGTAAATAATTAACCAAACAAGAAAGTGCGTACCTTTTAGCAATTCAAGAATCAAACGTTGATTAAACAAGAACCAAAACCCTAAACCCTAATTAAGGCTTTAAACAAATCGACCCAACAAAGAAATCGACCACCAAGATTCACAAGCTCAAGCGTGCTTCTCCTTCGTTCTTGTACACACGTACTAATAGCGATTTGATGTGGAAAAACTAGTTCCTTGAATCACAAATAAAACCAACACTTGTATCTTTGAGTTAAGCAAAAATCGAAAACCCTTGGGGTGAGGGTGTTTCGACCGGCCACACAAAGAGGGAGAGAGGAGAGGAGAAATTAGGTTATTGGTGACCCAAGATTAAGTTGTGAATGAATACAATGAATTGTATTTATAGTTAACTTAACTTGGTGACCAAGTTTGTGTGGTATTGGGTTTGTAAACCCAAACCGATCGGCCAAAGACCCACAAGGGGTTCTAGAACTTTCCCGACTTCTAATTTCATTCTTAGTCCTTCTAGTTAATATTTAACGACCGTTAACCAAACCTCGTTAATTATTTAACTATCGTTATGTTTTATTTAGTGACTAATAATTAATAATAATAACGTTTTATTTATATTAATTATGTACATCAATTCTCATACGTAATGTGTGCAATCCCGAAGTCTCGAGTTCGAATCCGGACATACTATTATTTAAATATCCATAAAACCTTTCACTCCACTTGGATATTACTAAATATAGTAATGACATTGGTTAGTCTAGCTTTCACGCTAACGCCCCGGATCGAATCGATCATGGTCTCTGGAAAAAAACATTTAATGATTCATCATTTTACTTATCATTTTGTTACTAATACTACATTAACTATGAATATGGATCAAGTCATTTCATAAGTTAACATTACATTTTCGTTGTATATGATTGAACAAGATTACCAAATCATCGAGCGTATTCGAGATAGATCTTGGGTATGGCCATACAAACATCTTGTCAACCCTACGAGGGCCCAAATATAGTATTATGCTTTGAAACAAATTCAAAGGAACAAATTCTCTTGACTACAAACATAACTCATGAATTTTGCAACACTTGAAAATAGCCCTTATAACTACCGATTCACGGATAGCGTTAGACTATCTTACACAAATGCACTACATTCACAATGATTATCGGTATCTCAAGTGCGAGGATAAACACTTCATGATATACTTAATGATAAAAATCCAAAAGTATCATCATGTAAAGTTGGGATGAGTCCTATATTTAATTCATTGAATATCATGTGAATCAGTATGTCCTACACATCAATATACTTTAAAAGTATATTCTACCAAAACTCAGTTTGTCTTAATTCAATGACATTCCCATATCATTGATTGACAACGGACTATTTAGAATAACATAAGTTACTCACGGATTAAACATGCAAATATAGGATATAATATTAAGAAAATGAAAATAAACATAAACAACTATTTTATTTCATTAAAGTAATATTTGTTCATAACATCCTTTATCCAAATATTAATCACGGATCCGCATGAAACTACTAGCTAAGCGAAGTCCTATCCCATCGGCATGGTCGATAAGTTTTCTTTTGGCAAAGGCTTCGTAAAGGGATCGACTAGATTATCATCTGTATGAACTTTGAGTAGATTGATTTCACCTATGTCGACTTGTTCTCGAACATAGTGATATCGACGAGGAAAATGTCCGCGCCTTCATGACTCGGGGCTCATTGGCAAATGTTATTGCGCAGAGTTGTCACAATACACATTTAAAGGTAATTCAATTGAGGGCATTACTCCGAGTCCCGAAATGAATTTCCTAATCAACGACTTCCATCGCGACTCGAGCGACTATGTACTCGACTTCGTAATAGACATCGCATGGCGTTGTTTGCTTCTTGCTCTTCAGGTCAATTGCTCCTCCATTAATGACAAAGACATAGCGATCGAGACTTCGTATCATCTTTATCGGTTTGAATGACGATCATAAAACACAGTAACATCAAGTTACGCATCTGGATTTCCTCCATACACTAGAAACATTTCTTTAGTAGCCCTTAGATACTTAAGAATGTTCTTAACGACTGCCGATGTTTCACACAGGTTACTGTTGATACCGACCGGTAATGTTCGTGCAAACGCCACATCGGGCCTTGTACATCTCACGGATACATGATAGATCCTACACCAAGCATAAGGAACTTTCTCATGTATTCCACCTCGCCAGTGTTGACGCATAGTTTATTACTTAAGCCATGTTCAACTTGCATCGGCAAATATCCCTTCTTGGAATTTTGCATACTAAATCTCTTGATATTTTATCAATGTAAGCACTTTGGCTTAGTCCAATTAACCGCCTTGAACTATCTCTATAGATCTTTATTCCCGAATAAATCGCTTCCCTAAGTCCTTCATAGAAAAGCACTCTCCAAGATAAGACTTTACATCTTGCATACTTGGAATGTCTTTTCCATGAACAATATGTCATCGACATATAAGACAAGGAAAATAACATTACTCCCACTAGCTTTGTGATACACATGGCTCATCAAGATTTTGAGTGAAACCAAATTTCTTGATTTCTTCATCAAACTTCTTGTTCCATTGCCTTGATGCTTGCTTCAACCCATAAATGGATCTTTGAAGTTTGCATATACGCTCGAAACTTTGGATTCACAAACCCTTCAGTGCGCCATATAGATGTCCTCATCTAGGCGACCGTTTAGAAGGCGGTTTTACATCCATTTGCCATATCTCATAGTCATAATGCGCACTATGGCTATAAGAATCCTAATAGCTCTAATGTCCGCTACGAGAGAAAATGTCTCCTCGTAGTCTACCCCATAGGTTTGAGTATAACCTTGAGCTACAAGGCGAGCTTTATAGGTGTGTGCATTGCCATCCATGTCGGTCTTTATCTTAAAGAGCCACTTACTTCCAACTACCTTAGCATTTGGAGGTAAGTCAACCTCTATCGAGACTTTGTTATCTTTCATGGATTGCATTTCCCATTCATTGCAACACGCCATTTTTCCTTTTCGGGACTCATCGTGGCAGCTTTATAGTTAGCGAGTTCACCAAGATCCCCAACAAATTTTCCTCGCCTTCTACGTTGAGACATAGGCCTTTCAGTGCACGCGTAGCCTTGCGGATCTACGAATGGGAATCACTTCAATCTCGGGTGGAACGCCCGGACTTTCGAGGTTCTACTTGAGGTTGGCTAGTGTTTCGAAGGTGTTGTATCTTCTTGATCATCTTCCGGATCATATACTCTCCCATGAATTCATGAGATATGAGATCCTTTTCAAGAAAGTCTCCATACCTAGCAACAATTACTTTGTTTCGGTGGAAAGTAGAAGTAGTAACCCATAGTTTCCTTTGGGTATCCTACGAAGACACACTTATGATCTTTGTTGCGACTTATCGGTGAGTCACGTTTAACAAATGCCTCACAACCCCGGACCTTTAAGTAAGACAAGTTGGGAGGTTTCCCAAACCACACTTCATAAGGAGTCTTATCAACCTTCTTAGTTGGAACCATATTCAATATGCGAACAACAGTTTCCAAAGCATAATCCCAAAAGGATAATGGAAGAGTTGTAAGATTAAACATTGATCGAACCATGTCTAGCAATGTACGATTCCTCTCTCGGATACACCATTTTGTTGTGGAGTATATGGAGATGTGAGTTCTTGGACAATACCACACTCGACTAGATAATCTTTAAACTCTTGGCTTAAATATTCACCACCTCTATCGGATCGAAGAGCTTTAATCTTCTTTCCTAGTTGCGGTTCTACTTCACTCTTAAAAACCTTAAATGTTTCAAAGACTTCATGTTTATGTTTAAGTAAATAAACATAACCCATAACGATTGAAATCATCTGTAAAGGTTAAGAAGTAGCTAGCACCCTTTCTTGACACATGTCTTAGTGGTCCACATACGTCGGTATGTATCACACCAAGAAGATCGAAGCCCTTTCTAAACTATTTGTAAAGGTTTCTTGGTCATCTTCCCGGATATGCAAGATTCGCATTTATCAAATGATTCATCATTGATGTCTTGCAAAAGCCCATCGTGTTGCAATTTGTTGCATGCGTTTCTTGCCTATATGAGCAAGTCTACAATGCCAAAGAAATGAAGAATCCAAATCACCTTTGATTCTTTTATTATTGATGCTAAAGGCGAATTATTTTATCAACAACATTATCATGCAAATCAATTTCAAACACACCATTCTTTGGAATAACATTAAAGTAAAAACATCATTTAAAGAAAGAAATTCCATAATCGGTAAATGTATGAACGAAACCAATATCTTTTAACAAGGAAATGAAACGACACCCCTAACAATGGAAGGTGCGTAATGACAATCGTTTAATGACCGTACTAAACCCGAAGGTAAAACTAAATCAAACGTGCCTATAGCTTCAACGATTGCATGTGCTCCATTACCCGTGCGGTATTGCTGTCCATAGGCAAGCTTCCTTGCTCCTCTAAGTCCTGCGATGTATTACATATGTGAATACCACATCGATTATCATATACACGTGAATTTATTTTATGAGGAAAAGCAAATAATTCTATCATCAAAGAGTACACAATCGCACGGTGCGATATTTTTATACCTCTTATTGCGCAACTCATCAAGGTACAATGGACAATTCCTCTTCCGGTGTCCAACCTCGGTGCGATGATGACAAGCCTAATCCTCTTGATTCTCACGCTTTTGGGAGGGTACTTCTTGGGTTCTTCTTGATAAGTCATAACTTGTTTTCCTTATCAACTTTACCCTTACCTTTCCCTTTCTTGTTCGCTAGCGGCTTATTAGGATTAGAAATTCTACCCTACGGATGGTCAAGACCGCGGTGTAGAGGCCTTCTTGGGCAAACCTTTTCATAATCAATGAGCATTGCATGTACCTCATTGTTGTCTTCCCGTGCAATGCATATTATAATTGCGCATGAAACCATCAAATTCCTTGTTAAGGGATCGTTTGTTCGAGCCAATTTGTATGTCATTGGGTAGACATAGTTCAAACGCCTAACCGGTCCATGTAACTCATCATTTCCAGCGTTGGCGCTTACGAGTTTCCCTTCTCCTTGCTTGCAACTATGAAGAGCATCAATCAAGTCATACTGACTCTCTGATTCTGAGGCTTTTCAAACAACCTTTGCAATTCTTCAAGCATGAGATTAGGAAGTAATTCTCAAATTGCTTTTGCAAGCTTGAGTTCATACTCCGAGCATAATGCGGGAGACCTCATTATACTTGTCATACTCAGTTGCCATGCGGCTCGTGCTTGGCGGTAGCATCATTGCGAGTTCGGGAGGACAAGGCGTAGTCAAATAATTGGGTCTTTTGGCAACCCTCAAGACAATTCGAGTTGCGATACCAATCATTGAAATTCGCTACGGTCAATTCTCTCGATCAAACATAGATTTGAGCAGCGAGGCTAGTGCGAGAGATTCGACTTGAGCCATTTCTACATAAATAAAAGTTCAAAGTTAGTACTTTCGATAAGTAAACATTCAAGAAAATAAAATACCCTTTGGTCAATATTCATATTAACCATAGTATTTTCCTTGAATATTGGATCCTCATTATCATAGTTCCACCACATCAGTTGATCTGCTAGTGGTGAAAGTATAGAATAGGTAATTGACAAACAAGTTTTCAATTCCAAAAGTTTATGGGATATACAGTTTTGCCAAAACAATTAATGCAAAACGTAAGCATGTTTCATCCAATCTTATGCCTTAAGTCATAGGTCTCACTAACTAACTTAATTAAGTTGTCTAATTTTGAAACTGTAAATCATAAAGCTGAGGTCTCACACAACAAAATAATTCACCTTGTTATTGTAATCTAGATCAAGGTCTCACATAACTAAATTACAACTTCAAGTGTTT
Organism: Chrysanthemum lavandulifolium; assembly: GCA_022545495.1. NCBI lineage: Eukaryota > Viridiplantae > Streptophyta > Magnoliopsida > Asterales > Asteraceae > Chrysanthemum > Chrysanthemum lavandulifolium. Next base: position 19,116,586 of record CM040241.1, read on the forward strand.
CATATCATTCGATGGCATAAACTTAAATTTTAAAGGGTACAATTTTTGATGTGTAATCAAAACTTATGTATAAAGAAGCATGCATACAACTTTATGACATAAAATTTTCGAAAAAACTTACATTAGATTTTAATTGCTAAGATTGAATTCTACAAAGTTTTAATCGATGCGTTGAGAAACTTACAACTTTGCACTAAGATGCTTCGTACATAGAATGGTTATACTAGGTAGCTCCAATCGAGCATATTGTAAGGAGGACCGGAGTAAGCGTAAAGCATAACCTTAGACATCCATTCGGTGAGGCTGTGCTCACTTCTTAAATACCCTTTATAGTTTGTTCTAGTGGGTGAGCCTTTCTAACCATTTAGTACAGTCGCATCAATCGATTAAAAGTTCAAGAATAATTCTTAGATAACAAATTAATTTCGCCATTATTTAGTCCATTTAATTTTCTATTCATAAAAACCCTTTTGCTTACTAACATGTCAAACAATATATAAACAAAAAGCCTTTTAATAAAATTAAACACACTCAAATAATATAAACATATAACTAAACAATTTAACATATGTAAAAACAATTAGCCACATGCATAATTATTTCAATAAACTCTAATAACAATTCTAGGCGTAAATAAATGCATACATTTAACTTGTGCTTTCATCTCGCGAAAAGATGAGCCACATACATCGACAAGTCGATTGCGTAAGCCAAAGTTAATAGTATACCAATTAGCACATAACGAATTTTATTAGTTATAATTGAGGTCTTCCCCAATTCAATAATTATTAAATAAATAAAACATGTGTGTATCACTTAACAATTAATCAATAAACATAAAACAATACTCCATGGCAAAACATGCATGTTCCACCATGGATTCCGCATAACAATTATCACCCAAGATACGCATATTACATGGCACATAACAATTTATTCATTAATTAACCACATAAAATAAGCATGCAATCCTAGGGTTTCTACAAGTTTTACAAAATTAAAACCTAATTAAATAAATTTAGGGTAATCGACCCATAATAAATAAAATTAGGTTTCAATTCAAAACCCCAGAAACCATAAAAGCATGCAAATAATCATAAAGATCCAATTTTATGTGTTTGATAATTAATTACATCATATTAACGACTCGTGATGCCCTTTGTTGGAATTTTATACTCATAACAATTATATATAAAACAAATAACATCATCAAAGCGTGCGTTGGAAGGCAATAGGAATAATATATGTAAATAATTAACCAAAAAGAAAGTGCGTGCTTTTAGCAATTCAAGAATCAACGTTGATTAAACAAGAACCAAAACCCTAAACCCTAATTAAGGGTTTAAACAAATCGACCCAACAAAGAAATCGACCACCAAGATTCACAAGCTCAGCGTGCTTGTCCTTCGTTCTTGTCACACGCGTCTTAATAGCGATTTGATGTGGAAAAACTAGTTCCTTGAATCACAAATAAAACCAACACTTGTATCTTTGAGTTAAGCAAAATCGAAAACCCTTGGGGTGAGGGTGTTTCGACCGCCACACAAAGAGGGAGAGAGAGGAGAAATTAGGTTATTGGTGATCCAAGATTAAGTTGTGAATGAATACTGATGAATTGTATTTATAGTTAACTTAACTTGGTGACCAAGTTTGTGTGGTATTGGGTTTGTAAACCCAAACCGATCGACCAAAGACCACAAGGGGTTCTAGAACTTTCCGACTTCTAATTTCATTCTTAGTCCTTCTAGTTAATATTTAACTACCGTTAACCAAACCTCGTTAATTATTTAACTATCGTTATGTTTTATTTAGTGACTAATAATTAATAATAATAACGTTTTATTTATATTAATTATGTACATCAATTCTCATCGTAATGTGTGCAATCCAAGTCTCGAGTTGAATCCGGACATACTATTATTTAAATATCCATAAAACCTTTCAACGTATATATATCCAATGAACAGACGTAAAAAATGGTTTTGCATGTTTCTTGCAGGCAAGGTTTTTCTTTTATTCTTTTTTTTCCCTTTACTTCCAACCATGGACGGAGGATAGTGTATACAAAAGGGGGTGGTGGCCCCCCCAAGTTTTTTAACATCAAGCTTAAATTTGACACTTTTACTTATTGTAATTGTCATTTTCCATATTACATCTTGAAAATTTTGTAAAATGGCCCCCCTGAATTGATTACGTTATACTTTGGCCCCTCCCGTAGAAGTGTTCAAGCTCCGTCCCTGCTTCCAACAAAGTAATATGCCAAAAGTGGTACCTTAGACATTGCTTATATTTTGATGTGTTCATGGTCCCATATCTTATCCATGGCAAGTACCTTTGGAACCAAGAAACTGTTGAGAGAAATTTGATCTGTCACTATTATCATGATTTACAGGTTGACAGGTTGTCAAATACTTAACGGGTTGATGGGTAAAGTGGTTGGGCTTAGCGGGTTGATCATGTCAACCTCAACTCAACCCGTTAATTTAGAAAGTTGGTACAAAATAGAAAACTTAACTAATTGGTAAACAAACCGATCTCTTTTAGTCCTCGTATGTTCTTGTGTTGGGATGCCACATACGTGGGTGACACAATGATATTGGCTCGAAAATAACTATTTACGCGCTCCTTGTAACAAAATATGAGGACCAAGTATCTTTTAAATGTTGAACTTGGTAAAAATTTGGTTACTTGGTATGTTTTGACTGGGCCACTCAAATCCATGGCATCCCACACAATCTTACGAATAACAGTGACTAATCCTATTCTTGGCTCTTGCGGTCTTGCCACAATTTTCTCTAATATAAAACCAATCACATAGTATGGGCCATCAATGGATCCATAACATATTAACATATATGAAACCAAAAGGGCTAAAAAATGGGCCGTGAGATTTTGCGTTTCTAGCTAAATGTTTCAGCCCAAAAACTAATGTCAAAATTCATTATATAATCTTTTGTTTAATGCATATCTCTCGTCACATTGTTTTATAACCCTAATAAGCACCATCGAAATAGTAATGTCAGACACCATACCATACGATATCCAAGCAGAAATCATCAAAAATCTGCCTATCAAATCACTTGTTCGATTCAGATTGGTTTCGAAACAATGGAAGTCTTTAATCGAGAGCTCTAAATTTATTGCTTGTTACCGCGCTCAGAAACATCATCTACTTGTACGTTATGGACAAGCATCTGACAATGATTCTGATGTTAAATATGTTTCGATAGTAGATGATGATACTTTCCCTCAACACAAGGTTTCACTTACTGTCCCCACGTCTCTTAACCTACTTTACGTACAAGGTATAGTTAGTTCTCAAGGCTTGTTATTTGTGCATGGTGATGATAGATGCTCAGGAACCAGTAAAGCCCTTATTTGGAATCCTACTATTAGAAAATCGGTTGATATTGATGTGTGTTGTGCCGATACTGGTTTTGGTTATAAAATGAATACTTATTTTTGTTTTGGGGTTTGTCCTGACAGTTGTGACCCTAAGATAGTCAAGTTTACATATATTTATAATTCGAAGAAATGGGTATTTGAGGTTCTTACACTAAGCACACATGCTTGGAGAAGACTATTCAAGAATTTACCTCGTGAATGTATTTCACTTACATATAATCAGGTTACAATAGATAGGTTTATGTATTGGCTTGCTTATGAACCAATTTATGAGGATGAAGGATATTATGAGGATGATGAATATTATGATGATGATGGATATTGCTCTGGATATACGCGGGATTTGATTGTGTCATTTGATATGAAAAGTGAAGAATTTACTGAAATTTTCTTCCCCGCAAGTTTAGCAGTGGGAAGTTCTTTGCATTTATATAACATTAGGGATTCTCTTGTTGTGGTTCAATTAAAGTATGAGGCCGAGAAACAAATTTATAGTGTATGGAAGATGATGGAACCTGGTGTTTCAAACTCGTTCACAAAGCTATACACCATCAACACAACACATGTGATAAGAAACATACATGGATTTAGAAAGAGTGGCGAACCTATAGCTGAAACGGAAAATAATCCTGATCAGACGGGTCTTTTTACTTATGATCCCGATTCAAATCACATTAATTATATCGGGATACCTGGAGCACGAAGTTATTACTCTGTGAATTCCTACATCGAGACTCTACTTTTGCTTGATCATTGAGATTGTAGTATCTACTTCCACATGGACCGAGGACAAAGATAATGGCATGCTAAGTGTGGAGCTTAAGACAAAAGTGACTTTTGAAGCAGCAATTAAGTAAGGTATGGAGATTGAAGTGCAAGTATAGTTCAGATTAGTTAAAGAATTACTAAGAAATTTTATGCGTTACATTTAGATTAATACTCGTTTTAGGAGTCTGGTTATTGTTGTTGACGTTTTACATAACGATCCTCACTTCCTCTTTTGGTGAAACTTATTCACAAATCTTTCAAAGTCAATTGATTTGATATCTTACATTTTTAGTTATTTTGATTTAGCTGCAAGTTTGTTACTTCTTTTGGTATTGAATAGGCTATCGTTTATAAGATGCTAAACTGATGATTATATTATTTTCGGTATGGTCTCCACCAGATGATCAAGTTATATATTGTATCTAATGTATCAAGTATCAACAACATTTTGCTAAACTCTCTCTTGAGTATTTTGCCAAGAAGAAGAAGAAGCAAAACTTTCAGAGAAAGCGTGATCATAACTCATAAGATATGCGCGCAACATGTAGAGTCGTGTATGCGTTTAGCAATTGCACTTCAGCAAAGATGACCATTGTGAACTAACACCACACAAATCTATACCCTCAAAATAAACAACTTGTTAGCCATTGGTAAAAATACTGGCTCTCTTGCAGGAAAAAAAACATAGATGTTGATATTAAGCATTGAAACCGCAACCAGAACCTATAAAACCATTAAATTTCAGTGGTGGCCGGGTAAGTCGTGATGAAGAATTAAGAAGATACGAGTGCCAGTTGTTGATTAAGTGGTATATCGATGGATGTAAGAAGAAATAACTTGATGCAACAAAATATGTACGTAGAGTCATGACGAACCGACGAGGAAAAACATGATTGATTGAAAATAATCTATAGACTGCTATATATGTGCAATGACATACTTTGAATTGGAACATATTAATGTTATTCATAAGAAACCTGATTCTCAATTTCTCATACTTAACTCTTGTCTTTATTTAACAAGATGAATGTCAAGAAATTAAGTAGTCATTTAACAACATGTTGTAAACTAGTAACCGGGTGTTGCGTTGAGTTGAGGTCAACCATAACCTAATACAGCTCAAGCAAAAACACCCGAATCATGGTCGGAATGATACGTTGCCTGCATGTGTAAAAACAAGCCGTGTAAAAGAAAATTGTCACAAGAAAATAGAATAAGTCGATGAACACACGTAGAAAGTGGGCACTGAATATTATTTACTGGTTTTGCATGTTTCTTGCAGGCAGGCTTATTCTTTTATTCTTCTTTCCTTTACTTCCTGAGGTTAATTTTTCCATCAAAGTATTATGCCAAAAGTGGTACCTTAGTCATTGTTTAAACTTTGATGTATTCAGGGGCAAGTACTTTAGCGATCATCAATTACTTACACGTGACAGTTGAATGGACTGATCAGGCCAACGGATTGTCAAATAGTTAGTTACTTACACGTTTGATTATAGGTCAACGTCAACTCAACTCGTTAATTTAGCAAGTTAGTACAAAACAGAAAACCAAACTAATTGGTAAACCTTTTAGTCCTCTTATGGGGATGCCACATATGTAGCTAGGTGACAATGGTATCAGCTCGAAAATGACTCTCCACGCACTCGTTGTAACAAAACACTACAAGAAAAAGAACTGGCTACAAACAAAATCCCGACGACACCATGTCGTAGGGAAAAGACACTAAACGACAAAAAAAGGGGTTGAACGAGACTAAAATGCGTTGAATTTTTTTTGGCAATAAAATACCGACGACATGTCGTAGGCATTTTAATGGTCAAATTTGACTTTCAACATTTCATCCATCTTTTAGGCGACATTTTTTCCCGCTTCTAAATCCCTACGACATGTCGTCGGTACAATAAAACCATGCAATTATTTGAGTGATTAACGTTTGATTGGTGTTGATTAATGTTGTGGTTTGTTATTTCCCTACGACATGTCGTAGGCATTATTAATCGCTTTGTATTTTAATAAATACCTACGACATGTCGTAGGCATATATTAGCACTTTTGGCGGTATTTTCCCCGCCTTTTTTTTCCTACGACATGTCGTAGGCATATATTTCCCTAATAACTTTTACATCACAAGTCGATAAACGTCTAATATTAGTGCGTACGATTTACATTTCAAACATCAAAACATACGAAGTACATTACAAATCGATAAAAGTTTAAACATCAAAGTCGAAAAAGCGTCTAATATTAAAGCGCACAAATTACATTACAGATCGATAAATGTTCAAACATCAAAGCGTACGAATTAAATTACAAACCGATACGAGTTTAACCATTAAAGCATACGAATTACTTTAAACCAAGTTTTTCCATGTCATCATAAAGGTCGTGAAGTAGTGCGATTGAATGAAATGTGTGGTTCTCGGGATGCATATACATTTCAACTGTTTTCTCGAGTACTTTTATCTTTCCTTTCAATTTGATGCAGTTTGAGCACTCTGCTATTGAAGGTCCTACATAGTAAGTTGGAGTTCTCGAAGGTCCTGCGGAATGAGTAGTAGGCATTGAAGCTCCATGAGAACCGGTCATTAGACGGAGTCTTTCCTCCTTCCATAAGAAAAAAATGACCCAGGCTGTTAAAGAGTAACGAAAATTATTTTTAGCAACTAACCTACTATATCAACTCATCCGTTTAACATGTCATGTATGTCCATACCATATTGACTCATCCGTTTAACATGTCATGTACATCCAGAGCATCTCGACTCATCCGTTTAACATGTCATGTATCTCCACAGGTGTCACGTTGACATGTCATGCATATCCATAACATCTCGACTCATCGTTTAGCATGTCATGCATATCCATAACATGACAAAGGACATATCGACTCGACCACTTAACATGTCATGCATATCCATAACATCTCGACTAACCCATTTAACATGTCATGCATATCCATAATATCTTGACTCATCCGTTTAACATGTCATGGATATCCATAACAAATCGACTCATCAGTTTAACATGTTATGCATATCTCGACTTTACTGTTTAACATGTCATCGATATCCATAACAACTCGACTCATCCATTTAACATGTCATGTATATCCATAACATCTCGAATAATCCGTTTAACATGTCATGAATATCCATAACATCTCGTCTCATTCGTTTAACATGTTATGCATATCCATAACATCTCCACACATCTGTTTAACATGTCATCGATATCCATAACAACTCGACTCATCCATTTAACATGTCATGTATATCCATAACATGACAAAGGACATATCGACGCATCCACTTAACATGTCATGCATATCCATAACATCTCGACTCACCATTTAACATGTCATGCATATCCATAATATCTTGACTCATCCGTTTAACATGTCATGGATATCCATAACAACTCGACTCATCAGTTCAACATGTTATGCATATCTCGACTTTACTGTTTAACATGTCATCGATATCCATAACAACTCGACTCATCCATTTAACATGTCATGTATATCCATAACATCTCGAATAATCCGTTTAACATGTCATGCATATCCATAACATCTCGTCTCACCCGTTTAACATGTTATGCATATCCATAACATCTCCACTCATCTGTTTAACATGTCATCAATATCCATAACAACTCGACTCATCATTTAGCATGTCATGCATATCCATAACATGACAAAGGACATATCGACTCGTCCACTTAACATGTCATGCATATCCATAACATCTCGACTCACCCATTTAACATGTCATGCATATCCATAATATCTTGACTCATCCGTTTAACATGTCATGGATATCCATAACAACTCGACTCATCAGTTTAACATGTTATGCATATCTCGACTTTACTGTTTAACATGTCATCGATATCCATAACAACTTGACTCATCCATTTAACATGTCATGTATATCTATAACATCTCGAATAATCCGTTTAACATGTCATGCATATCTATAACATCTCGTCTCATCCGTTTAACATGTTATGCATATCTATAACATCTCCACTCATCTGTTTAACATGTCATCGATATCCATAACAACTCGACTCATCCATTTAACATGTCATGTATATCCATAACATTTGGAATCATCCGTTTAAAATGTCATGCATATCCATAACATCTCGGCTCATCAACTTAACATGTCATGGATACCAATAACCTCTCGACTCATCCGTTTAACATGTTATGAATATCCATAACCTATCGACTCATTCGCTTAACATGTCATGCATATCCATAATATCTTGGCTCATTCGTTTAACATGTCATGTATATCCAAAACATCTCGACTCATCCGTTTAACATGTTATGCATATCCATAACATATCGACTTATCCGCTTAACAAGTCATGCATATCCATAATATCTTGACTCATCCGTTTAACATGTCATGGATATCCATAACATCTCGACTCATCCGTTTAACGTGTTTTGTATATCCATAAAATATCGACTCATCCATTTTAACATGTTATATATCCATAACATATTAAATAAAAGTATTTAACTATAAATAAAATTATTTAATTATAAATAGAATTATTTAATTTTAAATTTTTATTATATATAAATTAATTAATTTTATAAAAGTATTAAGTTTAAATTAAATTAGTTACTTTCATAAAAATAGTATTAAGTTTTAATTATATATTAAGTAAAACTATTTATATTTAATTAAAATTTTTAATTCTATAAAAGTATTTAATTTTATTTTTAATTATATATTAAATAAAAGTTTTTATATTAAATAAAATTTTTAAATACCTACGACAAGTCGTAGGGATTTATTTTCATAAAAATATTTGTGCATCCCCCCCAAAATTTTCATACACCGCCAAAACAGAAAACGACAAAAAAATTTTATTTTACATACGACATGTCGTAGGGAAATGTCGTAGGTATATTAAAAAAGCTCACAAAACCAGATCTAGTCTAACACTTAACAAAAAAAATTAAAAAGCCAAACACCAACACCACCACTACACAGTCGATCCTCGCTACACCAACACCACCACTACACCACCATCTCCTCGCTACACCAACACCACTACCCGAGAGCCGAAAGCCGAGATAGCCGAGACAAAGACTAAGGTTATATGCAATCCCAAACACCCTCCTAATTATCTTCTAGTTGAATGTCAATGTTGATGCAATATTAATGTTATTACCGACAAGTGTTTTTAATGCTTATTGGCTTAGTTATGATTTGATGTTATTGAGTTATTTGTTGTTGTATTAGTATGTGATTATGTTGATGCAATATTTGTTGATTTTTGCATGCACACTCTAAAAAACAAGAAACTGAACACATAGTATAGCTTACTATTTGAGGTGACTTGGTACTGCAACTCGTAAATATATCCTAATTCTTAAAAGTGGAGTCCTGAGTTGAAACTTTTAAGAGTTCCAGTCATGAGTGGCACACTAAAGGTACATAACTTGGTAAGTTCTTGATAGGTGCATAATAAAATCAGTGATGGGCTATCAGTAAGTGATGTTTGCTTGGATTGTTGGTATTTTTGCAAGTACAGTAGTTCAGGTAGTTTGCTGAATTAGTTAAATGCTCACCCCTCTTTAAGTCTATGCAAATAGGTGCACGATTTGCACCACCTTCACTAGTAGGTTGCGCAAATAAGTCAAATGAGAAGCACGACTTGCACAACTTGAACATGTTCACTTATCAAAATAAGTAAATAACACAAGACGGGCCAACTGTCATAATTACATTAGCCCTTATTCTCTTTGGCTTGTGGACCATCATCGACCCCAATCTCAGTTAACTTGTAACTTGTAAAACGATACTTATTTGAATGAAAGTTTTATGGATTGTTTAAAATGTGTATATTTATTTGATTGTTTAAAGTGTGCATGCTTGTGTTAATTTGGTTATAAATTTATATATGTTATTTAACTTGTACTTTTACAGATGGCAGCAGCAGTCGCACGCGGTCATGGTGGTGACGGTGACGGTGACCCACCTCCCTCGCCCCGTCAGCTTGAGAGCGGTCACAGAGGTAAGAATCTCCATATTATTTGAAAAGAAACTTAAACTTTGCTCATTTGAATTTGGTTGGTTACTTGTTATTTTATGACGTTTTCACTCACTTCAATTTGTAGGATCACAACCCCGAAGAGGAAGGGGAAGGGGAAGGGGCAGGGGAGGTAGGGATGGAGGCGGAGGGAGGGGTGGCGGCAGGAAGGTTGTGCGTCAAGGCACGAAGAATGTCGACCTCAAGAAAGCCGTGAAAGATTATGGCCCAAAGTCGGATCGATTTTGACTATGTTGATCGCCAAAATTTCGCTCATGTAAAAAACGCCAAGTGGTTTAGTAACTACGTTGGCGGTGATTAGGAGTTTCGTTGTACTATCCTCTCCTGGCACAAGATCGAAAATGAGAAGAAGGCGCACGTCATGCAAAGACTCGGGGTCAGTTATTTCATTTTCCTCTTATATTGTTTATTTATTTATTTAAATTTGTTTGTTTATTTAAATTTGTTTGAATGTGTATATTTATCTTAAAATTTTGTTTATTTATATATATCTCTATATTTATTTTTGTTATATTTGAATGCAGGAACACTTTAACTTGGAGCACCATAGGAATGGTCCACAGTGGAAAACGATAAAGGTTGCTATCGATACATATTTGGCTAGGCGCTACGGGAACAACAAGCATGGCAGGAAGCGCGATTACTTTACGAGCCAAGGTGGGGTTGATAATGTGGATGAGATTCGAAGACGCCCTCCTCCGAACGTAGATCCGTCTGAATGGGAGAAGCATATCCAGTTCTACCTCGAGGAAGAGAACCAACTTCGAGCCAAGACGAATGCAGAGAATCGGAAAAAGAACAAGGTCTCTAGCCGCCACGGATCTCGCTCGTTGGCTGTATCTCGACATGAATATGTAAGACACATTTTGATTATTTTACATGTTATTTATTATATATATGGTATTTGATTTTTCGTTTTTAATTTGTTTCATTTTATATGCATATGTATGTACAGTTTGAGAACAGCGAGACCCACGAGTTCCCTTCTCTCATACAGAGCTTCTATGACTCGCGTTGCAAGAATGGTGAATGGTTGCAGGACGAAGCCCGCGTTCAATACGTAAGTATTGTTTTTTTTCAAACACGAACTTTAATTATTTATTAAAACATAATCTAGTAACCCGACTAATATATTGATTTTCTCATTCTTTTTCAACTACACAGGAAGAGATGATTCGCCTACGCGATCTTGGAGAAAATACGCCTACCGGGGTCGCCTACACAGAGAAGCAGATACTTGCCAAGGTTCTGAAGGGCAAGCAGAGGGGCCACATAGCTGGAAGGGGCCCTGTGTTACCCGGACGTGGCAAGACTAGCTTACCCGACATCCCGCTTTCACCTACTGGTACTTACACTGACAAGAAGATCGACGAGCTGTTAGCCGAGAAAGATAAGAAGATCAAGTCAATTGAAGAAGACGCTAAGGAGACTCGGAAAGAGCTCCGACAGTTGATGTCTATCATGCGGGGTAACCCGCAATGGGCCGAGATGATCAGTCAGATGTCTTCTGTAGCCGAGGTAGGCTCGGGTAGCGGGAGCGGCACGGGTGAGAGTGGCGCGGGCGGGAGTGGTGATCAGGAGGATGGTAGCGATTTTGATGACGAGGGGCATTAGATCGAGGTATATGGGTTAGTTTGTGTTACTTATCATGTGAACTGTATTTTGTCGACCCATATCTTGTTATCGTGTAGTTAACATTTTGGCGACTTGAACCTTTTGGATATTGCAACATTTGTGGTTATGGCAGCTAAGTTTAGATGTTATAACACCCGTTTTGTAGACTTTGTATTGTTTTGATGTATTTTGAGGGTGTTTAGCGATTATATATAAGTGTTTATTGTTTTGGTACATTCTAAGTTGTTTTTGAATATTGGAATTGGTTGCATACAGGTTTTGGTAGATTTTCTCCGGAAATATTTCCGGAAAAAATCTGGGTAACGACTGTTGTGCAGGCTTTTATGCAGTAGCAGTTTAGCATAATTCCCTACGACATGTCGTATGAAAAAAAAGAATCCAATTTTAATTTTTTATTATGCCTACGACATGTCGTAGGTATAATATTAGCATGCTTAGGTGGGTTTTAATTAATCAAAGTGATTAATTATCTTTATTATCCCCACGACATGTCGTTTGGAAATATATACCGTAATTACAAAACCATTGACCAAAATGGGTGTGGGCCCCACCTTGTCTTAGGGGAATGTCGTCGGCACAGTAATCGCAGACAGGGCATTCTCGACAAGTGAATGCCTACGACATGTCGTATGGATTTTATTATCCCTACGACTTGTCGTAGGGACTAGACAAAAAACGTCGACTGAAAAAGTGTTGTTTGGTCTAGTGAAATACGAGGACCAAGTATCTTATAAATTGTTAAACTGGGTGAAAATTTGATTACTTGGTGCGTTTCGACTGGGCCACTCAAATCCATGGGATCCCACAAAATCTTACGAGGATTAAAAGTCTAGATTATAAATTTCTCTAAATCAAAACCATCAATGGGCCAAAAATGGGCCGTACAGATTTGCCTTTTCAAAGGTTTTAGCCCAAAAACTAATGTCGAGTTTCATTATATAATCTTCAGCTTCATGCATATCTCTCGTTATAAAACCCTAATAAGCATCGTCTATCGATATAATAATGTCAGACAACATACCATTCGACATCCAAGCAGAAATCATCAAAAGTCTTCCTGTCGAATCATTGATTCGATTCAGATCGGTTTCGAGACAATGGAATTCTTTTATCAGTAGCTCTAAGTTTATTGCTGAGTACCACACTCACCAAAAACGTAGACATCATCTACTTGTAAGATTGTTATCGTCATCTCATGATTTTGACGACAAATATGTTTCGATCGTGGATGATGAATCTTTCCCTCAACACAAGTTTTCACTTACTGTCCGCCCGTCTGTTGAACAGCTTGACGACGACGTACTACAACCACATATAATTAGCTCTCAAGGCTTGTTATTCGTGCATCTTTATGATGAGGTATGCTCAGGGACCTTGGAAGCCCTTATTTGGAATCCTATTATTAGAAAATCGGTAGATATTGATGTGTGTTGTGAGCCAAGACCAGATCATCTTACCTTTGGTTTTGGGGTTTGTCCCGACACTTGTGACCCTAAGATAGTCAAGTTTACATATTATCAATATCGGGGATCTTTTTTTGAGGTTTTTACATTAAGCACAAATGCTTGGAGAAAACTAACCAAGAATTTACCTGGTGAATGTACTATATTTCCAGATCATGGGGTAGCAACAGATAGGTTTATGTGTTGGCTTGCTTCTGAGGATGATGTATATGACCCGCGGAATTTGATTGTGTTATTTGATATGACAAGTGAGGAGTTTACTGAAATAAACCTTCCCCATAGTTTAGAAGTCGTTCCAACATACAATTTCAATTTATATAACATTAGGGAGTCTCTTGTTATGGTTCAACGTAACGAGAAACAGGTTTATAGTGTATGGAAGATGATGGAACATGGTGTTTCAAAATCGTTCACAAAGCTATACAACATCAACACAACAGATGTGATATATCGCGTATATGGATTTAGAAAGAGTGGCGAACCTATAGTTCAGATGATAAATGATCCTGAAAATGATCTTTTTGCTTATGAACCTGAATCAAAAAAAATCAATAATATTGGGATTCCTGGATCAACACGAGATTCTTATCCTATTGTGTATTCTTACATCGAGACTCTACTTTTGCTTGATCACTGAGATGGTACTTCGACGTGGACTGAGGACAAAGATAATGGCATGCTAAGTGTGCAGTTTAAAACAAGTGACGTTTGAAGCAGCCTAAGTAATTGAGGTATGGAGATTGAAGTGCAAGTATTGTTTATTAATGCTCGTTTTAGGAGTCTGATTATTGTTTTTGACGTTTTACATACCGAACCTCACTTTCTCTTTTGGTGAAACTTACGCACAAAAATCTTTGAAAGTTGATTGATTTTATATCTTACATTTTTAGCTATTTTGGTTTGGCTAGATTATATTATTTTCGGTATATATGGTCTCCACTAGATGATCAAGTTATATATTGTATGAATCTAGTGTATCAAGTATCAACAACATTTTGCTAATCTGTTTTTGAGTATTTTACCAAGAAGAAGAAGCAAAACATTCAGAGAAAGCGTGATCATAACTCATAAGTTATGCGCGCAACATGTAGGCTTGTGTATGCGTTTAGCAGTTGTACTTGAGCAAAGATGACCATTGTGAACCAACACCACACAAATCTATACCCTCAAAATAAACAACTTGTTGGCCGTTGGTAAAAATACTGGCTCTCTTGCAGGAAAGAAACATAGATGTTGATATTAAGCATTGAAACCGCAACCAGAACCTATAAAACCATTATATTTCAGTGGTGGCCGGGTAAGTCGTGATGAAGAGTTAAGAAGATACGAGTGCCAGTTGTTGCTTGAGTATATCGATAGATGTAAGAAGAAATAACTTGATGCTGTTGGAAAATTGGTTGGCAAAAGTGACTTTTGACCAACTTTGGACACAATTATCTATATGTATATGTCACATATATGAGTAATAGTTTGTAGGTTCGCGTTCTCCTCAAGAGAGCTTCATAATAAGCCTTTATGTGTCCAAAATAGAGTTGATGTGAATGAGATATCGGTCTCAAAGTTAGGCACTCGGTACCATGCCTAAAGAGGAAAATTAGTTTATTTTCAATCCCACATCGGTGGGATGAGTAAACTTAGAGGGAGTCTATTGTGTATAAATAGAGACCCTAATTCCACAAGTTTTACACACATCAAATCAATAGTTATTATTGATTTCCAACATATGGAATACGCATCTCTTAAGATGAAATTCCAGGCGGTTTGTTAAGTCCGACAAGACAACTTCTTGTTTTGGTTGTTGTACCACAGGAAGCAGACGGCGAATCTGTTTAAAGGAAGCGTGTCAAACACGTGCCTCGGCTTTTAGTGCTTCTTTGTTGATCTCTATTGGTGATCAAGTAAGTCTTTTGACTATTTTATTATTTTATTTAATTATCGTTTATCCGCTTACATTCTGTTTGTATTTAATTTTTCGTTATTTATTTCTTCGTTAATTTTATTTATTGTAATTTAGATTTTATTAATAAAAGTGTAACCGTTTCCTACGGTCTTAAAGCAGTTACGTATGTAATTAAAACACTTTATTAAAATCGATTTATATAATTAATGATTTTATACAAACTGTTTTCTTTGAAACCAAGATTGAGTTTCTTTGAAAATCGTTTTATAACTAAATGTAATTTTAATTAATGATTTATAAACGATTTTTAAAACAATTTATTAAATCGGTTTATATTGAAACCATGATGAGTTTCTTTTCAAAGCGATTTATTGCATATGTTATTGTTTAAATCGGATATTGAAACCAAGCTTGTGTTTCTCGAAATCATATATGGTACAAGTTTACATAAACCATGTCGAGTTTATTAGATACCATATTGTTTTAACAGCTTTTTAACTGTTTTAGTGTTTATATATTCACAAGTTAAGCGATGGTAACATAATTTGTGACCCTAGTGAATCTTGCGAATGTAATTGGTGCGCCAATTACTAACATGGTTAAATATCATGATGAAATCAGATTCATTGAAACCAAGTGGAGTTTCTTTGAAATAAATCTCATAAAATACAAGTTATTATTTTATTAGATTACTAGAACGTGTTTATTGAAACCAAGATGAGTTTGTTTTAAACAAAATCTGATAATAGAAGCTGTTATCATATTTTGTGGAAAAGTTTCTTTGACTTGTTTAGCTTATTTAAACCAGGTTGAGTTTAATTATAAACTAAATATAGATCTTGACAATTTATGCATTTGAAAGTAGATCTATAGAAACCTTGTTGAGTTTCTTTGAAAGAGTAAATCTATTTTGAAACCTTGTCGAGTTTCATTGTAGAATTATACCATGTGATGCGATCTATTAAGATATTGTTATGATGATTAACAAAATCATATTACAAATTTGTTTTGTTTCAAAACATTATGTAATATGCGATATTGTTTAATTGTTTAATCGAAAGACTTGTTTAAAAGCGGTTTTGTATAATGGATCTTACAAAGCAAGAGTGTTTTAAACCAAATTTGATGTTATCGTGTTTGTTAAGAAACACTTTGTGATATAGAAAGTTGTTAATTATTCCAAATTTAGTGTTACACTAATAACGGAATATTAACAGAATGTTCGGAATGTCATGAGTGACATCTAAAAATATGCTCCCGAACTTGATGAAAGGAGATCGATACTCGAGTTATGTGTACGATGAGATGCTTTAAAACATTCAGATTTTATGTGCCATAACTATAGGTTAAATGGCTTGAATAAAATGAAAATTGTTGCCAAGGCGGATCCGACATTAGAAAATGGTGGATTAACACTTGGGCATCATGTCATGAGTATGATGATAAGAGTTTGGTTAACTCTTTCAAAGTAGCGAAAATGGAGAGATGCAATCTATGGGCAACTCTATAATCGCTAATAGCAAGGGAAAAGAAATGTGATGTTGAAATTCACATGTGGAAAAGAGCTTAAGTGAACCAACATGTTGTATGTGCCGTAGATTCGTAGAAATCTTGTATCTGGATGGTTGCTTAATAAATTTGGCTTTATTTTTATTTTAATCAAATAAAATTGAGTTAACATTGAATAAAATTTTGGTCGATGCACGGGTTATGCCCTTCATTAAATGTTTAAGCTGAGTTTTTTTTGTTTTAATAAAAATGAGTATGAATTCAACTTATTTGATCCTTTGAATGTATAGCATGGCCAACTCGGACATGTTAATTTTAACTCAATCGTTGTTTAATTAAATAAACGAACACGGATTACAAAAGTAAAACTTATGTTGAAGCCAAATTGACAAGATTGTCTTTTCACTCGGTTGACCAAAAATTAACCGAACCCTTGATTCACATAGTTTTATGTGATTTGGAATCGATACCTACAAAGGTAGCAATTAGGTACATCATCGTAATTGTTGATGGTAGTACAAAATATTGCGACTTTTACTTACTTGAGAGTAAGAATATAGACAAGATTGATCTATACAAATAAGTTGAGAATCAACTTATTATCGAAAACAAGGCGGTTCGAAGTGATGATGGAGGTAAATATGTGTCTTCAGTTCATGTATGTGCTAAACATGGAATAAGATATAAATTTATTGCTCCTTATACACCACAACATAATTGTTGATAGGAAAGAACTGTGCCTTAAAGATATGGTTATGCCATGTTGTTAAAGTCATGGTTTAAGCCATGGCATGTGGGGGAAAGCGGTTTTATTGGCTGCTTATCTTTAGATAAGATCCCCTAAGAAAAGAAGATAGTTTTATGAACTATGGATGGAAGAAAACTATCCTATAAGTACTTACGAATGTGGGGGTGTCTATCTGATCGACACCCAAGATTCAAAATATTGAACCTAAAGCGTGGTTTGCATAATTTTGGATATGCTCATAATATGAGAGTGCTTATCATTTCTTTGTATGTGATTCGGAAACGATGAATATACACAAAGATACGATAACCGAATCAAGGAAAACTTTCATTGTATGAAACCGTGTTTCCTTGATAATTAGAGGAGAATCGATGTTCATCTAGGCTTGGTGGTAAAGTTATCCATGATGAGAGGCAACTAAATGATGAAGTCCTTCATGATGAGAGACATCAAGATGATAATGTTGTTCGTGATAAGAGACAACAAAGGAGTTGATAATGATCTCCAAGATGAGAGACAAGATCAAACGAGGAAGAAGAGGTTGAACCTAGAAGAAGCAAAGGGCAAGAACCAGAAATCGTTTGGACCCGATTTTGTTTCTTTTATGGTTGAAAACGAACCTACTTCATACCGAGAGGCGGTTACTTCCTCAGAAGGGCCTCAATGGAAAAAAGCCATTAAAAGTGAAATAGATTCTATTTTTACTTGGGAGCTCGTGGATTTACCTCCTGGTTGTAAACCACTAGGCTATAAATGGATCTTCAAGAAGAAGATGAAAGCAGATGGCACCATTGACAAGTATAAAGCAAGATTAGTAATCAAAGGATTTAGACAACGAGAAGGTCTTGATTACTTTGATACATATTCGCTTGTTACGCGAATAACCTCGATTAGGATGATACTTGCTATTGCCGCTTTAAGAAATTTGGAAGTTCACCAAATGGATGTGAAAACGGCATTTCTAAACGGAGATTTAGAAGAATAAATCTACATGAACCAACCCGAGGGTTTCATGGCTCTGGACAAGAGAACAAAGTTTGTAGGCTTGTTAAGTCATTATATGGCTTAAAGCAAGCTCCCAAACAATGACATCAATTTTTTCTTCACGTCATGTCGAGCGTGGATTTAAAAAATAACGGATGTTTGTGGAAAGAAATAATTGTTGGTATATATGTAATCATGTGTCTATACATAGATGGTATACTTATCAACGAAAGTGATAACAAGATGATCAAATCCACTAATGAAATGTTGGAGTCAAGATTTGACATGAACTACATTGGTCGCTCGATATGGTTCTTGGAACTAAGATCATATGAAACCAAATGGATTTGTTTTGAAGTCAAAACACTATAAGGACAATATTCTTCATAGGTTCAATGTGGGGATTCCGGCCTAGCTAGAACTCCAATGACATCTTTTAAATCTATTTATAATAGAGGTAGAGGTGTTGCGTATTTTGAATACTCGGAGAATATTGGGCGTCTTATGTGTCTAATGAGCGTGTGTAAGACTTGATTTAGAAGTTAAAATCAAGTTAAGTAAATATACCATTAATTCAAGTGATGACCATTTGAATAGTATTACACAAGTACTATGATACTTACGATATTGCATTTTGGAAGATATCCAACTCGCTATCTAATGATAGAGTAATGCAAATATGGATTCTTACATAAAAGAATCTAGATCCACTAGAGCGGATGTATTGACTCTACGTGGGAAGTCGTGTCTTGGAAATCTTGAAAGTATTTCAAAGCAGACTTTTATAGCTAAATCTATGGTGGAATTTGAATTTATCATTTGAGATAAATTTATAGAATATCGGATGTCTGCGTTAATTCGTAGAGGACATACCAAGATGGCGTAAACCGTAGCGACCATCTATATAAAGTGTGATAGTCAATTAGGCGAGCTCATATCACAATGTAAAGCGGTAAGTCAAGACATATCCATCATAGGCGTTGATTGGTGCGACAACTACTCTCAACTAGAGTTATCACGATTGACTACGTAAAGTCAATAGATAACATCGCGGATCCGCTACGAAAGGCTTAAGCGGAGAGTTAGTTAGTGAGTCGTCTAAAGGAATGGGACTAAAGCCCTTAAAGGAATGAGTTTATATGAAGGAAAACCTAACCCGATTGATTGGAGATCCCAAGATCCGGGTTCAATAGGACAACCTAATCATATAAATGTGGGGAAGTCACGTCAATATGGGGAGTTACTTAACATTGTAACTTCCTAGTCCATTCCTATAACAAATGTGACTTGTTGAGAGGTTAAACATATGGCTTTAATGATTCGTGATGAAATCACAAAGCATAATGATTCGAGATGAAATCACAAAACATATGTTTTAATGATTCAAGATGAAATCACCTATGTGAGAGAGAAGTGGGGTCGCTTTGAAGGGAATTGTGGGGCGCAAATCTTAAGAGCTCTTGTAGAACCTGTGCAAATGTTCATGACCATAATGAACATGACTATGAGGGCTTAACAATGTTGGGAGAGTCTTGTGTGAAATGTATTGTCGCTCACGTAAAGCAGAGGTGAGTTCAAGGACATCGCGTCTACTCGGATCTAGGAGACTAAGTGCATCTCAAAGGGAAGGTTCAAAGGGTCACACCTACCTATCCTTTGCAAGATTCAACTATTGGAATTTCATCGTAATTTTTGTGTATTACGACCGATCTCCATTCATGTGGGGATTGTTGGAAAATTGGTTGGCAAAGTGAATTTTGACCAACTTTGGACACAATTATCTATTTGTATATGTCACATATATGATTAATAGTTTGTAGGTTCGCGTTCTCCTCGAAGAGAGCTTCATAATAAGCCTTTATGTGTCCAAAATAGAGTTGATGTGAATGAGATATCGGGTCTCAAAGTTAGACATTCGGTACCATGCCTAAAGAGGAAAAGTAGTTTATTTTCAATCCCACATCGGTGGGATGAGTAAACTTAGAGGAGTCTATTGTGTATAAATAGAGGCCCTAATTCCACAAGTTTCACACACATCAAAAAATAGTTATTCATTATTTCCAACATATGGAATACGCATCTCTTAAGATGAAATACACTAGTCTTTCGGCGATCTTTCGAGCAAGTGGTCTAGACAACTCAACTTGTTTTGGACGTTGTACCACAGGAAGCAGATTTACTTAACTGCTTTTAAGGGAATCGTATTCAACACGAGCCTCGCTTTTAGCAATTATTTTGATGCTATTGGTTTAATTACATTGATTATTTTATTTAATTATCGTTTATCCGCTTACATCCATGCTTTGTATTTAATTTTGTTTTGTTTATTTTTATTTATTTTATTTATTGTAATTTAGATTTTATTAATTAAAAGTGTAACCGTTTTCCTACAGTCTTAAAGCAGATTACGTAATGTAATTAAAACACTTTTATTAAAATCGATTTATATAATTAATGATTTTATACAAACTGCTTTTTCTATGAAACCAAGATTGAGTTTCTTTGAAAATAAGTTTTATAACTAAAAGCAATTTTAATTAATGATTTGGTATATGATTTATAAACGATTTTAAAAGCAGTTTATTGAATCGGTTTATATTGAAACCATGATGAGTTTCTTTTCACCGAACCGATTTATTGCATATGTTATTGTTTAAATCGGATATTGAAACCAAGCTTGTGTTTCTCGGAATCATATATGGTACAAGTTTACATAAACCATGTCGAGTTTATTAGATACCATATTATTTTGATGTTTTTCTGTTTTAGTGTTTATATATTCACAAGTTAAGCGATGGTAACATAATTTGTGACCCTAGTGAATCTTGCGAATGTAATTGGTGCGCCAATTACTAACATGGTTAAATATCATGATGAAATCGATTCATTGAAACCAAGTGGAGTTTCTTTGAAACAAATCTCATAAAATACAAGTTGTTATTTTATTAGATTACTAGAACGTGTTTATTGAAACCAAGATGAGTTTGTTTTAAACAAAATCGATAATAGAATATTTTGTGGAAAAGTTTCTTTGACTTGTTTAGCTTATTTAAACCAGGTTGAGTTTAATTATAAACTAAATATAGTTCTTGACACTTTATGCATTTGAAAGTAGATCTATAGAAACCTTGTTGAGTTTCTTTGAAAGAGTAAATCTATTTTGAAACCTTGTCGAGTTTCATTGTAGAATTATACCATGTGATGCGATCTATTAAGATATTGTTAAGATGATTAACAAAATCATATTACAAATTTGTTTTGTTTCAAAACATTATGTAATATGCGATATTGTTTAATTGTTTAATCGAAAGACTTGTTTAAAAGCGGTTTTGTATAATGGATCTTACAAAAAGTAGTGTTTTAAACAAAATTTGATGTTATCGTGTTTGTTAAGAAACACTTTGTGATATAGCAAGTTGTTAATTATTCCAAATTTAGTGTTACACTAATAACGGAATATTAACAGAATGTTCGAATGTCATGAGTGACATCTAAAAATCTGCTCCCGAACTTGATGAAAGGGAGACCGATACTCGAGTTATGTGTACGGTAGATGCTTTAAAACATTCAGATTTTATGTGCCATAACTATGGGTTAAATGGCTTGAATGAAATGAAAATTGTTGCCAAGGCGGGATCCGACATTAGAAAATGTGGATTAACACTTGGGCATCAT
This sequence comes from Chrysanthemum lavandulifolium, assembly GCA_022545495.1. Lineage (NCBI taxonomy): Eukaryota > Viridiplantae > Streptophyta > Magnoliopsida > Asterales > Asteraceae > Chrysanthemum > Chrysanthemum lavandulifolium. The sequence goes on from CM040241.1 coordinate 19,138,754, forward strand.
GTCATGAGTATGATGATAAGAGTTTGGTTAACTCTTTCAAAGTAGCGAAAATGGAGAGATGCAATTTATGGGCAACTCTATAATCGCTAATAGCAAGGAAAAGAAATGTGATGTTGAAATTCACATGTGGAAAAGAGCTTAAGTGAACCAACATGTTGTATGTGCCGAGATTCGTAGGAATCTTGTATCCGGATGGTTGCTTAATAAATTTGGCTTTATTTTTATTTTAATCAAATAAAATTGAGTTAACATTGAATAAAATTTTGGTCGTGCACGGGTTATGCCCTTCATTAAATGTTTTCTTGGATTTTTTGTTTTAATAAAAATGAGTATGAATTCGACTTATTTGATCCTTTGAATGTATAGCATGGCCAACTCGGACATGTTAATTTTAACTCAATACGTTGTTTAATTAAATAAACGAACACGGATTACAAAAGTAAAACTTATGTTGAAGCCAAATTGACAAGATTGTCTTTTCACTCGGTTGACCAAAAATTAACCGAACCCTTGATTCACATAGTTTTATGTGATTTGGAATCGATACCTACAAAAGTAGCAATTAGGTACATCATCGTAATTGTTGATGGTAGTACAAAATATTGCGACTTTTACTTACTTGAGAGTAAGAATATAGACAAGATTGATCTATACAAATAAGTTGAGAATCAACTTATTATCGAAAACAAGGAGGTTCAAGTGATATTGGAGGTAAATATGTGTCTCGGTTCATGTATGTGCTAAACATGGAATAAGACATAAATTTATTGCTCCTTATACACCACAACATAATTGTTGATAGGAAAGAACTGTGCCTTAAAGATATGGTTATGCCATGTTGTTAAAGTCATGGTTTAAGCCATGGCATGTGGGGAAAGCGGTTTTATTGGCTACTTATCTTTTAGATAAGATCCCTGTAAGGAAAAGAAGATAGTTTTATGAACTATGGATGGGAAGAAAACCATCCTATAAGTACTTACGAATGTGGGGGTGTCTATGTCATCGACACCCAAGGTTCAAAATATTGGACCTAAAGCGTGGTTTGCATAATTTTGGATATGCTCATAATAAGAGTGCTTATCATTTCTTTGTATGTGATTCGAAGCGATGAATATACACAAAGATACGATAACCGAATCAAGGAAAACTTTCATTGTATGAAACCGTGTTTCCTTGATTATTAGAGGAGAATGGATGTTCATCTAGGCTTGGTGGTAAAGTCCATGATGAGAGGCAACTAAATGATGAAGTCCTTCATGATGAGAGACATCAAGATGATAATGTTGTTCGTGATAAGAGACAACAAAGGAGTTGATAATGATCTCCAAGATGAGAGACAAGATCAAATTGAGGAAGAAGAGGTTGAACCTAGAAGAAGCAAAAGGAAAGAACCAGAAATCGTTTGGACCCGATTTTGTTTCTTTTATGGTTGAAAATGAACCTACTTCATACCGAGGCGGTTACTTCCTCGAAGGGCCTCAATGGAAAGAAGCCATTAAAAGTGAAATAGATTCTATTTTACAAAATCATACTTGGGAGCTCGTGGATTTACCTCCGGTTGTAAACCACTAGGCTATAAATGGATCTTCAAGAAGAAGATGAAAGCCGATGGCACCATTGACAAGTATAAAGCAAGATTAGTAATCAAAGGATTTAGACAACGAGAAGGTCTTGATTACTTTGATACATATTAAACATTACGCGAATAACCTCGATTAGGATGATACTTGCTATTGCCGCTTTAAGAAATTTGGAAGTTCACCAAATGGATGTGAAAGCGGCATTTCTAAACGGAGATTTAGAAGAAGAAATCTACATGAACCAACCCGAGGGTTTCATGGCTCTGGACAAGAGAACAAAGTTTGTAGGCTTGTTAAGTCATTATATGGCTTAAAGCAAGCTCCCAAACAATGACATCAATTTTTTTTCACGTCATGTCAGAACGTGGATTTAAAAATAACGGATGTTTGTGGAAAGAAATAATTGTTGGTATATATGTAATCATGTGTCTATACATAGATGGTATACTTATCACCGAAAGTGATAACAAGATGATCAAATCCACTAATGAAATGTTGGAGTCAAGATTTGACATGAACTACATTGGTCGCTCGATATGGTTCTTGGAACTAAGATCATATGAAACCAAATGGATTTGTTTTGAAGTCAAAAACACTATAAGGACAATATTCTTGAGAGGTTCAATGTGGGGATTCCGCCTAGCTAGAACTCCAATGACATCTTTTAAATCTATTTATAATAGAGGTAGAGGTGTTGCCTATTTTGAATACTCGAGAGAATATTGGGCGTCTTATGTGTCTAATGGCGTGTGTAAGACTTGATTTAGAAGTTATAATCAAGTTAAGTAAATATACCATTAATTCAAGTGATGACCATTTGAATAGTATTACACAAGTACTATGATACTTACGATATTGCATTTTGGAAGATATCCAACTGCTATCTAATGATAGAGTAATGCAAATATGGATTCTTACATAAAGAATCTAGATCCACTAGAGCGGATGTATTGACTCTACGTGGGAAGTCGTGTCTTGGAAATCTTGAAAGTATTTCAAACAGACTTTTATAGCTAAATCTATGATGGAATTTGAATTTATCATTTGAGATAAATTTATAGAATATCGGATATCTGCGTTAATTCGTAGAGGACATACCAAGATGGCGAAACCGTAACGACCATCTATATAAAGTGTGATAGTCAATTGGAAATTGTGAGCTCATATCACAATGTAAAACGGTAAGTCAAGACATATCCATCATAGACGTTGATTGGTGCGACAACTACTCTCAACTAGAGTTATCACGATTGACTACGTAAAGTCAATAGATAACATCGCGGATCCGCTTACGAAAGGCTTAAGCGAGAGAGTTAGTTAGTAAGTCGTCTAAAGGAATGGGACTAAAGCCCTTAAAGGAATGAGTTTATATGAAGGAAAACCTAACCCGATTGATTGGAGATCCCAAGATCTGGGTTCAATAGGACAACCTAATCATATAAATGTGGGGAAGTCACGTCAATATGGGGAGTTACTTAACATTGTAACTTCCTAGTCCATTCCTATAACAAATGTGACTTGTTGAGAGGTTAAACATATGGCTTTAATGATTCGGGATGAAATCACAAAGCATAATGATTCGAGATGAAATCACAAAACATATGTTTTAATGATTCAAGATGAAATCACCTATGAGAGAGAAGTGGGGTCGCTTTGAAGGGAATTGTGGGGCGCAAATCCTAAGAGCTCTTGCAGAACCAGGCTAGTGTTCATGACCATAACGAACATGACTATGAGGACTTGACAATGTCGGGAGAGTCTTGTGTGAAGTGTAATGTCGCTCACGTAAGAGGTGAGTTCAAGGACATCGCGTCTACTCGGATCTAGGAGACTAAGTGCATCTCACAAGGGAAGGTTCAAAGGGTCACACCTACCTATCCTTTGCAAGATTCAACTATTGGAATTTCATCGTAATTTTGTGTATTACGACCGATCTCCATTCATGTGGGGGATTGTTGGAAAATTGGTTGGCAAAAGTGACTTTTGACCAACTTTGGACACAATTATCTATATGTATATGTCACATATATGAGTAATAGTTTGTAGGTTCGCGTTCTCCTCGAAGAGGGCTTCGCATTAAGCCTTTATGTGTCCAAAATAGAGTTGATGTGAATGAGATATCGGGTCTCAAAGTTAGGCATCGGTACCATGCCTAAAGAGGAAAAGTAGTTTATTTTCAATCCCACATCGGTGGGATGAGTAAACTTAGAGGAGTCTATTGTGTATAAATAGAGGCCCTAATTCCACAAGTTTTACACACATCAAATCAATAGTTATTATTGATTTCCAACATATGGAATACGCATCTCTTAAGATGAAATTCCGAGCGGTTTGTTAAGTCCGACAAGACAACTTCTTGTTTTTGTTGTTGTACCACAGGAAGCAGACGGCGAATCTGTTTTAAGGGGCGTGTCAAACACGTGCCTCGGCTTTTAGTGCTTCTTTGTTGATCTCTATTGGTGATCAAGTAAGTCTTTGACTATTTTATTATTTTATTTAATTATCGTTTATCTCGCTTACATTCTGTTTGTATTTAATTTTACATTATTTATTTCTTGTTAATTTTATTTATTGTAATTTAGATTTTATTAATAAAAGTGTAACCGTTTCCCTACGGTCTTAAAAGCAGTTACGTATGTAATTAAAACACTTTTATTAAAATCGATTTATATAATTATGATTTTATACAAACTGTTTTTCTCTTTGAAACCAAGATTGAGTTTCTTTGAAAATCGGTTTATAACTAAACATAATTTTAATTAATGATTTGGTATATGATTTATAAACGATTTTTAAAGCAGTTTATTGAATCGGTTTATATTGAAACCATGATGAGTTTCTTTTCAAAGCGATTTATTGCATATGTTATTGTTTAAATCGGATATTGAAACCAAGCTTGTGTTTCTCGGAATCATATATGGTACAAGTTTACATAAACCATGTCGAGTTTATTAGATACCATATTGTTTTAACAGTTTTTAACTGTTTTAGTGTTTATATATTCACAAGTTAGCGATGGTAACATAATTTGTGACCTAGTGAATCTTGCGAATGTAATTGGTGCGCCAATTACTAACATGGTTAAATATCATGATGAAATCGATTCATTGAAACCAAGTGGAGTTTCTTTGAAACAAATCTCATAAAATACAAGTTGTTATTTTATTAGATTACTAGAACGTGTTTATTGAAACCAAGATGAGTTTGTTTTAAACAAAATCTGATAATAGAAGCTGTTATCATATTTTGTGGAAAAGTTTCTTTGACTTGTTTAGCTTATTTAAACCAGGTTGAGTTTAATTATAAACTAAATATAGTTCTTGACACTTTATGCATTTGAAAGTAGATCTATAGAAACCTTGTTGAGTTTCTTTGAAAGAGTAAATCTATTTTGAAACCTTGTCGAGTTTCATTGTAGAATTATACCATGTGATGCAGATCTATTAAGATATTGTTAAGGATGATTAACAAAATCATATTACAAATTTGTTTTGTTTCAAAACATTATGTAATATGCGATATTGTTTAATTGTTTAATCGAAGACTTGTTTAAAAGCGGTTTTGTATAATGGATCTTACAAAGCAAGAGTGTTTTAAACAAAATTTGATGTTATCGTGTTTGTTAAGAAACACTTTGTGATATAGCAAGTTGTTAATTATTCCAAATTTAGTGTTACACTAATAACGGAATATTAACAGAATGTTCGAATGTCATGAGTGACATCTAAAAATCTGCTCCGAACTTGATGAAAGGGAGACCGATACTCGAGTTATGTGTACGGTAGATGCTTTAAAACATTCAGATTTTATGTGCCATAACTATGGGTTAAATGGCTTGAATGAAATGAAAATTGTTGCCAAGGCGGGATCCGACATTAGAAAATGGTGGATTAACACTTGGGCATCATGTCATGAGTATGATGATAAGAGTTTGGTTAACTCTTTCAAAGTAGCGAAAATGGAGAGATGCAATCTATGGGCAACTCTATAAGCGCTAATAGCAAGGGAAAAGAAATGTGATGTTGAAATTCACATGTGGAAAAGAGCTTAAGTGAACCAACATGTTGTATGTGCGAGATTCGTAGGAATCTTGTATCCGGATGGTTGCTTAATAAATTTGGCTTTATTTTTATTTTAATCAAATAAAATTGAGTTAACATTGAATAAAATTTTGGTCGGTGCGGGTTATGCCCTTCATTAAATGTTTAAATGATTTTTTTTGTTTTAATAAAATGAGTATGAATTCAAACTTATTTGATCCTTTGAATGTATAGCATGGCCAACTCGGACATGTTAATTTTAACTCAATCGTTGTTTAATTAAATAAGCGAACACGGATTACAAAAGTAAAACTTATGTTGAAGCCAAATTGACAAGATTGTCTTTTCACTCGGTTGACCAAAAAAATTAACCGAACCCTTGATTCACATAGTTTTATGTGATTTGGAATCGATACCTACAAAGGTAGCAATTAGGTACATCATCGTAATTGTTGATGGTAGTACAAAATATTGCGACTTTTACTTACTTGAGAGTAAGAATATAGACAAGATTGATCTATACAAATAAGTTGAGAATCAACTTATTATCGAAAACAAGGCGGTTCAAGTGATATTGGAGGTAAATATGTGTCTTGGTTCATGTATGTGCTAAACATGGAATAAGACATAAATTTATTGCTCCTTATACACCACAACATAATTGTTGATAGGAAAGAAGCGTGCCTTAAAGATATGGTTATGCCATGTTGTTAAAGTCATGGTTTAAGCCATGGCATGTGGGGAAAGCGGTTTTATTGGCTACTTATCTTTTAGATAAGATCCCTGTAAGGAAAAGAAGATAGTTTTATGAACTATGGATGGGAAGAAAACCATCCTATAAGTACTTACGAATGTGGGGGTGTCTATCTCATCGACACCCAAGGTTCAAAATATTGGACCTAAAGCGTGGTTTGCATAATTTTGGATATGCTCATAACAGTAGTGCTTATCATTTCTTTGTATGTGATTCGGAAACGATGAATATACACAAAGATACGATAACCGAATCAAGGAAAACTTTCATTGTATGAAACCGTGTTTCCTTGATTATTAGAGGAGAATGGATGTTCATCTAGGCTTGGTGGTAAAGTTGTCCATGATGAGAGGCAACTAAATGATGAAGTCCTTCATGATGAGAGACATCAAGATGATAATGTTGTTCGTGATAAGAGACAACAAAGGAGTTGATAATGATCTCCAAGATGAGAGACAAGATCAAAGCGAGGAAGAAGAGGTTGAACCTAGAAGAAGCAAAGGGCAAGAACCGAGAAATCGTTTGGACCCGATTTTGTTTCTTTTATGGTTGAAAACGAACCTACTTCATACCGAGGCGGTTACTTCCTCGAAGGGCCTCAATGGAAAGAAGCCATTAAAAGTGAAATAGATTCTATTTTACAAAATCATACTTGGGAGCTCGTGGATTTACCTCACGGTTGTAAACCACTAGGCTATAAATGGATCTTCAAGAAGAAGATGAAAGCCGATGGCACCATTGACAAGTATAAAGCAAGATTAGTAATCAAAGATTTAGACAACGAGAAGGTCTTGATTACTTTGATACATATTAAACATTACGCGAATAACCTCGATTAGGATGATACTTGCTATTGCCGCTTTAAGAAATTTGGAAGTTCACCAAATGGATGTGAAAGCGGCATTTCTAAGCGGAGATTTAGAAGAAGAAATCTACATGAACCAACCCGAGGGTTTCATGGCTCTGGACAAGAGAACAAAGTTTGTAGGCTTGTTAAGTCATTATATGGCTTAAAGCAAGCTCCCAAACAATGACATCAATTTTTTTTCACGTCATGTCGAGCGTGGATTTAAAAATAACGGATGTTTGTGGAAAGAAATAATTGTTGGTATATATGTAATCATGTGTCTATACATAGATGGTATACTTATCATGAAAGTGATAACAAGATGATCAAATCCACTAATGAAATGTTGGAGTCAAGATTTGACATGAACTACATTGGTCGCTCGATATGGTTCTTGGAACTAAGATCATATGAAACCAAATGGATTTGTTTTGAAGTCAAAAACACTATAAGGACAATATTCTTGAGAGGTTCAATGTGGGGATTCCGGCCTAGCTAGAACTCCAATGACATCTTTTAAATCTATTTATAATAGAGGTAGAGGTGTTGCCTATTTTGAATACTCGAGAGAATATTGGGCGTCTTATGTGTCTAATGGCGTGTGTAAGACTTGATTTAGAAGTTAAAATCAAGTTAAGTAAATATACCATTAATTCAAGTGATGACCATTTGAATAGTATTACACAAGTACTATGATACTTACGATATTGCATTTTGGAAGATATCCAACTGCTATCTAATGATAGAGTAATGCAAATATGGATTCTTACATAAAGAATCTAGATCCACTAGAGCGGATGTATTGACTCTCGTGGGAAGGCGTGTCTTGGAAATCTTGAAAGTATTTCAAGCAGACTTTTATAGCTAAATCTATGATGGAATTTGAATTTATCATTTGAGATAAATTTATAGAATATCGGATATCTGCGTTAATTCGTAGAGGACATACCAAGATGGCGTAAACCGTAGCGACCATCTATATAAAGTGTGATAGTCAATTGGAAATTGTGAGCTCATATCACAATGTAAAGCGGTAAGTCAAGACATATCCATCATAGGCGTTGATTGGTGCGACAACTACTCTCAACTAGAGTTATCACGATTGACTACGTAAAGTCAATAGATAACATCGCGGATCCGCTTACGAAAGGCTTAAGCGAGAGAGTTAGTTAGTAAGTCGTCTAAAGGAATGGGACTAAAGCCCTTAAAGGAATGAGTTTATATGAAGGAAAACCTAACCCAGTTGTTGGAGATCCCAAGATCCGGGTTCAATAGGACAACCTAATCATATAAATGTGGGGAAGTCACGTCAATATGGGGAGTTACTTAACATTGTAACTTCCTAGTCCATTCCTATAACAAATGTGACTTGTTGAGAGGTTAAACATATGGCTTTAATGATTCGGGATGAAATCACAAAGCATAATGATTCAAGATGAAATCACAAAACATATGTTTTAATGATTCAAGATGAAATCACCTATGTGAGAGAGAAGTGGGGTCGCTTTGAAGGGAATTGTGGGCGCAAATCCTAAGAGCTCTTGCAGAACCGGGCAAATGTTCAGGACCATAATGAACATGACTATGAGGGCTTAACAATGTTAGGGAGAGTCTTGTGTGAAATGTATTGTCGTCTACATAAGCAGCTCGAGTTCAAAGACATCGCGTCTACTCGGATCTAGGAGACTAAGTGCATTTCACAAGGGAAGGTTCAAAGGGTCACACCTACCTATCCTTTGCAAGATTCAACTATTAGAATTTCATCGTAAATTTTGTGTATTACGACCGATCTCCATTCATGTGGGGATTGTTGGAAAATTGGTTGGCAAAAGTGACTTTTGACCAACTTTGGACACAATTATCTATATGTATGTGTCACATATATGAGTAATAGTTTGTAGGTTCGCGTTCTCCTCGAAGAGAGCTTCGCAATAAGCCTTTATGTGTCCAAAATAGAGTTGATGTGAATGAGATATCGGGTCTCAAAGTTAGGCATTCGGTACCATGCCTAAAGAGGAAAAATAGTTTATTTTCAATCCCACATCGGTGGGATGAGTAAACTTAGAGGGAGTCTATTGTGTATAAATAGAGGCCCTAATTCCACAAGTTTTACACACATCAAATCAATAGTTATTATTGATTTCCAACATATGGAATACGCATCTCTTAAGATGAAATTCCTGGCAGTTTAGTTAAGTCCGACAAGACAACTTCTTGTTTTGGTTTGTTGTACCACAGGAAGCAGACGGCGAATCTGTTTTAAGGGAAGCGTGTCAAACACGTGCCTCGGCTTTTAGTGCTTCTTTGTTGATCTCTATTTGGTGATCAAGTAAGTCTTTTGACTATTTTATTATTTTATTTAATTATCGTTTATCCGCTTACATTCATTTGTATTTAATTTTCATTATTTATTTCTTGTTAATTTTATTTATTGTAATTTAGATTTTATTAATAAAAGTGTAACCGTTTCCCTACATTTATCCTGTTTTGTACGATACTTTGATTTATCCGGTTTGTTCTTCTTTGAAGATGTCTTCCGTCATTCATCGAATGTCTTCTTCAACAATTATTTATTAGTTTTACTTTATTATTTATTAGCTTCTAATCTCCAGTCTGAGCTTTCACGATTTCGCCGCTCGGACTGCGAGGGAGTGTTAGCCCATATTGTGTAGTATTGATGTAACGGGCTCAAGCCCGAGTCTAGAACATTCCTAATTTTGCTATAAATCTCTACGATGTAATCAATCAAATGAATCAATCAAATCAATTATCTCAATCATATTCTTACAATATCTTGAATCATAAAATATTAATGTTCGATCGCTTTTTTGTTAACATAATAGAAAACTACAGTAAGCACATTCACTTTTGCAAGGTTCAAGATTATTTATAAAGAAAACTGATTCTTAGTTCTCATACTTAACTCTTGTCTACACTTTGTTGAGCGACACTTTCGTCATAAAATTTAAGGCTAATAACCTTTTAAAGTACTATACTTGTCAATAATAGCAGTTCTGCGTAGCGAACTAAAAAAATAACTCTTTTAGACATTAATGTTGACATTTTTGTATTTTTTTAAGTATTATGACCATATTATGACCATTTTACCATTTCTGAATTTTTTACGAAATATCTTTTTTTCGAATTTTTTTTCCAAAATATTTTTTTTTGAATACTTTTGTTCAAAAAAATTTTTTTTTCGAAATATTTGTTCCAAATTTTTTTTCGAATTTTTTTTTTAATTTTTTTTAAATGTGTTTTTTTAGATTTTTTTAGTAACACGCTTGAAAAAAATTGATTTTTTTAATATTTTGTAATAAAAGCAGTGAAAACGGATTAAACGATATAAAAAAATTCTCGAATTTTTTTCAAATTCTTTTTTTTGAAATTTTTTTTAAAATAATTTTTTAGATTTTATTTTGTGACATGCGATTTTTATTTTTATTTTTTAGAATAAAAAAATTTTCTGAATTCTTTTTTTCGAAATTCTTGTTTTTTTTTATTGAAATTTTTTTCTGAAATAATTTTTAATTTTTTTTTGTGACATGCGTTTTTTTTTCTTTTTTAGATTAAAAAAATTTCTGAAATTTTTTTTCGATTTTCTTTTTAATTTTTCGAAGGGTAAAATGGTCATAATACTTAAAGAAAGACAAAAATGTCAACATTAATGTCTAAAAGAGTTATTTTTTTAGTTCGCTACGCAGAACTGCCATTCTTGACAACTATAATGCTTTAATAGGTTATTAGCCCTAAAATTTAAGTAGCCATTGTCTACACTTTGATGCATGGTTGTCAGGATCCCGATCCTGATCTTAGGATCTTACGATTTTACGATACTGCAAAGCATCCGGATCCTACATAGGATCTTTGCAAGCTTAAGATCTTATAGGATCCCGATCTTGACCATACAATCTAATCCGATCCGATCTTACTTTTCTCGGATTACAAACTAAAAAACTACAAATTTATGGGTTGTTTGTTTGTAGAATTCAAAAAACAACATGTTAATATTTTTAAACATTTTATAATCATAATTTAGGACAACATTTATATGAAACATTCATAGTATTTTATGGTTATAATGTATTAGAATTTGTAGATTTCTATAAAATTACATAAAGTATTAAGAAATAGCATTAAAGTAGGATTTTAAGATCCCGATCCGATCTTACGATCACGATCTTGCAAAGACGAAAACGATCCTGGGTAGGATCCCGATCTTGACAACCTTGCTTTGATGTGTTTATGTGCCCATACAGTTTCTTAGGAACCAAAGAAATTGTTGAGGCATAATGAACCTATAATGACTTTGAGGTGAACCAAAAACTATCTTGTTCATTAATCGAGTTAGTTTGTCAATTAGCTAAACTCGACTAGCTTAACCACAACCCGTTTTATTCTTGTCACAAATTACCATCTGTAGTCAATACACACTAAAATAAGTCAAGATGACATCTATGAAACGAATCTAGCTATCAATTCAAATAATAATCATATTCCAGTTGTTGTCAACATAATTTCTTTAAAATGTTGATAGATGACAACGATGTCCCATAACAACATGTGAAAGATAATGTTCAAACTGATTAAAAATGGGCAATTCAAATGCTTCATAGATAACACCCTATGTCCTCTCCTGTCCAACTCATCAGGAGATCGAAGTTAGAATGTCCCCTAATTTTATAAGACTATAAGTTTGTCATTTTCAAAGTGACATGCTTAGGACTTAGGAGAATGTTCCCTAACTTTATAACACTGTAATTTTTGTCATTTTTAAAAGGGTTAATAACCTTTTAAAGCACTATACTTGTCAAGAATGGCGGTTACTGAATGAACTTAAAAATAACTCTTTTAGACATTAAAGTTGACATTTTGTCTTTTTTAAGTATTATGACCATATTATGACCATTTTACCATTTCTAAATTTTTTCAAATTCTTTTCCAAAATATTTTTTTTGATTTTATTTTTCGAAATACTTTTTTTTTGAAATTTCTGAAAATGTTTTTCGAATTTCTTTTTTTTTTGAAATATTTTTCGAAGGGTAAAATGGTCATAATATGGTCATAATACTTAAAAAAGACAAAAATGTAAACTTTAATGTTTAAAAGAGTTATTTTTTTAGTTCGCAACGCAAAAATGTCATTTTTGACAAATATAGTGCCTTAAAAGGTTATTAGCCATTTTCAAAAGTAAATGAGGCAGCGCAAGTGAATGCTAACGTGAATGTTAAGAATCTTGAATTGAAAAAAGAAGAAAAGTACACATGGATGAGCATTTATAATGAACAAATGAACAAATTTGAGCTACAAAGTCTTGATTTTTTATATATGTTATGTGGATTACGATCTTCTAATGTTCATATGAACATGACCCATCATCAAGGCCAGAGCATCTCTAGGGCTGGAAGGGTGCCCCAAAAAAATATAATTAGGTTTCATATGTAATTTTCTTTGTGCTTTACGTATAAACTTAGTCATATGAATACAATTTTATGGTTTGGCCCCTCTAAAATTATACAACTTCAATTCGGCCTCTCTAACAAACTTCTTCAAGCTTCGTCATTGCCCATCATGTTAAACTTAATTGTGAGAGTGTAAAAGCATATGAGCCATAATTTTTCTTTAGTATTGTGTTATTTATTTATTTATCTTTCCAATCATCTCTCACCATAATGGATCATGTTCATATGAACATTAGAGTATCTCAATTCATGTTATGTGAACTTTGAAAATGACAACTTTTTGAACTGTGAGTTTTTGTTTTATTTTTTTTTTGGAACAACGAGTAATTTAGAAGGATGATTAACTATAGAAATTTCCATTTATATAATAAAAGACATAAAGAAGTAGAAAGGGTCTCGAAATAAGTGAATACACAAGCCTGATTGTAAGTAGATAAATTATTTACTTACAAACAATTGTAACAAAACACGAATAATTCATTCAGAAAGTAGTAGAAAAAGCCACGAAATAAGTGAATATACAAGCATTATAACTAGACAAATTATTTTTTACATACAATTGTAACGTAACACATATAACTCTATAACCCCATACTAGGGCTGAAGAAAACCTATCGAAAACCCAGCCGAAATGAAAAACCGGAGCGGACCGGTCTAATTGAACTGAACCGACCATATTTGGTTCGGTTTTTATATATTCATGTTTGTAACCCTTCTCAAAATTATGACGTCACTTTTTGAATTAGTACGTCATCTACATATTTCATTTCAAGTAAATTTATTTTTATGAGAAACAAGATTAGTTATCACAAACAAAGACAAACAAACACTTAACTTGTAACCAGCAATGGACTACTTATAGTCTACATGATTTAAGGAATCAATTTTATTTCATAGATATTTTTTTTCAAGTTACATTTTCATTTTTCCATTTCTATGGATACCGCGTACGATTGACGTTTTACGTATTTTTAAACCTATGTTTTTAGGTTTTGACAACGTTCACACATTCCGTTAAACTTATCACTCAATTAATATACTAAGATATAATATATTAATTAGTTATAACATTTCCATTAATCTCGAATTTTTACTTCGTCCGGTTTTAAGTTTCGTATTTAATTACTTAACGATAACAATCGGGATCAAATTATACACTCTTAACTCCTTAACTTAGCCACCAAGCAAGACTAGATTTTTGAAAAATATCTCCTAGCCACCTCACCCCCGTAGGTGGATGGCTAGATGATAAACAAGACCAAATGGCCTTGTTTTATCACACATATGTTTGATCAAGTGCCACATGTTAACTCTTAAGAAGAAAGTAAGATGAATCACTCATTTTATCTACTCCTTAAGATAACCAAAGACTTATATAACACCCTCCTCTTCCCCTCATTTTCGCCCACTCCCACCACTACACCATCATCATGTCTTTGTATTCACTCTTCAAGTAGACGAGTGATCTCTATCAAGTCCTTGCTTTGTTTTGGTGACTCCTTGGACTAATAAGAAGCTACACGAGGAGTTAAGAGCTGAGATTCAAGAGTCCTAGCCACAAATCTAAAAGCTTACAAGAAGAGTTAAAGATTCTAAGTGTTGATTGGTTTTGATCAGTAATTTTGTCCTTGTTCTTGTCTTCCGTTTTCAACACCAAACTTTGTAAAAAAGATCATGCTCATCATCATTTCTTTGTTTTCACTTGCAATATACTATGTATAGTTAATATGTTGATTATGAGTTGTACATAAACCAATTTCTCAAAAGAAACAAGTGTAAAACCTTAAACTAGTAAAAACAAGACTACTTATGCTATGAAAACTGAAAAGCCATGAACCCATTTCCTTTAATAATCTTATGTAGTTGTATAAAAACTCAAAGCAAAACTATAGCCTTTCGAATCGACTAAAACGGACATGTGAATCAAAAGTTATGACCATTAGAAGATTACCAAAAACCAACGAAACAAACACAGTTGCCGGCTATGAACCACAACCCACGGATAAACCTCAAATGAGGCCACAACCTCCGGCTATGAACTCCAGCTGCGCGGATGGAATTAATCTGTTTTCCTGGGAAGCATTTTTCCAAAACCTTTTCGCGTTAGACCTAGTTCCCGACCTCGACATCGTACCAAACTTTCCAGATTTTGTCATAAACTTATAAATATCATTTTTATCAAATAACATCGCTCACTTAAGCTTCGAAATAGTATTATTCATAATTAAAGAGAACTATAAAGACCGGTTTTTGACCAATTATCATAACTTGTAACTCTTATAACTTACGTAAAACCCTAAACTTGACCAAAATCTGTTAACAAAACATGACACAACTGATTTCACAAACCATAAGGCCGTTTTAACTCATATGTCGTATAAACAAACATATAAATTATACGTTTTAACTATTAAAGTAACATGTTAGTACGTAATTTCATGTGAGGGGCCATTTCGGGATGAACGTATCGACGAGTTGTTGGATTTACGATTTAAAGTGTCCTAGATCCTCATATGTTTACTACACGACCTCTGAATTTATGATAGCCCGAACAGTGTTACGATATTGAACTAAACACATTTCATAAACTAAATTGTTTCTATAAACGACATACACGATCACTACAACTACCATGTACAACATCATGATTAATATAATGACTTATATAGACTCGTTTATATTTGCACATCATTATTCCAAAACCTAAGACGCAACATCATAACATTTTATATTAATTATTAAGACATCGAGTCTCATACGTAAAGTGTGCAATCCCATAGTCTCGAGTTCGAATCCGGTCATACACATATTAAAAAAGGGTCCACAAATGTAACACCCCCAATTTGGTGATACGCAGCGGAATTCAAACTGGGTGTTACTTCATGGCACCACAATCATAACAATAGAAAACGAACTCTAATGGAGTTGTTTTAAAAGATTTATCATTCGATTTATATAAATATCAGAATTTACAAAAATGAGGTCCCAGTAGTTTCACGGTTTACAAAATACGTTAAATGGGTTTTCGAATGATAATAAATTTTTATAGCCTTCTTGAGTATCCGTGCTCCTCCGTGCCAGCCTCGTACAATATGGACCTAAAATATATGCTTAAAACTGTCAACACAAAGTTTGAGTGAATCCATAGGTTTATTGTTAAATATTGAACACATAATGTTTGTGTGGATTACGTTGTTATACACCCATAATGTTGAAAACAAAACAGTTATTTATTTCATTAAGCTCATGCAACCAAAGCGTTAACGTGTTCCAATATAAATTGGTGAAAATGTTGGTACCATCCCTAATAGGTAAAATTGCCGTTTTACCTAATGTTGCTCAAATATAGTGCGTTTGTTTGCCTACCCGGTCAACACAAACGGGATTCGTCAATCCCAATAGATCTATTCACAATATTCGCGCCCACACTCTCTAGTGATTAATGGTTCATGATTAGGGACTTATGGTTGGCAAATACGGTAACTTAGTGACAATAAAACAATCAGATAAGCATATAGTTTGAAAGCAATGTATTCGATTAAAAATAAAGCATGTATCTCCCCCAAGGGTTTGTAAAACAATTAAATGATAGAAAATGGGGCTACGAACTCACTGTGAGTTAATGATATCAAATGTATAGTGAGGAAGATGGATATGTCGTGAGAACCTCTACGAGCAACCTAGAATATGGTTTCGTGTCTTAGTTTATGGAATAATGATGTGAAAGCATAAACGTGTCTATATATAACTCCTTATATTGATCATGATGTACTACATGGTTGTTTGGGTAAATTGTTTATAGAACCGGTTTAAGTTGTGAAAACGTGTTTAGTTTATATATATCTTACTACTGTTCGGGCCATCACAATTCAGAGGTCATGTAGTAAACGTTCGAGGAGCTAGGACACTTTAATTCGTAAATCCAGCAACTCGTTGATCCGTTTACCCAAATGAAACCCCTCACATGAAGCTCCCTAGTATTGTAGCACTTAATAGATAAGATATATGTTTTGTTTATATATCATAAGTATCATATGGTTTGTAAACACAAGTTACAAGGTTGTTTGATTATGATTAGGAAATCATAATGGTTATCACAAGTATCGTTATAATTTATGTCACAAGTGTTTAAAGAAAAGTTTACAAGTTTCTAAATTTTAAAGTTGGTTATTACAAGTATAGTTTCATGGTTTATCGAGGGAGTAGTCCAAATTGTATTGTATACGTTTAGGTTTGTCAACGCTAAGGGCTTTGGTTTACGGTCTCGGCTTAGGAAGCCTTGAGGCTTTAGCCATAGCCTTGTCGTGGCTTTGGTCTCGGCTATCATGGTCTTGAGACTCAGCCTTGGACTTAGCCGTGGCTGTGGTCTCGGCTTAAGACCATTAGGCCTCTTGGTTTGCCTTTAGTTGTGACAAAAGTATAGTTTTATAGGGCAGTTTCAGTTTTTGAAGGAAAGTGGCCTGTTTTAAGCGTTTTCAGGGCCCGAGCTTCTTTGGAAGTGAAGGAAAATGTCGTTCCGGACAACTTTCGTGTTTTAACTTTTTGATAAAACAGACCAGAAGGCCTTGAGAAAAACGGCACCCCAACAGCGGTTTATGGCGTTCAGCGCTTTGGTTTCGCTAACTTTTGGTCAGATCTTTTGACTCGTGTACTCGTTTTCGGTGATTCAAATTGCTATATTTTCCTTTTAAAGTCCTCTTTAATAGTATGCAAGTTTCTAATATCATGTTTATACTATTTGGTCGTATTTCATAATATATGTCACTAGTTTTCTTGTTTACATCCATTTAGCTAACATATGATTCCCTTAACTTGTTTTAGTGGTTTTTGTACATCATGATAACACTATAAAGACCATATATAACCTAAATGAAGTATGAGAAACATGATAATGATGTTGAGTAAGAGAGTGTGTTAGGATTTCTTACAAATTTTGGCTTTCTAAAGAAAGGAGTAACTAGTAAGGATTAGGACTTTGATTGAATACTTAGGACTTCGATAGAGCAAGACTTCCACACCTTGGCACCCTTGTAATCTTGAAGGATTGGTGACGAAGTTCTAAGTGACTTGAGTAGATCTAAACTCAAGAAGATCACTTAAACTTGCTAGGGATTTGATGTAGTAACTTGTTACTTGAAAGTCCTTAGCATAAACTTGGAGTTATGAATCAAATTATGGGAAGGTTGTTTGTGTTAAGTGGTGAACGACCAAGGAGGGTGGGGATGAGTTTTTTATGAAGTTTTTACTTGCTATTTATAGTAGGAAAGGTTTGGTTAACCATATATTGGGTTAAATGGTAACCATGGTTAGGTTAGGACACATGTAAGCATCAAAATGAAGCATGGTTAGGATCAAGCCACCACCAAGGTGACTCACCCTATATGGGCTGTCACAAAGTGGTGAGTAGGCTTAGATGATAAGTCTTGGTCTTATCTTGATGTTAGAGTGTGATTTGGTTCCGTTAAATGCCAACCGTAAGTTGTTAGGCCATAAAACGTAAAACCGGGTATCGTAAAAATACGAAACTTGTAGGAATGATGAAACTCATCATTATACTCCATATAAAAATATAAAATGAGTGATAAGTCTCATTGGGTGCAAAAACGCTGCTTAAAGCTGGAAAAACGGGTCAAAAACGTGTAAAATGCAATTTATCAGAAAAGAACGAGATTTCAAGGAAATAACCGCGAATTTATTTAAAGTAGACTAAAATTAGTCTATAAGTGATATGAGATGTCAAAATGTGGTTTTCGTTATCGTGGGATAACTTAATGATTATCGTGGGATAACTTAATGATTATACGTGAAGTCTAAAAGTTACGCTATTTAAGCAAAAATGTAGAACGTACAAGGTTAATTTCTTTATGGTCAAAGGAGGAGGGAAATATGTTTGACTTTTCCAAAAAATGTAAAAGTGTCAAAACATCTTAGAAAATACAGTGCATAAATGGTTAAGTCTGGGTCTAAGTAGAAATGTTTAAAACGTAAGTTTAGTCACTTACGGCTCAGGGTTTATTTGGTAACATTTAAATGAAATCTTAAAATTCTCTAATTGATTATGAGTGATCTAACAATTAATCTGATGTGAGAAAAATTGTTAGAGTTGATTTTCGTTATGCGCGGGATGTTTAAATGATGCTCCGACCAAAATGAAACTTTAAGACGATATTTTCTTAATAACTTTTGCGAAAGATGATCGAACGATTGTCAAACTCTCAGGTTATTACTAAAATAAATTAACTTACGAGAATGTGAAATAAAAAAAATTTTACGGGATGAATAGTGAAAGTAAATAGTAACTTTTAAAAAAAATAAAAAGTAACCTGAAAATGCAGGTTGTTACAACAAACTAACATCAAGTATCAACAACATTTTGCTAAACTTTCTAAGTATTTTACCAAGAAGAAGAAGAAGCAAAACTTTTAGAAAAAGCGCGATCATAACTCATAAGATATGCGCGCAACATGTAGACTTGTGTATGCGTTTAGCAGTTGCACTTCAGCAAAGATGACCATTGTGAACTAACACCACACAAATCTATACCCTCAACATTAATAAACAACTTGTTAGCCATTGGTAAAAATACTGGCTCTTTTACTGGAAAAAAACATAGATGTTGATATTAAGCATTGAAACCGCAACCAGAACCTATAAAACCATTAAATTTCAGTGGTGGCCGGGTAAGTCGTGATGAAGAATTAAGAAGATACGAGTGCCAGTTGTTGATTAAGTGGTATATTGATGGATGTAAGAAGAAATAACTTGATGCAACAAAATATTTACGTAGAGTCATGACGAATCGACGAGGAAAAACATGATTGATTGAAAATAATCTATAGCTTGCTATGTGCAGTGACATATTTTGAATTGGAACATATTAATGTTCGATCGTTTTTTAGTTAACAGAATGGAAAATTATACAATGCACATTCACTTTTGCAAGGTTCAATATTATTCATAAGAAACCTGATTCTCAATTTCTCATACTTAACTCTTGTCTTTATTTAACAAGATGAATGTCAAGAAATTAAGTAGTCATTTAACAACATGTTGTAAACTAGTAACCGGGTGTTGCATTGAGTTGAGGTCAACCATAACCTGATTCTCACTTTTGCATGTTTCTTGCAGGCAGGCTTATTCTTTTATTCTTCTTTCCTTTACTTCCTGAGGTTATTTTTCCTTCAAAGTATTATGCCAAAAGTGATGGTATCTTAGTCATTGTTTAAACTTTGATGTATTTTAGCGATCATCAATTACTTACACGTGACAGTTAAATGGACTGATCAGGCCAACGGCCAACCCATTGTCAAATAGTTAGTTACTTACACGTTTGATTTGTGGGAAACGGTGTACACTTTATTTATGAAAACAGATTACAATCATAATAAATAAATTAACAGAAACAAAATAACAGTAAATGAAATAACAGACAGAATGGTGTAGAAGCAGAAGACATACACTATAGACGTATAATAAACGAAAGCAATAAAGACACTTGCACGAGGCTCGTATTGAATACGATTCCCTTAAAACAGATTCGCGTCTGCTTTCCGTGGTACAACGACGCAATTGTTGTCTGACGGACTAGACCACTTGCCTGAAAGATCACGGAATCATGAGCGTTTCTGATCGAAAAGATAGCTTGAACGTTTCTGCAATGGAGTTGCGTTTCTGTCTGTGTTTAAAACTGAATGAAGAGGCGTTTAATATATAGGCTAAACCTATCTTGTTCACCAAGACAAGATATCTGCCAATATTAACTGATATGCAAAATCTGTTAAATTAAAAACGTAATTTGCATATCTTTTATTTACACAAAATATTTTCTGTAAACTCTGTTAACAAGTTTTAAATCTATTCCTTAAATAGACTTACAGAAAATTCTGGAAAAGGAAACACGAATCTGCAGCAAAAAGATACGCACGCATGCGAGGCTTCGGAGCTGCATTCGTGTCCGCAGGTCGCGCGGGCTCGCATGAGTTCAGAAGCTTCGAACCCATTTTGGCCCAGAAATCCTGAAATCTGCACCCCCCCTGCACAAGCGCACGTAGGTGTTGGAGTAAAACCAACAAATCATTTTGAAGGTTCATATCAAGATTTCTATATAAACAAGGTTTCACTTCTTGTTTTGGGCGATGTGGGATACTCCACTTTTCCAAATTTTGTGTTTCAAGTGCCTCACTTTGAGACACGATATCTCATTCATATCAACTCCATTTTGACACTCTTTAGCTCGTTCATAAGCTCTCGTCGAGGAGAACGCAAAGCTACTAAGAAATATAAATATATATAACATATACCTATATTAAATAGTGTCCAAAATTTGCAAAAACTCATTTTGCAAAACTATTTTTCCAACATGATTATAGGTCAACCTTAACTCAACTCGTTAATTTAGCAAGTTAGTACAAAACAAAAAACCAAACTAATTGGTAAACCTTTTAGTCCTCTTATGTTCTTATGGCTAGGTGACAATGGTATATCAGCTCGAAAATGACTCTCCGCGCACTCGTTGTAACAAAATACGAGGACCAAGTATCTTTTAAATTGTTAAACTGGGTGAAAATTTGATTACTTGGTGTGTTTATTGGGCCACTCAAGTGCATGGCATCCCACAAAATCCTTAGGGTGTGTTTGGCAAAAATAGATTGTCTTGATCTTGGTCTTTCATTCTTGATCTTGGTCTTTGGTTTATTCTTGAAAAAGATTATAAAAGAGATTATTTTTATAAGCTACATGAAGTAACCTTTATTTTCGAGATTATGGAAGATTATTTTTTAATAATCTCTTATAAGTTCTGTCTGCCAAACAAAGATTATTTTTTAAGTATCTTATTTTTTGAAAAAATAAGCATAATCTCTCCATAATCTTGTGTACCAAACATAGCCTAAAAGTCTAGATTATAAATTTCTCTAAATCAAAACCATCAATGGGCCAAAAAATGGGCCGTACAGATTTGCCTTTTCAAAGGTTTTAGCCCAAAAATTAATGTCGATTTTCGTTATATAATCTTATGTTTTATGCATACTGTTGTTATCAAACCCTAATAAGCATCGTGAAAAGAATAATGTCAGACAACATACCTTACGATATCCAAGCAGAAATCATCAAAAGTCTTCCTGTCGAATCATTGATTCGATTCAGATCGGTTTCGAGACAATGGAATTCTTGCATCACCAGCTCTAAGTTTATTGCTGAGTACCACACTCACAAAAAACATAGACATCATCTACTTGTAAGGTATTGCACATCTTACGACTATTCTGATGATAAATATGTTTCGATCGTAGATGATGATACTTTTCCTCAACACAAGTTTTCAATTCCTGTCCCCACGTCTGTTGAACTGCTTGACGACGATCTACAACCACATATAATTAGCTCTCAAGGCTTGTTATTCGTGCATCTTTATGATGAAGTATGCTCAGGAACCTTGGAAGCCTTATTTGGAATCCTATTATTAGAAAATCGGTAGATATTGATGTGTGTTGTCAGCCAAGACCAGATATTCTTACCTTTGGTTTTGGGGTTTGTCCCGACACTTGTGACCCTAAGATAGTCAAGTTTACATATTATCAAAATCGGGAACTTTTTGAGGTTTTACATTAAGCACAAATGCTTGGAGAAAACTAACCAAGAATTTACCTGGTGAATGTACTATATTTCCAGATCATGGGGTAGCAACAGATAGGTTTTTGTATTGGCTTGCTTCTGAGGTTGATGTATATGACCCGCGGAATTTGATTGTGTTATTTGATGTGACAAGTGAAGAATTTACAGAAATAAACCTTCCCGATAGTTTACAAGCCAATCGAATCAGAATTTATAACATTAGAGAGTCTCTTGGTGTGGTTCA
This sequence comes from Chrysanthemum lavandulifolium, assembly GCA_022545495.1. Taxonomy (NCBI): domain Eukaryota; kingdom Viridiplantae; phylum Streptophyta; class Magnoliopsida; order Asterales; family Asteraceae; genus Chrysanthemum; species Chrysanthemum lavandulifolium. The sequence goes on from CM040241.1 coordinate 19,161,293, forward strand.
AATTAAAAAAGAGGCCGAGAAAAGTATTTATAGTGTATGGAAGATGATGGAACATGGTGTTTCAAAATCGTTCACAAAACTATACAACATCAACACAACAGATGTGATATATCGTGTATATGGATTTAGAAAAAGTGGCGAACCTATAGTTCAAATGATAAATGATCCTGAAAGTGATCTTCTTGTTTATGAACCTGACTCAAAACACATCAATTATATTGGGATTCCTGGATTAACACGATATTTTGACCCTACTGTGTATTCTTGCATCGAGACTCTACTTTTGCTTGATCACTGAGATGGTACGTATCTACTTCGACATGGACTGAGGACAAAGATAATGGCATGCTAAGTGTGGAGCTTAAAACAAGTGACGTTTGAAGCAGCTTAAGTAAGGTATGGAGATCGATTGAAGTGCAAGTATAGTTTATTAATGCTCGTTTTAGGAGTCTGATTATTGTTTTCGACATTTTATATAACGAACTTCATTTTTTATTTTAGTGAAACTTATATATGCACAAAAATCTTTCAAAGTTAATTGATTTTATATCTTACATTTTTAGCTATTTTGGTTTGGCTGATTATATTATTTTCGGTATGAGGATAGCTTGGCTACAATTTTGTAGCCAATTTGCTACAATCCTTTATAAAAAATACACTAGAATGAATCAGTGACTCAGAAAAGAATCAGGACCAACAAAAAAAAAATCAAGGACCCACATTATATAGCACAAAATTGTAGCCAATTAGCTACACTAAATTGTAGCTAATATATTCCTTTTCGGTATATATGGTCTCCACTAGATAATCAAGTTATATATTGTATGAATCTAGTGTATCAAGTATCAACAACATTTTGCTAATCTGTTTTTGAGTGTTTTACTAAGAAGAAGAAGCAAAACTTTTGGACAAATCGTGATCATAACTCATAAGATATGCGCACATGCAATATGTAAACTAGTAAACTTGTGCTGCGTTGAGTTGAGGTCAACAAAACCATATCTTGTTTATTAAACGAGTTAGTCCGTCAATTAGTTAAACCCGACTAGCTTAGTCCGTCAATTAGTTAAACCCGACTAGCTTAACCGCAACCCTTTTATTCGTGTCAGAAATTACCACCTTTAGTCAAATACACAGTAAAACATGTCAAGATGATATCTAGCTATGAGACGGATCTAGCCAACAATTCACGTAATAATTATATATCTTTAAAGCGTTGATAGATGACAACGATGTCCAATAATAACATGTGAAAGATAATGTTCAAACTAATTAAGTAGGGCAATCTAAATGCTTCACAGATTACACCATATGTCCTTTCTTGTCCAACTCACCAAGAGATCGAAATGACCTGCTTAAGAGAGTGTCGGCTTACTTTGTAACACTAAAGTCTTTTCTTTTGCAAAGCAAATGAGACAGTGCAAGTTAATGCTAACATGAATGTTTAGAATCACGAATAAGAAAACGAAGAAAAATACTCATGAATGAGTATTTAAAAGGGTTATTGTACAAAAAAGTCACTAAAGTTTGCGATAAATTTGTCCTAAGTCACTATAGTTTAAAAGTTGTCATTCGGAGTTCTTTCAACTTATTGTGACCGGTTATATTTGTTACTCTTGTTTTGGTAACCTAGAATTACCGGTAATAATACTACGTGGCAAATATTTTAGATTTCATTTATATTAAAAAAAATGAGTTAATATACAAATAAGTTACTAAAGTTTGTCAAAATGTTCATTTAAGTTACTATACGTTTACATTCTTTTACATTTAAGTTAATATACAAATAATTTGCTAAAATTATGTATATTTTATACGCTTTTACAACAACTTTTTGGACGTTATTATCGTTTACATTCTTTTACATTTTTTTCTCTTTTTGCACGTTTTTTACAATTTTGCACACATTTGTATTTTTATTTTATTTTTATTTTACATAATTGGACGTTATTAGACTTTTTGGAAGTAATTTTTGTTTTGATATGTTTTCATACGTTATTATACATTTTGGATGTTATTATCGTTTTGGATGTTGTTATCGTTTTTACATTTTATACGTAAAAACGATAAAACATACAAACGTTTAAAAAGATAAAACGATAGAACATAAACCATATAAAACATACAAATGTATGAAAATGAACGAAAATGAACAAAACCATACAAGAATGTATGAAAACGTAAAAAGGTATAGAGAAAAACGTACACATATATATAAAAACGGATAAATACATACAAAACGTGCGAAAATGGACAAACATATATACAAAATGTACGAAAACGTAAAAAGGTATGACACGAGAAATGCATACACAAACGTATAAAACGGATAGAAATTAAACGTAAAAACATACGGTAATATACAAAACGCATTTAAAATGGAAAAAACTTAAAAAGAACGACAACAAATAAAGCGTACACAACGATAAATACGTATAAAACGCACAAAATGGAGAAAACGTAAAAAATACGAAAACAGATAAAACATACATAAATGTATAAAACGGATAGTATCTTTTTAAAAGTTCAAGAACCTATTTAAAAACCCGTGAACTATAGTAACTTGCTTGTAACATCTCAAACTATAGTGATGACGTAGACAAGAGAACCGGTAAATCATCCGGTTGCCCACCTCGTAGTAACAAGAATGTCACTTTTTAAGCGTTGAGTAACCCATATAATAAACCCGTTAACTTGAGTAACCTGAATGACAACTTTTAAACTATAGTGACTTAGGACAAATTTCCCGCAAACTTTAGTGACTTTTTTGTATAATAACCCTATTTAAAATGGACAAATGAATAAACTTGAGCTACAAAGTCTTGATTTTTTATATATGTTATGTGAACTTTGCAAATGACAACTTTTAGAACTATGATTAACTAAATAAATTTTCATTAGCGGTCGAAAAGGTGTTGAAATAAGTGAGTACTGCTTGATTATAACTAGACACATTATTTTCTTATAAACAATATTAATGAAACATGTATGTCAATCTATAACCACACTAGTCTCATGACCCGACCGATGGCCGGGCTAGCTTCATGAATTTATGACACAAATAAATCAATACCACATGCTATGGATATATATAACTTAATTTTTGAATTGGAAAATAAGTGCATTAATTGAAGTATAAATCATGTGAAAGAAATATCACTATACATCCAACATATAACCAATCATAGGATTCTAGCATATAAAGAACTTTAGAATTTCCGCATATCTTGTAGTCTTTAGTCTTGTAAGATCATATTCCGCCACTCCTCCCTTTTTTCCATTATGATGGCTCTTGCAATCCTCTGGCTCAAATGTTTCATTATACGATAAAATTAATAGAAAAATAAGTATGAACGTGTAGTCACATCTATGAGAAAAAATGAATAAAATAAATATGCCATTATCAATAAATTAATAACGTTAAACAAAAACTAAGGTTCAAAATAACCGAATTACATATAGTTTATAATCTATGAAGAACTTCTCTATATACAACGTTGGTTGTAGAGTTGGTGTAGTTGTCGTCTTTGTCACAACACAAAACTTTTAGACCTCTCTTGCTTTTTACTCTTGAGACGACCACATAAAGTTGTCCGTGGAAAAAAACAGGTCTATCCAAATAAAGCCCAACCTTAGACAATGTTTGGCCTTGACTTTTGTTTATAGTCATGGCAAAACAAACGGAAATAGTGAATTGTATCCTATTAAGTTGAAAAGGCATCTTCTTGTCAGATGTGTTTATAATCATTCTAGGTATAGAGCTAACCTCACCCACTTTGCCACCTAATATAATCTTTGCCTCAATGTTATTGATTCTCATTCTCAATACTTGTAGCCTGGTTCCATTACAGAATAAAGATGCCCAACTTTCATTACGAACTTCTAATAATCAAGAACATAATTGTTTAAACAATCAAATATAGAAGCACTTTGTTCTTTACTTGTTAATAATGCATAGTAAATATTGGGGCAGTTACATATATATTCACTAAAAAATTGCATATTTACATATTTTCTCAAAACATGCTTAAAAATAATTGTATATTATGTATTAAAACTTGTGCTTTGAAAAAAATATGCAAAATATACATAAAGACTTATTCCAATCTTCCTCCATAAAGACTTATAGAACAAATGTTAATCGCACTTATGAAGACATTAAAACGAATTATAAAGATGGGAGTTGATCTTAAGTCTATAATGTTAGCTAGAATTGGTAGTTGAGTTGGTAACCATATATTAGATGATCGAAAACCAACAAAAAAATTAAAGGGAAATCTATTTCACGATTAAATGTCTTTTGTTGCCTTTCCAAGTGAGATTGTGATTAGAGAAACAATATTCACATATATCTATTAATAATACATTGTAAGAAATCATGTATTAGGTGAAAAAGATATATTTATATAGTAACAAAATTTAAAAGTTATCCAAGAACTTTCTCTTTGATAAAATGCAATTAACCAAACTATAACAACATAAGCAATTATACACCAGACCTATTGTTCACATTTTACATCATGCTTTATTATACAACAGACCTTAATCATACTACAAACTCTACTCAACAGTACTAATCCTATTCCAACTTACAAATGGAAAAAGAAAGGATGAGGTAGTTCCATGTTGCATGACATACCAATCCTTTACAACTTAAATGCGGACCACATCAGCATCTTTTGAATTCCCAAACTGAATATTCAATGTAAAAAAATGATAACCTACATCTATAAATAATATAGCTTAGGAAATTATGTATTAAAAAATAGACTCTATGACATATTTCTTCCATTCAGCCCATGTTGCATCTGTAGGTATATTTTTTTACTTGGACCGTTTGAGGTTTAAGAAACCTAGAAACCAAATCGACCCATTCAAAAATAAATGGGTCAAGACTGCAACTTCAATTATGTAAAGTAACAGCCCTTAGCAGCATAAACTTAGTCAGCTTCATCTTCGATAAAAACCTCAGCAACATTTAGCAGCTTCCTGTCACCTGGATAAATAAACAAAGTGCATCATCTAAGAAATATAATAGGATGTTTGGATGTGCGTTTAAAATTGATTAAAGAATTAAGTTTATCAGTTGATTGAAGTTAGGGACATGTGTTCAATTATTAATCTATCCCAATTATATTTTTTACAATAATCTCTCAGTCATTCTTACTTTGGTATACGATACAGATTGAGACATCATGAAGTATGTTAATATCTTAGACCATGTTAGAATTTGGAGTATTAATCTGTGGCAAACATATCATTCTATCAGTTCCTAATGGCTTTCAAGTTATGATCATTGCAGAGATTCTACAGGGGTTATTCATGGACAAAGAATAAAAGGTTTAAAGTTCCAATTAATGGTTTCGCTGAAGAGTTACTCATTTCTGCGATGAGTCATTTATAGCCGTTAGAGGGTCTTAGTGTAACTTAATCTCCTATTTAATAAGTCCCTTAATCTAGGGTTATACATACTTGAGTGTGCGATCTTTTGTATCACTCTCTTCTTCTCTCGGATCATTTCATTGATCTTGTCTTGTCTTTACATTCATATGATTATTGTCTCATTGACATTAATCTAATCTTGTAACATTTGAATACTATTAATCTGGTGACTATTGCGACTTAGATCCGAATAAAGGTTCTATTGTTCATCTAGTGTTGCTTATACTTCATACGGACCATATATAACACCCTACAATTTGAATTTAACATTTTAGAATTTTTTTTTTATTACACCTCAAGTATAAATAAATAAATTTATGTAAAAGTATATTTTGTTATATGTTAAGAGCGAATAATAATATTTGATCACTTTCAGTTCCTTAGACACATTAAAAATTACATTTCCCTTTTATTTGCATGCCATACGATTTGCCTACAATCCTTTACACGTTGCCTTACCTTGTAAGATACGTCGTACCACTTTGCGCTAAACTTAAAACAAGAAACACTACATTTTTTTTTTTTTGCTTACACTTTAGAAAACCGCATTTACTAACAATCTCTTTATTTCTTTACATTGTCTCTATATCCTTTCTCACACATCTTCTATAATTAGAGAAGATTCGGGCTTATCAACAAATCAATATAATGCTACGGTTCATGTGATAAGGGTACTGGCAACCCATGCGGGGTGGCCTTCGGTTTGCATCATGCCGAGCGGGGTGATCATTGCAAGTGATTCGGTATCAAGCGGCATGGAAGGAGGGCAAACCAAATAGGCAAACATCCCCGATTTGGTATGAAGTTTATTTCGAACGTTGGAACAAAAATCTATCCGTTGGAGCCTTAACTATACTAGCCATTTGGCTTATTTAAAAAAATAAAAATAAAAAAATAAAAAATAAAAAAAATAAAAATTAACTTCCCTCTATAAATTAACAACATCAATCCAATTTTATAACACAACTTAAATCTCATCTCTTTACTCTTTTAAAAAACAATTTCATGGATTCAAGAAAATGTGGTTCATCATCCAAAGGCCGTGGACGAGGTTCTCGTTCCATTCGTCCACAAATAAAATGTTATGTTTTTATTAAATTGTTTAATATAATTAAAAAAAAAAAAAAAAAAAAAAATGTATGTGTTAGGCATGGTTGCCACTAAAAATCTATTGTTAGGTATGAGATTGGTATGAGGTGAGATGGAGGGATATTATTGGTGGGTGATTAGGCATGAAAAAAAGAGGTAGGCATGGTTGCCACCACCCTAAGATGAAAGCATGTGTAAAACATTTAAAAAGAGATACGATCAAATCATATTCTTGCCCTAAATAAGAAACACGGTATATCTCTTCTTTTACAATTCACACGTTTTGCACAGGAATTGATCTCATCCCATTCGTATGAATACCTTGTCCCACATAGCTATCATATCTTTCTAAACCAAAAGCTTACCTATATATAAATACGAATGTGGGAATAATTGGAGAAGACGAGTTGGCCACTTTGGCTACCTACCATCTGGTTAGAGTTCTAGTCGTATACGTATTTTAGTTGGTTCTATTCTTTCTCGAAGGTGTGTGGTTGATTATCGGTTCCTGATCGGGGATGTGTTTCTCCCTCGTTTGTGTTCGGTTTTGGTTCAACCAAGAATCATATGGTGTCTTAGCATTCACATTCATGTTCAAGCTCGTCACCTCATTCTCGTTCGTCTCGATCAGCCACTGTTTCGCTTGGAGGATCGATCATGTTTAGTTGTACCCTCGTGTTCGTGATCAGGTTGGTGTTGTACGACTCGGGTTTGTGTTTGACCTCGAGCTTTCTGTTGAAACGAAGGCATATCATGAACCTCACTCTTATAACAATCATACGCTATGTAAGTAACCTTAATTTGTTATATAACTTTAAGAATCTATATCTATCTATATCTATCTATATCTATACTATATAATAAACAGCTACATGTTATAACTCGATGAAGCACCCGATGCAATTAATGCGCTGATGTGTCTTGCTTGTGATTGGCCGGTCATTTAATGCGTACAATACACTATTGCATACTCCCTTTAATCTCATTTTAACTAATAAATCGGTTGAATTCCTATCAATATTCATTGTAACCGACTCATTCAAATAAATCAATGCAAATAAATCCTATCAAATAAATCAATTCAAATAAATCAATGCAAATCAATATCAATGTTACAACTCGGTTGAATTCCTATCAAATAAATCAATGCATTTGCCTAACATTAATAATAACATTAATATTGCCGGTTACCTAATCAGCTCTTTTTCTCACGTACACTTAAAAAATAGCATTTACTTATTCTTTTCTCACATATTGTACGCATCTATTATTCACAGTAACCGACTCATTCAATGGAGTAATCAAATATTCCTCTCCAATATTTCAAACTTTCTCTCCAATTCAAAAAGATACATGTGTGTTCCAGCTACGGTGTTTTAAATATGGCATCGATTGAAACAAACGATTTGTGTGATGCTCTTAAAGACACATCATATGGAAACGATTCTATACCATTGAATCATATTGTTGGTGTATATCATAACAGGTTTGACTTTCAATTACCACCTCTTTTTTGCATACCCGACAACCGAATGGTTTTTTGTAAATGTAAAATCAACATGACAAGCATCAAGACAATGTGAGTTTGTTTTCACTTTAATGGTATACATATGCATTAGCTAAGTAACTAATTATTTAAATCGAGTTGTACATGTAATCATTTATTTTAATTGATTGCCTTTGTCGTTTTGTAGGTTCCGTCTCCGATTCGCGTTCAAGACGAAACTGGGACAGTGTCTTTGTCTCTGTTTAACGATGAATGTCAGGCCATATTGGGTAGATCTGCATATCAGCTTTGTGATAAATACTGGAAGGTATCTTCATATGTAACCTTTATCATTTTACGATTTTACATACAAATCTAATACATCCTTTTATACTATATGTAGTCTGCTGATAATTGGGTGTACCCAAATGAGATTACGAGTATTGTGGGTAAAAAGTATGCGTTCAAAGTTGCAATCGATGATTTCAATTCCAAAAAATTGCTTCCTGTGTTTACTGTCTTGCGTTTGTCTAACGATCAAGAGATTATCGAATCTCTGCGTCCATCTGCCACGCCCCATAAGGTATGTATTCTTTTCACACATTATGTCTTCTTCTTGATACTAAGTGGTGTATACTTACTCTATACATATGTAGCAGGTAACTCATTATTCGTATCTGTTTTTGAATCAGGATAATGAAGCAACCAGTGGCGCTGTCCCTGAAGTCACTCCATTTGTAAGTATAGTTATTTTAACTTATGTATTACCAACATGTTAAAAAAACAATACACCATAAACAAGATTTACATGTTGTTGCTGCCTTCATTTATGCTATTTAGGATTGGTTTACATGTTCCGTTACTGCTGACAATTCAACTTATGTTCTAAAATAAATATCAGTCGACATGCACCAGATGTTATGCATTTATGCTTATTTACACTACCAAACATACAATATGTCCCACCATTTGCAAGTATAGTTATTTACACAACTACATTACTCATACATAGCGATTTCTGCCTTTTAAATGCCATGTTTATGATAATGTGCAGGATTTGGAGTCGCAGACGAATGACAACACGACGCCAACAAACACCAAAGCAACATCAAACAAGAGACAGGCTGATAGTGAAGCAGGAAGAGACAGGTTGTTTATTATATAGTATAGATTGTTTTAATAATTGTGTACTAATATATTTCCCATTATGTCGTATTTAGATTACATGTTAAAAAATGTAAAAAATGGTTATTACTAAAAATGTGTCTGATTAACATTTTACTAATGTTATACATGAATATAAAAAATGGTTATTACTTACACTTTTCACTAATTACAAAATTTGACACTTTTTAAAACATTCTATAATATGTGTCTGTTTAACATTGGTTAGTCCTGATTATCTTTTACTTGAATGCACGATTTGAGCAAAGCACAATTTATGAAAATTGTGGTTTTATTTGGTCAATATTATTTCAGTTTATACGAATATTTCTAAATACATTAATTTGATATTTTTTCTAAAAATAAATATCAATCGACATGCAAATCAAGTCCTAAAATAGGTTTATGCAATTCAATATACTCTTAACACTTATTATAAAAGATCGTCATGTTTATGTTGCAAATACGACAATAATATGCCTTTACGATTCATAGTGCTATTTAATTTTAGTTTATTACCATGTATCAATATACTATGTCTAATTTAGTTATTATGTGTTTATGTAGGCACATGTACTTCAACAAAGACATGCTTTAAACGGTTAGTGCCAAGTAAATGTTTTTGTAACTAATAGTATTATTTATTTAAATGTTAACACCACGCAATCCTAATAATTCGTCGTAATGCTTGTGATGTGTTTCTTTACACATCTGCAGGTTTATATTCATTTTTGGATAGCTTCGAAGATTGAAGTCACGAGTATTGAGAGATATAGTTCCAACAATGGACATTCGTTAATTAGATATTTACGACCATTGTAGTTTATATCATCGATAAGTTACTAATTATTATTCCATTCACAAAACATTTCAAACTTTTTACGTTCGTTGTTCTTTCTTACTCCATTCTAACACATAATTTGTTGATGCAAAATTTCTTTAAAAACCCCGTGATTCCACGGGTCAATAAGCTAGTTATATATATAAGAATACACATGCATGTCTTTGCATATAACATGAATTGTTAAGTTATGCGGTTTCCTAATGAATTCTTTGTGTAGTACATGGTTGTCGCATTGATAAAACTTGAACTATCTTCAAAATAATGTTTTATATAATATTGATTGGAGTCTATTTACCCGTCACTAATTTATGTCATAGTTTAAGTACAGGATTAGTAAACACACTTTGTTAATGCATACATGCATGGTTTCTACTAATATAACTTTCCACCTAGAATCACTAGTTTAGCGTTTAATAATCATTATAAAACTTGGGTAACATACTTGACTTTGTGTTATTTTATCAAATGGTCTACATTCATTTTATACATACTGAGATTTCAAAAGAAAAGAGTAGTGTATGCATGGTCTTGTAATGTAAATCGAAGCTAATCGCGGGAAAAATGGTTGGGTGGTTTCGAGTTTTGAAAGTGTGTCGGGGAAGATGAGTCGGGGGTTAGTAGTAATGCGTGTTTACTTGGTCGTAGATGTTAATCGTTTGAGCCGCGAGCGAGCATGAAAATGGGTCAAACTTATATATGTAAAATGAATTTTGAATCCGTATATACGTAAACTATATTGAGTTATAATTTATATTTAAGTTATTTTCACTTTAAACCCTCGACTTTGGTCATTGTCGCATGCAAACTTTGGATTTTTATGAGTTGAAAATTTCAACCCTAAACTACTATAATGGTTATTTTTAACCTTTGAAGATTATTTATTTTATAATTCTAAAGTATTATATTACTAATTCTGGAAAGTTACTAAATATGGAAAGTTACTATAAATATTAGGAAAACCTGAATATTTCAAAGTAAACAACAATCTGTATCGAATCATTAATAACTTATGAAATGGTTCTTGAATAATAAGACGATCATTAATTTGTGTAGATTCGCTGAAGAAGGAGTAACTTCCGACCCTTGTGTTTCTGATATGATTTCATTTACGGTTTAAGGTACAAATATTCTACCCTTCCTCATTAAGGGTTTATTATCATGACTTCCCTATCCTTGAATTTGATTCCTTATCTTTGATATGATTCCCTTTGCTATGATTTCCTTTGATATGATTTCATCCGTCATGATATTCGATCTGCTATCCGTTTTGTTATGACATTTGTTGTGATATCCGTTGATATCTGTTTGCTATGATATGATTCAGTTCTGTTGATATGATTGGTTTGTATATGATATGATTATGGATATGCTTTGGTATGATTCGTTATGTTCAGTTGCCCGAGCTAACTAGTCATGGAGGTACCATGACCATGTCATTGATGCACCAATGGCATGACACTATCTGGGGCGGAGTGATTAGTCCCCTGCGTTCCCTTTATGATATGATATGATATATGTGATCACTTGGCCATTATGAATACGTATGTACAGTCTCGAACTGGCATATGTATATATGATTTGTTTTGCAGGGAGCGTATGGATACATCCTAGCTAACTCAGTTCAGTTTTGGTGATGTGGTGCGTGTGTGCAATACACTCCCTCACATTTGGGAGCTAGCTACTCCATTTGGTACTTAAGAGGTCTCCCCTCCTTGTGCACTTATGATTTGACGGATTTGATATGATTTGGCAGATATGGGTTATGATATGTGATTTGTTAGATTTGGCTATTGGAGTATCTCCTTTAGTATTAAGTGCTCGTGGCAACATTCTGATTTGGTTTATTATGTGACTATATGATATTCTGATTCATTCGTTTACTATGCCTATTCAGTCATTGATTCGTTTGACTCTCGGACTCATGCTTCAGTTCATTTGGTTATTATACTCACTCTTTAGTTCATTTGATTTATTATGCTTTCACTTCATTTCGGTTGGCTGCCAAGCTTATATTTCAGATTACCACTTCATCCGTTTACCGAGCTATTATATGATTATTGGATTCAAGTGATGAATATGCTATTATGTGATTATTTGGTCCATCTATTTACCATGATGATTATGATTTCATGATTTCTCTGTCTACTATGTTAGTATGTGGTTACCTGATTCATCTGTCATCATGCTAATATCTGATTATCCGCCTACCATGCTATTATGCGACTATTTGATTCGTCTGGTTGCCATGCTAGTATGTAATCCTTTGATTTATCCATTTATCATGTTATACTTCGTTCAATTATTTTGTGAGCTATGATTATCATTTAATAATCCTACCTGCTATTGGTGACTACCATGTTTACAATTCTATTCATGTTACCGGTTAATGAAGGAATATGGTTCAACTTATGTTATCTATCTAGTTGACTTGTTTAGTTGCCATGCTATATTCTTGTTCGGTTACTTCATTTGATTATGATGTTTGTTCAGTATTTCCTACCTATTCTTGTGACTGACATGCTTATACTTCTATTAGTATCTCAGCTTGTTATAATAATTATTATGTTTATTAATTGTTGATTTTCGACTGTGTGATTCCATGCTTACATTCTATTCGATTGATTTCACCGATTATAGAATTCGCTAGCTTATGTATATCTGATTATTTGATTTGTTGTTTTGCCATATTCATGTTTAGTTGATCCGCTGACTGATATGCTTTTACACTGTTGGTTGCTTGATTTGATTAGGATATTGTTCATCAACTCCTATGTGATTATGTTCCGATACTTGTATGTTTGGTTAATTATATGTGCTTATATTTGTTCAATGATTCACTGCTTTGCTTTGGTCTTCTTTGTTTTCTGTTCCTTCTGGATATCTGTTAATATTGTGTTCTGCAGGTTCCTCATCGACTCATAGACTCATTGTGCTTATTCGTTACAACCTTGTTATCAGTCTCTTTTGATTCATTTTTGTATTTTGATTATGTTTAGCTCTTGTTTTGTTATATATGTTCACTAGGCTTTTTAAGCTCAACCGCATTTCTTTTCCATGCGGCAGGTACCAAGTTGGATGCTGGGCTTTGATGGGCTGAGAGTAGGAGCATTTGAGTGAACCGACCTTAGTTTCCCTTATTATTTTTGGACTCTGTTGGAAGAGTATTTGTTTTTATATTTCGTATCTTTTAGACATATTGGATTATGTATTTCTCCTTGGTAAGTCATTCGTTATTATGACTTGGCATTTTATTTAATAAGACTTCTGCTTGCATTTTTATTAGTATGTTCTGATATGACTCCATAATGTGACATTCGGACCCTTGTCGGGTTGGGGCGTTACACCATAAGCTTTTCACTTTTGTTTAATGTGCCTACAAAACCTTAAATATGTTTGCATTGTTACATGGACATTATGGAAATAACGTTCATGATTATCAAGTATAAGAAAATAAAATATTGTGGAAAACTAGAAGGGGGGGTTGAATAGTTTTACCAATTAAAACTTCCTTTTAAACAATTTAGATCGACTTATGTCAATCTATTTGGATGTGTGTGTTAGATGTTGATAAACAAGCATGTAAAGGTAAGTAATGAAAAGATAAGGGTAAGAAGCACAAAACCACAACACGAGTATTTATAGTGGTTCGGCTACAAGGACACTTTCCTTGCCCTACTCCACTCCCCGAGTCACCTACTCGAGAGTTTGTAATCACTACACCAATCTCCTTATGGCGGAGAAGCCTTCACAACGTCGCCTAACCTTTTTCCGGTGCTAGGCTAACCACCGGGTTCTTTCACTCCAAGGTGAACCACACCTACACAACGTCGCCTACCCTTTATAAGGTACTAGGCTAAGTACCTATTTCTTTCACTTCAAGGTGAACTACACTTTCACAACGTCGCCTACCCTTTATTAGGTACTAGGCTAAGCACCTAGTTCCATTGCAATGGAGGAACTACTACCACACTACACCAACGACTAATCCCAAAGGAGATCTACTCCTTTACAACATCATCAAGGACATCAATATCCTTGGATCTAATACTAGTCTATCTTGTGCATCGAAACACACCATATCGAATGTACATCTAAGGCACCTTTCACTAATGCCTTTGACTAGATCTACAAGACACCTTTCACTAATGTCTTGTGTCTTCACTTCTAAGCACTTTTCACTAATGCTTTTGTCTTGACTTCTAAGCACCTTTCACTAATGCTTCTTGTCTTGACTTCTAAGCACCTACCACAAGTGCTTATCCTATGGACGATAGATACCCTTCACTAATATCTTCGCCTTGACACTTGAGACATCTTTCACTAATGTCTTCAACACTACACTTCTTTGAAGAAAGAAAGAGATCATCAAGAAGACTTCAATAGCCTTGATGATGAGGAAGCATGGCAACTCATGGACTTAAGCTTTGTGGACTTCAAAGGTGGTGATCTTACCTTTAAGAGGAACCTGAAGATCACACAAAACAAAACTACAAACATAGATCTCTTGGATCTAAGGTTAGTGAGATTTAACTCAGGGGAGAAAGTGTGTTAGAAAGGGATTGAAAGGGGTGAGAAACAAAGAAGAAATGGCTCACTATTTAGTGTATAATTAGTTAAGTATATGTTATCCCAATATGTAAACACTAGTTGTTGTACATATGTATATCTAAAGCATAAAATCACATGTACTTGTTTTAGTGTTTTATGTGAAAGCGTAAGTGTGTTAGAAAACTATTAGTTCAAACCATTTACGTATTTTATTTGTTTCGTTAAAATGATTTTACTTTTGTTATCGACAAAACATTAGAAGATCGTAAAATATAAATAAACGTTTTTACGGCTTATTTGTATTAACAATCTCCCCCTTTTTGTTGATGACAAAACATAAAATTATTTTAAGGAAAAGCTAAAATTCGTAAAAGTTTAAATTTGTAGTTTTTACTTTCTTCTCCCCCTTTTTTTCGAAACAAAAAGAGCTTTGAAAGAAAGCAACACATTGTTTTTAAGAAAAAACGTGTGAAAAGTAAAAAAATAAGAACTAAAGAACAAGTAACGGGAAAGGATCTCGTCGTTACTCCCCCTTGACGAGTCCATCCCTATGTAAGGGCGTCAAGAAAGTAATTCTAATCTAGTTCATTTGCAACTAATTTTTTCAAAAGGTTATGTCTATGTGACGGGTGTGCTCCCCCTAGATGATTGCAATTTTGCAACGGGAAGTCATGAAACATAAATCTAAGATTGCAAGTAATTTTGCAATGTATTGTTTTGACACCAAGCTCCCCCTAGCTTTAGGGTGTCAAATTCTTCATGTGTTAATTGAATAACTACAAAACAAAGGTTAGAAAACAAGTATAATTCACAATTTCCTGCAAATGTGGTCCAAGTTAGTAAGAAAATAGTTTCCTGTTTCACGGATCCCACGGTTCCCTCCTAGTAGGGATCCGTCTAGGCAATTCTGAGGGATCCGTCTGGCTGATGAATAAAATCAGCAAATGGTGGTATGACAAGAAATGTTAATACCAAAATGAGATATGGATTATATAATATACACATATACTCAGGAGTAAAGCAAGTAGCATGTAATTTCATTTAATAAAACAAGAGTTATGATATACATGACTCTAAAAATAAGAAAATGGACAATACATGACTAGGAATTTCTAGACCAACTAACGCTTGATGCTAGGACACCACTGTAATCTTCTAGCTCAAGTTTTGTTTAGGTTTGATCTCGTCGAAACGTTCGAGGAGATGATAGAACATGAAACGTTGGTCTTCTCGTACTTCATGTATCAAACTTTCAACACGTTGACAATGATAGCAATCTTTGTCATGGCTAGGTAGTGATGGTGGAAGAAATGATATGGCTTGATGCGAAGGATCAAGTGAAGCGGCTTGTGGAGCTTCAAACGATGGAGGGATTGGTGGAGGTGCATTTGAGAATGACTCAACCAAGAATGATGGTGGTGGTAAAGAAGTGTCAAATTCCATATGGTCGGGTGGTTGACTTTGATGATTTCTCATAATCCAAATAGGATTATATGATGGAGACGGCGAAAAGGAAGCCGGAGCAAGTGTTGACTCAACACCTTGATTTTGAACCATTATTCCTCCTTAAGCCATTAAGAGATTTGGTAATGAATGATGTAGCTAATGATTGTTATTTATGGAAGGATTTGGAACTTTCAAGAGTACCAATGGATGAGCAAGGATGACACTAAGGATTAAGAGTATCAATTGAAGCTAAATGATCCTAGAAATTAGGTTAGGATTTGTGTTTTGGAAAATATCCTAAAGGTTTTGAGATGGGAAAACTAGGATTTGATCAATCTTTGATCAATTTTGTGGTGAGGATGATTTATGATCAACTTAGCCATAATCGAAAGATAGATGTGAGGGAGCAAGTAGAAACATGAAGTGTGAGTTTGAGAGCGGAAGAGTAATGGATTAAAAAATGAAACGATAGATCTACAAGCGTCTTAGAGTGTGATCTAGGTGAGTTATGTGTAGGAAGAATCTATCTATCTTGATAAGGACTTAATTTTGCCTTAAGACACTATGTTTAACTTAGTGTGAAATGTTCTAAGGATGTGTTTGAAATACAATGCTTGCAATTGCATTTTCTGTTTGCCGAATCCCACGGTTCCCTAAGTGTAGGGATCCGTCTAGTACAACATTTAGGATCCGTCCATCTGCTCAGCAGAACCTTTACTAAATGTATGCAATGATCTTGACAATACATTATATTCAAAGATTAGTTAAAAAAGGGTTCTAACACTAAGATATCAAATGTAAGATGTTTTATTTCATGAAGGAAATTGGATTACATTGATAAAGCATGAGTACAAGAGAATTGATCCTATTTTGGAATACTACTAAATTCCTTGAGTGTTTTCGCTAGAAGGATCATTATGTGATTGATGAGTGTTGGTGGAGTCAAGAATGAAGAAAGTCTTCATGAGAGATATGTTTAGCGGTTCCATCATCTTGTTCACAAGCACGCATAAACGGACTTTGAAATTGAGGATGGAAGTGCATAACATTATGGTAGATACGCGCCAAGAACATTCCATAAGGGATGAGTTTGTTCTTGGAGCTTTGAAGATTTACACCGCCTTGCAAAGAAATAGGCGAGATTGTATGGTTGTTGTGTTGGCAAACAAGACAACATGTGAGCACAACAAGCGGGAAGAATTTCTCGATTTCCCTAAGACTCCAAACATTTTCACGTAGAATGAGTGCAAGGGCTTGTACTCTTCTCGGATGTCCCGTGAAGATAATGTTTGGA
Organism: Chrysanthemum lavandulifolium; assembly: GCA_022545495.1. NCBI lineage: Eukaryota > Viridiplantae > Streptophyta > Magnoliopsida > Asterales > Asteraceae > Chrysanthemum > Chrysanthemum lavandulifolium. Next base: position 19,178,606 of record CM040241.1, read on the forward strand.
TCGGAGTAATATGGTCGAGGTTTGCATATTATGCGATTTAAATCTTCCGGGAGGGTATGTGTGAACAATACGGACTATTTTCTTCACGAAAGTTGAAGAGAGAATCAAGAGAGCAATCTTCGTGAAGGCACATTGTTCATGGTTTGAATCCGGAGGATATGAGCAAAATGCCCAAGGGTTAGAGTGAACTTTTGGTTTTGATATAAAACCAAAGAGATAGAGAGCGATCCTCGTTACGAACGAGTTCAACTTGACGGAAGAATTCCATTATGAACCTTGGACATATCTTCTCGTTGATTCCAAGAAGACATTCTAGTCCTATGGCTCGGAAGGAGGTATTGATACCTTCTTCGAATTGTACAGAGGTGTCTACAATACGTCCTTCATGGAAGTGACGGTTTTCGAGATTATTGAACCCACGGACATGATTGACAGGTGTGTTGGGCTCAAGGGAGATGTTCGGAGTGTAGACGTTAGTGAGTGAAAAATCAAACTCATATTCATGCGTCATAATCGAACCTATAGAAATGATAAGTTAATGAAAGAACATGTTGTGATCAACCTATGATAATCTAATGTTTTTACTAGATTTTATTAACAATGGTATTTAACACTTTAACTTACTCAACGCTTTGACTTTCTAGTGGATTTTAGTCTTGCATGAAAACTGTTTCAAGAATACGGATCCCACGGTTCCTTTACAAAGTGGATCCGGCTAGTATATCTTCCGGGATCCGTGGATCCGTAGTAGCGTAAATGATTTGATAAAACAAAGGTTTTATAGTTTTTATACAACGAAATATGTTTTATCCTACATTTTCTTTTAGCATGCATACATGACTTCTAATGTATCACGAAAGAATATAAAACATATAAATCAAAAGAAGTGACAAACACATTATGATAATAATAACCTAGATAAACTAGATCATTAATAATATTGCATTTCAATACTAAGGATGATACAAAGGATTGGGTATATAACCCCAATATAGATTAACAACACAAAGTAAATGTCTCCGTATGTGAACTTCATCATAGGGAACACAAGTGCGATGAGTGTTAGGGCGATGAGCATTAGTGCGATGTAAACCATGTTAATGATGGATCTTCTTGGTTTCGATGGAATGAGGAGGAAGATGAAGTTTTTGAATGAGAGGAGATTTTTGAAATTGGAAGATTTGAAAAAGTGAGGGTTTGATGAGATGGTCGACGGTGGGAGTATTTATGGGGAAGGATGAATTTTGAGATTTGTGTTTTGTTTTATTAGAAGATATGATTTTTGGATTAAATGAGATAAAACACAATTTTTTTTATAAACCATGATTTCTAGACGGAGGAGTGACACGTATGTGAGAAAAAGCTTCCTAATGAAGCTACTTGTAAAACATGTGTAAACACGAAATCTACTCAAATAAATGCCTAACAAATAACACTTATTTATTAACCTAATATCATTTAGATATAAGTGGAAAGCTCATACCTCGAATGCACTTAGGAATGTCTTCACAAATGACACAACAAATGTCACTTAGACGATTCCCGCTCCTTTGCGTTTAAGATACCTTCTTAAGGAAGGTATTCTTGTTACCAAGCGACTCCTAAAGCTTGGTGGGTATGAGGTTTGACTAATCAACATGACAAGGAAGATTAGTGCAATTAAATGGAAAAGAAACTAAGAAAAATGTTGTTATCAAATCCAAACATATCGTTTTTGAAAAACATGGTGTTTGTTTTTATGAAAAACCTTCTTTGTAGTTTTCAATTAACTATGGATCGTATCAAGTTTTTAAAGTACAATATACTTCAAGAAACTTGGTAACGAAGCTCTGATACCAATTGTGGAAAACTAGAAGGGGGGGTTGAATAGTTTTACCAATTAAAACTTCCTTTTAAACAATTTAGATCGACTTATGTCAATCTATTTGGATGTGTGTGTTGGATGTTGATAAACAAGCATGTAAAGGTAAGTAATGAAAAGATAAGGGTAAGAAGCACAAAACCACAACACGAGTATTTATAGTGGTTCGCCACAAGGACACCTTCCTTGCCCTACTCCACCCCCGAGTCACCTACTCGAGAGTTTGTAATCACTACACCAATCTCCTTATGGCGGAGAAGCCTTCACAACGTCGCTTAACCTTTTTCCTAGGTGCTAGGCTAACCACCGGTTCTTTCACCCAAGGTGAACCAAACCTACACAACGTCGCTTACCCTTTATAAGGTACTAGGCTAAGTACCTAGTTCTTTCAATCCAAGGTGAACTACACCTTCACAACGTCCGCTTACCCTTTATTAGGTACTAGGCTAAGCACCTAGTTCCATTGCAATGGAGGAACTACTACCACAAGACACCAACGACTAATCCCAAAGGAGATCTACCTTTACAACATCATCAAGGACATCAATATCCTTGGATCTAATACTAGTCTATCTTGTACATCGAAACACACCATATCGAATGTACATCTAAGGCACCTTCACTAATGCCTTTGACTAGATCTACAAGACACCTTCACTAATGTCTTGTATCTTCACTCTAAGCACTTTTCACTAATGCTTCTTTGTCTTGACTTCTAAGCACCTTTCACTAATGCTTCTTGTCTTGACTTCTAAGCACCTACCACAAGTGCTTATCCTATGGACGATAGATACCCTTCACTAATATCTTCGTCTTGACACTTGAGACATCTTTCACTAATGTCTTCAACACTACACTTCTTTGAAGAAAGAAAGAGATCATCAACAAGAGGACTTCAATAGCCTTGATGATGAGGAAGCATGGCAACTCATGGACTTGAGCTTGCTCGACTTCAAAGGTGGTGATCTTGCCTTTAAGAGGAACCTAGAAGATCACACAAAAACAAAACTACAAACATAAATCTCTTGGATCTAAGGTTAGTGAGATTTAACTCAGGGGAGAAAGTGTGTTAGAAAGGGATTGAAAGGGGTGAGAAACAATGAAGAAATGGCTCACTATTTATAGAGAAAAAATCCTATTGTTCCCCGGATCCCACGGATCCCTACCACAAGGGATCCGGCTAGCACAAAGCTAGGGATCCGTTTTACGCTCCTCTTTGGCCATGGGTATTTTTGGTTATGGGTCATGGGATCCATGGTTTTCTTTCTAGATACAATGTATCTTAAGGATACAATGAACTTGGTTAAGTGGTATAAATAAAACCATGGGTTATGGGTCAAAACCATTTGCTAGTTTTACCTATTTAGTATATACTTGTTTTACCCATTTTAGTATATACTTGTTTTTACCCATTTTAGTGTATACTTAGTTAAGTATATGTTATCCCAATATGTAAACACTAGTTGTTGTACATATCTATATATATGATAAAAGAAGCTTTTTTTGAAATTGTTACATGTCACTAAAGCCAACTGGACACACTGCCATGTCAATAAAGCCACATCACCAAAGCCACGTGTAAATCCAGCTAAGATGATTGACAATTTTTTGTTTTCATTTAGTTATGTTGACTATTATCATTGACTTTTCAAATAACTTTGGTAACTGCAATTTATAAACCAATTACTTTAGGTAAGGAGATATGAGTTTATGACTCAATCATTTTTCTTTTTAAAACTGATATTGTAAATTTCGATATGTTTAATGGTTTCAACAGAATGCAAATCCCTTTCTCTCACATTGTTCATTTACAATCATATGAATGTCACTAAAGGGAAATTGACGGACAATCGGGTGTTCGAGGAAATGCTTGAATGTGTAAGTTTTCTAGTTATATTTCAATTACGTGGGAATCCTACATGAATTTAACACCTTCGAAAACTTCTAATTTATTCTATAAAAGATCATGTTTGTTCTGCATATTCACATCAGAACTATTTTGAAGCTTTATAATGTAGAAGTAAGGTTAATTACGTATTAGACCAGTTTATCTTTAGTTTAAATTTTCAGATTTTAGAGAATGAAACTTGAAGCAACCATCATGTGGAAACTACTCGAATGAAGCTAAACTAGACATCTTAACCCCTCATAATCAGGTATAGCTAAACTCGAAATCTTAACCCCTCATAGGCTGTGATATTTCATTTGGTTTTTTGGATTTATTGGTACTTTGATACGATGTGAGGTTGAGATCAAGGAACATATACTATTCGATGGAATGCATAAAACGAAAAAAATAATCTACATGGTTGTTACTATATGTCAGTGTGTAAGTTTCAATTAATTAGTGTAGTTCTTAGTGTTTAATACGGGTGTTAATATATGTCAATACGATGTAACGTACATTTATGTTCTTATATGACCTCATATCTATTAGGTAATATGTAACCTGATGTTTATGTATTTAAATTATAAATTATGTTTGTTTTAGTCTTTTGGTTTTAAAGATCATAACATGAAATCAAAATGGTTCATTACACTGTCTAAAGACTATATAAAGTTGCTCTAATGCTTTACTTTTGTTGGCCTTGTACTGTTTTATCAAGAATTCATAGAATCACTTACAATGCCACCAATATGTACAAGATGAGGATTCTTGAAGTTGTTTTGGATACTTAATTATAGTTTTTCCTACATTATTACAGATCACAATTTTTGTTGATTGTATTGCATATGATGTTACATAAGTGATTTATATAATATAATGAGTTTGCTCTTAACCGTGTCAATATAATGAGATCTATTGATAACGCCACACGCGTCGTCGTGGTCAAGGAAACTTCCTTTCTTCGAAGAAAGTTTTATAACACCCCAGGCAAGGAACCTAATCGTTGTAGTGTAGTAATTAGGGTAAGCCACGGGTATTGATATCGCTCTCTGGGGAATAGGAATGCTAGTAAGGAGTTACTACGCTAAGGTTAAGGTTGAGGAAGATTATTTTTGTATTTTATATTTTATGAAATGGAAAGGTACGAATCTCGGTATTGGATTTGGGGTTGGTATTTCACCGATTACTCTACTATTATCTAATTATCTAAACTAAGGTTGTGGAGTCTATGTCTAATTAATGTGTGCTCGATGATAGTTTAAAGATGTGTTTACTTAGGTTGTACTACTCCTTAATTATCTCCTATTGATGGTTGAATTGTCACGTCCTTATTCTTAGTCGTTGTGTGTCTAAAGTTGTAGGGTATGCGTTTCTCCCAACTCTTTGAACTTACCAAAGGGTCTCGCCTACAAACCCACTAGGATGATAAACTCCTACTCTAAGGCACTCTTTGGATGGTTTAGCTTACAACTACTCGTGTAATTATATTCTAAGGTTCACAAAGATGAATCAAGCATTATGCACAACGAATGACCTATCACATTACTAGATCATTAATCAACTAAGATAAGAAACAACCAATCAATATTCAATAATTAAGTTTCATACTTCCTAAGCAAACACACAAATAAATTAGCCGGACATGGAAAACATGCAAGCATACACACAAATAATCAAAGACATAATTGAATTAATGAAGTAAATACTTATCTTGATGTAAGATAGGTTTAAAACCCTAAAATACTGTACAAGACACCTTAGGTTCGGTTTTAGGTTTTACCCAAAAGACTCTCCTTAAACCGAAAAATTGGATTCTATATATAAGATTACATATGCGACGGCCACCTTATGTTTCGCGGACGCCGCCGTGTCGCCGCTATTAGGGTTTCGTCTTGGCCACGTTAACCTTGCGACGACGCCACCTTATGTCCGTGACGCCGTCCTCTTCGACTTCCGACGCCGCTCGATTGCATCTAGGCCGCCCGAGTAGCGACGGCCTACTCTTTTACAACCGGACGTCGCCACTTGAAAATACGAGTTTGGGTTCGAACCGTCACAACAATTTCGGACGGCGCCGCACTAGCACCGACGCCGCCGCTTCTATTTTCAAAGAAATGCGAGTGTCTCGATTTTGACTTTGGCCATTTTCTTCACATATTCGCGCTTTTCGTCAAATAAGTGCCATTCCAAAGATTTTGCCTTCAAGAGACCTAAAAGTGAAAAGGAACGATATTAAGCAATAACGGATACAAAAGTGATCAAATAAGGACTAAAACGACCCCTCAAAATGGTACCTTTTAAAACCTTATCATCTATCTCATTTGTTATTGTTATATATAAATGGGAGTGTATGTTGCGATTTTTAGTGATAATATATATCATGCAAGTATATGGACCTACTCCTTAAAAAAGAGTTATATGGATAAGCAGTCGTCACAATTGGACAATTGGTAAATGAGGTTTTAGAAGAGTATACTATTTAACATGTGTTCTGATATATCTTACGAAAAAGATTTAATGTTTAGCTATTTCATTGCAAGACACCAAATGAAATTTATGTATAGTAACGGGCTAAAATTATTAAGTTGATGGATGGGTCAAGTATTATGAAGCAATTTTGGCATGAAATTGGATGAATTGTCTTTCAAAATTCGTATCACAAGTCATGGCTCTCCCTAATCCCTTCTAATGAAGTAAGTTGTCTCTACGTTTTAATATAAACACGATTAATTTCAATACCTAAAATAAGTACTACATTATTCATACATATGGGAAGTAAAGACATTGGTGTGTGTATCTATGTCGTCTATAATTTCAATGCCTAAGATAAGTACTACATTATTCATACATGTGTTAAGTTTAAATGTTCTGTGTAGATGTGTGTATCTAAATTGGTCTTTTTTTAACTAACACAATCTTCTAATACAACCTTTTAATACAACTTTTCAGTGAATATTATCTCTATTTTTTTAACATACTTGTATGCCACTTTCAAATTAGATTTCAATATGTCTTTTAGTTTACTATTTCTATTTGTAATCCGTGAATTGAGTTTCATAGGTCTATAAGCTATGCCGGATATAAGCTATGCAATGGTAAACATGTTATCGATGCCCATATAACATTAGGAACCAATGTCGGTAATACTACTATCATCCCAAGGTTGAAATTCAGCCATTCTAACAAGAGGATTGCATTCATGGTCAATCATCGACAGGTTCATGGTAGTTGTTTGTTTTGCGATGACTATCGACAAAAGTGAAGGTTGTCATCACACGCGCTAACTCTATGTCGTTGTGTATAAGGTCAAAAGTTGGAAAGTAAGAAGGTTTCGATATATGACAAGGACACTAACGTGTCAAAATGTATGTTGAATGTTGTTTATCATGAAGTGCTAATTTGAACCACCAAACGTTGTTTATTTTGAGCTATCTAATGGAAACTTTAGCTTCATATAATCTGGATTTTGGATATGTAAATTTTTTGTTTGTTTAGATCCACTTTAAATTTTTGCGCAAATGTTTATATCAAACTTTTTATAAGCCACCCGTGATTTATCACGGGTTTATAGGCTAGTGTATATCTAAAGCATAAAATCACATGTACTTGTTTTAGTGTTTTATGTGAAAGCGTAAGTGAGTTAGAAAACTATTAGTTCAAACCATTTACGTATTTTATTTGTTTCGTTAAAATGATTTTACTTTTGTTATCGACAAAACATTAGAAGATCGTAAAATATAAATAAACGTTTTTACGGCTTATTTGTATTAACAAATATGATAATAATGATTAGAGGTGGACTTATCAGACTTGAAAAGCTATAGTATTCAAACACTAAACCTTTTATAATTAAAGGGTTTAGAAGGCTGTAAACATTTGAATACAGTTAGGCCAACTTTCTACCTGTCTATCACGTTTCACTATAACTAAACTTTTCAAACCCATCCAACTTGACTTGTTAAAAATAACATACGGCCAAAATCTACTTGGTATTTGGTAAACAAATCGAAAACTGATCCTCTATTATAGTAGGTTCAGATTGCCACCCATTATGGCCATCAATTAGGCATAAACTTACATACAGTTAAAAAAATATATTAAAAGATTAAACATGGGATGAAGAACTCACCATTATCAATTGGGGACTCTGCAACAGCACCAATGATCATCAGATTAGTCGAGGCAGAGACCATGAGCTATAGAATCAGTAGTTGAAGAAGCGGCTCCCAATAGAAAACATGAAGAATACAATTTTTTAGACAACTTTTTAGAAGTCAACAATTAAAGTTTTTAAATTATATTACCAATCTGCTTATTAAAAACAATAACAAAACTGAGATTGCTTGATCCAGACCACAAAAATGTTTTGTTTTGTCTTAAATTAGTATTAACAGTATACTTTACAAACATTAAAACACGGTTGCTTTGAAACAACGGTTAATTTGAAACATTGTTAGACATACCTATTTTATGAACCAGGGCCTAATAGTGGGTATTAGATATGGAAGAGACAGAGATATTACAACATCATCAGGTGAGGAAAGATGTTCAATGGGTAAATCAGTGCCATATTCGGTCATCACTCCTCCAGTAGGTTGAGAAGCTCATGATGTAGCAAGAAAGATGGTTACCTGGATTCTATCTGTATTCTAAGATAAGAAACTATCACAAATATGCAATTTTGCAAACAAACATCCAAACAGCCCAAATACATGCATATCACAGATAGAGAGTTAAGCGATCATTAACACACATATTTACTAACAGACTGATTGACCGGTCTCCCAGAACAAAACAAAAAAAAGGATTATAACTTACCACATGAATCACTATACACAAAGCGATCTGACCAAGTTTTTCCTTGGCTAGCCGGATAGACTGTATTTCTAGTGAACTAGGCTACTTGAGCATGAACCTCACTTAACCATCCCTGTTCAAAGCCACATGTTTTGCAAGAAGCTGACCCCCGCAGGCATGTACCTCCTTGAGCTATGGATTCACTCTCTGAATTTTGAGTCTCACCGCCCTGTGCTTTTGTCCTCTTGATTCCCCCGAGAATCCGGTATTAGCCTCAAACCGAAACAATACATATAAGTGACTCGGTACAGTGCTTTATACTGGAAAATTATAGGATATTTCGCACATGATCAGTCAAAATATCAATTCATTTTCACAATTGTATTCACTATCTCAACATATATTTTTACCTTCCGTACTACTGATCGCAACAAATATTAATACACCAACTTTCCACAGTAGTATTGTTAATCGCAAAACATTCAGTATTACTAATACTTACAATCACAACGCAGTCTCACACTTCTACCAATAATAACAACATACTACAATAAAATATCACGTTAATTAACAAATATCAGCATGTATCTTTTAGAAACTCATTTTAACCGCAATCCAAAACAACCACTTTAAAAGAAACTGTTTAAGCCAGCAATCCCAAACAACCCCATACCATAGTGTAGTAAACTAAAAACACAATAAAAAAAGGGTACAATCAAGTTACCAAAAAGAAAGTAACTTGGGTATCGATAAGAATTTAGTCCTAGGACCCAACTGAAATATCAATATGAACACCGGTTATTTCCCTAAGATAATTAGTCTGGATATACAAAAAACGATTATTTGGCCCAAAATTTAAAGATAATCCAAAGCACGATACTTTATCCAAACATTAGAGTTGATAATCGTGACTTCGCCATAATAACCAGCTTCAAAATTTAAATCCAAGGATCGAACACAATGTTAAAAAGAAACGTATAACTTTAAATTGTCTTACTTGGATTGGTGGTTGTTACAACTGCTCCTCTAAAATCACATCTGGTTGAGACCGGGTTCTTTTGGTAATAATTCTTAAAGGTATACGAAGCATGATTCTTAAGGGTTGCTGGATAGTTTGAACCATGCTGAAAACTGACACAATAAAGTCCGCCAAACCCATACGGATAATCAAGACTCGACTGACGTGCTTCCTGTGATGCTCTATTCCTTGCTATGCACAAGCTTTCTCCTCGACCCACGAGAGCGTTTCCTGCAAATCATGTCATACACCATAATTAGAAAGCAAACAAAATTGAATTTCGATGTCAATTCTTTTTTAAGTTCTGGCCAATAGATTAAGGGGCTGTTTGGGTTGTTATTGAACTGTTTATTTATCTGTTTATATAAGCTATTGTGTATATTTTAAATTTCATTCCAAGTTGTTTATTTGAAGAAGCTCATTTCACTAACATAGAATCAGATAAGCAGTTTGGATAAGCATCCCAAATACCCTAGACACAAACATGATCAATTGATGAACAAATAACACAAAGTATTTTACCTACAAAAAGTAATAAATTGATGAAAAAATAATGTAAACAATTGATGAACAAATAATTACACAAACATAATCAATTGATGAACAAATAACGCGATCTTATGTTTCAACTCAATTTGTAAAAAGGGTAGGTTAATTATATGTAGAACAGTATCTAAAACTCTAAACTTTATTGTTCTATTAGATTGAATAAGGCATATAACGAATAAACGTTACCTTAGGCAAAACCTTGTTTTAACATAGTACGAAGTATTCTATTAGTGAATGCTCTATACCTGCAAAAATGCTTGAAATAGAAAATAAAAAACAAATAAAAGAATAAAAACAAACACAATAAATGGACAAAAACAAATTTATTTGCCATACGATCATTAGTACACAATATTTTATTTTAGGGTATTCATATGATCATTTAACACATTCTTTATGCCAAATATATTAAACATCATCAAAAGAGTAGATACGTGCACTAATGATCGTCCAAGAATACAATTTTTAATTTTTCTTAAGAAAATTACATTCACGTTGCTTTTAAATTTGCTTTCCTCAACCTCTCTGCTTCTTTTTCATTTCCTCTTTCTTGTGGTTTCTCTAGTTTTGTATATGTACCCGCCTCCTGTAATTTTTATTAGGATCAAATAATATTCCTAATAGTCCCTCAACACAAATTCCTAATCTCTAAAGCTAACAGACAGATCTAAACAATTTACCTCTTAAATATAGCTATCAATGAGATTCTTTCTTTTTTTATCCATCTTTTTGTCCATAGTTCACCTGCATCGACCATGAACAAAATAAATAATCAATTAACATCATAAAACTTGATAAACTGAAACTTAAAACATGGTAACATTGATATGAAGGCTGACACAAATGCCTAACCGGCCCAACTATTGTAGTCAATGAGTATCATGTCCCAAATGCATGAGAAAAATAGATAATCTTGTTATGATTTATATGTTTATTGCATAGATGATTTATCAAGTCGAAACCCAAATAACATAATCGTGATCATCATAAATTAACCAAAACTAAATTCGCTTAGTACTTACCACATAGATCAAAAGTCGAACAATTGACAATACATACCATGCTAATGATTTGATCCCTAATAAAAACCCTAAAAATTCCCAAATTTCCAAAATCCACAAAAATCGCTCAAAAACCCTAATTTTTCACAGATTCGTGAAATTACCGTCAATTAGTTACAATTAACGTGAGATTAATCGGATGGGATTGATGATTTGAATTGATTTAAAATTAGGGTTTGAATTATGTGAGTTTAGAACACATAATGATGATGAGAAAAGAAAGGTGGGAGGCGCAGATTAATAGAATGAACCGACTGTGTATGTGAATTTTTGGCAATATGAATGGAATTGATTGTGATTAGCTGAAGATCATGGAAGACTTTGAGATTGCTGATGGCGTGTGTTCTTGGTGGAGATATGATGGAAAGCGTGTGTTGCTGAAATATTTGGCATTGCCAGCTAATTAAATTTGGACAGCATGGCATTTATGGGTGCCAAGTGGCATTAGTGACTTGGCAAGTTTCTCTAATATATATGTGGGGAGATATTAAGGTGCTTGTTTATTAGGAGGTTGTGATTCTGAATCTGACTTACACATTCGAATGTAAATTTGAGGCGGAAATGTCTGATGTCAATCAAATAACATTTTTCTTAAATGTCTAAATATTTATTAGTTCAATTAGAGGTATTAAGATGCTCATTCCATGTCTGGTCCGTTTAGATGTTTTCACCTCTAACTGACTACGAGCTTTGGTCTATTAAGAGGCTGTAAAGATTTTTCTAAAGAAAACAAACACCACCTAAGTCCGAGCAAAATCGACCGATACTGAGCCGAAATGAAATACCGAATCAGACTGGCCAAAATGAACTTAATTGACCCCTATTTGGTTTGGTTTTATATTTTTGGTGTTCAGTTCGGGCCGAAACAAAAAATGAACACCATGATTATTTAAACTAAACCGAACCGACCCTATTCAGTTCGGTTTTATACATTTATGGTATTCGGTTCAGGTCAGAACCGAAAAAACAACACCTAAATCATCTAAACTGAGCTGAACTGACCATTATTCAGTTCGGTTTATATATTTATGGTGTTCGGTTTGGTTTGAAACAAAAAAACAACACCCCTCCAGTAGCATCCTGATGTCTCCAGTAGCATGGCAGTCGGGTGTGGCTTCTGCTTCACGAACCTCTCCAGAAATTGTTGCAGCAATGCAGGGTCGGCACCATCATCTTCGGCTCTACGAGTTGTCTCCATATAACGATCGACAAACGAATGTGCGACATTAAAATAGCAAAATCAAATGTGAAGAGAAGAAGGCCAAATCATTGAAGACAAAAGAATATCGAAGTCAATCTGAACGAAAATCAAAAGGAATCGAAAGAGGTCATAACAGACGGAAGCCTAATGTCTACCCAGTCCCCACAGGTCAATCCAAAGGTCAACAAGACGAAACCTTTGCTCTGATACCATAATTGTAACACCCCAACCCGACAAGGGTAGACGTGTCACATTCTGGTGTCATATCAGAACATACAAACAAAATTTACAAGCGGAAGCTTTACAAAAATAAATACCAAGTCATATAACAGATGACTTACAAAGAAAATACAAAACCTAATATGTCTAGAACAAAATGAAAAGAAAAGGTAACTAGGGTCGGTCCACTCGGATAATCCAACTCTCAGCCCATCAAAGCCATCCTTCAACCTAAAAACCTGCCACAGGAAAGGAAATGCGGCTGAGCTTAAAAAGCACAGTGAACAGATATAACAAAACGAAAACTAAACGAAATCAGAGATACAAATGAAATAAGAAAACTGATAACAAGGTCGCAAAGAAAAGAGAACAATGAGTCAATGAGGATCTTGCAAAAACACAATTACACAAATATCCAAAAGGGACAGATAACAGAGGAGGACAAAGCACATAGCACATTGATGACATAAACGCAAGCACATCTAAATAACCAGGTATACAATAAATCAGGAAGTCAGAGTACAAATAAACCAAAAGGAAGTCCAAATGCTAGCGGAAGCAATTAATGAGAAGTGAGCATGGCAATCACACAAGTCAAATAATTCAGAGTTAATAACATAACCAAGATTACAACAAATGAAGTACTAACGAAGAGTCGAAATACAAGAGCTACATGTATCAAGTAGAATACGAATCTAACATTATAATCGAATGAATTATCTAAACAAGGTCCTAGTATAGCAACTAAACAAGTTAACAAGCCAGACCACATACGATGAACCATTCACCAAATCAAACAGAAGTATAAGCGGAAATGTAACATAGCAAGTCAACAATCAGCAGACAAGAATACTAACAGATAATCATAGCCCATGAACATAACTGAACGAAGATATACATGATAAACATATAACTTAACTGCTTTCACACAAGCATAGTCACCAGACAAATCAAAAAGTCACATAACAGTATGATAAGCGGTTGGTCAGTTATTAGCATGACAATAGGTGAATCAGACAATCACATATTCATCATATAGTAGCAGGGCAAACGATAGTCATGTAAAACATGTAAAAGCATAATCAAATTCAATAATCATAAAATTACCCGGTACGTGAATGGAACGATGGTCTGAAGTAACGGAACCAGAGTATGACAGATCAATGAAATGGAGTATATATAACATGGTAGTAGAGTGAGTCACATAAGGGTACTGAGTAAAGGACAATCAATACAGAATATGGTGAGTTGGGGAATACAAAAGGTACAATATAGGTATATCAAAGGTGTAAGGGTTGTCAGAAATCCATCCCGAGCCAACAATACAATACAATACAATCAATAGTGGCATTAGCAGCCCAATATCCAATAGTAGCCATTGTATTCGGAGGGGTGACCTCGGAATACCAGATAAATAGGAGGGGAGACCCTAGTAACCAATGGCGTAGCTAGCTCCCAGACTGTGAGGGGGTGTATTGCACACACGCACCACATCACCAATACAATATCAATACAATACAAATCTAGGATGCATCCATACGCCCCGCAGTAACAATAGTGGCCATAACAATAACAATGAAGCGCGATAATCAATACAATATAGGACGGTGTGGAGCATCAACAACCACACTGTAGTCATGCCATTGGTGCATCAACGACACGGCCATGTTACCTTCATGGTTAGGATAACAATATTTGGCTCGGGTATCAATCTGAAGGGTCAAATAAAGGTCCAAAGTGTAGCAATATATAAGTCTTTACAATCAAAGGTCCAATATCACTGGTTCACAATTCATAGGTTCATAACAATGGTTCAATATCAAAGTTCAGTAGCAACAGTCCAATATCAAAGTACAATATTAAAGGTTCAGTATCCAAGGTTCAGTAACAGAGGTTCAATAACAATTGGTTCAGTGACAGTGGTTCAATAACAGAGGTTCAATATCAACAGTTCAGTAACAGACGGGTCAATAGCAAATATCAATATCAGAGGGTCAATAGCAAAGATTCAATATCGGAGGGTCAATAGCAAAGAAATCTCATAAATGAAACAAAGTCGAAGGATCAGAAAGTCATGGGAAACCCCTACTGAAAAGGGATAGAATATATGTACCTTAATCCGCAAAGCAAATCGCCCGAAATACACAAGAAAACAAAAGCTACCCCTTCCTCCGCGAATCTACACGAATAATGGTCGTTTAATATTTAGAATGCTATTTCATTGTTTTAGGGTTCATCGTTATTCATATTTCTTAATTAGGGTCTCTCTTTCTATTTTAGAAAATTTCCGAAATAAGTAACTTTCCAAATTAGGTAACATTCCATATTTAGTACGTTTCCCGAATTAGTAATTTTTCCGAATTAAACAGTTAGGTTCATAATTTATAATTATTCAAACTTTGGTTTTTAGCATATTTTAGAAATCATTTAAATTTATTTCGGACCAAAACGTTTTCGGAGCTTAGACCAAATCCCAACTCGACATAACAATCATACACTCTCGACGTACATGCATGTACACCCGAATACACATATATACAACTCAATTTAGATTACTAAAGGCGGAACGAAACGAATATGGCTTAACCCACGACTCCCATGCACACGAGACACAAAACTCAACTACCACTTGATTTTATATACCGCTACATATGCATGCATTTATATATGATTAACTTACACTTGACATAACACCACACCAAAGTTGCACGACTTCCCATGAAATAACAACATAACCAGCTTTAGTGCCAAACTTTTAGACATTCTTGACACCCATAAAACACTTGCAAACACAACGGTTACAATACACTTAGGACCTTTATTTTAGCGTGATACCGATTAATAAGGCATGCAATGCACATCGTGTATTTAAAATCGGACCCATGGACAAGGATTTAATGACTTTCATTTGACAATATACATTACTATTTATGTGGCAAAATTAATATTCATGCGCCAAGATTTAATGTAGCATTTAGGTGTGATGTTTATTGATGTACTATGCATGCGCATGAAGGCATTAACACATGACCAGTTTCGTGAATCAAGAAGATTAAGGAGACGAGAGGATTACCTTGCAGCGTATAAGAGATGAAGAACAAGACCAAAACGAAAGTAACCCAACACTCCTAGGCCTAGCCATACCCACGACACCATACCAAGCAGTCACCCTTCGCACCCTGATGAATACCCACGTTCACAGCCCTTTTGACGCCTCACTATGCTCCTTTGTCGCCTTCTTGATGTCGACCGTGTTGGAAAAAAATTAAGAGGAGCCGCCACTTTGATAGAGAATTTAGGGTTTTTTTTTTTTTTTTTTTTTTTTGTGATTGTTTATGGAACGAGAGAAAAAAATGGCGAGCAATTAAACGTGATTAGGGGATTTGAGGGGAGGGATACTCGCCCATAAATAGGGAAATAAAAACCAAAATTAAACTTTTCAAAATGTATTGTGTAAATTACGTAAATGAGAAAAAAATAGCAATATGGAAGTCATGGGGACATAATTTCATTGAAATTGGGGGTTTCACTTGACCAAATCAATGTTATATACTTACCATATCTATTTGTCACATTTAGTTTAATTTAATTGTTTGCTACTAGTATATACGGAGTATAATGTAGTCCATTTTAACTTGTAATGTGTGATACATATATTATTCAACTGCATTAAGTGTTAATGAAGTTTTATCATCTTGTACAAATCATTCGCTTCTTATTTAGGTTAAAACGTAGCTGACGAAATTGACGTGATGTACGCACTTCACAATTATTAAGTCTGAGGGGCAAAACGGTCTTTTATCACGTTTACGATTTTTAGGGTTTTACAACTCTTCCCCTCTAAATGAAAATTTTCGTCCTCGAAAATTAAAGTCGCAGGGGTACACAGAGACGAACGAGTTTAAGGCAGACTTAGCAATCCATAGTCTCATCCAGATCATAACAAGTCGGCCCAAAGCGCATAAATCTTATACGTAATGTATGTCGGTGAGAATCTCGCAAAGAGGTACAGAATTCCAAACGGACATGAGGAGTGCCAAACAACGGATATAAGTCCTAGTCCATTCACGTACCAACCCCCCGACATTTCCCAAGACGTTGTATGATTTCCATAAGTTCAAATTTTATGATCTCGGTATTATCACGTTGATCAGGCGTCATAATACTTGCATCACATAACAAGTCCTTATGGTCATAATATTCTGTCTCGGGTCATGACAAACCACATAACCAATATCATAACAAAACAGATAGCATACAGATAGCAAGTAACATACCCAAACAGACCATGTCACATACATACAGCATATACTACATCAAAACAACTTACCATAACCCAAGAGACGGAGGCCAACCACTTACTCGAAACAGCTCCTCATGACTCATTAATTACGATCCAAAAATAAAGCTGGGATATAACCAAAATGCTAAATGATAAAACTTCACGATTCAAACCGAGTTCTGAACAGATCAAAGAAAAGCAATACCAATCAAAATCACTTAGCAAAATATCAAACCTCCTCAAAACGCGTGATAAACAAATCGGAGTAACACAAGTCGCGCCCAATCATGTGAAGTAGATGAACCTTCTTAGCCACCAGCTTGAATCTTGTCTCCAGATTTGCGCCTTTGGTTGGTCCGTCCAGCCCCTCCAAAGAAGATCCCGATGTCTCCAAAGAACATGGTAGTCGGTGTGGCTTCGCTACGAACCTCTCCGTAAATTGTTGCAAAGAATGCAGGTCGGCACCATCATCTTCGGCTCTACGAGTTGTCTCCATATAACGATCGACAAAAGAATGTGCGACATTAAAATAGCAAAATCAAATGCGAAGAGAAGAAGGCCAAATCATTGAAGACAAAAGAATATCTAAGTCAAATCTGAACGAAAATCAAAAGGAATCGAAAGAGGTCAGAACAGACGGAAGCCTAATGTCTATCCAGTCCCCACAGGTCAATCCTAAGGTCAACAAGACGAAACCTTTGCTCTGATACCATAATTGTAACACCCCAACCCGACAAGGGTAGACGTGTCACATTCTGGTGTCATATCAGAACATACAAACAAAATTTACAAGCGGAAGCTTTACAAAAATAAATACCAAGTCATATAATAGATGACTTACAAAGAAAATACAAAACCCAATATGTCTAGAACAAAATGAAATGAAAAGGTAACTAGGGTCGGTCCACTCGGATAATCCAACTCTCACCCATCAAAGCCCATCTTCAACCTAAAACTTGTCAGCAGAAAAGAAATGCGGCCGAGCTTAAAAAGCCAGTGAAGAGATATAACAAAACAAAACTAAACGAAATCGGAGATACAAATGAAATAAGGAAACTGATAACAAGGTCGCAATGAAAAGAGAACAATGAGTCAATGAGGATCTTGCAAAAACACAATTACACAGATATCCAAAAGGGACAGATAACAGAGGAGGACAAAGCACATAACACATTGATGAGATAAACGCAAGCACATCTAAATAACCAGGTATACAATAAATCAGGAAGTCAGAGTACAAATAAACCAAATGGAAGTCCAAATGCTAGCGGAAGCAATTAACAAGAAGTGAGCATGGCAATCACACAAGTCAAATAATTCGAGTTAATAACATAACCAAGATTATAACAAAGAAGTACTAACAAGAGTCTAAATACAAGAGCTACATGTATCAAGTAGAATACGAATCTAACATTATAACCGAATGAATTATCTAAACAAGGTCCTAAACATTATAGCAACTAAACAAGTTAACATGCCGCACCACATACGATGAACCATTCACCAAATCAAACAAGTATAAGCGAAATGTAACATAGCAGTCAACAATCGCAGACAAGAATACTAACGGATAATCATAGCCCATGAACATAATCGAATGAAGATATACATGATAAACATATAACTTAACCGCTTTCACACAAGCATAGTCACCAGACAAATCAAAAAGTCACATAACAGTATGATAAGCGGTTGGTCAGTTATTAGCATGACAATAGGTGAATCAGACACTCACATATTAATCATATAGTAGCAGGGCAAACGATAGTCATGTAAAACATGTAAAAGCATAATCAAATTCAATATTCATAAAATAAACCGGTACATGAATGGAACGGTGGTCTGAAGTAACGGAACCAGAGTATGACAGATCAATGAAATGGAGTATATATAACATGGTAGTAGAGTGAGTCACATAAGTGTACTGAGTAAAGGACAATCAATACAGAATATGGTGCGTTGGGGAATACACAAGGTACAATATATGTATATCAAAGGTGTAAGGGTTGTCAGAAATCCATCCCGAGCCAACAATACAATACAATACAATCAATAATGGCATTAGCAACCCAATATCTAATAGTAGCCATTGTATTCGGAGGCGGAATACCAGATCAATAGGAGGGGAGACCCCAGTAACCAATGCGTAGCTAGCTCCCAGACTGTGAGGGGGTGTATTGCACACACGCACCACATCACCAATACAATATCAATACAATCAATCAATACAATACAAATCTAGGATGCATCCATACGCCCCTGTAGAACAATAGTGGCCATAACAATAACAATGAAGCGCGCATAATCAATACATATAGGGACGGTGTGGAGCATCACTCAACCACACTAGAGTCATGCCATTGGTGCATTAATGACATGGCCATGTTACCTTCATGGCTAGGATAACAATATTTGGCTCGGGTAGCAATCTGAAGGGTCAAACAAAGGTCCGAAGTGTAGCAATATATAAGTCTTCACAATCAAAGGTCCAATATCAATGGTTCACAATTCAGAGGTTCATAACAATGGTTCAATATCAAAGTTCAGTAGCAACAGTCCAATATCAAAGTCCAATATTAAAGGTTCAGTATCCAAGGTTCAGTAACAGAGGTTCAATAACAATTGATTCAGTGACAGTGGTTCAATAACAAAGGTTCAATATCAACAGTTCAGTAACAGAGGGGTCAATAGCAAAGATCAATATCATAGGGTTAATAGCAAAGATTCAATATTAGAGGGTCAATAGCAAAGAAATCTCATAAACGAAACAAAGTCGAATGATTAGAAAGTCATGGGAAACCCCTACTGAAAAGAGATAGAATATCTGTACCTTAATCCGCAAAGCAAATCGCCCAAATACACAAGAAAACAAAAGCTACCCTTCCTCCGCGAATCTACACGAATAATGGTCGCTTAATATTTAGAACGCTATTTCATTGTTTTAGGGTTCATCGTTATTCATATTTCTTAAATAGGGTCTCTTTCTATTTTAGAAAATTTCCAAATAAGTAACTTTCCAAATTAGGTAACATTCCATATTTAGTACGCTTCCGAATTAGTAATTTTTCCGAATTAAACAGTTAGGTTCATAATTTATAATTATTCAAACTTTGGTTTTAGCATATTTTAGAAATCATTTAAATTTATTTCGACCAAAACGTTTTGAGCTCGCACCAAATCCCAACTCGACATAACAATCATACACTCGACGACATGCATGTACACCGAATACACATATATACAACTCAATTTAGATTACTAAAGGCGGAACGAAACGAATACGGCTTAACCCACGACTCCCATGCACACGAGACACAAAACTCAACTACCACTTGATTTTATATACCGCTATATATGCATGCATTTATATATGATTAACTTACACTTGACATAACACCACACCAGGTTGCACGACTTCCCATGAAATAACAACATAACCAGTTTAGTGCCAAACGTTTTAGACATTCTTGACACCCATAAAACACTTGCAAACACAACGGTTACAATACACTTCTTAGGACCTTTATTTTTAGCGTGATACCAGATTTAATAAGGCATGCAATGCACATCGTGTATTTAAAATCGCACCCATGGACAAGGATTTAATGACTTTCATTTGACAATATACACATCACTATTTATGTGGCAAAATTAATATTCATGCGCCAAGATTTAATGTAGCATTTAGGTGTGATGTTTGTTGATGTACTATGCATGCGCATGAAGGCATTAACACATGACCGCCGTGAATCAAGGAGATTAAGGAGACGAGGGATTAACTTGCACAGAGTAAGAGATGAAGAACAAGACCAAAACGAAAGTAACCCAACGTACACCCTAGGCCTAGCCATACCCACGACACCATACCAAGCGGTCACCCTTCGCACCGATGAATACCCACGCTCACGTGCCCCTTTGACGCTGGCCACCATGCTCCTTTTCGCCTTCTTGATGTCGACAAGGTTGGAAAAAAATAAAGAGGAGTCGTCACTTTGGATAGAGAATTTAGTTTTTTTTTTTTTTTTTTTTTTTTTTTTTTGATTTTGTATGGAATGAGAGAAAAAATGGTAGGAAATTAAACGTGATTAGGAGTATATATAATGTAGTCCATTTTAACTTGTAATGTGTGATACATATATTATTTAACTGCCATAAGTGTTAATGAAGTTTTAACAATTTGTACAAATCATCCGCTTCTTATTTAGGTTAAAACGTAGCTGACGAAATTGACGTGATGTACGCACTTCACAATTATTAAGTCTGAGGGGCAAAACGGTCTTTTATCACGTTTACGATTTTTAGGGTTTTACAGTTTACGAAACGTTCGAGCCCCAAAACACTCTATTTTATGAGTTATTTGCATTTTAATGTTTTTTGAGGTTTTTTTTTGACTTTGTTTATATAATAACTTTCGGGTCGTTTGTCTTTTAGGGCCCTTTTCATTTTTGTAACTTTATTTATGAGTTCCTTTGTAATGTGGAATGATGATTTTAAAGAAATATCAAAAGTATATTTTTGGCAGTTTTCTTGCTAAGAATCCTAATAGTCGGTATTCTATTGAATTAACGATTGTTGTAAGAATCGATCCTGGCATTCGTGTGAATCAACAGGCATGATTTGTGTTATCTTGTTATTTAGTTTACATCAAGTTTTCGGTTTGGTTTTTATTTTTTCAAACCTATATCCAAACCAAAAATTGAATATTTAATTCAATTCGGTTTTAGTTTACCCAAATTGTACGTTTAAAATAAAACATGTCATGTTGGCCCTAAAAATGAGCCCAATACACACTGTTTCTAAGCCCAAAAATATAACAAACCATCTTCATCTTCTTTTTTATTTGCATCACTAATTTAGAAGTATATACCATTTCATTACAAATAAAAACATTACATAATACTTAAAAAAACTACAACTTAAAAATTGAAACTACAACTTAAAAAAAATATTACATAAGTTGAAATAAAAAACAAATGAAACTACAACTTAAAAATTGCAAGCCCATCCGTGTTTCGCCGCAAGTTCACGTTTTTGGGCAATAACGAATTCCAACATAGCGGGATCGCGAATGTGATCATGCGGCTCCAAAAAAAACTTCATCTCCCGTTGTGTATTCTTGAACTTCGCCCCCTCGAGTTGTGTAGCCAACAATTGTTTCGCCAACGCATCCTTCTCGCGTTTTTCTTCCAAATATTGTGTCTTCTTTTGTGTGTAGGAGTTGATTTCATCCGCAACACTTGAGACCGACGAGGAGGATGCGCGCTTGCTTCTTTTTCATCTTTCTTGATTCAAGTGGAGGATGGGGTCTTCATTCATGTCGGAATGGTGTTGCTTGCCGATTCATACTCCCCGACTTCCTTTTTGAAGAATTGCTAGTCGCATCGCCAACATCTTGAAAACATTCTTGCTCCAACCATTTGTCATGACCTCGACAACCTCCCACGCCAAGCTATGAGCAAATTGTCTTTTTTAATTGTATAGTAATCCGCCTCGACTTGTCTCACCACGCCCAAGTCGTTGCACCCACTAGCCTTAGCACGTTTCTACATAATATACAAAATAATAAAAGTATAGCTTATACAAAATAATGTAATTGTAAATAATAAAGTATAGATTATGTAAAATAAAAGTATAGCTTGTACCGCTTGAGGTAGTAGCCGCTGAAAATACCCATGGTCGTGTTCATTGTTTTCCACTTTGTATTCAACGATGAAAAGTTTGTGAAGTCGAACCCAAAGTTGCCTTGTAATGCTCGAAACCCGTTTCCAAAACCGTCGGACTTTTGTTCATTACCGACAACACCACATTCGAGATTTGAATCCATGCCGCCAAAGCCTCCTCTTGTGCCGCGACCAAACTTCACGGGCCTCCTCCCCTCAAGGCTTTTTTCTTCCTCTCGATCGACTTCTTCAACGCCCTCATCTTCGTCTTCTTCGTTTGGTGGTTGTTGTGTTTCGGCTACAAACTCGACGTCATCGTCATTGTTTTCGGACGGGGAGAACTCGCTTGTAGGAGTGTAGTGTTGTGGATTCATTTGAGGAGGACCCATATTGTATTGGTAATATTGATGCGGAGATGGGGGTTGTGGAACGTAAAATTGATTCGGAGATGGTTGATAATAAAATTGGTTTGGAAACGGAGTTTGTTGTGGTTGCGGATGAACGGGTTGAGACCGACCTTGACGCGAGGTGGAAATTTTTTTACCTCTTCTTAGATCCATGGTTTTGTGTTTTTGAGATATGAGTGTGTGTTTTTTTGTGAAAAAATGAGTTTGGGATATTTGGTTTTAAAGGGATTTTTTATTTTATTTTTTATTTTTTTTTGAGAAGTAGCTGTTGGTATGCCCCAATGTTCAAAAATTTCAAAAAAAGCCTCCCACACCGATCGGCTTCCCAACCCGCTCCCCTACCCGATTTTCGCTACCCGACTAAGGCGGGACGGTATTACCGATCGGGTTCGGTACCTGATTGGCCTACCCGATGCCTACTCCCTCCCCTCTTATTATAACTAGATAAATTATTTACTTACAAACAATTGTAGCAAAACACGAGTAATTCATTCAGAAAGCAGTAGAAAAAGCCTCGAAATAAGTGAATATACAAGCATTATAACTAGATAAATTAGTTTTTACACTCAATTGTAACGAAACACGTATAACTCTATAACCACATACTAGGGCAGAAGAAAACAAATCGAAAACCCAGCCAAAATGAAAAACCAAATCGGACCGGTCTAATTGAACCGAACCGACCCCTATTCGGTTCGGGTCGATACCGAAAGAACAACACCTAAATCGTCTAAATCGAACTAAATTGACCCCTATTCAGTTTGGGTTTATATATTTATGGTGTTCGGTTTGGGTCAAAACCGAATAAACAACACCTAATCATCTAAACCGAACCAAACAGACCTCCTCTTCCGCTCGCTCCGAAGGAGTGAGCGGTGCATGTAGAGATCCGTAGGGTCACTTCGTTTCGGTTCTCGATTTATGTACTTTCTCAAAATCAATTATCGGCTCGGTTCACTTTTAGTTGGTTTGAGTCGTTTTGACTTATTACTCAGCCCTACTCTTTTCGACTCTAACTCTCATACTTCAATCGTTGCTTTCTTTTTGTTACTTCGAAAGTAGCTCCTTTAGCTTCAGCTACTTGAATTTTTGATATTTTTTTTCCTTTCCCATCAAATGATATACTGCTATTAGAGGATTGGATGTGGCAGCGAGAAGGCTCGCCGAATCCTACGTGGCTTGCCATTCGTCGAAGCCGACCGCTCATCATTACACCTAGGTGGCTCGCCACTTGTGTCTTCGTTCGGTTTATAACAAGGATAAAGACAAAGAAAAAAAGTTACCGTTTGATTGAAAGATTGTTTTTTAAAAATTTCTTTGTTTTAAACAAAACTAAACCCCTTATAAATACCCTTTTGCCCTCATATTTTTTCACACACAATCTCAAAATACCTAATTTTTTTCACATACAATCACAAAATACATCATCTTTTTTTCACACACAAACTATGGCTAAAGAACCAAACGAGGTGAGACGAATTATTCTCAGGCGACTACGGAGACTAAGGCGAGAACTTGTAACCGAGGTCACATTGGCGAACAATTTGTTGATCGAGTTGACTCGGTATCTTGAGCAAATGCGTAGCCATGATCCAGAAATACCGATGGTGCATTCCTTGCCACTCGACCAGCCCATTAACAATTACAGTTTGCATACTCTTCTAATGACAACTGAAGTTGATATGCGTATTGCATACAACTTGAGGGCAGACAAAGATGAATTGTCGAGGATCATTGCTGAGAAGGAATAATTCATCAACAATTATAGAGCAATATAAAAGCTTGAATCATGTTTTAGTTTTTTATTTCGTACGTTTATGTTTTTAATTATCTATGTTTTAGTTTTTAATTTATGAATAAAAGTTGTGTTTATTTGAATTAATGGAAATTAGTTTGTTTGGGAAATGAAAAAGAAAAATAGAGGGTGGGTGGAGCCCAAATGACTAAGTCGGTTTTAATTGTAAGTGTTGAAATGATGTTGCACCCGATAAAACTCAAATGGCTAAAAAATGTTAGGGGACGTTTAGTTGTGATTATTTCCTATTTTTCCAGAAAATTTTTTATATAAAAAGGGAAAATTGAAAATCAGTTTAGTTACACTTTTTTCCAACAATTTTCTAAAAATATAAATTCTCATTCTCTAAATTTTAACTACAAATTTGAAAAGCCCATTCTACTCTTCTCACTTTTTATACGTCCGCTTTAATACGACTTTAACCGTTTTCATCCGTTTTTACGTTTCATATGTTTTCTAACGTTGTCGTCCGCTTTCTTACGTTTTCGTCCCTTTTTATATTTTTTACGCTTTTGGTCTATTTTTACGCTTTTGTCATTTCTTTACGTTTACGTCCGCTTTTGTACGCTTTTGTCCGCTTTTTACGTTTTAAATGCATTTTTACGTTTTCATCTGCTTTTAACGCTTTCGTCGATTTTTACGTTTTATCCATTTTTTACGTGTTTTGCCATTTTTAAAGTTTTCATCCATTTTTTTAAGTTTTCGTTTGTTTTTCCCGTTTCGCCCTTTTTATGTTTTCGCTCTATTTTTCACGTCACTGCTTTTTTACTTTTGTTTGGATTTTTACGCTTTTGTTTATTTTATTTTATTTTTACGTTTCAGTCCTTTTTTTTACGTTTTCTCGTTATTTTACGTTCTTGTCCGCCTTCTTACGCTTTTGTCAAATTTTTATGTTTTGTTTATTTTTACGTCGTCCGTTTTTACGTTTCGCGTCTTTTTACGTTTTCTTCATCTTTTTATGTTTTCGTCCGCTTATCTTTACGTTTTTCTGCTTTTTACATTTTCGTCCGCTTTTTACGATTTTACTTCTTGATACTGCTTTCTTACGTTTCGTCCATTTTCTACATATTCGTCCATTTTCTTACGGTTTCAGTCCATTTTTACATATTCGCCCATTTCTTACGTTTCAGTCCATTTTTACATATTGGAGAGGTGTCAAATGTGTTCAAAAGCAAAAGATGAGCCGGCAAATTTAAAAATTTGGGCATATTTAGCCCCTCCTTTTTTGAAATGGGCACATATAGCTCATTGAAAACTTAAATGCGCACTAGCAGCACATTTTATTTTTCTCAATTGTAGAACATTACGATCGTTTTAAAAAATATTTTTTATATAATATATTTAACTTTTTAATATAAATAAGATATTACGCTTAAGGAATTTATTTCGTCGTTTAGGTCTTTTATTAAGCGATTTGTATAACATGTGCCTGTTTGGCCCGCGCCTGCTTAAGCCCGTGTCCATTTTAGCCCGTGCCCGCCCGGCCCGCCTGCTTTGCCACCTCTAATACAACCGAATGAAAAGTAAGGTCACCCTACTTTTAGAATGACAAAGAAAGTTATCCTAGTTTTAGAATAGTTTACAAAATTGATCCTAGTTACAAAATATGTTCATATAATCAATAGACTGTTATGTTCAATGACATATTTTGTGCGGAATTTTTTAAATGCATAAGTTTTTATTTTGTTAAAGTGATAAAATATTCGTTTAAACATTCACACCTCTGATAAGTCGCCTGTGTAAAACAAGTTAGACTTGAAAAGAAAATTGTCACAAGAAAACATAATTAATATTTACTGGTTTTGCATGTTTCTTGCAGGTAGCCTTTTCTTTATTCTTTTTTCCTTTACTTGTGGTTAATTTATCCAACAAAGTAATATGCCAAAAGTGGTACTTATCCAAGAAACTGCTGATACAAATCAAATATATCGCCGAATACTTAACGGGTTATGGGTAAAGTGGTTGGGCTTAGCGGGTTGATCATGTCAACCTCAACTCAACCCGTTAATTTAGCAAGTTAGAAAACCAAACTAATTGGTTAACAAACCGATCTCTTTTAGTCATCGATGTTCTTGTGTTGGGATGCCACAGATACAGATCTACATGGGTGACACAATGGTATTGTCTCGAAAATAACTATTTGCACGCTCCTTGTAACAAATATGAGGACCATGCATCTTTTAGATGTCAAACTTGGTAAAAATTTGGTTACTTGGCATTCGAGGTGGCAAAATGTGCCCAAAAGCAAAAGATGGGCTAAATTGTCAAGTTTTAAAAGATTTGGGCACATTTAGCCCCTCTTTTTTTGAAATGGGCACATATAGCCCATTGAAAACTTAAATGGGCACTAATGGGCGCATTTCTTTTTCTCAATTGTAGAACATTACAATCGTTTATTTTTATTTTTTATATAATATATTTAAGTTTGTTAATATAAATAAGATATTACGTTTAAGGAATTTATTTTGTCGTTTTAGGTCTTTTATTAAGCAATTTGTATAACATGTGCCCGTTTGGCTCGTGCCTGCTTAGCCCATGCCCGCGTTTAAGCAGGTGCCCATTCTCTAGCCGTGCGCTTTAGCCCGTGCCGTGCTTTGCTTTGCCACCTCTACTTGGCATGTTTTGATCGGGCCACTCAAATCCATGGCATCCCACAAAATCTTACGAATACCATGATTCACTACAAAAATTTTGACATTTACTCACTAAAAGTAAAAAAAAAGTCACCAAATGTATTATAAAAAAAGAATAAAACATAAAAAATTCTCTTTATCTAACATTTCTTGAAGACCTTTTTCGTAAAATAGAATAAACAACGAGTGTTGGAAAAACCGCGCGATGCAATGGGAGATTGCTTAAAGGACATGCTTTGCAACGACAATTAAACCTCGAAATTTTTTTGCCAAGTTATGAAAGATTATTAATGCTAAAGGATTCTACTTTGCAATGACACTTGAACCTCGAAATTTTTTACCAATTTGGAAAAGTGTGCATTTAATGCACTTAATAGTGCTACAGTACTTGTGCAAGAGTGATGTACGTGTTTTATTAATGCTAAAGGACTTACTTTGCAGCGATACTTGAACCTCGAGGGCTGTTTTCGCCAATTTGGAAAAGTGTGCATTTAATGCACTTAATAGTGCTACAGTACTTGTGCAAGAGTGATGTACGTGTTTTAGTATATAGATATAAATAAATATAATATAATGTGGTCGGTTCTTACTCACAACGAGTGTAGGAATGGAATAAAAAAGGGTTTTCTTCCTCACTCACATAGAGTGTGTTGGTGTGTATTAAAATAGCATTTTGTTTTCCTACTCACATACAGTTTGGTGGCATCCACACATGCAAATGTGTCTTCTTTCTACTTACGTGGCATCCCATATAGTAAATGGTGCAACGTTTACAAAGTCCTGTGACTACACGTGCTGCCCATTTGAATACTGTACCATTTTTTCTTTTTCTGATATTCTGGAAACCTCCCTACTTCGTCCCTTCCATCCAAAACCTTATTGCTTTCCAGCCTAACAAATCTAACCACTTATCAAAACCACCTATACAAAAGGATGGAGAAATTTGAGCGATGGATAGTATATTTACGAGGGAAAATTTCAAGGTTTCTATAGTAGATTTGAGGGCTCTTGGTTTAGACTTTCACTTTTCGCTTCTAATAATAGGTTCGAACAATTTTTCATGATTTTCAAGCTTGGTCATCACCGGACCACGGTTGTGGTATTTAACAAAATAAAACTAATATTAGTATATTTAACAGGTACCATCCCCTACCGCAAATGCTCAGATTGACCGGTCAACGAGGGGCCTATTGGAGAAAATGGCCGGGTTCAAAGCCACCTCCGATAAGACAACATCACTGGGACAGTCTTTCATTGCCTGGGGCCGGGTCCTTGGGAGGGTCCGGTTGGCATCTTTATGATGCATGGGACCAGGGTGATCCACCGATCTTCACCTTTTGGAGTATATTTTACAGGTAAAAAGGAGGATTTTTGATTGGGGAGATATGCCCTTTCAGCAGGTTATTATAACGGTTATTAGAAGCGAGCTCGGCAGGTATAAAAATTTGTACATATGAAAAATTAAATGCGAAATTTTTGTATACCTGCCGAGCTCGCTTCATATTTTTGCTGACCTACCGAGCTTAGCAGACATACAAAAATATGCCAAGCTCGCTACTAATAAGCGTGATTCATATTAACTAAATACGAAAAATTAAATCGGCAGGTATACTAATGATTGACTGTTCGCTTTTTATCAAATGATTTGTACATACGAATCACATCATATTATCAAATGTGATTCATATGTAACCGCATATTGGTGACCTGCTATATCGATGTTGTACCGACTACCGAATAATATTGATGTTGCCTTATTACCAATTTTATTATTAGTTTTCCAGTGCACTGATGAAAATTGAAGGCGTGTAAGGTGTTTGAGGTTGATAATCTATTTACATTGGATTTGTTTCCTTACGTGGAGTTGTGAATACTATTTGTTTATTAGTGAACTGAAAACGCAGTGTAGCCTTACAGATTTACTAAGTATATGTTTAAGAGCTTCTCAACTTGCGATATACGGGTCAATTGGTTCCCACAACCGGATCATGCGGGATTCTGTCAGCACTATATCAGATGCGCTACAGGTAATACTTGAGGTTCCAAAGGTTAGCTGGATAGACGGTGGTTGTCAAGTGGAGGTTAAAATGCAATTACTGGAAGCTGTGAAATGGTCTCAAAAGCATCAGGAAGCTTTCAGGTGTATTGGTAAGCGACCACCAAACGGTGTCTTATTGTAAGCAAGAAGCTGAGTTGTGGTCATTAATTGATATTTGAAGCCTTGCCAAAACAGAAAATACGCACATTCACCCAGGTAGTTGTATTTTTGGTGAAAAATGAGACACATGGTTTGAACAATATAACCTGTTTCAAATACGTAACAACTGTGGCATTTTCCTTTCAGCGTATCACAAGTTGCAGCTGATCGTGTTCGACAACAACTTCGATCCATACGTGACTACGAAGCATATTCGTGTTCCAGGTCATTTCTATACTCTTTTTTGGGTTGATAGTTCATATGCTAATTTTAGTGGAAATAAAAAAGTATCTGAAATACAGTTAACAAATTATCTGCTTTTCTACTTATCTGCATTTTTTTTCTTTTGAACTTTCAACATTTATCATTCTGTGGCGTGTTTACAGGAGGCATTTGCCATTGTGTTTTGATAGTGACTACCACCAGTGATGAAGTATTGTTGGAACAAAAACTACTCGATGTAAGTTTCCTTTCCCTTATACAATGTTTCATAGTTAAGTTTTTGTTTTCATGTGAGTTAGTAATAGCAGTTTTGGTCCGTATCTAATGAATTGGACTCCTTTAAAGTCAATTATAGTCTTCAAGTGCTCTGTACATAAAACTTATCCAAAGACGTGAATTTCCCAAGAGCAACAACTGATTCAGTTGTCACCTCCACCTTCCTATGAGAAAACTGTTTAACTAGAGGACCGATGACCCGAGTTTGCCTGGCAGAAAAAGTTCTAGCCAAATGACCAAACGGCCTAATTACTGGAATCTTAATCACATGAATATCTTATTGAATAACTATTCTAATAAGCTGTTTCATTATTGCTTTTGCAGCAGGGGAATTATTCTGACGCCGGTTTCCTAATATCAGGAATGCATACAGCTGCAGTCATGATCTACACTATCGTCATCAAACAATTAACCTGTAACTTCCCTTTTTCCCTGTCAAAAAGCTCCTCCAAGCGTAGTAGCCCTTTAGACTTTAAACTGTAAACTTTGAAATAACATATTTTGTAGACTTTAAACTTCAAACTTTAAGTTAGTAGACTTAAAAAAATAAATAAATAAATGGCAAACATAGTAGAATAACGATTTTCTGATTGAACATGCTTTTAGGAATTAAAGTAGCAGAATAACGATTCAAGTCAGTTTCAAAGGGTGTAAGCTTCATACAGTTTTTGAGGTTTTGGTGATTTTTCTGGATTTTTTTGTCGTATCATTAAAAACTCAGATGGAAAAGTGTAATAGTTACATGAGACGTAAACAAGTTTTTTGCCATTGTTAAAGGCTGATACATTCAGCGGCTAAGCCTGTTTTTCAACATCTATCATGTAGTGTTGCTTTCAAAAAGCTTAGCCAAACATTCTACAAGTCTTGATATTACTAAATGGTTTCTACAAATCGTCTTGAAGGAAAAATAAATGTACTGGAAGTCATTTAAGTTATTTGACACGACCTTGCTTTGTTTATCTGCATATAAGTTTGTTTATCGAGAAAGCCCAAACATTGTTTGAAATATGTCCTATTTATATAAAAGATTTATATGTATTCTGTCGCTAATAAGTAGCATACTGGGATTGCAACTTGCTGATGATTATGACGTGTTGACGATACCACAACGGTTACATGTAATCTCAGTGAATCATTTAACATGACTCTTGATTTATAGCAAAATCGTTTTTGGCCTGTTTGTTTAACTGGTATTTTTCGTCCATTTTACAGGAAGAGGGAGTCAATATGACTGTGATTTCGCTGCAATCTGGAGTTGGCCAGGCTGACCATGCAAACCCGGGAATTGCCAGGCTCCTTTGATACCCAATCTGCTGAATATTGGGATGTAGAACAAAGTCATATATGTCCATCAGATTCCCGTTTAAAGTGCTTTCAATTGCAACTTTTAGAGGTATGTATATGATAAATATTTGCTTGAATTTTAAATGTATATACTTTTTAAAAGCCATATATTCGGAGTTTGTATAATCAACGACATGTATTTAAAGAACTTTTCATTAATTATCTTCAATCAATGAAACTTTTAGTAGAACATGCCTATTCTTCTTTTAGAAAATACATTATGCAGTTAAGGACAAGAAATTGTCGAATGACTTGAATCATTTCTACCCGAATTGATTCTTCTGACCTGTTGGGTTGCACAAGTGAGGGACAGGGACATATGTTTTGCAGACCACCCCGCCGCAACTCGGCGGGCACCTGCACCTCGTATAACACAAACTCATAAAATTTAAGACTTCAGACTTCTTTGTTAAAAAAAAAGTTCACACACAATACGCTCCTCCCGATCCCAAATCTCACCACCGAAAGTCCAAAACCCTAACTCCGCCGTTACTGACCATCCTTATCCACCGTCGTCACCACCTCCACCGTCGTTGTCGACCGTCGTCACCATCTCCACCGCTGTTATTGACTGTCGTCACCATCTCCACCGTCGTTATCTACCGTCGTCACCACCTCCACCGTCGTTGTTGACAACCACCTCCACCGTCAAATTAGGTAAAATACAACTGATTATGTGTTGATATATTGTTAAATTTTTATCATATTATCGTTGATTATGTGTTTACAGCTTATTAGTTTTTATGACTTATTTTGTGTTTGCACCTTATTAGGTTTTAGGGCTTGTTAGGTTAAATATGTGTTTACAGCTTACTTTGTGTTTATAAATGTGTTTACAGCTTATAAATATGTGTTTACAGGTTATTATGTCATTGTTTTGTGTATAATAGATGAATGATGAAATTTTAATAGTTAGATTAGTAAGAAATTATATGTTAATTTGTGTAGATATTGACACTGAGTTGAAGTGAACTTAGGTTGATGCTTGTAATTTAACGTAAATGTAGTGAAATAGATTAACGAGAATTTGAGCATAGACTTTAGGTTCTATCTACCCGACTAAACTCAATTACTGATTTGTCGAAAAATGAAAAATCGCCGAGTTGAAGTAACTTTTGGTTATAATATGTGATGAGGTTGATGTGTAATGTTAGGATTTTGTGCGTTGTGGATAGATACTGAGCTAATGTAGGTAATGTAGTGAATCAGATTAAGCCTTGAAATTATGTTTAGTTCTAAGAGGTGTTTGGCTGTTAGGTAGATATACTTGTTTTCTAGTGTTTGGGTGAGAGAGGTCTATTCTGTTATTTTAGTCGCATCGCTATTGTTGTTTGAGGTAGCAAGACTTGGAGAAGCTGCTAACAAATCGTAGAGAATTTTTGATTTTTCGGCATTGTTTACTTTGAATGGGTGGGGTAATGCATTGTTTACTTTTCATGGGAAACTGTTTGATTATTTGGCATCGAGGTCTCCTAGCTAAAATTGTTTATTCAGAACTTAGATTAATTCTAGTAGGATTTAACCATCGTCTGCTCTCGATGAATGTAAATGTTGTTAACCTTGTTATTAATTTGATTCTCGTTTTACCCGTTTGTAGCTTATCACAATGCACATTTGGTTGGGACTATTCCTTACAGAAGGCAAGCTTTCTTTTCATAGTTTATGTGCGTGTGTTGTTTAGTCCTAAGTTGCTTGTGTTTTAGCATTTTGATTTATGTACTAGCTTTGTGTGCAGTTTATCTACGAGATTCTCTAGTGTACATGGGGAGAAGCCATCAGCAGAATATGCCAAGTTGAGGAAAAAATCACTTGAAAGCGAATTTGGAAATGCACTTACTTCTAGAACCAAATGTCTCTCCATGTACTATGAGGTCTTCAAGCTTACCTTGGGACATCCTTTATTCATGACATTAATGAACGCGCAGCAAAGGTACATCATGACTTGGTTTTTTCCTTTCCATAGTGATACCTGTACTTTGGCTGTTTGGGAAGCCATCATAGCATAATGGGCCTTGTAACATGTTTTGACATGATTTTTGTATTTAACTGTGAAATAAGTATAATATAGCAAGCATCCTGGCCTGTTTAAGTGCCTATGCACATGATTGGTTGATTAAATGAAGCGGCTAG
The DNA here is from genome assembly GCA_022545495.1 of Chrysanthemum lavandulifolium. NCBI lineage: Eukaryota > Viridiplantae > Streptophyta > Magnoliopsida > Asterales > Asteraceae > Chrysanthemum > Chrysanthemum lavandulifolium. The sequence continues at coordinate 19,212,146 of CM040241.1, forward strand.
TATGCTTATTCTGATATCTTGATGTTACAAGTAACAACCCACCATGCTCGCTTTTATGACCATGAGCTCCGTGTTTGTTTATGATTAGTGCTTTAGTTTGGTAGCAAAAGAGGAATTAAGTTTGAATGGTATTTGTCATTTATGCTTATTGTTTAAGTGTCCTTTTGTCGATGCCCTATTATTTAACATGATTGGGGGCCAATTAAAGAGATTTGCCAAAGCAAGGAAGGATATAATGAAATAAATCAGAAACAGTATGGTTTCCGTGACTGTAAGTAGGGGTGTCAGTAGGGTCAGGTTGACCCGACCCGAACCCGATAAGGCTTACCGGGTCCAGTCAAATCGGGTAAAAAATCTTGGGTTGTTTTGACCCGAACCCGATAACCCTAATACGCTACTTATCAAAAGTTTACCTAGAAGCATCATATATATCAACTGTTATAACTTATCAAAAGTTTAACTACACCACTGGTCTTATGGTGATGCACACTGTTGTGACTTATCAAAAGTTTAACATCACTTTTGTGACTCATTCCTCCAAGTAGATTAACTATATCACTGATATAATTACTTAGAAGCACACTGTTATAACTTATAACCCACAAATTGGTGTTTTTAAACCGGCAACCCGACCCGATAACACCTAAACCCGATAACCCGATTACTTATCGGGTCGGGATGCGGGTGACTTTTAAAAAACTGAAAACCCGACTCAACCCCGATAACCCGACCGATAACACCCCTAGTTGTAAGTGATCTCCGGTTACCACAACACAACATGTTTGTGTCATTATCTACTTTTATATCTGTCTTTTAGTTTTTAATGAAATAAATCAGAAACAGTTTCTGCTTCTGTTTCGCCTAATCCAAATCTCACCATATGTCCGATTAGGTGACTTTGTATTCCAGATTGCAGCAGCTAACGTAAACAAGATAGGAAATCAGGTGAACTGACATGACAGATAATATAGGTTTGTATCATAGTTTTTAAATGACATTTGCTACCATATGTGCTTGTAGATAATTTTGAAGATGAAGAGAAGGAGCTAGAACATTGTTCATTGCAAGAGAAACTTGATAACTAAGAACCGGACACAAGACTTGAGTTAAAGAAGGTAAGTGTTTGGTTCTTGACTTCTTACTTGCATTACACACAAGCTTTGTTCTGTATTTATAGCTTGTTTTAAGTGTGGATCGAAGTTTATATAGACACTGCTTATATCTTTTCCTCATATTTGTTAATTACATGAAAGTTTTCTCACATTTGTTAATTACATGAAAGGCTGAAATGAAGCGGGTTGCGGGTGGTGCTACTTCTGTTCTTAAGCAATACTATGAGAAGAAAGTTCAGGACTTGGAACAAGAAAAGAGAAATTTACAGGTTTTTCCAACTTTAGTACTCGAATCCTTATACTAAATCCATGTCTAATTTTTTTCTTCTGTTTTATGAATATTTAGGTACAATTACAACAAAAGTTAAAGCAAGAATCTGAAGTTATATTATGGGAGGCGTCATGGGAAAAAGAAGTACTTACATTGACGTCTATTAGTTGAAGATGGGCAAAAATATGTTACGTTAACACATTCGTTTTTGGATAATCAGCTAAAGAAAGAGGGAAGAAGGAATGAGTATGAGATGCATAAGCTACTAGTTTTGAATCAATTGTTTCCGTTCAGGTATGTACATTCTTATTTTACTGATATCTCAGCAACTAGCGATTATTCTAAAACATCAAGGCATAATTCCAGAATTATATGATTATATGATTACTGTATTGATTGGCAGATTATTCCAGCATGGTTAAGCTGTTTGCCAATTAAAGGAGATCTTATCGCTCCCTCTTTGTTCATCAAGACTCTGGTTTGAAATGCGTCAAAACGTGTTCTTTGCGACATAAGATGTTTCTCTACCATTCATTATTTTAGATTGTTTCGTACATTTGAGATTGAGATTGTTTTAAAGATTGATGTGTATGAACTTATTTTTAGAAATGCAGTTCGTAATTTTGCAATAATATTTTAGCTGTTTTAATATTTTTGAGAAATGCAGTATGTATTTGTAGATTGCAGTTTGTACACCAAGTATGTATTTTGCAATAATTTTGCAATAATATTTTAGTGATTTTATAGAAAACTAATGTACCCTATAGTGACTAACAAGTTTTAGTCACCGAATCTTCTTGGACGTTTGCTCACTAAAATTTTAGTAACAAAAGACTTTTAGTGATCCCTTTACTACTTACTCTTTTCTTTTTAGTGGGAGTTGATAAATGAGCTTTTAGTGACTATTTTGTATCTTTTCCTCACACTTACTTTAGTGAGCGAATGTCATTAATTTTGTAGTGCCAGTGACTAATCCTATTCTTGGCTCTTGCGGTCTTGCCACAATTTTCTCTAATATAAAACCAATCACATAGTATGGGCCATCAATGGATCCATAACATATTAACATATATGAAACCAAAAGGGCTAAAAAATGGACCGTAAGATTTTGCGTTTCTAGCTAAATGTTTCAGCCCAAAAACTAATGTCAATTTCATTATATAATCTTCTGTTTCATGCATATCTCTCTCATAAAACCCTATTTTATAACCCTAATAAGCACCATCGAAATAGTAATGTCAGACAACATACCATACCATATCCAAGCAGAAATCATCAAAAATCTGCCTATCAAATCACTTGTTCGATTCAGATTGGTTTCGAAACAATGGAAGTCTTTAATCGAGAGCTCTAAATTTATTGCTTGCTACCGCGCTCAGCAAAAACATAAACATCATCTACTTGTACGTTATTGGCAAGCATCTGACAATGATACTGATGTTAAATATGTTTCGATAGTAGATGATGATACTTTCCCTCAACACAAGGTTTCACTTACTGTCCCCACGGCTTTTAAACTACAAGGGCGAAATATAGTTAGCTCTCAAGGCTTGTTATTCGTGTATCGTTGTTATGGTGCAGGAACCACGAAAGGCATTGTTTGGAATCCTACTATTAGAAAATCGGTTGATATTGATTTGTGTTGTGCACTTGAACCAGATAATCTTACTTGTTTTGGTTTTGGGGTTTGTCCTGACACTTGTGATCCTAAGATAGTCAAGATTACATCTTATTCTAATTCGAATGAATGGCACATTGTATTTGAGGTTTTTACATTAAGTACAAATGTTTGGAGAAGACTTTCCAACAATCTACCTCGTGAATGTATTTCATTTACACACAATCAGGTAGCAATAGATAGGTTTATGTATTGGCGTGCTGATGAAAGGATTTATGAGGATGATAGATATCAGCCGTGGTATGAGCGGAATTTGATTGTGTCATTTGATATGACAAGTGAAGAATTTACAGAAATAAACCTTCCCGATAGTTTAGAAGCCAGTTCAATCAGAATATGTAACATTAGAGAGTCTCTGGGTGTGGTTCAATTAAAAAGAGAGGCCGAAGAACAAATTTATAGTGTATGGAAGATGATGGAACCTTGTGTTTCAAACTCGTTCACAAAGCTATACACCATCAACACAACACATGTGATAAGAAACATACATGGATTTAGAAAGAGTGGCGAACCTATTGCTGAAACGGAAAATAATCCTGATGAGATGGATTTTTGCTTATGATCCCGATTCAAATCACATCAATTATATCGGGATACCTGAGCACGGTTATTACTCTGTGAATTCCTACATCGAGACTCTACTTTTGCTTGATCACTGAGATTGCAGTATCTACTTCCACATGGACCGAGGACAAAGTGACTTTTGAAGCAGCAATTAAGTAAGGTATGAAGATTGAAGTGCAAGTATAGTTCAGATTAATATGTGTTACATACAGATTAATAATCGTTTTAGGAGTCTGGTTATTGTTTTTGACGTTTTACATAACGATCCTATCTCGTGTGTTCGGCTAGAGGTTTTTGTTTTAGTTGTTCTTTTGTAATTTTGGTTGGGGCTCATCCTTTTTAATTGTCTTGTTAAGAAGGTGGGTTGCCATTTCCTTTGTATCGTTCTTTGGTTTGGTTTGTGTTATATATTGTTGCCTTTCTAAAAAAAAAAATTCTTACATTTTTAGTTATTTTGATTTAGCTGCAAGTTTGTTACTACTTTTGGTATTGCAAGTTTGTTACTTCTTTTGGTATTGAATAGGCTATCCTTTATAAGATGCTAAACTGATGATTATATTATATTCGGTATGGTCTCCACCAGATGATAAAGTTGTTGTTTAACAATTATTTTCCTTGTTTTATGATCTGGAAATAATAATACTTTAGCAAATAAAAAATGATTAAGATAGATTAAAGTAGATATGTAGTACAGCTTTTGGATTAAAATAAGGTAATGGTTAGGATACGTGTCGAATGGATCTTAAATCGCGGTGAGAGTCACGGGAAGGAAAAAATATGTTTTGCCTACCACTACGAAGGAGAAACAGTTCGGTTCTTATGCTAGATTATTCAATAAGGCTGAATGCACTAGAGGATCGAGATCGACAAACTCGATCGATCCTTGGTCGATCCTCTTGATGTGGGTAGAGTCGATCGTCCGAATTCACTCTCCATTCGGTCGTGCATGCGATCGAATACAAATTCTGTTTTGTGTGTGTATTGAATAATTATAAAAGGTATATTTGTTGGGTATGTTTTTTGTAGTGTATGTTGCCTTACTGGGGCACCCAATCGCCTGAAGGTCGCTGAAGAGAGAAAGCTGACGTGACAGGGAAATAAGGGAGATTGCCTTGCCTTACTGGGGGCAGCCTAATAGACTTATGTCGATACATTCTTTTTTTATTATATATATATCTTCTTAATCTATTTATGTTTTTAAGGTATGGCATGTAACTTGGTTAAAAATAGACTTATGCTAGATTATTCAATAATAAGATGCGTGAAGTTGGTTAGAAGTTCGTTACTTTAACATGTTATGATCATTGTTTTGACCACATATAGTTAATGATCGAAGGAAACTTTGAATTTTAAAACAAGTATGAATTGAAATCAAAGAGTGATAACGTTTTATTGCTAGTCTAGGAGGATTGAGATTGTGTTTTGAACAGAGCGCAAATTAAAAAAGAAACCCTTAAAAAAAAAAAAAAAAAAAAATGTATGTATAAAAGGTGTTTATTTATAACAATTTTTATAATGATACACTTTAATAACGTTTTATTTATTATGATAAGATGTGTTGTATTTGACTAATAAGATTTATAAATAAAAGGCATTCGGATACCCCTTAAATTGTGAGGCCTTGTGCGACGGCCTCACTTGCACACCGTCTTCGCAAATATTATTTGAAAAACTTATTTGTTTACCTAGCAATCATCATTTGTTTGCCAAAATAATTTTTTATTTATAAATCGAACTTTGTGTTTCGATAAACGATCACAAACATCTACGATATTATAAAATATTTGAAATATTCTTAAAATAAAAATTTTAAAATATTAAGTCACCACACTTATTTATTATGGAATTGTGTTGGTTTTGATAAAATATAGTTATAATAACACTAATTACAACATTTTAAAACACTTTTTGTAGAAATATTTTAAGAATAATATTAAGAAATACAATGTAATTTAATATAATAAAAAAAAACGTTTATAACCATGAGTGCTTATGAACTTTTCAACTCTTTTAATAAATGTTACTATAAAAACACCTTTAAGATAAAAAAAAATAAAAAAATAAAAAAAATAAGTAAATAAATAATTATAAATATTGTAAAACATAATAAAACACTTAAACCTTCATCAATTTATATGCAAACAAGTTGATAGTATATACGGTTTTTAAATCGGACTAGACCAACGGGTTCAATCAGTTTAACCGAGAACTGGAGTTACCACTGGTTTGCCTAGCCAATAAAAGTAGTCTGAAAACAAACTTGAGAGAACCGTCAGAACCTTTAAAAACGAGTGAACCAGGACGGATCGAGATCATTTTCTTTTTATTTTTCTCAGGTTAATGAACTCGTCGTTGTTGTTTTGTTGGTGTTAAGACTTTAATTACAGGTTACCCACGCTGAAATAAACGAGTACCCTACTAATATACTTTAACATATTCACTTTAAGATTGAGTATGGTGAAAATAATATATTCATCAGAGAAAGCGTGGTCATTTTTTTTTTTTTTTGCTAAACTCTCTCTTGAGTATCTTAATCATTTTTTATTTGCTACAAGTATTATTTTACCAAGAAGAAGAATAAGCAAAACTTTCAGAGAAAGCGTGATCATAACTCATAAGATATGCGTGCAATAGTATGAGCATATGAGATAAGTTATTCATCAACAACAACACAACAACAACAAACCCAATCCCGTCTAGGCAGGGTATGAGGAGGTAAAATGTAAACAGATCCTACCCCTACATCCAGGTAAACCCGTGTGTAGAGAGACTGCTTCCAACGAGACCTCCGGCAAGTGCATGTGTGCTAGTGCGAAAGTATAGATATAGCATACGACAAAAACAAAAGGCAAAAGCGATGTAAAGAAAGCAAGCAAACAAGCAAACATGGCACACCGAAAAAAGCCAATAGCAAAGCGCAACAGAATAAAACCAAAAGCCTAGGCACACCAAAAGCAGACCAACAAAAGCTAATGTAAAAAAACACGTAGCACCAAAACCAAACGCAAAGCAAAGCAAAGAAGCACACGAGGCAAAAGCAAAAGGGTTAACCATAGCAAAGCAAAGAAGCACACGAGGCAAAAGCAAAAGGGTTAACCATAGCAAAGCAAAGAAGCACACGAGGCAAAAGCTAATGAAAAAAAAACACGTAGCATCAAAACCAAACGCAAGGGGCAAGACAAAGCAGGAAAAACCTAAGGGGGCAAAAACAGAGCAACGCAAACCACGCACGGGGCCTAAGACTACGGCAAAGCAAAAGTGATGCCACAAAACAAAAACACGCAAAAAGCCAAGCACCTAGCACCACTACTCGCAAATCAGTCAAGCACCTAACACCACTACCCGCAAATCCTAATTCTATCCCTCCACCCCTTCCTATCTGAGATCATGTCCTCGGTCAAACTAAGCTCCGTCATGTCAAGCTTAAGTCTATCCTCCCACCTGATATTGGGTCTGCCTCTCCTTCTCACCCCATCTACAGCAAGATAAGTTATTCATCATATATTTCAAATCCCTCACTATATGTGAAATTTGAAACAAGTATTCGGAAAGTTTACTCATATGACAGTAAAGAAAAGTTGAGAATGTTAGAAACATTTGACTTCAACTTACTAATTAGTCACATGCATATCTGTTTTTAGTATTTGGATAATTGGGATTGTAAGACAATTTTTACTTTATGATGAATAAAGATACTTGGTATTTGTTATTCGTTCATATAATACTGTAATTGTTATCCTATATTTTCATGTTTAATCCTTGAATAATTTTGTTGTTTTAAATATGTCAATTGTAGGTTAAAAATATGAAAACATTGTTATGTAAGACAAATTTTATGCGTTACATATAGATTAATACTCGTTTTAGGAGTCTGATTATTGTTGTTGACGTTTTACATAACGATCCTCACTTTCTCTTTTGGTGAAACTTATTCACAAATCTTTCAAAGTCAATTGATTTTATATCTTACATTTTTAGTTATTTTGATTTAGCTGCAAGTTTGTTACTACTTTTGGTATTGAATAGGCTATCGTTTATAAGATGCTTCTTTTGGTATCAACAACTTTTTGTTAACAATTATTTTCCTTGTTTTATGATCTGGAAATAATAATACTTTAGCAAATAAAAAATGATTAAGATAGATTAAAGTAGATATGTAGTTTAGCTTTTGGATTAAAATAAGGTTATGGTATCAAGTATCAACAACATTTTGTTAACAATTATTTTCCTTGTTTTATGATCTGGAAATAATAATACTTTAGCAAATAAAAATGATTAAGATAGATTAAAGTAGAGATGTAGGCTGTTTGGCAGAGAGATTTTTTGGGGATGATTAAACTTTATATCGTTTGGATCGTTAACTCAAACTTTTATTTCAAACAAATAGCTCCTAAATGAAAAGGCTGATTCATGAAGCTTTTTAAACATTTTGGAGCTGTTAAAACTTTAAATTCTTGATATACCCTCTAAACATTTGTTTATAATTATGTATATGTCCTTTTACGTCATTTTACATCTTATAATTACATTTAATAATTAACTTACCAAACACTTTTATTGAAAAAGATACGACCAAATAGGCAAGTATTATGATTTTATAGCTAACAACATTTTACAATTCTGATTTATTTACAAGATACAACTTACAATTGGTTTGGCACAAACATTCGTAGTTTAGCTTTTGGATTAAAATAAGTTTATGCTAGGACACGTGTCGAATGGAGCTTAAATCGCGGTGAGAGTCACGTGAAGGTTATGATTCTGTCCTCTTTTTAGATCTTGCATTGTTTGCTTTTTTGGATCTTGCATTGCTTGCCGACGGAAGAAGACAAAAGACAGAAAAGAAGGAATAATTTTTTTTTGATCTTTTACTTTTTTATCAGCACCTAGCACCTATGTTTACT